>OX638364.1:20831219-22302724 GCA_951812935.1 Hermaeophaga mercurialis | reverse complement strand
ACAAGAGCTATAAACGGCATATTACATATTAACGGAAATATTGTGCAAGACTCTCGAATTGAGTATCTTAATTGCACTAAAATCTAAAATATTTTACAGCTTCAGTTATGATCTTTACTTTTGTACAAGGGCCTCTGGAAAAAAAATTAATATCTACTGGTTTGGTTTTTATAATAATAATTTTTTACTATATTAAACAATAATTACTGTTTGTTTTTTTTATTAAAAAATCGGCTTCAATTTCTAAGCGATTACAATACCGAGTTAAATAGAGTGCATTCCAATATTTAATTGCTCCTATTTCCACAAAATAAAAAAACTTTATTGCATTGCTTCTATTTTCCCTTTTAATGAACTGGTTTACTTAAAACCTTTATTTATTTACTGGCGTTTTCAAACTGGTTTTATATTTCAAATATTGAAACGCATTCGGTTTGATCTTATTAAGAAATCAGACAGGACAGAAGGATCCCTCGTTTCTGTCTAAAGGTAAAATTACACATTGAATATTTTACTATAACTTTAACGTATAATTTTATATTATTCCTGCAAGTAGTTTGCAAAAATAGAGGGATGAAAGTTTTGGTTCGCTTCAAAACAAACACAATTTACAACCTTCTACAGTCTACTTTTTCAACCGTATCTTTCGTAAATGGATAAAAAGTAATCTACAGACGAGGAATCGAATCTGTATAATTTATTTGTAACAGAGGCGATCGAAAATTGAAACTTTTATTCTGTTACGAACTCATGAGCCCCTGATTTAGTGCTGCAAAAGTGATCAATCAGTTTTATTTCTGTGATAAGCTGCATTTTTACTGCCGGCTATTGAGTTAACTTCATATTCTATTCGGTCTGAATGTTTTCTACACAAATATACTCAGAACTCTGATTTTATATAAGTGACCACACTTTTATAAACATTCGATACTAGACTTAATTGTTTTAATCCAGATTTGAATATTTATCTAAATTTGACTATATCAGCGAAATCGACATATTTTATAATATGAAAATTCAAAACGAATTCTGAATAATCCAATCGAATCGTATATATTCTAGTTTAAAGTTAAATTAAATAATATATATAATTCAAATTACTGATCACACATGAAAATAATTTGTATCGCTTTTGCTTTATATAACACTATTTTACTAAATTTGGAATTTTACACCGTTTAATTTTAAAAATGTATATGGTTGACTTAGTTTCATTATACGCACCAGTTTTGTTAAATTTTAATAATGTTTCAGATTTCTGTAAATTTTTGGTTGATTGTGGTGATCTTCTCTTACTGTCAGGATGGCATTGTAATACCAATACTCTGGTCTATGGACAACTTATTTTAATATTGTTGTATATTATTCTTAAAATTTTTAGTACTATTCTAGTAATTAGATTACAGTCTGGTACTTTTTTATCATCGTATGGAGTACCGAGTTTGGTTCCAACTTTTATTCAAATGATAGTTATACCTTTCTCCTTTCTCTGTCTCCTGTAGATCCCAACAACTTAATTTCTAATACCGCTCAAAGCGAAACTTCAACTCAAGATTCATTTGAAATATCAACACGTCAGAGTTTAACCCCTACAGAAACTACACAAGAAAATGTATTTAATAAACCTAAACCACTTTTTACTAAAAAGCAAAGAAAAAAATGTGATGATACTTTTAAAATAACACATACTGAAATATTAATTCAACCAGCCAAAGGCCTAATCAATGAAGCCTACCTCTAGATGTAACAAATTATCTTAAATGAATCCCTTTTTAAAAATATTCATTTCATGGTACGTCTAACTCAATAAATATATTGTCAAAAAATACACAGATGACATTGACGGACTAATACGAATTTTGAAAAGAATTTACTCAAAGCTGGAAGAAAAAACATGAAATCGAAGATTACCAGAATTCGTAAAAATATTCTTAGACTATTAACTCAAATTTATCCCTACCTAAAGAGAGTACTACTTTCCAACAAAAGATACTTGGTACCAAACTAACAACTAGTTCGAATAACTAAGCGTTTGCCTATAACTTCTCTACCGCTTTCATAACACATTTAATACTAACCTAAATATCAACGCATCTTTTAGTAAAACAGTCGGTGAATTTATTAAAATTACACATAATAACTATTCACTTCCTGGGATTACTAAAATACCAAAAAACATCTTTGATTCATCAACATTTTACCATCAAAAATAGTTGTCCAAATTCTAACGGGAACAACAGGCATAACTAAATGTTTTCTTCTAAATTATATGGTACTTTCAAGATACTATACGCCTTCCAAAATCAGAATTATTCCAAAGTAGTCATTTGTATAAAATCTTTATATACAGTTCAGGGAATATAAAAGCTACATCTAACCTATCCAATGCTAGCACAAACTTAAATTGATCTAAGTGCCTATGAAGACCAAATAAAACGATGGTAATAATGTGGATATTGTAATGTGGTATATAAGTTAACTATAAAGCTGATAAAGTTGCTAATGAAACAACACAAGAAAAAGTCCAAGTAACTTCTCAAAGTTCATATTTCGATCTTTTAAATAAAATAGTAAATCCTTCCAAGCAGATGTGGATAGAACGATGGAAAAAATAATGAAACAGCAAGTTAAAAAAAATAAAATCCAGGTTGACCTAAAGTTAGCTTAAAAATGAAAACCAGTGACTATTTCATTCCTTGACATTTTAATTTATAATGTATGTATTTAATATTGTACCATCCCTAATGACCCGTTAGCGTTGATGCGAGTAATGTAATAACAAAATGGCTCATAAGTAAATTAAATTTTAAATTTTATTGGTGTTATTAAAAATTCCATAATATAAAAATGATATGCACAAATTTATTAGTTGCAAAGAGCATAAATCTCGGAACATAATTTACAAACCCTAGAGAATTTATGTCTTTTGGGGAATTATTCATCTAGATGTGAAAACAGGCTTAATACTCAAATTGCATAAAGGTAATAAGCGGAATGACTTAAACTGTTGACGAACAATTGAGGTAGTTTTAATTTGAGTGACAAGCTGAAACTTTCTATTAAAATACAGCAGCTGAAATATTTTCTACATTTTCAACTTTCACAACACACATCAGATTAAATGGGAGTGCTGTAGACCTTTATTCTCAGTAGAATAATGAATACTTCAGAGATTAAAAAAAAACTCATTTAGAAACTATGTTGCAAGTAATTAAGTCAGTACATATAATTAGTTAGCTGCAGCGTTTAGGATTATGAGTATTATGATAAAAGGAATAACGATTATTTTTTATTGTAAAAAGGAGATTTAATTATTTGTTTTATTGTTTTTAACCGTTTCTTTAATGGTATTTCTAGCTTTGTTTAAAACCTTTTCATTTCTTATTAGTTACGTACCTTAAACCTAAAAGTGGTTTGTAATCCAGTATTTCCTTTTTTTTTCTCATTGGTTGCATATTTCTCTGCTCTGGTTTTATGTCTGACATTGACTGTTTCTAAACTGTTCATTTTTTTAGTTAATAGGAGATTTGGGGCGGGGGGTGATTCTACTAACTTGGTTTCTTTAATTTCTTGGTTGTCTGTTTATATGATCGACTCTGGTTTTTTGAATTGACTGAATATAATAGTTACTCCATGCTAACCTCAAAACCCTTTAAGTTAACGTTATTAAAAAGTAAAAAGCACAGGGGGATTGGGATGTTGATGAACATAGACGTGACATCGAAGCTAACCAGAACATCTGTGTGAAGAGTGGACATTGACGAAAGTGTTAGGAATTAAGAACGTTTTGGAAATTAGGGGCTTGGACCTCATTGTTCACCAATGTTTCAATACCAAATTCCCAAAAAAATAAATATGTTAGTTCTCTTAGCTCAAAACAGCCAATCTTCTAACTTAATTCATTTGACAAACAAATGTCTTACCATATCATATTTTACTTTCCACAACGAATATCACCTTCAGATCTCAAACATCTCAAGGAGTTTACAGTTATCACCAGTCGCTGCTTATATTTTCATAGGGCCTTTAAACGTATGTTGCTTTCATATCAAACCTGAAGTTTGGTTTCGTTACGTAAACGATACTTTTATTATTTGGCCTCATGGTGAATATATACTTCCACCTTAACTGAATCATCTAAGCAACCAACACTTCAACATTAGATTTACTATGGAAATTTAATTCTAAAGGCTCCTTTCACTTTCTGGTTGTACGGGTCACACTAAACCCAACGTTACTCTAGGTTTCTCTCTATACAGAAAACCAACTCATAACGAGAGATATTTTCAGTATACCTCACATCATCATCCGAGTCATAAGGATAATTCAGGAATCGATTTTGTAGTTGCACGTGCTACCTTTTTCTTTGAAGCAGAAAATGTTTCACATAAACTGAATCACATCTTATCAGCAATTCTCTCCAACGGCTACAAATTATCCCACATACAAAAATCTATCTCCAAGTGCCAATAACCTAGACCCAAAAATGTCTCTTCAGAAAAACCTCAACTCCAAGCTCCTTTAGTATATCACCACATATTTGCTCCATCATAGATCGTATCGATCAAATCCTTCATAAAGCAGGCATACTTGCTCCTTACAAACCTCCAATAAAAATAGAACAATATCTACTCCCCGGAAAGGATCCATTGCTTCCTCGATTTTCCAAATGCTTTGCTCATGTAGACAAGTTAATATTAAAGAAACAGGACAAACAGTGAAAACACGTATCATGGAATAACATAAAGACATCTGAGCTTTTAACACATTTCACGCCGCAAGATCTACATTTTTACTATTGGAATATTTGAGAAGCAACATGACAGATATTTTTGTTTTCTTCTCCTATTTTTCTGTTTATGTTATGCCATCTTTTTTCATCGGTCATTATATCAGTCTAATTCTTATTTTTAGATTCAGCGTTTGTATACGGGTTAAAGGTAGTTATTTCTGCTTTTTTTGGTATGGACGCAAAAACGGGGAAATAACAATTTTTTCAGAAAATTAGACGAATATTAAAAAAAAATTCCCATCTTTTGACTTAAATACTAAAATACCGTATGGTCAAACACAGCTTTGCAATAGATAATACAGAAAAAACTTATTTCGAGAGTTGGTTATAAAAAAGAAAATGAAGACAAAACTAAGGACCAACCATAATATTGACGTATCGCCTAATTGTTTGTTGTTTTATCTTTACTGCTTTGAGATCTAAACTAGTTTGTTAGTCTGTCATTGTGTTCTATGAGAATGGTTTTCGTTATATTACGAGTATATTAGATATTGACTCTTGTGGTTTATTTATGTTGATTCGTAATTTGCATAAACGATACAACTTTCATTGTTGCATAGTCTTCCAACAATCTGATAGTTGAGTCATTACACAATTCCACGCTAGTGGATTAAACTTTCATAAAAATGACATCACCTGCTATGCTTGTATTTTATGTCTTTATATAGATTGATCTAGCGTGATACATCCTGGGTTTCCCATCGATCCAATTCAGATATGTTCCAATTTAATATTTTTTTAATGGCGTTGCGATATTATAAATGTTGACCAGCATTACTCGTATAGATTACGAAATACCTTCCATCAAATTTGGATAAATTGGCATAATACTGATTACTCAAGATTAAAGATTTTAAAAATTAGTCAGTGTTATAACAAAAAAGATATAATTGCTATAATTGTTTAGTTGTCACCAATCCAAGCAGTAGGCAATAATGAAGAACTGTCTGCTGCTACTATAAAAGGGTCAATATATTTTCAAATAAATATTTATTTCATTCTCCATATACTTAATAACTGATTTGAAGCAATATCGTGGTGATTTTTGAAATATTACACATGTCAAAAGCAGTTAATTATAACTTTTTAGTGGTTATTTTACCAAATTATATTGAAAAAAGGCTACTATCTAAAAACTAAAAACTGGCTAACAATATTATATACATTTAGAGCAGGTTAATTAAAAAAAAAACTAAAAACGAGCCTAGCTATCGCAAAAATTAGTACCATAAATAAAAATAACTGGGCAGGATTGATGTGATTTTAGTTGGAAAAAAAATAATAATTTCTGTTGGTAGTAGGAGTTTTTAGTTTTAATCTGAGTTTGAAATCGCTATCTACTCGTAAACTATGTAAATCTCCAGAGCTGAAAATGAAATTAAAATCGTTTGTTGTATACCAGACTATTACGATTCTTATCTAAATAACTGACGTGTTTGGTGTTTGATCGATTTGAATTTTCATATTTACGTATGTTTGCGTTGCTTTTACATTTCACCTATTTATCGTGAAAATAAAAGGTAAACAAAACGATTAAGGCTCATTGACATATCTATGAAAAAAGGTTTCGATAAAATTATTCGGCTAATCCTTGTTTTTACCAGTAATCCTTTACATACAGGGTGATCAACTTATACCCCGAAATTTGATATCTCCGTTATTTTGAGAAATAGGAAAGAATGTTTCAAATAAAAGTTACAGACAGAGTCAAGCTTCACATTTTAAAATTAGAAGGTCATAAGGTCACAGCATATCAAAGTTATGTTTTTTTTTAATGGAATACCCCGTATATTTTTACATTTTTATAAACCTCTTGCCGAGTTAATTTCAACGATGTATCATAATTGATGTCTATAATGTTTATTAAAGAATCTACAGCCACCTGAAAATCAATTTTAATTTAAATGTACATAACAGCCAAATCGTTGAAAATCAATAAAAACGCTTTACATATCCTAACTTTTCTTCTTCAAGTTCTATATTGTCCGTCAAGAATATCTGAAGCCGCGAAATACGCAGTGACTTAAAGAAGGATGGATACCACAAATTAGAACCAGGCAAAGAATTTGTAGGACCAGAACGGTTGCCATATCTTGTAAAATATTCAAATTTTAAGTAACGATATTGTGTATAACTGTACATATAACTGTCGTTTAAAAAATTTAATTGGGAATTACATTTACTTTTTAATGAAAATAATAATATCCTGCCAGTCTAATGACTTTCTTAAAAGTGATTATTTCCCTTATATTCATAAAGCATTTAAACCTACTTACCGGTTTAATCCATTGATATTAAAATATTTTGCCTGTCATTATCATTATTTTGTATATTCTTGGAAAGGTCAGTGGAAAGTACAGTGTCATTATAATATTTATTTTACACTACATAAATCATTAAAATATTATAATAATAAAATTATTTACAAAAAAAATGTTGAATTGAAAAAAAGTCCTATTAAAAAGTAAAATAAAAAGATTAATAATTAATCAAAATGTAATTATTTAGCAACAATACTTATTATTATATAAACTAAAAATTTATTTACAACGAATCATCACAATCACTTTCAGCATCAGTAATATAATCGTCATCACTGTCTGCATCACATTCGCCTAAATTAATAAGTTTACCAGAAGCATTTCGGTTAGCCATTTTCGATAATTTTCAAAATTCATGTCGTCATGATAGTCTCCTGATCTTGACTGTGACTTTCATCTAAGATAAGACCCTTTAACAAAACCTTCATCGTTACCAGCACCGACTATTATAAGACGCTGTCCTTTTGAAATTGGTATTTACAAACCCTCATTTGTGTTGTCACTCCAAGTATTCTTCACTGAATGATTACTATGCAGGTAAGTCTCATCAGTGAAAACGATAAATCGGCCTTCGTTTGGAAATTTTTTTATTTGTCTTAATAATTCAATCTAAGGTGCCTTACGTCATGTTGTTCCATTAATATTTTTCTATTATTAACTGTTTTTCTCCACCGAAATCCCAATTCATGTATTTTTTCCTCGATGTTTCATAAGATCCTTGATATTCGTTTTATTCTTATTTTTATTCTTATTCTTCGACGCAAGACACCTTTATCGAAGATATCTAATGATAGTTTCAAATATTTCTTGTTGCCTTTTCTAGGTAATGTGAATCCGGAAAGAAGACCATCATCAATTTGTCGTCCCTCCTTTGAAATTTTTTTAACACTAGATAAACTTACACCTGCAAATAAATAAGTTTCTTATGAAATATCCGGCACGGTAAATACTTTTAAAAAATTTGAATAATTTTAAATAAAAATTCTCCTTTAAAATCAATCACAGAAATGTAAATATTATTACTATTTATTATATTTACCTGTTAAAGCAGAAACTCGCTCTTGTACTTTTTGTAAATATATGGCCAATATTCCATTTTCTGCTTCTTTTTGGGAAAATTTTAAAACTGAATATATAATTTCTCGGGCTTGCGACCCTAAAGTTTCGTTTTTTACTTGTGTGATGATTGTCAATTCGGCAACACTGCACCAGCACTCTTTACTTTCAACCCTCGATATTACGAAGTGAACAGCTCCAAGGATGTTTTTCAAATGGCAAATTTCACCATTTATTTTGTTTCGATTACTGAGCATCCGACCTTCGCTATTTCAGTTATTCTTGATGGACAGTACTATAGCATTAAAAAATATTTCATACAGAGTGGTCAAAAATTTGAAATGCCATCTGATTTTCAATCACTCTGTATCAAATATTTTTTTATGTAAAAATATACGGGGTATTCCATTAAAAAAAACATAACTTTGATATGCTGAATTTTAAAATGTGAGGCTTGACTCTATCTATAACTTTTATTTAAAACATTCTTTCCTATATCTCAAGATAGAGGAGATATGAAACTTCGGAATATGAGTTGATCTCTCTGTGTATGAGCTTGGTAGTATACATAATAACATCATACATTTTTCAAAAGAACTGAATTGTTTTAGTCAAAAGATGTAATATAACAAAGTCAAGCTCAAAGGTGTCATTTTTAATATTTAAGTTTCATTGAAAATAAAGCTTGTGTACCATACTTTCATATTTTTTATATAATAATTGTTTTAAGATTCGCTCTTTTGTAAATTGTACACTTTTCAATTTTCAAACGCAAACTAATTGCAACGCAAAATCTATCTGTAGCCGACATTCTTCTTTATAAACGCGTATGAAAATTGCTTTCATTAAATATGTACTTTGACAAGCTTACTATTCTTATCACATACACCTTAAAAAAACAAATAAAAAAATTTTTTTAACTTTATATGAAGTTTTGACTACTGAAAAAGATGCAATTTTCAAAACCATTATAAAATGTGGTAGGAAACAATAGTAGAAAAGTAATTTGTTTTCCGAAAACAACTATTGTATTAAGTCAAAAATAATAAACTATTAATTGATACAAAAAACATCCACAAAGAAAAACGTTTTTTTTTCATTGTAAACTATTTTTATGGCATATAATGGCAATTAGTGATCTGGTATAAAAATTTTGTCGCGCGATTAGTTTCACAAAATTGGAATATTAGCCTTGGTTGATCTTGAAAATACCTATATTGCTTGGGATTGCCGGCTTTTTAATTCCTCAATTGAGTGGATAAATTGGATTTTATTCTCTTCTTTTCAATTTAAACTTCAACTTTAATAAAAAAAATGCTAAGATATTCTATTTTCAACTGGTATTTTATTATAAATCGTTAATGTCGCTCATAAATTATATTATATATATATTTTTTAACAAATAATAAATTCTAAATTTTTTTTATAAAACTTTAACAATTATTTACAATTCAATTTTATTAGCAACATTAAATAACAAATATTGAACTGTTCTGTTGAAAAAAAACTAAAAAATTAGACATTTAAAAATGGAAGGCTGCGAGTAACTCTTATTATTTAAATAACAGTATTTCCAATGATAATAAGCTGCAAATACATCAAAAAAATAATTTAAAAAGTGACATTTTGAAGAAAGAACAGTAGAATAAGCGTATCGGCTAAAATTGAAAATAAAAAGAAAGTAGAAAACAGCTGAAGACCTTTACGAGTTCCTTGTAAAGCGTGCGATTGACTGAAATAGGAGTTTTGTAATCTAAAAGAATTCCATTACTCCCTCCTATTCTAACTAGTGAATCAGAGAGAAAAGGAAAACACGTATAATTGTTCAGACCACTTTCTCTGCCGGTGGAACGAAGAGCTTTTAGTAAAGCGCCAAATGACTTTTTTTCACAGCATGATGGAAAAATAACATATTATACATAGTGGACATTATTTTTCCCTCATATAAGTTATTAAAAAAGGACCGTGATATAAGGAGGGTGTCTAAAGCGATTTTGAAAATTGGAAACCAAAATGGACAGTCGAGATACATGAAATCCGGCAAATGTTATGTACGTATATACAAAAGTATAAATAGCATAAATTATTTGTTTTAATTTAACATTAAGATAATGCTACAATTTTAATAATCGTAGTCTTATTTTACAGAGCTTAAGTTAACAGAAATTCAAAACTTAGGACCAACTATAGTTCAAAATGTTGTTAGTCACTGCAAGAAGGTTTTTATTAATTGTCAATTGTAAAAAGTGGATGGAATTAAGAATAATTTGTTTTACAGATTTTTACTTCATGTTTTTTCTAATTAAAAAATGGTTTTCACGGGTTTTATTTTGTGTAAATATTATTATACAATGCGGTCCATATGTATGGAATAAATTCATTTTTAATATTATTGTGAACTTTTGGAGAAAAACCTGAGACAGATTAATTATTATTTTTAATTTTACAACTTATGGTATAAAAACATTACCCCCTCCTTTCACCCCCTCTGAACTACGACATCCCCCCCCCCGAAAATTTGAAATTAGAAAAGGGTTGGTGTGATACCTCTTTTGAAAGGGATTTTAATTTTCTGTTCAACAATATACAGGTTTTTAAATTTGGTGCATTAGTAACTAAGAGAATTAAGCCCTGAAGTTATATAAAATGTTCTACGAAAATTCCAAGATCGCATTGATCATTGTCAAGAAGTAAATGAATATCACTTTAAATATAATTTAATACAATTATAAAATAAAATAGAAAATACATTTTAAGTTACGTGAGATTCTATGTTTCATTCTATGTAAACTTTTGAAGCGGAGACATTATCAAAATTTTGTCAGTTATTAATTCACCAAATATAAAAACCTGTATACTGCTGAACAGAGAATTAAAATCCCTTTCAAAAAAGTCATCACACCACCCATTTTCTCATTAAAAATTTTCGAGGAGTATGTCATAATTCAGAGGAGGTAATTTTTTATACCATAACTTGTATAATTAAGAATAAAAATCGACATGTTTCAGCTTTTCCCCAAAAGTTCATAATAACATTAAAAAGGAATTTATTCCATACATATGGACCGCACTGTATAAATTAAATCATACAGAACTTTGTACCATTTAAATGAAATTTTCATAATATAAATAGGGTGTTTCACTTAAGAAAATATGAGTTAACTCAGAAACTTCAAAGAATATTGCCCTTTTCATTTCTTAAAAATTGTTAAAGAAAGATGTAACCAAGGGTGTTTGTTGTACATTATGAACTAAAAGTATTTACCATAAAATATAAAGTATCCGTCCCATTTAAAAAGTGGGTCACGCCTTCATCAAATATAACTAAAAATTAAATAAATATTAACTACAAAAATAACAATTTCATATTACTAAAAGGGAAAACCATTTTTCAAAAACTTAAACATAGATACTTTGGGAATTTTATGCTTTTCTTTTGAGACACAGTGTATTAATGATATTAAAATATCTTACTGATTTTAATATTACATCTTATTTTTAACTTGATAAAATTATCTCAGATCAAAATTAATGGTTGGTTTCAGCCCACTTACAAAATGTACCACATCTCTCGGGGGGCATTTTCCTTAAAAAAAATGTAACTTTGTATCTGCATAAATCAATATACTTTTATGTTAATTAAAAATTAGCCGAAGACGAACATAGATATAGCGTAATTATTTTTAGTTTTGACCATTCTTAATAAAAAATAAAGTAAGATAAAATTAAGGAATTGCTCTCTAAAGAAGTACTCAACTAACACCTTTTTTTTTCAAGCTTGCTATATTGAATAAACACAAGCAAACTATATACACAGAACTATCGAATTATCTCAGCATGTTTCTACCTCGTCGCTTCCACTACCTGCCGGTCAAGAAATACGCCTGTATACAATTTATCAGTTCTCACCACTTTGACAAAATCTTTCTGTATCTTGTGTCTAAGGATTTTCTAAATGTATTTATTTTAAAAATAAACGAATAAGTATGCACATACATCAACATTCCTTGCAGCAATATTTCTTGTTTCATTAACAAATTCTATTATTTGTTTCAGATAAAAGTTTTTGAATAATATGTCATTTCTTTTTCTACATGACAAGTAAAAAATTTGTCTAACTGCGTTTTTTCGCAGCCTCGTATAAGTAACTAAGGTCTACCAGTAGGTTTTTTCGGTTCTGTTACCTTTCAATGATGACTTCTCTAATAATCCCCATAAAGGTTGCACATTAATATAATTTAATATATGGTTTTCCTCTTTAGTTACGTGTTTATGTTCATTTAGTTGTTTTGTTGTACATCATTCTGGAACATTAAAATTACCAATCTACTGGACTATTGATTTTAAATTTCACTCAAATTTCAATTATAATTGGCTCTAATCTGCAATTAGATATTTGGAGTAAACAAATAAACTGATTAACCGCAACGGAAATATCTTTGCTAATGATGCTCATTTAATATATAATTTGTACCAAAATTAGTAGAATTGTTTGTAGACTAAAGAGACGAACCATTTTCCTTCTCAAGAAGTATCCAGTGATAAACTGGATAACAAAATGTTTTGTGGAGATTTATTTCTACTTGTCATACGTACTTTACCCACATTCTCATATTTAATATTGATGCATTACTTATTCTTCTTTTACTGAGTATCTATTATTGAATGTTGGCGATCACATCTGCTCACTCTGCTTTATTTCTGATGGTGCTGATTAGGTCTCCTACTTTTCTTAGCCCTGTCCATTGTCTGACGTTTCAAAGCTATGATATCTTTCTCGAGTCGACTCTCCTTTTTCCCTCAATCTTTATTTCGATTAATTGTAGAAATTGAGATCTTTCATTCCGTTTTATGTGGCGTAGATATGCTGTTTTTCTGCGCTTGATGATGTCTAACAGTTCGCTTTCTATTTTGATCGTTCTTAGCATCCCCTTGTTTTTCTTTCTGACCGTTTATGGAAATTTTTATATTCGCCTATAGCTTCAAGTCTATTCATGGTATTTATTAGCGTCTATCCCTCCATACCATACAGTAACATTGACCACACGTAATATTTTACATTTCTAATTCTTAGTTTGAGGTCAAAATCAGTGTTGGTAAATAAATAAATGTGTTTCGGGCATTTTCTAATCGGCATTTGGTTTCTGTATTAGACGTCCAATCTTCACAGCCACATGTCTAAATTTACGTACCCGTTCTATTGGGCATATGTTGTGTATTAAACTTGCATTTTGATGTTCTTCCGGCTTGCGAGAAACTATCATGAATTTTCGGTTCTTGGTGTTGATATTAAGGCCCAAGCTTTTGCTACTGTCGCCTATGGCATTAAGAAGATTCTATAAGTCATGTCTCCTGGAAGATGCTTTCAGTGTACAGATTGCATAGAAATGGAGAGAGAACGCATCTCTGTCTGACCCCCCCTAAGGATTTTTGTTGATTCTCTGTGGTGTTCATTTACAACCTTGACTTTGGCTGTTTGATTCCAATAAAGGCTTTCTATGCAACGGATATCCTTCTGGTCTCTATCCTTCCTCTTTAGATTTTGAATAAGTTTGTGATGTTGGACCCAGTCAAACGCTTTCTCGTAGTCGATGCATTATTAACATTAATCATCTCTTAAAATACATTTGGAGCTTAAGTATTAAAATAAAATTAAATAGTTTTCCGTTTAGGTCAATATTTGGTTTTATAATTACCACACAAACATCGAAACCTCCAGCATGAGACCTACTGAAATAGTATAATTAAAACCATTATTATTATAAAACCGGCAAAAAATAATATTTTCATGTAATTTATTCTAATAAACACGATCCGTAATTTTTTTTTATATATTTGAGTTAAGTAAACCATTTTACATTTTAAATACTGCTTAAGCCATTTATGTGTAAATATTATTCTAATCTGATAGAACATTTTACAGTACTCGATCAAGTAAGTCGTCTTAAAACCATACAATTTGTTATCAAATATCCAATATAATTTGCGGTCCATCATTATACATCTTACTCTTCAGAAATGACCAAAGAAAAAATTCGGAGAAATCTGGAGATATTGCTTGGTCAGTATGACTTGTGACCCCATCCTATCAAACAAAAAATCAAAATATCCCCGCTCCCACGTGGACACAAAATAAATTATTGAACTTGAAATTTCCCGATTCATTGCCAGACCCTGTATTTTAACCGCCAGACCATTCTCGATCCAGCAACTATGCATCTCCCAGAATATTTAACTGGACATTGATAGAACTTGGCACAGCATGGACCGATAGTGTGAATTACCTTCCGTTTCAAGTTCGGTCAATCGTTCATAAGTCATTGAAATTACTTCAATGAAATGTGTTTTTCTTCAACATTTTTGGTTCAATTTTCCGCAAAATCATTTCAAACGTTCCACTATCCACTCGACAATATTGCACAAATTTTTCTGCATCATCGATTAAATGCCGATATAGTGTGCTATATTCGGTTCGGTTTTTCTCTCTAATAAACATGGGTGTACCCACATTCTTCTCCTTGCTAGGCGTTTTTTTCTGTTTTATATTATTAGGAAACGACTGGTTTGATAAAATTTATGAATAAAAATATAGAGAAAAATCAGAAAGAAATCCCTTGATGATTGAAAGAAAACAATAATTGAAAAATAGAAATGAACTGATTAAAACACATATAAAACAAATAACAAAAATCATTTGAACAATATAATAAGATAAATTAAATATTTCATTAAAACGAATAAAGTAAATAGATCAAAGCAGATAATTAAATCGAATAAATTATATAGAGCAAAATAAATAAAATCTAATAAATAAGAAAGAGCATTCCCCAAAGTTATAATATATTTTAGGTTAATACAAAAAAACAAGCCATCATTTAAAAATTCCGCTTACAATACCACCTATCAATATAACTAATATAAATTTTATTTATACAAAGGTACGAAAACTATTGTAAAGATTAGGAACACAGTATACTAGGTACAATATTTCTCTTAAATTATGTTATGCGTACAAATTATCGATATATTAAACGATAACCAAAGTTGTCCATTTATTGGGTACTTAAAGGTCAGATTGTCAATCAGGTTTATTATAAAAGTATTTTTGAAGACCGTCCGTGAATGTGTGCGACGAAGGAGATCAGACTTATGGAAGAATGCTTCATGGATTCTTCATCAGGACAATGCGGCAGCTCAAAACGCGCTATCTGTGAAGAGGTATTTGGCGAAAAAACCACATTCCAGTGATAGAGTACTGTCCGACATTTTTCTCTTCCTAAGAGTCAAGTCTGCGCTCAATTGAATAAGTTTCGTATCCGTGGATGCTGTGAAAGCAAAAGCGGTGCAACTCTTGAACAGCATAACACAAGATGATCTACAGTACTGCTTCCAACCGCGGAAAATTTCGCATGAAGCTGTGTAGGGATCATGAAGGGGACTACATTGAAAGGGATAATATTTCGATTGTCTGATTTTTTTTTCAATAAAGTATTCTGTTCTCACTTTAATTGAAATTGAATATTGCCGCCTATCATATAAGCTAATTCTGTTACAGTTCTCTTATTTATTCTGTGGTAACATGTATTGATAACGATTATCTTAATAAATTACTATTAGCTACTAATTTCCGTTTTTGGAATCTATAAAAAATTCAGTGGAAAATAAATACTATTTATTTTGTAGAAACAAATTCTACTATTTTAACTTTTAGATTCCAATATATTTCAGTTCTATCTAAGGCTTGAAATTTGGGGAATACATTTTTATTCTTGTTAGTCTAATATATATATAAATAAATTTATTTTTCTAGTGCACATTTTCTTTTTCACAGATTTTCTGAGGAAACCTGTGGTCTTACTCGAGGTTGGCCATTTTGTACTCTAAAATAATAACTCTTACTGAGTGAGTGACTTGACATAACTAAAGCGAAATGAGCCAGCGATGTACTAAGATAAAAATGTATCTCAGCTCTCAGACTATTATTCGAAAAGAGCAAGGGCATGAGGTCCCACCTTATATAAATACCATCTGTGTTTTTGTTTGGAGAACTTCACCTCGTCATAGTCATCGTTTTTCTTCCGAATTAGGTTCCTCTTCTTTTTAACCGACGATTCTCTTTGTGAAATGCCTTAACAGCTCGAAGTGAATTCAAAAAATTACTATGGAATAAAATTTCCTGCGAGCAAATAAAAGGTGAAAAAATACAATTACCATCCATAACATTGACTAATAAGATTTTATCTGGAGAGAGGAAAATACTGCACCTCTATTTCTTCGGAAATGCAAAATAAATGGGGTCGTATTTAAAAATCAATCATTTTGCAGAGAATTTCCAATTCCAACGGTTTTTTAAATTTATAATTGAATTAAGAAAAAATATTTTTCGCAACCTTTTACATTAATATAAACCGTGAAAAATTAGGAAAATTAAGGACGGACTAGGAATAATTTTTTATTAGCTAGTTTATTAACTAACAAACTTAAGTGTTTTTTTGGTTAAGTACTAGCTAGTTATTGGATTTAGCTTATCAAATTTCTTTATATTTTTTTTAATATAGAAAAATTAAACAAACATAAATAGCTTTGTTAAACTTGTTTAAATAATATGTTACAACCATACTTCTGTATAAGCTCTTTTACTAGTGCTGGAACGTCAAGTTTATAAACATAATAGTATTTTGTTTGTAATACATATAACGTTGAAATTGTTATTTCTTCTTATCGTCTCTAAGAATTGAAACTCTCTGCGGATTCATTATACAATCTGAGAAATAAATATTATTGGAATAAAATGAGGTGTCTAGAGCGGCGAAGTCGAAGCAGTCTGTACTAAAGAAACGACGAAGCAATTTTTAGTTTTCAGTATTGTTCAAGTTCCCTCATTACCTAACGTAATTTTACATTCTCTAGTGGATGGGTCGACACGAAGGCGCGAAGTTGCATAGTGGTGAATAGTAAACGTGCCTGAGGAGCTTTATTCACTCTCATGTAATGCACATATTTCTTTAGTTTACGTAATGTCTATAATTTTCTACAAGAATTTTGACAATCTTTTTATCCCTGGCAAATAAGTCATTTATATTCAACCCTATACTTCTCGCAGGTTTTTAATAAATGCTTTTATCCTACACAGTTCATTAGTTTCGATATTTAATTAGGATTTAGCTACAAGATGAAGGAAGTCAGGTAGACACCGTTCATAAAAATTTTATGGAGGTGTTTAACAGGATTACTGATAATTTGGTTCTATTCAAACAAAAGCAGTTAGGCTATAATGGTCCACTAAAATGAGTTGAAAGTTATCTTTCAAGAAGGATCCACATTGTATGGAGAATTGAATTTGTCAATGTAAATAAATTAAATTTATTTTTAATGTTTTAAACGTATAGAACAGATATTATTAATAAGTATGTTTGGATATAATATTGCCAATGTTATAATGCCAAGATATGCGTGAATTGAATTAACAATTAATTTTGTTAATAAAAAGTATGTCCTGTTTAAAATGAATATATATCTACCACAAAGAAGATATAAACAGTGCTATTTATAAAAAAGAGGAAACTAGGGCATTTTAGAAGATATCTGTAGGGAATTTTGGAGTATTTTGAGTAATACTATAGGAAAACCGGAAACCACTAATATACAGGATTTTTGGCACCTGAATCCAAAGATATGTTTACACTGTTATCATCAGATTGAAAATTCAGTAGAAACCTTTATAAAAATGATTTTTTTAGAAATCTGTAACTGCCATTTAACAAGTCGTTAACACGTTGTTGCTATTAAACTGTTTGGTTTCACCTCTTAGCTAAAACATCACTTTCATGATGAATTACCTCTGTTTTTCAATCACTTGCGACCATATGCATGTTAAGAAAATTATAACCTTTTGAACATTACGTTGTTACACGCCTTGTAGATAATATCAATTTAATGCTGTTATCTACTAATGTGAATGTTTTAACGTCGGTAATCATCAAAAACGGAATGTAAATAAATGTAAGAATCATTAACACACACATACACACACACACACACATATATATATATATATATATATACGTAAATATATATGCACATATAATACTCGCAACAAGAATTCCATATTGTTTTACACAAATATTATATTTAAGAGATTTCAAATAAGAAAAGTGTACTGTATTTATTCTATGTCTACGTTTCAATTGTGAGTAGTTGATGAAGTGGGAACCGTCTACGTTTCGCTTTCCTTGATCCCTGGTGCCACTAATAAATCAATACATTTATTGTGTGATGGTGTCGAGATCGCAATTAAAACCAAAGAGAAAACTCCAGTAGAAAATATAAGCAATTTAGTATATAAAGTTCCTTGCTCCTCGTGTGAATTGCTGTATATAGGTCAAAATTCACAACAACTATGAGAAATTAAAAATCTCAGCAAAATGTGTGCTCTAGCTCAGCATTGTAGAACCACCGGCTTTTGAATTTTTTTGGTGCCACTCTATTTGAGTTTGAAAAAAACATAAACAATATAGTACAATCATAAAAATAACAATCAACATCTTAAGATTTCTGATAGTTGATAAAACAATAAATGACTTGTTCGTTTGGTGAAGAAGATCAAGGTTCTGTAAGAAATCAACTGAGCATCACTCTTTTTTCCCTACTCTCAGACAATGTCTGGCTGAAAGATAGACCAAATATCGAAAACAAAAACGATTCTTTGACCCTTTATGTTCATTAGACAATCTAAAACGTCAATCAAACTGGCCTAGCTCTCATTTTTGTAAAAAATTTAAATGTTTCAATAATAATTATCATGGTGTACGTCCAATTTACATTCTAATTTTCTTTTCAATTAATTTATTGTATTTAATATACAATTTCCTTTATGAAAAATTAATGTTATATGAATTAGTATTGCTAGCTAAAAGTTAACCTCAAGTAATCAGTGAGTGGATTTTCATTCATCCTTAATATTTTGGAGTTAATATTTACCAACTGCAGTGTCCTAATGAATCTAGTTAGAACAGAAACGTAGACACTGTGCATTTTTCTGAATTCCGTTTGTCCCTTCTAAACCTATTTATTTATTTATTTATTTATTTATTTATTTATTTATATATATATATATATATATATATATATAAATATATATATTTTAATGGACTCCTTAAATTGTATTATTTATAATTTATAAATATGCTGAGTATAATATGTATTATATGAGCTGCAATTTACTGATAATCTCTGGGTGAGTTCAAAAGAAAAATATATGGTTCAAACTATATAATTACAATATAATAACCTAATTTTATTTTTAAATATAAAAAAACAAAACATTAACAGTTACCGCTTTGTAGTGTCTTGTGAAATAAATAAGAGTCCAATTCTTCTTGTTTATCAGTTCAAATTTTCTGTCAAATCACGTACGTTCACCCAATACAGTTTATCAGCACTTCAATTGTCCCAAATTTCTAAAAATTCCAAGTTTTACCCTCTTATAGGAGCCCATCCACAGCAGTTAATTCACTTGTATAATGTGTGGGAGTACCGTAGTACCATCTTTCTTCGTTTTCTGGTCATGTTTTACGTATTTTTGAAGTCCTTTAGGTTTCTACATATACCTATTCCTAATCGGTATATGCTGATTTTTACTTTTTAAAATACGTAGAAAATTCCAGGTCCGAATATAAAAACGTAATTTACCTACTATGTACCATAATTAATTTAAAAGCTAAGACTTTTTATTGATAATACATATTTGACAATGTCCTATAGATTTACTAGAATCTTGTATTTATTTAGAGAAAAAAAACTCTGTAATTAACTATAACTATTGAATTTGTCGTGATTTATGTCCTTTTTAAATCTGATAAAACGGTTCCAATATCACCAGATCAAATTTTGTACCACTCTGTATGGAAAACTAGAAAACTATTTTTTAGTTTTCATATACCATACATACCTTTAATCTTTTTCAATGGTCTATCTTTTTTCATTTTGCTCGTAGATACCAAGTCTGTTAAGAACTTAAATTATTTGGATTTTAAAAATAATATCATTTTTCTAGTGTTTTATTAGTTATCCGGAGGTAGGCTTTAGTATAAGAGCGTTCTGAACTGAATTTTCGAAAACTCATCTAAGGACTTTATATATTGTTAAAAAATCTGCGGAAAATTTAGAGCATATGCGTGTTACCAAATGAACATTATACAAAACAATTCTAAAATTTTACGTAGAATCCAAAAAACATAATTTTTTTTTAAAATAATGAAGTTGGTATATTTGAAAATCTATTTCGTTTTGAACAAAGATTGTTAACAAATAATTTATTATTAACTTTATAAATTAATTATATAATATAATGCTATTAAATAGTTTTTGGTGGCTATTTTAAAATAAAGTGCATTGTTTAGTAATCCTAACAATTTTTGCTCTTATCTACAAGAAGCTCTGCACATATAAGTCTAGAAAATCAATATATCTAACATTTGTGAAGGGTCTAACTTTAAAGCGAGGATTTAAAGCCATACATCAGCGACTATCATGATACCATCGTTCAAAGCTATACTTCCATATCTTGCCATAAATTCCAAAAAAATTTAACTTTTAGAAAATATATTTCTTTGATTAAGTTTCCTGAACCTGATAACAAGGCTATAAAAAAACGACCTCTAATTGTTAATATTTAATGCTTAATAAGACTCACTACTTACTGGTTTTATAAGCAAAGAACACTGATTATTTAGTCTACTTAGCTCAAAATGTAAAAATAGCAAATGACAATATTTATATTAATTTTTATGTAGAAAATACTTTGCTAATATATTTTATATTTCTATCCTAATTTACTCCTACTGTAACAAGTCGATAGTGTCATATATTGATAAATAAGGAGTCAGACAAACATATTCATATACATCGAAATCATTCCGTTAATGAAAAAGAAAATTTCAGTTATTTAGGAATCCTTATTCAGGATGTGCAATTTTATTCACGCATAGGAATCTACTGAGCGGATGGATGCACGATCCTGCAACTTTTTTCGTTTACTAAATATGATAATCACCTCTGAACGAACTTAGTTTAATATATGAATTCTTAACGTGGCTATGCTTTGAATAAATTACACAACCTGTATTACGGAAACAATCAGACTGACGAACGGAAAGGGAAAAAACTTAAAATTATTTATTTCTTGTGATTTTAATTAATAATTTATTTTTAAAAGAAGCTTTATCCAATAACCATATATATACATTTATAATGATAAAAAAAGTAACTAAAAATTTGGCAGCATCCTGTTTTTATAAATCTATTAACACATTAACAAATAGGTCAAAAATAATTATATAGATTCACTTAATAAATCCGAAAGAGAAAATATTGAAAAAGGAAAACATAGTAAGAATTATACAATAGATGAGAATTCATTGATTCATTGAATCACATATGTATATCAAAGGGAAATAAATCAATAATTTTAAAAACTATTATAGATTCGAACCCAATAATGTAAGCCATTCTTAAAAGCAAGGCCAAAAATCAAATGGAAATAACGTAAACAAATTAAATTTAGAAAGTAAGGTGATAAAAACAGTAAAGATTTATCCAACTTAAATTAGGATAATTTCAGTAATTTCTTACGAAATATATCATATTTTTGTGGAGGTTTTAGATTTTCTTTTTCCTAATCTGTTATAAGCTACGGAGGGAGCATATATATCAACCCATGTATTTAAAAATAAAAAGCACAGAGAAAAGCAATATTAAAAATTGAATCTGAAGGCAATATTATTACAATCAATAAAGTTTTAATATCCTAATACCAATTTTTCCTTCTCGTGAAAAATTGTTTCTAAGAACCAAATGTCGGGAGATTTGAACACGAAAGGAATTAGGTTGGATTTGGTCACGTTATAATAAGTCTTCAACAAAGGAAAATCGAATTTGAGGATTTTAAATTAAGAAATTAACCGAAGAAGCATGTCCACAAATACAAAGATATTATTTTAAGGATATTAGTACATACTTATACAGTGCCCTTAAGCTAAAAGTATTCAATTTAAACAACTTTTTAAACATTGACTTTTACAAAAAAAAATACCTCAATTAATATTCTCAGAAGGAAATATTGTATCATAATCAGGTTATTTGAAAAAGGCACCCTCTCATCCCGGCCATCATCCCTTCAAATTTTTGATAATAAGGATTGTGCCTTATTTTATTGGAAAACCCTATTACGTTATAATTTGGTAACGTCAATATCTACTTCTATTAGAGCGATATCTACTAGCATGATAAATATATATAGCACTGTAGTCAGTTTTTACATAGAATTCGTAAACATAATAACTAACTTTTACTTAATCAGTTATGTGAAAGTTACCTAATTTATCCTAAAATATTACATTTGTTCTGTAAAACTTATTTTTTACAAAATATTTATGGTAACTTAACTATTTTCACAAAATATTTTTTCAATATAATTGTTCCGACATATTATATATTGTAATTTTACATAAAATGTAATTTTAAATAATTATTTCAACAGAATGAAACACCTTCACACTTTGTTTTGGCTGCACTACAATTTTTGAATGAAACTTTAGATATGTAGAAGAGGGCAGATGATGAAGTCGCAATCTAGTTCACCGGATGTAATGCCCCCAGACTTATTTTTATGTGATTATTTGAGAAAATTTATGATGAGCAACTAAAATCTCTAAAGAATACAGAATGTATGTTGATATTTAAAAGAATACAGAATGTATGTTGATATTTAAAAGTACACGTGTTAATTATGTCAGAAGAGTATTTAAAAATATATTAAACCTTTGTATCGAAGTAAAAGGTGGTTATTCTGAACAACTGATATTATATATTAAAAATTATATATTCGTTAATTCATTGAAAACGTTTATAATAAAATAAATAAAATAAAATTTATCGCAAATTTATTTCTGTTTAGAATTCTGTAGAACATAAATTAATTTCTTGAAAGCCCATATTTTATACATTTTTAAAATACGTTGAAGAGACGAATTCTAAAATGGTTAAACATGGGAAGGTCTTTTTAAAAAAATTTAAGGGATCATAGCAGCAGTGACTTTTCCATGAAATTAGTTATTAATTATTAATTGACGTGTTTTTTATAAAAATCAGTTTTTTTAATGTATCAACCTCGTTGGGATATTTACATATTTCTGATTGGTGTAAACAAAAAGTAACATATTCTAGAATATAGAAAAACGTACAAGTTCTAGTTATATCCCCCTAGAAAAAATGTTTAGTTATCTGTATATTCCATAATAGTCAGTTTTGGCAGTTATCAGTATATTAGAGAGTTAATATGTACAGAAAATATTTAACCTCACGAAAGATAAAAGTTTTGATAAAAATTAATAATTTTATAAAATTTAAAATAAAAATTTGAGGACGTAAAAAAAGTATAAACTAGAAAACTAGGGCATCTTAGTTACCCGTAGAGTTATTACTTGACCCTAAGCGACCCTTGCGGCAGTATTTCCAATAATATTGTTTATAGAGCATATTATGTATTAGACAGCTCAGCAACTGAAATATATATATACATATACAGGGTGTTTGATAGGTAAAAGTAAATATTTTGAAGACAGGTGGATAATATGTCTCTTGGTTTTCATAACCAATCAATTATGAATGGTTGTTTCGACCCTTACTTTGTGGTATCTCTTAATTATAAATTTAAAAGATAAATTATAATTATCTTAAAATTCCACGATTTTTCATTTTTTTTAAATACTCTTATGACATTGGTTTCACCTTTTGGCATCGTCAGATAAGACAAAATAAATTTTAGAAAATAAGTCTGTATACATTTGCACTGAATATTTTTTTTCATTTTTGGCTTCTGAAGGTATGGGAATCGAGAGTCAGTTATAGAAAAAAAATAAGAAATATTTAAAATATCAAAACAACATCCTTATATCACAATTTCAATATCTCCAGTTTAGATTTAAATAAGACAGAAAAATCTCAGTTGTAGGAAGTTGTTTTGTTTGAAACTCGATGTGAAATTTAAAAAAATAGTTCAAAATTGCACCTTTCTTATAATTATTAAAATTTGGTTTATTTCCTATATTCAAATAAATCAATGTTAGTTTTATTGTTTGTCTGTTTTAAAATAATTTTAAATGTAAATACAGACCCGTAGTTAAAATAAAATAATAAGTTATTTAATTTTCATTATTCTTCTGTAAATTTAAAAAAAATAATTTAATATTTGGTGTACTATTTTAAATATTTTACCGGTATTGCACACCCCCCCCCCCCCCATTTTAATCTTATTGTGAAAAACTTTACTAATAATTTAAGAAGAATGAGTGGATCTCATAACTGACCCTCAATGTCCCCAGATTTCAACCAAATCCAAGGTGTACTCTTAAGAAATAATTATTTTATTTTTTACAAAATAAAAATAAATTACTTTTCCAGTCTGTGTGCAATATAAAATCGTAGTTAGTAAACAATTTACTAAAGCAACACTTCTCAGATGTACATTAATTAAAACTATATTTGGTTTTCCCTAAAATACTTGTATACAAACTCGAATTGTAGTTTGGAGTCAGTTGTTCTCATGAAATTTTCGCTAATGAAGTTAGAAATGTCACAGAAAATTCGTGAATTCCTAAAATATTTACCTCAGTAAGTGGACTGTTCCGGAGTCTTTATTGTAATGAATTAACACAGTTAATTGCCTAGAAGCTAAAGTAATTACGTTTTATTGTAGGCGTATCACAATAAGAATTATATATATATATTACCTTGAACGTTTTCGAGTGGTTTATGACAAAATAATAATGCATTGTATTTTAAACATAACATTAGTTCGATATAAAACTAACTTGAATTGTGAAGGGAAATATACAACTAAAGTTTTTTTATTTACACAATTTATTTTTTTGTGTTTCGTGTTTAGAACTCTTTAGGTCATTATAAAGAAGATTCTATAAACAATTGTTTACAAATAATATATTTTTATAAACCATTGCTATTGATATGATGATAATTTGATTGAACGGTACCTTGGATAAATGAGATTTCTTTTCTTTCAAGTCTATTACTGTTTATTATGATGCGTTATGTTCAAGCTGTACCTGACCTCGTATCTCAAAACAATGTTAGATATCCTTGTAAAATACCTGAAAAGTTCGTGTTTTCTATATTTTTTCAATTAAGATTCTAAATTCTTGCTAAGCTTTTGATAAAATATCATCTACATATTTTGTCTATTAGTAATTGCTTAAGGTCTAATCTTGTTTCTTCCTGTATCCATTTTTTAATTTTATATTTTTTCCTGGTGTTTATTTTTCTTTGCAGATTCTTTAGATTTAGATATTTAGTATGCCGTTTCCTCTTTAAGTTCTCGACATTTATACCTCTTATGCTTTGTTTGGATGCCTTTTTCTTACTGTGCCTAATCTCTTTTTACGAATTAAATTTCTATATAACATCTCTATTTGGTTGTATCAAATGAAGACCACTATTTTACTGTTCAAACTTTTGTTCTTCTTGTCTAATGATCCCATGTATTTTATCTCTCATAACTTAAATCTTATCTTTGAGTTACATACGCATGATAACTCTAACATCAAATTTTGAGAATTTGTGCTATTCCATATCAATTTGCTTCAATGCTGCTATCACTTTTCTTGATATCTTTTATAGTTATAGTTTATTTTTTGTTTAGTACATTTCCCATTTTACTCGATGATTGCTAGTGAAAAATATATGAGTTTCTATTTTATGTTCATAACATGTGACTTACATGTATACCGAGGAATTTATACTATGAGTTTAGAAAGTCACAACTTCCCCCCTTTTATTTTTTGACTTGGGTGAGTTATCGAAATGCGACCAATACAAACTGAAACTATTATATATTACTCCGACGTCTTCACAATAGCTTCGGGACGTCTACCAAGTTGTAAATTTCAAAAGGTATATAGGGTCGAGCGACACCTTATTTTAAATATATTTTGAACTTCTTTAAGTCCATGTTTTGTTTTTGGAATTTGGATAGTTAATACCTAAGTTAAGAGATAAGATTTTTATAATATATTTTTTAACTATTATAATATTGTTAGATAATAGTATTGGCAATCATCCTTTTAACAACAATATTCAACAGAACCCTAAGTTTATCCTATTTTTTCATAATTTGGAAATATGTTCAAATCATTATGATCCCTAAACCTGGTAAACCTCAACACGAACGAATATCAGTCGACCTATCAGCTGATTACCTAAAACAAGAAAGACTAATACTGTAAAGAATTACCCAGGAACATGATTTTTAGTCACTCCGTCCAAATTATTAGTTTGGTTTCCGAGACCACCATTCTACCACTGATCAAATCCACAGGATAATTAATGAAATCGTGAAAATTCTTGAAGAAAAGAAATAAAAACTTATCTGCTATACTCAACGACTCTAAATATAATTTTAATCCAATTAAATCCGGCGTTCTGGGACCACTGCTTTTTCTCCTTTATAATCGGATATATCAGAAAATACCACAATGACATCTTTCACCGATGACATAGCGGTATTGTCAGTGAATGAAAATCTAGACCGGGCGTTAGAAAATATCCAGCATCATCTTAATCTTCTGAGTGAATGGCACAGTAACAGGAACAAAAGTTAACCAAATCAAATCGGCACATTTACTGCGCACCTGTAACAATGAATGATGCACCTACACCTATTAAATCTGAAACAAAGTGTCTCAGGTTACATTTATATCGATGACTTACATGGAATACACACATATAACCAAACCAAACAGTTGGACGTTAAATTTCGACAAATGTTCTGGCTGCTCCGCCATAAATTAAAACTGTCACTAAATAACAAACTCCTATTATACAAGGCCATACTAAGGCCTTTATGGTCCTGTGGAGTACAGCTGTAGGGATGTGTCAATCCAACAAATTAAACTAATACAGCGAATTCAATCAAAACAGTCAGAACAATCGTAGATGCACTAAGGTACATCAACAAGAGAATACTGCTGATTGATTTAAAAATTCACCTTGTTTTGGAAGAAATGAGAAAACTGTGTGCAACATATAAGAGCCTATAAAGCTTCTAGATACTCTAGTTGCGCCGCTTAAGCTACACTTTTCAAATATCTCCACAGAAAAAAAATTGGTGACAGATCTGGCGAAAGTATGGGCCATTTAATACTTCCTTGTCCTGCAATTCATTGATTAGGATATATTTAGTCCAAATAATGACTCACTGGTAAATAATAATAAGGCGAGGCACCATCTTGCTGAAACCAGTAAATTCCAAATAGAGAAGTTCAGTTAAATTCACTCACAACGGCAGAGGTCCCATTATTTTATCATCCATTATGCCTGTCCTAACATTGACTATTTCTAGATATTGGGTATGCGTTTCCCTAAAGACAGTTATTAAAAATCAAGTTAAGTCAATATCTTAATTTGTCAAATATGATTTTATAAAACTCGATGCGCTTATCTGGATCTCTTCCGCCAATGTATGAGTCGTATGAAGTTTTTATGAATGTAAATATTTCGTTTTCAAAACATTGTAGGTAGTACTGAAAGAAATACTGCCCGAATTCGCGACTGATGGTAGTTATGATTGAGGATTTACATATAATTCATCAATCATATCTATTTAATATCGTCTTACAGTCCTGGACGCCCAGACCGTTTCGCATCTGCTATACTTCCTGTAGTAGTAAACTTATTTATTAAATTTATTTATTAAATTAAATTAAAATTAAATTATTTATTAAATTCGCCGAAATTACCCAGGGCGTGTACCTCGCATACTCACTTAAGTCTACTTCGTGAGTACCTCATTGCCATGATTGATACAGAACAGGTAGGAGCTGCGGGTGCTGCTATTTGTGCGTCTCATGATTATATGCGAGAAACAGAAATCATGAGAAAGTGATCTTGGTCGCATTTCGATAACTTACTCCGGTTAAAAAATACAAGGAGAGACGATAACTTTATAAATGCACTATATGTGTGCAATAATCTTTTAAATAATTTCTCAAACTAAAAACTTCTCTACTTTAAATTTGTCCTTGATTTTCAAATCCTGATAAAAATCTATCTAATAAAGTGACTGCATTTAAAGGAGCGCCTTTAATAAGTTTCTAAAAATTGTTAATGGTATAAGCTTTATTTAATTCCTATAAATCATAAACAACTACACGCTAGTGTAACTGCGCTAAAACAAACTTTCTGCATATAAATCAGAGAAAATAAAATTTTAATTAAAGATTCTCCAAAGCATTAATCACGCTAAATTGGACAAACTTTCGGAAGGGATATTGTGGTAATTAAAACACTGCTATTGTTAATGTTAATTTTGTTTATACGCTGTATCCGTAGGTAAACCAGTCTGGATTTATTTACTTATTCAGCCAATTTATGAGTATCATTCAGGCGAAATATTGCTAACAGCGAATTTATAGGTAAAAATTTTATCATCGTTATTATTAATCACGATATTTATAGCTTACAAAGTACTACTTCATTAATTATTATTAATAATTAATTAATAATTTGGTGGTTACAAATTGTTACCTGATTAATTATAATTATTATAATTTGTAAACATCACGATTAAAATTAACGATGGTCCAATTTGTGAACATTTTTACATAAATTTGTTGTACGCTTGTCTGGATGACACTCATAAATTGGTCGGATGAGTAAAAAAGTCCAGACTGGCATACCTTCGGATACAGCGTATACATAACTTTAACATTAATTATTAAAAATTAAAGATAGAAATATACACCTGTCATTGACGTAACGAAAAGTGACGTATGTAAATAACAACAAAAATTTACCACAGTATCTTTTTGTACTAATTTTCAACGGATGCCTGATTTCATCAATATAATGTAATTTTAACTATTATTAAAGACGAAGTTGTTAATTCTACAATATTAAGGTGCGTTGGTAATGACCACGTTGACTAATACCTGTGCAATAATAGAAAATATTAAATTCCAACCCCCTTTGCCGGATATTATTTAATTTATTCCATTTGTCGTGGTAATAACTATTGGCATTGATGTAGATACTCTTTGACATTTATTAATTCTTTGAAAATTTTATTGACAAGTTTTATTTCATACTGTCGGAATAAATAGTACATATGTATATTGCACACATACTTTTTGTAACCTTTAAAAGTGTCCAGTCTTAGTATTTGTAAAACTTTTATTATAAATTTGGTGTTATATTTTATTAGATTCATCCTTATTGACATTGTTTTGGAAAATATTCATTGAGAATAAATACATTAATAATTATTTTTGGTCATCCATACCTCATTACCGATATATAGGGTGTATTATACATTTTACCAAAATTTAAATTTCAAAATCGCATGATATAAAAATCTAAATTTGAGTGACAGCTTCTTGGTTACAGCGAATACCATCTATAATGTCTAATTTTAATTTCAATTTAATAATTATTTTTCAGGGTAATAATATGAAAATATTTCTATTTTTAGTTGGTTTTCAATATCTCAATTTTAAATTTTTTCAGTCCTTTTACGTTTATAAGAAAAATCTACGGAGTTGGAATTCGATAAATATTATTTTCTAATGAACAACAAAGAAAAATTTATTATGATTAAATAGTACCTACTCAAAAATAATCTTAGGAACTAAAAACAAAATATTAAAATAGATTAATTCAAAGTAAAATAATAGATTAACTTGATCAATTGGTTTTGATGATTATTTAACAAAAATTAACTATGCAAAGATTTAATTAAGTTAATTAAAACCCATATAATCAAAACAGGAAATGATATTGGATTTTAGCAAACATCAGTGATGACCAGCGATGTCACCTGATTTGCATCTATTTGATTTTTACATTGGTGAAAATATTAAATTAATTGTTTAAATTGATTACATAAAGACACGTGATAAGTTTTACACATTATACATTATATTTGGCACAAAATACAAAATAAACTTGAGGCAATTGGATAATATCGGAAAACATAGTACCCATTAGAAGACTTCGAATGAACTCGTCGGCATTGTAAAAAATTGAGTTTTATATTTTTGACCAGATTTTTAATTCTTTGAATACTGTTTGATAATTGTTATTAATTTAAAACAATTGTAACATTTCATAATTACTTAATAGAACTAATGTATTTTAATGTTTTATCACAAAAAATACTTTTTCCACTATTTTAAAAGCTATTGTAATAGAGAATATAATAACAAATTTTATTAAGTTGAATTTTAATTAGACTCATTATCGAATTTATTTTTTGCTCTAATGAAAAAAACTGTGCCGAACTTTTTATACCGCGAGATTGTTAAAGTTTAGCCATATCAAAATTCTGGTAAAAATTGGTATGATTTTCAATCACACAAAAAAATACAAATCTTTTACTACTGTATATAATGTTTTGAAATCCTTAAAAAATATTTAATTAATAAAAATCATACTACTAATTGGTGTGTTAATTTAGCCGAGCCATGTGTACTAAACAATTAAAATTATAATCTCAGTTGGGACTTGTAATCACTATAATTTTTGTATACGTAGGTTAAATTAAACCTCGAAACACACTTATCAGAAGGATAAAGTCTGTGAGGAGGTAAAATTTACAAATCCGTAATTAAATTTGAACTTCTTCCTCGAAATGAAATTTGCCACGTTTTTGTTTTTCTTAATTTTTTTTTAATTTGTATTCGTTCGTTTTAGAATAAAAGAATATTATAAAACTAAATAATATTGAAACAACCTAATTTGTTTGTTTATATCATAATTATCCTTTCACCATATTTTTTTCAGTGATCTTACTGTGGAAATTTTCATTGTCGTGGTTCTCCTATAGGTGATATTTTTGCGTTACTTTTGTTTAGTCTGATCGATACTGAGTGCCTTTGGATGACATTTACAGTCATTCATGAATATTAATAAACTAAGTTTTAGCTATCGCCTTTCATCCTTATTACAAGTATTTTATGCAAACTACAATATACACCAATAGCTTTAAATCTACACTTAATCCACCATTTTGGTGATATTGGTTTATTTATTATTTGTACCTATGTCGCTATCAAAACTTGAATGCAAATTTTGAACTGAACTGAATTATTAAAAAGTTGTTTTCTTAAATAAGATCTGAAGGGAAAAACTGATTGGAATTGTGAAATAGGAAATTAATTTCTTGAAATGAAAAACATCGAGAATGCAAGAAACGGATATAAATAAAACGAAACTGACAGTTGAAGTAGCAGTGAAGTATAAAAGTACGAATTAAGCGAAGTAGTTTCACTGCTATTCACGTTAATTTGTATTTTTAGAGTAACATTTGATTCCACAGGTCAAGGCCACTGCCTATGAAAACGTGGGCGGTATAGATGTACAGAACAAGACTAAAATCTAGTACATATTAAGCAAATAACTAAAATAATTTCGAGGATTAGAACCGTAAAATAAATCCCTTAGTCAATAGCTTATTTAGAATCTGACACACAAACATCGTGCAATTTTTGTATTTCATGTTATATTCTTTGCTTTTTTGTAATATTTAGCGAGATTTTGTAACAAAGGGTTTTAAATAAATGCTCGGCTGTATTTTTGTTAAATTCTCAAATATAAGGTTTCAAAGTATCTAAATATTCTCTAGATATATTTTTGTTATTCTATGTATCAGATTTTTCTGTTATACAATTTTTTATCCAGAATTGACTTCTTTACATCTCTTCACTTACTAAGACTACAGTAAAATAGTTTCTTCTCTCGTTTGTGTTATGAGTCTAATTAGTTATTTTTTGTATTTCCTCTATTTCCCCACACTTATTTTCTTTTACTTTTGTGTATTATAATTATTAACCAATGACGCATTTTGTTTTTTCTGTTCTATGTGTCTGTTTTTTTGTAAATGGGTGTTAGCTTTGCTTTAATTTTCCTTCTTTCAATGTAATTCAAGTGGAAATTCGAAGTTTTAAACTATGAATAAATAACTGAAATCAAGCCTGATTCTGCAATACTTTATGCTCTTAATAACGTTGCAAATTCCAAGTCTTCTATAATTAGCACAATTTTCCACTTTTGTTAGAATATTTCACTAATAGCTATGCCAGATTTCATTTCAGATAATGGGCTTGCTTTATTCCTACCCTTTCGCCTTTTAATGTATATATGTACACTTCTATATACATATCTATATCTTCCATTAGTATCCCAACAATTATTAGTAATAACGGTTACCAATTACTAATTTATTAATAGTTAAGACAATTATTACTAGTAAGAAGTTACGTATAAAATATATACTCTCAATATTAGAATAGACAATTTAATCAAAATACATATTAAAAATAGTTATGTAAAGTATTTTTTCTCCACGACCATTAGTGGAATGTACTAATTTCAAAATCATTTTTAATAATAGAATGTAAACATTCTCACTCTTGAGACAATATTTATTTTGAAATCTGCATCTGATGATTTTCATTCAATAACAAGTGACAGAATGAATATTCCGTAATTGTTCTAAATAATATCGATAGCAATGGATGTCAAAACTGTTAATGTCAGATGTAAATGGCGGCGTCGTAATAACAAATTTTAATTTAAATAAAATAATGATTCAATTTCTGCTTGTAGAGAAAAAATAGTCTGTTACTCGGTTAGAATATAACAAAATTCGATACTCGCAGTTCCTAACCCTCGCGTTCGGATTGTTCCACTATATCGATTTTTTTCATTCTAACCTTACAGAATATATATGCTATGTCATAAAGTATTTAAGAAAAACTTAGACAGCAAATTTATTTTCTTTTAAATAGGATGATACATTAAATGAGTTTTAAAATTTTGCCATTATCGAGTGTTATGACAAAGAAATAAGTAGTGACAAACTGGAATTTTTCACTATTACGACAAAGAGCTACTTTAGTAAATAAAATTAAATAAATTATTTTTCTATGCTTGTCTAATATGCAGTGTACAATGCTTGTTACGTAAGCACAGTCACGTTCTGGATGTAACTTCAACTAGAGCAAAAAGTTGTAGACTGTAATTAAGTCCACTTGCAATGCTATCGAAAGTAATCGCCAGATAAAGTGATTAGCCCACATCCCATTCAAGTCGATATACTTTTTGTATTATCCGACAAAGTTAATCAGACTTTTATCCCAGCATTTTCATTCTTTTTTCACACTTAGAGCCCTAAAATCTCTGCGACCAGTGCCAGCTCATTCACAAGCAAACCAGAAAAACAAGGGTCATAAAAGAAACAATTTAGTTAGTATTTACTTAATTAATTAACTTGATGATAAAAACGCATATGGAAGACCTGCAAAAATTTACCAATAATTGTTTATTTTTTTCCCACAAGAATGAAGAATCAACACTGATAATCTAATGAAGCAGCTGTACTTTTTGTTTTTCGCAGGTATGTTGTTTCTCGTGCATTGTCCATAAAAAAAAACACGAGTTAAGTGGACAATCAAATTTTCACATCTACTTTTTTATGTATGAGTGATCAACTAGTTCCTGAATTCTACATGGCAGATTTTTTAAAACCAAAACAAGCTAACGCCAAACTATAATGCATGTGAAAAAAAATTGAATACTAATTAAATTACAAGGATCGATCAATAACTATCCGTATTAGGAATAAAGACATAATATGTATACTTTTTTCCGTTTTTCTAAGTTTTCTGTCATTTCTGTAAGCCCTCCAAAAAATATGATTTGTCAAACTCTTCAAAATTTGCTGCTATATCGTTGATAACCTCTTTCTTTGAGCTGAACTTTTCCCCCTAGCTATGTTTTCATATTGGGAATAGAAAAAGTCGCAGGTAGCTAGGTCGGGCGAGTACAGTGGGTGCAGTAGCAATTGGTCGCGCAGTTCACGCAATTTGCATGCTGCTTGTGCGGTATCATAGTGAAACAGCACTGTTTTCTTAACCAATTTTCTATTCAGTAATATACTAGAGTACTGCTCCGTGATCATCGCTATTTATTTCTGCCAAAAGTCCACGAGGATTACTCACTTTAAATCCCAAAAGATTGTAGTCATAACATTTTAGATATCTTCGGAGCAGACTCACCTGGAAAAATCTATTGTTTTGAATGTCATTTTGTCTGTAGCGTATAATAATGTATTCAGATTTCATAAACGAAGACGATTCGATGCAAAAAACACTTATGAATTTCGCTTAAAAAGTTCAAATCACTGTTTAGACACTAACCGTATACGCTTATTATCCACCGGGAGCAATTGGGACACCTTTCTCATACTTAACATTTCATATAAAATATTGACTGTTGTTTCGTACAATACGCCTACGGCTTCTGCTATTCCGCATACTTTAGTTTGGCAAACAACTAGAATTATCTCGTGGATTTTTTCAACGATTTCCTCGGTAACCACGTCTGTCGGACGGCCTGCTCCTCATCAAAACCAGATGTACGACCACGCTTAAATTGGTTGATAAAATATCTCACAATTGTCATAGGTGTTGAACGGTCCCATTAAACAGCATCCAACTTCGCCTGTTTTTCATCCAAAAATATAAAGCAAATTACAGATCGATATTGCTTTTTTTCCATTTTATCCAAAAACACTAACCATTGAATTGTTTTGAAATTTAATATATGTAGTTTGACAGTTGGTAGTACACGACGGTAATGCCAATTTTCTTTAAACACGAATATTGATCAATCCTTGTACTTTTTCAAAATTTCCTGTCTAAAAATACGAACAAAATTTTGTAAAGAGTTATGTCTTTATTTCTTATATATTTTTAGATTAGTCTCACAGCCATGCTATTTCTAGCAAGGATATAATTCAGTTACACAAGTTCGATTCTTTTAACTTTCCAAGAGTTAAATAGTTGCTTGAAGATCGCCATATATCTCTTTCTTAAAGAAAACACCTTGTCTAGGAGAGTTAAGTCCACTTTTGCTGAAAATAATTTTTAAAAGTCTCATATTAATTTGCCCTACATTTCTATGCAAATAAATCTTCCCAATCTAATGTGAAACTATAATTGGACAATATTTTTAGATATATCCAATTCTTTTGTCATCTAAAATTTTAAAAATCAATCTTCACCCTGCCTGCTTTTGACCTACAACTTTGTAGGAGGCTGTAATATGAATATATTTTTAATTGGAAATTGAAATGTCCAAGCCTTTTGACACTTCGACTTTCAGTTTCTTTTTGCAATGTAAGAACTACATATTTTTAATTTGAATAAATTCTTTATAGATTGCATATTATAAGGAACTGTCATGCATAATTTTCTTATTAAAAATTTCTATTAATCATTCAATACCTGGATGGTAAATGCTAGTGCTGAGTAAAAATATTTAAAATTCTTAAAAATATTTATAAAGATAGATTTTCTCATCAAGTAGTTGAGGAAATAAACGTTCAATTTCTTTGCTCAATTTTCATTAAAGGCTACGAAGTGAGATGTAACGGCATGGAATTGCCGCTCTGCCAAAAGGACATAAATAAGCGGAAGTTATATGTTGAGATTTCCTAAGAATGTTTTGCTCCTGTTTTACGGATTATTAGAGATATGTGTCTCTATAATATTATATGTTTATAATATTGTCATTTAGAAGGTTTTTAAAAGCTTGTAATTATTTTTTATTTAATTTAGATCTCGGGTATAAAATAAAAATATTTTAAACTACTAGAAAATAGGAATTGGATTATTTACTGAGCATTATTAATTATTATAATTATAGTAATGAATAATATGTATATGCAATCAAATACATACATATACATATATACAAAGATATCACAGTGTAGAAATTTATATATGTGGGAGCAGTTATTTTTTTCGAGTGGATTGTATACTTTTATATTTACAAGTTCCACACATATAAATTCTATGTGACTTTTCTCCAATTCAACATTACAACATACTATTCGTTACAAATAAATTTACTTTATTCGAAAAACAGTTTATTGCGGTGCAAATTTTATTACTACAAATACACTTGGTGCATCTTTTTAATCAAGGTTTGCACTCACTTTATAATAAACTAATTCACTTTTGTAACTGAAGAGGTATTAAAAATAGTTTTTTTTTTGTATTGAAATTAACAATTTCTACTTTCTTTCTAAATCAACTTGTTACAAACTTTGTGTGTGCTTTGTAAGGGTGCTTAGGAACGACTGCCTGTCAGCAAAAATGCGTTGCGTTAATTGCAATATTCGGGAGAAGAAGAATCAATTCTGATTGGTTGAGAATGGCGTCAGAAAGGGTGAATTGTGAAAATTTTGTATGGAACTTTATCGACGTATACGAGGTGTAACAAAATAATTGATTATTGGTTTTATGGGTTTAAGATGAGTGGATTTTAAATATAACAGCGTACATTATAAACAAAGAATATACATCGACACTTACCCACAATGAAATAAATTGGGCTTGATTCCAAAACTATACCCACGAGCAAATTAACTTAAAGTTAAGAATAAAAGAAGCAGATGAACCAGATATTGTATTAATTAACGACACCACTACAAGTGGTCGCTTTGTATTTAACCCCTACATAAGTGCAAACCTCAAATAATTGGCATACTTTACCCCTAGGTGCGCCAAAAGCGCAATACAAATGGCAGAGGTTCCGAAATAATGGAGATAATCTAATATATAATCGATTAAAAAAAGGTACACTCTCTCCAAGCAAAAGACGCGACTTTTTCGTACTACATAAAGCCTCTTTCTAAAGACAATCATACCGTTAGGAAGACTAAAAATTAAAAAAAACGCAGATCGTAACAACTCCAATTAGAACATCCGATAATATGTGAGCAAATAGTAACACGGAGAAGACATAAATATTTGTAGAACATCTTGTCCACGTTTTTATACCGACCGGACTCAACATTAAATACGATGACGAAGAGGACTTTCTTAATATATTTCCAAATGCCAAATGCCATTCACTTAAAAGCCTTTTTCTCCCTGGGAAATAATTGAAGCAATTAAAAAACTTAATCCATAAAAGGCTCCTCAACATGACCTCATTATAGAAAAAAAAATTAACATCTACCAAGAAAAGCAGTAGTATTATTAAAAATTATACCTAATAGTATATTCTTATAGAGAAACTCGCTGATTTCGGAGTTCAACTTCATTTGTAATCCGTTATTGTTAATTTGCAAATAATTTTTAAAGGCTGGACACAATTTGAGTCATTATCTTCATAATGCATTTCAATAAAGTCAAAAATTACAATTTCCTCAACCTACACATAATTAGTTTGCCGACCACATACTGTAGTTGAATTCCTTATTTTTTAGATATTTTACATTTATATGTTTTTTACATACATAATGTAGTTTTGTGATTATATTTATCTTATTATTTATAATTTTCTTTTGCCTTTTCCTTCTTTATTTTTGCCTCTATTCGTAGAACTCTCGCATGAAGAGCTAATCTGTTTATTTATAGTCCTCTTTGCGTTGAACTTACTGATGTATCTTCTATATTTAAAGCTACTTTCAGTATGTGATTTAAAGATTTGGTATATTCCTCTTCACATATCATAGCTAATATTAGACCTTGATCCAAACCAGATACAATCATGTCCTTAAGCACTTCATTAAGACTTGTACCGAGCATGTATAGGCATGCTCTTTTTTTAGTCTGGTACACCATTCTCTTCTAGTTTCACTTTCAGCCTGCTTTAACTTTCTAAATTTTATCCAGTCCTTAATTACTAATTTTCATTCTGCGAAATAGCCGCTTAATGTTTGGCATATATCATTAAATGGTTTGTTTATCTTTTAATATGTAGTAATGGATCACACAAATATCTAAGTGTTTTAAATGTTCCTTCATCGATTATAGTTAAAACCAGTTATCTTCTATGTTGCTTACTTTAAAGTATTATTTTAGGCGTTTTATCAATTTCTGCTAATCTTCATCAATTTTAAATTCTGGCATTGTACGTAGTGTGTTTCGGTAAACAATGTTTATCGTCTTGCCCTCTTTATTTGCTTATTACATTGACATCCCCGTTGCCACTGTAATGTATTTAATTGCATTTCATTGATACGCTTTGTTTCATTAATCTGTATTAAAAGTATTTTTAAAATACTTTTATGTCTTTACTAATTCACCAAACGGCAAAAAAAATCTAAACGATTTTAAATCCGTGAAATTGCACACTGTATAGATTTACGAAAATATCAAGAAAATCTCTTTTTTATGTAATAAAGAGCAGATAATAAAAAAACGTAAGGCGATTTCTATGATAATGAATGATGACGAACCGGAATTCTTGCACCTTTTGGAGTGTGACAAACTTTTGAATAGAAAGTGGGTCTCTTCTATTTATGATATATGTATATATATTTGAAATAAGTAAAAATAATCTGGAATTCTTTTATATTTAGTTTAGAGTAAATTTATCACATCGTTTAATAGATTTATAAAAAAATGTCACATGTGATATGAGATGAGTTAGTTTAATAGAGGTAAATATTTAAAATGAATAGAAAATAAAATTATCTACTAAAATTTATTAAAAATTAGTAAAATTGTATATATTGAAAGAATTTTCTAATATTTCTCATAATTTTGGTATAAAACTGAAAAATTGTATAGTTTCTAAAACAGGTTGAAAATAAGTATAAAACATCATTGTAATACATTTTATTGACTAAGGAAGAAAGAAAAAAATTTTTTTTATATAACCTTAAAGTCACTTAATATGTAATTTTTATTATAATAGTTATAATATCTGGTATAAAATAGCAATGAGAATTACCTGTTTGTAACATTATTGTTACATTATTGTAACATTGTTGTTAACAATATTGTTCGATACTTAAACTTAAACATAACTTGAATAATTTAATATCCATCGTAACCATTTGTTATCAATGTATATATTATGTAATGTTAAACTGAGTAATTTTTAGTAAATTATATCAAAATGACTAGAAAAACATTAGAAAGTTTCAAAATTAATAATGCAAACTTTTCAGTGTCACTCTGAGAATTATTCTTTTTTACTTTCACTTTGCACTAATTCAGTATTTAATTTGGAGTTACGAATTATCGTATTTTTACTGATGAGAACTTAAATTTACAGAGACTGTGAGACAATAATGACAAATCGGGGAGTGTCATTAATTTCAATACAACTTTAACCGACTTGTTTTACTGCGCCGTCAGCAACAAATTTAATTTGAGATTGGAAAACATGTTACTTAACTTTGAGTTTATGGCGACCAATTCATTAATTTGACAATAGACAATAGTGAATTATGGAGTGCACATAGAGTGTCACATGTGATTTAAACTAATTTTTTCATTGATTAGCGCTAAAATGACCGTTATAATTCTAGAAAGAAAGATCGGATAGAATATACAGGGTAAAACAAAAAGTGTGTTGGATATTTGTTCAGAAATATGTTTTGTAATTATTAAAAATATTTTTTTAAGTGCCCACAGTACTAGTCTACAGTTTGTTGTGCTAAATTTTGAAAAAGTACTGTGTAATTGCAACAGAAATTTGATATAACGTTCTTATTTTTCAAAGTGTTATCCATTCAACCAGTGTTTTTCATTTTTGTTGCAATGTAAATAATGAGTGGGTGTTCGTTGTGGCTAAACTCTAAGCTGGAGAGGGGGGTGGTTCGGATAAAACAGATTTCAGAGAACCCAATTACAATTTGGTGTCTTTGTAACTCGTGACCTCTCAACTAGGGACTCTACCCTTTTGATGGTAGAAGATAAAGCAACTAGGGACTCGAAAACTTTTCATTGAATTTATTTATAATTTATAATTTGTGAATTCTCTAAAGTATGAATTAATACAATTTAAGCTAATATGTATTAGGTATTTAAACTTTATGAACAAATTACGAGTAATTGAACAGTGTTTAATTATTAAGCTAAAAATTAAGTTGGTTAAAAAAGGGTTCTTAATTATAAATTATATTATAAAAATAAATCAATTCAACTCTTATCTATAACTTAAACAATCAACTATTGACCCACAAAATTAAATATTTGCGTTGTGTTATATATATCCATGGGTATTCTGCCCAAAAAATGTTACTATTTTCACACATACAAATTCAAATATGTCAAAAATTATTATCATTACATGTATGAAAACTTAAGACTTTTTACAATTTTCAGATATATCATTTGGCGAAAAATTTGTGAATAAAATATGCCTTATCTACTTTTCAGGTTAAATTTACAAATACTTAAAAATGATGATTATTTTAAACTTATGGCTGTTAGATTACCCTCTATATCCATAAATAAATATAAAATTATTTTAGAGTTATACAGAAAAACACATTTTTTTGGTTACTTTTAATACCTTGCATCAGTGCAATATAATGTATTTCATTAAATTATACTTGTACTCCCTCAAGGTCGATCTTAATATTTTTGTAATATAAGTAAATTATTTTGTTAATATATAATTTGGGAAACTAGAATTGGTGGGTTAGGTGATATTGATATCTAGTTTGAAACCTGCTTTAATCTTTTATTTAACGCTCTTAAGTAACCACTTTTTAATGAAAGACTTTCAACAATATAAAATGAAATCCTTTAGGCAAGCGTTGAATAAAGAGTTAATATATATTTTAACAAAATATCATATATTTCATTCTCTTTAAAATCGTTAAGGTAACAATGCTTGCACCGACTTCTATTACCTCTAAGAAACTTCAAGTCCAAAGTTTCTCAAAGGTGAAATTTCATTGACGCAAGACAATAGCTCCAAATTAACATCAACAGACTTTTCTAGATTCAGCGTGAAGAAAATAAAGTTCAAACGGTTCCAACTTTTTCAACGGGCCGCAAAATAATAAAAACAATTAAAGTGAACAATAACGAGAATAAAATAAGTAATATATTAATGTTGTATGGTATCTGTGAAATATTTTGATCATACTTGTATGATATATTAAGTGATTTCACGACGCAGATGTGTTGGCGTTAATTTTTAGCGCCAATAAAAAAGCCACTTATCAAAACTTCAACGTCAAAACATCTTTAAATAGAGAATTAAAGTAGTTTTCAAATAGGATATACATTATCAACTTTTCCATTTAATAAAGTTAAGATGTTCTGATTCTAGCAATATCTGTTAAAACCTTATATTAGAATATTATCCCTCTTAGCTCAGTTTTTGTCCGGATCCGTTATTTTCCAAATATCAACTATCAAAAGTGCAGAGACCAGTCGATTTTTGATTAAAGGGGGACACTCTTCTCCGGTATTTTTGACTCCGCCACTTTCACCTCCAAGGGAGGGTAAGAATAACCCCAAAATATTTCAGTGGTATTGGGGGTCGACTAAGGTGTCATTTTAAACCCTTTGCAAATCTCTTTACAATAGGCTTTACTTAGTTGATTAAATATTGAAACGTTAACCACCGGCTTCCATACAATAATAAAGGATTTGTCCGAAACGTTTGCATACATTCCGAAACTTTTCCTGAGTGATTCGAAGGCAATTTTCGACAATTCTTTGACGCAAATTTTCTAACTAAGCTGTTTATGTTTTATAGATTTTTTTAGGTATCCCCATAAAAAGAAATCAAGAAGCAACAAATCTGGTGACCGTGGAGGGCCATTACAATGCTGCTCTTCTTCCAATCCAGTGTCGTGGAAAATGTTGGTCTAAATACCGACGAACAATCAAAGCATAATGAGGAGGAGCACCGTCCTGTTGAAACATCAAATGATCTTCATAATACTTTTGATCAAGTTTCTATAATATCGGTCAGGGTAGGATTCAATGGCATCTTCCAGTACATGAAAATATATTTCGCGACTCAAATTAGCAGATAGAAAAAAAAAGACCCAGCCGATTATAGAAAATGGCAGCCCATACTTTTCTTTTTTACAATTACTGTGTATGCACCTCGTGAAAAATTCTTGGGATTGAATCAGACCAATTGGGGCAATTGTGACGGTTTACAGTCCCATTTACAAAAAAAACTGCATTCATCGGAGAAACAGATATTGAAATGGAACTGTAGATCGTTCCCTGCTCGCTTACTCACTATCTGGCAAAGTTGTAAACGGCGGTCATAATCATTCTCATTAAGTTCCCTCACTAAATGTATTTTATATGGATGGAATTTATTTTTCTTCAAAATTGTTTGGACGCCAGTTCGATTGATTCCAGACATAGTTGCCAGTTGCATCGTACTTAATGTAGGATTTAAATGAACATGTCCCAAAGCTGCAACTTCACTGGCTCGATTAACTATAGGGTTTTCAATTTCTCGTTTTTTATTACCTACAATTCCAGTCTCTATAACGTACTTCCTATGAACATATTTTTCTTGATGTTCTTCATTAAATAGCTAATCTGTTCTATTCGCACATTTATTATTCATATAATAAAGCGAAATGATAAATAATTTCCGCAATTGAATAAACCATAATATTTAGTTTTCAAAAACACAATTAAATAAACTGTCGGCCAACCAGCGCCTTATAATAGGAAATAATTTACAATACTTTGGCGTCCACTAACTTTACGTTTTTTGTGTGTTCATATCGTACCGATTTGTGTTTCTGCAAATGTGTTAACAAATCACCAAAAAAGAAAGTAAAGCAAGAAATCCATACTTAAATCATTAGCGTCCTTACTAGAGTGACTGACATTTTTACCATTAGTGATTGTTTGTAGGTTTAGACATAAGTTCAAAATCTAAATTGAGCGGAATTTTAAATTTAATGACTATTGTAATTGCAATGGCTTTAAAATGACACCTTTGTCGACCCCCAATGCATTGAAATGTTTTGGGGTGATTCTTACCCTCCATTGCGGCTGAAAGTGAGGGAATCAAAAATACCGAATGTGCTCCTTTAATCAAAAATCAACAGATCTTTGCATTTTTCTAAATTGTTGACTCAGTATCCGATATCGGCTCTGTTTCGTTTTCAATTGACCACCCTGTATACTTCAACATTTTGACGAATTAAAGGCCTTACATTTTACATTTACAATTTCTTTTACAAATACATGCCTACCAAACATGTCACACATGCAATCCGTATTTCCCATTTTAAATTATATCTGGTGCGCCATCTTTATACATATAGTTTATTTGAATAATTTTCAACTTTACTAGGGCCAATTTTTTTTTTCTGCTAATGCTTAAAGAGTTGAAAATATTTTTTTAAGAATACTTCAAATTAAGACTGATTTACAATTGAAAGGTCTTGTAAACGGTGAATGGCAAATATTTAGGAACATTATTACCTGCTATCAAGAGGTATCGTAGACATACTAAATATTGATCCATACTTATAAACTAACCCTCAAAATTAATAGATCAATCGATCCTACTGTTAATTGAATAATTCCGTTTGTCTTACCATCTAATTTTGCATTTACCCCTAACACATAATTAGAATAAGTTCGCAACAGAGCAAATATCTCGCTTTGCTCACTGTGTTCACATCTTTATTGTGCTCTCTCAAAGTAGCACTAAAATATTTTTAAACAGGTATAAACACAAAGCAGAACTACTTAAGATTGCTTTTGCACAAACACAAAGGTAAAGGTTACAAATCTTTAGATCTTTCCTTTTAAATGGAATATAGGTAAATAATATGTTTTAAATAAATTGCAGGAAATTTATCAGCAAGATAAAGCGTAGATTCTTTGTCTTAAAAAATATTTAATATTCTAAAATTAGAATCTGATTATGGCCAATTGACTAAGATTATACAACTAATCGTTAAATACTAATATACTAACGAATTATCGTTAAGTGTTACGGAACTGCCGAAATACCAAAAACAATTTGGTTTACCACAAAAAATAATGCCTTTGACCCATTTCATACTTTTATTCCAGTATATTTCTACTTCTTTGGCGTTGCAGTTTTCCTTTATTTTTCCACTTCCTTTGGCTTTGTTTAGATGGTAAACATGACGTGATTTTCATTTTTGAACTTTATTTTTTACTATTTCCTGTCAAGGAATATGGCGAATATCGAGTCACCCTGTAAAATATAATATAAATATGAAAGGAATATATTTTATTTATGGAGTATTATTTTCCTCATACCAATGACATCATATTATTACAAAGCGGGTAATTTTCTCCAATAAATATATGAAATATTATTTTCGGGGCTGAAGAAAAACAATAATAATTTATTTATATATAAAAACAACTAATACATCTTACATCTTTAAATAACTAACACAACACAATGAATCGCAAAGATGGGCATTATCACGTCTCTAATAAAAATATTTATTTATTTTCCGATCGCGACCTTGTCCCAAAACTTTCGCACACGTAATATAAAATAAATAGTAAATGTTATAATTTAAGAAAGGTTAAATAGACAATAATATCTATATACAAGGCGATATTTAACTAAACAAAATTTCTGTACATACTATCATAACATTATTAATTACAGTTTTTTTGTGGAAACATAATACTTAATATTAATGACTTTTAATAGAAAGACTAACACGTTTATTTTAGTAAATTTACTTACTACTTCGTACTATAAACAAGTAATACCTTTATTATAACTAAAAATTGTGATATATACTATTTCAGTTTTCCTGTATAAGTAAAAATAAGACCAAGGTGTTGGCTTCTTCCCTTAGACACATGACCCGACTCTAGTTGGAGAAAGGGGTTGCGGCCCCCTCTAACCTAAGCATCAATCAATGGTTAAAATTCTAGCAAGAACTCCTAGTCAGAATACAAGGTCACAGAGCATATACCTTCTATGTCAGGAATTCTGAAATTCCATATCATTCCAGCCCCCAGTCAAACCATGGATATTCTAGGGAAATTCCTCATCTAACAACCTCGGAATGACTACACAATACGCAACATCTTCATAGTGACAATTTTAAAGGGATTATGTGAATTACTAGTTAGTCTATTTTGTTAAGGTATGATATGACAAATAATTAGTACAAAGTCGGACCATTTGCAATATATTAATAGATAATATAAAAATCTATTTATTTCTTTTATAACTTCTCAGCACTTTTAAAATAGAACTAACAAATATACAAGAATACTAAGACTGTATGCAGCAATAATGTTGCAATGCATACTGCTGTTCTAAAACTGTTGAATTAATATTAAAAAAATAAAATTGTTTAAATAAAAAAAATATTTTAATGATACAATGTATAATTTTATGTATTTTCAACCATCTGTATACCCAAAAATAGCTAAAATATTGACCAAATTTAAAATGAAAAACGTTGCCTGTAAACATAAAAACATTCAAATTTCGATAATTTGATTCACACAAACATGAAACGTATAAATACTGTTTGATTTCTATTACATTTCAATCATGTTAAAATATATACTGATATATTTATCTGTACCGTGATCATCTAGGGACTCAATTACATATAATGCAGGATTTAGGTAATCATAAATACACATTATTTTGTAACAAATTTGTACCTCTCTTCTATACACATATTGTAACAATAAAAGTATATCACTCTAGTAAATAATGATAATTAATTGCTGTGTGACAACTATAGTTACAATATAACGTCGAAACTTCATACGAAATAACTTTTCTATGTGTATTTGCGACTTTTTTTTTTTTTTTTTTTTTTTTTGTTTCTTTATTCACACAATCTGTCTAAGTGACAATAAGTGTTTTTGATGACTAAAGGTTAACTTATTTTACCACAAGTAAGTCAACCATCTGACTTGTAGAGAGTATTCCTGTGAAAACTCTCCTTAAGAATACAACAAAAATTGTCTATTAAGTCAATTTGAAAGATCTAACAGTCTGGGGTTAAAACCTGGTCAGAAGATCGGATGGTTTGAACTTTTTCAGTCGTCTTATCTCTTCTGGCGATGGATTCATAAGGTTTCTTGCTAATTTATTTGGATGTGATGACACTCTTGCACTATATGATTCACAGAACTTTTTGATGGTGTCTTTAACAAGCGGAACTTTAAGATCTTTATGAATTTCACTGTTTTTTACGTACCATGGCGCGTTCACTATTATGCGTAGCATCTTGTTTTGATACCTCTGAATGATTTCAATATTGGAGTTACTAGCGGTGCCCCAGAGTTGTATACCATAAGACCAAATTGGTTTGAAGATGACTTTATATATAAGTAATTTGTTTTCGAGATTGAGTTGAGATTTCTTTCCAATTAGCCAATAGTGTTGTTTGAGTTTTAGTCCTAATTGTTTCCTTTTGGAGAATATGTGCTTTTGCCAGGTTAACCTTCGATCTATATACATACCTATATATTTAGCATGATCGGAATGTTGAAGTTGTTGTCCATTTAGAGTTACCGGGGGGCAGTTACCGCGTTTCATAGTATATGTCACGTGAACAGATTTGCTGCTATTGGCTTTCATGCGCCATTTTTCTAACCAATTTTGTACTTTGTCTAGAGCTATTTGAAGGTTTCTTGAAGCGATTTCAGGTATAGTATGAGACGTTAGGATGACTGTATCATCAGCGTAGGTTGCTACTAAAGTTGTCTTTGTTTGTGGTAGATCAGCAGTGAACAATAGGTATAACGTTGGCCCCAGGGTGCTACCCTGTGGTACTCCAGCAGATATTGGTAGTATTTCGGAGTAGGATTCGTTTATTTTGACTTGAAAAAACCTTTGATGTAAATAAGATTTGATCATTTCATAGAAAGGATATGGTAAATTTAGTTTGATTTTATATAGTATAGCGTTGTGCCACACTTTATCAAAAGCATTACTTATGTCCAGAAAGGCCGCACAGCAGTATCTTTTACCTTGTAGATCAGTGCTTATTTTGTTAACTACACGGTGTATTTGTTCCACGGTACCATGCTTACTTCGGAATCCGAACTGATGATCAGGTATGAGTTTTCTTTCGTTCACCTTTTCCAGTAATCGTTTGAGTATGATCTTTTCATATAATTTTGAGAGTATTGGCAGCAAACTAATAGGTCTGTATGAGTTTACATCTTCAGCTTTTTTACCAGGCTTTAGAATCATAATAACTTGACCAATTTTCCATGGGCGTGGGAAGTAATTTATTCTTAGTGCAGCATTGATTATTTGCTGGAAGGCTTTTACAGCTTTATCTGTTAATTCTTTTAGAATTTTTCCTGTTATAAGATCGAAGCCTGGACTTTTTCTTGGATTAGTGTTTTTAATTATAAATTTTATTTCAGAGAATTTAACAGTCTTGAGTGGAAAATCCATTTGGTAAGGTGCTTGAATAAGGTCGTTAATTTTTTCTAAATGTTCATCTGGAGGATTTATCTCATGAGGTTTGAAAACGTTAATAAGATGGTTTGCAAACACCGTGGATTTGTCTGTGTCAGTCCTTGCCCATCCACTGAGAGGATTTTGTATTGGTGGAATATGCAGTTGAGGCCTTTTGATTTTTTTTGTAGCTCTCCATAAAGAGTAATCTGTACTTACTGTGGCTGTTAACTCGCTAAGATATTTATTTACCGATTGATTTTTAATGTCAAGTAATAACGTTTTTAACTCTTTGTTTGCTTTATTTAGCCTGGTTTTGTGCCCTGGCATTCTGGTTATTTGCCATCTCTTTCTTAGTTTACGTTTTTCTGCAATTTTTTGGTAAACGATCGGAGGTGTTTTTTTCTTTATATGGGGGGAATATTGTTCTGGGGTAGACATCCATGCAGAGTGTTTTATATTTGTAGTAAGATTGATAACGGCTGTATCTATATCTTCTGTAGTTTTTAAAGGTATTTGTAAGTCTATTAGTTCATCTAATTTTTCTTTAAAGTTTTCCCAGTCAGTATTTTTAGTGTGCAATCTTGGTTGCCTATCTAGTTGCAATACTTCGGAGTATTTGCGACTTGAGTACATAAAATTTAATTAAACAGAAAAATTTTAAATCATTGTAAACGAATGAAAATCTCGGATCTTGATTAAAATAGGGTAATGTGTTTAACGGTGACCTATTTGGCATCGCAGTCTTACTGGTTAAGTGCATTATAGTGTAAACACATTTCAGGAGACCATTTGGTTACGACAATTTTGAGTCTACTTAATAAATTTATAAAACTATGTGCTTAGTTCACTGCGACAGCGTAAATACAAATATTTACCTACAACGCAACAGAGTTTACATTTATTTATTTAGAATGGTGAAAGCTTTGGCAATGTATTCAATTTAACTATCAACTTCTTTCAACGTTTCCAACAGATTTCTTTTTCCTTAAACTACTCTCCTTGTCAAACTCACATCATAAATTTTACCAGATATTTTTGTAGCCTTTGTAACAATTGTATGAAAATAAAGTTTAACCATTCGGCTGTAATTTGTGTTGCAAATAAAAGGTATGAATTAAAGACATCATAAATGTATTGTGCACTATGTTATTGCTACGGCTATAAAATAATTGAAAATTTTCCTAATAAGAAAATGTGTACTCTTACTAAAATTTTAATATTAAACTACTCAATTAATTAGTGGTTTAATAATAATTGCACAATTATTAAAAGTTTTTTACCTGATGCTTTATTTTCTGTTTCAGTATTAATGGAAGTGAATTTAAATGAGTTTTTATACAAAGAATCTTATAAGAAACACCAAGCACTGGTGTTAAATTAGAGTTTACATAAACAAATATTCATAAGTGAAATTGCTTTTTATATATGAGATTAGAAAAAGTTATTTGTATATTTATACGCAATAATAGCGAAGAAAAATATAATACACTACAAAAGCGAAACACGTGCAAACCTCTAATGTCATTATTGTAACTGAAAATGGCCGATTACAGCGTTTGTTTTCTATTGTTTATTAAAACATAATAACAAAAAGGAACATTATGAAGGATTCTTCACACATTTCCTCGCAGGTTTGAATTATATAAGAATATTATATGCTTTCTGAAAGATCTATATAAATCAGATAATAATAATTAGAAATAGAATTATGATAATGCCAATGGACCGTTCTCTTCAAGTTTTGTGAATAGAATATGGAAATTCCTGTTTCTCAAGTCGAGCTGACTCACCTTGTCATCTTTTTTTAAAACCGTCATAAAGATTATATATTTTAACTTTCCTAGAACAACGTTTTTCTATGCATTTAATTAGCTACTTAAAAAGGTCATTGAGAACTTGAGGACCATAACAAGAGTTTGGACTATTTATTTATTTTAACACTATAGAAATAATAACTCGAGATTTCCATTTATATTTTGAATGATGTCCAAATAAGTGGGTATCTTACAAAAGAAAAAGAGCTAACCAAAAAATAAAATCAGTTAATCTAAAACAGATCTCTACAGGCGACCTAAATATTAGCCGTCGGATAGGAACAAAATTTTCCGATACTGTCGACTTCTGCATCTTAAAAGAAATTGATACTAAGAAGTGCAAAGTATATTCTTGCTTTGATTTGTTATCAGATCATTTTCTTATTATAATCATTCACATTCACAGACCTTATACAAGGAAAAACAACCCACTTTACATAGCAATAAAACCTGCCAGGAGACATTCAAGGAGATCAAGATGATCTGGTCCCGTTAGATCAACCTTTAAAAATTGAACTGGACATAGAATCGATGGAAAATCTTATAAAAAACGTTCAAGGCTCAATGTGTTCCTGCGGAAACAATGGCAGCAAATTAGAACAACAGAGATAAACAAAACAACCAGACAACTAGCGGAATTGATACAGTAAAAATAGAACTAAGTCATTCAAGAACACCTGAGAAGTCTCACATTAATAGAAGCAAACCTCTATTTTAATTTTAAACGCTTTGAAAATGTACCAAATATCAGAAAATTGTAATAGTCAGCTCATAGATATAAGAGAAACTTAAATAATAACACTTAGTAGAAAGACAACCTCCTTAATAAGAGTTTTGTAACCACCATTTAACTATGCACCACATTATATGAATCACTTCTACTGCTACCAAATTGTGAACAAATAGTAGCTCTATAGAAATGCTTCAAAGTTATAAAATACGACATAAAAATAAAAGTGAAAAAATACTTATTTCTACCAGAATTTTCAATTCTCCACGTTCTCTTAAGGCCAAGCTTACAATGTATTCAAATCGACATAGTAAGCAAATGAATTGTGATTTGTTATAAAATCCTATAAGTGTAGTTTATCTTAAGAATAACAATAAAAATCGATATGTGTTTGCATTGTACAACAGGGAAGCAGTAATAAAACTTACCGTTTCCCGTTTTACATCCAATCGGCTTTGGTCCGTAAGAAATGGCTTGGATAAAATAAATTGCGAAAACTCGAGTCTTGCGGTTGGATCTTCTTGCAAGCCAAGCACCAGGTCAAATGAAAACTTCTAAATTCACTAGATGTGCTTTCTTGACCTATCATTTGGTATAAAATGTCGTTATGAGATAGGTAGAACAGATATGCGAACCCTGGGCGATTATTTATATTATTTATAACTTATTCTTCCCATCGAAAAAATAAACTCGGTTTTGTAAATAATAAATAATAACTCCATTGTATGCATTTCGAAAACCACAATAGGAATAATATAGTTTATGTGTTTATTTAAGTAAGAGTTCTAAATAAATAAAAAAATCTTATTCACGTCATTGCAAGTAACTGATAAAAAACTTTTCTTTTTTAGCTGAACTCATATGAGATTTTTTTTAAAGCTCACACGATAATCTGAATTTTATCCCAGTCTTTGTTTTCTTTATTATCGCAGGGTCCAGAGTCCATTCGGCCTTAAAAATTCGGATAAACTGCCTTTGCCACAGATGCGACTTCTGAAGTTTAACCAGGACCTTACTCACAGAAATTATTAGAAAATCCCTTCAATGCCGGAAGCTGTTTAATAAAATTCTAATATTTACGATTACTATAAATTGGTAGCCAATATCGATAATTGCCCAATTTAACAATTTCTTCTGACTTTCATAGTCTTAATTGTCTTCAGATGATAATAGTTATTATCTGTTATTATATTTATTATTGGAACTCCTAAATACTCCAAGTAGTATAGGCCCAATGACAGGAGAAAAAAAAACGACAGAATTAATGTGTGTTATAGAATAAATAAAAAACTCAAAAAGAAATAAAAAGTATGCGGTGATTAATAACTAAAATGCACTTAAAACAAAACAGAAACAACTTGTAACTTTTGGATTTTGTGTTTGATAATACTTACTTTAACTTTGAAGCCAAGTTTTATCAGCAAATATTTGGTCTTTATATATGTAATTGTCTTTCACCAGTTTGTTCATATATACTAATATCAGGCTTACAACAAAGTTGTATTAATAAATTTCTATTTAAATTATCGTTTTTTAAAAGGAATTCCGATGACATTTTAACATATATTCCAAAGAATCAAATCAATTTAATTCTAGAAACAACTAATAGTTTTTATCTCAAATTTAAGTTTTCTATTGACCACGAAGTGGACAACCATTTCATTTTTGTATGTGCGGAGTAGTGGGTACCATAAGTACACTTTTTCAAAATAATTCCTTAATTTTCAGTCCCATCACTATTTAATCAAAAAATAAATATTATTACCAATATAAAAAATCTCTCTTTCATAACGGGTTCTTTATTACTCGCATGGATTCGTGTATTCAGGCCAAATCTGTATAAAGTACCATATATGGAATGTTATGGTATATATGTAGGTTAAACTGGAAGATACTTAAAAACTAGAATAATCGAAAGAAAAAAAAAACAATGTCCACAAAACGAAAGACACTGTGGATCTAAACACTGTAGATTTTTATTTAATCAACAAATATCCTCCTACTTCATAATAAATAAAAACTTTTTTATATCATTTTTCCACCATTTTCTCTTTTACACTGCAAAATTTTATATTCTTTTTTGTTCTTAATTTTGTGTACATATTATTTTTCTATTGTCTTGTGTTAAAATTTTTTATATTTTTAATAGTAAATTATTTTTTGTGGTTTTTGTAACTATTTCTTTTATTAATCTGCTCTTTTAAAATTTTATAATGTTACGAACAAATTATTTGTGTCTTTTTTGGTTTACTGTATTTACTTAAATATTCCATTACTTCTTTAATTCATTTACTAATTTTGTTAATAAATAAAAAAAATTACATTGTCATGTATTTATTAAGATTGTTAGAGCCTTGAGGATGATCTTATAAAGACCGAAACGTCGGCATTGAAAAAATAAAATGAACCTTTCAACTTTGCTGTTCACATCATTTGGAAAGTAATTTTGTTAAAATTCTTTTCAACCCTGTACCTGATGTTTAATTTTTTTTTGCGCCACTCCAGCAGCACAAAATATTGAAAAATTTTCAAGTGATCCACTCCTGACCTGGCTGAAACTAAGATCTATTGGAGGGTTCGATTTTATCACTAAATCCAATAAAACTTTTTTACGTCTTATAAACTGCTACCTAATTTTTTTAACCCTCCGAATCTTACAATATTTTCTTTTAAGACAAGTAATTTAATTCTACTAATATAACTATTCCAAGTTGATATCAACCGTCACAATTAATTTATATAATTTAACAATTTTTCTTGTTAAAGGATCAGTTTTCGCTAATCGTGTTATGGTTTTTGACTGTATTGCGTGCTGTTTTTTTTTAATTAAACTTATTCAATAATTACTAGTTTTTTAATAAAATATTAGTAGGTTATAAAAACCTGTCAGGCCTGTCAAAATATTGCAATGTGTTCGATGTTTCTAGATTAACTATCAACTAAATGGACATAGAGCACTCTGAAAGTAGTTTAAAACAAGCATTTTTTAATATAAATTTAATTAGCGTATAAAGGGATATTTTCTATCAGTAATGTCTACATTAATCTATTCTGTCACACCCAGTTTAAATGATTAATAAATATCCGTGAACGTCATTAATTTGAAATGACCCTAATATAAACCACATTATACCAGGATCATTATTCTCAATCAAACACATCGTTTTTTACATTAACTGTTCTATGCCATTCCTATTCGGAAAAAAATCAGATATGATTCACTTGTTATTAGGGGCATTAACATGGTAACTTCATCAAAATAATTTAATTACTACAATACATTGCCGTAGAATTTGAACCGCAGATACGAATATTGTGTTTAAGTTAATTACATTACGCTGTAATTTTCGAGTGATAGCTCTGGCCGATTTGAAAAATTGGTTAGGAAACATTTTGTACAGCCTGTGATGTGATTATTTCCATACGATGATTACAATGATATATTGTTGCAGAGAAAGAAAAATACCACGTAGGTTTTATGATTAATGTTCACACTTTGAGGTCATTTATTCACTTTCATAGATATGTATAAAGAACACAACCACAAACTATATATGCGTGATTCACGTTTTAATTTGACTTTTCATTCGGATTAAAATAATTTCAATTTTCATTAGGGTTTTTTGTTTATAACTAAGGTGAATTCCGAAATCAGTCCATTGATGTCCTTTAGATTCTTCTTATTTTTATTAATTTTTGTACACAATACCGATTCAGATTCCTTGATCCTTTGTCTAAATTTCTAATATAATTCTCCATACGTTATGTAAATTATATGTAACTTTATAATCATTTTTATGCCAATATTTAGTTACACTTGTTTATTTGATCAACTTTATTTAAGTTTTGTTTCATGTTTCTGCGGGTGATATTTGTTACTTCATTCGCGTTTCCACGGTTTGGTCTTGAAAAAGACTATGATTGGTGATTTAGCGACGTTTGCAGTAAGTTTTCTTAGTGCATATTTTATTTATTCTGAATTGTGGTCACTTGTATTTTAGAAGTTTAATACGAGTATTGGTAAAAAATGTCTTTCAATCTGTAAATTGTGGACAGGTTTTATGGTATACTCAGTATGTTAGTAAACTCACTAGGTAGTATTTATTTTCGACTAAAAGAAATTACCTCACGGTAAAGAAAATACACCAAGACATGGTATTCACAAGATTTACAATAAAACCAGTTGGAAAACTTCTGAAGAATATTGTGTGGGAAAAGCGAAATGTTAGAGTTAAATGAAAATGGATGAATGTACTTGGCTTTATGTAGGAAAAGTAAAACTATAAAGAAATTGAATATATTTATTTACCATCGTTCACATAAAATAAATGCATGTGATATATTTTTCGGGCTTCTACTTTTAGTCCAGTAAATAAAGGCCGGGAGACCCTGGAACCTGGACATCAGGTCGAGTGCAAATTTTTTTTTTCTCAACTTGTAGGTAAATATGGGTACATTAACTTCTGAAAATATGTCCTTCGGGAGATGAGTGGAGGGGGCCGGAAAATGGCCAGAAACCCCGAAAATCCGGTTTTTGGCAGATATCTCCCGAAATATGACACTTAGAGAAGTGGGCTTTGGCTATAATAATATTTTATGATTTACTGTATCAAACACTAGAAAATACTTTATAGAAATAAGAACACTAATTTGTTTTTATTAAAAGATAATTTCAAGAGTTGCCGCAGCGGAAAACCGTGTAAAACGAGATTGGTATTCAGGCAAAGAATGTAGGTATATGCGCGTCTGAAATTCAATATACTTTTATAATAATTTCGATAATATGGACAAAATACTTATACTACGGAGATGACTTAAATATAAAGAATGTGTGTTGTACGCGAATACATTTTTAAAACATATGTAATCAGTACATGGAAACGCTCTTTAAAGGTATTGACTTAATAAACATGGCAAGTAACGTTCAGAACACGACAACTGCTGTACATCACATGCAATCTTGAGTGATAATCTAAGTATCTTCTACTTACGGAAATAGTGTGAACTATTATCTCCCAATATTAAAAAAATACAAGGAGTTTGCTAGCAATTGTTTTTGTGATTTTGTTGCTTGGAAAGTTGCTTTATATCTAATATATCAGTTTTAGAGAAATATGATACGGACATTGTAGATCTCCATTAGATATCTATTGATTTTCTTATGCTGTGTGGGAATAGAGCTATTGACAAACAGTTGTTTTTTTTACCTTTTTTGGTAATACAAAGCACAAAGGAACAATAATACTCTTAAAGGTATATCGTGCCTTTAAGTGGTGAAACAAAATGAAAATATGTAAAATCAATAATTTCTATGTAGTCTAGATATATGTATGTAAGAATAAACAAATGAACAAAAATTTTGCTAACCATTTAGAAACTTACAATTAAAATATTGATTTTTTTTACCTCTGGTAAGTTGAATGAAGCTTCAGGCATTAAAAGATCTACAAAAGTTTCTTTTTCTCTTTTATAATTATTATTATTGCTTATATACGTGTATATTTGTAGTATATAAAAACAAATTTTAATTTAGCTTGTAATATAATTTTGAAGTTTTGGCTCTTAAAGATCAGCTTTCAAATGTGTTCACTGTTCGTGATCAAAGGGATTCTTGCAAATTAAAGAGTTTTATATTAAACGCATTTGAGATATTAACTTATAGCTTAAACAGATTCTGAAACCTTTGTATTTTTATTTCTTAATTCGCTTTTGTCTACCTCTTCTGCGGTGAATTAATGATATACGTACAAGGTGTTCCAAAAGCCAAACTCTAATCCTTTAAGTAGCAGGTATCATTGTTGTTTCAATTTAAATTAATCACCAATTTCCCCATCTCCATATTTAAATATATATTAAAATTCATTATTAAATTAATTGTTTCACCTCTTACTTTGTGGAAATTATCCATGATAAATAGGAATTACTGAATAAAGCTTTTTAAGTTATATTCAATCCACATCGGTTTCGCTGTTTTGACACAGCATTTTCTAGATTTGATAGAAGATTGACAGATCTTAATAAACGTAAATAATTTCATGACATAAACAATTTAACCAATCATTATTAAGCAATATATACAAAATTCTTCTTTTCCTAAAAATATTTTTGGTTAGTATTATATAGGCATTCGGTCCCAAAGGAAATCTAGGATTATTGAACTTTTCAAGTTCAGTCAATACTGTATGTTGAAGATATTTTTTAGGTATTTCTTTATTTCATATTCCTCCAGAAAATCAAGTTCATCTTTCTTGTCACTTGTATGAGGGTAAAATATCGAGGAAAAACGAACTTTGGCTAGATTTTTCAATATTCCAGAAAAATAAAAAAAAATAAAAAATAATACTATATTATAGCTAGAGGTCCCTCCTTTCATATGAACTTTGAATCATCAAAAAAGATTAATTTTTACCCAAGTTATGGAACAATTTGTCTGCCCGCATTCACGGAGCGTGCTTTCCGAGACGCGGCGCAGCAGCTCGTAAACCAGGCTACGGTTAGGGGTGGTTATCTCGAAAACGGTTAAATTTTTGACAAAAATGATAAGGACCGTTTTTGTAGATAATCGACTGCTCTCCATTTCTAGCCAACCCCCACTTCTCTAAGTGTCATATTTCTGGAGATATCGGCCAAAAACCGGTATTTTCGGGATCATTGGCCATTTTCCATGCCCCTCCCCTCACTTCTCGGTGGACATATTTTCAGGGAATAATCTACCCATGAACACCTACAAATTAAAAAAAAAAAATTCTGCACGCGACCTGATGTCTTCGTCTTCGTTTATTGGACTATTTTGACCTAAATATGATGTATGCACATATCGTGTTGGAGTAATAAATATAGCTGTATCTACAATGTGACTGTTTTCTGTTTGTAATATTTAAAGGATACATTGACGGTGTGTCAATAGAAGCCAACAATCTCAAGAAATAGTAAAAACAGTTTCAAAACATCGAATAGGTACTTACACTACTTCATCCTTGTTATTGTGATTTACGTTAAAGTTAGCTAATTGCTATATTTTACAATTTAAAGATAATGTGCAAAAGTTGAACAGAAAGTTTTGCAAAAAATTTACCTTCAACCCTTATCAACACTAAATTATACTAAAAACTACAACTAACCAGTTAGAAAACAATATTAATTAACAGCATTACACCCAGCCTTGAGAAAGAAATTGAGAAATGAAATTGAAATGGCGATGTTTTAACTTTGGTAGTACACCATACGCTTACGTATTTTTGCGGGGCAATTGGGTGTTTTACCTTACTTAATAATTGTGTTTAGCACACAAGAAAAAATATGATTTGTTTATGCACTTAGAAAGTCTGCAAATAAGACTTGTTTTTGGTACAAATTATATATACTGCATTAATTAGATAAATTCTCTAGTTTAGTAACATAATCAAGTCTATTACTTTTCAGGTATAAATAAATTTAAAAATTCAAATGTCCTGCTGTTATATTTTTACACAAAAATATTTAACTGACATTAAATAATTAGCAGTTCAATGAATTAGCACTCTTGTTTATTTTTGAAAATCTAAAATAAATCTCTATATGTATAAATATAAATACTTGCGACATGATACAGGTAAACAGTTCGTTTTTTAGAAGTCTATGTCTTCGCAGTGTGAACTTCTTTCATTATTCAAAGTTTCACTTACTACCGATAATGTTGTTTGTTGTGCTGTCTGCTACTAAATTTTTCTTCTCTGGCAACTTTAAATTGGATTGCTACCCAACAAAGTTCAAGAAATACACGTCATCATACAAAAAAGTAAACACAAAGTTTTTAACCACTTTCGCTTTTTATGAAATTTGAGGTTATGTTTGATATAGGCAACAATAATCAATCAAACTTTCGAATAAGTAAGCCATGACTTTTGATTAATTTTATGAAAACAACGTTTGAATTGAAAGAGAGTATGTCAAATTTTTTATGTTCTTTCCAGAACATTTCAAAATCTACTCCAAATATGACGATGAGTATATTTAATGATTTAACATTTAGTAAAGTTAATATATAGATTTAAATAACCTAGCTTTACTTATAGTACATGTTTTTTCATTAAATTGCTAACAATTCTGGCTTTTTAATCCAAATAGGAAGACAAAATAAAAAAATACTTGAACTAGAACCATTATTTATCACGCATTTATTAGTTATTTAATTGTAATATTTTCATCAAATAAATATACTTTATCTAAACATGAAATTCATTTTATGCACGACCAACGTTTTGAAACATCCAGTATATTATTTCTAACTTACGTATAGATATGAGAATAAGCTATTCTTTTTTGTACGAATTTGTTTAAATTAGGGAATATTTAGCGTTTTTTTTTTATATAAAAAAGGTAATGTCTACCAAATTAAACATTAAGTTCTTAATTAGTGAATGAGAAAAAAATTATGGTTCTTTTCTTATGTTCAATATGACTTATACGATGACATCTACGAAGTCACTCAAATCTAATTTTTATGTTTTCTTTCTTTAGTTAGTCACTTGGAACTGTTATCACAATTTATTAAAATTTGTTTGAATATATCCTCCAAAAGCTTTCAGTGTAATTTTATCTAATGTACTTTCTTAGTAATTAAATTAAATTTTAACGTATTATTAAATACCCATAAACCATCTCTTTTCAATAGCCCCCTATTTATTTGGAGATAGTTTGTATTGATATTTGCATCTTAGGGAGGAACTCATGAGTTTTGGCCAACTTTTCCTTAATAGTTTAGTAAATATTTTTCATTTCCAAGATCCTTATTAACGCCTTATTTTCTAATTTTGAAATCCGAGAAGCGTATTTTACTTGTTATTAGCTGTGATTCGAATATATCGGTTATTTGTTTATATTGATGTATATCATGCATCTAAATGGTTTTCCTGTCAATTTAGGGGAGAGGGGTTTTGTAGTAAATATTTTCTATCCCTTAATTGTGTTACCATAGAATGTAGGGATTTAGTGTTAAATATCGCCCTGTGCATAAAACTTATTTTTTATTTTTCAAATTATAATATTTACTATTTATTTAACATTACGTGAGCGAGAGTTATGGGACAAGGCCGCCAACGAATGTTAAATAAATATTTTTAGAGTCATCAAAATTAATAAACATTAGGTAGGATCTTCTTAGTAAGCAAAATAAAAGTAGATCGGGAGTCAAGTTTGGGTTCACGGATGATCGAGAAGTTGATAGTGCCTATCCATGCTATTAAGTGTATTAGTTATTTATTGTGTAAGTTGCCCTCATAATTTAGTTGTTTTCATTAGATAAATAAATTATTATTGTTTTTAGTCACCCTCTTTAGTTTCCATTAACCAAGTTACTTAATGAGTAACAACCCCCTTAAGTTAACATTTAGATTCTTTTATACATTTATTATTCGAAATTATTATTATTTTTCCAGTGAATAGGGTTCTAGTTAGTCTTGAAAAAATATTGTCTGTTATTCTGTTATATACGAGAAATCTATTCTATTATGTCGATTATTAAATGTGGCCAAATACACATATTAACTAGACAGAAGTTATAAAAAGTAAACTTTTAAAATGAACAGACTGATATGCACGTGCTCTATAAATTGTGCATTAAAAAGTCTCAAGAAAATGTATTTATCGATTAAACTAGGAAATAAAAAAGCCGTTTACCTCAAGTACTTTAAAATTCGTTTTGAGAAACGGATTACGAACTAGCAGACTGAGAGTGTGCACAGGAAAGTGTGGTTGGCAACTTGAGTCACGGTATAATTTAAATTAGACCAATATAATAGCTGCTTCAGACAACTTTTATTACGGTTAGCTAATAACCCTTTGTTATAAAATATGCATGTGTTGTGGAATTAATGATTCTTGAAACAGGCTCTTCTTGAAACAGGCTCTATATTTGGCATCTAATTTCTGAATACTAAAAACAGATATGCGAGTATCTCGTTAAAAAGTTCTTAATTCATTAAAAATTCTATATTCACTTACATTTAATTATTCTCAAAGTCATATCAGTAGAAGCTTTGACTAGACTAGTTTTCCCTACTTGCAATTTTTTTCAAAGTGATTTAAAATTAACCTTAAATTATGGTATATCAAAAATTACAATACGTATAGATCAAAAGCTTTTTAAACTCGTTTATGATGATTCTGTTTTAAAAGATGAAGATCTGAAAATTAATTTTCCAATAATTATATAGCCACATATATACTTCGCGCCTAAAGTTACAGCTACCGAAGAAGATGAATTCAAACGTTATTTATTAGAACATTCGAATAACAGTTGCTCATAAATTGCAGAAGAAATGTCACTATTAGTATTTTTTTTGGGAACTACAGATGGTTTTTGATAATCAAATATTTGCTGCTGACAGGATATTTAATAATTGTGAATATGCATGGCATTTCCACTTATTCCATTTTGTGGTTCGGATTGATTCAAGCTGGAGTAACTCGGATATATTTTTAAATGTGTTCAAACATGTAAAAAAAGTATGCCAATTGTAACAACCACAACTAATTTTAGTAGATAATGATCAAAGTGATATCAAATTGCCGATAATCTTATTTTGTAGAGAAATTGTAGTATCTTACTGTTAATTTCCCTACAAGCAAACCCTAGTCTTGATCCATTTAAGGCATGACTAAAAATAGCGATTAGTATACATATATTATGTTCATTGCCTTAAATATTGTAAAAGGTTTAAATAAAGCGGGTATTTTGCTTGAAAATTTCCAAGTATATATCAAAGAAAATTTTAAGGAGTATAGTCATAGTTTTGAAATTTCTACGAATGTAAAATTTCCTGAAGCCAATTAAGACAGTGAAAAGAATAGGAATGCTAAATTTATTAAATTTCTTCGAAAAATGTAGTAAGTAATAAAATTAGACTTTTATGCATTCCTTCTTTGCTAAAATCAGCCTAGATAAAATAAAAAGAAACAGAACCCGAATGTTTAAATGATTATACAGATACTCCAAATAACGAGAGAATAAAAGAAAAAAGCAAAACCGACTTAAAGAAGAAGAAATAAATTAAGGAAAACAAATACAACAAGTTCTTCCATGAAAATAAACAGAAACTAAGGGTGGCGAAATCCGATGACGCCAAAGAGCTGTAAGAAAGAGAACTAATCTGAAGAAGAGGATGACTCAAAAATAATTGATAAAGCTTAAAACTCAGATTTTAATATATGTATAAACGAAAATCAGCTTCTACATATATAAATATATTAAACCTAATGCCACAAGATTACCTTCCGGCAGATTTCCCAATAAAAAAATATTAAACGATTTATTGGCCAAGTGAGCTTGTTTATAAAAAACGGGAATACTGGTTTTCTTTCAAAAAACCTACAGGATATAAATTAACTACTGAGCCTTACAGAGACCCTAGACATTTAAATTAATCTTAGATTTATTGGTAATCCGAATTTGTTTACTATTTAGTAACCTTATTACACTGTAATTTTAACTGCTAAGTAATTCAATTTACTTAATTTTTCATTTTTCTTTTATATGTCCTCCATCCAGCCTACTCTGAGTGAGGAATTAATGCAATATTTTTTGAAAGTAGAAAAAAACTGAGTTAATGTTAAATATATATATTAGATTTTTATATTTGATTATTGTAGGCTTGTTAAAACCGAATTTTAATTTTTACAGATAACATAGGTACACAATAAAAAAAATATGTCCTAACGTGCCCTGGGCTCCCCTACAAAAAATTGCCTATAGGTAATATTTATTTGAGAAAAACTTTAAAAATAATAAAATCTTAATCAACCTATGAGCTTTTGTTGCTTTCACCGTAATTAACTCCAGTTTGTCGCCCGCTTGAAACTGATTTATATGATTACAAGATAATTACATTTTGATTGAAGAGTAATGACAGCTTCCTCACTGCATTAGTTACAAAAAAATTTATCCATTTTAAAACGAATATTAAATTCAATACGTGACCGTATTTAGATTGGTAAACCATTAGTAGCACTCAGCAATTTAATCAGAATAAATATTTAAATATATATCAAGACACAAAAAAGAGGTTTGATAAATTTCGTCACATTTTATTATAAAACCTAAAGTTTCTAGAAAAGACAAAATTGCTTTTTAAAATTTTTAAGTTCAAATTGCTTTCTTCTTATTCTCTTATAACTTTTATTCCTCTTTAGACGCTAAATTTGATTTTGCTCCTTGATTCCATTACCTATTTCTTCCAATATTTCAAGTTCTGTATTAATAAATTTTTTCTTGCTATGTTTTCTCTCTTGGTTACTAATTCTTCTATGTTTTTCTTGGCCCTCTATTCTTCTTCTTCTCTCCTTTACCGTTTATTTTTATAAAGTTTGTGTGATCCAGGATTCGTAGGTATAACAGATACATGATCGCAACATCCCCTTGTTTTTGTTTGCATATCTATTTTTTTAAATAAAATTAATGCGTTTTTGTTTGGGTCCTATATTTTAATGGCTTTTTTTTTCTATTAGCTACTTTCATATATATTTATTATATGAAAATCCCAACTAACATAAGCGATTTAACTATTTGTGGTATAACAGCTATATCGGAATAAGTAAAATTAAAATTTGTTGATTAATAAGTTATATAGTCTCTTCTACTTAACTACATACCTAGATTCTACTTAAAAGCGCATTAAGTCATTGGGTATACTTCTGTTTAATAATTTGATATTAGCTGAACCTAAAGCTGAAGAGAGCTGTACACCACTCGTTAACAACTTGGAATCAATTTAATGTAGATGTAAAATAAGATAAAGTCCTGTACAAGACAATTTTTATACTATGGGATTAAATTTACTGGAATAATTAAAGAACCAAGTGCTACCTAAAAGTTCCAGAAATTATTTTATAACTGCAGAAGTCCTTTGTTTTCATTTAAAATTTACTTAAGGGAAGAATATATACTAACAATACAAACCAACACTAAGGTACAATACAAATAAAAATTAAAACTAAATACTATTTCCTAATACATTTATTCCAGCCTCTTCAATGCTAGATTCTTGGCTTCAGTCGATGTTTTTGCCTTTCTTCTTTAAAATCTTTCCCATCATAGCTCACGTCTCCTTAGACCTTTCTCGTTTCTTCTTTCTATAGTTTTAACTTTCCAGATTATTTTTACAGGTACGTGATTGCTCAACTTATGTATGTACATGACCCAATCATCCTAGTTGCCTTTGTTCTATAAAATATTTTGTCTGTTCTATATCAAATTTTTCTCTAATTACTTATGTACAAAAATATATTCTTCTTAGATATCTTATTTTTACCGCACCTAATTGGCTTTTCCTTTGTTTTTTATTTTATTTTCTGTTTTCGGCTCTCAATAATAATTACAATATTATTTGAAAATACACAATGTAAGATATCTATTCCTTCTAAATTTCTTTAACCAATAAGCATTCACTTTGATTTTTGTTTAGTTTCTTCTGTTAGATCATCTATAAATATAATAAAAAGAATCGTTCTTAAATTTCCACCTTGTTTTGTTCCTTGTCTCGTGATGAACATTTCTGACTTTATCTTTTCGTTAATTATACTATTACTGGTTTATTTCTACAGATATCTTGTGACTTTAGTCTACTTACTCTTTTCTTTAAACTTTTCCATGTCTTGTTTGTGGGTACTTTATCGATTACTTTTTCTAAATCAAATAATTCTTGGATCTTGCTATTTTTGTGTTTATGATAGCTTTAATTGTAAAAATATTATCTTGGGTACTTTTATATCTCTTCAATGTTCACTTATTCTATATTTTGCAAATAATTTAGTAATAATCTATTTATTAATACTTCATAGTTTTTTGCTATTACTTTGCTATTAAATTTCTAAAATTTTATAATAATAATAATAATAATAATAATAATAACATCTAACCAATCCTAGTTAATTTAGGTTAGCTTAGGTTTTAGCCGATTAAAGAAGCATTGTAACGCTAAAATTAACTAAAACCTACTCGGTTAAAGATAGAAGCATTGGAAATGCTAAAATTAACTAAAACCTAATATAACCTAATCTATCCTCACCTATTATAACCTAAACCAACCAACTAGAATTGGTTAGACCCAAATGTAGCCGATGAAATGTGTAAACGTTAGAACTTTTAATCCTAGGATTACCCTTCATTCTGGCTTTAGCTGTAACATATACAATAAGATCTAGTTGAATATAAGTGGTGTAAGTTTCTATTTATCTATAAATTAAAATGTAAAATCTAAAAATTAGATCAATTTCCCGCAGAGTAGTTATTTTTTATGCTTCACATAATTTTTTCAACAACCGGTATTTTCATTATTTTTTTTTAAATGTTAGCTCTCTTTTTTTATATTTTTTACATCTCTTTTTCTTATTCAGTTATGTTTCTCAAATTCCTGTTTTTTGGTTGCTAATATTCAACATTTATCATTCATTTTTGTAAAACTAACCTTGTTGTCTTTAAAATTTTAACCCATGCTAAACAAGAGAACGTTAATATACTCCAAGATTTAGAAAAGCTACTATTTACATAGCATTTAGATTTAGAACATATATGGTTAACTCCATAAATTCGTCTCTGTCGTACATCTTATATACGACATGTTAATAAATCTTGTTGATTCGGATTTAAATTCTAATATATGATAATAAAACCACTAAATCTGCATTTTCTCTAGAATATACCAGGACAAAATACCTTTGCCTTTCAAACGGAGGCACCTACTTAAACAAGTTGTTCAAGATTAAGAACATTATTAAATTTTCTTATAAGTAACACAAGATGTCACACGTGTGCTATTGACACAAAACGACTTCGAGGAAGCCACATCTAATAAGATATGATGCTGTATAAAACAGATTGAATTTACTCTTCGAATTAATTCCGCTGATATACCCCCACTGAGATGTAATCGTTCCGTATCCTCCGTTAATTTTTAAACAAATTCCGGCATATACATATTCATAACATTAAATGCGATATATTTATTATACATTCAGCTAAAAGCTAAAATTCAGGAACCTATACATGTCAAATGGTAAAAGCTTATAAATCACATTAAAATTTTAAATAAATATATATCAACTGTCTACTTTGATACTCCCAAATGTTGTTACATATTGGATGATTTAATATTCAACATATATATGCAAATGAAGAAATACTAGTTTCTTACATAAAGCTACTACAATTAAACTTTAACAAAAATAGTTAAAATGTTCTCTTTAGTTTGTTGGTAAACTAAAAGCACGGTTACCATCGTTTAGTAAACTTTATTCATTTTAAACTTATTTAAATAATCTTGGTTAAGTTTGAAGTACAAAGAACTTTTATCATCCATGGATATTAACTGACAAACTAATTTAAATTTATTGAAACTACTCTAAATCAGAACATAAAATAAATTTAATATATTATATAAATTTCTAAAAACTAAAACTGCGATAATTAAATATATTGTTTTTCATATGTGTCCCTATAGTCTATATTAGTCTTAAATTAAAGGTCGTTAGAAATACACTAAAAATTTCATGGCTCGTGAAGAAATTTGAGGATTTTCGAAAATTTCTTTGATACTGTACACTGGTTCAAGATTTTACGATTTAAAGATAAAAATAGTTCTTTAAAGAAATAACATAAATTTTGATGTGCCCGTTTCCCATTAGTTTTACACAATGTCATTAAATCACAGATATATGTTTTTCGGTAAAGAGTTGATGAGAGAATAAATGTCTAAGTGCTCTTGGACACTGGATGTCCTTTTTAGTGGTAACTCTATAGTTCTGAAATATGATGGTGCATGGTTTAGGAAAAGGATAATTTAAACAAAGAGTGAAATAGGGATATGTTCGTTTTAGCTGACTTGGTACTTACTAATTATATGGGATGCTGTCAATGCGGTAAATAAATGTTAATTTGAGGAGCTGTCTATACTTTTAATAAATAAGAACTGCAAACTACGCCAGAGACATCTGTTTTGGATAACTGGAAACAAAAGATTTGTTTTTTGTTAGTTTTGTCTAATTGAGTTTTGCAACTATTTCCTGCTTATAGTACCAGAGGCTCATAGGCTTGTCAAGAAATAATTGTGTAGGAGGTGTGGGATAGCATGGAGCCCTGGAGAACACCAAGTCTTATAGAGTAGGGACCTCTTCTTGGGTTGTTGATTTTCATAAAAAATGTTCCTTCTTTTACATAGTTTAAGATTCTGATTAGTATGACCCTGGAACTTGTATTAAGACTAGACTTATTTATCAGAAATCTGTTGAGGCATTGTACAATATTTTCGCTATTATTGAGAGCGCTGATAGGTCTATAGATATCGACAAGGTCTTTGTACTTTTCAGCCTTATATGTTATGATGATGTCCTCGATTTTGAAGCTGCGGCGGTAGAACTATAACTATTGCGGAAGATCTATTAGTGAGCAAACTGCAATGTTATCTATACCTTTTCTCTTCGGCGAATACTCCTGATTCCCTAAGTAGACGTTAATATTTTGCAGTGAACTTCTTCTCCACCCATTAATGAAGTTATTCGTTAAGGTATCTTGAAGGGTGTGGCCAAATACATCCTCCTTTTCTAAATCGTTGACAAAACTCTCGCTCCTTGACAACTAGTACTTTTTGGAGTTCATCGCCTAGGTCATCTCTTTTATTGATATTGAAATTTAGATTAGACATTCATTGAGCACATTCATTGAGTTTCCTTTTGAATAAATTCCACCTTCTGCATACGTAATCATAAGCTTTTTTATTTTTGGTTCTTGCGCATGTGGAGAATAGTTTACAGGGTGATAGCCCCCGAAGCACAAGTTGTGAGCTCGCTTCTATTTTAGGTGCTAATATATGCACATTTGAGGGTTGATCTCGGTGTAATGTTCCTTTAGATCGTTTACAGTATCCTCCATCGTGACCCTCCACGGTTGGTAAAAGCAAAATATTTTGATTATTTCAGCGAGATATTGTTATATTTAAAAGGGGTCCTTGCCATGAATTATGAAATATATTATTATCAAATGAGAAAAAGCTACGTAATTGCTGAAATAGTTTACCACTGAATAAGAATAAAATACATATTTTCATCTTTAATGCAAATAACAATAAAACTAAAATAGCGGTGTACGTGATACAATCGGTATATATAACATTAAGTCAGTCTGAAATTATGCTTTCAATCAACAATTTATTTGATTATCGAATCAATACTTTTAGTCCTCTAACATATGTATGAAACTCTGTTTATGAGATTGTTAATCAAATAGTAAGTAGTAATACAAATGTTGAAGTATTTAATTTATCAACTAACCAACTGACGAATAATCTTTGATGAACTTGCCACAGTGATATTGTAAACCTTATTCTCCATATTTATCGAATCTGAATCGGAAATTCTGACCAGTTTCAGTTAAAATTCTTTTTTAATAAAAATCATAAAGAACCAGTGTCTTGACTTATGTTTTAAACTTTTTTTTACTAGGATATATGTTTTGCAGAAATTCAAGATCCATACAGATACTAATTAATAATTTAAAACCCTCTAGTTTTTGTTAATTTTATTTACCATGGCATATTTTATTATTGTGAGCTACGAACAAGTCGAAGGCGGTAGAGTTGAAAAATAAAGTTTAATTTAACTTTTGGTTGTTTGCGGTATAGATATTTGCCGGGGCTATGTTAGAATGTCAGATTGTATATTCATATCTTTCTTTAAATGATATTCATTAATATATAATTAATATCCGTAAGTTAGAATTAGCTTCCCGCCACAGAAAATTAACAGAAAGACATATTCATATTCGAATACAAACAAACCACAAAGTCTACAGAAATACCAATTTACTTAAGGAACATAAATTCACGAATATTTAACTTTTTAAATATTAAACTCTTAAACAAAGTTTATTAAGAATTAATAACCCGCGGTTTCAAGAATCTCAGGGCACATTCAGATTCACAGATTCAATATTAACTTTTACAAAATCCAAATTCACCCACAATTACATCCGCAGTGTCCCTAGAGATGAAGCTTGTGCAATTTGGCCCTTGTTGCCAAACAACATGCTAAAAACAAACAGTTACTGATAATATACAAAGTTTTATACAACTCTTCAAGCTCAAAATTTGACTTGAAGACTGTGTATAATTAGATTGATGGGAGATAAAAGTGGGGTGGGAGGAGCATAGACTGGATTTGCTGTATAATTGAGAGTGATGATTACAGTCATTTTCCTTTCTCTTTATTCTTAGTAAAAGGGATACAAACATAATTAAAAATAAATATATCAACGCCGCCATAGGATGTTTTTAAGGTTGCCATCTGTCGTCTACGATATTGAAAATTACAAGAAAATTTCTCTCAAAAAGCCTCCAGCGTAATTTCTTATACGCTGATTGATTTTTAATGTTATTACAGACTTCATTTCAAAATTATCTTTTGTTAAGTGTTACAATTTTTATTATTAAAAACTTGGTTTAATTATTCCTAAAACTTTTCAACAATCTCCTGAAAATCTATCCAGTTCGGTCTATTTGACCACACTTCATAATGTAGTTGACTGCTCAAGATTTATTTGTCAGACTTCGAAACCTAGCGAGACTGTTGTAGTAGATATTAATGTGTACTTGGGTTTTATTTTCTTCCTGGCAGATTTTGTATCTTCCCTTTACATCTAGTACCATGATCTTGATCTGTTTGTTCATTCTACAATGCCCTCTCCGGAGGCATATTATTTTTCCTAAAATAGAAATTAGATTCTCATGTGTAGTTGACTTAATTAAATACGTTGATATTATATCGTTTAAATTATTCAACCATATTTAAGACCATTTTAATTATGTAAAAAGTATAAACAACTCTACATAAAATTTTGAGAAAACTATATAGAGATCGCTAAAATATAGTGTTAATTAAGCCATACATGCTTATTAGAATACTTTCCAACTTTATTTTGTTCGGGGTCCGATAGAATGGCCAGCTGGATCACCGGACCTGACACCATTATATTTTTTTCTATTGAGGTACTTGAAATCTAAAGTTTACGCTATTTTTTAAAATTTGAAATTTTGAAATAACGAATTGTTAAAGAATGTAGAGGGTAATTTCCGCTGCCACATTTGAACTATCAGGAAGTAGATAGAGCACATTTTCAACACTTACTGTAAGAATTGTTTCTTGAACCTTTACTAATTGAATGCGAATTAATAATTTTAGTATTTATTTAATTTATCCATCAAAATCAGCCTAAACCCAAATAAAATTAGTATGATTGAATAGGTATTTTTAGTACCTTTCAAACGAGGTATCACTTACCATAAGGTTCCATTACAAATTTTTGATCACAAAAGAGTTGTGACGTCATCTACGACTATTGCGTCATTTATTATATTTAGTTAAGAAGCCAACATTCGTTTATTTTAACCCACCAAATGTTATAAGTTCAAAAGATAAGAGGGTGGTGAAAGGGCTTTTGACTAGCACTGTAAATAATAGAGATTTGTTAGTTTTTAATATATCTTTCTTATTTTTTATGCAACTTTCGACCTTTAAGCGAGCACTTTTCTCAATTCCTCATTACATTTTTACTTAAATATTCTTACCGTTGCTATTAACTCCATTTTTATTAAATAATCATTTTTTTAATTTAATATATGAACACCTAAAAACCTTATTCAACAACTCCAACTCTAGATCTTAGCCTCAAAATTTAATAATAACTGGTTCCTAGGAAAAAATGGTTTAAAGTTTTGTCATCTCTTCATTAGCATTAGTGTTATAAATTTTCTGAAGTTTGCTTGAGTTCTGCTTCTAGAGAAACACACACTTTTGGTAAGAAGTTATATACAACAAACATAAAGAACTGCGTATTTTATAACGAATTAACTTTCTAAGTATATTCATGTATTTAGCCTTCCACAGTATAATAATGCCAAAAACTTTTAAAATATCCATTTAATATTTTGTGTTTATATATATTTTAATAATACAGAGTCAAAAACTATTTAGAAGTTTTTGTTAACTTTAGAGTAAAGCTGATGGAAAAGTTAGAGCAAGAAGAAAGTGCAGCACTTCTTAGATATCGCGATGCTTGTGGTTACACTAAACAACCCTAATATTATATGTTAATAGTTAAAAACTTATCTGAAACTCTTAATTCCCGGTAAAATTAATTATTGATGAGTTACAAATCTATTTTCCTGAACTATATTTTTTCAGGTGACCTGAATCACTTCCAACTACAAAACTTTCCCAGTCTAATCCTTAATCAATATAATATAACTAATGCAACAGTTTGATTATAATCTTATTCTCTAACTATAAGACAATATTTACTAATTATATTAGTTACCATCTTCTAGATCTATGTTCCCAACTGAGCTTTTTGCGCCCATCTATAAAGCTCTTACATCGTGTTATATTCCTATTCCAACTTTAGCAAGTACCTTATATCGAGAGTAATTCAATCCATATTATACCATTATCCTAAACATTCTACAGTAGACCTTTTATAGTTACGTACAATCATAAACAACTAGATTTTTTTAAAGACTTGATCTCACATGGGCATTTCACGAAACAGTGATGAAAAGCTCTTTCCAGGAAGTGATATATCTGTGACTGTGATACACAAGTACTGATTTTGTTGCCGTAGAATAAAATACAGGGTATACCTTTTGAATTTACACATTTAATAATATTTCATCTTAAACCGGAAGTGATATTGAGAAGTATCAGTGTTAATAGATACGCCTCTAAAAACAAATAAAAATGTTGATCGCTTAAAGATATTATATATCTAGAAAAATGTTATCGTAATTGAATAGCTTAGGACCAAAACGAAAAGTTAATATTAAAAAAGAAAATCTCGAGAATTATTGAGGGTTCGATTTAATTTTTACGAATCTGAAGTATTTTAAGTAGAATGTGTTCATTTTTTAGCTGCATAATCCTGACCCAAATCTCAAACAAGAAAGAAGATGATATTTGTAATCTGAAAAACTGTAAGAGCGTATTAAGTATTTTTTAACTAAGCCAAAATGATGCAATGGTTATTTTTATTAAACAAAATGTATAGATAAACGTTTTCAAGCAAGCGAAAAAAAATTGTATTTACGCAATTTATAGATCTTCTGCTACACATGAACACAATTTTAATATATATTTAGTTTATTTATTAAGCATAACTGATTACTCCAAATTTGAACATTTATTAATTGTAGGAGATATAAATATTAATATAACAGAAAAAGATAAACAAATTGAGTATATTGAAGAATATTTAAATATACTGTCTGAAAAAGGGTTTATGTCCTTAATTAATAAAAGCTTTAGGGTAACTCCACTTCTGCTAAATGCTTAGATAACATATTCATTTAAAAGTAAATGTTATAACTCAGATGAATACAGATTATTTATCAACAATGTTTCTTTTAAAATCTACTCATACTACTAACCTTAATAAACAAAACACATCCTATACTAAAACAAATTTTAGAAGTCTGAAATCATTAATACATATTCAAAATTGGAGAAACATATTTAGCTTACCATGATCCAAAAATGTATCCTAACAATTTTGTTAATACTTTTAAGTTCGCCATTCATTTGTCCAGTTCACACAAGAACGCACGAAAAGCTAGACATAAGCTATTTCTGAAACAAATTAAATATCCAAATAATGGTGAAATCAAATCAAATTATGTTAGGTATGGAAATAAACCAAAAAAAACGAAACAAGTGTATTTTAAAGCTGAAATTGATAAAGATAAGAACGATTCTAATCATTTATGGAACGTAATAACATCTTAATCTAACAATTACAAAACACTGAAAATGGTAAAGAATTACTCACATACATACATATAGTACGATAATGTCCAAATCAAGTAAAAGTAGCTAGAATTATCCCAATGTATAAGACAGGAAAGAAATTAAATGTATATAACTATCGTTCAATTCCAGTATTGCCTTCAGTTTCAAAGATCTTTGAAAAAATTATAAAACCCAAGTTAATTTCCTATATCAAAGAAAATTTCCACAACTTGTGAATCTCAGTCTGGTTTTTAAAAGAACTTATCAACAAAGACGCTATAATTAAACTAACCTCTATGGTTTATAAATCTATTGATGATAGAAAGCCATATCTTGGTGTTTTTATTGATCTAGTAAATAAAGGCTTTTCACACGGTCAGTCAAAAGTTGCTGCTGGAAAAACTAAACAAAATAAAGATCCGACGATCTATACTCTAGCTCTATTGAGAAAGTATTTAACCAATCGAACGCAATCTATTGAAATTGGTCGAGAAGTCAGTGGAGACGAAATAGTTACCTGAAGTTTGCCTCAAGGTATGGTTCTTAGACCGGTTTTGTTGATTATTTAAATGAATTCTTTATTAAAGCTACCATCAGTAGACCACATTATATCCTTTTCTACAAAGCAAACTGTTGAAAAAGACATCATCGAAAATTACCTTTTTACAAATTAACAAATGGTTTGATTGTAATTTATTATCAGTAAACACATAAAAAACTAAAATTGTTCCCTTTATATCTTACAATTCCCTATCGGGCTATTCTTTAATTCACAGAAAGTTACAATCTCAAATTCCAGCAAATATCTTGGTATCTATATTGACAGCTTTTTTACTTGGAATATCCCTGCTGTATCTTTAAAAAATAAATTAAGGGGATTGATTTTATTAATTTAAAAACATTTTAGATTTATACAAACGTAAAATTGATCATTGGTTAGAGGAAGAAACAATAAAACCCACTTGGATCCTCTAACAAAAAATAAAAAACGAATACTTAAAATAATATACAATAAACCAAGGAATTGGATTTTAAATTCCAATCGTTATTCGACTTATTCAATTATAGACCTTTTTTCTAATCCCTATATTACGATTAAAATAAAAAATACGTAATTAACAAATGATATATTATTATTTTTGTTTTATATTGGTTTAAAGTCTCTTCTAGATTATAATTTTCATTTTTATGTTGTTTCTGTTATATTTAATAACAATGCTTTCTCTATGTCTATGATAAGAAACTAGACGGTGTTATTGGTATTATTGAAGGGACCATAAACAGTTTTTTAAGTAATCGTTTGTATTTGATATTTTCATACATTCTTCTGACTTACTTAACTTAAATCTATATCTGTTAGGTGTAAAAGTGTGGGAGTTGAGTTATGTTTTTTTCTACACGCGACTTTCAATCCATTGCAGTCCCTAATCTGGTTTTCTTTATCGGTCTAATTTTAAGTTGTATTCGAATTACTTCATTTGCAGTTTTATCTCTTCATTTTATTATCACATCTCTATTGCTTTTATCTTGGACTTGTCATATCGTACGTATTCAGATTTCGTATCCATGTTTAACTAATTATATTGATACTGCCACTTGTCTATATAACAACGTATGTAATAGTGAAATGTGCATACATTTACCCTAGGTGTGGGTATTTTATATATTATAGAATGGTCTCTTGTTCTTATTTTGCTTCTAAAAGCACTTTATGTTTATTCAGCTCTATATGATCATTTAATCTATTTACTAGTATTATGACCTCTAGCTTTCCTTAACGTGATTCCACTGTTTTTATCAAGATTCAACTAAGATAGTTCTTATGCTTATAGTTTTAGTCCTCCAATGGCATTTTTCCTAATTCTGTATATTTTATCATTTCTGAATAAATATTGTCAACAGCTGCAGCTTTCCTAATCCTTAAACACTGTGTTATCTTCTCCACCTCGTTTTTTTTGTTAATGTTTTATCATGATTTTGTGGTTTTTCATCTTTATTTTATCTGATCTATTTAAAAAATGTTGTGTCCTTGAGGATTTCTTCCAGAGAGTTCAGCAAAATTTCTGGTTAGGGTAAGTCATGCTTAAATAAATATATAAAGAAAATAATAAAAATGTGGGATAGAGTGGGACTGTTTGTGCTTACCTTGTATATGAAAATGATATGGTGTAAGGCGCAGCAACTCATTAATCTTTCTTTATTAGATTATCGCATTTTTGTGCCATGCTAAAGAAGTTATCAAAGTAACGACCACTTCCACTACAACACACGCTATTTCCTAAACAAGGGTCGACCGAAACGAACTGCATCCCCTAAAACTTGAGCTACATAATTTCAGCTACCTACAAATTATTTGATTCTTCATAAAAGTATGTATTAATCAAATAGGGTACAAAATTCCTTCCCTTGAAAATTATCGACAAGATTTATGGGCAGATGTATTAAAATGATTAGAACGTTTATCGAAATTTCCAATCGGGTAATGATAATTGGTTTAATGACCACAATAAATCACCGATTTTACTTTAAAAGGTGGAAACGAGGTCCGTGACAGTCGCTAAAGGTACTATTAAGCCATTGCCGTAACATGAAAACTTTTATCAATTAACATAATTTATGAACTGTACTTTATAGGTTATACGTAAATTAAGACTTCGCCCAAGGGAAATGTTTTTTCTGGTATTCCGACTTGAATTATACATTGAACATTATTTTTTCAATTGATCAAAGAAAAAATATAGACTAATACTACTACAATGTAAGATCTTCAAAATATTTAGACATTTCGATTTCTTCTTTAGGCCATCCTATTTACTTGGTCTGGTAATGATTAACTTTAGTTGGATTAAATGTATGAAAATTTCTTAATAAACTTGAAAATGCTCTCAATTTAAGAATAGTTCCAAAACGCGTCACTTCCGATATGTCAAATTTCATGAATGCAGAAATAAACTACTAATTATTGTTGCATCATGGAATATTGTTAATAGTATATTACTTGATAGTTGGCAGCTTCTCTAATAATATCGTCGACTTTTTGGAGAAGCTCTGAAACACCTAAATATCATTATTAAATATGAAAAATGTCTAAATCGTATCATTTGAAGGATTGGCATTTCCTGTAACATATCAAATATTTGAAAAAAATGTTTAAATTGGCATTTGACATTTTCTCTGCGTATATTTTTTCGAGAAATGATTGGATTTGTCGTTAATTTCAATTGTGTTCCGCCCATGAATTCGGTTTTCGGTTAGGAGTAATCCAGTGTTTCTTGCCTAGGGCTGAGAGCGTTTCCGCCACAGAACCAACTGAAAATCAGGATTCAGTCATCAATTATGGCCCCGCATGCGACGAAAATATGTTTATGGACTTGTAATTAATACCAAAGATCAGATTAACGTGACTCTCGCATATATCTGACTAGTGGTAAAGATTAGTTTAAAAATCACGTTTAATGGGTGCTCATGCAGAAATTTCAGATGCTGTTTTACATTAAACGCGAGTCATTGAAGTATCAAGGCTCAAGAGATCGACTTTATTTGCATGGTTTACTTCAATCAATCAATATTTCTGATGTGCAGTGACTTTCTCATCCGAATACATTGTGCATATCTGATCTTTTCAGTTGCAATTGACTTATGCTTACACTGAAAAATTGTATTTATTTCTTGTATTTTTATGGATTTTAAAAATAATTTTTAAATTTTTACCAAAATGAAAAAACATACTAATATCTATACTTTCTTTTTCAGGTAAGTATAAAATTCAGTTAAATGGTGAGTAAATAATAAGGGGTTTTATTATGATTGTTTCTATCTTTACTTTGTGGAATATATCCATTTTAAATGTAAAAAATAAAATACAGTTTTAAAATTCCACGATTTTCCAGTTTTTTTAAAATATTCTTATGATAATTATTTCACCTTTCAGTATCGTCAGATAAGATTAAAGAAATTGGCAGGCATTTCACATACAGACTTGATTTTGTAATATAAATGTTCTAACCAATAAATTATTCATTATCTAAAATATTTAGTTAGTATTATATATTTATTACAGAAGGCAAGCTGATAAATGTGAACTACCCAGATTTATTTGTTCGTTTAGTACAGTACATTGAGGATATCGTGGATATCTCTTTATTTTAAATTCTTTCCAAAAATCCAGCTCCTGCTTCTTATCGCATATATGAAGAATATCTATTGTTATCTATGTAGGTTTGTATTGACTGTCAATGAGTTCTTTTTCTTAATGTTCCTGGTTGTTTTAATCTCTAAGTTCGCAAGTATTCACCATATCTGATTACACAATTTCTAAGGGTTTGTCTAATATAGCATGGCAATTCGGACAATTTAACTTGTAAATACCTGTTATTTTTTAATTTAGGAATTATTGTTAATATATTTGTTAAAAATGATCCAACCTTATACTTTACTTTTAAAGATATTACTGAAGATGTTGCTCATGATATAATTTTTCATATTTTATTTCAGATATCTCCAAAATATAGAATAATTGTATGATTCGATTTCTTTAGTTTGTTTCGGAAATATAAGGTTAATGACAGGAAATTGATATTTTGGAACTATTTGAAATAAAGGGACATCTACGATATCCTCAATACTAAACGAACAAATAAATCTGGGGAGATTATCTTTATTAAATTGCCTTCTCTAAGGAATATAATTAATCAAATGTTTTATATAATGAAGAATATTATCGGTTAGAACAATTACAATACAAATTCAAGTCTGTATGCGAAATTCCTGTCAATTTCTTTAATCCTATTTGATCATGTCAAAATTGTTATGTTTTATATTTGCAATAGTTGGTTTTTATGTTTTACATAATCCGTAATTTGCATAATTAGATTTAAATAAATGAGTTGTTTCAGGATTTTTCCAGAAAATCTTGTTTTCCAAAATTTATTCCTTGATTTAAGATAAAATTTTTATAATACAATTAACGAAGAAGGGTTTCAAATGATCAAGACTTGTACAAGAAAAATATTAACAGGCCTGACTGTAGTTCAATCAGTAATCTTACAAGTTATAGTCCTTGTTGAAAATTAGGGGAAACTTTTGTTAGTAAAACAAACATTCATAGCGCTTTAAGTCTCTGGATCTCACACTTATTTGCTAAATGAACTGAATCTGGAATTAGGGATAGAGTCACTCTACTTGAAGATCAATACACAACTTTTGAAATATAAAGTTTCAAGTAAACAAAGTATTTCCACCAAAATTTAAAAAACCATGATCACTCCGCCTCCATTTATTATTCATCTATTGAAGATTTCAACTCGTATTTATATACTTTCGCTTCAGAGAATCCTTCTTTGATTTATTTATACTGAAAAATAAATGTTTTAACTCACTAAATTTATATCTCAATTTTCTACGTATCCTATGCATTATTGGCTTTTTACTAAGTTTATCTTTATTGTGTTTTTAATAAAAGAAATATTTAGTATGTAGCCAATAATGTTGCAATTGACATAATTGACAAAGAATTCGCTAGAATTTTATGGTAATACACAGTTTATACTGTGTAATCTTTGGTTAAGTTAGTTGTTTGTTATGGTTTTGACTATGTGTTCCAAGACATCCTCTAATTTGATTCTGTTTGGGAGTAAACTACTCTTGTTACTATATTGAAATAACTGATTCTCTTTATACAGAGTTAGTAAAAAGTATAGAATTCTCTAAGAATTAAAATTGGGTATCCTCTTCTAAACAGATCCAAGGAATCCAAAAATGATATCAGATTTAGTGTGTCATTTAACAATGAATTGAAAAATATAAATATATACAGGGTGCAAATAACAAAATTGATCTCCATTTCTTGTACACAGTAAATCTGATATGATTTTAGGTTTTGTTGGATCTTTTTAGAAGAGAATACCCAATTTTATTTGAAAAGAATGAAACATGAAGCAGATACTTAGGGGATTCCATACATTTTACAAATACTCTACATACTTTTACAATTGTAGTAATAAGTGTAGTTTATTATAGTACTTTTCCAAAATTCACAATTCGTCGGCTTATTGCAACAAGTCATTAACTTACATTTACTAAAATTTTGGATAATCAAATTCTAAAGACTTCAATCTATGGAACAATATTTAATAGAATCTTTCTAATGATATTTATACATTTTTTGAATTTGTCATTCTTTTTTTGTCATGTTTAGATTACAAAATTTTATACATAATCAAAACAAATATTTAGAGAGTTAAACCTGAAAAACGAAAAAATGATATTTAATCCCATTTTGCAATAAACCAACAAATTGTACCTTTTCTGAAAAACCGCTATTTTGAAAAAATAAAAAAAAAATATAGTAAACGAGAATTATTTGAACTTACTCGTTTATATAAATTCTATCCGGTATTTATACCATTTTTTCGCACTTGTAGACTTAAGGACTTACATTTACCAGCATCTTTGTAATTAAAAGATAAAGCTTTCATATTGTATAATTAAAAATAGATATTTCTGTAAATAATACGAAAATATAATTTTGAAGGAATTATTAATTATTTTATTGGCATTACAAACTTAAAATAAATGATTTTTTTAATTAATATTACAGACAAAATTTAAATAAAAAATGCTCTAAATTGTAGCTAACGTCGTTTACTTAACATGTTCCGGAAATGTTCGTGCTATCCATCCGAGCAAATTTCCATTCCCTGTCAATAAATATTTTTTGCCTTTTTTTGACCCTCTAGGATTTGTCTTCCTGACTTCTCTTTTCATCCTGTCGGTATTTTATAATCCATAATTCTTCTTCTATTCCGGTTGATAACAAAAGCACAAGGTTTCCAAATTGCAGTATGCATACAAAATTATTTAGTAATTATAATTTTGTGACAAGTAAGATCACTATATTCTATTGAAGTAGATTTTTTATTACAATGTCCTAGATACATAAATGTGTAAAAGATTTTAAATTTCAGTCAAAGAATTTCGAATCAATTTTATAAAAATTGCCAAATGAATTTTAATTTGTTTATTAATCTAGGCCTTTCAAATGAAGTAATTTGTTTTTTATTGCTATTTAAAACAGCAAGAATACAAACTAGCTCTGTCAGTTGGAAAATCTAATTTTTGAAACAATGTCTCTGTATAATAAATATTTCATTCTAGCATTATACAGGGTGTTTTTAAGGATATATTTATTTATTATTAGTTATTATTAGTACTAGTTGACGCCCATGTTAAAGTCACGTCTACGATCGCAACTTGTCGAAAATGAATGTAGACCATCTCCATATTCACATATGCAAAAATCAGGAGGAAGTTATCAGTGTTTATTTTGTACAGAAATAAACACGATAGTTCAAGCAGTCTCCGTATGGCACCGCTGATGTTACCTACTGTATATGCATAATCCCTTTATAGGTAGTAGCGGCATCCGAATAAATAAATATATTTCATCATTCATACCTTTTGGCATCCATATATTCGTCTTAGCGTCTGCTGGGCGGTTTCCAATTTTCCTTTTGTTTGTGAAGATAACGAAATAATTTAGGTACAAGAAAGAAATAACCAAGTAATCATTGCTGACATGTAATTTTCATTAATACATAAACTCCTTTAATTAGCAGCAACAATGATATATCCAAAAAAGGTAAATGAAAATATAATAATATACTCGTAGATAGATTTTCTTATAGATAAAAAAGGATTTTCAAATATTTGAGGGCGACGTCGTCTTGAAAAAAACCAAATTAAAATATTTTTGTCAGAAGTAAGGATTTTAACTAAATAATATATTGAATGTAATCCGCTTTTAAAAATGATTTCTTTTTAGTTTATATTATATGGATATAGATTTTTCATCCTTCGCAGTTTACTGCTGAATGAGGACATTCTTTTTCTAAAATAATTAATTTTTAAGCTACCCTGTAATGTCGTTTTACCTTATAATTTGTATTCAAAATTTTCTCATTTGTTAATAGATATAAGTGACACAATGGATTTTATATTTTCATAAATTAAATTCAAAAAGACTCACTAAGTGTAGTGTGTAATAGTTATTTTATTAAATATTTATTCTATTCACGAGAGGTATTTATTATTAAAGTATTACGGAATAGTAATTATGATAAACATTCAAAAATTTACTACGTACGCCATTAGCATGAATCCATAACCAGGAGTATCGAATTTTTTTAGTCTAACTGAGTAACAGGCTATATTTTCTCCACGACTAGAAATTTACTCCATTTTTTACTCATTATTTTATTTAAATTAAAATTTGTTATTATGCCATTTACATTGACAGTTTTGACATCCATGGCTATCGATATTGTTTAGAACAAATACGGAATATTCATTCTATCACTTGTTATATAATGAAAATACACGCAAAACACATAAGAAGCAAGTGTTTCAGAATAAATATTCCAACTCAAGATTGAGAATGTTTACACTCTACAAATGATTTGGGAATTATTACGTTCACTAATAATCGTGGAGAAAAGAGATTATAATTGATTTATCATCAATGAGAGGCTTACAATAAGTAAAAACTGAGATGCATGCAAAATACATGCGATTTCAGTATTTTTTAAATTTTATTAATATGAGTACAAAGAGACCCCCAAAAAATATTATCAAAAATTGATACAATGCGAATAAATTAAAAGCAAAATGTGCTATTAAATAAAAGTACAAAATAATAAATATAAAAAATAAATTATACTTATCCTTAATTTCCATAGTATTCTTCTTCCTCTTTGTGTGACTCAAGTTTCGCTAGTAGAAAGAATTTAAATTAATTGTTTTAACTCTTACTTTGTGGAAATTTTTCATAATAAATACGAAAAGATAAATTATATTTATCTGAATTTCCACAGTCTTTGATTGGAAATTCAGATAAGAATTATTTATTTAGAAAGAATTTGATAAAAAAAAGCGTTGGATATACTGTGGAAATTGAAAATAAGTATAATTTATTTTTTATATCTATTATGGATAGATTCCACAAACTAAAGGTTAAAACAGTTAGTTCATACATTATTTTAGCATTAATTATAAATTATTTTTTAATACGTGTTGATGTTCTACTTGATATGGAATGATATATAGAGGTTACAAAATGAAAAACCAGTGGAAATATAAATAAACTGTTGATTTTGAGAATCAAAGTGATTTTGGTAATTTACCATATACTTACATAGTTAGTATTACATTAAGTTAGTACTTACATAGTATCTAGATTTAAATTGGTTTCTTATCGATTTCGAAATGTATGTACCAAGCGATTGTTAAGGTTTAAACAAATTAAATTACAGTTAAAATTTAAAATTGATATAACATACTACAAATCGGAGTCGAAACCTGATATAATAAATAATTGTTCAAAAATATCATACGTATATACATATCTACAGTTAACTTATATGCATTTGACTCTGAAACATGCTGTAAGTTTATATCTAAAATTATTATAATATTTTAATTATAATAGAAAGAATATTCTGAACTTAGATAATTACGAGAGAATTTTTGTATAGAACTGTTTTCATAAATATCAATAATATTCTAAAGTTGGCAAGAAACCTTGAAAATTTTTCTCTTTGAGAAATCAGTAACTGCTTGAAGCTATTTAGAAATAAGGAACCGCTGTTTCTGAAATCTAAAATTATCTCCGTAGTGTTTATTTTTTCAAAATTTTAATTTCGGCCTGTTAATTTAATTCGTTTGTCAAATTTGGGATTAAACAGACGAAAATGACCTGTTTGATATTTTCAGTAAGAAAAAATAACAAAAGGAATTAAGGTCGGGAGCTAAAGCCTTCGTGCTTAATTAACCGTTATTCAAAAAGGATTTTTTTTGTCTTAGCAAAGGCTTAAATTTACAAACAGCATATTATCTTCAGGAAAATTTACTTTAAAAAATAAGTATATATCGCAAGAAATATAACCCATTAAATTATGGATTTTTTTTAAGAAGAATGCATTTTAGGTTCAATTGCTGGTTTTCAAAAAATAATTTTTATTCTTCGTGGATTAAAAGTGATATTTTAATCTTTCATTTTATGAAATCCTTTTTCCTGCCGGTTCTATGGAAGCGACATATCATTAATTCTGAAGCGATTTAAACATCAAAAGTGCCTTTGAGTATCACGGATTGTGTTAGAAATGAGAAATAGTTACTTCGTATATTGTTGCACAATAGTTATCTATTTGTACGAGGGAGGAAAAGGGACATTTTCTTTCACGGATGAGGTTTATTGCCCGACGCAAGTAATAGTATATCTAACTTTTTCTCCTTAGTCTAAAAAAATATGAATAAAGATGTTTACGCCTAATAATTTATATGTACATAAGATTTATATGTATACGAGGTTGTTTGATAACAGCAAGTAAAACACATTTTTTTGAAAAAATCGCCATTACTTTTCAACATAATCTCCATCGAGGGCGATACATTTGCTCCAGAGAGTTTCCAATTTTTTTCATACCGTCGGAAAAGTAAGTTCTCTCAAAGCCTTCAAAATATTCATTAACGGCGACGATGACTTTCTCATTCGACAAAAATTTCTTGTCCTCGAGGCAAATTTTCAAATTTGCGAACAGGAAGAAGTCGCACGTGACCAAATCTGGAGAATAGGGTGGATGAGAAAGTAGTTCGAAACGCAAATCATTTAATTTTACCATTACCATAGCCGACTTGTGGGCAGGGGCGTTTTCTTGGTGGAAGAACACCCAATCTTGGCCGTTTATTTATCAGTTCTACTTTCAAACGGTCCAATAATGCTACTTAGTATTCTCCTGTTATTGTCTTACCCTTTTGCAAGTAGTCAATTATGATAATTCTTTGGGAATCCCAAGGATCCAGCCGACAAAACGGTCTTCGCCTTTTTTGGCGCACATTCGGCAGGCTTTACCCACTGCTTTGACCGCTGCTTCGAGTCTGAAGTGTAGTGGTGAATCCAGCTTTTTTGTATGAAATTTCTCATGCAGGATATTATGTACTTATTTCGTCGAGATACCTACCTCAGCAATCTCATGCACCTTCAGTCGGCGATCTTCCATAATTATACCACCGATTTTTCCACCATATCCGGCGTGGTGAACTGCACTGGGCGCCTGGAGCACTCTTCGTCTTCAGTGCTGGTTCGACCACATTTAAGTTCGTTTCCAGAAATAAACGGTCTTCGAGTTGAGTCCCAATGAACTTCGTCTAACTCGGCTCTGATCCTCGCTGCGGCCCACTTCTTTAAATAGAAGTGTTTTATCCCTGCACGGAATTCATTTTTTTCAATTTTCGTCACAACTGGTACACCGCAAGCTTTCATCAACTGTCAAACTTCAACTATCCGTCACTTCGGACTGAAATTTGGTTTTGATGGGATTGAAGAGACAAACTTTCAAGGCGTCACGTGACCAAATAGATTGCGATGCCATCTCTTAGAAATTTACCAGACTTATCAAATGATCCCCGTAGTATTTACAATTTCGTTTCTGTGCGATAAAGTTCAAGCAAAATAACAAACTTTTATAAAACGGTGGTGGAACAATGTCATAGTGTCAAATTCTTAGGTGTATCTAGATAGTGACCTAACTTTTCGAACGCATTGTAATAATATCTTTCCGATAGCATTGGAAAGCATTGTTATTTAGTGAGAAACTTGAGGAGAGTTATGAACACGTCCTGTCTACTTTTTTATTATTTTGGGGACATTCAATCTATACTTAGTTATGGTATGATTTTGTGAGGTAATTGTCCTGCGGCAAAAAACGTATTTACATTGAAAAAACGTATTGTTAGAATAATCGGTAAAGTATCACAATTAGAGTTATATCGTACCTAATTTATTCAAAAAGTACAAAATTTGCTCCTTGATGGTTTTTATATTTTAAATGTTTCCTTATATTATTATAAAAATAAACACGTTGTTAAAAAAAATAACTCTATTCATAATTACAACACTCGAATAAACGATACCTTTTATATACCGTCAACACGGTTGTCCCTCTGTGTACACTCATATCAGTTTCTTGGGCTCCTCAACATTATCTCCTATACAGTTGAAGAATGTTTTGAGTCCTTAAAGAGATAATGTTATTATGTGGTTATGTTAGAATTTTATATTTGTTTTGAATTATTATTTTATGTTTTATTTCATCACTTGTTATGGAATGAATATTCTCTCTCAAGAGTGAGAATGTTAGGATTATATTATTAAAAATGATATTGTTATTACCATAATTCACTAATTGCTGTGGAGAAAAATATTTTCTCCATGTGTTGCTTACCATTCCTTTTCCTATGACTGCTAATTAAAATGATTTAAATTTAGACTTTTTCCTCGACTCCATAAACTTTCGTATTTTTTCTGAGAAATTTGTGGTAATACATCTAGAGTGACTCTAGAATTTCTGGTGGTGTACTTTCAAAATGACTACCTATGTCCTTAAGTTTCTGCCAGTATAACCAATTCAAGAAAATGACCCTTTGACGTTCATGGGAAGTCCAAATTCAGCTTTGTAAAACTAAAATTTTTGTTGATTCTCCATTTAAATGTACATAGTGTGGGATAAATACCATAGGAAAACATTTTCCTCGTAGAATGGGTAATTTGTTATATTGTGCTTTCATGAAATGTGAGAAAAACAATATATTTCTTAGAAGTCGTAGAATTTTTTTTTAATCTGATAGATATATTTATTTTCAGATTAATTATATTAGATTGTCCACAAGCGGTCGAATAATTTTTTTAACGAAATGAATATTTAAATAAATTTTTTTATAACTTTTAGTCTATAAAGTGCAAAAAATAGTATAACTATTACACTTAACTGAAGTGGCTTGAGTAGTTAGACTCTACTCGCTAAATTAAACGAATCATTTCAGTTCTTAGTATTAATTTTTTGTATATTTTATTACTATTTTTATCATTATTGTAATCAGAATAGTCTTTAAAAGGGATAAAAGATATACGCGGTGTTTCCAATTTTATATCAAATAATGTAATAATAGAGTTCAAAACACCTCCAAACTTGATCCCGATTAAGCCTTTAGGTTATATAGAAATAATTCAAATCTCTTTTTGTCTTAACCGTTTTACCTATTTAATTAAAATTTATTTTTCAAATTTACAACACACAAAAAAGTAATAAATTAAAATACAAACTGAAAGAAATGAACAACAAGTCTCTTGGAAGTTATGTATCAAATCTTACTGGACAAGGCGATTCAATCTGAAGACCTACTAAAACCGCGAATAAGCTAAAAACAATATCAACACCAATCAGAAAGGACTTTAACCCATCAGGACTATGGGAAAAAACTGACCCAAGATTTTACTCCGAATCACCAAAATCATAAAATCGAACAAAAACTACGAAAGGCAAACGAATACAAACTATCACTCTAAATGAGCTAAGTAATGAAATTAAAATGCCTTATCCTACAAAATCTCCAGGCAAAGATTTTAAAACAGCGAAGATGCTAAGAGAACTACCAGAGGAAGAATTAAGTTTACTTATGTATATACCTATTCAATGCCGTAATCAAACTTAGCTATTGACTCAAAGAACTCAAAATTGCGTTGGTAATAATGATACCTAAACATTGCAAAGATAAAACTACAGTTATATCCTATCGTCCAGTAAGTTTACTCTCATTAATATCAAAGTTACTCGAGAAACTTTTACTTAAAAGAATAAATACAGATATTGACACAACTGAATGGATTCCTGATCATCAATTTGGATTCAGACGAGAGAATTCCACAATACAACAATGCCATAGATTAGGGGATATTATTAACAAAACATTGGCAAATTGATTTAAATGATAGACAATTTTTAACATAAGTAAATACTGAAATTTGCCACCACTTCTCTATCCACTCTGGTGTGACACAGTAAAACGAACTTGGCCCGCTATTGTATGCATTATACATATACGATTGACATACCACCCCCAAGATATATAATCACTGTTACTTTTGCTGATGATACAGCCATAATGTCAATTCACGAAGATCCTAATACGGCATCACAAAATCTCCAATAACAACTGAGAACTTTGGAAAAATGACTGAAAAAATAGAAGATAAAAGTGAACGCATAGAAGTCCTCTCAAATAATATTTACTCTCAGAAAAGAACGCTGCCCTACAGTTGAACTTAACCAAGAAATCATACCACAGGTGAAAGTGATCAAATATCTAGGTCTCCACCTAGATAGCACACTCAACTGGAAAGAACGAATGTATAAAAAAAAAAGAAAGTCAAAACAATACATTGGCTGGTTGGGAGAAACTGGACAGCAGAATTAAATGGTAACTGAGGTGGTCTCACTGGATATTCACCTCTCCAAGTCATCTGTATAATTCCAAAATCTTGTACAAGTCAGCACATTAGCTTACAGATTAATTGTATCTAATTGCTACTAAATAAATGAGAAAAAACATTACTTGCATGACTTTAAGCTTTATGTGGGCAGCAGATTTTTGTTTACTAATTATACAAACTTTGCGGAAGGCATTTTAGTAACAGAGATTTTATCTTTTTCTTAGAGTTTATATATATATTAAATATATTATATATTCAATTTTATTCTGGATTGATAGTTCGTCTGGAAGTATTAAAAAAATATAAAACGTATAACTTCGCGAAATTTTCTTGGATGAATAATTCAATTTAATCATGTTAAAATTATGGTTTTCAGCAATATCTTTACCATCTACCTAGGATTAATTAAATTAACATTTATTTACATTTTCAGCCTTTATTATACTAAGGTTTAACAGATTTCTAGTTGAGTACCTGTTTAAAATGCAAAAAAGAAACAAAAAATTTCCAGTGTTAGGTAAAGCAGCTCTGTCGCATAATAAAATCTAATATTGTCTTTTCGGTGTGCTCTTTACAACTTTAACATTATATTGAACTAACACAACGAAATAACAAAAAAAAATGGTGAAAATTCTTCCACAAAGACCAATTATCAACTGAAAAATAAGAAGATTGTAATACTTTTTCATAAAAAATAACCAATTTAGAAAAAGTTCTCCAACTTAAAGACAAGTAATATGCCTTCTTTAAAGTTTACATATTTATCATTCGTTGATTTTTTGTCTTACTTTAAAATATATACTCCTTAATTTGAATAAACCCTAAAGGCTGGTCGTAGAGCTTATATTTCACATACACGTGCATGTTCTAAATATGTAAATTGGAGAGACACGTGCACTTAGGAAACATATTTTTCCTGCTTGAATAATAATTAATTTTCAACAAAGTGTCGTCGAATTGCCAGGTAAAATAATACAATCGCATTATATTTACACGGTTAAATCGCGGTATTATGTTGGAAAATTGCAACAGAAGCAGCAATTCCGTTAAGGCTCGATGACATTGAGCGAGTTTACAATCTACTAGCCAGCGAGTTTACAAGCGGACAAATCGGCGTGTGCGCTAGTGATGATGACACACAAAACTTTCTACTCGCTCAGAAGCCAACTAGCTAGCGAGTTAACACGTGTTGTTTTGTTTTTATAACCTTAAATAATCGAATTCTAAACTTTTTCTGGGTGCGAAAAAATGAAGTGGAATGTAAATCAAATTGTGGAATTTCTTAACGTCTATCAGCAGTACCCTGTGTTATGGAATATAAAAGACAAAGACTATTGCAACGCAATACTAAAAATTGAAATTTTCCAACGTTTGTTTGGTGAACTCAATGAAAAGCATTTAATTATGGGAATGGATATGAAGCAATTGAAGAGTAAAATCAAATCAATTAAAGATGTCTACAGACAGGAACTAAACAAAATTGAAAAAAGTAAGAAAAGTGGCTGTGGTACTGAGGAAGTTTATGCACCAAAGCTGGCATGGTTCAATGAAGCAAGTTATTTGTCAGAGGTTTTGGCTACACGAAGTAGTAAATCAAATTTGGTGAGTAAAATATATTCATTTAATTATCTATGTATTATTACAGACTATTCCAACTTTCTCCCATTGCCAAGGCAAAGGATTTTCTTCCGTAAAATATGTAGCATATGTTCGTCTTATTTCCTCAGCTGCACGTCTGTAATTATTGCTGCCTAGATTGTTAATAGACTGCAGCATGTTGACATTTTCCCTCCAGAGCCCAGGTGTTATATTCCCAGTGTTTAAATCTTCTCTATCTATTGCTTGTTGTGGTAAGTAGTTGCCCGGAACAATCTTTCGTAGCCAGTTATGAAGACTGCAAGCAGCCCAAATGACTTTATCGGTAGTTTCGGTTTTCAACTCAATTGGCCTTGAAAATACTCTAAATCGCCATACAAGTATGCCAAAAGCATTCTCTACAACTCTTCGGGCACGAGAAAGACGATAGTTAAATATTTTTTCCATTTCACCGAGACCAGTTTTACTATAAGGTTTCAGAATATTTGTTTTTAAAGGGAAAGCATCATCTCCAATAATAACGCCATATTCAGGTATCCCAAGAGTATTGCTTTCCATTGCAATGTTCAGAGTACTGTCTCTAAATATTGCGCTGTCACTTGCTCGGCCATTTCCACCTACATCAATGTAAGTAAAGCAGTAATCGGCATCAACCATAGCAAATAATATGATGCTATAGGTTTTTTTGTAATTGAAGTATACTGAACCGGAACACGGTGGTCTTTTAATGATGACATGTTTCCCGTCGATGGCCCCAAAACATCTAGGAAAATTCCAACGCTGGAAGAACTTCTTTTCGATATTTTTCCATTCATCAGCTGTTTTAGGTACCTGCAAACAATAAATTTAAATCAATAACAGCAGTTTTAGGTACCTGCAAAAAATAAATTTAAATCAATAATTTTTTGTATTCTTTCTAGGATCTGTCACAATACAGTCAAGAATCAGTGTCATATGAGAACAGTGAAAAGGAATCTTTTGAGTCCGAGGACGAAAACGGAACCTTCAAGAACAAGTTGCCTGCAAAAATGAGACCACCAGCGACGCCAATGAAAAGGGCTAAAAAAGGAGCATCCGAAAAATCCTCTTCTGAAATATCAGAAGCGATTAACCAATTGGACAAAATTGCACAAAATGCAGCTGAAGAGAAGCCGTATGACCAGTTCGGAAAGTTTGTTGCATCTGAGCTTCGTCAGCTACCACAGCGACAAGCCATCTTGCTACAGCAGGAAATTCAAAACTGTATCATTCATTCTAAACTGGCCTCTGTGGATCATGTGGTTGTCGATGGTGCATTTTCACCATCTACTAACCATTCTTTCTCTTCAAACAACGATGATGATGACGTTTTACAACAGGTTATGATTAATACGTTTGGATAAAGTATTATGCTGTAATATATACTGTAACTATAATTTTAATAAATACGTTCCTTCTTTTGTTATTAATTCGTACCAAATTAATTTTCACTTACCTCAATGAATGGTTGAAGGGCGCGAGAAATCGCCGTGAGCACTTCAGGCAAAAACTTCGATATTGTTGATTCCGGAACTCGGAACATGTATTCGAGAGACTTGAAAGAATCGCCAGTTGCTAGATAACGTAGTGTTATTTCCAGTTTTGTGACTACTGGGATTGTCATTCTCATTTTCGTATCGTTTTTTTTGAGCATTCCGTCTACCATCTGCAGTAAATTATCAAAATTGGTACAGTTTAATCTCAGAATATTTCGATAAGCCAACGGATCTTCCTCCTTTAACTCTTTTAGTAAATTGCTAGATGCACCATATTTCTCACGTCTTTCTATCCAGGATTTTACCCACACTTTTCTGTGCCGTTTTGCTTTCCTTTTTAACTCCTTTTTGATAGCATGAGCTAAAATAACGACCCCCGCGCGAACTAATTCCGTCGACATTTTGTAGACAAACAAGATACTCGCAGCTATCTCACTAGCAACTTAGATGACACACGGCTAGTTTACTAGCTAACAAGCCCACACGCCAGCGAGTAGCGAGCAAAGTAGCCCGGCTTTCAACTTTTTTCAGTAGATTGTTTACAATCTGCTAGTAACTAGTGAACATGATTACACTGGGCGAGTTTACTAGCAGATAGTGAATTCGCTGGCTAGTAGATTGTAAACTCGCTCAATGTCATCGAGCCTTTAGATACTTGTGAGAAAGCATGTACGGGGTGTGGTCAACTAAGAATAGATTGCATCGGAGTTGTTCTCATAAATGCCGATCAACGTTTTAAGAATGTTACAGAGTATTTAAAAGCTTGTATCTTAATGACTTTTTATTTGAATTGTCACAAACAGTATATATTTATTTATATATTCTGTTGAAACACCTGCTCAGTCTTAAACACACTTTTATTGCTCTTCTTTATGTTGTAAAAATTTACATCCAAGGTAAAAGAACGAAAATAACATGTAACTGTTAAAAAATGTCAACATTTATCATATCTTTTGGAGTACTTTGTGTCATTATTGTATGATATGGTACTTTTGTGAAAAACATTTTTCTATTATTTTAATAAATAAGAGATGGCAGACGTCCACTCTTATCTGACCACCCGGTATATTAATGAATATTTCAGACTAGAGCCGCACTGGAGAATATAATAAAATTAATTCAATTTGGTTTAACGGGATGGAAGAAGAGGCATTCCTCGACTATTGTTAGTTTCATTCAGAAAATTCCGTTCACCAATTCGACAAATTGAAACGAGAAATCATCTAAATTGCATTTAATTAATAATTATGTAGTTTGTTAACGGCACCGGCCGGCAAACAAGCACACTTGCATTTCGTTTTTCTTTGTGAGTACTTAGATTTCCCTCTTTTTATTAAAAAAACAATCAAGCTAAAACGATAAACTGTTAATTTATAGTTAACACTTGGTTGAATAGTTTGGAAAATTTTCATAATGCAATGCTAGAACTATAGAAAGAAAAAGGTAGGTATTTGCTACAAATAATTCGATCCATTGTGATAGGTTGCTTTTTCAATATTAACTAACATTAAATTTTATTTTAAACTCTGAAAAACAGTGACTGAGGTCTATCAAATATTAGTTAAAGCTTTCAGTGATGCAGCCTTAATTAATTAATTAAATCAAAAGTTTTTAAGTGGTTTCTACGTTTTAAAGAGAGTAGTCTATATATATATATATATATATATTCTTCGGTATGTGCGAGAACGTTTCGAACAAAATCTTTATTATTGTATGGACGCGGGTGGTCATCAATTTGAACATTTAATTTAATTAAGAAGTAAGTAAACAACTAAACATAATTTAAACTTTAAAATGTAATTTATTAAAAAGTATTAGGCCGAATTTTAAAATTTAAAGACTGTTGTAAAGAGAATTAAAATTAAAATTTAAAATGATACCTTACTCGACCCCTAATGCCATTTAGGTATTTTGGGGCGATTGTTACCCTCGCTTGGAGATGTAAGTAGCAAAGTCGAAAATACCGGAAAAAAGTGTCCCCCTTTGATCAAAAATCGACGGGTCCCTGTGTTTTTCTAAAATGTTGACACAGTTTCTGATAATGGCTCTGTTTCGTTTTCGTTTGGCCACCCTGTATATTCGTATTAAAAAAAATTTTTAATGGATTTCAAGGAACATTTACATAATTAATTAATAAGGCATCTACAATTTAATTAATCTGGTTTCGCAACTCTTGTAAATTATCATGCATTCAAAAGTATGCAAAATTAATTATGTTTGTAATAAAATTTGTTATATAACTGCAAATCAATAGAATTTGTTACATTTTTGAAAGCATGTACCTTTTCACCTGCACAAGTGTATTACACTAAAAACTAAAAGTTAGTATAATATTTCACCTCGAAATTCGGTGTTAGAAATTAATCTCTATTTTACTACAATGGCGAGAACAGTTCATTTTTGGTATTATTTTTATTTTTTTCTGGTTTCTTCCGGATATGATATGATATTATTTATTTTCGTCGGCTTTATTGTGAAATTTTTCTTCCAATGTCGTCACTCGAAGTATTTCCTTCAATTTTGGGTAATTCGTATTTATATCTGTGTCGAATGCCTCAGTATACATGAATAATTACAATTACACAATGATTATTATTAATAAAGTTCAACTTATTGTCTCAATCAGCTATAAAACACTAATTTAAAAATCGCCTATATTAGATCATGATCGTGGCGCGAAAGTATTAGAAGATTTATAGCATGTCGAAGATAATTAAATTGATTATACGTACAAAATTTACGATTTATGAAATGTTTAGCTTTACTTTTTTTCAAGTAAAGTATGAACCTTTGACTAGAGAATATGAAGAGAGATGTAATTACAATTCCTCAGGAATTAATTCTAGGGGGGTTATGGGGGCTGGATTTATTTTAAAGAAAGTTTGACAATTTGCTCTAAATAGTGATGCAATGAATTCTTTAAATTTTGTGTGATATTTACAAATATATTTAATGAAAATTATTTCATATTGAAAGTAATGAATTTTAAATTCAATAAGATTGATAATTATCTATTCAATATCTCTATAATATATAAGATATTCCATAATTTATTTATATATATTAATTTTCTTTTTACATAATTTTTTTCAGTGTCAAAAGGATAATTAAATAAATAACTTGTGATGTAAGTCATTTATTGTTTTTTTATTATTTTTTAAGCACAGGTTTTAAAGAAGGCACACGTGTAAATATTTAAATAATTTAAATTAATTGTGATCATTATTTTATTAAAAATTCATGGTTAATGAAGGAAAACTGCCAATTAAGAATGTGTCGTAATTAAATAAAAATAGCATCTACGACAATATATTGTCATCTTTTTCTTAGCTCAATTTATGTCGCCATAAATAGTTCCTCCGTCCTAGTGCTTTCATCCGCTGTTTATTAATTACAGCAATTTATTTTCATCCCGAAACTTTGGAATTCATTATACAGATTTTTGGTTAACTAATTAAAGTGTAAACAAAGTTGAGAACAAAGCCAGCTTTTTACCTTTACGTCTAGAAAAATGTCTCCTTATTAAAGTTAAGGAGACAAGTAATTTATTATTATTTATTTATTTCCACGTTAACCCATAATCTTTAATTTATGTTCCAATATAAACAAAAGCGCCCATCAAGGCGGATAAGAAGGATATTTGCACCTCCTTAAATTTATACTTTTAAAAAGAACCAATTGTGAATTGCGTTAATCCCTAATTCTAGTATGCAGAAACCATAAAAGACCCAAGAAACGGATTGGGACAGCCACAACAATATTCAAAAACTAAACATAGGATGCATCCAAACCAAATGGGGGGCTAGACACCAATTGGAGCTTTACACAAACTAAACTAGGCATATAAATCAAATTGCCCTATCCACACCAGCAAAAGTAGTAAGAAAATTTATAGATGGAATTAGACCTTCAATAGTGGAAAGAACGAGATTGACAGAAGTAGAGCAAGAAACATATTTCCAATAATAAAGAACTAAGAAATGTAAAAAAAAGCTTTCTCACTAAAGTTTTTTATTGAATATATATTACTTTAAGTTAGTAGGGACAACATGTGGGTCTTCATAAGGAGATCAACACGTTACACGGGTAAATAATACGAGAGGTAAACTGGAGAATGACAGAAAGTGCCAAAACGAGGCTTCAACGCTTATTACCAAGAGTTACTAATACTAATTGGACACTAGCATTTAGGGAGTTAATTTATTATTTTACCATAATTTAACAAAAATAATTTAAAACTCTTATACTGCATAGCATTGAGGCAGAAGTTTCATTCGTCTTTTTCAAAAAAAAATATATATACTTACGAATATACAAGTTATACAGGCAAACAGGACACAGATCATTTTTGTGATTAACTTCCCATAAAGTATATGTTTGTTAAGTTTTACAATCGTAATTCGTACGGAGTTATAACATTTTTGAAGTAATTAAAACTTCTTATAGATAACAAACAACATATTTAAGAATTCGAAAACCTTGGTTGTACTATAGTCATTATATCTTGAAATTAAATAAATATTTGGGTAGTTTAGATTGGTAGTTATTTTAACGTAACTGCGACGTTATATTTCTATAGTTTTAATTTCAATCTTCCAAAGAGTTTTTCTGACTTTGTAAAAACGAAGTGTAACCAAGTTTTAGTAAGATATTAGTTGTGATAACCACAATATTATTTCACTATTTTTATAGAAACGTAATATAAATATATTATTTGTGGTTATATTTAGTTCATAATACGGAAGCGAAAAGCAAGATCTTTAAACTAACTGGAGCATTTTAAAAAGTTTAAGGAAAGACCTTTTCAAGATCTGAAGCAATCCATATTGATCCAGGCGTGTATCAGGTTGTCTCAGACTTTTGTAGCACTAGCAATATTTAAAGCAAAGAAAATATGTATTTTACCAACAGCAGTGCAGATTCAGTTTGAAATCTAAAAGGAGTTATTTCAAGAAAAATGTTTAATTTTCAAATAAAAAATTATTCTGGCATTCCAGTTATTAGCTATAGTTTTGTCTCGATGAGCAACATAAATAGGTTATTTTTCTTTACCTAAATATATTTTCCGTTTCACTTACTTATAAATATAAAAAAGTTAATTTGTATATAGGTTAGCGCTAGAAGCCGTCTAGGTCCTTGACTTCCTTAGATATTTTTCTCCATTCCTTCTTTTTCCATCTAACGAATTCCCAGCTTTTTTAATCCGTTTTCCACCTCTTCCAATCATCTTGATTTAAATATTATTTTTCCTTGTACTATCTAGGATTTGCTTGGTGAGTTTGTTTCCAAATTGTATTTGGTTCGTCTTCTCTAATGGTCATCGCTTTTAATTTTTTAATATATTCTTCACAATATAATATATATATATATATATATATATATATATTACCAGATATCTAGCGTTTTTGTGTTGTTTTTATATAAAGTTCATATAGCTCCACACAAAATTCTTAGTCTAAAATTGTTTCACATATTCTCATTTTCCCTTTCTAAAGATGTTTTTGATTATGAGCTTATGGGTCATTTCAACCGTCTTATTTCCGTTTACCTCGCCTTAATTTCCGCTTCCATTACATGTTGGTCTGTCATAATCGCACCGAGGTAATTAAATTCTCTTACTATTTTGAAAGTATAATGTTATTTTTCTATGCTGAGTCTTAGAATTTTATCAACTTTTCCTTCTCTTAATCCCAATCTAAGAAACTTTATTTTTGTCTCGGTTTTCTGAATTCAACTCCAGCGGCGCTCTTATTGTTATAGCCATTATCTTATATAGTACGTCCAATCGAACAACTTTTCTAAAATTGTCACACTCTGTTTTTTCTCTTTTTTTTATAAACTAAAAAGTAAAACTTTTACCCACCTTGTTGGAATAGCTCTGCTATTTCAATTTTTGTCCAATAGTTTTCAAAAGTTTTATGTGAATGTAGTTTTCAATAGGGCTTTTATTATTCTTCATTTAGTTAATTATTTTTGTAATTTTCTCTAAATGTGGTTCTTCTCTCAAGGGTACATCTTCTTCTTCTTCTGTATCATTAATGTCTATACTTTTATGTCCTATTTGTTTTGTTCTCATTTCTGTTTTTTTATCGATTTCTTCTTTTTTTAATAGTATATATACTCTATTTTGTGATTGTACCTCAATCCCTCCTTACTCATGTCCTCCTTCTTATGCTCCATATATTTTGTTTTGAACCGCTGCTGTAATTCCCAACTATTCCTAGTTTTTTCTAACGCATTTAGTTATTCCCTGCTCTCGTCTTGTTTTTGAATTCCATTTAATTACTATTCCGTTAACTGTAAGATTTTTATATTCTACTGTCACCGTTCTGCCTTGCTGCCTTATTTCTTTTCATTTTTCTTTGATTTCTTTTTGAATCTGACCTTAACTCATTGGCATTGTCTTGGTTTATGTCAATATTTCCATCTTGAACTAATCTTAATTAATTTTTAATTTTTAATGCTTCTGTCTAATTTTTTTCATCTGGACTAAAGTCTGCACCAGTTTTACTGCTCTCTTAATCGTGATATCTTCATTTAAGATAATTTAATTGAGTGGTTCTTACTGCAAGCACTGTTTATCATTTCTCGTGAGTATTAATCTTGTTAGTATTACATATTTTATTTTCATTTCCTTTTCTATTCTCCTTGGTTTATTTTTAACAGAAAACAGTCTGTGTTTTATTTGATTTAGTCATAGTTGTAATTGGTTATTTTTAATTTTAAGTAGACTCATTTCGTCCTTGATTTCCTTCTTTAATTTTCTTATTTCCTTTATTTCCATTATGATTCTTTTCAGAATGCTTGCTAGTTCATTTTCTATTTTCAACCCTTCTGATATTGTTTATTTTACAAGCGTTCTAAGTCTTGAACGGTGATTTCAATTCTCTATATTTTTTCATTCTGCCATCATCACTACCTATTCATTATTATAATTCTGTATTGATTTTGGGATGGCATATACATACCGAAGTAATTACAACTTTTTAGCTATTATTCAATTATGACAGCCATGGTAAAAAAAATATATAAAACAGAACAGAATAGTGTATTTTTATGATATATTAAATCTAAATATTTAAAAATAAATTAAATGTCAAACTTCAATCAATTTTTTTAATTTCTGTTATTTTAGCAGCGACTGAATTTTTAATTAATTAAAACAAAATTTTAGTTCTGAAATTTTGCAATTACAAATTTCATTCTAGGGATAATTAGGAAATGATTTTAAAATATTTTTTTTTTAATTTTAAGTTTGCACTTTTTATGTTAAATTATTTATAAATCTGCTTTACTGTGAAATAGAAGCCTTATGTTACAAGTTTTTTTATTGTCTGTTACGTAGAAATTAGGTTTACATCATATTTTCTAATCAAAATCACTAAAAAGTTTCGTCAAAAAAGCTACCAATTAATTTCATCATCAGGAATCATTCACGTGGCGCCCCCTGTAACAAAATGTGAAATAATACATAAAATAAAATTCTTTGTCGAAAGCCATGCCTTTGTGTCGATTTCGATAAAAATTAATAAATATACTGTGTTACAGAAAAAAACGAAAAAAAATGTCAACTTTAACGCCCGATATCTTATTCCACAGAAATATTTTATTAAGGTTTATTTAGTCCTATCGCCATATTCTGATCCAAATAACCTGCTCTTAGCATATGTCCCAATAGTTATGAATCACCCTGTATATTGTAACGGTCTAAAACTCTTCTTAGACACAAAGTTAAATTATTTAATTACTCTAAATTAAATAATTTAATTTTGGATTAAACAAAAAATAATATGTACTTTAAGATATCATGTGGGGTACTATAATGCAAACACATAAATAAAAGGAAAATTGGTTGAAACAATATATAAGAACAATTTCAATGACTATAAGAGAATTCAGAACATAGATAACAATTATTACTATAAACTATTAAAATTGTCCTGTTTGTGTAAATACGAAACCTAAATTAATTATTTCTTTTATATAATATTTATAAGTCTTAAACTTGTCAAAATTGTGTCAAATTAATGGAAAATTGTTATTTTAATATTGGTCACTATTTAGAAATATGTAAGGATCTAAATTTTTTCAATTATAACAAAATCAAAGTAATTTATTATAAGAAAATGAGCTTTGTTTTATCTGAATAATAAGCTAAGTGTTAATGTAGAAATGAAAATTATAATGTGAAGATGCAAGTAAAAACATCATATTTTAATTAAAAATAGTTAGCTCTTTGGATACAACAAAAATAAGTGAAACTCATATAACTGTAAGCATAATTTATTTGAAGTTCAAAATTACTAAGTGTCAAAACTAAAAAAAATAAACATACTAAATGCTATATATCGAAAAACTATTTAAGCTCCGTCAGAATTTGACAGAGTTCTCTTCAGTTTGAGATTGATAGAAGAAACACCATTGTTCGTAAAAAATTTAAAATTTATTACTTACCTTAGTTTCTTTTTTTTTCTTAAAAAAGTAATCAAACTAAAATTAACTGATATTACCTGATAGTAAATAACCGAAAGCATTTAGTTAGTGTTATTTCTTTATTTTTATAAAGACAATTGTATAAATACAAACTGTATTATGTATAAACTAAAAGCAAAGATATAAGAAAAAGACAATAGTGCTATCAATACAAGTAAATTAACCTGCTTGCTGTGGATGGACTCGAATAAGGGGTAAAATTTGGAATTTTTAGAAATTTGGAACAATTAAAATGCTGATAAACTTTATTGGGTCAACGGTCCATGACAGTACAGAAAATTTGAACTATTTGGTAACTATTAATAATTTTTTTTTATATTTAAAAATAAAATTATTATTATGATTATCAGTCAGTTGCGTCTCATATAATCCATTAAAATTAGATCGGGCATAATTATAAATTATAAATAAAACATTACTATAATAAAATTTAAGGTGACTATTAAAAAATTGATGACACCAACGTGGGGCACATTACAGTATATAAATATTAATATATTAGAATACATAAGTGATGAAGTTACAGTAAAAGTTGTAAATATACGTTTGAACATAACAATATGTGCTACGAATGTTATTAAAGTTTATTAAGTTTAAGAATATTAAATTTAAAATATTAAAATTGATTACTATAAAAAAAAATTATTTAGTTAGGAATCCCTGTCAAAAAAATAACTTCCTACAAACACCTTTCATTCGGTGCAATATAATTTTAAGCTATGCGTTACCAATTCACCCAATTCGAGAGTCCTAAAGGGCTACAAATAAATTACACCCAGAACATTTCAAATATGGTATACAAAATATTGTATATGTGGACTCTTTTATAGTTTTTTGTCAAAGCATCAGCAGTAAAAGTTTCTGGTTTATTTACATTAACACTGTAAATTGATTTAAATAAAGGCATCACTTATAATGCTATGGTTCGTTTAAAATTTTTATAATTTTTGAAATGATGTCACCTTTCCATCCAAAGTGTTAAATAAAAATTTATACTGTGAGTGAAAAATACATGAGTCATAACATTACAGTATAATGTGATTACATAAAATCGATTGCGAGATAATATTTTTATAGACCGTTGTAAAGTTTACAGCTGCAAAGCTCTTTTTTGATAATAAAATTTTACGCGCATGAATTTTATAGATTACAGCTTTCCCACACTAATATAGAATTTATTGATTGTTATTCCGATATTATAAATTTCATATTTAATTTTATGGGAAGGATTTTCATACCATTTTATTTTTTATGTCGCAAGTTAACACTAACATCTGCTCTGATAATTTAATATTTTACGTTCAGGTATATTTTTTAAGAAACATGTTTGTAATTTAATATTTTTTGTAACTAAAATGTTTTGCATTCACATACAAGAAGTTTTTATATGCAGTATATTGGAGTAAAACGTACTTTTTATATAATTAATGAGAGTCCACCTAATTATTACCTATGTTATGTAACATTAATTTAAAATACATTGTTTATTTTCTATCTATCTAACCTAACCTAACGAAAATATTTAACATAGCAGGGAGCAAAGGACAAATGCCTAATGGTAGGAAAGTAGCTATGATTGTTCTCATATTCAAGAAAGAAGATAATTACGATTTCAAAAATTATAGGGAATAACCTTATTGAGCACGACAATGATAATATACGAAAACATTTTAGATACAAAAATGTAACAAATATTATATAATAATAATAACCCAAAATGACAAAGACCTAAAGAAAACCTAGAGATTTAGAAAACAGGATTCGAAGATTAATGGATGAAAATAAAAAAAAAATAACCAAAAGTAATGGTAATAGGTAATGAAATACAATATATCAGTAGACAGCAAAGAATTCATTATATTTATATATAATGGTTTACAATTATTGAGAATCCAACAGTAAAAGAATGTAAACTCTTTAAAATTATACCAGAGCTTTCGAAAATTTTATTTTCATCGTCATGGAACTACAAATTAAATTAAGTTTATAATATTATATAAAAAATAAAATTTATAAAAAGATGTTACTTACAATTTTATGAGGTTTGTTTCATGTGAATATTATTATAAACCCATAACATAATGGTCCATAAGGAAAAAAAAATGTTATTACTTTCTGTAATAAATTATTTAAATGTTACATATAAATTTATTTATTTTCTAATCAGAATATTCCTTAAAGTAAAAAAAATAAAACTATTTTATTATCTTATCTATTTTATTTACTAAAATAATATTGTTTTAATTATTTTGTTGCTAAAAATTAATTACCATATTTGAACAAAAAAAAATAAATGAAAATGAATATCTAGACCTGTCAACCTAATTTCCAAGCATTGTTCAATACTTAGACGCTGTACATCCAGTAGCCAATTATCTATTGGAATTGTTAACCTACATGGATGAATTGGTGGTACATGCTAATCAAATGAATTAGGCCGGCTTCGTAACTGATATATTATACAAGGTATTCACTTAACATAATATTACAAACTGACATTGGTTCAGATCTTATATGTTCTAAAAATTAATTGTGACGTTGAATAAATTTTCTTTTTATTTTATTCCACCAATATTTCTCACTTAGAATATATCATTTAACTAGCTTTCCAATTAATTTTGCTGTCCACTAATTTGTCATATTTTAACAAATGATTTCTAGGAATGGAATATAATCGAATTTGGGAACAACAAACAAACCAGTTTATGGTTCTATTTTCAATATATTCTAATGAAAAAATGATACATTCATATATTGAAATGTTAATCAAATGGACTGCCGTTTTAAATAAATCAACTTTATACAAAAATAACACTCGCATTGAAAATTGATCGTGAATAAATGACATAAAAGCTCTTCGAAATGTACATTACTCCAAAAACCTTTATTCCCATTTTTTCCTATGACGATTTTGTTATCATTATGCTTTCAGCAAAATGTGGGAAAAATTACAGTAATTCATGAAAGAATTGCCATTAAAGACACTTGGTTATTTTACCATTTATATATTCTAGACAAGTATGTACGATATTTACATTATTATACGTACAGTATAATAAAATAATTAATTTCATTTATCAAGATTTATTTAGCTGCACATACCGTTACTTAAATTAGTTTATTCTTCTCAATTTCTAATTATACAGGAACTTCTACAAAGGGTTACTCAAAAATAATCTCCATCACATGAATTTACTACTAATACAATGTCTTTTTTTTTAAATCGTGTAGGGTGAATAATTCCAAAAAAGTTTTGTACCATTTAACAGCGTGCTTTTTATTTTTGGGAGTTTAAATATTGGACTTCGTTAAATATAAGTAGAGGATCCCTGTTGATGTAAACATAAAAAGACGAATAAAGCACTGTTAATTAAAATGTCGGGAACAGTTCATTATTAAGGATATTAAAATATTCAAACAAGTTCTGAACTCAACCACCTTAAGTGTCTTTTATAGATGAGATACCGTCCAAAATACAAAGTATGTCAGAGCTTCGGTAAAGGTTGCGAATCGATTTACTCGTACTGAAGTTATTTCAGCCCAACTTTCTACAGTTACCTATCTGATCCTGAGCTTTAATTAAATTTATTTGATTATTTTACATATCAAGAATTTGTTATTAATTATGAAATTCAATCTCTTCGCTGTTAATATTGGTTGGTTCGTTGGTTTGAGGGCTGCTAAAACAGGGTGGTCCCGGTTGTCTCGACACTAAAATTTCAAGCTCAGTGTTTCTATCTGTTCGTTTTGAATGAGTTTTGTTACCTTTATAAGGTCTAGTCGTTTCTTCATGAGTATTTCTGTGTACATATGGGCCATAGGATTATTTGACTTTTGAGTGTATATCTCTATGTTTATTTCAACCATATCAGCTGTATAGAAAATCCCTTGCACTATTCACAATACCAAATTGCTTAAAGTATTTCTTGCTGAACTCATCAACTCTTATTGGGATAATAAGTTTTATTTTGGGAAAAATGTTGTTATTCCCGATTGGTTATAACTGGCCCCAGTTGAAATTATGGGTTGTACTGTCCCCTCCTCCCGTCTCAAAATTGTAATATTTGACTTCCATCGTCGATATTCTAATGAGTGCTTACAAAAAGCTTTGTATGGGTTTCTTTTCCTGAAAGTTTGTAAACTGATCACTCTTTTCAGTTAGAGATGCCGTTAATATGAAGAAGAGTCTTGGTTTGACTCTGTGCGGGTTATTGCTAGTACCATTATACTCCTAACAGCAATTTAAATCTTATAGAGGTGAGTCTGAAGTTGGAGATTTGCGTCAACTTCCATTTGTGTATATTTCTATGCTTCATTTAATAATAATGACAAAAGTACCCCAGGAAGTGGCCTAGTGTTTCGAAGGCTCGGTTAGCGGCAATGGTACTTTTCCAATACTACACATCCATCATTATGAACTGCATAATATCTTCGTTAGGTTTTTAAGCTTTTTAATGGGCTCATTCAGTATGATAGTTTTATTTAATATTTAAAAAAAAACAATTATCTATTATGAAAAAATAAGTTTAATACATAATTAGATATATCAGTGCGAAAAGTGGATATATTAGTCGACGTAATTTGCTTGGTTTCCTCAGTACAGTAATTATAAAACTGTGTCCAACGTCAAGGGATATTTGTAGAGACAATATTCCGGAGGCTACTAACTTCTAATTTAGTTTGCCTTCTTGGTGTTACAGATTCGAGCAGAAAGGGACTTGTCATCAGAATGCATCTTAGAGAGATGTTCTGGCCAATTAAGAAGATACTTTAGGGATTTCGTAACGTTCCCAGTGAATTGTCCATTATTGTGGGACATCAAAAACGATATGGTTCGTTTAAATGCGGCTCCCACAAACGTCCAAACACTTGATTGTTTCAAATATGTAATTGTAACATAATAATGACACGTTATTAATACTCTCACAACAGTTACATTTAAATGTCATGCTGTCACAATCATTTCTATTTGATGAAAACTATTTTATATTTTGGAAAAAAATACATATTGTTTTACATCTCAGCCATATTAACGAGCGTAAAGAATACTGATTTCAGAAGATTTCAATACATTGCAAATTGAATATTATGAAATTCTAAAATTATTCAATTTAAATTACAATCTCTATAATACAAAGAAATTTCATAATTATTATAATCATATTATCCAAAATTAATTCTAGGTATTTTTGTTTTACAGTTATGAGAATATTAATTTCGCAACTAATGCATAATAATTGAGCAAGTGTTTCACATATTTATTTTCTGTTTAAGCATCAGTAGGTTAATTTTAGCACACAAAATAGAATAAATTAATTTTAATAAACGATGTTGATTATTTATTCAGTTGGTAATCGTGCAAACCAAACAAAATAAACAGACAGTATCAAAATTCCAAAAATATTTCATTAAGTAACCTGAATTAGAGAAAATGGCCGATTTTTGAACCAATGTTTTAATATACTGAGTTGTTGTTGCCATATGTAAGTGTACATTAACACAAGGAAAATGGGGTAAATAAGTCCTTTAGTCTCAGAGTGAATAAGATTTTATTTCACAAATAAATTATATAATCATTATGAATTTGATTATAAAAAGAAAACGATACTAAATAAAAGGTTTTAAATTTTTTTTATAAAAGTATTGTGATTTATGTCAACCCTAAAAGTGACAGATCGTGATACTAAAACATTAATGTTTTATTAATTATAAGGAATTTCTTGAACAAAACTAATATAAAATCTATTGGTAAAACATAAATTCTGAATTGATATTGTTCCAATGTTCTTATTTTATAAAACAAATTGTTCTTGAAACTAGACAGAAGATGAACAATCCAATAATAATATGTAAAACTTTTTTTAGAAAGAATTTATGTAACCAGTTCTAAATTAAGTAAAACCTATAAATAAGCTTTATAACTCAGTTATATAATAATCTAATTTGCTAGAAAACAATCCAACGTTAAAGTTTTGGATATTTAATAAACATAACTCTATAAAAAAATTTAAGATTTTTTAGAAATCTATAATACATATTAGGTAAATTGAAATTGAAAATGTTCTGCAATTCTTTCACGATCAGCAGATAGTATTTTAATCACATTATTTAATGGATCTATAGAAAAATTATAGCTATTTTAAAAAAATTACAGATATGATGCGAAAGGAGTTAGTTTAATACTACTAAATGTTTAAAATGGATAAAAAATCTGCAGTGTTAAAAGAAAAATTGTATTATTAGAAATTAATTAAATTGTATGTATCAAAAGAATTTCGTATTATTTCTCATAATAATTGTATAAAAGTAAAAAATTGTATAGATTTAAAAAAATATAAGACATTATTGTAATAAAATTTATTAAATAGAAAAATAATAGAAAATGGTCAGATTCTGTACCACTTTCTGCTCTTAATACAGAAATAGCTATTTTGTGACTTGTCAAAGATGTCAAAAAAGTGTCAAAAAGATAATTGAATTAAATTAAAATGTATCTTACCTTTTGAAAAGGATAAAAACATTATAAATAATTTTGTGAAATTGAAAACAATTTAACATTTTCTTTATTTTATTAAAATAAACATAACCTAAAAAAAGTTTGATAAAGATTTAGTGTTATTAGACCAGGGTAGATAATTTTTGAAACGAAATTAAATAATAGTAGGATGAAACCCATTGGAAAAGGAAGAGAATATAACAAAAATGAAAGGAAAAATAATTTACGGGCGATCTGAGGTCGGGAAGTGGAAGGGGTGAGTTTTTAAGGGTAGAAAACTGTTTATCTCGATTTCCGGCAAAACTAAAGTCCGATGGAAAAAAGTTGTATTTACACTTTTTTCACATAACCTCAAAATTTATGTGAAAAATTCAAATAACCAAATTTTTGGTTTTTTATTTTAATCTTTTACAAAAAAAATTTTTTTTACGTAATTTGGTGAAAACTTAACTTTTTATGTTCCAAATACACTGCAACTTTTTATATTTAAAATATTTATTTTTTCACCTTATTTTGACTTAATATCGAAAAAGCACCCTAATCTGATTTTTTTAAAAAGCATATATTTTGACGATATTAAGTCAAAATAAGGTGAAAAAATAAATATTTTAAATAAAAAAAATTAGAAACATTTGAAGGTTTTTAAAATTCCTTTTCCCTATATATAAAATGTTTATTAATATTTAATTTTCTTTTTGAAGTTTCTTTACAATTTTTTTTTATTTAATAAATTGTGTGTATTTTATGTTTATATATTCCTTTAATTTAATTTTTTTTATCAAATCAATTAAGTGTAATACAGATTACAAAAATAGAAGAAAATCAAAGTCTTACTTTGAATTTGGCGCCCATAACATTAACTAACTTCATATTTATTTATTAACAGCATTTCTTATGAACCCTGATCATTCCAATATATACAATTCTTATGATTCTTCCTTCTCTTTTATTTTGAGATTCTATTTCTCTTGGTTATATAATTACATCTTTTTATTAAAATAGATATTCTAAATGATAATGACATTTGCCTTTAGTAGTAATTTTATGAATACCTTTAAGCATTTAAATTAATTAGTTTCAGTAAAGTATGGCATAGATATTTTTCATTTTATCTGTAATGTTAAATAACAATTAAGCGGACAATGGTATCATAGTAACAATAATGAAAAACAAATTGTACATTTAACATCAAAGAACGTACAAATGTAACATAGCGAAACATAAACAACGAAGATTGCACCACTAATATATAGGTATACATGCTTTCAGAGTTTTCGAGACGTGTGCAGGATGGTACTAGTTACATACGATACCGGTGAGCTTATGAGTGTATACAGGTAATTTTCGATTTCCCAAAGGATAACAAGAAAATGAGCTAATAGTATCGACTTCTATTAATATAATTAATTTATATTAGTTGGTGTATTTTAGTACTAAAATATGTGATCTATAATTTAATTAAATAGCACATTGCATTTGGACCTATTCAAAAAAACCATGTTTTAATGCAAATTTGTCTTGACTCAAAAATGAATTTGCTGTATAGTATTTATTAAAAAGTATATAGATAAATGGGGGATTTTAAAAACTTTTTCTTGGTGATGCATTGCATCATTTTTAATAAACCAGATATTAAGTTAGTATATATTGAAGAATCTACAGAATTTGAATTTTAATATAAGATCTGACATCGAAAAGCGGACTAAGTAAGGCAATAGACCCTAATATATCAACATAAATCCGAAGCACATTTATCAAAATCGAACAATAGTATAAGCAGAATGTATTTCCATGTTTTCTACATGTTTAGCTTCAACGTTTCGCCAACTGAAATCAATTTTTAGACATCTATGAAATATTAGAAATATATCTTATTTTGTGCTTATGACATTTCAGCTTCCAAATGCTTCTCAATTCCTATAGAAATGTCGTACTATACTTTAATTCATAATACAGCTTGCGAAACTTTGTTCAAAATGAAGTCGAGTTCTATACTTAAAAGAATTAATGATTTACATCCTCAAGCAAACTTAGTGTGTTGTTGACTCTTAAAATTCCATCTACAGCAACCGAAGTTTCACTAGAGATATACATAATTTATGCATTTTTTTCTAGTTGTTTTTTAATAAATATTTAGTTTTTCATGAATTTCAAATGTTTTTAATATACCCGAATGTTTAATACGTAATCAGACACGGATTTTAATTATTCTGAACTATCACGTGAGATTGACTTGAAGAAGTGGATCTAAAACCCACATTAAAATTTGTTTATTTTACTGTTTTATATGCGTTAAATTAATAGTAATGTTTTAATATAATTGCATTTTAATGCTCTATGTAGCTAAATAGTTGTAATAAAAGTAAAATTATTTTTAAATGTATATTTCTCATAGAGGTAAATTAACAATGGCTCTTTAAATGGTTTTTATGAAAATAGTCAACATTATATATATGCAGAAACCGTTTCCGGGAGAGTGTAATAATGAAGTAAAATCATTATACGATAATTTGTTCCTCACCTATGTACACCTGGGAAGATTATAATGTTATCGCTAGTTTTCTAGCATACACCTGAGAGTTAATTCTACAAATTTTGCCGTGTAGGTATTATAATAATCATCAAAATTAGAGAAGTTCATTACCTGCCTAAAGCATTCGGTTGTCAGATATGTATGTCTATATGCTGTTGAGGTATTTTACATTAAATCCGCTTTTCGTGAGAACAACACCAACTTCAAGTTTAGCATCGTAAAAATAACTATTTATTAACTGAAAGTACATAAGCTGGGCTTTTGTACACTGTCATATTTACTTATAGAAAATTGAAATTAACTTGTAAAATATAAAAGCGATGAAAGATTTATTTTTATAATTTTTAATTGACTACTCTCAATTACCCAAAATGATAAATCTATAAAGAAACTACAGCAAAGGGGGGGTTTTTCTATGTAAAACAACGACAGATAAAGTGTGACGTTATAAAAATAGACACAACGATAAATACTGTCATTAGGAACAAATTTAATATGTATACAAATTCTAATCGCTTTTGGAATTTGACATTATAAAAACACCAAATATGTTATTACTGCCTCGATTTTAATTCGGTCCTTCTTGTAATTACTTTTATTTTTCTTATGAACCTTATTTTGTTACCCATTACTTTACTTTTATTATTTTTATTTATTATCCAGGATTCTTTGCTATAGGTTAAGAATAGTCTAACTAAATTAATTGTTTAAACTCTTACTTTATGGTAATTATTCATAATAAATATGGAAAGATAAATAATACTTATCTTGAATTTCAACAGTCTTTCAAAGCATTTTAATATGTATTCTAGTCTACCTAAGTTTCGGTATCTGACAATACCATTTTCCAGACAGAAAGAAGTTTGATAGATCTTTTTAAAAAACGTAAATAAATTTCATGTCATAAACCTGACAACCAATCATTATTATTCAATATTCTTCACCAATCATTATTAATCAATATTCTTCTTTTTCTAAAAATATATTTGGTTAGTATTATTTAGTTCAAAAGGTGATCTAAACTGAACCGACCAGGTTTAGTTGTTCATTCAATACTGTATATTGAGAATATTTTAGGTGTTTTTTTATTACATATTCCTCCAAAAGATCAAGTTCTTTTTTCTTGTCACTTATATCAAGTACTTCCACTGTTGTTCCAATAGTGTTATTAAGTGTACGTTTGTGTTTAGTGTCAATGAGGTGTTTTGCGTAATATGACTTATCTGGTTGATTTAATCTATAAGATCATAAGTGTCCGCCGTAACTACCTTATTTCAAAATTTCTAAAGGTCTGGCCTTGATAGATGGCGTGGTATTGTAAAGCCATCTATCCTAGCCAGACATTAAGAAATTATGATTCTTGTCCTTCTATTTTAATGTTATGTCTCTTTTCTCTTGATGAGAGTATCGTAGTTTTGCTTTATTCAACGTTTATTTCCATATTTATTTTTCCCAGCCCAGTATATTTCAATATATTGTTGTAATTGATTTTCTGTTTCTTCTACTAATACCATATTTTCAGCAATCTATAATCTTTAATAGTTTAATCATCTTATTTTCAACTCATCTTTGTCTTATACAGGTCAAGATGCCATTTCTTCTTATTTTGTCGAATGCTTTCTTGAAGCAGATCTGAATTTGGTATAGAGGATTAACCAAAAAATGTACTTCCTTTTCCTTCCTCGCTAGCTTTTCTCCTATTTGTCTGAGTATAAGATCCTGCGTACTCCTTTCCTTCCTAAACCCATGTTGTGATGACATAAATAGATAATTTCCTAAAATTAACACTAAAAAAGATAAAACTGAAGTTAAACACTAACTAATTGAAAAAGATAAGTTACATGGAATACAAGCTTCTGATAAAAAATCCAATATAGACAGGATAAGTAACGTATTTTCAAATAAAGAGGCAAGATAGTACTTTAAAAAGGATATTATAATATAATAATAAATATGAGAAAAAAATCAAGAGGAAGAATGACTAAACATGGATGGAATAAGTGGTATGGAAAATAAAATGAATGATGAATAGTTTAATACGCATTATAATCTATAACGGGGATTAGAGTACTTTAAAATTACCTACGCATAAATCGTTTGTTAATTATTTTCTAAAATATTCAGTTCTTGGCAAAAACAAATGGTATTTTTTACAAACTTTAATGAAAATGTCTACAAAAACATACTAGGAAAGTTTGTTTTTATTTTTTTGCGATTAACAACTCAATTTGACAGTGGATAATGGGCATGCGAAGTTGTGTTGGAATATAGGCAAAATACCGTAAGGGTGGTCACGTCTTATCTGTTACTGTATATGGTGCGATTTTAGCTTATTCTTGATTGGTTGGAGCTGAAATAACCGCTATAATTATTGATAGAAAGAATTATACCGGGTAAAACGAAAAGTATGTTCGATATTATTTCAGCTTGTTTAAAATGGATTAATGATTGCATATTATAGCATACCTAAAATGATTATTGATTAAATTAATTATTTTATTTCGTTATTAAAATTGAAAGGTAGTTCTTATTTGTCGTTTGTTTGTAGTTTTCTTCATATGTTTCTATATTTTGGTAATTAAAGGAAGAAGCTATACCTTCAAAATTTCTGGAGTTAAGTTCTCATAATTTATAAGTTGCAAAAGTAAATGAAAACATTACATAAACATATTTCTTAATATTTAAATAAATTATGAAGCTCGGTACACCATCAAGTTAAAAACAATAATTTGATTATACGAATGATCCTCCTCTCTGCGGCTGAGGCAGTGTTTTTAGTTTAAAGCAAAAATAACAATCAAGTCTGCGAATATGTTTTTGTCGCACACCTAGAGAAAATTCTTTAAAATGCACTTCATTTCTGAAATGTAGATTAATGTGGCGCCAAGACAAGATCTTAATTTCTAGTTTATTACCAAGATGCTTAAATAAAAAATAAAAAGAATAGCGTCTTGGATCCGCTAGAATATTTTATCTCAAGGATAAGTCTTAAAATTATGTCGGAATAATGAGTAATTTAATTAGTTAAGTTCTAGACTTATTTAATAACTCACGTTATAAATTAATCACTAGATTACTAATTTTACTTTTTTCCCTATTTATGACACTTAAAATCTATAGTCAGTAATTAGGCTTTTTTCTTTAAATTCAAACTTATACACTTACCAATTATTTTAAATACTGTTTCTATAAATTTGTTCACCTTTGAACTATTTTACAAATTTCAGGAAATTTAGAAACTTGCCCCTTTGTTAGAAAATGGAAATCTATTCTCTTTCAGTAGGTTTCCATTCATTGTGAGTGAAAGCTGAAAAGGGACGTATACTGCTCTCTATTTTCATGGCATTATTGAAAAAGCAAAACATTGTACAACACTTTCAATACCATTAAAATTGTACACTATTCACTTTGCCACAGAAAAATATACAACTTAAGTTTTAAAGATAGAAATAAATTATTTACGATCTCTTTTAAGAGATCAAATCTTTCATAGTCATTTAGATTTTCATTGATAATATAATCAATTTACAACTTACTTCATATAAACTATAAATAAATGGTTTCATTATAAAAACAGGAAGAATATTCTGAAAACCACATTGGCTTTGTTATACATTTGGGTAAATATATTTGCTTTTCGTTAAATCTTACTACTACAGGTAAGCTAATCTATTACAGTAATACCATCCATTACTGCTACAGAACACGTTGAATATTTTCTGATGCAGTGATATAAAACAGTCATCCGTAAATATTACAATTCTTGTTTTATTCGTTGTAAAAATGATATATGAGAAAGGATCCAGAACGTTAGCTTGAGATATTTCTGAATTGATGGGATAATAAGTGAAAGTTTCCGTGTGTAATTTGCTTTGGAAGTAGCAGTAAGTAGGATTTGATTTTAGAATAAAATAATGTGACTATGAAAGAGGCTTTTATATTCTACTCTTCTAGAACGCAGAGGTGTATGCCTATATTCTTCTCCTTCGGGATTCTTGATAATTTTTTTACGTTTCTGTATTTAAATGTTGGTGTTTTTTTATTCTTTTAAATACATACATAATTCATAACTTTTCTATTTTTAAGGATTTAAGGCAGGTGAGAGAGTCTAGTCATCTGCATTGACCGCTCTGCCATATTTCCTTCTACTTACTCCTCTTTTGTGTTATTTCTTGCTTCTCTTCTTTCTTCTCAAGATATACCCTTTTTTACCACTGCATCTCTCACGACTCCTTTCCACTGTTTTTGTGATCTTCCTCTTGACCTCTTGGTTGTTTTCGCTTCTTGTATTTTTTTATTAGTTTTTTTTACTCCAGTGGCTTTAATTTAAAATTTTCTCTGTACGCTGTGCTTCTGATCTTATCGAGTTTGGTTTTCCCTTGAACTTTCCTTAGGTTAATTTCTATTGCTGGCATTTTCTTTTTTTGCAGTTTCGTTATCGTCCATGTTTTTGGTCCAAAAGTTAGTATTAGAGTGACTACTTTCTTAAAAATACCAATTGGAGTTTTTTTTCCCAGAAATCATGTCTCTATTCCGTTAAAAAAATCTTCCTTTCAGTGCTTCGTCCACGACCAGTGACAACAATAATGGGCTGAACGTGTACCCTTTCTTACGCCTGTCTCAAATAAGTTCGATTTTTCTTTCTTTGTCCTATAAAATTTTGAGTATTTTGGTTTAATTAATTTCTGTGAGATTCTCTTTTTTAGTTAGTATTTCCTAGATGTCTTTTATTTTATCGAAGGCCTTTTCCATGTCAAAATCGCTCAAGTATACATTTCTACCTACTTTGATTACTGTCTTTTCTATTTGTTGAAGAATAAATATGCATTATTTAGCCTCTATATGACTTAAAACTAAACTGCACTTCCTCCAGCGTATCTTCCTTTTTTCCAGTATTATAGCATATATTTTAGTTGCAGTATGCGGAACGTTATTCCTCTACAATTTTGACACCTTTTTAAATACTGGAATTTTGATTTTCCTTCTCCAATTTTTGAGTGCTTTTCCTTTCAAAGTTTGATTCATTATCTTCTTTAGTTATTCTAATGAAGTTTTTGGTAATGCTTGGAGTTATGATTCCCTGTGTCCAATCTCTGCGTGCTTTTTTTCAGGGCTTGAATAATTATCTTCTTTAGTTCTTTTAATGAAGTTCTGTTAGTGCTTTTAACATATCCCTTGTTATTCATCCGTAACTTCTGCCATACTTATTTTATCATTTTTTGGGACTTCTACTTCTTATTTCATTCAATTTGTCGTATGTTTCTTTCACTTCCAATCATTTCATGATGTATTGCTTCTATCTATCCATAATTTTGTCTTATGCTTCTATGATATTTCCATCATTATCTTTCATATTTTTAATTTTTGATGTCTTAGTTTGGTTTATTTGTTTGACCATGCCGAAAAATAATTTTTTGTTTTGGTCATATGCATTTTTAATTTTTTCTCCTAACCCTATCCGTGATTTTTTTATTACCTTCTTAACTCGGTTTCTCTTATTTTTGTATAGTTGGTATTCCTCTGGATTTTTCGTTTCCAAATATTTTTCAATTTCCTTTTCTTTTCTTTCACTGCTTCTTTTATATTCTCCAACCAACAATTTATCATCTTCATTTTTCTCTCAACCATTATGGATGTCCCGCAGTTTTCAATGCTGGTGTCAGGATTTCATATTTGACTTTTGTCTAGTTTTCTTCTATTGACTTTTGGTTTTTATTATTTTCTACTGTCTTACTCAGTTCATCTTGTATCTCTTTGTTTTTTATAATTTATAACATCTAATTTTTTTGTTAGTGATATCTATTTTTCCTCTTTCGATTCTTCTTTATTTTTATTTTCATTTCTGCTAGGAAGTGGTTATTCCCAATTTCTTTTATCTTGAACTGTTTTCTATGGGTCTGTATTTACCAGAAACTAGTCAATTATTGACTTTTCATTTGTTTTTTTACTTGCGTTATTATTTTATGAATTTTCTTTTTCGTAAAGTACTATTTTCAATTTTTAGTTCATTGTCTAGACAGATTTCTATAACGCTTTCTCCTTTACTGTTTTCTCTATTTTTTCTAGACTCCATTCGATACCCTGGTTTCTATTTCCTACTCTTCCGTTAAGTTCCCTAGAAATAATATTTGGATACTTTCTTTGAAAAACGTGTTATTATTATAATATATTATATTATATTACAAATGCTACTCTAACTTTTGCTCTCTCCATTTTTTCTATTCCTAACCTATATATTCAGCACCCATTGCATAGCGCTTTAATTAATTTATTTTCTCTTTTCGTTTTAGTGATTTCTATATAATGCCTGTTTAATTTTGTTAATTCTTCGGTCAACTCATCTTCTTTTTCGTTTAAGCCCCACGTGTTCATTTAATAATTTTTCATTGTTCTGTGTTTTTGGATGATTATTTTCTCGAACATTTTATATAAATAAAAAGGTAAATAGTATTTTTAAGTTTGGCTTATAAATATATGATACGTTTACAAATAGACTTTAAATGAATTGAAATTGAATTTTCTATTCAAATGCAGTATCACACTGGTATTCCTACTATCTTAGATAATAAAAGTTTGTAACATTTTCGTTTTAGCAATGGATCCGTTAATGGGTAATAACAGAGTAAGATAAAAAGTAAATTATGGTAGGAATTAGATGAAAGCTCGTCTTGAAAAATTGTATGTAGCAGCATTTGTGAACAATAGTTGGCAACCACTTGAGTTCGTAACGTGAGGTTATTAGCACTGGCTTAAAAGTGCAGGGATTCCAACAAAAGTAATTTGTAAGATAATGTCTTCGGGAATTGGTCTTTATGGACCTATAAATTTTCGAAACCACGGCACATAGTCATACATAACATATCAAAATTTCTTAAAATATTTCCAGTAAATTAGCCATGCCAGGAACCAGTTGCCACTTAAAACACCCTCCAGATAATAAATTATTTTTCAAAAACTGCTTAAACTTAAACTTAAACTCATTATAATTTTTGGTCCTTAGCTTAGTAAACAAGAAACCATTTCTATACATAACGATTAAGATTTGAAAATGTCGGAACCATTTTATTTATTTTCCTAGTAACGTAATATACGGAGGAGCACCACATATGGCGTGGCATTTATCGCCTCAACAGTTAGTCAATAAAAGGAGCATTTTAAAAAAATATTAAGTATAGTGAGCAGCCTAAGAAAGTATGACATATCAAAGTTGTGTTTTGAAAGGGAAAATATCTCTTTTTTAATTTTTTGTTAAAAAATATTGCGTGCTTCGAAATACAATATTGTACAAGAAAAATAACGAAGGATGAAACGGGCAAATATAACTGAATTTACTTTGCATCGATTTATTAAAACTATTTAAGGAAACAATTACAATATTTATTTTAATGTAGACATATATTACCTTCTAAGCAGCGCCGAATATTATAGATTCTTTTCAACGAAAATAACTTTCTTAAGTTTAATAGATCTCCCAATATTTATTTATTCTATCGGATACCGTAATCGATTCTATTAAAACTATGTAGGGGATCCCTATAACATAATTCAGTATTTTTCTCACTAACAACGATTTTTTATTACCTAGTTTATTTTAGACAAATTGTAAAGGAACCAAACTTTATGATTTTTTGATATTATGTATGCAAGTAATACTGCAGAACAAAAATAACAATTTTTAATTTAACAAAATAAGAAAAGCATATTGGAAATTTAATATCCGGATCTAAAAAATATGATAACAATAAAACTTAAAACAAGTTTAAATTAAAAAGTAAAAAGGATTTTAAAAATAATGCACGTCTTGTTCGACATACAATTTAAGTAAACAAACAATATAACATTTTAGTTTTTACTGTTAATATTTGAATTTTCACTATTGCTGAAATAGTTCTTATATATTTTTGTCTTGTAATTTGTAGTGGTCGGTTTAGTATTGTTTTAGTATTTTGCTCTTTTATCTTGTCTCCTATAGCAATTTATTTTGTAATTTATTTGGGTTCATAAATATTTTTTAATTCGGTATTTGTTCTTGTTGATTTAATATCCATAACTCACAGCTATAAATTACTGCTGAATATATCATTGTGTTACATAGTCTGAGCTTAACTCTCAAGAATACGTTCTTCGACTTCGTCATTTCTTTCATAGCTCCTGCTGCTCTGTATCCTTTTCCGATTCTTTTGTCTATTTCTTGATATTTTTCATTTCTTCTTTCTCTTACTGTCAGTATGTTTTTTCATCTTCTATTTTAATCGCCATTTTTTTATTTCTTCTTGTTTTCTCCATCACCATATATACAATATGTCTCAGTAAGTTGGAACCATATGGGAAACTTTTTTATTATTAATCTTAGGAAAAAAATGTATTCTTCATAAAAAGTTCTGCATGGTCTAAAATCTAAAATACAATCAACAGATATCAATTTTTTTCAGTCGTGTACGAGGTATGTCAAAAATATGAATTTTTCTCACGAGTAAAGTACCTTTAAATTTGACAATATCGAAAAATGTTATTAAAAAAAAGTTTATCAGTACCAAAAACTATGTTCAAATATGCAATTACATTCATTTATTTTTAAAAAATAGGTTTTGTGCTTGTTTACTATTGTTTCTATTTTGAATGAACATTTATCTCTTGTGATTGTAAAAGTCATGATAACCTTCTCGTTTCTTAATGTTTTCTAACGATTTTGCAATTTAAACACGTGTTGAATGCATATGCATTTATTTTACAAAGAACAAAATACATACAAATAATAAGTTGTGCAACTAACGTAATATTAATTCTAGAAATAAATAGAAACTTAATTTCCACTCATTCCACTAATGCCTCGATATATCCACTCTCTCGTTCAATGCATGTATTCGTTCTATTGGCAAATTCACGTAATACATTTCTGATAATTTCTGGAGAAATCCTGGCATTTTTCTAAAATTATTCTTGAAACGGCCCTTCTTGGTAAACTTTTTGTTTCAAGTAGCCCCATAGGAAGAAATCAAGGGGGGTAAGGTCAGGGGATCTAGCAGGCCAAAAAAGATCAGAATATCTGTGGATAACGTTTCCATGGAACATATGTTCAAGATATTCCCTAACATTCAATGTACTGTGACATGTGGCACCGTCTTGTTGGTACCAAATACATTGTCGTTCTTGTAAGGGTAGTTCGTCTATGAAGTCATAAATGTTAGTTTGTAAAAACTGTAAATAACTTTCGGCATTCATGGTTTGGCGGAAAAAAAAGGTCCTATTAATCTGTTTTTATAAATGCCACACCACACGTTAGTCTTGAAGGAATATTGATCATGAGACTTTATTACAAAATTAGGATTTTCATCAGACCACCAGCGACAATGTTGTAACGCGACAGTTCCATTAGACGAGAATGTTGCCTCATCAGAAAAAATAATACGTCTCATAAAAAAAGGGTAATCTTCTAACTCTGCTTGGATGAGACAGCAAAAATCAAAACGCTTATCATAATCTCTTTCTTTCAATGTGTGAATTATTTTTGGTTTGAATGGTCTGTATTTATTCAGTTTTAAAATTCTTGCCACTGTATCTTTACTCACATTTTTTTGCATCAACGATTTCCTTTTGCGTAATACATTTTTGGATTGTTTACAACAGACAGCATTACTTCAAACTGCGTATTTTCATCGGCAACCAATTGTCGGCGTTTCACATCAGACCTATTCTTAATACTTCCAGTATTCTTGAATTTGCTCATTATTTTCGTAACAGTTGAATGGGTAATATTTTTATTGGGATGCCTATGATTAAAAATAATTGCGGCTTCTCTATGGGTTTTATAATTTTCTCCCACAATCAAAACGATTTCTATTTTTTCTTCACTACTTAACAGAGCCGCCATTTCTTGTATTTTATAAAAACTAACTAGCGATTTGACGTTTGCCGTCAGTGCATCCTAGATTAAAAATCGTTATGTACGCAAATTGCTAATATACAGAATTATCATTGCTAATACAGAGAAGTGAGTAAAAATAACAGAAATTATTTTTTCATGGCAGATGGATAATATTAGATATCTGACAATAGCTTTCAATTATAATCAACTTTTTATAATAACAATTGTCAATATTCAGAAAAATAAAGGTACTTTACTCTTGAGTAAAATTCATATTTTTTGACATACCTCGTACACGACTGAAAAAAATTGATATCTATTGATTGTATTTTAGATTTTAGAACATGCAGAACTTTTTATGAAGAATACATTTTTTTCCTGAAATTAATAATAAAAAAGTTTCCCATATGATTCCAACTTACTGAGACATATTGTATATATATATATATATATATATATATATAGTTTTTGTTTCATTTATTTTTAATCCATTACTTTTTGCTATCTGTTCAAAATTACCGAACATTTTCTTTAATTTTGTTTCTGACTTTGTTAATAGTAACGCATGATCAGCTTGAAGTAAACATTAGTGTTTCTGATGAAGTATGTTTGAATGTTAATTCTGTGTAGGTTATCTTCTAGTACCCTATTGAATAATGTCATCGAAAAAGATCTCCGTCCTTTAGACCTACATTGACTGAGAAATTCATTGATAGCGCTGTAGTGTTATGCTCACTAATTTTACTATTTTTTCGGAGACTCCAAGCTCTCTCAATACCTCATATAACGTTGTTTTTATGATTCTATCATATACTTGTTGGAAACATTGCTCATATCTGACACTCAGTAATTGTTTCAATACCAAAATTTGATCTGTTATAGATCTAATTTATCTAAAACCTCCATGATATACTCATAATATTTCTTTGGTAAATATCATCTAGTGTTATATTTTATAGTTTTGGCTAATTCTTCGTATGGTACATCCAGTAAAGATACTCCTCTGTAGGCGGCATCCTTCTTCTTGTATATTGAAGAAAGTACGGCATAATTGCATCTGGTTGGCATATTTTTTTATCTTCTCACATTCTGTATCACCTTAGTTTCTCTTTTTACTACTGCTGGTCCTCCTGTTTTCAATAGTTCAGCTGTAATGCTTTTCTCACCTGGGCTTTAATTGATCTTCACTGTCTTAATTTCCTCTTGTATTTCCTCTTTCTTTGGCTCCTCAATAATTACTCTAGCTTTTTCATTTATATATACCATACTACTGTTTTTCTTCCACTTCACCTACTAACTCTCCATTTTTATTTCTGCAATACTTTGTTGCGGTACCTTTCTTTTGTCTGCTCTTCTTTGCTTCCTGGTAGAAATGTCTTACATCTTTCTTTTTTAGTTTTCTCAATTTATTTTCTAGGAACTCTCTTTTGGTTTTTCTTATTATTCATTTTGAGCTCTCTTTTCCTTATAAGTGTAACTTGTCCTGTTCTGTATTAATCTTAATCTTGCTCCATTTCTTTCTTAGCACCCTTTCTTAAATCCCTTGTTTCCGATCTGTCCTCGTAAATTTAGACCGTACTGTATATTTACGGCAAGTGCTATTTTTACTAATTTCACAATAGCTTCTACTAAATGGGCATAAGCTATGGAACGTATGTGAATTGATTCTAAGTTACTAAGCAATTTTGTGACAAACTCTGTGGATTCATTTGTTAAGATCTGACGTGACTCACCTTTTAGTTTCTATTAGTTTTCGTGTTTGTAGATCTTCCTAATATTCATATTCGTTTGATATATTACCTAGTTAGATAAATAGTAACTATTATTCAAAAGCAGTACCTAAATCTTGACTCATTTACATCAAGGGTATTATAAATTGGGTTTTCATAGAGTTTTGAATCTTACTTTCAAGAAATACTGAAAAAATAGTCTAGATCAAAGCTTAGAGAGAACAAAAAAAAATTATAATTATTTTTCAAACGTGGTAGTTTAATTTATTTCTTATGATATTTTTCCATTCTCTGTATAATTTTTAGTATTAAAATTCATGTAAAAGACAGGACTGTACACCACACCCCTTTGAATCATATTTTTAGCTTAAATAGTCTATAAAATGCGTATATAAATATTGGGAGCGTATCTCAATATGGTTACGAGATTTTTCAAACTACCTATATAAAATTCTAAATTCCTTTCTGGTTTCAGTCCTTTTATCAAAATTAAAAGGAAAGCACAAAGAAACAAAACACCCATAAAAATGTATAGGGTGTATTTTATGCCTAATATAGTCTCCTTTAGCTTTAACAGGGCCGTCTGCCGGGATTTGTCCAACCGTAAATCGTACTCAAGAAGACATTGAGCGGCGAGCACAAGCTTTGTAAAAACTTTATATAAGAAGAAGAACTTAATTTTTATTAACAAACGTACTCTTTTCAATGGAACTTAAAAAATATTTATTATACAGGGACGGCGTTAAAATCAAATTGAGATTAAAAACTTTCAATAATAATAATTTTATGTTAAATTATTTATTTTTCTTCAGCAATATTTTGCTGATTTGGTAGATCAACCATTAACTTTAATCTGATTTATAATACGTATCTTAAACAGTAAATACCCGAATTTATCCATCGTTCAAACACTAAATTAATTCTAAGGGGTTAATTGTCTTTAAACTCAATGTTCCTGTTTAAAACCAAAGTGGTGGGTCATGTAGCAAATTATAACTATATATTTAAGGACCCCATTCGTAATCAATAATATCACAAATAAATAAAATATGATATAATACTCGGAGATTTCCAATGTTTAAATAAAGCTGCATTAAAGAAATGTGAAGGCATGCCAATATCATATTCGCAAGTCGATCAGAGAATAAATATTGTTTTGCTTGTATTCTAAAAAAATAGTATATTAGATATATATTTTCTGGTTAGTGCAATTGGTATTTTTTTTTAATTTCCATTTCACACCTGAATGCAAATAAGGGTTTTCGAAATATGCTTGGTAAAGTGAACTTCTTCAGGTCGTGGTTTATACTAATATAAAGCACTTCGGAATAGAAAATAAAATCCTTGTAAAAACCTTCTACATCAATGTTAATTTTTATATAATTAAAATGATGGAAGGATCCAAATTCTTATTAATTCACTTGTGAATACTGTAATAATTGGTATATATCGCACACCGTTCTACAAATGGTGTATTAAGTGGATTTTCCCTTTTCTTCACTTAATATACTTATAATTTGTATTTTACAAGTGATTGTATATTATTTGGCTTCTACTTTAATGTTTTTTTATCAATAATCTGCTTTTACTACAGATTTTTTAATTTATTTTTCATGCAAAATTAGCAAATTATTTGTTTGTGGTGGTTGAAAATTTATTGAAAATATATGTCGGTCATGGAGCTTAGATACGGCGCCTGTGTGACTCACTAACTAATTAGCACAACTAAAATGATGCCCATATAAGGAATATTATGTCTTTATATGTGATGAATGCGGGGTAGCCGATTTGTTTTATATATTTACGTATAACGCATGCATATAATTTAGTTTGTCTATTATTATTATTATTATTATTATTATTATTATTATTATTATTATTATTATTATTATTATTATTATTATATTATTATTATAGATAAAGGATATGTTCAGTGTTTTCAGTGAGTCAGTTTGGCAAAAAGTACGTACGTCTATAAACTTCTCACTTTTTTATGACATGTATGATTTAATGGAGACGTGAAATAGAGAATATGTTTGTTTTCTTTTTAGATATGAGGTGAAAATGTTTTTTGTGGTGTTGTAAATATTTTAGTAAATTAATAGTGTTTAGTTTTATTGTTGAAAATCTCCCAATCAGTTTATACTTTTTAACCAGCGTGTAACATTTTTGAAATTTCGTATTTTGAGATTCTAAATCAAAATTACGTAATAAAAAATTTTCATGTGAAATTTAGAATTTTTCATCCTGGAATTATAGCTTGTAATCAGAATTTAACTTTTTAAATTTTGCTTGTAATTGTAAAAGACTTTTGTTTTGTGTTTTTGGAAATTAAAGTCATAAATGAAAATTCATAATTCCTGACCAAAATGTTAAAGTCGGGTAATTCCATCTCCTGATTTTACTTTTAAATTTATATTTTTTTAGTAGTAATTTTCATATTTGTTTTAATTTGTTACGAAATTTGTTCCATATACTAAATAAATTGAAACGGTACTGGGGCTTTTGACCCCCGGGCAAATCGTTTTTTTTTTCTTGTGTAAGAATAACCTCTTGAACGTCTGACGAATATAAAGAAAAGTTACTATCGATGCAAACAAGTGACTTTCAATATATACCTGATTGTACTTGGCTATCTGCTGCTCTTTTGATAGGTGGGTAAATGATTTTGCATTCATGGTGTGCAGATCGAGCCCTGGGAAATATTTATATTTTAATATTCTTCAGGGAATAGGGAAAGCTTGCTTTGGGAACTTTTAATAAAAAAACGAATTTTTAAAGCTAGTTTCAGAAGACGAATAAAATTACCTTAGCATTAGAGGTGCCCTCATATTTTGTTAGAAACGAGTAAGAGCGAAAAAGAGCTTGACACCGTTTTAAATTGCATTTTAAATATTCTGTTACAATTTTTACGATTTGTTTTACGTTAATGAAAAACTTTGAACTAGATCAACGAAACCAATTAGAATAAAAACTATTAGCATAAGAATTCACCTGATTTTATTGAGGAAGATAAAATCATATTCATTTTATTGTTGCTACAGGTCGCCGTCAAAATATTTTTGATAGATATTCCACAGAGTAATGGGCTGTTGTGACAAAGTTCGTCATATTTGTTATTATTGAAGACAATAAAAAAGTTGTTTATTTAAATTTTAAAACTAATTAGAAATTTACATAATATTCTTTAACACGTCACCAGATGGAATAGCCTATAATTTATTATAAATTTTGAACTCCATATTTTTCCGATTTTATCAGAAAATCGTAGTAATTCCAACATTATGCATATCACTAACGTAATATTGTAGATTTTGCACTAATGTTTCTTTTTTGCTTTATTGCATAAAATTTGCACAGGATAAGTCAATAAATTCATTTCTATATTTTTTTAACACTTCAAAAAATATGTAAGGTAATGAACTTTATCATACTATAATTATTTTTTATATTCTTACTTTATGGAATATATAAATAATAAATAATGTAAAAGGTAAAATATATTCACCCTAAAATTCCATATTTGTGGTTTCTTTAATCTTATCTATAAAATAATTTATGCTTGTCAAAGATCTGTTAATCTTCTACTAAAATTTGAAAATGCTATATGTGAAAATAGCGAAACCGTGGCCGATTTAATACAATTAAAAAGCAGTTGGAATCCTATGGAAACACGGATTAGTATAATTTACCTTTTTAATATTTATTATGGATAGTTCCCACAAAGTAAGATTAATTTAATACCAAAAGAAGTTAGTTAAAAGAATGATGGGTAGGTAGCTTCACATTTTAAAATCAGCTACAAATATAACATCGTGCTAGAAAACATAAAAATGTTATATTGTTTTAAATGGAATAACCTTTATTTTATTTTAAATATTGAGTCTCCGTCTTTTTACTTGAGTTTTGGTTTGCTCTTTTGCTTTTGGTTTATGCAATAATGAGAAAACAAGAAAAAACTACATTTGTCTTATATTCTTATATTACTAATATATTTACAGGACGTTCAAACCAGTGGGATTTTCTTCTAAAATCAGCCATATCTTTTAAAATTCCCGGTATAACTAAGAACAAGTCGATATAGCTGTAATTGAAAGAAGGTGGAGATTTCCACTTTAAAACACATATAATACATGATGCCCCATTATAAACTGGCCACGTATCCAATATATTACTAATTAATTTTAAAGTGTATTTTTATAAATAACTATTTTTATATATATATATATATATATATATGTGTCGAGCTTTGTCGATCCTGTATATTAAGTCTAGGTTTTCATCCTGATTCATAGCAAGATATAGTTTTATATTAAATGGTGACATACTTTATTTACTGACAAGACTCACTAATCTTTTAGGTAATAGTATGAGGTTATTTTTAATGTAAAAACAGTTTGCGCATTGTACTCCGTTCAAGCTTAGCCAATCTTGACCAGTCCCTTACTATTTCAATAGTATGTTTTGTGTCTCTGCTTATGTTGGTTGTTACATAATACTGTTTATTATAAATGATCTGTATGTTTTATTGTCGTGAGTGAACAGTTAACACAAATGGTTGATTAGGAAATTGTCCAAAATAGGCACTTCTCTATTGACAAAAATATTGACAGAGGAACATAAAACAAAGCTTATGGACTATTCGTTATGATTTTTTGGATCACTGTGACAAGAATGGTGACGGGTCACAATGTTACTGGTTGTAAAATGTGATTGTTTACTCCACAAACTAAACAATAATCTAGTAAGTGGTATCATATAAATTCTCCGACAAAACCACAAAAATTCAAGCAATTCAAGCAAGAACCATCAACGTGGAAAATCATGGTCACAATTTTTTAGAACCGAAAGGTGCTATTGACGCGCTTCTTCAAAAATTTCCTCAAGTTTCCAAATCAGTAATGTATGAACATGTTTCTGACAAACTTCAATAAAAGATGAGTACCAAAAATTTTGACAGAGGAACACGAAACAAAGTATATGGAATATTCGTTGTGATTTCTTGGAACACTATGACAAGACGAGTTGCTGTAAAATCATGGTTACAGTTTTTTGAAGAGTTGTTTCAAGATGATATCCAAAATATTGTGTTATGACTTAACAAGTATTACTGCAGACTATGTTAAATAGTAAAAAAGTTGATATTTTCGTTCCAAGTAAAAGTTATATATATAAATAGGATTTTTCTAATATTATTGTATTATTACACTTGTAATAAGGTAACTTTTAGAGGGGTAAACGAGACATAAAAACATTAAAGGCAATCAAAAGGCGTATTGAATAATTCACTAATTTTATTTCACTAGTCAAATAATGAATATGCTTGGTGAGCCTTTTTTGAAATTGTGAATTTTAGTCTTGGTAAGCCTTTTTTCAACTTTAGAGTTTCTATTGATCCGACCTTCCGTTTTTCTTTTACATACTATTTTTGTATGGGACGCGTTAATTAATTAAGTTGTTCCAACGTATGGAAACCAAATAGATGATAAGTTGACCTAAAGCACGGGTTCTCTTTTGGATACCAATACGATTTCCTAAATACTAATATCTATTTTAAGTCATTAGGGCTAAAATATATTTATTACAGGTATAAGTTAATTTTAAAATTAATTTCTCCACGACCATTAGTGGAATGTGCTAATTCCAAAATCATTTTTAATAATAGAATGCAAACATTCTCACTCTTGAGAGACAATATTTATTCCGAAACACTTGCTTCTGATGAGTTTTGCATGTATTTTCATTACATAACAAGTGACGGAATTAATATTCCGTAATTGTTATAAACAATATCGAGAGCCATGGATGTCAAAACTGACAATGTCAGATGTAAATGGCGGCGCCGTACTAACAAATTTTAATTGAAATAAAATAATGAGTGACAAATCGAGTAAATTTCTCTTGGTGGAGGAAATGTAGTCTGTTACTCTTAGTCCATCACGTTCGAAAGCGGTCGCGTTGCAGAATCTACTATTAACTTATCTAGAACCATTGAATAATAATAAACGTAATATTTAAGAAAGTAAGTGCAAATTGTATTCAATGTTATCAGAGTTACTCACGAAGTTTATCATAATATACATCTAACCTTGTGCGAGTAATTAAGTTGTCATATAAGAGAGAGCAATACTTTATCGACACCAATAAATTAAAACTAACAAGAGACGTATAAAATATAAACAGTTCTATTTAATTAAATATAATACTTAGATTGTTATGTCTAGTGAACGATCTAATACACCAATTTTTTAATGCATTTTTATATTTTTTAATTAGCTTTAAAAATTGTAAATGTAATAGATTTTCAGTATTTTGAATGAACTACCTTGACAACAAATTCGGTATTACAAACTTACAGATTCTTCCTCTAGAGCACACATTTTGATATGTATGTTATTTCAGACACTTCTTTTTTTGTATTTTTCTCTGGATTCTGAAGTTGAGAGAATTATGTCAAAAAACAAGCTTCGCATATAGAGTGTGATTCAGATAAACCCTTCTAGCCCGATATTTCGGATACTTAAAATAGATGTAAGATATTCATTTGGAATAAGAGATTTATACAAATTATCTTCTAAAATTTTCAAATATAAAATGTCAAATAATTATAAAACTACTGGATCTTACACAATTAGTTACAAAAGTTATCTATATTTTAATGTCTGAACAATCGAAAAACAATTATAGTCTTCATCACCATCTCCATACAACAAGGTGAAAAATTGCCAAAAGTGTTTCTTATAGTTAGAGAAAAGCTTTTATCGATTTAAAAGATCCTCGATAAAAAATATTCGCCTGAGGAGTTTTATGTATCATGTAATTGATTTCAAATATAAAACCCAATGTAGGTTCAACTTGAATGAACTTTTTTAATACAAATTCCAATCGAGGTATACTTGTTTCGATTTTAAAAGAATCAAAACATCGACATTGATTTGCGATTATTAGGTTTTATTTGCGTTGTAGGATCAATTACTGTGGAGTATTCACTTAAAATACAATTAGTATATCTAGTTTTTACGTAAAGAGCGCTTTAAACCAATATTCAAATCTTTATTTCATAGGTTATTCTATTTATTCAGTTAATAATACTATAAAATATTATTTTTTCATTGCAAAGTCCACCAAAATGTACACAAGATATCATCTTATTTAGACCTCAAACTACGAGGATAATTCAATAGAAACACGTTTAAAGACTCTAAACTAGTATTTATTCATTCAACAAATCTAAAACAAGTCTACATTAAAAATAAGGCATGAGTCGACTGGTAGAATAGCCTATAGATTCTCTGCTGCTCAAATTCTTGCGGCTGTTTGCATATCCATTCTCTAATAATAATCTCTAACTCAGCGTCCGAATTGAACAGTTGTCCTTTCAATGTTTTTTTTAATGGGCCAAACACATTAAAATCGCTGGGAACAAGTCGTGACTGTAAGTAGGATATTGTAAAACTTTCATTTCATGTGACCAAGCTGATCGTCAATCGCCTGAGCTACTCGTATATGGGGTCGAGCATTATCATGCAGAAAAATCACACGTAAGCCTTAAGCCTCTCCTGACTCTCGTGAAGCAATAAAGTTACCTGGTAACTCACATCCACTCTCTCGCCTAATTCACGAGCTTCTCAGTACTCATCCCTCATATCCCTTTGACTCAGGTACATAAGACCGTCTCTGCAGTGAGTCAAGGAAGTACGAGGGGGTGCAAGTAACAGCTCCATACTATTGTGCCTCGGTCAACTGAAGTGTTTTGCCAGCAAAAAAGCAGAAAATGTATAGGCTAGTCCACCAGTGGAACTCATGCCTTAATGATTATGGGTAACCTCTTCTAAATTCGTTGAATAAATACTACTTTAGCAAGTACCAGCGACTACATCAAAAACGTGGAATAAGTATTAATTAATAATAGAGAGAACATTTTAACAATATAATAAATACAATAAACGAAGAACAGCAACACCTATGATGTAATAGAAGAAGAAGAAGAGGAAATACCAGATCCTCTAACAAAAGAAGAAAATGAGCAAATAATAAAAAAACTGAATGATAACAAAAGATCACAGGAAATTGAAATCATGGCAAAAATGTTCAAAGACGGCAGTAAAATGCTTCAAAAGAACTGTATAGTACTGTTACGTCAAACAGATGAAGAAAGTAAAGAAATAAAACATAGAATTACAAAAGGAAATAAGAAAGATGCAATATTAATAACACTTCCAAGATCAAAAAACAGATCCAGAAAAAATCAGTATATACAAAATTGTTATGACACCCAGAATTACATACGCTAGTGAAATACGGATCTTCAAAAAATCAGACAAAGATATATGAAAATCAAAACTGCTTAAGAGAATATATGGATGAAAACATGCTGAAAATCGATGGAGACAAAGAACGAGTAAGGAGGTAACAGACATATTCGGAGAGCCAGGAATAATAGATGTAGTACGTGCTCAAAGAATAAAATAGTTAGGACATATCGCACGGACGGAAACAAGAAGGATGTCAAAATTAGTTTTAAGAGGAAGACCCATAAAGAAAAAAAAAAGAGCAGATCAAGAAAATGTTGTATGAAACTGTACAAGAAGATCTACAAATATTGAATGTTATAAACTAGAGAAAAAAGCAAGGAACTGACAAGAAAGGACAAAAATAATCTCCCTTGCCCAAGATCTACAAGGCTTGTAGTGTATATGTATACAATAATAATTTCACTGTAACTATTAGACAGTAGAGACGGCAACATGTTTATCCAATCTTCAGGATTAGAATGTTTGACGAAATGGGTGCCGATTATTGGAAACGAGGGTGAAATAAAATTAGGAGAAAAATTCTGAAATGGGCTTTTTACAACATGGTCACTTAATTTTAAGAATACCCGATATCGAACAGATTTACTAGCTAGTATAACATAATTTTAATTCTCCGGTATTCACCAGGGGAAACGTTTCATTACGAACCTAGTTTGTTTTGTCAGATATATGAAATAAAAATATAATAAAAAGGTTCTGTACACCCTACACACCACTAGAATGAACCGTCGCGTCTCGAATTCTCGGAGAGAGCAAATTTGATGTAAAAAACTATTCAATGCATATCGATTTGCACAAAATATCATTTGTATAGGATCACTGTCAAATTGCTCGTACTATGTTAATGGTATTTCAATAGGGACACGAGATAAAAATTTACACTTGACCATCCTCGATTTGCAAATATGTGACCGCCATAGTGGAATTAATGAATGGCAAAAACATAAAAATGAAAAAAGGGATTTTCGACAGTTAAAAAATGGAAGATATTTATTTCTGTTATATTTATCATGAGAGAGATTATTATTTCGATGGATAGTTAACTAAATTTATTTTTCGGGTTTTGCCCAATTCTAGAACAAAATTCTTTTTGCTAGAGAGAAACATCAAAATTTCAGTTGTAACGAAAGGGAAATTCTATTTTGAAATATTAAACTTTTTGCAAAAATGTCTATGATCCATAAAAATTAGTATATTGCTCCATTTGTAGCTGTTTTTAAATGAATATATTGTTTTCCAAGCTGCATTTCTGTATTATAGATAGTAGCTATTAATACTTAATATAATAAGTTGTAAAATATAAGAACTCGAATATACGATAATAGGCCGTAAATTACTAATATTTTCTCTGTTCTAACTTTTGATAGACATTTCTGCTAAATAGGTGAGTACATTTATACTATTTTACTATTGCTAACAGGAACTTATTGCGACTAATTTTCTGAAATGGTACGTCATCGTTTTGTAATAATTATTTTTATGTTCTGTTAAAGATGGATCACAAGGAATGTTTTTTTTAATATTTATCATATTGTAATTATTACTTCTTTACATTTATTTGGAATATTAATTGTATTATACATTGTGCCAGATAGTCTCATGGAATTCGTAAACTTCATTAGCTGTACCAATTCTCTTGTTGTCAGTGGGAGAACTACGTTGTCAGCTATTCCTCCTTCATTCTTATTTCCAAAAAGAACCTTGGATCTGGAGGTTCGATGTAAATATCAATATTCTTGTTTTCTATCAATACCAAAGAAAAACCATGACTGCAATAGTACGTACTAGGTTGCCATATGGCAAATGATAATTTTCCAAATATGTTTGGTAAAATGAACTGCTTCAGGTCACGGTTTCAATTAATGGTGTTTCAAAGTATTTTTTTTCTTATTATACCTATAATTTATAACTTAGAAGTGTTGATTTATCATTTTGTTGTTACTTTATTGTAGTTTATTAATAATCTTCCATTAATACATATTTTGAAGTTATTTTGATACAAAATTAGGCAGTTATTGCTTCATTCAAAATGTTGCATGTGAAACCTTGTTGAAAATATGTGTTGGTTATTAAACTGAGATACAGCGTATCTGTGATTCACCAACAATATAGCACAACTGAAATTATGCCCATAGAAACAATATTATGTCCTTATCTGTGATGAATGCAGGGCCGATTCGTTTTATGTATTTATGTATAACGCATGGATAAGTACAATAGAGATTGTAGAGAGTATTTTTTTAAACATGCACTTTGGCATGTATCTCTGTAAGATCCCAGCTAACGATTTAAAATTTTTATGACAGGGATGAATTAATCGAAAAGTGATTTTTTTTGGGTAGTTTAGTTTAATAATGATAATTTTTTGTTTAAATTTTTTTTAATTTTCTCTAGACACTTTTTTTATTAATTTGTAATATTGAATTCACATACCAAATAAGATTTACTAATAAGAAAGACACCTTTCTGAATTATTTATTACATACTTATAATAAATAAAAAAAGCACTGTATCTGAGGCGAACGTGGTAACCACAAAAATCAGTACAACCACACAATTTTATGCAAAATCCTACTGCTCTCTTTAATCCATGTAAACTTTTATGATATTTGTAGAACCATAATATGAACATGAATCAATTTACGCCCGTCTTATTTTATTGCACCTCATTATTTGCATATTTTAAAGCTATTAAATAGATCCAATTCAGTTTTTGTTTGATTATGGTTATTTCGATAAATGTTTCTTCCATACCCAATATATTTTGAAAGCAATAGTAATATTTTACTGCTTAATTATCTGATCAAAAATCTCTCTGCTTTATAGATGAAGGAATCAAAATCGATATGCAATTAAGAAAAATAACGGTATCATTCTATAGACCATTCTATAGACCTTCTAGGTAAGGCGGTACGTTTAAAAAATAATTTAACTCTCAATTTTGCAAAAATGGAAAATTCCCATGAAGTTTATTTCTTTATAAAATATAAACTAACAAAAATAGAAAAACAGTGAAAATAATAAATTTATAAATAATATAAAACAGACATATAGTAAACTTTATTTGAAAAAAAACGACATTTAGATCAGTAAAACTAAGCATATAGAAAGATGGTAATAATTGTCTACGTTATACAATAAAAATTAAGAACATTGTGGTACATCCGCTACAATATGATGATTTTATAACCCGAAATGGGTACCAAATGTTGTCTTTTACATCACGTTTTATATCCACACATATTGCACTTCAGTGAATTTGCATTAAAAAAATTATATAAATTCGTTAATTAATTAATTTTTAAGTTATATCTTGTATTACGGTGTTTCTTATTTAACCGCTAATACTATAACGACCCAAGTCATTCTTTGGCTAGGTCAGATTTGCTGACTACAGGCGAGGTATATCTCTCAGACTTCTCCATTCATTTGCCGGTTCAACCGCTTAAACAGGATTGCTCCCATGTGTACGCTTTACGTGCTCATCTACACGGAAACTATTTTACCTCCTATTTGCTACCACAGACAAAAATCCAATGAACCATCGGCTATAACAAACCCAATAAAATTTATTTTATCACTCCCGACAATCCAATATTTCAAATTGCCAGTCGTAGCCCCAAAACTTTTTCACATTCACGCAGCGAAGCCTCTTTGATTCACAAAAATATAATATATATGCATTTACTATAAAAGTTCTAAGTTTGTTAAAAAATGTATTAGAATATTTCTATAAAGTGTGGAAAGTAGGTACCTTTATATAAAAACCAGGTTCTGAGAAAGCTGTTTACTTTCATAAACACCAAACTTGACTTTAGGTGAAATATTATAAATTGACGTAGCTTAAGTTACTTCATCAATTTCATTAATCGACCTAAATAAAAAATTTTTTTTTAGAAAATTATAATAATAATTTTTATACTTTGTTTTACAGGTAAGTACATCCTACATCCAAAATTCAGTAAACTGGTAAGTAAATAAATAATGTGGTATTGAATGGTTATGGCACCACGTACTACACGTTTCAAAAATATTTATAAACATGATAGATAAATAAGCTCATTTCATGTGGACAATTTAATATTAACAATTTTGAAGATATTTATAAAGACAGGTATGAGAAATTAATAAGAAATTGAGTTTTATGCTTAATAATAATACACAATATTTTTAGCAGGATTGAAGTAACATAGAAAGAATAACACTCCTCTAGGTCAATAAAAAATTGGTTAAAATGAGAAAAATATTAATTGGTTTAAAGAAAAATTCACTAAATTCCACTTGGATCGAAGTCCATAAAGGTCGTTTTAACATCGAAAACATCACTCGCGAACTTATTTAGATATTTAGATATATATGACCAAGTGTCTTAGAGTGAAACCCTTGGATTTTGACAAATACTTATATCAACGTATTGTTTATGAACAATATTTCCTTCTCTCCTTTTAGTTTAACTGTTCATAATTTACACTAATTTTAAAATTTGGTGAGATGACTTTCTAGAAGCTGAGATGATAGATTTAAGCTATTTATGTAACAATGAACCCGCTTATCGACAGTGTATATTTAACATAAAGTTGGAATTTCAAATTTCAAATTTAAAAACTTCACCTAAATTTTTCTGGAAGCATGTAAAATAAGGTAAACAATCTGAACTTGGCGTAATCGGTGATGATCGAAAAATAGACTATATATATGGTATTTTAAAATTACTAACGTAATGGTAATGCCGATTTCCAGTTTTCAATATTTACAAATTTACATCTTTCATCACAAACTACTTAATTCTAGGTATTACAAATATTTCGTTTATTTACTGATGAGTTATTAAACTTATTCAGGTGAGAGAGTGAAAGATAACCACAAATTGAGCAATGGTGTTCATTGATTCAGTACAAATTTACCGGCTTTTTATACTTGACCGGGAGAGGGAATTTCATCTTGGAGTTGGTGGTGGACAACTGCGACTTTTCGAGTTATTGCTTTTTGATTGTTTTGCATTGGAAAAGCTCTCAGACTACGAAGTTAGTCAAATGAGTACATAAAATAAAATAGCAGGTGAACAAAACTTGTATTGAATATTATTTGAATTAATTTTAAAACACAATTTTTTATTTTCTAGAGCATTTCTAGACTTTCCAGCCACATTATGGACGTATTCATTGTATATTTTTATTGTTATTTTCATTGCAAATTTATAATCTGCTCTATCTAGTTCCAAGAAAAGTAAATGTGATGATTTGATGTAGGCTTCAGATGGGAACCATTCAGTGATGACACTGTATAGTATTTTATCTAATCAAACCTTCTGGCCATAATTGTAATCTTCTTTCTAGCATTTAGTCATGGTTAATTTTGTTTAGAAGTTTATTTTCGTGGACCTAAGATTCACGTATTTTATTTGATGGCGTGTGATCTTATAACGTCGTTGACGAATGGAATGTTGAGGTTTTGATGTATGATGCAATTAGATGTAAACCATGGAGCATTAGTAATAACGCGTAGGATTTGTAGTTGGTAGGTTTATCAATTTATCAATAGGTATGAACCTATTCCGCTGTCTTGTAGAACGTTTGAGTCTATAGGATAATAAAAAGAAAGGATACTGTCATATTTAACTGTCTTCTAGCTGCGATTTTAGTATTATGTAAAACCTGGCATGAACATTTTTCTTTAAGGTTGTACACTAGACCAGTATGTCACACTTTGTCGAAAACCTGTTGCATATCCAAGAAGACTGCTTCACACATTTAATTTTTTTCTAGGGACTCTTTAATTTTGTTGACTAATCTGTGGCATTGCTGAAATTAAATTGGTAATTAGAAATTACGTCTTCTCATTCTGGTTAGGAGTAATTTTTTCAATACTTTTGACAGGAGGGGTAAGAGGCTTATGAGGCGATATGAAACTGCTTCTGTAGGATTTATTGCAGGTTTTACAATGATGATGATTGTTTGAGCATATTTCCATTGGATTGGGAATTATAATATTGAAAATAGGGGTTAGTAGTACTACTACCTTCGCAGGGAAATTCTCTACAATTAAATCATACTTGGGCTGTTTATGCACATTAATGGCTTTGATTTGATTGTTGGTGAGAATGCTTTCAATGACAGAGAAAGTTGGATAGAGTATTAAGCTAGTTTAGGATTTCTGTATCGACTTGCGGTCTTCCTCAGGCGAACATGCCAATTATTATTTAATTTTTTTTATCGGTGAGACTGATTCTCATAGTATTTTAAATTCATTTGTAGCCTGCCATATGGAATGTTGGCTTGAAGTGAACATTGTAATGTAGTGCTGGAAATTTTCATTTCTATTTTCTTGTATGGCTGTACTTATTCTGTATGTGAGACGATTTAAGTACAGATTGTCAATGGGGTTTGTGGATCTTTGACATTTACCACGTGTTCTTATTTTTTCTTCTGCTAGTTTCTTTATGTACCCAAAAATATTCTTCTAGTTGTATTCTGTATTAGTTGATGAAATCATTGTATTTTTAGGTAATAATTTAATTGGTGAGTAACAATAAGCTTCATTTAGATCTTTGTTGAGTCACTCTGCACATTATAATCAAACATTGATTTTGAGTTACTTACTTTATGATTATTAACAAGATTATCTTAGCCTTAAACAATTCGGTCACGCATTTTTCTTGAAATTCAGCAATAACCAAGATTAAATATATTGACTAATGGGAAGACCACAAATACATTATTTTTCATTCTGTCTTAATCGCACCTTATATTTTCAAATTATATTTATATATCTACATATTTATATGTTTTCAATTTTATAAATACATTTTTGCTTCTATGTTAACAAACTTTGAAATTTTAAGAATTCGTGAATAAGATTTTAGATTTCTGTTTTACTCTTGACTATTGTCAAATTATATTATACATTTTACGAATTATTATACAAATTAAAGAAAAATCTCCAACAAAATAAATATACAATAAATAAAAAATAATTTACTTAAAATAATTAGTTGTCTTACACAGTCGTGTCTGTTTCAGTCAAACATTAGATGTAAAAATTCACTTTCTGATAGACAAAATTGAAAGTTCATGTATTTTGTTTACCTTTCATTATGATTTAGAATGAATACCCAGGAAACAATTTACTTTTGTAAGCGTACATTTTCCATACTCGTATCCTAATTAGTTAATGTGATACAGGCAAATGGAAAGAAGGGTAATAATAAATAAAATGAATTTGACAATTTACTCAATTTACATTTGCAAATTATGTTTTGATGTGAAAATTTGAATGTATGCCTCAAAATGTAGATGTCCTTTGAAAACAATGGTTATTCAAGTATTTTTTTATAAATTTTAAAACAATTATTTCAATTGACTGGGATATAATTAAACATGCTTTTTTGTTATTGCTTTTTTCTCCTCCACAGTATTTTAAAAAATGGACCTAGTTCTTGTTTTGACAAAATTTGGACTAGTGTTCAATTTTTTAGAACTAGTATTAGATGGTCCTAAATTGACTCTAACGCTAATAAAATGGGGCATCACTTCTTTGCTTACATATCTGCTATTTTTTATACCAGACTTTACATTAAACTATTTGCAGTGTATTATCCCTGGGGAAATTTGTCTTTTACGTGACTTAGAGATTTAAAAATGTATACAAACTTAAAATGTTCTTTTAATAATCCCCTTCCCGCAATAATTCTTGTTCAACACAATAGCAGAGGACTGGACATCTCCAAAGACGAATTACGATTTTCCGTGAGCTGAATAATATTATCTGCATTGGAAATAAAATCTCTTAAACGTGCTCGGCAATCCAATCATAGTTATTTGCAAATAATTATTTCGGTCGAGTTACAATTACACACTCCAAACAGGCTTGTCGGGGGAGAGGAGACCGGAAGTGAGAAATACTGCTCTAGGAATGAATACGAAACGTTCGCTGCAACAAATGACACTCTTTTATCTCAGCTACAATGCCGTGTTGAAATAAGCTAAGTCTCCCTATTTTTCTTTCTCTTCCATTTACAGAACTTTATGGAACGGTAAGTTTTTGGGATTAACTTAATACTTACCTGACAATCACAGCAGTGTGTACTTTCAATAAATATTGCGTAGTAGCAAATTGCAAGAAGAAAAATACAAATTCTTTATGAAATATTAACGTTGTTAATATTAGGATTTAACAAATTTTGTTTAATATAGATATAAAAAATTTCGAACAAAAAATGTTCAATAATAGAGCTGTAGCCTCTTGTTATATTTTATTTGTATATATATATATATATATATATATTAAGCGCTTTAGAGCTTTAGAACCTTTAGCGATTCTTGAGCTCCTAGACTCCTCTATTTTAATGGAAAATCCCTACACTTTCTTTGTCTTTATTTTTACAGCTTAAGATATATCTTCACTTAGCCGTTACATTTTCCATTTTTCCCTTTCCTCACTTAATCTTTCCATCTACTTTTTGATCTTCTCTTAGGTGCCTTTCCACATGGTCTCCATTCCTGAATTTGTTTTACCTCCTTATTATCTTCCATTCTTTTTACGTGTACGAACCATCGTAGCCTTTACGATTTTGTGAATCTCTCTATATCTTCTCCCTTCAGTATTTCTTTAATTTAATTATTCACTGCATTTGGTACTCTATTTTGCTTATTTTCTTAGCCTCGTGTATCCTCCTGTTTTTCTCTACCACCTACTTAATCGTTTTTCATCTATTTGAACTTGTATTATTCATTTTTTTTTTCACCGCATAGATAGTCAACGGTATTATGGCTGTTTTCATCTTTATAATAGAACTAGTTACTTGTTTAGGCACAATATTCTACTAATAAAGTACATTTATTTTTATACTATTATTTTAGATGTTACTGCAATTCTGTAGTAATAAATATTATTAATTTAGAACATACCAACATTTTTGTTGTAACAATAAATATCTCAACTTAAGTGTAATTATAGAAATTGACATATATAAATTACACGATTTATTTGTTATTGGTTGTGTTGTACAATTATAAGTAACAGTTTTATAAAAATAACAAATTATTAAACTACCTCAAAAACTCATTTTCTTTCTGCTCATCCAACTGGGAATTACACATATTACATATGCGCACTATCTTCTACTATTTTACTTACGTAACACTAACTCGAAGGGTTTGGTCCTGTTAACTTTTCTTTTTAAGGCTTTTGTAGGCCAAAAGCTACATTGTTTACATTTTTGATATGATAATTTAGTGTTTCTGTTTTTCAGTAACGAATTTAATCACATTTTCGACCGTTAGTGTCCTCGGACCTCGCATTATTTTTAATCATATTGTTCGATTACTTCAAAGTGCAAACACTACTAAAAAAGTTAAAATCAATTATGTGCTTAGTAAAGTTTGTGTATGCCTTTTATTAAAATTAGAAAAATTAATCCGCAGAATTCTAAATGAAAGAATTCTTAACACCTTGTTACTTTACATTTCATTATAAGAAATCCCGTAGAGAGTTTTTGAAAGTTGGCAAGAAGTTAAACTTTTTTGCAAATTTTTAAGTCGCACCGTTACCATCTAAAGTCCGAAAAGAATATCGGATGCAAGGAAAAAGTTATCAGGTTTGTTCTTTATTCAAATCCTTATCCGAAAAGTTCACGTATAAACTGTAAGATGGAATCTTCCGTTTAAGCAAATTTCCTAATTCTGAAACATCCCACTTTCAAACGAATGGCTGAATATTATGGCCAGGATCGGTGCAAGGCCATATCCCACAGATGCTAGAACAGAACATCAATACCACAGAGAAAATTCTCCATTTTCTGCTCTCTTTAAACTTAATTTACAAAAACATAAATTCAAACTAAATTCTATATAATTCGATATAGTACTTAAATAGAGAAGTCAAGCTAAAATTATAGTATTAATCTGAGAAGATATTTAAGTACGAAAGTATTGGTTTCTATATAAAGTGTAATTGAAATATTTACAAAGATTAAAACTGTGTAAACAAGAAGTTCTAACAAGCTTATGACAATTATTATAATTTGTTAATTCGCATATGAATTTTTCAAAAATTAGGTTCAAAATGAAGTGTGGCATTGTATAAAAGTGTTTCTTTATCTCAAAATATGGTTATTTACGACATATTTTTACAATTAAGTTAAAAAAATAGTAATTAATCTACATATCTACAGATCAGTTTCTATGTTAGCGGTGTTGTGAGATTATTGTAGAAGAAGTGTTTTCAAAGTGCTATTTTATTGTCTATTAAAATGCTTTCTAACAAAGAGTTCACTGATATGGCTTCTAATGTTTCTAGTAACAATGTTAGTCGAGCACGAAATTTTTATCAGAAACGATTTCCAAATCAAAAACTTCCAAGTACTTTTAGACCAAGTATTACTTGCATTAAAACAATCGACTTTGCATCACCTCACTTTGCTTTAAATATGCACTAATTTCCAACTGAATATTTTCTTCAGAGGTAGATTGGAAGGAATGGATCTGCAAGTTCGCCTCCTAGGTTTCCGGACTTAAATTCTTGTGATTTTTTTATGGGATTAAATAAAACAGGTAGGTTAGGTTACAAGTATAGGGAACCCTTAATGAACTGACATAAGTTTTTCCAGTAAACTTTAAAATTAATTAAAATAAGAGGGTGTTCCATTAAAAACAATAACTTTATATATATATAAACGAGTACGAATATATATTATTGAGCCTTTAGGATTCATGAGTCGGCAATTGTTTAATAATTTCAGATTTATTTTGGTTGTAAATTAATAGAAGTTATTATCGTAATTCCGGCTGGTTTATTTTAAATTATGGTTTATTTATTATAATATTTGTAGTATTAATAAATTATAAGAGTTACATTTCTCAAATTATTCTATCGATTTATTCATCGATAAATAATCGATTAACATTGAAATTTTGTAGGCAGATGACATCTGTCATTTCAGAATTAATGTGGACGTATTAGTAAATTATTTCAAATGAAAAGAACACCAAAGCAATCCAGAATCCAGAATTTATATTCAATTATTTGACATACAAATCATTAAAATAATAATAGTAACATCAAGTGAATGCCGTTATCGTTTTTATTACAAACAAATCAATTTTATAAGCTCTAATTACGAAATTATCAATTTCCCTTAAAGGCTAGAACTAAATTTTTTAGGTGTTATCCAATTAAATATGGTTAAACAATTTGCAATATTATTAATTAAGATATTTACATATAAAGTTTAATCCCATATGCAATTATAATAAGAAAGTTTCAATTACGATAAATTGCCCACTGTCTAAACTTGAAATTTTCTAAAAGGAAATATATGATTTTCACAAAAAAGAATGGTATCTCCTTAGAAATTGATTACGTCCTTCTACACTGATAATCCAAATTGGAAAATCTGGAAATCGCCTTATCTACATGAACTTATAAAGATTCTCGCATATTGGAGTTATATGAATAACTTTTAATGCAATTCACCCTCAGAAATATGTTAAACAAACCATACATTTTTGGTAAAATGTATTATTTTTAGAATGGAAACAGCTCTTCCTTCTTCGAAGTTCTAAGAACAACTCATCATTGATAAAAAAAAATTAGGGGAACAATGAATATTACTACTGTTGGGTAGTAAAATAGCTCCTTACACTTCGAAGAATTTTCAACAACTTCAATAAATTTGTTTATTTCTATTCTCTCCATTCTTTAGGTCCTTGTTGTCTAGGACAGCATTCAAATATTTTCTTTTCAAATTTTTCTATTATGTATCTCCAAGTTCTCGTTATCCTAGATACAATTCCACATTCCTTGATTTATTCTGGGCAAATAAACGTATCTTGAACGATATTTTAAATAACAGGGTTCATTCCATAATTTCACTGACTGTCTTTACTCACTTTATATAGTTCAACACACACTTATTTTCAATTAAGTATTGTCTCTTAACATTATCACTCATATATAATTACAAAAGTTTAATTCAAATTTACCAAAACGGTTCTTATAATTTAATGAAGTATAATTTCTGGACTTTTATAAAATTAATAGAACTATAAATTCCTTTGATTTAATATCAATTTATAATAGATGTTCAGCATAAATACATTATAAATATATTATAAATATATTATTATTATTATATACACCCGCAGAAGGAATTTTTAGTACCTTTGTCGGTTTACTCACTTCCTTTCGTTGAGTGTGGCGCACCCAGTATGTATAAGACCGCACTTATTTAAACATCTATAATTAATTTACTTATGGTATTTTTTTTTATTCTGTTGGTTAATCTAGTAATATATTTAAATTTAATATTTAAAAATGTCAAATTTATTTAAATTCTAATTTAATAATTTTGGCAATTCACTTCATTTGATTACTGATTATTAATGCTTATAACTACATCCATCTTCTGATCTTTCTGTATAGTTTTTTTTTTAATTTATAATGTTTATAGCAAACATGAGGTGTTTATTAATATTAGTGCCTAGATTTTGCACAGTATCTCTGAGTGCTTACGGCTCTGAACACTAATGGATTGCATTTTGTCTTTTCGATCAATAGTCTAATTTCTAAAACTAATTTTAATCTATAGGGTTGGCAACTAAGTATGTAATATTAAACGAGCAGGAAAATTTAAAAGTTTTACTTGAAAAAATAACTTTATTAAATTAGGTAATGTCCATTTTTTTTATTACTTTTGGCAATTTTCCAGGAAGTGTTTTAATTACATATTCATAAATCTTCTAATTTTTTGCTAGCAAAAAATTGAATTATATGAGATTACATCATCAACGTCATTAAAAATTTTACCCCTTAACATCCGAACCTAGCAACAACAATTGTTGATGGGTGGCCAACGATATGTGGCGCTTTGCATTATCATGTTGACAAACAAAACCCTTACGATTTGCCAATTTTGACCTCATTTCTTGAGCTCCATCGCTTAATTTGGTGAGATGTTGAACGCTGATGTTTGAATTAACCATTTGGTTTCTTCATAATAGTACGAAGTGCAGAATTCCTTTATAATCCCACCAAACTGAGCAGCATAGTCTTTTTTTGGTGAATCTTAGCTTATGATGTTCTCTAGGTTGATTCGTCCTGCTTCAACATTCTTATACATTTTTTGTCGCCAGGAATCACTTACTTCAGAATTGAATTCATTTTGTTGCGTTTTAGAAGCTATTGGCAGATGCTAATGCGTTGCGTAAAATGAATTTCCTTAAAGTCATCAGGGACCCAGGATTCGTGTTCCTTAACATAGCTGTTATAATTTTTTTTTATACATGTTTGCCATATATTGCAATCTCACGTGTTGAGGTATGATGATCTGAATCGATAATGGCCTTAATACAGATCTCATAAACTTTAACTTAACGGACAGATAATTGCGAATTTTTGAGTGAAAAATTACAAATTTGGCAAATCAATTTCGATAATACCATTCTTCAAAGCTTCTCATATATCGCACAGAACTTCCTGTATGTCATGAGTTCCATTCTATTTTTTCGAAAATAGTACAATAAAGTATATCTCAAATGTGCGTCTTGCTTTTCCATTTTTAAATAGGAGTAAAAACAAAACTAAATACCTAAACGATACAATTTTCTTACTAACTAAAGGTGGGAGTCCAAGCAACAAAAAAACAATATAGACTAGGTGTTTTAAATACGCTGACAAAGATGGCCCAAAAAACATCTCTCGACAAAATAGGCAATCATTTATTTGCCAATTTAATTTATTCTATTCTGCACATTATTCTGCCATTTGCTCATTTGTATATTGCAAATTGTTAGCAAATACATATTATGATTTTAATTTTAATGTCTTTGGCCCTATTTCTTAGTGACAATTTTAATAATTCCAGTGGGTCCACCTAGTTAAATTGAGATTTTTCCCTTATGGTACCACACTTTTATCTATTTGAATTCTAAGAAAGCTTTCAGCCAAATCTGCGTATTATACAAATGGGAACGGGTCTTATAAAATGAGAAAAAATATATTGTGTCTCCGAACGGTAATACATATTATCGGACGGCTATTGTTATAATGAAAGAACAAACAGAAACTAAATTAGCTAAATTTGAATGAAACTAGTTGCCATTGCTTTCGTTGAAATTAATTGCAATGGTCCAAGAAACAATTCTATTCAGATCTTATTTTACTTTAGAAACACGAAATTATTTCTCAATTAAAAGAGAAATTATTATTTGTAATATTCACCGTGTTTGCGTTCTGCTTAAATTTAGTTCAGTCTTATATTCCAGCTTCTACTGAAATTATGTTTTTGTAGACAGAATCATCTAACAGAAATGAGAAACAAGATGAACTACTTTTAGTTAAATAAAATTAAAGGGTATAGTTCTCGCCATTTACTTAGATGTACCAAATCGAATCTAGTGTTATTTTAACTCCGCCCGAGCGACAACCATTGGTCAAACAAATAAGGTTCCATTGGCAGTGGCGTCGGTACTTATCGTACATTTATTTATTAACTTCACGAGTTTCTCTGTGTAGACGCTTGTTTTCACTTTGATGAGACATTATCAAAAGACTAAACCTAGCCCGCTACTGAGTACTTCTTGTGATTGGGTGTTCGTTCGAGCGCACTTAACCAACTGCTGTCTTACGTGAAATAATAGATATTGCTGTCTCGCTTGTCTAGTACATCTAAGTAAAAGGCGAGAACTATACCGCCTTATCAATTACCCCAATTATTTAATAAATCTTAAAGAATAAAATCCAAAAATATATTGGAAACAAAAAGGGACCAAAATTCCAGGGTTACCGTCGTCCAACTAAGTATAATTAATAAAATGAAAATAAAAATAATGGTTTTAGTTTTACCTACAAGCGGTTCCATTTAACCTAACTTTTATAGTCCACATTACACTTTTCGTTATAGACTATAATTGATTTTAAAATGATTTTCAAATAAATATCGTTCAAAGTTTGGCTCAAACTTAGTACTTTCTCCAAAATATTTGGAACACATAAGTTTCTATTTTTAATGGTAAAATTATTTATTATTATTGCTACGAGCTTAAACGTAAGTACGTCTCCTATAACCATCTAAATTATAAAAACTAGACATTACACACTATTTGATTCTTTAGAAAATAGTACCTATATATCAACAAAATGTTACCTTATAATATTAGATGGTACTCTACGTTTTACATCTACATAGATAGAAAAAATGGAAATATGTTTTACCATAAAGATTTCTGAAATAATTTACTAGAGTACTACTTAGAACAAAAGTAAAAAAATATACAACTTCTGTAAAACAGTAAATATTAGAATGGTCAAAGTTGACTACTTTTGTTTATTAAATTTCGAAAATTTGCAAGTTTTAGTACATAACGTGGTCATTTTACAAATTAGTATGCTAAGATAATGTAATCCCTCATTTACAGTAAATTTAGAGATGCATGTAATTACTCATTTACGCTAGTTTGAGTAGTAAAATATATTCCTAAAAGTTTCATTATTTTCATCATCCTATGATATATAATTACTTTATAATTATATTTTGCTTTGTTCGTGCAATAGAAAGAATTTTTAATTTTATCGTGCGTTGGCATAAGTGTAACTTACATAATTTTCGTTCACGTAACAATTATACGTTTAATTCTTTAAATAAGAAAATAGTTTTAAATTAGAGATTTCAAAAATGTATCACAATTGGATTCTGTAATTTAAGGATTTTATGGTATACGAAAAATAGTTTCAATTCTTGCTATTAATAATTTAGTTTCGTTAATTTACAATATCATAAAATAACCATTAACTATTTTCACTAATTAAAAAAAACTTTTTTTAACGAAATACCGAAAAAATTTAATATTATGCTACATAACAAGCAGATGACATCTACTTTTTCTTTGCTTATGGGTCAATTTTATATTTGAATTTTCAATACTGATAAAGTAGAATCAAGCTGAGATTGGAAAAATAAGAAAATGCATAAAAATTTTGTCTGAAACGTTTATGTGTCTATCCCGACTTGGTTGGTTGTATAGACAATATTATATATAGTCCATTACACTTTACTGAAAATTCACCAGGCTCGAACTTCATAAAATAAAATATTTCTGACTTCAAAGATTCGTGCACACATTAGAGAAACATTTTGTTCAAAAATAAAATCGTAGGGTCATATAAAAAATCTAAGGAGGAGATATTCGTTACTGTTTTTTTATAAAAATGCAAATATTTGAAAAAAATTAAAACTAAGATATCTTCAACCCTCTTAATTTTTAGTGAATTTTCAGCGATGATGTTACAAATTTTCCAAAAAACATTATTTGTTGGGTTTCTATTATTAGAAAATTTTGCCTAAGAAGAAACATGTTTCAAACAGTATCTATAAGTTCTTTTTAAAGCCGGCCCTCAAAGTAATAGAAACATGAAGTAACAATATCTCTGAAATGGCTAATATTTTGACATGCTTCTGATAATAATGAAAAACGGAAACAAAAGTAAACTCGTTTTTTTAATTTCATTTTATGTACCTTCGGTATTTCGGTGTATTCAGAAATGTTTATTTGACTGAAAACTTATTTTTATCGGATCCTAATAACTTTTTATATTTTGTTATTCAATGATAACCTCGGGGACTAATTCGAATCACAATAAATTTAATAATATACGCACTATAATTCTATATTAAACGTACATTGTGTAGGCATGTTAAAAATTCACATACAAAAAATAAATTTACCCGAACGGATTTCTTTTTGAATCAAAAAAGCAAGGTCTCCTTTTACTTTTATTTCAACGTTATTTTTGGATCAGACGAAATCATCGTACAAGCAACTGTAGTATTGTAAAATTGTCGTTGAGAGTCGTTATTTGCTATTTAAATATTTTTATATTTTGCAATGTAATTCACTATTTTTAAATAAAATATTTAAAAACTTTATAATTATTTTGAACCATAAAAAACTCCAAATGAAGATAATAAGCACTTATAGTTCAATTACAAAAACGAGTGATTTTCAAATGAGTGTTGAATTTATATATTCGAATAGTGTAAGTATTATTCTTGCGGAGAAGAGTCTTGTTGACTGTTACTAACACTTCTCATTTTTTGTTTTGAATTAAATATTGCCTATGGTCAGGGGGGACTTGTATTTATTAGGTGGCCATTAACCTATTAGATTACACCTCTAGAAAAACGTAGAATGTCAATTTATAAGCAAGTTGTAAAATGTATCATATTAATATTTATTCAGTCTTGTGTAAAAATAATTTAGTGTGTTATGACAAATTTCGTCCATCAGGTAATTTTACTATTTTTAAATTAATTTTTGCAATAAAATTGAATACAATAACATTTTTTAATAGAGAATGAAGACACCTTTCAACTGATGTAACACAAGCCCTTGTTTCCCATTTAAAAATTTTGGAATTATAACTGTGTCACTTTAAGGAGGTTCAATAAATGGATGTAATTTCATAATCTAAAACTAACGTGTTTCGGATTTTTTTATAAATATGCAAAATTACTGAAATAATAAATTTCTTCCATTTGACTGTTCCACGCTCTTATTATTTATCCTAATAAGTGGTATTGTCAGAGAAATATATTAAATGATGACTTTATTTATTAATTTGTAACACATTGTATCTGAGAGTGCTTTATCTTCTTTATAAGATTTTATTTTATTTATTTAAAATATTTTTTTTATTTGATGTATTTTTGGAGTACCTTGTAGATATAAAAACTAAAGAATAGATTCTTAGACAAGTTTACTCACTTTAACAGCATTTTGTCCTAGGCATACACTTGGGATATTCAGTTAACAACATATATTTTATATTTTTTTAATTTCCTGAATGTTTACTGTGTAAATATCTCAACTAAGTACTTATACATTTTTTTAGAATTGTATATACAAGGTGTTCTAAAGAAACATCCCAATATTCTTAGTGTGAATAGTACGTCCAAAAGTAAATAGGGTTATCCCAATAAACTTAAGTTCTAGAGCCTCCCATTTTTGATATACAGACGGTTAAAATTTAAAATCCAAAAATGATATTGGCTATAACGTTTACATCACTCTGTATTTTTTTTAATTGTTTAAATAGCTTAATGGGCTTTTTTGATAAAAAAGCCTTTTTAATTGGTGCAGCCATTGGCGTACTGCTGGAGTGAAAAACCTCTTTCCCCCCTAACTTGGGCACTTAAAGAAATGGTGTCATCGAAATGAGAAATTTAATGTATGAACATGATAAATCACAACCAACCTTTTTTGGGAGGCAAAGAAAATAATCAAATAAAATAATAAAGATTATAAAAGTAAATAAAGTAAATGACACTAAAACAATTAAGAGAAATTGTTCAAAGTGTCGGCCATTTACTCTAATACATAAATTCATTCGTTGTCTTAAAGAAAACATAAGTGTGTCAAGAGGTCCTGGGGTATTCATTAAATAATTAAACTGATACTCAATTCTAGCTTGTAGCTCTTGAATAGAATTTACGTCTGTTTCGTATACTTTTTTTTTCACATAACTCCAAACAGTAAAATGGATTGAGTTCGTGTGATCGGGGCGGCCAGTAAATTGGAGCATCTACACCCCTTCGTATCTATTTTTTTGGAAAATATTCATTGAGCCACCTTCGAGCTCGTCTATCAAAATGTGGTGAAGCCCCGTGGTGCACAAAAATAAGTAACATTCGGTCGGCTAGTGGTAGGTCTTCTATTAAATCTAATAAATGATTTTCTAAAAATTCTAAATAAAGTTAAATGCGTGGCGGCTAAAATATGATGTCCAAATAATCTATTTCTTAGTGTGGCTACCCAAACATTTATTCTAAAAGTATGCTGATAATGTGTTATTCGCCTTACAAAAGGATTTTCATAACTGCAATAATGGGCATTATGTATATTAAATATACCGAGTAAATCATCTGTCAATAGAACAATTATTTTTTTTTAAATTCTATTGATTCCTATTCGTTCTTGTAGGGCCTTGCAAAAGTCTACTCTTAGTGATGGATCATTAGTATTTGCCGGTAGTGATATGGATGTAATTGCTGTTCTTTTAGGACTTTTCACATTTTGTATTGGTTTGTAAGGCAGTTTTTCATACACTAATAGTCGAATCCTCTTCAACTACATTCACAATTTCTTGTTCTTTTTACACGGTCCTAACTGATCTAGATCGACGGGAATTAATTTTTTGCGGTTTAAACGACCCTGTCTCCCGGCAACGCCGGTATATCTGGTATATTTCTGTCAGAAAATTTTTCACATTATCGTTGAGGAGCCGCACTGAGATTTCCCAGACATTCTTCTAGGATCAGTAGCATATCTGGATACTCATTATACATGTATGCATTCATTATTTATAGATAGTAAATAAATAATATTCAAAACAACTTTTACAGACTGAACTCAGTATCTAACGACAATAATTACAATTGTTACCAAACGATGAATTGTCACTTTAAGTACTGTCAATTTTGCACAGCCTGCTGTGGAGTGCTAATTATTAGTTTTCGTTTTTTACATAACACACATTAATCATTAATATGTTTTGATGGAAACTTTTTAAAATATTTCACAATTAAATAAAATAGTTTATAAAAATATGACAGACACGTACACAATAGTGCCAATAATATTTTAGTATTTCGATGACAGCATTTATTTAAGTGCTAATATCTCGAAAGATAGTCATTTTACATAAGTATAACAAAAGCATATAATTTACTCAGAAAACTTTATGAAATGTAAAAATAAATCTAAAACTATTTATTCAGTACCGTCCAAGTGGGGGGGGGGGATGTTCTTCAATCCAGGAGTACTCCATTAGCTCCACCAATTGACAAATTTTATAAAAAACTACAGAGTGATGTAGAAATTATAGCCAATATTCGTTTTTGGATTTTAAACTTTAACAATCTGTATCTCAAAAATGGGAGGCGCTAGGACTTTAGTTTATTGGATAAACCCTATTTATTTTTGGATGTACTATTGACACTAAGAACATTGGTATGTTTTTTTTAGAACACCTTTTATAATTTACATTCGACACTAAGGAAATTAAAATATTAATAAAATAAATGTTTTTTAACTATTTTAAATATTCTTTATCTGAATGTCTTGAGGGTACGCCTATGACAAAATGTAATTAAAGTTAGTTGCCTTGCTTGCGATCTCCTTTTTAATAACTATTTTTATTTTCCTATTTGATAACTGTTTTTTGGTTAACCATCCTTATTTTTTTGTAAATGGGTTACAAATCCAAACTGAAAATTTCTGCATCGTTAAATTTAGAATAAGAAAATGATACAAGTTAATATTGGTTTCAAGAGATTTTCTTTTAATTCAAAATTGAGCTTGTAGAAAATAAAAAGAAGTATTAGGTAAAGTTGTACATTTAATAAGCTTTGCTACAAAATGTAGAAACTATTACCGCATGTTTATATACGTGTCAATAGTAATATTAAACGAACTTTATAATTTAAAATATGGAATAAAATAGCATTACAATTGTCAAATATTTAGAAAATAAGTGACGTGTTGTGTCGAATATACTGTGCTAGTGAGAAGTCCCCTCCCCCCTCGTATCTTTTGAACGGTTACACTTGAACTAATGTAATATGGAGGGTGAAAATAAACGGATGGAAGCTTCTCAACTAAATATAAGAGGTGACATAATAGTCATACATAACGTCACAGAGCCACTGTGATCAAAATTTTTAAATGGAACCTTATGCCAAGTGACACCTCGTTTGAAAGGTACTGAAAATATCTATTCAGTCATACTAATTTTGTTTAGGTTTGGACTGATTTTGATGGATAAATTAAATAAATACTAAAATTATAGTTTCGCATTAAATTAATAAAGATTCTAAAGGCCGCCTCCGGTTAATTTTCAAAAAAGTTGACATTTTTAATTTTCAGTTTTATTTACTTTGCTAATTGTTTATACCCAGAATATTTGGTTTAGTTATTGTTTAACGAGACTTTTAAATGTGTAGGCAAAATGGTACGTTCTCTAGCCGACAAAGTAGGAGCTGTCTTAATAATTGGTGAATGTAGAAACACTTTTCATGTAGCGGAACGTATTTTTAATGAGAGGTACCCTGATCGACCTACATCGAGGACTTATTTGTCTGTTAATAAACCCTGCTCCTTTTACAGCCCAAGTTGCGTCTGTCTTTGAGGTTATGCAAAGTATAGTACATAGGGTGTTGCCTAAAAAGAAGTTTCATTAATATGAATTAAAAATGATGCACCAACGTTCAGATGATGACCCCGATCGAAGACTAGAATTTTGTGAAAATATGTATCAAATTAACCAGCACCCAAACTACATAAAAACAGTTTGTTTTAGTAACGAAAAGACTTTCTTTCTCAATGGAAATGTTAACGCAAAATATGTGAGCTGTTGGAACGACATAAATCATCACATCTTTCGTGAAAAACGTACTCAATTTCCAGAAAAAGTAAATGTTTGGGCAAGTATTTTGGGAAAGTACACAGTTGGGTCTATTTTTCTTAATTTTAACTTAACCGGTGAAGTGTATCTGAAGATGTTACAAATCGCAGTTGAGCCGTTAATTCTTGAAATTCTGGAAGATAATCCTGATGAATTCGGCAACTTGGAAATAACGTTGCAACAATATCCTGCTCCTGCACACCATTATGGTGCAGTAAGACGTTATCTGGATGAGGAATATCGTGGTAGAGAGATTGGACGACGGGTTCTGATAGAATGGCCAGCTCGATCACCGGACCTGACACTATTAGATTTTTTTCTTTGGGGGTACTTGAAATCTAAAGTTTACGCTATATCACTTGACAGTATTGATATTTTGAAACAATGAATTATTGAAGAAAGTAGGGCAATTTCCGCTGATACATTTGAACGAGTATCACAAGAGTTTATCAATAGGAAACATTAGTGTCAGGAAGTAGATGCAGCATATTTTGAGCACTTACTGCAAATTGTTTCTTGAACCTTTATTAATTAAATGGGAAACTAATAAAGTTGGAATATTTAATTGATCCATCAAAATCAGCCCAAATCCAAACAGAATTAGTATAACTGAATAGGTATTTTAGTACCTTTCAAACGAGGTGTACTTGTCATAAGGTTCCATTTAAAATTTTTGATTACATTGGCAGTGTATGGAAATGGAACTTTTGACTAACACTGTGTTTACGTTTTTGACGTGACAAAATTGTGCAATTATGTAGGGTTGGATCAAATCAGATTTTACCTTTTCTGATCGACCAATTATGATCTTTGTTTACGTTGATGTGTATTTAATCGTTTACATATTGAATTCAGTCGCGACGGCACATACATGAGAACAATGGAATAGAAATAGGATATAAAACTTTAAAAAGAGTTCAATATTTCAGGATAACAAGAAAATCTTTACGATTGAAAACTCAATTCGAGACCTGTTTGTTGTTTTCCAATGGTGGATTTTTGAACAGCCCGCAATATTAAGAGCACGGAAATAAAATTTTCCGGCAGATATGTAACGGCCCATAGGGAAATAAAGAAAAATAGGTATTTGTTTTTTAAGTGAACCGCAGTGATAAAATATTGATAGAGACTGAAAAAATTGACACGATATCCATATACGATTGATTCTTTTTACACGTTTCTTTAGTTTACAGAGCAGCGATGTATGCAAATTGAAACACAAACTTTATATGGTGATAATTTTATAACCATGTTCGATTTGTCTTTGCCATCTATGCAAGTCATAAAAACATATAGAAAATTTACAACAAATTTTTGATAGTACAGTTCTTGACGTACTATTTTCTTAACAGCTTTTATAAATTCAAAAAATTTGCTCTTATTAAAATCCTAATTTTATAAAAATAATTATTTTTTAGAAATCATAACACAAAGTGCCGATATGTTCAATTAGAAAGAAGAGCTTGGGCAAATCCGACAATTTTACTACATGAAAAGGATACTTTAAATAACCTATTTAGTAACTCTAATACCTGTTGCTAATGAGATATATTGATTTTAAAGATAAAAGCTTTTCTATTTTAGACTAGGCGGGAGGTTTTAGCATTCAATTGCCCAGAATGGGGCGAAAATGGGGTTGCCAAAGCAAACTCTTAGAGGTTTGTCGGTTTTTCCAAATAATTGGCTTTTTACCAGAGACTAACCCGTTACTTTAGTTAGAGCTCACAGCAAAGTTGTGACAAGAGAATATAATTTATCTTTTGTAAAAAATCAGCAACTGAATTTTATCAAGCAACTCTGATATTTATTTGTATTTTCTAATAACAATAATAATATAATAATCTCAAGACCTGCGGCATTTTTTTAAAGCATCACAATGAAATCATTAAAATCTGAAGCAATCACTGTAGACCGGGTCTTATGTTTTTTTAAATACATATAATTGTATCATTTAAACTTTTTACCAGAGTTTTATTTATTTACACAATTACTTTGACAAAAATTCTGTTAACAGCAGTGGAATGAGATGCAAGGACAAATATTTTTCAAAAAAACCAATTACACCAAAAAGAGTAGCGTTTTTAATTTAAAAATAGTTTAATTTCTTAAATATGAACTATTAAAAACTATGTGTGCCATGCACGAGTCAATTTATTTGGTAATTTTAAAAGTTTTTTTAGTAAATTCATTGTTTTAAATAACATTTTATAACAAATATACCTATGTAGATTATCAGATTATGTATAAAATAAAACATTCTCATTCAACTAATATTGATTTTTTTTTAAATGACATTTTATAAAAAAATTATATCACACTTGTTTGTAATATTGGCAAATAAATGAAGATACAAAAAATGTACATTTTATTTTTAATTTTTTAAATTACAAAAACTACCAAAATAAGAGACACTTAAACATATAGTCATATTATTTGTTTATTTAAGTCTAGAATATTTTCGTAAAAAAATGTTATTAACTTTTGACTTTACAGTTAAATTTTATACAGTCTGTGATTTTCTTTCATTTCCTTCGCTAGTTATTTAAAACTACCGTTATTATAATTAAGTTATTTTATTACAACTTCTTTAATTATAAAAAAATATTATCTTTAAAATATGTTGTGGAATGCAGTAAAATCCTTTAGTGGATTATTGGAATATACAAGGTGTATTTGATTCTACTAAGGTTCTGCTACCCAATATTCAACAATTTAAATGTAAGGTTTTTAATGAAATTAGCATTTGCATTTTTTTTCTTTTGTTTGTTTATATATACTTCCACTGGTTTCTTTTACTAGTGTAATATGCTGTTATCTTAGCTTTTACAATCCACTGCTGATTGCCTTTTTTTAAGGATACATAAATAATTGCATTTATATATATAAACAATTATATGATAAGATAATTAAGTTAATTATTGGGGTGACTTTTGATTCTAAACAGAAATATATAAATTATAGCACTACTTTAGATGGACTTACAACATTCTGAAAAATAAAAACAGAAATACATGAAAAGGGAGAATCATGTATTTGATAAAATCTAATAAAATGTACGAGTAGCAGTTCATTACAGATCATACATACATATATACAAACTATGATATTTATGAAAAAATCTTATTAAGCTTTTGGGATGATTTATAAAGGTCTTTGTAGACAATGTTTCAAAATACGTATAATTTTGGCATTATGACAAGTATCTACCCTTGTCAATAGTAAAATTTTATCCTATTCAACCAACTTAATATTTTAATATAATAGTAATATTATCTGTATCTTTTATTTTTTCCAAACCATTGCGAGTCTTATTTATCGTACATTTTAATTTTATTTTTGTAAATTAGATATTTTACATTGTTTTGAGATTGAAAAAAAGTCATTTTATTAGGTAGTTATTTAACATTTCCCTCTGAATTTGATATATATTTTGTATTTATTGAATTTAATTTCAAATGTATTGAAAACATTGACTACGAAAAATCATCAACAGTGTTGGTCAAGTATGTTAGATTAAATTATTTGGCTGCGTCACATAATTTGTCTCAAATTTTAAAATTATAAAACTAATTTTAGCCAAACAAAGGATTAAGAAAATCTTTCACAATAGTACTTCATTTAGCGGCCATTATCGCATCTAATATTTATTTGAACGAGCTCTTCTCCCTAATAATCTTAAAAGTTATACATATAGTTCATTTAGGATCTTTGCATACAAGTCAGTATGCTTATTGAATTTCCGAGCATCCTTATTTTGTGTGAGTGTAACACGTACCTACATTCTAGGTAAAGAAAAAAGGCCGCCCACGCCTTGTTTGTCTGTTCTGGGCTTATTATAGATTCAGAGATAATTTTTTCCCTTTTAGGCAAAAATGTTAAGGATTAAAATAATACGAATAATATTACCATGTAACCGAGATAGAGAAAGAGAGCGTTGTACTAGAGGTACGATCACGACTAGTAGTACGTTATTATCGAACTGACTGGAACGGTGTCCCCACCTGTGATATGCGTAATTCAAGATATTGGAAGGGGAATTGTAATGCATTCTCACTTCTTTATATTGCTTTCTCTTATGCTTTTATGGATTCATGTATATATTTCCTCTGAATCTGTATTAGAGAAATCAAGCTGGAATAAATTGTATACATATTTTGACATCTGCACTTTAAATTTTAGAAAAACATCAACTTGGATATACACGATAATTTTCTCAAACTGTAATTTGAGTAAAAAATATTCACGTAGGAAGTGACCCTAATATTTTGATTGTCAACACACTAAATACATAACCTAAACTACTAGACCATGTTGATTTAAAAATTTGATTCTCGAAGTTTCGCCGTCATGAGTGGACAGCATCTTCAGAAGCTGCTTCTCCCTCCAGGTTCAATATTTATAAAATCGATGTTGTATGTAGATGTAGCTGCCAGAGTTTAAGTTTCCTCAAATTTTATTATGTGGTCTGCTTGTGTTAAGGTACGATTCGCTATTTCCAATCTTTCAGTCTATCTTAAGCGATAATTTGCATCGATCTTTTTATTGTTCCTATATATGCCTTTTCAGTATACCTCTAAAGCTGGAAGTTAATCTCCATGGACCATGGACCTTGAAAATTATTTAAATTTAACAAAAATGTATAACACAAAGATTTCATTGCTAACGTAAGTATTACCGATCTAGCCAGTACAGAAAATAATATTGGTTTAAGAAAATTTTCATTACATAAAGATGATTTTAAATCTGGTTTTATATTGAAGACATTAACACAAGTGAAGAATCATTAAATAGTACCTGTAACAAAATAATAAATAAATCTGAGAAACGGCAATCCATCAATATTAAAAAGTGTGCAAAAACGTACTAGCCCTAACAATAATTCAAATGAACTCGTTATGTCGGTGTTGTGACAAACTTTAAATTTGAATTATTCTAGAATACTGAAGATTTTAAAATTTTAAAAATGCCACAGAAATGAAAGAGATAGGCAATATGTAAGAAAAGTACTACTTGATAATTATAAATATTTCTTCTATTAAACAATTGTTATTAATTTAAAATAATGCATATGACCTTATTTTTTATTATACAGACTGTTTAAAAATTTATTTTAAAAACTAATATTTTCTCTAAATCCGACTCTGCAAGACTTTTCTCATATAACGTTAAAGTACTGAAATAATGGTGAAATTTTGTTACACCGAACCTGTATTTTAATTAGACTTTTTTGCTGTAATAAAGGAATTATCTGCCATATTTTAAATTTTTATACTAAGTGTATTTTAAATTTTAGCCAAATAAAAAGTCAGGATAACCAAATAATGGATGAATTTCCCTGACATCAACATTTAATATATTTGATTCACTCTGAAATACTCTGTAGTTAGCTTATATTGACTTATTTTCGATTCCAGAAACTGTTGATGTACATCTTTTTGTTTCACACTGTATATTGTTAACTGGGTATATTATATTTTTTAATTTGTTTAACTTCAAAATAAAAACAAATAGAAAATGAAAAATATTTGGAATCCTAATCCAATGACTTAGAACTTCCCCGATATGAAAATTGTTTTTATAGAATGTCATGTATAGGTGTTAGTGAATAAGAGCTCATCTGATAGTAGATTGAAATAACAACTGATGAATAGTGGCAGCATTATTGATGTATATGTGATAAATTAAATTTAGCACTAAATTGACATCACGTGACCGGTATGTCCATTTGAACGTATTGTGTACATGGAAGTTCTCAGCACGAATTCACACGTTGAATTCATAAATCAAGCTAACCTAGGTGTGTAGTAGTGATAGACGTGAAATGTACACCAAATGCGTATAGATCACATATCATGTTTACCTTCTCGACAATCTGAAATCTGGACAGACACCTCCGAATAAAAATCGCCGATATCGAATAGCAAATTTCGATTTCAACGCTATTTTGAACTTCAAATCAAATAGAAATCGTATACAAACATTGATAGGTTTACTGTGTTGAGATAATATTGATTTAATACAATTATACTATTGTTTGATTATTTCTTGAAACATAGCCCTCCAAATTTAGCAAATGATTCGCTACATATATATATTGGGTGATAAAATAAAATTTCTGCCTCAAAAATTAAAAAAAAAATTCGCTAACTTTATCTGAACTAAATATTAAATAATTAAAATAACATAATTTTTAATAATATAATATAAACGTCCTCACTCTTGGGAGAGAATATTTATTCTGAAACACTTGCTTCTTATGTGTTTTGCATGTATTGCAAGTGATGGAATGATATTCCGTAATTGTTTTAAACAATATCGACAGCCATGGATGTCACAACTGTTAATGTCAGATGTAAATGGCGGCGTTGAGTAACAAATTTTAATTTAAATATAAAAAAATGGGTGAAAAATCGAATGAATTTCTGGTCGTGGAGAAAATATATTCTGTTACTCGGTTAGAATAATAAAATTCGCTAGAGCTCGCTTTCGGAATATTCCACTCGTATCGATTTTTTTTTCGTTCTAACCGAGTAACAGAATATACTGTTAAAGAACTAGGAGTGTTATTGTTTAGGTATTCAATAAAATGTTGTAATACGTAAATAAATTGTTGTGCAAAATATATATTATTATTATTCTCTTCCACATTTCGTCTGCGAGAATTGCTATTTCAGGATATTGTATTATATTACAGTGTTTGTTTGTATAGGTTTTGAACAAGATCACTAGTTTAGCTAATTATTGAGAATATCTCAGTTATCAACTCTGATTAATAATTATTAATGTTAAATCTATAATTTTTGAAAAAATCAGATCGCGCCTAAATTATGCCAAAAGAAAAAAAATCAGTAACTCGGAATCACTAAGGTGTTTTTGTATATTGATTTATTTGAAAAATAAGCAAAAATGTTTTTATTTTTTAATAACATTTCTAAGCCGCACTATAACCTAACCTAACCTAACCTAACCTAACTTAACCTAACCTAACCTTATCTCTTTATAAAAAATCTTAGAGTTTGCCGATCATTGATTGAACATATTTTTACTATCGTATCCAAAGTTTTAATTCAAGTTGAAATGGAAAATAATGGAGTGGGAAGCGAAAGAAATTTAGATGTAAAAGAATATGAACTATAATAACTGGTAAACTTCAGAAATACCAGCCAAACAAAAGAAAATATTTTAAAAATTATTTCAATGAGTAGTTGGATCCGTTAATACTTTTATCTGCTTAAATTTTAATATACCGAATTACTAAGAAAACTTATAGATTAGACGTAGAGTTTTTTAGTAACACAAAGTATTTTCGTAACTATACAGGGTGTTCCATGAGGTTTTGGCCAGTATATATCTCTAAAACTCTCTGAACTACGATATTGAAATTTGGCGATTTTAAACACTGGGTAGTTTTGCCCATTTTAAGTAAGCAGCGACGTTGTTGCTGAATTTACATTAGAGAGACCTTTACAGCAGTGCAAAAATATACAGTGTGTCCCATTAAATATTTTGAAGACGATATCACGTGACCCAAAATGTGACGTTGCAACAATATGTCTGCTTACTTAAAATGGGCAAAACTACCCATTGTTTACAATTGCCAAATTTTAATGTCATAGTTCAGACACCTTTAGAGGTATATACTGGCCAAAACTTCATGGGACACCCTGTATATATAGATAAAGAATACGGAATTTTATTCTGTGGTAATTTTAAAACACTAATCTAAAAATACGCCTGTAACCATAATAAATTTAGTTCAATTTATGATATTGATAATATATTTTTTTTTTTATATATTAAGAATACTAAGACTACAACATCTAACTCTATTAATGTAATTTTTGAACTGTAACTTATAATTTCCGATAGAATGACTAATACGGATGTTTTTCTTGTTGAATTTTGGACATTGATCTGTGGTTGTGTTTTCCTTTACAGACAAATCTTGAGAGCTATTTCTTAAGTTCACTATTTCAAAAATTCCATAAATATTTTAAAATTGAAATGAGGGTGCATTATGCTGCAAACAATAATGAACTCAGCGGTGACTTTGAAACGATTAAAATACAAGAATACTTCTGAAACTAACCTTAGTTTCGCTGAAAATAAAGAATCCCCATAGATAAAACAGAATGTTTTATGTACATCTGACGGTGCAATACCACCAACTATATACTTGTCATATTATTTTACCAACTTGCAAATTCCTTATGCATAAAGTTTAACTAACCTATCATATCCTATTGAAATTTTTCATCGCCAGCGGAATGTTATGCCCCAAACCACTTCCTCATATGTTGAAGAAAAAATAATCAGAAGATGCCAAATCGGGCTGTAGGGGGGATGATTAAACACGTCCCATTTAAATTGGTGCAAAAATGCTATGACAATTACAGGAAAATAAAATATTTTGCTGTTTTTTTATAATATTGGTTTGTATTTTTAATACTGTATTACTTGAGCACAAATAAAGCAAAATACGTAAAGAGTATCTTACACTTGAGGTTTAAGGGATTGTTTGGTAATTCCAAAACTAAACGTTGATTTTGGTAGAAAATCATATACATTTTTAAGTACTATCTGGCTTAAGTATATATAAAACTCAATAGAAAAAGAAAAGCTCCTAAGCAGCACACATATTGACGGATTTGTTAAAGTTAATATTTAGTATATTAGCAAATCAAAAAAAAAATAGAATTGATCCATATTTGAAACTTGATTCAAACATTTATCCAAAACTTGTCATCTGATTCTATGATAGTTATAGAAATGTATCCTATGATAATAGACTAGAAGAGCCCCGACCACTACAAAATGGATTTAAGGACTGAATTATTGAGTTGCACATTATCGATGATCGGTTGCCTCTATACGATGCAGAATTAAACCCGATCGAATTAATTAAGGCCCAACTTGAAGGTTATGTTTCTAGATATAAAACAACGTTTAAATTAGACTCGATAGGGTACAATTGTTTTTGAAAAGTTTCCATTTATAGTATTGAAAATTGGAAAAAATGTATAGAATATGTTATAACGAAAAAAATCATTTTGTATAGATACAATAACAGAACGTTTAACTAAATCGATGATAATTCATTTCGGCAGGAATGATAGTCTTCTCTAAATTTGTACGCCACTGATATCTGATACAGTACCCCACTTTTACTAACACTTTAAATGTTTTATACAATATGAGAAATATCAGAAGTTACTAGATCTTGCGACCAGTTTTTTCTTCGCATGAAGGATCGAAGAAATAAAAGAGTATTTGTTGTCAATGGTTAAAGTATCGTGTTATATTTGATTTATCAATTTATAAAGAGGGAAATTAGATATCAATAAGTATTTGAACCCAATACCTTAGGGTGACTTTAAATGTACTCTGATTTTTTAATAATTACCAGCAACTGAATATTTTCTGTTGTCTTGAGATGTATAGCATGCGAAATATATTTTGTTATCTTATAAGTATAATGGACGGACTAGTCAGATCTTCCGATTCAAAACATTAATTTTGCGGAGTATTAACTTTTCAAAAATAATTTTCTTTTTTATTTCCTTAAAATTAAAAGTGTTTGTGCCTGATCTCGTTCATTCAAAATTACAAATTATTACATCTTCTATATTTCAGTATAACTATTCACAACGTGGCACTTTGACCCCTTAACCTTGAACTGATTACTAAATTCCTGATGGTCTTGATTATCTCCAACAGAGTGGAATAATGTCGTCAATTTAATGGGAATGAACCATCTACCTCTTATCTCTTTTAGTCAACAACCACAAAAACCTATCAAGAGATCATCAACATACTCTATACATGAAAAACTTCAAATAGCCTAATATGTATCTATCTGTCTTCCAAAAATATCATTGACATAACTTCCAGATTCATCCAGTATTTCACATGAGAACACCTCATACCGTCTTTTCCTTTAAGTAGATGGACTGAATTGCTCAGTTTGTAAAACAATTGGACACAAAGAAACTAGCTGCAATAGAAAACCAAAATCATAAGCTCCGAAAGCAGAGATAGAAGCAGAACTAACAACATTTGTTGAAAAAATCGTACAAAATAACTTACCCAATAAAACTGACATAATCTCTACTCCATCTTAAATTACTCTGACTTCGTTTGAAGTTACAAAATATCCAAACCTTCTCCACTCCTCCCCTTTGTTATACCTGAAACAAGCAAATGAAGACATAAAAAGACAAAAATTCAAGTTTAAAATAGAAACTCTCCGCTTCATTCTATACTTCACTGAAATATATAACTTCCTAGATAATACAAGCAAATCAAAAAATATGGAACTAATATCTCAAGATTACTCAAACGAAACTTCTGAATTCACAGTTATATTAAACGTCATTTATTCGAACATTGAGAGCAAAAGCTTGAAAAGAAATATTACCAGCTAAAGAAAAGAGTGTCTCTGGCAAGTCTATCCGTAATCGAAGAAACTGACGGCAAACCAATTTCGCAGCAAGATATCTGAAATGGCTAACTCCTTGGTCCTTGATTATATTAAAACTATCCTCAACTGTCATTTAGAGAAAATGCTAAATTTTATAAAATACATTAATGCATACTGTAAAATTTAATTTCCAATTGTAATTGTTCCGTTCCATTAAAAAAAATAGGTATAAAGATGGAATCATAGTAATAATCCTTGCTCTAAGAAAAAAACTTTTGAAATTAGATGTTTGTCATTTTTTTAGTACCGTAGTATTGAACTGAGATGTCATAGTTGTTTGCTGAAGTTAGAATTATGTTAATTTAAAATGGGTATTTCATCATTTTTGCGAACCTTCGTTATGTCTTAAGATGTGTCCATATATTTTAATTCTAAAGTAATATATTAGGAAGTTTAGTTTTTTTATTGGATTCATATCATAATACTCTACTTTTTCTTGCATCTAGTAAGATTCTTCATCCAAAAAGGTCCCTTTTTTCTGAATTATTAGAGTAGAACAATTTTACTTTATGGGGAGAATGATAATCGCGATTATGGTGTTTTCATTACGCGAATGTATTTTGGAAAAGAAAGGCAAATAAATCGACTTCATTCTATTGTAGATAATGATAATAGTAATATTTATTCTACTTTTTTATTTGATATGACAAATTTCATTTGCACTTTCTGTAATTTTGGATAAAAATATTAAGTATATACGGTAGTAAAAATAGCTGAAAGAAAATTTGACCTTGTGACCTTGTAAGTTGATTTCATGATCCATAATTCTGAAAGCGATAAAATCAAGATATTAATATTATGTCACTCATTTAACTATATTTCTAGGAACGGCAGTTCAAAAGACAAAATTTGATTGTGTTTTAACATCTGTTTGCACGAGGCACCCAGCATGAAAATATCTATCAACATCATGAATACGTATCATCGAAGTCACTTTACCATACAGCATACATGATTATCAATCAATAACCAATCCAACGTTCTCTCGTTAACTGTTTTATGGTGAACTGGTTTTGGAAAGAACTTGATGGAAATATTTATCAGGGCTGAACTCCAAAGTTTAGATTCTACCAAAATTATTTTTTTAAGTATACTTCGTTTACACTTTGCGCAAAATAAATAAAAAATAAAAATATATAATTTACTGATTTTGAGGCAGTAAAAATGGACCGACTACTTAAAAATACTAGAAGGAAATCTAGTCAAATTATCAAATAGAAAATAGTATTCAATATTAAGGAAATAATATATTTTCCTAATATCTACTAGGGTATTTAAAGATACAATAAAAAAATATATTACCAATAAAACTAAAAAACAAAATACATAAAATTTCAATAGTACACAAAATCTATCTATCAAAATTTCCTGGGCACCAAAAAAAAACAAAAAAAATTAAAATTTATTCTACCTGTATAAATATTTTCTATAGTATCTCCCTGTTTTCTTACCTTCTTTACGACTCCTATATTTTATAATTTTACATTCATTTTGTTTATTATTTCAAAAATCTATATTTAAGTTTACGTATTTCAAAAATTTTCGTATTATTTATTTTGTTCCAACGTCATAGGACTACGGAAAAGACAAAACAGGAATGAACCATCAAAAAATTTTGAAGAAAATCAACTAAAATAAGAAAAAGACTAATACAACACACCCAGCGCTGTAATGACAAAGAATAACAGAGAAGAAAGGTATTTCAAAACAATATATTAGGAAAATTAATAATAAAAATTTTTCTTCCTACCTTTATTTCTACCTATTAATTGATGTCGGTGGATTCCACTATACAATCTAAACTATATTTTACTACCTAATCAAAATAAACTCGTGCTATTAGGCTTTAACCTATTATACACAAAGCATCCTAGTCCCGACCTGCGGTATGTATTTTGTATCTTTTGGGTCGTGAAAACCACTCTGTGAGCAAGCTCTCTAGTCGGTTTTTACTGTGGTTTGACCAGCCTGCATCCTCACTAACATGAACTACTTTTTTGAAATGCTTCCAAACGAATGATCCATATCACTCTTCATAAAGACGATCTACTCCGCCTCATTACAATACCAATCAATCTGAAAAATTGACATATGATGCACAAAAGTAGCTTTATTATTTCGCCTGGGTCAATGAGGAATATCGTTTAACAATTACCAGATACTTTTAAAAAAATTATTTCTCTATTTAGGCATATTTGGAGTATGGTGTAGTTAAAAATGTGTTATGCAGGCTGATTCTTTGGAAGTTAATATTAGACGTTTTAGACAAACCTGATAATTAAAATATGAAAACTTGCGGTATAATATTTTTGGTTATGCTCAATTGAATTAAAATAGAACATCCAGCTACTTCCGGTAACTTCCTTGTTTTAAATAGGACACCCTGTATATTATTACGTATTTCTATAAAGCTACTTTTAAAGATTCCTTCAATATAAGGATTGGCTGTCTTATACTAAATGTTTTACAAAATATGACCATTTTTATCACGAAAAACTATTACCATGTACCTTTATAATTAATGAAAATTTTAACTTTTTTTTCGTACAAAATTTTTTAGTATTGTGTATTTTGATTAAACTTGGATATTTTATGAATAAGTGTTTAAAGATTTCTCAACTTTCTTAAATAGATCACCCTGTATATTATAATATTTACTATTCTTTATGTTTCGTTAACCACACCCAATGCCTAAATCGCATTATTATTGAGATTTTCGGTTCGGAGTTTGAATTTTGTTTGTAAAAAGTGCCATGGAACATAATAAACTTAAGTACTAATGAAAAGTGAGATTAATTTAAGCTCTACTTTAATATTTTAAATTTTAAATTTAAAATTTTTTAATCTGAATTTTTTTAGAAAAAACTCTTGTTCTTTATGTTTTATTAACCATTCTCTTTAACTAAATCTAACCGTTATTGAGATTTTACCTTTTAACGAATGGATTAGGAGTTTGTATTAACTTTTTTTTAAAAAGGAATAAATTCGAATCAACTATAAAATTTAATGAAGGTGCTAAACAAAAGAAATTCAGACTTTCCAAAATAAAGTTATGATCTTCATGAAAACCTTGGTATACTAGTGGTTTGGTCGTAAAAATGAAAAATCTATTTCCGGGCAAAAAAATTAAATTTGTATATCCACCAAATAAATTGCATAATAGAGTTTTCGAAATTCGTTCGCATATTTGAAAATAATATAAAAACTGAATTATACAATAAAATTTTACTGTTTAATGTTTTTATGTATTCCAGAATTGAAAATGAAACTCATTTTTATATTTAATTATGAAAATAATTTTTCATTCTAAACATTTTGAAACATTATAACTGCTTTTGTTTCTATTTATATACTGGTAAACTACTCCATAATAAATTTAGAGGTCCGCAATAAAGCTACTTTCATTTCAACGTAAAACAGTTTTCTTTTGTGATTATATTTCTATATTAAATAGATGTTTGCAGAGAAAAACATATTGAAGTTACTTGTGCTGGTGCCATCTACCAGAGTACTTAAAAAGACATGAAAGTTATATGTTGTTTTGCAGTGAAAAACGACGTTTGTTTGAGATTTACTAATTGAAATTTAAATGGCACTACATAACTACAGATAACTTTATTTCTTACGTAAACTGGTACATGGCTCCACCCTCATTCAAACTTGAAGATAAGTTCCTTTACAAATATCTCCTGCGCCACACATTTTACCTAATAATAAAATGAAATTGGTAAGAACCTGTTATTTTCTCTAATTAAGAATTATTTGCATATATACTTAATAATGTTCTTATAAATACCCATAGAATGTCGAGATTTTCCTATTTACTTTCATTTTACATTTTGTATTATTTAATGTTCTCCGTTTTTTCTTAAAATATTTTGTATTCGTGTATTCCACACATACTTACTAAGTAAGTTTAAAATGACCTTATATTTAATACTTTGTATAATTTAATAAAAGTAGATCCTTTTTAACAAAAACTTTAATTCAAGTTTAAAATTTAAGTAATAAAATTGAAGGCGTAATAATAAAATGTACCCTACACAGTTCAGATTCTTGTTCCTTTTAAAACTGAGCGTTTCGCGTTAGTCATAAGCGATTTTTGTTTATGAGGTGAATTGCCTTTGGCTACGTTTAGTCGTTGAGTTATCGTACACGTCTCACTTCCTGAAAAAGCCGCATAAAATTAGTTGTCGCAACATTGAGAAATACCTCAAAAATAATACAGTCATTCGAAAGGAGTAATCTTTAGATTGACCGTGGAAGCCTACGTACTTCAATAAAGGATGTTGTGTTGTAGATATAAAAATATATTATTTTTTTATTAATCTGCATCTGGATATTTTTACTGGGAATTTCGTTAATTGGTTAGTCTGTCGAAACATCTTGTATCTATGTTAGAACTGGCGTGAAACCCATTAACCATTTTTTAGAACCACCTCATGGCCCCTATCTACAGTTAGCGTTTTTTCATTTACCGTTTGGAAATAAACAAACTAGTCAATCAATTACTGATTATGTGGGGATTTTAATTAAATAAGCATTAAAATTATATTAATATATATCGAGTACTTCAAATGAAACGCCACTGCACAGACACACCCTAAATCAATGATAGAAAAAATATCCCGCAAAAGCCAAGTTAATTGATTTGTACATTTTTCTGCGTTTGAAAGGTGTTGATTAGCAAATGGATGAACTGCAATTAGTTTTCCTGCATTCGTTTGTAAGGGCGTTATCTAAACAGTTTTCGCCATTGGAAGGGAAAGTCATGAATCCACCTGTTTATACTGTATGTTACTGTAAAAATAATGTTTCAATCAAGAATTTATGATGCAAAATAAATAATTTTATGTTTACATAGAAAGAGGCATTCTAAGCGGTTGTGTATTTGAAAAATAGAAACAATAAAGAGATGGTTACATATCACAAATGACGGAATCCGACATTTGACATAAAATGTTAACAAAATTTAAGTAAGATTTATGAATTGAGATTGTTGTAATTTAAGTATCATATAAATGTTGTTAAAAATCCTTATAAATGACCAAGACCAGAGCAAAATTTAATATTGTTATCAAAACATAGACTGCTCTTTGTCAGCAAGGTCTTCAATTTGTGGGATAGATCAGTCTACATAATTCCTCTTTGAATACTTTCTTTTTTACAATAGTCTCTTCACTACTTCCTGTTTTTGAATTTTTATTTTTAGTTAAATCTAGCTATACAATTTCAGTTCTTTATCTTGGTCTACTTTGTATAACGGGTTTGTTCATTTTTGATAATTTTCTTATTAACTAACGGTTAGAGAATTTTGTATAAGCGCATTTGACTTATTTATTAGTAGAGTCACCAAAGAGTAAATATCTACAGGAAACACCCTGTTCTCATTCATTGTGCTTGACGCATGAATAATGGTGGAATATCTATTGTAACATAGTAATTTAAAATCATTATTGACAGCATTAATATTTTGATCTCGTACTTCTTAGTCTCTTTTTTGTATTGCTTTTAAGTTTATTTCATAATTGTTTAAAAACAAAATGTTTTTCCATATATCTATAATTTTAAAATTTTACTATAAACGATTAGTAATACTGCTAGCTTTCTGATCTATGGAAATTATTGTTAATGTATAACAATTTATTTTTCAAGTAGATGCTATAAACTATTTCTGCTAGTAACTCACAACAACCTTTGTTGTAAAAATGTCATTTTAGTATTGATTAATTGTTAGAGACGAAAAATTACTAAAATGTTTTTGGTACCTACTGCATTTGGTTAGAAAGGCTTTAAATTGAAGTTTACTTTCACTAGTTTTAACCTTCTTGTGGTAGTTTATTAAACTCATTTAGACCTGTATAAAACAATATTTTCATTGAGCTAAACAAATCTCAGCAGATGGAAATTATTCCTTTGTCTGGTGATATAATTATATACCTCGGAATATTATGAACTAGGTGACATAACCTGGAAGCAAGTTGTTCATTTTAAAAGTAAATGTCATTGCTGCTATGTACAACGTATCTTCTACTGAGATGCAATATATCAAGCGTAAATGAAACATTTTTGTGCCGGTTGCACTTTAAAATCACTCTTGTACCATGGTATTTAAAATTGACATATTTTAAACCAGGAAAACCAATGATTAACGCAACGGAAATTCGCCAGCACGTACTCGTTCCTAAGCACACACAAAGTTTATAAAAATTTGATTGAGAAAGAAAGTAGAAATGGTGAATTCGAATACAAAAATTGTTTTTAATACCTTTTCACTAAAAAATTAGATTTGTTAATTAGTTTATTATTAAAGTGAGTGATAGTTTGTGCAAACCGTGATTAGTAAGACAAACAGGGTATTTGTAGTATACCTATAAATTTTACACCGCAATAAACTGTTTCGCATAAATATTTTTGGAATGAAGAATATTTATTTGTTACTAATAGTGTTAATTATTTTTTATGGGAGAAAAGTCACATAAAATTTATATGTGTGGAACTTGCAAATATAAAAGTATACTTTCCACTCGAACAAAACACTTGCTCCCACATAATACAGAGTGAGCCACGGAAAACAGTCCACCCCGATATTTGGCAGTATTCATTAGATTTTAATTTACCAAAATTAATATATAACAAATAAATAAAAACGAATAAAAATATATTTAGGACACAAGGTAGTAACTTCTAACGTGATCTGTTAAAATGAGATAAGCGCTTAAATATCAAATGGATTATAATTTATAATACCTCTGGCTTTTGTCCTTTTGGGGTTTATCATTTCAATGAAGATATATATAGCAGAGTACTTAGTTTTTCCGATTTTGTTATGAAATGATTATCATTTTTTAATTGTCATAATTTTTAAATAAAAAATAGTCAAACTAGTAGATTACCTTTTTCTTACTATAAAGAGAAGTACGGTAAATTTTTTATATTAGCATGAACTTTTTCTAAAATTATATCGTAATGTATTAACATTTTTATACAAAATCATATAATCTTGTATGATAGAGATGCCAGCACATATTTTTTTGTTTTTGTTTTTAAAATAGTAAAATAGTATAATTATAAATTGAAAATCGCTGCTCATGAATACCCACACATAGTAATAAATATTTTCTCTTACAATGATTTGGCAAATGTTAGTTCAATTAAAATAAATTAGTAGCACCAAAAATTTTAAATTCCCGCTCTTTATCCTACAGATAACTTTTCGTGCAGCGGTACTGGATCACCATTGTAATAAATAATATTTTAAAATATTATATCTGAAATACAAAACAGTGAAATGCTCTTTTTTTTGAAAATAATAATTTTTCTTTATTCTTCTAATAGTCAAAAATTCTGAAACAATAGATTCATAAAAATTATAGCATGACTATCAAAAGAATTTTTCATCATATCATCTTATCTCATTAAGATATTAGGGAAGTCTCTTCTAAAACTAGGGCATAAAAAATGATACCTTGGTGAAATAAAAGCCTAAAAGCACCCTATCATAATAGCGCAACTATAGTAAAAATATCTTTCATAAGATTAAGATAATGTTTTACTATCAACCTATCGACTAATTTTTCCGATAAAGGCACGTAATATTATACAGTGTGTCTACTTAAGTTGGAACCATATGGAAAACTTTTTTATTATTAATTTTAGGAAAAAAAGTTATTCTTCATAAAAAGTCCTGCATTATCTAAAACCTAGAATACAGTCATCAAATATCAAATTTTTTCAGTGGTATACGAGGTTTGTCAAAAAATATGAGTTTTACTCAAGAGTAAAGTACCTTTAAATTTGACAATATCAAAAAATGTTACTAAAAAAAGTTAATCAGAATTAAAAATTACGTTTAAATATGCAAATTTTATTATTTGCAAAATAAATGAATATGCACTTATTACGCGTTTTAATTGCAAAATTATTAGAAAACATCGAAAAACTAAAAGGTTATCATGTGTTTCGTAATCACAAGAGATAAATGTTCATTCAAAATAGTAATATTAGTAAAAAATAAAATAATCTGAAGTTTTAATTTAAATGGATGTACTTGCATATTTAAACGTAATTTTTAATTCTGATCAACTTTTTTTAGTAACATTTTTCGATATTGTCAAAAATAAAGGTACTTTACTCTTGAGCAAAATTTATATTTTTCGACAAACCTTGTATACGGCTCAACAACTTTTAAATCCGATAGTTGTATTTCAGGTTTTAGACCATGCAGAACTTTTTATAAAGAATAACTTTTTTTCATAAAACTAATAATAAAAAAGTTTTCCATATGGTTCCAACTTAAGTAGACACACTGTATATAAATAAACATAAAACTATGACGTACTCAACAAAAGTGATCTACTAGCTAAATATACAGGTTTAGAAAGTATTTAAACAGACATAGGCGAAATCTTAATGAGTAAAAGAATACGAAATATATGAATATATCCAAATAACCCATAAAGAACACAATAATATGTCTCCTCTTGACCGAACTAGAGTTACGACTGCAACTGCCGTTACGTTACTATGGAATTGAGACTGGAAAGTTGTTCCCATCTCAAGATATTGATAATACGTTGTCTCTCTTTTATAACGCGTTCTTTATCACCCGCATGGTATGACCTCAAATATTCAGGCCAAATCTGTAGATTTAGTTTGGATCTGACTTCATTTTTTTCTGTTTACTAAACATCAAAATATTTTCTCCAGGCATGTTTTATCTCATGCTGTATATGCCAGATCTTATCTTATAGTCTATGTAGTTCTTGTTTTACTCTCGCTGATCGCCTATTCTACGGCAATAACACAATATATTTGACTAGATTACGATTTTGGTAACACTCTGTTACAGCAATCCGAAAACCGTTCATGATCCAATAGTGAGGTATACAAGATAAATATTTGGCAACCTGTCAAAAATATTAAAGTGAAAATAGCACTTTGACCGTTTTCCGTTTTTCCCGAATTTCTTCACAACAAATAGAAAAGTCTTAGTAATTTATTTTATTTACATATTTCAGTATAGTCTCAATTGCATCACTAAAATTTCTTAGGACTCAAAATATGCATACTGCAAAATTCATTGTACATTGATTGAAAGCAGGAATTATTGATATAGTCAATTTTCGGTTGATCAACTGTTGAGCATCGTTTCTGGCATGTAGATTGGTTTCTAATGACACTGTAGGGCTAACTGCACCTAGTAATAATGAATAACTCGATCGAAGTCCAAAAGGTCAATCGCTATGACATGTTGATAGAGGAATTCACCAAGGAATTAAAGCTTTAATCGATTAAAATTCTGTTGAGCTTCCAGTAAGTTAATCAGGCTGGAGTTTCAGTTCATTCGTATTTATTGATACCATGGATAACAACGATAATAACTTAAAGACATTTTATTTATTAAATTTGTTTAAAAGGTGTATAGTCCCACTGGTAATAAATCATTCATTTAAGAAATATTGTTTATACTTTTTGGAAAATATTTTATACATTTGAGAATATGTTTCCTATTTTTTAATTCACTTAGTTGCCGTAATTCTAGCAATGTCATGACTCCAAAAGTTTTTGAAATATGACTGTTCTAATTTAAAAAATAGTAATACGACGAATACATAAAAAGTAACGCTCTCTCCTATATATCCAGAAAATTGAAACAGAAATAGTAGATTTTTCTATGTAGAGAAAAATTCAAGTTTATTCGTAGATAGAGCCAGTAACGTGAGCAGAATACAGAATATTTTTATCGGCAACTTCCCTCTCGTTTATATAAAATGTTTTGTAATCTGATTAAATGTAATCGTTCTAACTTTCGGAACGGCTTTATTAAAAATAACTTTTTACTTTTACTTTAGATTTTTATTATTTGCTTATTACTTTAACATTAATATTTATTATATTATATTAAACCTCTTTATTGGTTTGTATGGATCTATCAATTAGACAGATAATCGTATCGAAGCATCGTTCAATAGCATCTTGATAAATGCCTATTTACATTATCATTTATAATTGAGCGTGCGAAATTAGATAAATTGGCTTGTCACGCGGGACGCTTTGTATAACAAAGTGGATTGAGGCAGACTTATCGTCTAACTAATTCAACTAATCGAGTGTACTTATGTGTAAATTATTGGCTTATTAATCTGTATCGAAATTATTTACGGATTTGTCATAATAGATACACTTAGAAAACAGTTTTATAAAGTAGGTAACAATACAATTTTTATTTAATTTAAATTAATTTTAATTATTTACTGTGTGTGGGATAACCTTGAAATCTTCTACTAATATTGGGTAAAGAGATTACAATGGATTTTGATAATTTGTTATGGGTGGGCTCTCCATAACTTATCATAATTCAACATTAAATGGATTAAAAGAGCATTTTTACCAAAAGAACAGTATTACAAAAGAAAATACTTTACAATCAAATAACTAAAGTTTTATTAAGGAATTAAGTTATTCTAGTGAGTTACTCTTATTAATTTTGTTTGTTTTCTTAAACAAGTTAAAGAAGGAATCCGTGTTTCATTCAAACCTTTAAAAAACATAGGATGATATCTACTCCCCGCAAGGGATACATTGCTTCTAATGTCTTCCATAGGCATATAGAAGAATGGCTCTGGTTCAGGAGTGCGTAGAGGCCCTAGACAAGCTTAGCTATCATTGGGAGGTAACACTACTATGGGTTCCGTACCATAGAGGGATCGTGGGGAACAAACGAGCCGATGAGCTAGCAAGGCTCGGAGCCGGCAGCAAGCCCTGGGGATCGGAACCAATAATAGGAATAAGTAAAATGTAATCCTCTTCATTACTTGAAAAGTGGGCGTAAAAGGCCCGGGAAGGTAGTCGAGGATGTAGACAAGTCAAGCAGGCAATCGCTGGACCGGCTCCAAGAAGGACCAGGTGGCTACTGGAAAGAACCAGAGAGCAACTATGGTTGATCGTTGGAGTACTCACTAGGCATTGCAGGCTCAGAAGACACCTGACCTTGTTTGGGGCAGCGGAGGACGCAGACTGCCAGAAATATGGAGGGGAAGACGAGACCTCCCTCCATTACCTGTTCAACTGTGAGGTCTACCGGCATCTGAGGAAAGAAATCTTTGGTGTCGAACAGATGGAATCGGAAGGTCTACACGCCCTCTCATGGAACGATATCCTAACCTTTATTGGAAGGTCAAGGCGTTTCGAGGAGGGGCAAACGTGAGGAAGTAAGAAGGAGGAAAATTAGAGATGGAAAAAAGGGCCTGAATAGGCCTACTTGCCAGACATCAGCCTCCCTACCTTATGAGGACAACATTACATTGGAGAACGAGGAACAATCAGAAGAACACAAGAAGTGTGACTTTAACAGAATGGTCTATTGCCGAACACCAGCGCCAGAGGAAACACTAGATTCTATTCAACACTGTAGTACTAGCGAAAGTTTCACATTTTTATCTTCAGAAGATTCGAGAAGCAATAGAAATACGAAAATATATAAATCATATCAACAGAGAAGATGGATATTATATTTACTCCACTACTTTATTGCTTATTGGTTCAGTCTACAAGTTTTGTGTGTATGTATTATTTCTGAATCGCTGGTAAAGACTAAAATATTGGAATTGCATCGAATCATTTTTTATGCCCTACTTTTAGAAGAGACTTCCCTAATATCTTAATGAGATAAGATGATATGATGAAAAATTCTTTTGATAGTCATGCTATAATTTTTATGAATCTATTGTTTCAGAATTTTTGACTATTAGGAGAATAAAGAAAAATTATTATTTTCAAAAAAAAAGAGCATTTCGCTGTTTTGTATTTTGTATTTCAGATATAATATTTTAAAATATTATTTATTACAATGGTGATCCAGCACCGCTGCACGAAAAGTTATCTGTAGGATAAAGAGCGGGAATTTAAAATTTTTGGTGGTACTAATTTATTTTCATTGAAATAGCATTTGCCAAATCATTGTAAGAGAAAATATTTATTACTATGTGTATTCATGAGCAGTGATTTTCAATTTATAATTATACTATTTTACTATTTTAAAAACAAAAACAAAAAAATATGTGCTGGCATCTCTATCATACAAGATTATATGATTTTATATAAAAATGTTAATACATTACGACATAATTTTAGAAAAAATTCATGCTAATATAAAAAATTTACCGTACTTTTCTTTATAGTAAGAAAAAGGTAATCTACTATAAAAAAATTAGATGGTTGAGGCTGTTGGAGTTTTTACAATTTGTTGATGTCAAATTCCCATTTCTTCCGTTCCTCTTCTTTAATAGTAACTACTGCACTGAATCACGCTCAGCCATATAGGACGAAGAAAGTGCGATTAAAAACTTCTGTACTATTTTGTTCTATTGCTCACAATCCAGGGTATCCACAGTAGAGAACTATTGATTTTCGAAGCCAAAACTCTTAGCATCAATTTTTGGATTTTACTTTGAGTTCTTCGTTAATTGTGAGTTCTACGAGTTTCTCTTCCTATCTGCATTTGTAAAAGGATCCCTACTCGGTTGTTGTAATTAACTTCAGCTCATCATTTGCCAATTATAAAATAACTTCATTACATATTTTAAACAGGTCTATCAATTAAACAGGTCTATCAATTAAACAGGTCTATCAATTAAACAGGTCTATCAATTAAACAGGTCTATCAATTAAACAGGTCTATCAATTAAACAGGTCTATCAATTAAACAGGTCTATCAATTAAACAGGTCTATCAATTAAACAGGTCTATCAATTAAACAGGTCTATCAATTAAACAGGTCTATCAATTAAACAGGTCTATCAATTAAACAGGTCTATCAATTAAACAGGTCTATCAATTAAACAGGTCTATCAATTAAACAGGTCTATCAATTAAACAGGTCTATCAATTAAACAGGTCTATCAATTAAACAGGTCTATCAATTAAACAGGTCTATCAATTAAACAGGTCTATCAATTAAACAGGTCTATCAATTAAACAGGTCTATCAATTAAACAGGTCTATCAATTAAAAAGGTCTATCAATTAAACAGGTCTATCAATTAAACAGGTCTATCAATTAAACAGGTCTATCAATTAAACAGGTCTATCAATTAAACGATGTTGTTTTTTGATAGAATCAGGTTACAAGTTCATCATCATCTTGTTTAGAAGACGACGAAAAAAGGAGGATCCATGTGGCTATTTTAAGTATTGCTTTTCCAGCCCCTAAAATAAGATAAATAATTTCTCTTCATATCAGCATGCCTTTTATTTTATTTTTTTGACGAGGTGGAAAGCTTTTATAGCCTGACCCTGGGAATGGTACCCAGGAGTGTGGGACTCCTTGGTTATTAGCCAAGTGTACCCACTAAAACCACCTCTATCACACACCCGTCTTTTGGAGCCCCCGGAACCACCTATAGGCATAACGTCAGGGGCACCGACCCATTACACCATCCAGATTCGACTATGCTAATTCGTCGCGCTCCTTTACTGCCTTCTCTATGTAATTCTCAATCACTCTCCATTCAGTCTCCCCTTTCATCATAATTCTCATCACACTTCTTGCGTTAACCTCCTCTCCCACTACCTGCTCCACCCTAGCCTTCTCATTTATCCATCTCTCGCACTCCAGGACTGCATGTTCTGCCGTATCACGCGCACCACAGCTCGTACAGTCCTCCACATCTCTCTTCCCTATTCTCTTCAAGTACACTCCGAAAGCCCCGTGACCGCTCAAGAATTGACTCAAGCAGTACGTGGCTTTCCGATGTCGGCACTTCATCCACTCCCTCACATCCGGGATCAAAGTCCTCGTCCACTCCGCTACCCCTTCTATCCGTCTCCATCTTAACTGCCATTCGTCCAGGCTCTCTTCCCTTGCCTCTCTCTTCCCTTGCCCATCATACATTCTTGCTCTCTCCCTCGCCAGTATATCCACAGGTACGACCCCGGCCAGGACGAAAATCGCTTCAGCCGACACGGTCCTGTAACCCCTGACGATTCGGAGGGCCATTCTCCTTTGCACACTTCTCAACATACTCGTATATTTCTCCATCCTCAGGACCGGGAGCCACACTGGTGCTGGGTACAGCAACACGGAGTTCACCACTCCCCCCAGTATGGCCCTCTTCCCCCAGGACGGGCCGTTCACGTTTGGCATGAGGCGGGTCAGAGCGGCCCCCAAAAGCTCAGCTTTGGTGACGGCCCTCCTGATATGCTCACTGAATGTAAGCATATCGTCAAGCCATACACCCAAATACTTCACAGCCTTCGTTGGGCGCACCCTTTCACCGCCCATGTCGAACTCTATAACCCTTTTGTTCCTTTTTCCGGCTAGGATCACACACTCAGTCTTACTCGCTGCTAACTCCAACCCATTCTTCCTCATCCATCTTCCTATTACACTTAGCGCCCTCTCCGTCCTCCTGATCAGGTCATGCTTATCTCGCGACCTCACCACAAGAGAGAGGTGGTCAGCATATGCCACCGTAAAGCATTCGTCCGGGAGGGTCAACCGAAGCACCGGGTCATACAGTACCCCCCACAATGTTGGTCCGAGGACCGACCCCTGTGGGACGCCCTGCGAAACCCTTATCCAGTCGTTCCCCACTTGTAGTACCCTATCACTCAAATAGCTCTCTGTCAGATTTATTATGTATTGATTCACACCCGCCCTTTTCATATTCTCTACAATCACACTCCACCTTGCCGTGTTGAACGCGTTTTTCACATCCAACAACACCAAGGCGACCCACTTATCCCTCCTCTCTTCAGCCTTTCCCACAACAAACTTCACCGCGTCCGTGGTGGATCTACCCTTTCGGAAGCCGAACTGCCTTTCGGACAGGAGGCAGATCGGCCTGTACTTCCCACTCTCTCCCTTGGGGATTAGGCAGAGGCCAGCCCTCTTCCACTCCCTGGGGAACGTTTGTTCCGCAAGCAGTCGGTTGAAGACCCTCACTACCGTGTGCGTATAAGATCCTGCCAGGAGCTTTACAGTTTCCGCCAGGATCCCATCCACCCCCGGTGCCTTCCCGTTCTTCAGACACTCTGCAGCCACCTTTAGTTCATCCTCGGAGAAGTACTCGAACCGGTCTGTGGGCGGTCCTCGTTCAACGCCGTCTGCAACCCATGGGAACAGGTCCCGGGCAACGTCAAAGGCCTCTTTTTCCCCCGGTCGTCCGCCACTACTCTCGCCACCTTTCACTCTGCTGGTTACTATCTTGTACCCCAGCCCCCACACATCTTCTTCTACTTCCTCTATCAGCTCTTTCCACTTTTGCCTCTTATTACATGCAATCAGCCTCTTGTAGGACCGCCACGCCTCCTTGTACTCCGCTTGGAGGTCTTCACACGGGATGCGTCTGCTGTGTGCCCTCCTGATCCTCCTCCGAAGTGAAGTGCAAAATTTTCTTTTTTCGGCTACCTCGGCGGTCCACCAATAAGGCATCTCGCTCCTTTCGCTCTGGAGGTTCCGTCTCTGGTCGCCCAGATCCTGAGCCTCCCTCACTATCCTGGTCAGGGTTCGGTAGCTCTCTACCTCCCCGGTTCCCATCCATTCCAAAGCTGCCTTTATTGTTTTCTCGTCCAGCAGCCTTCCTTTCATTTCTACTCTCATCCTTGTTCTTGTACTACTTTCTATCGCTACCTCAAACATAATATGCCTGTGCAGGCTCAGAGATTCTTCCTCGCTCACCATCCAGTTCTTAACAGTGGCGGATACCCTCCTCGAGGAGAGGGTCACATCTATGAAGGATGCGCTAGCTCCCCGCACGAAAGTGGGTAATTCGCCTCTGTTTTCCACATTCATCCCCGTCTGTGCTATCCATTCCTCCCAATATTTTCCCTTCATTTCAGTCACCGGCGACCCCCACAGCGCCGATTTGGCGTTGAAATCGCCCATGACTAAACATTTTGATTTATGCCTTGCCACGTCCATGATGGTATCGACTGGCCTCTCGTACTCCTGTCGGGTAACATTTGGAGAAATGTAACACCCAATCACACTTATCCCCCCCCCATTTTGACGCATACAAAACCCATTCCACTCTCCTCCATTTTCATTCCTGCCACTCCCCTGTTTCTCAGTTTCACAGCCACATCCTTTCTATAATCGCACCACCATCCGTGGTTGACCAGCAAACGGTTCGGCTCTGCCACCACGAGCAGATCCGCCCCATACCCAGCCGCCGCCTCATTCAACGCATCATGTGCAGCTCTCGCTCTCCCTACATTCGCTTGGATTATTTTCATACTAGCTTGTTTTAAGCCCCACTCACCAGTCACATACTTTCAACCTAATACGCTCGCTCCCTTTCTCGCTCCCTCATCACAGCTGTCCTAAATGCAGGACATTCCTGTGAGTCCGCTCTGTGGCCCCCAACTTCGCATAGCACGCATCTCGATTCATCATTGCAAGCCTTAACCTCGTGCCCAGTTTGTCCACATCTTAGGCACTGATTGGACCTATCAGGTCACCGACAGCTCGCCCTCAAATGCCCGTACTCCAAACAGCGGAAACACCTTATTACTTCCATCCTTTTTCTGATTTTCACCCTCATCCATCCCATGTTGATCCAGCCCCCTCCTACCACATTTCCTACCTTCGCTCTCCTTACTGTCAAAGTGGCATTACAACTGCCCATTCTATTTTTTCTTATAGTGATGTCCTCAATATCCTCTCTATTTACCCCCTTTCTCTCCTTCATAATCCCCTCCCTCACTTCATCCGCTCCCATCCCTTCATCGACGTCAAAGACCACCACCTTCTCCACATCCCTGTGGATTGTCATCTCCAGCCCCTGGGTTTTTTCTGCAATTGCTTTCCTGAGCTTTTCCTCTTCTCCTTTCCCCCCTTGACCTCTACTAAAAGGTCCCCTTTGTTAAATAAATTTAACTCAAAATATTATTAAACACAGACGGATGATGAATACATAAATAATGCTTGCTTACACAACTCCAATTAGGGAAATATTCTTATCGGAACATTCATTATCGCCTTATCAGTTAGTGGTTGTTGACGTTAATTTTAATATCTAACGTTTTTGTTGTTGTATCAATTATATTTCAGATAATTGGGCAAAAATTGTTAACGAGAGTTTTACCATATTTTAAAGGAAATGTAAAAGAACAAAATAAAATTTAAAATATACTAGTGATTTATTTCCGACTCTTGGTGCATGGAATTTTTTTTCTTAAAAATATATACTTTCATCTTATTTTCCTGATATTAACGAAATTTGTATAAAAATATATGTTAATAACTATCTAATAAAAAATGTAAATGGTAGTATTACATAATAAAAATTAAGACTTCATCTACTGTGACTGCTTTAAATGTAAATTATTCGCAACCTTGCAAAAGGAAGGCTGCAGATTTTAAAAATTAGTGTTATGGAATATTAGATATCTTGAATATTTCTCCTAAGTTACATACTGTTACATACTCTCTCAATACATATAATAAAAATCGATTTCTTTCTAGGACTCAATATTTTTGTAGTAAAAAAACTTATTAACTTCTGATCTCTTCTTAACTGCTAGTCGACTTTTTTAGCCCGTTATTAGAAAAAACATTTTAAAATACAATATAATTAATAGATCCTTCTAAAGAAATTTTGTCGTTGTTTTTTAAGAATTTGGGTTATATCGTCTTAAATATGAAAAGATAATTGTACTTATCTGAATTTCCACCGTATTACAAAGCTTTTTAAATTATTTATCTGACCAATGTTTCACCACGATACTGTGGCATTTTCAAAAACTGACGCAAGATTGATAGATTTGACAAGCGTAAGCAACTTCACGTCACAAACATTTCAAGCAATATGTACAATAATATTCTTCTTTTCTAAAAAAAATTTTGTTTATTATATTATACAGGTATTTAGTCCAAAAGAACTTCCCAAGTTTAATTGTTCATTTAATACTGTATACTGAGGACATTTTAGGTGTATATTTATTTCATATTCCTCCAAAAAATCAAGTACTTCTTTCTTGTAACTTACATGAAGTACCTCAACTGTTGTTTCAATTGTGTTGTTAAGTGTAGGTTTGTGTTTAGTGTTTATAAGGTGTTTTGGTCAGAAACTTTGTAATAATGTGGAAATTCAGATAAATACAATTTATCTTTTCATATTTATTATGGATAATTTCCACAAAGTAAGGGTTGAAACAATGAATTCAATTGTATTCTCTTATCAATATTTTTGCTCTAACTAAAATGTTCAATAGTAACAACAGATCGTCGAATATTTAAAATAAATTAAGTATGGAATTAAAGTTAAAATAAGATGATTACATTTAAATTAACGTTAAAGTTGAGCAAATGGCTGTTCTTTACAAACTTTTAATTCATTTAAAGTTCTAATCAACACAAGATTTTTAAATTTTTGTGTACCTGTCAAGCTAAGATGCGAAATTATAATTTATAAAAATGAGAATGTTGACATTTGTATTAACTTGGTTTACCAAAGTCTAGATACATAAAAGTAATCATCATTAATCAATTTTTTAATAGTACGTGGTAAATTTTTTGCGCGAAAAAGATCTTATTAATTAATAATTATTAACAAATTTTTCAATGAATTTCAAAACCTCTTTACATTTGAGATAATTCGAAATCGCTCGACAGTCAAATTAAGAGCCCAATCTAAATTGGACCTTTATATTTTCTATTTCGCTTTAGGGGTTTTCTTCAAAACATCTTAGTTAAATAAAATCTAAATAAAAGTAGCAGACATTTTATTAAAGCTGTAGTATACCTACAGGTAAATTAAATACGACTTCAAAATCTTAAAAAAATATTGAATAATTTAAATACATTTTTATATCATGATTATTACTATATATTTATATTTTTCTATTTTTTTCTAATAGCTTTCGTAATTACTTCAATCTTATTTTACTCTATATATCATAATCATTATATTTCCTAGCAGTGTTCCATTTTTAATTCTTTTTTTAACTTAATTTGCGTTATTTCCGTTGGTAAGAGTACTTTTAGTTGTCATAATTTTCTCTTGATTTCTTTTCAGCGTCCTTTTACTTAGTTAAAATTACTAGAGGTAATTTATAATTCTAAACTCTTGTAATTATAATATATCATTTTATAAACTTTAAATATTTGATATACTTACCTAGTTGCTAGACTTAAATACCATTTTTTTTTTGTAAATAAAGCTTACGGTATAACCAAATTTTCCACAAGGAGCAATTCAATTCCTCGAGAAGCAATCACATCAATTTCATGATAAAATCTCTGCCTAGTTTTATCTATTTTATTCAACAAACTGAATACGAAGACCCGCAGCTTTCACAAACATACGTTTTCATTTTCTAGTGGCAATTTAAATTTATATCTTTACCTAGTGAATTTACATTTCATTTGATTCAGGTACACATGAAATGCGCACTGCATTTGTTCAACAAATCTGTATAAACTAGTTATTCAGACCTACCTACCCTTTCGACGTGACTGTACACATGAGAGTCATCAAATAATAACTTTCATGATAATTCAATAACTACAATTTTAGATTTACGTTGTAAATGTCCAAAAAATACTTACTATATTTTAAACATCGACTAATTTGATTTGTTTATACTCATTTAATTATATATAGTAACAAGGAGCCTCCTGATTATTAGTAGTAAATTAATTAGCAATCACATGATCATTGAATAAGAATTCTACTGAAGTTGCTTCATTATTTAAACTGTAGATGATTCTAGGAGCAAAGCCAATTATAGTTATAAATTTTAAAATCTCAACTACATTATTCAGAAAGATTGTAGCCATACGCTTCTCGGAAGTCCAAGATTATCACTGCGTCGAGCAAATGTAATACCACGTTTTTCATTGCATTAAAATTCAAAGGATTTTGAAAATAGTCACTCTTCTTCAATTTTTTATTGAATAATTTCTTCATTTTAATTGTTTATTTTTACTCCCATTTCTTTATAACTACACTCTAAAAAGTTTGAAATTCCAATCTTCAAGAATCAAGAATAGTCCAAGATGATGATTTTGTAGTTAATTGTACATGTTAAGTTTATAAAAAATAGTTTACAATTGAAAAGAGAAATCCATCATAAATATGACAAATAGACGATGGATAACGAAAAGTGTTGGATGTGATTCAGTTTATGTGAAAGGTTTTTTTTTTGATTCAGAGATAGAGATAGCCTGTGCCTGTGTAACTAAAGAGTTGATTACTGAATTCTTTTGACTGAGATGATGGTTTGAGACGTATTGGAGATATACAGGGTTGGGATAAAGATTAATTTAAATGGGATACCCTGTATATTTTTGCAGATTTTGAAAGAGCTTATTATTTCTCGAATTTGTACATACTGGGTTTAGTGGAAATAAAAACGAGAAATAACTCAGCTTTAGTTGTAGAATAAGTAAATTTATTTATATGAACCATTCTTAATCGTACAATTTATTTCCGTAAACAGTTTGGCAATAGTTAGCTACTGGATAGTACTCGTTTATTTCTTACTATTAATAAAAACAATATCAATTTGTTTATCTAAATGGTATTTTACTCTAATGTATAAAAAATTAAAAGTGGTTTATTAAAGTGCAGTATTCCTCGTTTTTACAGATTTTTTACACTAAACCCAGTATGTACGAATGCGAAATAACAAGATCTTTCAAAATCTGCAAAAATATACAGGGTGCTCCATTTAACTTAAAAAAGTTGAGAGTATTTTCGGTTAAACCGGAAGTATATTATTAGCAAAAAAAATGTACGTCCTCTGCTTTTTGCCCCATTTCGTTTTAAAGATATTTACTTGGTTCCATACTTCATCTCAACCATGTATTGGTGTAGATTGGTTTTCTGCATATAGATCAATCTAAATTATCGTCCCACATCCTTAATTCCTAACAATTTTATCAATTTTCGCTCTTCACATAAATATTCTATCAATAGTCTAGTAGATCAGATCAGGTCTCCTAGCTAAAGACACTAAATATTTCAACTTTGTTAATTTGGGTGAAAAGTGTCTCACCTCGATATATTTTACTGTCCAAAACCAATACGACTTTTGGTTCTCATGCATCCCAAATATAACGCGGTGCTCCGGAAGCATTAGTTTCATTCTGGCCGTGGAAGCCTGCGAATTTGTCATGCAGACAACTAGGTAAAATTGATCAATTAAATTTGCTTCTAGGAGGCAGCATTTATGTTAACAATTATAGCATTATTTTTTACTTAGAATATGTTTTTAGAAAAGTTATATAGTCAAGATATACGAGTATAAAGAATACATTATTTATATATAATTTTCATCTGCATCGTTGAATTTTTGTGTGCATCAGAAATACATAGTTCCCCATTTGCATTAGACATACATTAAATGTTTGTATGTAATCTCTTATTTTCGGTATTTTTAAAACTTTTGGGGTTGTGTGTAACTAAGAACTAATTTTTTGGAGTGTATGCTTCTTATGCTTCAGTAATTTTGGATTAATCTAAATAATTTGAATTGGTTTGTACACATTTTGCATTAAAATCATTATATTTTGATTTGTTACCGGTTATTTGCTAAATGCATATTTGTGGAAACACTAACAGTACATAGAATATCATAACAAAATTTAACCTTTTTTACAGATTTAATAAAAAAAATTTACAATTTATTTATTAGCTCTGCTAAAATACTAATATTCAATTTGACATTGTATTCGATTTTCTTTTATCATTTCAAAAACCAAAGTGATGGTGGGATATACCTAATTGCTAAATATACTATTAGTTTTAATAATGCTTTTCACTTTATTATACTCTCCAAATTAATTTCTGAAATTTATCTTTTAAATTGTATGTACTTGCGATACTCATGGTTTGAAATTAAACATTGAACTATTAGATAGAACACTCGCATTCCTTGCAAATGACGCTATGGCATGTAATACCGGAATTAGAGATTGTGATAATAGTATTAGATATTGGGGATACTGGGGGTATTTGAATTATATGATATTTTCAAACATATAAGTATAATATGATTGAAAATATACGTATCTAAAAGCAAAACCTAGCCTACTCGTCTACATTGTATTGATTAGGTTTTTGTAGTTAAGAAAATAACATTACTTTTCCATTAAATAAATGTATATGTACAACTTAACCTGTTTCTTATTCTATTAATTTAATTTATTGCCACACTTAATCACACTGTAATATTTTAAATAAATTTTATAATATTTTTTTACTCAAACTTCTTTTCTTGTTCCTTTTACACATTTATAACTATTTTTTTTTTTTATTTTATTTATTTAACGTCGGCCTATTTCTGCTACCGAGGCTAAACACCGACGCCGGGAGCACGCTACCCCTAACCGGAAATTTTGCCGGCAAGGGCCCAGCTCTATAGTGGATACGCCTGTGATGCGATAACTATAGTTAAGCAGTGCCCAGCGCGGTTAGTAGTTGGATGGGTGACCACCAGCGAACACCGTATGCCCGTACAGCCTGCAGCGACTAGTAGCATATCATAGCTCGCAGGCACTATACCAATGAGCACGAGGTATAGTGGAGATATGCCGTCTTTCGGAGGAGACGTTAAGCTATCGGTCCCGAGTCCATGGATGTTGGGCTCGTTAAAGATCCCTACCTCGGGTTGGAATACCTGAGGATTTATAACTATTATTTGGGCGCTAACAAAAAAACTTATTAATGTCTAATTTTTAATTTCAATTTCAATGTGAACGATGATACTAAGAATTTTATTTAGATCCAGCTTGCGACTGGTGCTCTTAAGATGAGAATCTGTTTCTGCAACGTGTATGATTCACAAACATATGTCGATGAAAACAACGTAGGCAGAATTTGGTCATATTTTTGAAGGCTCTTTTATGGTTCTGGTACTATTGACCAAAATTCAGCGTAGTCTTTCTTCTCTCTCTATTCTTTATAAATAACTTGTAAGTGTTTATTACTTTTCATTTCAATAAACTCGTCAAACAATTCTGGGTAGTTACAGTCCAAAACCGAGGCCATTTGTGAAATAGCTGTAGGTGCCAGCGATTCTCTACGAGCCAGTAGTAAATTTTTAATTTTTCTTAAATATTGAAATCTTTTTTTAAATTCGTTGGATAGTGAAGATAAATAATTTGAAATTATCTAGTAGTTTTCTTTGAAAATATCTATACGTGAACTTTGTTAGGGCAAGCAAATATTTTATTCGTTATCTATGAAATTATTTTATTTTTACTTTGCAACTTTCGATTGAGCCTGTTGAGTGAATATCGGATAGAAAAGCTACAAGACACTACCGACCGTCATTTTGCAGTTCAGGGTAATTTTTATCATTTTGCTGTAAAAACAGTATTATTTCTTGACATAAAGAAAAAAAACGTTCAAAAACTTTTTCTCTACTAAGCCAATGCACTGAGGTATGCAAAATAACATCGCTGTAGTGATTACCCACTTCTTCCAGAATATTTTTAAATCTTCTGTGGTTTAGTTCCCGTGTTTGGTATAATTTACAATATCTATGACAGTTTTTATTTCGATTTCTGAATTAACATTACGTACCGCCAAGTTTTGTTTTTGAATAATGTAGTAAAATGTCATTGATCCGTACAAAACCAAACATTTTTTTATTTCTATCGCATTCTGCTCTGCCAATAATATCAAGATAATCTGAGCCTTTGGTTTGGTCTTTCATTGGAAGAATTTTCAAAAAATCTTCGGCGATTGAATTCTGTTCAGTGCAGTATCTAATCTAAACTGAGCATTGTGATGTTGCTGTAATATCGGTACTGGGTGATATTAATTGACTGTTGACTTAGTTATATAGTAAAATTTGAAGCTACCAAGTGGCCACTTATAAATGCTTATGGGGCCGTAGTTTGAATACTGCACTAGAGAAAAAAATTATCATTACGTTTATGGACCAGGTTAGACCAAATGAACATTTTGCACTTCTTTTTGGCGCGTGTGTCCCATTTTCTCATTCTACAAACCTTTTAAAATGTTCATTAACTATTCAATTTCTCCCTTTTATGTCTGTATTTATCTAATCTAAGCAAAGCAAAAAATTTGGTAAAAGTATTTCAAATATTAATTTTAGTTGCTTAATTAAGAATAAACCTCTATTCAACATATTTAATTATCGTGTGATATTTTTAAAATAAAATAGCAATCTTTAGAATACTTTTTTTAAATCATATAACTATCTATCATTTCAAAAGTAAATATTTGAAATTTCTTAAATCATGTCGCTATATTTCTTACTTCGACTCTTTTAAAAATTCTTTTTACGTGCCATTAAAATATGGGCTTCATCGCGACCATATATACTCGATGTGTATATATGAAGAGGAAGTGAACTTTAAAAATCTGTCAACCAGATGAATGTAACAAGCGAAATGTGTACCGAGAAAAGGATGCAATATACATTTGTACTGAAAATTTCCTTGCCTGGAAGACTTTAAAAGGTTTTCATATAAATTATTACGGAAATAATTTTATTATTTGAGCGCATACTTTTTGCGGCACCATAAGCTTACAATATATTTAAACAATCAGTAGTCGTGTAAATGAATTTAATAAAACCAACAAAATAAACGAACAATATTTTTCATAGTGATATTTTGTTAAATTATATAAAAATATCAAATTTATAACGTAAGTCACCCATATAAATAAAGAGATAACCTTATATAATTTGTCGAACATAATAATTAGTATTTACAACATTTAGCCGAAGAAGAGCAAGATTTTAATACCAACGAAATTTAAAGCAAATCGAACAATGTAAAAACTTAAATTAGATGTATGTATTGATTGAAAGTTTGTTGGGATGTTATTTATTTATGTATATTGTTATTATGTATTATTATGATATGTTAGTTATGGAAGAAATGTATGCTTTGGTTGTTATGGATGGATGTGATTAGATTGTAAGAGATTGTCAAAAGTTCAGAAGAAAATGAATGTATTTAGAACGTATTTACAATTATTATTATTACAACAGCAAATCTTTTTTTTTTAATGATTGAACTTTTATTCTCGTTATTAGAAAACAGTATCCTTGGGATTGGTTAATAATAGATTAATCGTGTTGAATATTCAAATTTTTTGTTAGTATTAATATTATTGTAATTTTGGTTATTTTGATTACACAAAAATACCCGCACTTTACTAATTACATTTATCTTTATACCTTCTTCAGCAGAAGAAGATCACCATATGAAAACAAAACATCTTTTTTTTATAAAAAAAAAATTATACTACCCTGATAATTAAAATTTTTATACATAGTGATAATAAATACCGCCATTACTTTTTTACTTTCATCACTATTTAATTTACTCATTTGAATGCAAAACATCTAAATATTATTGGACTCTTAGTAGTCAATAGCTTAAGAAATTAATGTTGTGTATGAAAAAAATAATTCATCTTGTTCTGTTTATTTCTCCTTTTTTTTATAATCAATAATCCTCTTAACAACCAAAACTAATTAATCATCATCATTTATTTTCTATTTTTCTAATCATTCCATTGATTTTATTTATCCATTTTCCATTTAATAGAATTATAAGTAATTTTGAAAATGTAACTGCCTGGATATACAGAAACTGTTAAATTTGAGTTAACTATTATATCTCCAAACCATTAATAATAATTTTTCTTTACTCATGCCCCTATTTCAAAAAGATACCGTTACTATATATAGGATGTTCCACAAAACTTGGCTTAACAATGTGATCTTGTAAACTAAAATAATATATTTTTAAATATTTGCAAGATACACAGAAATTTAAATACGAATTAAATTGACTAAATATAAGTCAATAAAACAGCAAATGTAAAGTTTGGAATATATGTTATGGTTTTCAAGTTATACATGAAAAACCAGATTTGTCATTTGCTTTTTTGTCACTATAGAGGATATACAAAACATTTCTTATTTTTTCCAACGTTTCATATATTCAGATCCATCATCAACTTTTTTCTGAAGATTTGAAACGTTGAGAAAAGTCTTAGAAACACAGTAGTAGTTACATATGGCATTTTAAACAAAATGATCTTGTTTCGTATTTGATAATTATAAAATATTTTTTAGAGATAAAAACAAAACTAGCAAGGTTTGATTTACATTTAAATTAACAACCGTAATAGGTATTTTAGATTATCTATTGCCTTCTTGTTAGACGTTTAAATGGTCAATTTCTGATCTATTTTCTCTAGTTAATTACAAGATAGCAGTGTTAACCCCGTATTAATATATCATATCATGGATCGTTTCATGCCACATTTGTTTTCTTGTTATTTTTTTTATTTAGTGTATTAATCAAGAACGTGATAATAAACTATAAGCTAGGTTTGTTTGCATGCAATAATTAGTATTGAAATACAAACAATCACCAAAAATACAGAAGCAATTTAAAAGTGAAATTTAAAACTATGTAACTATAGTAGATTTGCTCAAAATGTCTACCACTTTACTGTCAATTTAATATAAAACCTTCCCAGTAAACACAATAATGTTGGCAAGATAAAAATTCATTAAAAGAACTATTTGTAAATAACTAGCACCGATATGCCAATACATAATTATTACTATTATTTGGACATCAAAATTATACCGGAATACCAATAAACAATGTATCATAACTAAGTGCAAAAATTTACAAAATCACTTTTAAGATCTTACCTCAGCCAAAAGACATTCCGAATAAAAATGGGACCTTATACAAATACGTAGAGCAGAAGCTGGGGAGCCTCAAGACCCAGTAATGTCTCAACTGTTCTATTTAATGTACATCTCGGATATTCCTAGGACGCAAATGACATATTTGTATCTAGACGCCCATAATACCTCCATAACTGCTAGGAGCACACACCCACGGTTGATAACCCGTTATGTCCAAGAAGCCAAGTGGTGCTGTTCAAGAAACGCCAAAACGATCCCATGGACAATCTGGAGATCTTCGGAGAATATATAAGATGGGGTCCTTCGACAGATCTCTGCAGTCATCTTAGATCAGTGACTGACTTTCAAACAGAACTTAGATGCTGCTGTCGATTATAAATAAGGGTAGATTCTACAAATCAAAACTAAACGTGTTACCATGCTGAGATATGCCTCAGCCGCTTGGAGCTGAAAGCAAATACAAATAGAACAAACTTTGGTTACAATAGACTCCAGTTCTAACGACTATGAAGAACGAGTATTCAAAGACCTAAGATAGCACCCTAACAGATAACTTGATAATTGCTCAACTACCCTGTAGATGACCATGAAAGAAATCCATGCCATAAAAAACAGACGATGTTTCAAAAACGGATTTGACAAACATTTACAATAGGGATGAGAAAGGCAGGCGTCGCAAAACTTTGTTCAAATCTCTTTCTACAAAAAGCCCGCAGGCAGTGAAAGACAATACCTACTTTAAGAAAGACTGATGGGATTACCATATCCTTAGAAACCTCAAATGTTTCTGCTAAATGGGTGAGTATCTCGCACATGTGTGAGGACATAGCCACTTATGCAGAAGCACAAAAAATGACGAAACAAGAAAATCGAACAAAAAATACACAAAAATCAAAAAGTCGAAGTTACGAGGCCAGGACACCGGAGGTATTCTTGGGCTTGACGGCAAACACCAAAGCACCATTTTTATAGAATTTTAGATATATAGAAACAGAAACTATCCAGATAAAAAGTACTGAGCACTACCTCTGTGTGGAAAATGTCGAAAGATTTACTTCACAAAACCGTTTGGAGTAAAGTCATATGACAATGGAGATCAGAGGTTCTACCAGAGGAGGCCGAAGGCAATTATAACTCAGTATATGAGAGTTGTAATAATTCTAGGCGGCCTCAGATCATACTTCTTCATTTTTTTAGAAACTATCGTATATTTCATGTAGTGGAGGCAATCAGGAATTTACAGTTGTATATTTACATCCATCGAAAAGTTATTCGTAATTATTTTTGTAACTTTTAGATCGTCCGGTATTTATATAAAATAGAATATATACAAACAAGATAAAATTTACTCGTGTAAGAGGAGTAGAGTTCTATATATGATTATATTTTTTTTGACATTTAAGCATTAATTAAATTTCCCACCTCTCGACCATGACAACCTACCAAAATCGAGTAATTGTGGTCCCCTTGCTATAAAATAAGTGGACTTGTGTTATTTTTGTTTATTTAAGATGCAGGGATAGCAAATTATCTATATCGGGATTGTTCTGGAAAAATTCAATCAATAATGATAATTAAAAAACGTGCAATCGGAGTGGTGGTTATACCACCAGGAAAAAACCGTAAAAAAGATTACACTTTTACAGTTTTTTTATACACAATCAAAGCCCTGTTTACAAATGACTGTAATGTTTTATTTTTATTTATACTTTATATAACTTGAGTGCTTTTGCAAAAACATTAACGGGCTGAAAATTTCTGCTGCAATCCGTCTTTGATTTATTATTAATTTTATATTACATTTTGATTTTAACCAATTTTATAATTTCTTCTATCTTCGATTCTGTTTAGACAATATTCTATTTTACAATAGTGTACATTTAAATTTTATTAAAAATGCGATTGGTAATGTAAGAATTTGAATAATATGGCACACTTTTTCAGTTGAAAAATTTAATTATATGGATTAAAATTCTTGAAGATGCATTGAAATTGCTTTAAAATATTTGGTTATGCTATAATAAAATTTATTATAAACGCATGATATAACTGTGATTAGGTTTCAAATTCTTGAAATGAATGCATTTAATAAGTTTGAAATAACTTAAAAACACTTTCAACTGTGTATTAGAAACGAGAGTAACGTAAATTAAATATAATTTCAAACTATTTCTCCCGTAATAAACTAAACTGTCTGGATCTAAAAACTTCATAATACTATTCTCATTACACGGTGTGATAGAGCAAGTATATTCTTTTAACAATTAACTCTAATCAGTATCTCTAATTATTTATTAAGAAACTATAGTTGATGGGTGTAATAAATATAATTTAACAGTTCAGGGACCTTATAAGGGTGAAATTAGGAAATAAGAGCAACAACAAGGTAAGTACCTGGGGAGTTAATTAGAGGTTGCGACATAAATTTATCGAACAGCAGGATAATTTGATAAAGTATTAACAGCGGACGTCTAGTAAGTCCGTCTAAGTCTCCACATCAGGTCTTGTACAAGTAATCTTGCTCTAATAATTGAAATTTGCTTTCGGGAATAGGGAGTATTGCAAAATAGGGATAAATTCAATAATACATAAATCGATATGAGTATATTGACATGATATAAAAATGGGGCATAAAAATTCATAATGAATAGCAACTATAGTTTATTTTTATTTTGATTATTCGAGATAGCATTATTATTATATTTATGTTCAACATCTGTCATAAATTGATAATAATATTTCAATGGAATTTCTAATTCTATTAATTATATAAAAGTCCATAAGTTATATTTAATTAAATTAAAAGGACCGTTATGAAAAATTTGAATTAAACTTTTGTAGTTACGTTTTCGTCCTATTAATTATGTTAGTGTTACTGTTAAAACACAATACTTAATTGAAATCAAGTGTAGATCTACATGTAAAGTGAATTAAGACAGTCAGTGAAATAATGGAATTAATCCTGTTATTTAAAATTTCGTTCAAGAGACGTTTGAATTCGCCCAGTATAAATCAAGGAAAATGGACAACGAGAACTTGGAGATGCATAAATAAAAAAAATATTTGAATAGTGTCCAACACAACAAGAAGGAATAATTGTTTCCATTCTACAAAAATAAAACTCATGTTACCACAAATTTAAAAATGATTTACCATAAAAAAAGGATGACCTGTTGTTCCTGCAACATCATTTTCATTTTCATTTAATTAAAATCGTATATTTAACACATTTTTGAGGGCGGATTGCATGACATGCTATTCATACAACTCCGATCTACGAGATACTTCATAAGTTCCTATGGAAAAGGCGATTTCCAGATTTTCTAATTATGGTTATCAGTATAGGAGGACGTATTCAATTCCTGAGAAGACGCTTGATTCAAAGGACGCTAGGATGTGCTTGTACTAGTGAAAGAGGACACATAAAAAGTTTGTTTCTAATCTGTAAAAGACATTAATAATTACGTAATTAGAGGTTATAATATTGATTCTTTTATAAAAAAACACAACGGGATTCACTTGATATTAATATTATTTTAATTATTTTATTTATTCGAAATAATTCATCAAAATTAATTTTGAATTAACAGATGTCATCTGCATAGAAAATTTCAATATTAATCGATTATTTTATCGATGAATTAATAGATAGAATAATTTGAGAAATTTACTACTCAAATTATAAAAACTACAAACACTATTAATTGAGAACCAAAATAAAACTAAAATTAAACATTGTGGACTCACGAACCCAAAAGGCTCAAAAATATCATAACAATATTTATTTCACCAGACACGAAAAGCATACTGAAATATAATTTTATGAAACGTGTATCTGTTTTAAATCTTTAAACAGCATTTAGCACATGCAAATAAAAAAAATTCAAAGGTATATATAAATTTTAAAAAATTCGCTCAACTTTTATAAAAATTATTAAACAAGTTCCGAAGATCAGTAAGCATTAGAAACAACGAATTAGGTTGGAAACCCTTTATACGTAGAAACTGAATACAAAGCCAAATTTATAATTTTAAGTTAAGTTATAAATCTTCACTTCATATCGCAATAATTTTCTTTTTATATATTTTTTATAATTAACTTATATTTTATTTGTTGCGTTAAACTCTTATATCATAAGATCCACTAAATTTCTTAGGCTCCGTCATTTTTAGCGTTGTCAAGTTTATTACGACTGAATAGCTTTTAAGCTACAATAAAATTTAAAAGCTGACGAAGATTACTGAAATAAAAGCGAGGTGTGATTATTTCGAAAACGTGGTTGCTGATACGCTCTAAATCCTCTTTCGACACTATAAAATTAAACTGTCAATGTAATCCTGCCTATTTAGATCTTATAAATCAGTCAGACGGATGTGTAGTTCCTGCAAGAGGTGATCTATTACATTTGGTGACATGTATCTTTAGAGAGTATGGTCCTAAAAAATTACTTTCTTTGGGCAGATATATCGATTTACGCTCCAGAAGATTATTTGAATTTATAATAAAAGTATACCACCGTAAAATACGTATTATTTAGAAAATAAGATAAATCTTAATTTGAAATTTTTATAAATATAAAAATCGCATGAGTTAGTATTCTATTTTATTATTTCTGTTCGCTATTCGTACAAGTCTTTATATTCTTTTGCATTATTTCCGATTTACTATAGTTAAAATCAATAATATAATTCTTAATCTTACATCACTATGAAGTTAAAGAACTGAACTAATCAGTGAAACATAAGCATTTGTTACTTCATTTGTAGAATTAGCCCAAGAACTATTTTGTTTTGAAGTTTATGCATCAATTGGTTCGTCTTTTGGGTTTTCATATCTTAAAAACTGTATGATATGAACTTTAGTGTATAAATACGATTCAGTGACTATTCCAGTGGCGTTCAAAATATTTTTTTACTAGATCGCAAAACACGTCTTGCCTCAACTGTTCTATTAACGAAGAGGTTTACTTATTATTAATTAGCTACGACAGCTGTTCCAGATATATCCACAAAACATGTTCTGAATTAAACGCATCTAAAATGAAAGTAATGGAATTGGAGGGAAAACGAGTCTTGAAATATTTTTGTGATGACTGCACTAGTGGTTTTCTTCAAGTTCCGAAGATACTCAAGGCTTATGAAGAGTTAAAACTAGAAATCTTAGCATTAAAAAGTCTAGCCACTTCAACTGTCTCTGAAGGAAATCTGTATTGCGAGCTGCGCGAACACCAAAAGCGCGCTAAACACATTATGCTCTTCAACATCCCTGAAAGTGACAAGGATTTGGAAGAGGCCAAATCCCTCTTTAATGAACTGACTAATAGCGGAGTTGGCATTAAGCAGATATCCCGATAAAGTTGTATTATCTAATGAGCAAGAGGTGAACATCATTTTAAAAAATCGCAGTACGTTCAAAAATCTAAAAATTTTTATCAGCCCTGATCTTACACCCAAACAACCCAAATAAGACATGGCTATTAGAAAAGAGATGAAAACTCGTATTGCCTCAGGCAAAACTGGCTTATAAATACGTCACAATAAAGGGTTCCTCAAGATTTCATCAAAAAACCAACACTGCCCAATTCCGATCTTTGTGTATATTTCCAGAACGTCAGAGGATTACGTACTAAACTCAACTCATTACTTGCCAATGCTTATTCTTCTTTTGACATAATTATATTTAATGAAACTTATGTTAACCAAAATGTTAATTACTCTGCACTTCATTTGTACAACTATAATATATACAGAAAGGATCGCTCTTCTTCCACCAACCAGACCTTGGTGGCAGTGTCTTAATAACAGTGTGCAAAAATTTATTCAGTAAATTGCTTCCCGCAACGCAAAATATTGAACATCTTTTTGTTCTAATTGGAAGAGGGGCTAATCAATACATAGTGGGATTTTTATGATAATATTGAAAGGCTATGAGAGCTTTATCCAAATGCTCGATTTTTTAGGAGATTTCAACCTTCATGCCACTTGGAAGATCAGTGCCTACAGTTTCTTAGTAACTCATGCTCCCAATTTATCACCAGATGAAGTTGATGCTATCGAAATTGTTGGCAACGATTCAGGTTTGTACAATCTTTGTTAGGTCAACAGCATAGTAAATGAGGCTGGCTCCCTATAGGACTTTGTTTTCCTACAAGATTCTTGGACTGTGGTTGAATGTCCTGTTGTAAATATAATGGATCCGCCAGATATTTATCATCCACTATTGACGTTCGTATTAGAATTTGAAAATTTTAATAATAACGATGAAAATAATGGTGAACTTGCTCCTGAAGGTTATTATAAGGATCTAAATTATGCAAATCTGTTAGGAATATCTGATTTTTTATCTTAGTTTGACGGGGATCTAATGCTATATAATTAGACCCTAGAAAATATGCTTTGTATTCTTTATGAGATTTTAAATGTATCTGTTAAGTTATATGTACCTTTAAAAACATTTTCTAAGCAAAAATTTCCAAGGTGGTTTTCTCCTGCTCTAAAGAGTTTGATCATTGCTAAGAAAAAAGCTCATTTAAACTATACAAATTTCGGATCACAATTAGATTATCAAGAATTTAGTGGGTTAAGATCTCAGTGTAAATGTTTAAAAAGGGAATGCTACAATAATTTTGTTTTAAAATCTGAGCACTCAGATTCTTATAATTTAAAAGGATTCTGGAATTTTTTTAATTCCAAACGTAAAATTGTAGGAATACCCAATGAAGTTAGATACTATGGAATCCAACGATCCACCGGCACTGAAATAGCCGAACTTTTTGCTCAGTACTTTTTAACTGTTTCAACAGCGATGCTCATTGTGATCTACCTAATAAAGAAGTATCTAATGATACCCTTAATTTAAATACGTTTGCCATCCCTATTTCAGAACTGCATTCTAAACTTTGTAATTTAGACATCTATAAAGGTCCTGGGCCGGATGGTATCCCTCCCCTTATTCTAAGTTTATGTGGTGGTATCTTATTAAGACCACTCTATATTATTTTTAATAAGTCACTATCTTCGGGGAGGTTCCCGTTTTATTGGAAAAAAAGATACATAACCCCAATATATAAGTCAGCAGTAGGAATGAGGTAAAAAATTACCTACCAATCAGTATACTTAGCACAATTCCTAAGCTATTTGAAAACACTGTGTGTGACTATTTAACATCAGTTCTTAATGGCAAAATTATAAACAAACAGTTCGGTTTTAGAGCTGGTAAATCAAACGAACTCAATTTATTGACATATTCTGACTCCTTGTCAGGCGCCCTGGAAGAGAGTTTGAAGGCGTTTGACAGAGTTAATCACCGTGTCTTATTACATAAGCTATATCTAACAGGACTTGCGGTTCCCTGTTAGATTAGCTCAGAAGTTACTTGGTTGATAGAACTCAGACTGTACGGATATATAATTTTAAATCCAGCGAAATTCAGGTTAAGTCAGGTGTTCCGCAAGGGTCCCACCTTGGATCTTAATTATTCAATATATTTATTAATGCTATTTCTAGTTGTTTCCATTATGCTTTTTACCTGTTATTTGCTGACGTTCTAAAATTTTTCATAAAAATTAGTAACTTTGACGATTCTGTTAAGCTCCAGTCAGGTTTAGATAATTTAGTCAAGTGGTGTGAAGGCAATGGCATGAAGTTAAATGCAACCAAATGCCACACAATAATATTCTCCATTGAACATTATATAAGAGACCTTGGTGTAATATTTGATAAATCACTAACTTTCATCCCACGTTTGTTATCCGCTATTACAAAAGCTCACCAGATGTTGGGTTTTTTAAGAAGATGTACACATCAAAATTTTGTATTGTGCATTAGTTAGACCAAACTTGGAGTATGATTCGAGTTTATGGTGCCCGTGCTATAACAGCCATATTCATTGCATAGAAAGAGTTCAGCATATATTCCTCAGATATCTTGCTTTCAAATTCAACCTGACAATACACGATTATTCAGATTTAGAAAAAAGTCGCTCCTTGTGTTCGTTACACCACCGACGCCTAAGTAAATAACTGAAGATGTTGTACGGTATAATACACTCTTATGCTTCCTGTCCCTTACTGCTAGATAGAACAAATTACGGTGCTAACAATTTTGTAACGAGAGCTTGTAAATTGGCGAATGAAAACACCATCTTGGAATTTTTTTTGATAGAAGAAGCAATTTCTTGAAACAGCTTCATGATTGTTCATTTTAATGTCATATAGTGTATTTATTGTGTACTATGTTCAGTTGTTTTTGCGCACAGTGAGTTAATTTTGCTAAATATTTTTCTACTTGTTACATTTTAAATAATATTTTTAACTTTTTACAGCACTCTATTTCTGTATAGATATTATTGAAGAATTGGGCTTGGCCGCTAATAAATAAATAAATTTAAGAATATTTGTGATTTGTGTGCTGATTCCGTGGTTAATATTTTTTAATTTTCGTATCTCATTAATCAATTAGTGTGTTTGAAAACGCAGATAGTGTACGTGTGCATAAAGGAATTTATTAAGTGTGCAAAATATAACTGACGTGTCCAGTAAGGTTTGGTTGTAATTTATCTTGTGATTATAATGCAAGGCTCCGATGGCATTCTGCATTTCAATAAGCTTGCTGGATTCGGCCGTACGAACCTAGCTTGTGAATAAACTAGATTTTATGGTATAAATACACAGTCAGATCCGAATTATCTTGCTGAATAAATATGAATTCAATAGAGATATAATTTCGGAAGGCTGCTTCAATGTACTAACGTTAACATGTGGCAAAAAGAGATTCTTGGAGTATTAGGTATCTAGTTTTTGTTTCATTAATTATGTAGTTCCAGGGATTATTTGAAACAATCAACTATACTTTTTGAGGAGCCTGTCGGGGACGTAAAATTAAATTTTTTGTTTTGTATAATCAAATTTCATTACAATATACAAGTGAACATCAAAATAAGGAAACAAAATATTTCATGAATAAAAAAAATAGTTTATAAAAATCTGACAGACACGTACACTATAGTGCCAATAATATTTTGGTATTTTATTATGTTCATGCATTAAATTTCTCATTTCGATGACAACCTTTCTTTAAGTGCTAACATCTCGAAAAATACTTATTTTATGGAAGTATGACAAGAGCACATAATTTACTCATAAAACTTTATGAAATGTAAAAATAAATCTAAAACTATGATTTATTCAGTAGCGTTCTAGTTAGGGTGGGGGGCGAAGGGATTCTTCAATCCAGCAATACGCCACTGGCTGCACCAATTAAAAAGGCTTTTTTGCCCTTAAGTTAATTAAACTGACTTACAAAATTTAATTTTTAATATAATAAACGGAGTGATATAGAAGTTAAAGTAAATATTAATTTTAAATTTTAAACTTTAACCTTCTGTATCTCAAAAATGGTAGGCGCTAGGACTTTCTATTTTTGTATGTACTATTCACATTAAGAATATTGGAATGTTTTTTTGGAACACCTTGTATATTGTTAAATTGTTTGTATCTTATTTCTGCTGGTAAATAGTAAACTAATATATTTTAAAATATGTTATAGAAACATGAATTTAATAGACGATGATACTTGGAAGTAAAGATCCATCACTTTGTAAAACATGAAACTATATTTATTTTTGGACGTACTACACTAAGAATATTGGGAATATCTTGTATAATTCCAAGAGATAATATTAAGTCTTCGTAACCAGTTCTTCTATATTGAATTAAGAATTCGTTTTGAGCTCTATACCCAGCCTTAGTGTTTTGATTTGTAATTCTTATTATTCATTTATTGCATATTTAGTTCCAAAATACTGTTCCTTATTTATTTTTCTTTGTCTGTCTTAATCCATATTTCAACATATTAAACATAAAACCAAAACTGCATATTTATATCCATAAAACTTTTGAAATATGTACAGAATATAACACAATAATTGAGACATATTTAAGAAATATCACAGAAAACATGAAAATGTTCTATTTTTTTTTTTCAAAAACTCTTTCCTCCCTTCTAAATTATTTGTCCTTAAAGAGTCAATTGAAAAACGGTTATTTGCTAATAAAATCCCAACCACTTAATGGACTTTATTAAAATTTGAAGGGTATTAAGAGCGCGTAGGTTCTGTTTATATTATTTTAAATGTTAATTCGGCATTACATATAAGAAACTTGGTTAATTGATTAAATTCTTGATTATATATATAGAGTCCTGTTTATAAATTATATATTATTTCTTAACTATACAGCAAATATATTTTCAATCAAGAATCATAAGATCATCGAACTGTTGGTTACGATGTTCATTTAACTGTTTTTTTTAAGAATAAGTGGAAATATATTAATATGGATGCATTTGATGGAGTCCTCATTACAATCTCTTGAAATATCAATTTTTAACAACTTGTTAGATATGATATACAGAAATCGAAATATTTTATTCGGACTACATAATCATCTTAACGCATGGTTAGTGATGTATTTTAAATTAGGGATTGTTAATCGTTTATATATGCTTAGAAAACATTACAAGAAATTAAACATTACTACTCTAGTAATATTTTTGGTTTAGAGAATTTCAACTTAATGTCAAATGAAATAAAATTTATTGAGATACCACCTCGCCGGAATCTAAAATTAGTTTTTATATGTACGAAAACTTCATTTAAGATTTCCGAATCAGTCAACTAAGATTATTTAATTGTAATACAGTTTCTCTCGATAATTGTTCTGCTTGGGAATTCAGAACACGTTCACTTATTTTCATAAAGCGAAATTTTAAAAGATTGTATCTGCGATTGAAAATAACATGGAACTGACTACTGTGGATTCTTTAATTGTGATTCCTAAATTTTTTCTGATGTTTTGAACAATGTTAATTTTATAATAATTTATTGTTACTCTAAGCTAAATTTTTATTTATTTTTGACGATTTCGTATACAATTTGGTCTTTGATTTCTACAAAATTACCATCTTACTACTTTCATTGAGTACCTACATCATAAAACTAATACGTTACAGATTTTTATCGAAATTTTTAGGGTATGCAGATTAGGTGAGTCTAGCTTATGTGTTGTTAGAATGAGTTTTCATAAAGATCTATAATTGGGTTACTAATTTGGATTACACGTCAAATTTTGGAATAAAAAAAAACCGGTGTTTTCGAACAAAAAGATTTATTTTTGTCTATTGGTGATAAGGAAATAAAATTCTTATTAAGTGAAATTAATTAATTATTTTCCCTGGGAAAATCTAAGATATCACTACTAAAAGTTGAACTTATATCACAGCATTAAAAACTTTTAATTATACAAAGTTATAATAAACAAAAGAACACGAATATCTGATTTACTAATGATTTAACTTTGAACAAATAAACGACTATTACCTATAAACTTAATGCTCACCTGATACACTTTCAGCTACATAGATAACGATAACTTGAATTCTTGTCAATAACTATTATATAGTGGAACGACTTAAAAAAATTAATTATGCCCACGAAAACATAATATAATCCAGTGCACTCCCTACACTACTATCTGAAAAAAAAACAAGAATCGCGAAAAGTAACCGTTGTAACAAAAACTCAAAAACAAAAACAAATTCAATTAACAACGAGGAAAGTAAACAAAATGGAGAGAAAAAAGAAGAAAACTAAAATAGAAAAGACGAAGGCTAAATCTGAGAAAAGATATTATCACCCGAATTAATAATGAGGAAAATAAACAAGATAAAACAAGAAAAAAGAATACTTAAATCAAAAGATAAATAACATTGTATCGAAGAAAATATATTATTACCCGAAATTTCTAATATATTGAAATAAGTTGTAACAAAACGAGAAGGTACTCTAAAAAATTGATTCAAAACGAGGTAAATTGTTAACGAGGGAAATAAACATGATGGACCCAAGAAAGAAGAAAACTAAAATAAAAAATAAGAAGACTAGATCGAACATAAATAATATTAATCGAAATTTATTGTTTGTCTTAATGTAAAACTAAACCTACCCCTAACAAATCAGTCAATTTCGGGAACACGAACTAGATAATTTACATGATAATGGTTATAAGATTTATTAATATTATTATTATCACCCCAAGACTTTTTGTGATATCCTGTACATTAAATAAAAAAATGCAGCTATCAGTAAATATTTATTAATATTAATGATTAAAAAAGATATATTTTTAAAAATTAAAATGTTATTAATATTAAAATAAAATGAGCGAAAAACCTTCATTTTATATAAATACAAACTTTGCACGCTGTTACACGTTGCAACTGTAATTTAAATAATCTACAAAGCTTGTTTAATGTTTAATGCGCTTTGGTTAGCCAACTCCACCAAACTATGGCAGTTTCAGTACATATGTAATAAATGTCCGATAGTTTAAAACCTAAACCCTTTAGTCCATATAAAAGGCTCTCGCATCGTTTCATTTGTTTTGTATAATTATATTTAATATAACTAAAGCAGTAAGTACCTGTAAATTACATTAATTTACACTTAGTACCTGTAAAATAATAAATTCAAAATTAGTATCTGCAAATGAAATTTATTTACAATTAATCTCTAGACACAAGAAATATAACATAATAATTTTTTAGCTTCACCTAAAACAGTTTACAAAGACAAACTGTAAAGTAAAAAAAATCAAATAATAACAATTGGGACCTGTTTAGAGCATACTTATACAGGGTGTTTTCAAATTGGCGCCCCACAGAGCTTATTCTTTATGAGAAATTATGGCGACTTTCTATGTACCACTTTTTGATTCAAGTCCAGATAAGTTCAATACAAGGTGTTAAAAATTATAAAAAAAAATGTTTTTACTCAATAACTTTTAAATACATTAACATTTAAAAAAAATGATATATATATTCTTAGTTATAGGCAATAAATTGATGAAAACGTAATTTTAAATAGTTTTGCAGTGGCGTAGATACAGGGTAGTCATTACATACTTTCAGGAAAAAAATGGGTCGCCACTTCTTTTTTAAACCGATTTTCATAAAAAATACTTTGCTCTTATAAATATTAATATTTTTACTTTTTGAGATCATTACCTTCGCTTTTGTTTACTGTACAATCATTTTCAATCCTACATACAATTAAGATGTTTAACAACTTTTATGTTTTAACACATGCATTTGTTAGTTTATTTAAATTAATTTTATAACTTTTTACGTTGTATTTTCAACATTGTTGTATCACTCTTTATTAGTTGGTAAGTTAACGAATCTAATTTTATATTTAGAAAGATTTTTGATGTTTTATACTCTTTCAGACTTGAAGATGACCCTATAGGGTCGAAACTAGTTGTCTTTAAAATAAAAATTTGATGTGGTTTGATTTGGTATTTCATTGGATTTGAACCTTTGTACCACATTTGAGTGTCATGGATAAACTGTTTTTTAAATAAATGATTATTAATACAATCTGTTTCCCCGACCAGGAAAATTATAGTTGAAGTCATAGCTGCTTTGCCGCACAGCAACCCATTATCTGACAATTTAATTTGGAGAGAATTATCTGTGCAGATATAATTCAACGCGTCCAACTTGCATCGAAATGCTATGAAATTTTTTTTATTAATTTTTCATAATCCAAACAAAAATTCTAAATACGGTTCTTCAAACAACCAGATCGTCAAAAGAGTCTTAATAAAGTTCTTTAGGGAAATATAATAATATGGGATCTAATTAATATTAATTAATATTTGTATCTAGTTCCTAAATTATACAAAACACTTCCACAAAGTATAAAATCATGTAATAGCATGTCTCTTTTTAAAGAGACTTACTTATATATCCTACCTGATAGAATAATATAAGTAAACTGTTGTCACAACCCATTTAACCAATGCTTCCTTATTGTCTTTTTATATGTATCGTTTTTGTATTGTTGTACTACTTTATTGTTGTTTTATTGTTTATTTTACAAAACAAGTGTTTTTCACTTATTGAGTAACTATTTTTATTTACATTTACTTTATATTTTTTTTAACAATTGTATTTTCAGTAAATTGTATTTTCCGTAAATAAATAATATTATTATTATTAATTAAACATTGTAAAAGACAAAAATAGATGAAATTTTGAGAGGGCTTTCCGAGTCTTTCCAACTACGCTTTCGTAGGCAAATTGTGACTAAACGTTCAAAAATTTAAATATTTTTTTGAAAGGACCACGATTTGTCATTTGTACAGTGTAAAAGTGATGTTCAAATAGTACTTAATATTTAACATTTATACATAATCGAACATTTCGATAATACCCTTCATATACATTTTCAATTGATGCTTTACCAGAGAAATAAAAGCATTTTTTAATAAATTGTTAGAATCAAAAATTTTCTGTTAATTAGATCTATAAATCATACTCTCTCAAAGTGTCATAAAAAAGTGATTTATTACAATTTTTATTAAAACTGCAACGACAAAAAATTCTACTAACCAAATTAGAATAAAAAATTAATTAGTTAAGGTCCTTTCTACTTCCAATAGGTCTTCTGAAAATTTACACAAATGTTTTTGATGTAAACATTTATAAAATATTATGGCATTCATGTGATCTACCTTTTTCATTAAATTTTAACCCCGTCTCTATACGAAATTTAATAAAAAAAGTTTATAAACAATGTTTCAGGCACCGTATACAGGGTATATTCGACTGACCCTAAAGAGCTCTCGTTAGTTAATGAATTTTGATATAGGAACATAAACCCTTAAAGGGCATAATTTCTGAGATACAGGGTGTTAAAAGTTTAAAATCAATATTAAAAATTTGCGATAAATTAAGAACGACTTATATTTTCTGTAATTTATTCGGTCTAATTCCGAGTTGTATTTTTGTTGTATTATAATTTTGTTATTATTCTCAATATATCGGTTGAGTTAGTATATATTTTTTGTCAGTATTTGACTTAGAAAAACAGTGTTTAATGTGATTTTCAAAGTAATAAACGCTTTTATTGATAATATAAAAACGTTTCTATTGATAAAATAATATGTAATAGGATCCTTTCTCTTAAATAGTTGGAAAATCAATGTTTACTAACCCAATTTTCCAACCTATCGGAAGTACCTTTCCACCCGTGTGGGAAGTTTTGCATGTTAAAAATTATTAAAATCGAAACTAATAATAAATTTGTAGAGATATTGAAAAGACTCAAGTTATAATTTTTCAATGTTGTCAATTATTTTATTACCATTTTTCTTATGGGATATGTACATTTTTGACCAATTTTTATTTATATTTTAAGAAATTTTGATGAACTTTTTAATAATTAAGGAAATACTTTTTTACAAATCACAAATATTACGTTTGTTGTTTAATTTACCAACATTTATTACTTTTATTATTATGATCGATTTAAAGATTTTGTGGGAATATGGTACATAAAACATTATTAATTAAGTTGAAACAAATATTTGCTGCATTGGTTTTTATCCTTTAGCAATAAAAAACAGTTATTTTAGAATCTGGATCGGTCTAAAGATATTAATTGCTGTCGGAGTTTATTTTTGTGAATTTGGATTTGCTCATTTGAAAGTCAAATTATTTAAACGAAACTGATGTGGTAAATAAAACGGCATTATTTATTCCCGAGGCACAGATTAAAACCGTATAAGCCGTAGCAGTACCAAATTGTCGATTCGGATGATTGAAATTTTTTATTGACGTTCTTTTCATTTCATTTTGGATACACCGTTTTTAATCTCATGTCGAATATATATGGAATTGCAGACATGAGTAGTCATCACCTTTGCACGATCCTAATAAAAAATTAATTCGGTTCTTGTGTGCATATGCCATGTTTCATACATTCCCTCGTTTAATTGCACCAAACCAGGTTTATAGATGGATCACATTTCGAAAACTTTGCCTAATAAATACAAAACAATGACATAAAAACATTTCTATACAAATTCTCGCTTGTCAATGAAAAATGGCATGTTTACCTTTATTGGAAAATGTAAACATAAGTTCTTTTTATTATTTTTAAAAAAAATATGGGGTGCCGCGTTTCGAATTTTAAGGTTTGCGGTTGTCGAGTTTATTTTGGAGATAAGGAAACTAGTTCACCGAACCTTTTCACAAAAAAATAGGACTACGATATTTTGAATTGAATTGAAAATAACAAAGTGGTAAAAATAGAAATGTTTTAAATTGACACAAGTGAAAATAGTAATACAAAAAACCTGAATTTCGTAAGTTAAGTAATTGAACATAAACAAAAATAAATAGTGCTAATAAAATACGAATACAATAAATATTTAGCCTAGAAAATGGATAAGTGGAGGTGTTACAAAGGAAATCCTAGGAATAAGGCCAGGTTTAGAAATAGAAAGTAGTGGAGATTAAAGCAAGAAAAGATACTTTGGAAGGAGCAAAATATTTAAAAAATCCCCAAGGAAATAAAAAGAAATCCTAGGAACAGAAGAAGTAACTATGGTGAAACCATTAATAAAGAAAACTGAAAAATAAAAGTAATCTAAAAGGAATAAAGAGAAAGGAATAGAACGAGATACTGAAAACGGAATAAACAAACTAATAACAAAATGGAATAAATAGGAAAGGATTATAAAAAACTATAAAAAAACACGCTAACAAAATTAATAAAAGTTAATACAGGACAGAAAATACAAATGAAAGGTGGAAAGGAAAACTAAAACAAAGCAATGGAAAAGGTCCCGAATATACATAGAGAGAATAAGGAAATTAAGAAAGTAAATAATAGATAAAATGAAAACAGCACAATGAAAAAGGAAGAAAATATTACACAGTTGTGAAACAGGGACATTAAACTACAAGTAACAATTTAAAGGTACGAATGCGAGTGGCAGGAAAAAATAATAGATATAGACCGAGAATAACATGGGTAGATGGAATGAGAGAATAAATTCATAAAAAGGGAAAACTGTGGAAGGAAATTAAACAATTACGTCAGCACAAATAAGCATAAAGAATCCCGACTTCCCAGCGTTTACACTTAACGACAAAAGGCATAGGATTAAGTAAGTAAAAATTTTGGAAAAGAGTAATGAACTATTTTAGATAATTATTCTTCGCAAACGTGAAAAAAAAGAGGTTAATATATGAATTATCTCTATGGAATAGTTATCTATAAGCTGTAAAACATTTTTGAGAAAAATGTAGTCAAAACTTTTTGTGTGATAATTTGCAATTACCTATATCTCGGAATATTTATTAAATAGGTAATCAGTTTAAGCAAATTGAAAATAGGGATAAGATGAAATTGGAACTGGGAAATAAAAACATATATCAAGGAATAGTCCATTCGATAATCTATTTTGTGAAAAGAAAAACTACCTGTTTCTAGAGAACCTTTTTCTTGGAAGGGACTATACAAAATAAGCAAATTCAAGTGGCCCGGCTGGATCAAAATAGAAAACATCCCGAATAAGGAGACTTAAGTGAACGCCTGGATGGAATAGGGTATGGGATGCTACTCGTTTTACATTTGTATTCCATAGTTGCTTCCGCACAATGAGGCTTATCCCTTATCCGTCTAACTGAATACAGAAAATATTACACTAATCAAAACAATATAATTCCACTTTACACCTCTGTCATCCCGCCTATACAAAAAGATTAGCTATAATTCACCAGGGTCCCACATTAGAAAGATACGAAAATTAACAACCGCAAAAAATTTAAGAAAAATCCTTCAAAAATGACAAGATTTAGTTAAAATAAGTCATGTCAAAAAGTCAAAATAATTCCGAAATATACTAAATGGCATTGAAACCGGAATACCTTGTGAAAATAATTTGTTTTCATTAACTTTTTGGATACAAGTTAATCATCACAAAAACAACACATGATAAAAATTTTAACCTTATCACTTTCGCATTTCTTAGTTTTTACCGTATTTTTTTTTCCAATATGTGATAGCTAACAAATCGAATTTGAAAGAGCAGCATGATTAGGATTGTCAATGATCGTGTTAGTAAACGTTGTTTCCAAGTACTAATAATGCCCAGAGTGTGAAGAAATGCAAATTATCGCCCATGAAGCGAGTTTGAAAAGGGACGAATAGTTGAATCAAGGGAGGCTGCACTTTCATACCGGAATATTGTTACTAAAGTGCAAAGAAGTTTAGATACTGTGGTGAGATGTTTTGAGGTATGGCTTCAAGAAGGCCGTACACTAAGAGCCAGGGCACAGGACGAGTTCGCAGAACAACATCGCTTCAAGACCGTCGCCTAAGATTGCTCTTTGTCAAATCGTTCCTCCAATTGCAAACCAATAGTTTGCAGAACATGGAAGGTTAATTGGATTGCGAACAGTTTATCGTCCAATAAGAAGTTTCGGTCTTTTTTCATTCCGTTCCCGCTGGGTCTTACCTTTAACCCGAGAGCATCGAAAAAATTGACTTAAATAGAGTAGAGCACGATTAGTGTGGAACAAAGAATGAAACATAGTGGTCTTTAGCGACATATCCCGATTTTGTTTAGCAGTGCATGATGGTCGGGCACAGATGAGAAGGCGATGTGGTGAACGCATTGATCCACAATTTTTTGTTGAGAGGCACTGTTGGGATTATGGTGTGGGGTGCTATTGCTTACAGCTCTAGATCTCTTATAGTGTTTATTAGAGGCGGCATGACCGTGCAGCGTTACATTGAAGAAATATTGAAACCACATTTAATTCCACATCTTAAAACTCTCCAAAATCCCACTTTCCAATAAAATAATACCCGACCATCTGTGGCAAGAGTAACGTTGGACTACTTTCAACATGCCAAAATGAATTTGCTGCCATTGCCATCACGGTCTCCTGGTTTGTCACCAATTTAACACATATGGGACATGATCGGTAGAAAACTAAACGATTTAAAACAGCTTCCTCAAACTCTGGTTGCGCTCCGACACGAGGTTGAGGTGGCGTGGAATGAGATACCCCAGGAGGATATTGATCACCTAATTAGCAGTATGTCTAGAGGCATTAATGAATGTGTTAGACACCATGGCGCATCAACACATTATTAAACATAATCCGTATAAACTTAGTCTATCATTAAGAGATTGAATTGAAATTTTAATCATTTACTTACTACGACCTTCATGTAAAATATTACTGAAATAAAAGTATTTTTACTGGGTGTTCGGGTTTCAATGTCGTTAGTTACATTCATTTAAATATGTACAGAAAATGATGATATTGTTGACTCACTTAATTATCAGTTTTTTTTCAATACGTCTAAAATTTAAGATTGATGACATTAATGTTTGTTGAATTAGAATGAAATAAAGATTTACTTGAAAAAAAAAACAAATAATTGTATCCTGCAAAGAATTATTTAGTTGTATGGAATAAAAAATTGTTAATTGAAAGCATAGATTGATCTTTGTCCGGACCAGTGTGGCTGTAAATTTTAGGAAGGGTGTGCTGTGATTTATTATAATTTATAATTTTCGTTATGGTTTAATATAACAAAAATATATAATTTTTGTGTTTGGCGGTGAACCTGTATCAACAACGACAGTTGTTTAATTCAAGATTTTAAATTTTGTAATAGCTCGCTTAAGGACCAATCAAGAGTAGGGTGTCCCCATCATTAGTTATTGCTGAGGATATTTATGCTGTATTACGAATGAACATTGCACATAATCTATCCACAACTCAAAAACAAAGACATATCAGTTGGTGCAAAGTCAGGCTAAAAAAATTCAACAACGGAATTTCCAAACATATTCTGATAACGAGACGTGGATCTACTGCTACGAACCAGAAACGCCATAATCGACTGTTTAGATGTTTCAAAATAACTTTTGCCTACAAAAATTTGTGCCGCCAAGAAGCACTTCAAAGAAAATTATTGTATGTTTTGTAGCCAAAACTGTCTACAATTGCTTTAGAAAATTATCAAATAGTAGAATCGGAGTGGTATACGACAGTTTGCCTACCGGAAGTATTTGATCAGTGGCCAAAACGAAACCGTAAACGTGTAGTAACTATTTTAATAATTGGTTTGAACATATGAAAAGTACGTGGAATGTAATGCCAAAAACATCGAAAACCAATAAAATAATCTTATTGCATAAAAACTTTTTTAGGAAACTATCTGAGTGGTCTTAAAAACTTAAAACTTGTACGTGATTGTTACCTTTTGAAATTCTAATTAGTAAGCTTATTTTAAAGATGTAACTCAATTGGAGTCTGACATGAATATTTTGTACATATGGGTTTTTAAACACCTGCTGTGAAAGTTTTTAAACATAGATCGATCGCACTTATAACAAGTTTTCCTTATTAAAACTACATCCAACACTTTATCATTTTTAGATCTTGACTTTGACATAGTTGAAAACTTGTAACTCTCAAACCCTGATAAATCAAAATAAGTGTGAAAATATTAAAATATTTTTAAACTTGTAAATAGTTAAAAAAAAAACTAAACTAGAAAGTAAATAAATACTGAACCAAGATGAATTTTTAGGTTAAAATCCAGAACAGTGTTCTAGCTCAAATGATTATTTTGGGAGAAATAAACACTCTCATAGGTTTTCATTCTTCCATGGTTCAGATAAATTATTATTTAATTCACTTAAAATAATGCTTCCATTTTAACTGACTTGTATTTTCTAACAAATATCTATTTCATCCAAATAATGTATTTGAGCGATTCTTTGTTATGTGTATTTATTATGACTGTTTTCAAAAGATTTTAATAAGAGGTTTTCGATAATAAATTGTACATCCTCTGTGAGACTTTTCGTATATCTAATCGGTTTGGTCATTTTTGCCTAAGAAGTAATATAGTTAGAATAATACTGTAATTTGAGATTTGTCTAAATCTGGTTGTATTTGATTGTATATGCATGACAAACAAGTTCATTAAAGTTACGGCTCATAATTTAGTTGCAAACTTCCCTGCAATGCCTAATGAATAGATAAGTTTGTTAGAAGGGCCAGTAACAGTTTATAACTCATAACTCCAAGTGTTGTTTTCATGTATTACTATCTTACAGCACTCATTGTCTTGGGTTTTTGTTCCACTCCATTTTATGTGGTGTATGAACCGTTTTCTCTCATTTGCATTCGTGCTAGGACTTCAAATTGGCCATCTGTTATTATTAGAGCGGTCACGTTATGCGAAAACTATTTAAAGAACACCGAGTTTTAAATTAATGCAGATTGTGTAACGCGCTGAATTTTCTATTTGTGCTGTAATCAATTTCAACATAAAACTTGAAACTATTACACATTTACTAGTTATATATATATATATATATATATTGTAACAGTCTAGTCTAGAAAAAGGAATTAAACAAATGATAATACAACAATTATACTTTGGATTAAAAAACATATTTTAATATGTAATGTAGGGTAATATAATGCAAATATATAAATAAAACGAAATTTGGTTATAACAATATACATGAATTATTTTAATGATTATAAAAGAATGCTTGAACATAAATTATAACTATTCGTATAATTTATCATAATTGTCCTGTATTAGTACATATGTCAATGTGAAACCTGAATTCATTATTTTTTTATAATACTTATAAGCCCTAAACTATTCTTTGGATAGAACAAAAATAAATAAAATTTATGTCTTTGTAAATATAATTTATTAGAATCAAAAATATTAACTGTCAAAACTAAAAAATTAAACATAAAGAATGACATGATTTCGAAAAACTATTTAAGCTCTGTCAGAATTTGACAGAAAGTAAATAAAGTAAAAGTAATATTACCTGCTATTTGATAACTGATTGTATATAGTAAGTCTTATATTATTATTCCTTAAAATGAAGAGATAATTTCATAAATAAAAACAATTGTGCAAGTATAAACAATATAGTGTGAAACCTAAAAAAATGACAATAGTGTTAACAATATGGATGAATCAATCTTACCTGCTGTGGATGAACTCCAATAAGAAGAAAAAAATTTCTAGAAAATTTGCGATAATTTAAGGATTTCGTAAACATTTATTGGCCAACAACAGTGATCGTTGACAGAAAATTAAACTGACAAGTAAGAAGAGAGGAGAATTGGACTGAAACTATTTTCTTTATGTTTTATTATTATTATATTCCACCTATAATACCATATTTTTTTTATTTTTCATGAACTCACCCTGAGATTAATTGTCGATGGTATCTGCAATAACACATTTAAATTATATCGGGTATAATTATTAATTGATATTTTTTGATAGGAATGTTTCAGTCAATGAGGACTATTTAAATTATTTAAAAACTTGAGGTATCAAAATAATGTTTTATCAAGGTAAACACCCTATATTTAACTCCAGTTTTGAATTTTAAAACGAAAAAAAATTTTTATTTTCAAGAAATTTCTATTTCTTACAAAATGCAGGTAGTCATAAATAAAGCTATAAATATTTTTAACTGGTATAGTATACAATATTTTTTAGTTGCTTCAGTTGTAACAGATAATAATAAAATGTTGAATGATACTGGATACAAGAAATATAATATCTTGCTGTATCAAAAAAAAGTAAAAAATTTGTTACATATAAAAAAAATTAAAAACATATTTTAATAAGTTCCAGATACAAAACGCTACTTTTATTTAAACGAAATAACTTATTTGTCTGTATCTCTATTTTAACAAAATTTACATATGTATATGGTATTGTTACCAATACTAATTAATTTTTAATAGGGTTTTAGGAGAACCTAAAATTTTAATTTACTTACAAACGAACAAACGAATTAAACAAATGTCTGTGAACGTATGTAGTGGGCGTTTTTTTATGTTTTGCTATTTTTGCATGTAACAATAATTTATTCCATTTCTAATGAGGCCTATAGGTCCATGTAATTTGATTTTTAATCAATGTCACCAATAAAATTAACCTAAAGACTGCATATAGATCAACAAAGCACGAGAACAGTTGATAAAAACTTTTCGGTGAAGAACAAATATTTTCCCATTACAGTAATTCTGATGATGTGCCATCTTGATACCTGCCTAGCGATTCTAAGGAAATAAACTAACGGAGAATTAAGTTTTTGCGGTATGTCTTAATGATATCGATTTCAACTCGAAAATTTTCCCATTTTGCTGCGAGACACGTATATCCATTTCATGGGTGTAATTTATTAGTTGTTATTCTAGAAATACGCAATAGTATATCTCCAAAATAGGTACTAAATACTTTTTAATTAATATGAAAAGATGAATCGTACTTATCTAAATTTCCACCATTAAGCATTATACAATAATCTTTTTTCAAATTTTTTTTTGCTTATTATTAGATTAAATTATATTTAGTCGTTTACTTACCTCTTAATTAAATTAAATGTTCAAATTTATAAGTGATTCGATGGCACTCCTCGACAATTATTTGACGCAAATCTTCTAAAGAGACTGGTTGTGTTTTGTAGATTTTACTTTTGAGGTATCCCCACAAAAAAAAATCAAGGGGAGACAAATCTGGTGACGGTGGAGGCCATTCAATGCTATCTCTTCTCCCAATCCAGTGCCGTGGAAAATGTTGGTCTAAATACTGGCGAACAATCAAAGCATAATGCGTAGTAGCATCGCCCTGTTGAAACATTAAATGATCTTCGCTAGACTGTTGGTCATTTTCAATAATATCGGTCAAGGTAGGGTCAATAGCATCTTCCCGTAATTGCCAATTCATTTCGCCAGTCAAATTACCAGGTAAAAAATATGCACCCACCAGCCGGTCACCGAAAATGCCAGCCCACACATTTAATTTTTGCGGTTGCTGTGTATGTACCGCCTGGAAAATTATTGGGTTTGAATCAGGCCAGTAGCGGCAATTATGACGATTTATGGTACCGTTCATAAAAAAGCTGCATTCATCGGAGAAACAGATATTAAAAAGAAATTGTGGATCGTTCGCAGCTCGCTCACTCATTATTTCGCAAAATTACAAAGGGCGGTCATAATCATCCTCATTAAGTTCCTGCACTAAATGTATTTTATACGGATGGAATTTGTTCTTCTTCAAAATGGTTTGAATGCTAGTTCGATTGATCCCAGACACAGATGCTAATTGCCTTAACGTAGGATCTAGATGAACATGTCCCAAAACTGCAACTTCACTAGCTGTATTAACTACATCAGATCTATTTTCTCGTTTTTTATTTGCTACATTTCCAGTCTCTTGAAATTTTTTCACTAACTCTAGAACATTCTTCCTACTGACCTGTTTTTCTTGATATTTTTCATTACATAACTGAGCCGTTACATTTGCACACTTATTGTTCATAAAATGATATCTACACTTTTCGCAATGGAATAAACTATGGTATTTAATTTTCAAAAACACAATTAAACAAACCTTCGCTTCGATATACGAATCCACTAATTTCACGTTCTTTGTGTGTCCGTATCGTATTCATTTGTCTTTTACAAATGTGATAAAAAAATTACAAAAACAATGCAAAACAAGAAAATCAACATTTAAACCATTGGCGTACTCAACGACCCATGTGTCATTTTCACTATTTTGACAAAAATGAAAAAAACTCCAATATTAAAAACTCTTATTAAAAACTAAACAAGTACATAATTTAAATATTAAAATGTAGTTTTTTAAAAAGTATCAGGCCGAATTTTAAAATTTAAAGACTGTTATAAAGAGAAGTAAAAGGGCTTTAGAATGATGCCTTACTTGACTCTTAATGCCATTTAAATATTTTGGGGTGATTTTTACCCTCGCTTGGAATCTTTGCGTTTTTTTAAAACGTTGACGCAGTTCCTGATAATGGCTCTGTTTCGTTTTGGTTTTGCCACACTGTATATAATTCTAGATTCGAAGTTACAAAATTTCTAATGATTTTGTGATACGTACCGATTTTGCATATTATATAGAAACAGGAAATACTAACATAAATAAATATATAGTCATAAATATAATAAATAATACAATATTTCTAATACACGAATGTGTTTAAATAACTTTAATACAAAGAAGTTATTGCAAACATTTATGAATATTTAAACAAACAGTAACGGGACAAAATACAATGAGTAATTAAATAAATAACGGAATAAAAGCCAAGCTTGAAAAGTGGTTTTTATAATATTCACGATTAATGATAGAAATGATCTGAAAAAGATTTTAATGATTTGAACAAGACACGAAACGTTACTCCGGTTCTGAATCATTTAAGAAATCAACTTATCGAAGCGTATGACAGGCCGTCAGTTATAATCATTTCTTTCCCTGATGTTTAAGTCACATGAACCCTAATGTAAAATTCCTTTTCTTTTTATTTGTCAAACCAGATTTAGTAGTAACACCTACAACATATTAGTTATATTTAATGAGTATTTACTACTCCCATCATAGTTATTATACATAAAAAAATTAATTATAGAATTTATCTGAATAATTTATTAAATTTACGTAATTAATGCTAATAGTTTTTTGTATGCCATGTAAGTAAATTTGAATGTACAAAACTTATCAATTTGTAATATAGGACGAAGCGAATCTAATTAATTTTAATTACCGAATATCGAACGTCCCTTGTATATTAATGATACGACTATATGTATGTTAATATAGCAGATAATCAATCATTTTGATCTCTGACAGTAACGTTTTCAGAAATACAATCAATTCACTCGGAATTCACGTAGAATTCCATTTCCCTTGTCACAAAGACCGTTTGAAATACGCATCGTGCTGGAAATATTATATATATTATGTGATACTGAGTACATGGGACATCTTTACCAAATTTACGAAGATCACATCTCTGCATGCTCAAAATATGTACTTTGTAGAATCATAAATACCTCAATAGATATTGTTTATTTCATGGAAAGGGTGTCGTTTATAGTTTCATTCATTCATTAATTGAGTCATTTATTGTTCAAACAACTATATTACATTATTTTGTTGCACACTGTATGAAATGAAAATAAAATGTTTTTAAGTCTAGTAGGTGCAAATAATATTTGTCATAAGCAAAGTATAACATCATGCATTCTACACAACGCCTAAAATGGCCTGGTAGAGAATGAAATATTTGTCTATTCATCGAGGCGCCCCGCCATTCAGATTAAATTGCAATATTCATCGGGACGTGCTTAAGCTTAATTTATATGAATCTAACCTATATAGTTTAGATTAGTAATTTTTATTTGCCAAAATTTTACGTTTAATGTTAAATCCTGTTCTAAAAAACTTGTAACAGCCCATCAAATGTTTAAAAGAATTACAAGATATATTAGATTCTCGGAAATAACTGAAAGGTTTTTATTATTCTAAACCCCTAATAATACCACGGAAAGGACATTTATGTAGAGGGTGTTTTATATAAGTTAATGTGCAGGAAATTGAAATGCAGTACTGAAGGTTTCAATTAAGTGAAATTTTGGATTGAAAATTAATACATTCAAATACAAGAATAGAAATTCAAAAATATAATTAAAAGAAGAGAAGACGAATATTAATTAAGGTAGGTAGGTTTGTGTTTAGTGTCAATGAGGTATTTTGCGTAATGTGACTTATCTGGTTGTTTCGATCTATAAGCTCTATAAACTAAATTGTCCGGATTGTAACGCCATCTCTCTTGGCCAGATACGTAGAAATTTTAACATACGCTACTGTGATTACTTACGAACTGATAGATTAAAACGACCAGATAAGTCACATTACGCAAAACACCTCATTGATACTAAACACAAACCTACACTACCTACACAATGAAAACAACAGTGGAAATACTTCATATAAGTGACAAGAAAGAAGAACTTGATCTTTCGGAGGAATATGAAATTAAGAAACACCTAAAATGTCTCCAATATACAACAATTAAACCTGGGAAGTTCAATTATCTTAGGTTACCTTTTGGACTAAATACGTAAATACCCATATAATACATACCAAAATATTTTTTTAGAAAAAGAAGAACTCTGTATATATAGATTACTAGTTTTGATTGATTGAAATATTTAAGACATGAAATAATTTTTGCTTCTCAAAGATGTGTCAATCTTCTACTAAAGCTTGAAAATGTTATATATGAAAATATCGAAACAGTGGTAGTTTTAATACAACTAAAAAACGTTGGAATCCTGTGCAAACATAGATAAGTATAATTTATCTTTTTCATATTTACAATATGTTTATTTTGAAAACCACACTATACATATATTATGCCTCAATATTGTTTCTTAACTGTTGTCCCATAGTCTTACATACATTTTCAAAATAGCATCACTTCTTGTTCAGACCACAACAAACAGTCCTTAGTATTATTTGATCACGGATGACTGTTTCTTCATACTCGTCCATGCACGAAAACGGTATAAATAGTTAATTCTTAAATTAAGATTATATTTAATCATCTCCTGATGATGCTAATATAGTTAGTGAAAGGCATGTCAAGTGAACTGTCAGAAGAGGAAGAACAGATTTTAACTTACGTTCAAATCATATTAGTTATGGCAGACAGGAATAAATAAGATCTGTTTATTCCATGGCTACCAAACTAGTTAGAGTAATACATCCATTTAGTTTGTATATTCTCTTAAATTCACCTTTTTATATATAGAGATAATGATACTTCGATCCTCTAGTGGCGAATATATTTAATTTAGACAATACTTTTGTTAGCTTTAAAATAATAACCAAAAATATTTCACAAACATAAATTCTATAATACGTAGCAGGATCGTAAAGTGATATTTTCCTTTCTACAACAGAAATAGTTTGGTTTGAAATACTGTGCGTATCTGCAGCATGCTTACTTTCAACTATACAGGTTGATTTATGATGATATTTATGGTTTTTAATTAAAGTAAATTTTGTAGAATACAGAAATTTTCCTCGAAAAAGTATTTTTAGTATTTATACAGTTTTACCATTACGGAAATAGTACTGAATTACGCTCTCGAATATTACTTCTAGTAAAACTAATAATAAAAGTGTTTTTGAAGCATATTGTTGTTCAGAAATTAATATTAATCATCCATAAAATAATTTTATGAAACTTTAATAGTCCCATAAAATTTCAATATAAATAACTTTAGTTTCCTGGAACTTCACATATATAGGCAGCAATAAAAAATTAAAAATCGTATGCTACCGTGCCAAAATTAAAAACACAATTAGGCTTAATAAAAAACAAATTTAATGAAATAAATTCATAGAAACAGATATTTTAAAATTATACATTTTCTATTCCAAATCATTAATGTTTTCACAATTTCCTTGGTTTTGTGGTAAATTGATGTAATATTTATGTTTTTATTTTTATTGAATTGGAATTTGTTTTATTATACTAAGGTAATGGCTGTTTGGTACATGACATGGTCGACAATATTCGTTTTTTGAGTTGTTTGGTCTTTGTTTTTTTTATATATTTATTATTGACATTTTTAAACTTTTCATGGGTTGTGATACTATTATTACTTTTGGAATAGTTTATGTTCTGATCTATTTGGAATTTTTGTTATATAAGATTGTGGTAGTATTTGCTAAGGTTTTTAGTATCTGATTTTGAGTTTACAATGTTTTTGTTATTTTGGAAGAATATTATCTCATATATTTCTCTTTTTTTGGTTATTGGTTTCTGTTTTAATAATTTTTGTGTTGTCAAAATTGAATCTGTGTTTTCTTATTTTAATGTGGTTGCTTAGTGCCGTGATATTTTTTTTGTCATACGTGTATACTTTTAATCGATAATATATATATATATATATATATTATACTTTATTTTAAATAAATTGAAATTAATAATAGATTAATAGATAAGGCATTCAACTGTTTGAAGTTTTATCAATAAATTGGCTTTAATTGACTAGTTCCAGGCCAGAAACCCTCATTTTTTATTTTATATTTATTTTTTATTTGTGAATATTACCTGCTTAACAATATTTTTTACCTTCAATCATAATTTCAAAAGATACATACATGGAGCTATTTAATAGATGGTAACCACCCGACAAATTATAAATATAGACCCCATTCACAAATTGGAAATGAGAAATGAATGAAACGAGTTTCGGTAATATGTAAACTATTAAATCTCAGTACCTTTTATTTCTTCAACAATAAATTGCCCAAGATATTTCATGAATATGCTGAAACTATGGTATATAAAATATCAGCAATATCCGCCTACATAAAGCAATCCACTTTAGTCAGAAAATTATTCACATACATGAACGCTTCTAGTAAAAATATTGTGTTACATATCTCCCCTTGGTCTTACTCTTTTCTTTTCACAATTCCCAATACATTTTACAGCGAATTGCCAAAAGGGAGAATACTTCTGAAAAGGAAAAATGTCATTAGCGAAAATGAAACATGTTAATCTTTCGGGAGGGCTATAGAAATTTCTTTTGGGTAATAAATACTTCTTGATGCCGTTCCCAACCGAAATCCTTGGAAAATATGCTAACAAAATGCACGGAAAGCACTCTTCCCTCATGCTTTGCTTTGAAAAACACACCCCACATGTTCTTACACAGTGGTCTCTTTAGACAGAGTAAATTTATGTACAAGAAAAAATATAAAAGAAAATTGAAATTACCAATAAATTAAATAATAATTTTAGTTTCAGAAACATCCATAAAAAAGATTATTTGAACGTAATTTTGAAAATAAACTTATGGGAAAATTAAAATTCAATCGAAGGTTTAAAATTTAAGAGAATTTACCCTTTTCATTATAAATTTGGTTCAAAAACATTATTTACAATAAAATTATTATTCAATTTGTAACCTCATATGACGGTACACTGATTATATTTAAGTTTAATGAAACACTACTGAAGTTTGTTCTAAAGTTGTTCTTAGGTACATGGTAAATTGTTTTACAACAATTTAGTATGTTTATTATATTTGTTAATTTAATTGTGGAAAATGGTTAAACATTTTCTAAAAGTTTATCAGATTTGCTATAAATTCGTTACAATAGATAAAAAGGTGAATTCAAAAGAATGTTCGAACTACATGAAATTGGTATGGTTGCCAAAGTATACATATTTCATTTTCTTACGATATTTGTTTAGATATTCGATATTCTCAGACTATCAATAATAATAGTCAAATATCTAAATATTTTTAGTTTCTTGAAAAGAACTGGATAATAATTCATAAATTATAATATAATGCTTTTCAATGCATTTACCTATTTATTTAAACCTCACTTTATTTCCTACATTTAATATATCTTTACCAACGTCTTAATAGCAAACAGTTTATTGCGTATTTAGTAACTTTGAGAAGGATATATTTATTTTAAATGAATGAGCCGTTTTCTGACTGCGTACCTGATTACAAGTAAATCCACGAGAGGATGGTTATCTATTAAGGAAGACAAACAACTTTCAAGACAAATATCCCTCTCCAGTCCCGACCTCTTATACTCGAAAACAAAGCCTTAATAAATTCACATCTTTGACCTAAGCACCGTCCCCATTGTCTCTTACCCTTTACGTACGCAATAGTCTTAACCTCTTTTCGCGTGTTAAGACTATTACGCAATATTCTCGACCAACCGACCATTATATTAGCATATTCAAAGCCATACACCAGGAAAATGCAATACCGACAACCTCTAACTTTCCCTAGTTTCGGTCCGCCTAAATCAGGACCGTTTCTACATAATTTATGGATGTATAATACATTATTAACTGAGCCTAATTTGGATTACGTATTAGCCGAAAATGTTATTAGCTATAACTAATCTATTAGATTTTTCCAAACTTTCATTTTTTGCTTCAATAAGAAATATTCATTTATTTTTAACAAAAAAAAAAAGTTAAAATGATTGTTTTAAGATCTAAGGGTAATTATTAGAATTTAGCTATAATTATTTACTAATACTTAAAATACTGGCCAAGTATGTTAATGAGGAATTTTGTAAACATCTAAAAATAATTTTGAGAGCATGCATAGAAAATATATCTGACAACTAAAATTACTAAGGAACCTCATATATAAAATTTGAATATTTTTCAAAAACCACAATTTGCAATAATTTCTATAAATAGGCAAAACCACAATTTTTAATAAAAAATTATTTTAAAATTACAACTTTTAAAACCACTGTAACCTGACGTTAAATTTCTATAAAAATAGGCTTTTTTAACACATTAACTGCTCACAACGCGCCTAGAGCTTTTATACATATTTTATCAAATTTTAATGAAAACAACTTTTTTTCTTAAGTATTGGTCGAAATAAATTTTTTTTTAGTAAAAATTGTACTTTTTCGTCAAATTCGAAAGAAAACTAACTCTTTTTCGTTAAATTTCTATAAAAATAGACTTTTTTAACACATTCACTGCTCACATTTTTTATCACATTTTAATGAAAATCAACTTTTTTTCTTAAATATTGGTCGAAATTAATTTTTATTTAGTAAAAATTGTACTTTTTCGTCAAATTTAAATGAAAAATAACTCTTTTTCATTAAATTTCTATAAAAATGGACTATTTTAACCAATTAAATTTTAGGAATTCTATGAAATTTTAAAAAAAGAGGATTTTAATCACACATAAATTGTAGTTTTTAAAAATATATTTGATAGTAAGTACGTGATGATAGATTGTTTTAATTTTTATATAAGACCCTTCATATACAACATATTACATATTTATCTACTACAAACAGGCTTCAACCAAAAATGTAAGAAAACTATTTTTGCTGTATCAAGAGTTTACTTCTGACCTGCTTTTGTCATCCATTTTGATTTTGATGTTAAATGTTAAACTTTTATGTTAAAGTATGCACTAATTCCTAAAATGGATTCTAATAACTGAGAAAACGAAATTCCTTAAATAGTTGTAAATAAAGTATATGGCTTGCTTATATTGATAATATTACACTAAGCTTTAATTTTGTATTATTGCCTGACATAATATATGTTCGGCAAATAATATACTATTTATTCCTTTCGTTATATTAATTTAAAAAAATATTGAAGTTAAAATGTTAAAATTGTTTATCGCACTTCTTTTTTGTTTTTAAAGTCAGCTTAAGTATTATAAAATAATATAGATAACCATAAGTTCAACAGATATTGTAATGTGAATAGTCAACGAAGATCAACTTAAAAATTAATTCATTAATTTTTCTTCATTTTTTTTTAATATGGAATAGTGGAATGAGTGCACACTTATTCATTGTTTATTAAAAATCGTCTTCTTTCGACTTCAAACCCCTATTATCTGTTATATATAGACAATTTTATCAATAATAGTAGATTCTTTAACAAGGTTAGAATGAAAAAAATATTTTGACTTTTCGATTATTTTTATAGATATCTTCAACTGTATTTAACGTTCTGCGCTCTTTAAACTCTAAATATTTTATATTTTTGAATTTATTTAATTTCCTACATTTACCGAAATCAATATATAAAACAACAATGTTACAAACAAAATTGTAAACACGATATTATTATTGGTGTATCATCAATTACCCCCGAAGGTTGATGCAAAATAAACAAAAATAAATAAAAACAAATAAATTACCATAAATAATATTATTTTAACACATTACTATAAAACACCGACATAACTAAAAAAAACTGATCACACAATGTTTTTGGATATCAAATAATTATTAATGATATATCAAATGATGCTCGATCTCATCAATATAATGTATTAATTGCTTAATATTTAAATGATTGTAATTTTTGCCGCTTATTAATTTAAAATATTATATTAATATTTGTCGATTATTAAGTAATGATTACGTTCACTGATATAATTACAGAGAACATTAAATTCCACAAAGAGAAACCTGTATCACATGAATTTACGAAATCATCAATTATTTGAATGAATTATAACAGTAATTATCTATTATTTAAATTCTTAAATATCCTAAAAACTCTATTTCCCTTTATTTTAAAGGATACAACAGAAAAGCATATTTTAATGGTAAATAAATATTGAATTATTTTGACCAAAAACTTTATTGACAACGTTTGAAAAGACGTTTTACTCACCTATACATTTATGTCTATTAACCCAACATTTGTGTTACCTTATCAATATAATATGTAATAATAATAATAAATTATTATTTTTTACTTCGGTTCTTCTTATTTAAACTTGACATTAAGAAATTTAAATAAATGAAGACTTTTTATTAATACAAACATACTTTATATAACTAGAAAATAAAGTGCTTTAAGTTCAATCTATAAGCAATAATTTACATACCATAAGAAATAATTCATTCGTTTGTTGGCCAAAAACATTTAATTGATCAAAAACTAATTTTGACTAAAACATATAAATCAAATATTTTTTGTTGATCGAAACAACCAAAACATATCATATGAATTTGAGTAAATATAGTTATTTGAAACGCCATTAATATTACTTTTTACCACTTTTACACTTTTGCTTTAGTTTAATTTAATTTAATTAAAATCTCCTTTTGGACCTTTTTCAATAATAATCTTTGGTATTCCTTATTAAAAAATTTGAATTTTATGAAATTCTTTTTACAAATTCTTTATACAAGTAAATTTTTATTGTGATATTATTACCATGCTTTATGTCATTATCGTACACATTTATCGCCTGGAAAATTAATGAAATATTCGGCTATTAGGTTAATTCAAAACCCAGTGCTGATCAACTTTACTTAATATTAAATAAATATAATCATTATTTTATCATTAATTAAAATATCGTAATATTTAGGAATGTTTACATGACAATTGGGACTAATCATATTATATACATAATCATTCTATGAATAAATATTTTTATCAGACACAGGCTAGACATAATATTAATTATTATTATGTTACTAGTACAAATAAATAATAAACTCAAAAAGAAATAAAAAAATATGTGGTGATTAACAATTAAAGTGCACTTAAAACAAAATAAAAAAACCGAAGGATTCTTGTAACTTTTGAACTTTGTGTTTGATAATACTACTTTAACTTTGAAGTTTTATAAGAAAATATTTGGTCTTGATATAAGCAATTGTTTTTCACCAGTTTGTTCATATATACTAATACCAAGCTTACAACAAAGTTGTATTAATAAATTTCTGTTTAAATTATCGTTTTTAAAAGGAATTGGGATGACATTTTAACGTATGTTCCAAAGAATCAAATCAATTTAATTCTAGAAACAACTAACAGTTTCCATCTCAAATTCAAATTTATTATTGACTATGAAGTAGACAACAATTTCATTTTTGGATGTACTTTGTGAACGGAGTAGTGACTAGTATCAAAAGTCCAGTTTTTCAAAACATCCTTAATTTTCAGTACCATCACAATTAAATTAAAAAAGAAATGCTATTACTAATAATAAAAAAGAGCTCTTCCTTATTCCCTTCTCAACATTACCAAAAATATTTCAATACAATTATTAGATAAAATCCTTAAAAAACCTATAAACTTATTTCCAAATTACCACAAAATATACTAAAATGTATACTAATGGTGTATATGTTAGTTAAACTAGAATAATCGAAAGAAAAAAACAGTGTCAACAAAACAAAAGACACTGTGGACTTTCGCACAGCAGTTTTTATTTAATCAACAAATTTCCTTATAATTCATAATAAATAAAAACTTTTTTATCTCATTTTTCCACCTTTTTCTCTGTTTTTATATTAATGATACTTGAGCCTTTCGCTGCAGGTCATTAATGTCAAACCATAATTTTTTTATGTGAAATTTTACACTAATTTTCATGTACATATGAATAGATTATATTATTGGAACTTCAATAGAGCTGAAACGGACCTGGTGTTAATTAAGAATTTGGCACATTCAGGCTAATAGTTTGTGAACCATAAGAACATCCATCCGCCAGCAGATTAATTTCAATCAATTTGTAAGTGTCTGTTGTACGATGTTTTGCTCTGTTTGTTTATTTTGCTAGAGGAGGGATACTAGGATTAGTATTTGTCATGCACAGGCACAGATAAAAGCTTCTTTCCGATTTTAGCTCATTCATCATTTGTTTATAAAGTGGTTAAAATAAGTTTTTAATTTACGTATATATATATATATTAATTGACTGTAATACGAAAATAACCAAATTAAATAGCAAAACAATATTGAAGGATAATATAGTATTTCAACTAATCAGTTTGAGTAAATGGCTTACTCCATAACAACATATGAATTGATTTATATAAGCCTAACGGATTTCATGTAAATGAAATGCTGAGCAATTTAATTGAATGGAGTAATTTAGATTTACCATGTTTTAGATTTATTAATTATAACATCCACTGGCCGCAATATCATAGGTATATCGTATGTATATATGACTTATATTAGATTAAATTAATTTTATAGATCATTTAATTTTTTGAGATATACAAGGTGTTCCAAAGAAACATCCCAACATTCTTAGTACGAATAGTCCAAAAATAAATAGGGTTTGTTCAATAAACTTAAATCATAAAGAATATTGGCTATAACTTCTACATCACTCTGTCTACCACTAGCGGACCGAAGGCCTCTTTATTTTTATACGCAACGGAGCTCCACCACATTTTGATACACGAGCTTGAAGTTGAACCTTTTCCAAATAAATGGATACGAAGAGGTGTAGATGCTCCAATTCACTGGCCGCCCCGATCACCCGAACTCAATCCATTAGATTTTACTGTTTGGAGTTATGTGATAGGAATAGTATTCGAAACAGACATAAACTAATCAAGCAATCTAATTGAGCACATTTTAAGAAATAGATGTTCAAAATAATATCATTCAACAATAAACCGTTTTGAATCTTTTTGAGCTAATAGGGATGTTAGAACGTTAAGAGCTCTAGCTCCCTTAGGAAGCATTTTTGAATACGCTGGTTTACGCCAAATCGACATAAATGAATCTCTAAATATTGCTGGGATAAAGTGAGTTTCTGGTATAATAAAAACTTTTTAAAATCAACCAAGTTTATTTCTATATAGTATATTTTAATAAAGTCCTCTTATTTAATAACAAATCATTTAAAAAAAGCCTTTCCATTGAACAGAAAATAATAAAGTACATTACTGTTTTATTAACAAAAGCAACATTTACATACAACTATTGTACGTATTTTTTGTAGTAATGAAATGTATTTAAATAGTGTGAGATTAACAAAATTATGAAAGTTTCATTAAAACACCAATTTTTATATACCAGAATATTTTAATTAATTCCCTTATACCATTATAAAAATTTGGTTCTAATAAGTATACCGAATAGGAATTTTATTATATCATATATTAGTCTTCCAATAAGATTAACACATTTTTATTTATACAGGGTGAGTCATAAGTATTGGTACAAATTGTAACTGAACGTTCAGAAGACAAAAATATTAATATTTTACAATAATGAATCTAAGATTACTGCTTTCTGAATAGCAGTTGTAAAAATAAAAATATTCTTCTAAATAAATCAGATGCTTTTCTAAGTATATACAAGCCAGAAAATTAAATGAAATAATTCAACTATAAATTTTTTGTCACTTATTAATTTACAACTTAAATATTTAATTTAAAATATCTTACCATCTTTATATAAAAAATGTATACTTCTTTGATCCTGAAAATAATAACTATTTTCTAGATATTTAAAACTTTCTAATTCAAGGAACGGACACGCCTCAACCACAAAACGTAAGTTAAAAATAGTATACACAATATTTTCAAATGTCGGTAGTTTGACTTTGAAATAATATGTATATATTTTATTTAAATGTGAGAATCAAATGAAACAAAAATAATAATACAACATTAAGTTATATTAATGAAACGTACTCTACTTAGCACATCTATAATAAAAGTAACAAATCTAATCTTTTAATCCAAGAAGAAAGACAAAATTAGTAAATGAACTAGAACCATTACGATAATATTGCTTAACTCTAAAATGATTTTATTTAAAACATACGCCACATATAAACTTGAAAGGTTGAAATATTAAGTTGACCACTGCAAAACAGTTCTAATATGTATCAGCTCAGTTTTCAACCGTTTACATAAATATAAAGTAAGTTTTTTAAAAAATGGTGTTATTATCTTTAATTAAATTAGCTGTATATTGAATTCTATTTCATAACTGGTCTCGTGTACTTATACGTTTACATTAAAATATACATTTCATGTAACTTCACACAAAAATAACGCTGGGGCTGCAAGGTGGCCATTGAAATTCGCTACCAAGGTCAAGGCAAAGGAAAGTTTGATTTAGATAATCGGGCACAGCCAGTGGAAAATGTGATACTGCATTACCTTGAATGAACCACACTTTAATCCTTAGTTGTAATAAACAATCTGCCAAAATACCAATTAACACATTACTTAAAACATTTAAATATGACTCACCATTGAAATTTGAAGGTAGTTCAAGTGGAGCCATTATTGTATCTTCTATTACACAGTACCAGACAAATATTTTAAATCGATAATCGATAATCTCTTTCAAACAAATTTTGCACAGTTGTAAAAGTGTCCTTATGGAAAATTGTAATTACGGATGATTGGCTTATTTTAGTATAGAGTTACAAGTAATTGTGAAGTGCTTGCTACAGAATTTTCTGCAATTCTTACCAAAATGTCATCTTCATGTCGTAGGTTAATAATTTGGGACGCCCTGTATGGTATTTTAGACGAAATACCCTTTGTCACACAATCGATTATCGATATTTTCTAGATGCTGCATGTCCAGAAAAAGATTTTCCTACGTAAACGCAAATCAAATATCATATTTTTTCATTTGTAAAGTGATTCTGTTGTGACATTTTTTGTTGCCTTTATTGTTATTATCTAATCTGTTTGTCATTATAAAATAAGCCCTACAACAATTTCCAGGTTTGTATCTAAAAAAATCGGTGATTTATTAAAAAAAATAATTTTGTTTATCCATCTTCAAGACCATGTAGCTCACAAAAGGGGTGATGTGAGATCCATTATTGTTAAGTCAAATATTATTATTTTTCCGTTCTAAACTTATAGTTCACACATTACTTATGACTAACTTTCTAGATGTATAACTTCTTCTAATAAAATAGAAACCAGTGAGACATATTTGTTATTATATAATATATTACAGTATTACTTTCTCTATAGTATATATTGTAATGAGATTTCCTCTAGCACATAAACCTGAATGTAAGAAAATTGGAGAATAAAATACTAAAATTGATTTGATTAAAAAGGAAAATTATATCCAATAAACGGTCTTAAATAATTTTTGTAAAGTATATAATATATGTCACCAGTAAAATTCAGATCATGTTACTAAAATGTTAATGTTATTAATTATAGAAAATTTCTTTTGAAAAATTTATTATCAAATGTATTGTCTGAAATATTAAAATTTGTGTGGATTTTATTTAAATGTTAGTGTATTATAAACCAATTGATTTTCCTTCTAACATGAGAAGAGACTCCATGAAAACTTTGTGAATTTTCCAAAATCAATGATGTAATGAAATAAGTAAAATAATCTGCAATTCTTTTATGTTCAGATTAGAGTAAATTTATCACATTATTTAATAGATTTATAGATAAAATTTAGATATTTTGAAAAAGTGTTTGATAAGATTTGAGATGAGTTAGTTGAATAGAAAATAGTTAGTTGAATAGGCACTACTACATGTAAGAAGGAGAATTATCTACTAATATTTATTTATAGTTAGTTAAATTGCAAAAATTTTGTAATATTTCTTATAATTTCTATATAGATTCTAAAATACGATTAGGTTCAAAATAAGTATAAAACATTGTAACAAATTTTATTGTTTAAGAAAGAAAGAAAAAAGGTCACATTTACAAATGAAAGCAGTAAAACTGAATATTTTACTTTGAAACATAATAATTTCTAGAAAATTTTGACATTTTGAACGTCATTTTCATGAAATTTTAGTAATTTAGAATGTCATGAATAGAAAGAGTATAAATAGACCGTCAAAATTTGGGGAAGAGGCAATTGAATTTGAAATGCCCAGGGTGCTTGTTGTTCTCGTAAAAAAAAGTTTTCGTGATTGTATACCAAAGAAATGAATTTAGTAATTGTCAAAATGTCAAAAGGGATTACATTAAATGAAAATTGTGTCTTACCTTTTCAAAAATAAGACAAAACAATCAAAATTTGTTAAATTTTAAAAATAATTAGTGAAATTATAAATAATTTAACCGTTTACCAGTATTTTTCCCAGATTTGTCATAACCTAAAAATGTGTGATAAACAATTAGTGTCCTATGGTACTTTTAAAACTTTACAAAACATAGAGTCACGTTAGTACTTACCAGTGAATTGGAACTTCATCCACAAGTGTTTCATTGGGACCGTTTAAAGAATGGTTTACTATTTTGGAACTTTTTTGTGTGCTAGGACATGAAGACTAACCAATTGACAGTTAGTGGTTAAACGTTTTGTGTTTAAAAAACTAATACTTATGTATTAACAAAATAATTATATTTTTTATATTTATATTATATAATTTAGTAATAGATATTTAGTTTGAATTTGGCGCTCAAATACATACATACATTTTTATTTGAACTCAACCCATAAATAAGATCATTACAATATATATATATATACATTTTGAGGTGTAAATAACGCGTGATAAAATGTAAAACTTAAGAAAGTTGGCATTAAACTGTTTCCAGCAACAATTAAAAATTCAGTTAAGCGAAAACGACAACATATTTCACAGAACAGTCAAGGGATTCTGAAAGTTCACAAACCGTAACAAATTTATGCGGGAATTCGGGAAGATGCCTACTAACAAACCTGATTTATGGCTCTTCTTTTGAACTAGGAGGTTCCATGAAATTAACCGATCACCAGTGCGTCAAGTCCTTCCACTCTCAGCCATTTTAAATATTTTTCAAACCGAAATTAGAATTATTCTCCAAGAATTACGTGACCATTTTACAAAATAGGGATATATAAGATTTTTGAACTTACAAATAAAATAAAAATAATAAAGTTTATATCAACTTTCCTGTATCCATGAGAAACCGAAATAACCAGTAATTTTTTTTTCTTACCTGGACCGAGATTTTGCACCAATTTAAAATCGAATACCGACTAGTACTCCTCCAAAATTTAAAAAACCCACCAACTGGTATCTTTGGCAAATGTATACGCGCCAAATTTGTAAATCGAAGATTTCTACTGTTGTAAACTGTTCGATGCTCTGCTAAAATTAAAAAAACGACGGATCGATGGACTCGTCAAATTTTCAAATAATTTAATTCTACAAATATTTTTAACGAAAATGATAATTTAAATTTATCTAAATCCCCAACTTTGTTTCCCTTGTTGCAAAAAACATTCAATTACTAAAGCCAAACATTGAAGGGAGCATAGATAGTTATCGAACTAATTAAGTCTTTTAAAGCCTGTTCAATTTTGAGTATGAGGGTGTAAAAAGCCAATTGAATTTGTGTTTATGCATAGAAATATAACCATCTTCTCCACAATAACTGTTTTAATACTATTAAAACCATTCTCTCTATGCTAATAGCGGCAATTAACGAACTTCCTCATCAAAAGTTATATTATTCTGTTCTATACAGACAAGAAGATGGGAATTTTTCAAATTGCTTATTTTGCCCATGGCAGAATTTAAATGCATAGATAATAAACATTATGACTACATTAATACAGGGTTATTTCTGCACAATTTGTTTAATGTAGTCTAAAAGCGAAATTAAAGGAAATGCCCAATATCAATTTTACAGTAATATTTAACATTATTTTACCTTCGAACTAGAAGAACTGTAATTTCAATTCCACTGACATATTGATGGCGGTTTTAATGGCAATTACTTTTTCGATTTATGAAATGCCATTTTTGTAGATTATTTATTATCTTTAATAGTTTAAGTTAATTGTACAGAAGAAAAATACATTATTTTACTTAAAAACCGTCAAAGTTTTTGTTTCAAGAAAGGAAATTGGAACAAATGAAGAGGCTAATTACGTATATTTTCTTATTTTAAACAAATCAGGGAAACTTTAATTTGAAGTAAAGTTTGGTTTTCTGAATTTTATTATTATATTTTTTTATTTATATTTATAGTTTAAAAATATAATATTCTTCATAAAAATATTAAATAACTTAAGGACAATATGATCAAAAATATTAAAATCTAGACAATTATTTTAAACTTAAGATGTCTTGGAGGAAACAGAGGAATTTATAAAAAAATAATTTAAAAAATAATCAAAATTTTATTACTGTGTTACTATGTCACTTCTTATTACAAAAATATACACATACAATATAGTAAAATTGTAATATAACTTTTCCAAATACAAATGATAGTTATACTACAAAATGGATATAAAAGTATATTTAAAGTTTAAATATTATAATAATGATTGTTTCTACTCTTACTTTGTGGAATTTATTTATTATAAATGTTAAAGATAAAACATACTTATCTTAAAATTCGTCAAATTAGATTATAAAGATTTGACAGGCATTTGATATATCCACAGACTGGATTTTTAATCATAGATGTTGAAACCAAGGTAATCTAAAGAGGCAAAACTAAAATTTACTTGTATTTATTTAAAATTCATCCAAAAAATAAAATTCTTGCTTCTTCACATATATGAAGTATTTCCACTATTGTTTCAATTCTGTTATTAAGCGTATGTTTGTGTTTATTGTCAATGAGGTGTTTTGCGTAATGTAACTTATCTGGTTGTTTTAATCTATTAGCTGGTAAGTATTTATTATATCTAATTTCAAAATTTTTAAGAGTCTGACCAATATGGTTTTATATGTAGTTTCCTATATCAATACACCAAGTAATAAATTAGCAAAAAAGATCAAAAATACTATAATTAATTACAGTTATATGTCTAAATATTAAATAAAAATAATATTTAAAATTGATTCAAAAACTTGTCATAAGAATTGAAGAATCGAGAATATCCTGGAATTTTACATGTTAGACTTCTTTTAAAAATTGTTTTCTAAAGTTTAAATGTTTGCTTATTCCCTAAATAAACTACGACTCTCCAAATAATTAATTATAAATTAATTTCCATAATATTTGCCCAATGAACTAACTTCGAACGAACCGTTATCCTTTAACTTCACGATTTTTAATCATGCTTTTACCAAAGAGAAAATTACTTTTATTTTATTTACTTCTTACCCCGAACTTCCAAGAAATCGTTTTTATTTAACATTAAAACGTGTCCACAGGATATTAGAAATGAAATCATTAGTTTAGAACGCTAGACTAATAATTTAGCATTAAATGTTAATAGGAAAAAAATTGAATACCAATAATAATCAACTAATTTCTGGTTGATATCAGTAATTAAATGAATGTTGCTGGAAATGTATTATGTTGAAGCTACTATAATTTTTGTTAACAAAGTTGACGTTGCTTTCTGCTATGCTGATGCAAAGGATGTGTGTAAAGTGTGGATATATTTTTATTTATTTGCCTCAAAAGTTTTTTTTTTATAAATAAGAATTAATTATATATTGTAAATAGTTAATTAGCTTATTCAATACTAATATACTGTAACGATCTAAAAGGAGAAATCAAATAATTTAGTTTTGGATTAAACAAAAATTGATGTGTACTTTAAGATCATACGGGGTAGTACATTGAACAGATGAAGTAAATAAAAATTAGTTAAAACAATATATAAGAACAATTTCAATGATTATAAGAGAATTGTGAAAATAGATAACAATTGCTATGATTTATCATGATTGTCATGTATGTATGAAAATGTAAATGTGAAACCTAAATTAATAATCTTTTTTATGTAATGCTTATAAGTCTTAAACTAGTCAAAATTTTCAAAATTTAATGGAAAATTATTAATTAAACTTTGGTCACTATTTAGAAATATGTACGAATCTAAAATTTTTCAATTATAAGAAAATTAAAGTAATTTATTGCAAGAAATTGGGTTTTGTTGTATGTAAATAATAAACTAAATGTTAATCTAGAAATAAAATTTATAAAGTCTAGATGCAAGAAAAAACATCATATTTTGATTATGAATAGTTCATTCTTTGGATACAACCAAAAATAAATAAAATTCATATTATTGTAATCATCATTTATTTGAAGTTCAAAGATCATTAAGTGTCAAAACTAAAAAAAAAATAATAATAAGAATGCTATGATTTCGGAAAACTATTTAAGGTCCGTCGGAATTTCACGGAGCTCTTTTCTGAGACCTGAAAGAAGAAACAACTCTGTTAGTAAGAAATTTAAAATTACTTAACCTCAAATTTAATTTTATTAAAAAAAGGAATCAAATTAAAATTAATTAATTTGGGCACTGCTTTTTCCTCATTAAAAAAATAGCTCTGTACTTATTTGAAAAATTTGTTCTCGAATAGGTATTACGAGAAATAGATATAATACCCACGAGAATTAAATTTAAAGTTAATAAATTAAAAAGATAGTCACGAAATCTTTAATTTAGGTTTAAACAGTAATAATCTCAAAACTAAGAAGAATTTAGAAACATGAAAATACTTGAATTAGTTTTAGGTAAATGTTCAAAAACAAAATTAATTCCAAACTTTATAAACCAAAATATCAGCTACAAAAAAAATTATGAAAGGAAGGCTTATTATATGAATACTCCATATGAAACTCTTTAATAATTAAAATTATAGCCGTAAAATAATTAATACCAGGATCATTAAGGTATATAATGGCAGTTACTGAACTGTTTAATATCTGATACCAAACTCATTAACTAATTTTAAGCAAAGTACTTTATTAGTTTATTTGTAACAGCAATACCAATTCCACTAGATGAATTTAATATAGTAGTTATTAACTATTTTAATTATCCAGTATTAAATTTTTTAAATTCACTAGCGAAATAATTCGTGGATGTATACTCGTAAAGTATATTGATTCTAGGAAAGTAAACATAAATAAGTTCACTACATATCCACTACAAATTTTTTATATCTAATACCTAATAAAATGACATTAATTTAAGAGTATTTAACATTGTTATGTACGGAATCTAAACTGAGTTCCAGATAACTAATTTAATGTTTGTGTCTCAGCTTTGTCATTTTATTTAATATTATATGCGGTTTTGCTGAATATACTCAAATGACCCTCATAAGTATATAATTATTGTATTTGATAAACGTTCCCATAAAGTGTAATTTTCTGCATTTGAATAGAGAAAATAAGATATTATTAACTTACACAGGATACAATACAAACAAAAACGATTGCATCAAATTTTCATTTTCAGAATAAACAACTATAAATCAAAAGCATTACTTAATTAACTAAAATTTTAATTAGGACTCAAAGTTTGTTACTTAGTATCATCTACAAATTAGCTTGTGAAAAGGCATAGTTATATTCTAGTACTGTATATTTACTCTAAAAGTATGTTTAGGTTTCAAATTTTTTAAAAGAATATCTATCCGCATGATAAATCTATTCATGTAATAAATAAAATTTCTTTCTTTTAAATAGGAAAGTATTATCTTTTGATTTCCAATATGTAAATACACTGATTAAAAATAGTTAAGTATTTAAAAGACAATTTTTGATCGAAGCATTATTTTAAACATATAACTTAAGGCCCTTAATTAATTAATTTCTAGTACCAGTAGTATTTTCTAAACAGAGTTGGGATAAAGTATGGAAGCAAGTAAATATCTTTAAAACGAAGCTGACGATATATATGAAATTTTGCTATGGGTCAAAATGCAGCTGATGTACATTTTGTTGTTAATAATATACTTCTCATTTAACAAGAAACACCCTCAACTTTTTTAATTTAAATGGAACACCCTGTATATTTTTGCAGATCTTGCTATTTCGAATTCGTAAATACTGGGTGTAGTGTAAAAAATCTGTAAAAACGAGGAATACAGCACGGTCTTCCAGGTTTTGTCAAATTTTTGACCATCCCAGTTGTATTAAAACGTTATAATGTTTTAATACTCGTAATTGTTGACGTGATATGGGATTTTGCCCCATTGCACTTACATACAAAATTTCATAAATATCGTCAGTTTCGTTTTAAAAATATTTACTTGGTTCCATACTTTATCCCAACCCTGTATATATTTTATGTTCTAAAAATAGAGGTGTCTGGGCAATTATTAAATATGTAAATTTAATATTCGTTTCTGTGCCTACATGGCATTTAGTATGCTTATCTACATTTAAATAGATTATTGCATAATAGTCAATAGGTATTAAATCTGTAATAATGTACTGAACTGTAAAATTATACAAATGAGCTCCATGAATAGAGACCGGTATTCATTGACACGCCTAATTGCATTTATGTGTCAGTTCTTCACTAAACCGTACACTGCTAAGATTTAAATTTTATCAAAACAATTTGTTAAGTTGAAAAACATAGTTCCATATTGGTATATTAGGTACGTGTTAACAGAAATTTAGAAATATTATTTGTCTTTAATTTAGCCAACATATTTACTGACCACTAATAATTATTAAAATTGCATTATATTTCAAAAATCCAATACCTCATTGGCTAACCTTCCAGGTAAATTATTGCTAGTTTCCAATTATGTAATGCGTTAGAACATAACTATAGGGATAAAGACGTGGTCTGAACATGAGCTACAGAACAACTAAATTCAATGTGCGTTTCCTTATGAGATAAGTTTTCTACCAAATGGCTTCCAAGAGACATAAACCGTACAAGGAAGCTACATTGTTACAAAATATGCTTTGTACGAGGAACAAATTTAAAAACACTATAATAGAATTTATAAAAAATTTATCTAGTTGCTAAATAAAATTAAAAAGTTTAAACCAAGACACGCAAGCAGAAAATTATATTGTAGTTTTTCCAACGACTATAGGATATAAATAAAGTTTTATACAAATGATGAAAAAAATCATAAATTTCAAAAAAAAAATCCTGGTTAAAAGCTTTGCATGACTGATAAATCCATACCTAAGTATAGAACTTTTAAAACATTCACTGAAATAAAGGGAAAATAAAAATGATCATTTGGACGGGAAAGAAAATTTTATTGGAGAGCAAAATGTTCATTGAAATTGTTATTAAATACCAAAAATTATGCATAAGTTTTTCAATAATTACATCAGCAATAGTTACATTACAGAATAAAGGAATAAAAAATAGTTAATAATTAATGATGCACTGATTTTGATTATATCACAAAAAAATTGATAACCTTATCAATTTAGCAACAATTACATCCATAATACACATATCCGTAACTCTTATAATAAATTATTGAGAACGCGTAAAATTGCTACAGAACTTCAATGTATCCACCATTTGTTTCTAAACAGGTGATCGTTCTTCGATTACATTCTTTTATATTTCTAATTGCATAGCTACACATGTTTCTGTAATGAGACTATCAAAATGATCAACATAATGAAGTAGCCTCTTATGGCATACCATTTCTTTTCAGTAGACCCACAAAAAGAAATTAAGAAGGTTAATGTCTTAAGATCTTGAAGGCCAAAGTAACTCCATCAATTTCCCGATGATTCTACCGTTAAAAATATGGAACAGAAATTCCCGAATATTTTTTTACAGTGACATGTTGCTCCATCCTCCATCCAAATAAAATCACATCATTTACCACAATTTTGAGAACTTACGGTATCTTAGTTTCGTCAGAGAAAAGTATTCGCCTTGTTATAGATCTGTTATCTTCCAAATCTTCATGAATACTTACACAAAATTCGAACTTTCGTTCTATTAGATATTTCACTACCGATAGATTCACTTAATTTTCAGTACCTTTATTTATAACGTATGCACAATGTTTCTTTCTAAATTAGTTTCAACACTTTTTTACATTTGTGAAGTGTAGAGTTTTATCAAGGTGCCTATTATTAAAAATTGCTGCTGCTTCCCTACATATTTTATAATTCTCTCCAACAAGGAGAAAAATTTTAATTTTATCTTCAATACTCAATTTTGGCACTTCCAAATATTTCAAACAAACACTAATATTAGATTTGATATTTGTTGATAATTATATATAATATATTCTAACAATTACTTAAATTATTAAAATATTTGGGTTTTTTAATTTGGCCACGAATCTAAATTTTTTAGTATGTACTTATTTACAGTTTCAATGAATATTTTACTCCCCATTATACTTTGAACATATTTTATTCTTTACTCCAAATCATCACTTTTTTTCTATTCCAGCCAACGTTTTAAAAGTTTTATATATGATTATGAATTTACAAGTCATGCAGAGCTTTTAGTCAAGAATATTTTTTTTTGTGAAATGTAGTGACAAGCATCTCTATCTATTTAAAACTTTTTGGAGCATACTGTTTATACACAGAGTGAGTTTTTAGTAGAGCAACAGTCGATAACTCCGTTATTATAAAGGATATCCAAAAATAGTTATTTACAAAAATTGTAACCAACCGTATGTTTCTTACTTGGAAAATATGCCAATCTCTACAGGGTGATTCATAGTTATTTTCTCATAAACCCCGTGATACAATATAAATATAATTTAGAATTTTGACCATTTTTGTAGCTAACAATTGCGCCTCGACAAAAGCGCCCCGCCAAATACGCCCTAACAAATGCGCTTCTCGCCATATGCGTCCCACAAAAATTTAACTTTGTTTTTTTTTTGTTAATTCATTTTTAATTAAATTTACTGGCAAAGTTTCTTAGGCTTTTTCAGTTATTTAATGTCACACTTGGGGGTTCAGAAATGGATTGCATTATTCAAAGTAGAGTGTATTTTCGAATTTCCTTCAATTAAATTTTTCTTGCCATACAAGGTGTTAAAAATATTTGAACAGGGTATAGTATGGATCAAAATAAGTAAAAAAATCTTGGGTTATTTATTTTTGAAGCATTTTGTGTTTTCACATTATTTTTATTGTGTACAAACAAACGATAGAAACTTATAAACAAAATCGTTTCCACGTCGATGGATAGGAACGAATGGGCCTGATTTAAACCCCCTTGATTTCTTTTCTTGAGGATATTTAAGAAATTTAGTGTACACTATTCCTGTAAATAGCCTCGAAGAGCTGCAACAACGAATTTATCAAGAATGTCACCAAATCTGAGCTAATGTAGGAAGTTTTAGAGAGAGAGTTCGAACATCCTTCTGGCAGAGATGTCGTGCCTTTTTTCATTATTCTATCAGTTATTATTCAAAACTAAAATGTATGTTTATGTTTATGGTTTTGGATACATTTTTGAATACACATTTTTATACTGTTTGTATGGTTTCCAACATATAAAATATTTTTAAAATAAATAAATACTTACCCATCCTAAGTTTTCTCAATGCGGCAGCATTACCTTATCAACTGTTTTGATAAAACTGATAAATAACTCTGAAAAATATAGAAATATAGTCGCCTGGCGTGTTAGATATCCTCACAGGGTCTCATTTGGGACCGCTGTCATTTTTGATTTATATAAATGGTTGTTGTCCAAAATTTTAGGAGTTTATTTTATATCTTGACAACCTAATAAATTTTTATTAAATGCGAGGAACGCCTCTCAAATAAGTATAAAATATATTGCATTATTTTTATACGGCGTTGCGAAAATTTACCTTCAATGGAGTAAGTATATACTTAGACTTGTAGAAACTCAAAATAAATATATATTGCAAATACAAGATTACTAAAAAGTCTAAAAGTTGGCACCAGATATAATTATTTTGAAATTACAAATTTTTAAAATGTTTAATATAGTACGGAAATGCCTCACTGTACGTATTTTGATCGACCGTGAGTTATAATTTCAGCACATTGAGTTAGACCGAATATAAAATATTCCTATTTTAATTGAGTATTGTTTAACATTTTTAAATACAATACCATGTATAATATTTCAAATATAATAGAAATTCTAATTATAAATAAATAAATGGTAATATATGTAACACGAATAAAAAAAGAATTGATTAATAGGACTATGCTTACATTATTATTATAGAACAATGGTTAATAATCTAAAAAAATTGAATTAAATATATAAATCATGTTATATTTTATTAATACATAGACCCTAATCAGCAGTATTAAACATTATATTTATTATTATTTTTGGCTTGCTTGCCTCTTTATTTGTCCAAGAAAACGTATTTGTAGATTTTGTCAGATCAATATTTTTCTATATAAGTAATTTTTTGCTTTTTTTTATAATATTTAATTTTATCTAACACGAGGTTCGTTGTTACAAAGTTTTTACTAAATAAATTTTTATTCATTATATTTTTTAGGAAAGTCGGAAACATATATATTTTTAAAGATAAATAAGCGTACGATCTATAAGATATAGCATTTTTAAGGATTTTCTGGTGGTATACATTTTTCTGGTAAAGTGATATCTAACATTTGTAACAAAGAAGCAAAGTTGTCGTACATTAATATTTTGTATCTACCGTAGACACATTCAGAAAAATACGTTAATAGTTTTCTTAAAATAAAAGCAGAAAAATCTTTATAGGATGCATTGTTATGTCAGTTTTGGAGTGATTAATATTCTAAATAGATCCTGTTATATATATATATATATATATATATATATATATATATATACCCAGTTTTGTTAATATACCATATTAATTGACATATAATGAATACAAAACATATAAATCCAAACTAATTTTTCAAAAAATTGTGTAATGTTTACAATGATTTGTAATGAATCCTAAAAAAAACAAATTAGACTTACAAGAAATTACTTGATTAATAATTTTTATTAACTAAATTAATATTTAATATATTATAAGTTATTATTTGAAAATACAAAACATCAACTATCAAAATCCCATATGATATCATTAGAAACCTTTAAATTCTATCATTATTGTAAATATATTTAATAAACCATAGTGATAGGTCGAATCCTAATACGTCACTTAAGATTTCATCAAAATTGTTCAAAAAATACGTTTTTGTTTTATAGATACGGACTGATGAAATCAATTTTAATTTGGTACCATTCAGTCTTTCGAATTAAGATGTAACTTGTAATTGTCAAGCAAATATAATTGATTAATGCATACATGAATCAAATAAATTTGGTTAAAACAATATAAGAACATTTTTAATTTTTTTATGTAATACTTATAAAACTTTAACTAATAAATATTCTCTAAATTTAATAGAACTTGTTAATTAAACATAAAAAATTGTATGATTTCGGAAAACTAATTAAGTTATGTCGGAATTTGACGGAGCTCTCTCTTGTTTGAGACCTCCTCGAAGGAACATCATTAATTGTAAGAAATTTAAAATTACTTAACCTGAAATTTTCATTTTGGAGCAATCAAAGTTTTGACAAACTTTATTTTTGTCGACAGTCATGAAAAGACAAACATTTTGAAGTGACACATAGGAAGTGAGAAGAATTGGACATTTACTTACAGTACAAAAAAACTACGAAGTAGTAACAAGTAGTAGCTGTTGATGATTTTATTTTTGTACTTTATAAATTATAAAATTATATTATTAGTATTATATTGTTTGAACCATGTTTTTATTTGAACTCACCCTGAGATATATATATATATATATATATATATATATATATGGCGATTATAATTTAAATTTATTTCATGTAAACACTATTTATTTTATATCAAAACCCTATTAATATTAATAATTATATTATTATTTTTTGTAATATTTAGATGATCAAGAGAAGAAGTTTCAGTGGTATCAAAACTAAAAGGTAAAGAGTCAGTTCAGAAAACATGAACCCTTCTCAGCCTTTGCGTTTACGTCAGTCCATTTATCCGCCTATAGAAATACCGCCGTGTAATTGAGATAACCATTGATTTTACCTACAATATTTAAACAAATTATTTATGTGACGACTGAACAAATCTGGTCCTAGTACTATATCCTGCAGAAATCCACAAGTTATGTTTTCATTTTCACTGATTTCGTTGCTTACTTTGACTATTTGTTTACTATTTTCCAAGTAACATATTACTAGTCTAAATGTATTGCTTCTTATATTATTACATTTGAGAGTGTGTAGGAGCAAGGAATGGTCAACGGTATTGACGGCCTTACTCAGATCTTCAAAAAAAAAGGCAAGGATCTTCCTTCTCTAAACAATTATGAATATTTACCGTTCATTTTAAGTTCAACTTTTCTCCTTGAAGTCGAATTGGTTACAAAAATTTAGATTTATCAATAAAACCAGTCAATCTATTTTTAACCCCCTAACTGCGGGTGTCGTAAATAAACGATTCGTAAAAAGTTTAATATATTTTAAAAAAGAAATGCAACGCCTATGTTTGGCTAATGTGTAATTTTGCAAATATTTGTTAATATTCTTTTATCTGGATAAAGTTTGTTATTGAGTAAATGTAATATTTCATTAGGATGATACATAATTTGAAACTTCAAAAGGTATCTACAAAATTTATAAATTTGTAATTACAAAATTGGTTATTATTACAAGGCTTACTTGATCTGATTACAAAAAAAAAGGAAAATGAAAATGTTCTTATAAAACTGGAAATACCTCAATCATAGCCACAAATAGGTACAGGGAATGGTTCAAAAAAATGAAAGAGCTATTTAAGTGTATCTAAATATTGTACAAAATATAGGGTGTTCCCTTTAAATCATTTGAGAAAATTTATGTTTCGAGTTTTGACTTACACTGTGTGCAATTTAAATGTTCTATCGAAAAATTATAAAACAAATGAAAGTAAAGCGTTTATTTAAATTACTAACTATACAAAAAATGGAATAACAGTTGTTCCTATTTAGATACAGGCTGGCAAATATAGTTTTGATATAAAAGTAGTCATAACTTTTGAAACGTCCAGTATATATCTGATAAACCCTATATTCGGAGACTTAGAAAAGTCAGTAGAATGCAAATAACTATTAAAAAATGTGCCTTTGTATTTAAAAAAATATATGTTTAGGTTTGCCTGCAGCCACGGAACACTCATTAAAAGTGAAAATTATTTTAGGTTGTAAAGCTTAATGCCCCCGACAATTTTGCTATGCAAAATTTTTTTGTTCCAATCTAATAAAGCGAACTGTTTAATTTTTACACAGTATTAGGACACCCTGTATACACTAGTTTGCTTGTCCTTTAAACATTCTATATAAAAAATAATTAATTTCACAACGTCTATTAAAGTTTGAGTGAAATTTTCACATATATTATTTGTTCTTTGAAAACTAACTCAGGATTTTCTATTGTTTAGTACCGTTTTATATTAAAAACAAACACACATGTTACGAAACTGAGTTAATAAAAACCTTTGAACAGATAAACAGACACAAAATTGAGTTAATAAAAATAAAAATAAAATTGTGGTCGTCGCTTGATATAATGCTTTTCCAAAATTTTATTTGCAACAAAAAAACAAATACGGCAGATTTTGATGTCCTCAAACATATTAATGAAAGTCTTTGTGGATTTGTCTTTTAATAAATAAAAAGAAACTGGCACATATGTGTCTATAATAGACATGCATGATATAGAATTGCAAAAAACATAAACAAACGTTCCGTCTAAAAATATTTTATCTGATCTACATAAATATTCGACAATGCTTTTTGTTCTAAATTGTATATATTTAATTTGGACGAATTTATGCTTTTTTTAATACAGCGAATATCTTTTGATATTAAGGTGATAACGACACAGATCGTTAACGACAAAATATTTTTTTTTATTTCACTGCATTATTAATCATCTGCTTATTTACTAAAACATCACTGCACTTTTCTAAATTGTGGTTTTTACGTTTTCTTCAAAATGTCGACTCTTCTCTCAAGCTGTATATTCTAGCTAAATATGGTCTTTTCGTTCAAATCCATACGGTTTCCTTAGTTGTCAATATTTTTAATTTTAAATATTTAAAAGTATTTTCACAAATAATCAAAGTGTTTCCTCCCTCGCTGAATATGGTTTATAATCCAAAAGGATGGTTAGGAGCCAACCGGGCTCATGGACTTAACAAACCCTGTCTTTGGGTTAGTGAGTTAAATTAAATAGAAACAAAGACATTATTTTTTAATGCAATACAAAAATTAAAAACCGGTTAAAATATCATTTTAATCAAATTATTTACAAGTGATTCTTTAAACAGAAAAATGCTTACTATTACATATGTATTTCATTTACTTTCCAACTTACGAGTACCAGCAAAATCGGAACAAGAAGTAAAGTGATTCACCTGCATTTGGTTTTAAATATGAGTGGATTAAACGGAAGTATGTGCTCTTGTAGCATTTTTAGAATAAATAAAGAATCCAATAATAGAGAAAAATCAGTAAATGAGTTACTATGTTAATTTCTCCCTTCGTCATAATAATTTTACCTACTTACAGTGAAGAGAGAACGTCACATCATTAAAATTCAATACATTGTTGAACTTTCTCTATCGTATATGTCAACTTTACAAAATGAACTCCAAACCGATGTTGATGCCCATCAAAAATCAATAAGCAGTAGGGACTGCTTAACGATTGCTTCAAAAATCACATATTCTCTTAACAAAACATTTTAAGCGCTTGCTTAATTGATGCCATTACTTAATGTTGAAATGAAAGAACGGAGTCCAGTATTACACCAAGATATTTTACCTGTGTTATAGCTTCTCATAAATTCTCTTGTATACCGTAGATTAACTTAATGAGGTATCTCGTTGATCTAACTGCATTATGAACTATACGATTATCTCCAAATTAAATTATTAGAGTGTCTCTGACGTTTGATACAGTTTAAGGAAAGATGCATTTGAATAATTTTTAAATCATCTCCAAAGTAAAAAAACTGTTTACATTTGTGGAGAAATCTTTATATTTTATTTAGTTTATATGATTTATTATAGATTTAATGCGTTATCAGTATTCGAATTTTAGTCCTACTAGACCACTGATTCGAGGAGAGTGGGATGGTTATTCGGGGAATCAAATGGCACCTTTAATCGTCTATTAATCGCTTCAAAGGGTTTATAAATCTTCAGTAATTTAGAGTGCCGGTGCGTCTCCAAAAAGTGCAAGGCAATACAATTCATCTAGAATTAGGATTTATTATCTCAATATATTAGCTAAAGGACTATGGCACTCAATTCTAATGAAACAGAAACAATTAACCATTTTTATTTTCACCGTATTATTTACGGCGGTACCACCAAAACTTGCTATTATAAAAAAATGAAATATATCTATTTTTCTGTATGATATTTTAGTGCCATGATTCTTTAGATTATCAATTGAAATATTTACGTAATAAAAATTTCGCATCAATTCTATCTCTGGATCAATTTATCTTCAAATTTTTTGGCGAAGTCACCGCTATTCAAAACTCTTAATAAAACACATTTAATTATTTAGTTGGCAAAAATAGAATAGAAATCTCATTATTTATTGAAATGCATTTTATACTATTGTTTTAAATATCTCACAATAGTGTTATATTATGCAGGATTTAATAAATATGAACAGAACTCGACTGACTAAAATTTAGTATATAGCAGATAGAATGATATTCCTTGACTTTATATTGTCCAAAAATAATTTTAGCCAATTTAACGGAACATAAAGATATGAAGCAGGAATTTATTTTAGACGGTTTTTCGAGATGCTGTCTAATAAAGTAAAAGGATTAATATCCAGCGATTGATTGTTTTAATTTTAAACGTCAGTATCTTAATAAAGTTACATGAGAAAACTCTGGAGAAGATGTAAATTGCTTAAATGGATTAAATCCTGCTTTCAAAAAATATTTTATTTTTTATTAATGTCGATAAAATAACTTAGATATTTAGTTAGAAAAGGGTACATCGTGATAATCAACCAATAATTCAGAAATTTTAATATGATGGGTGTTGTATTAATATTATTGCATATTGGTGAGGGCAATAAAAAGAAAAATATTAAATGAAAATACACCAGAATAAAAAATAAAATAAAAATATTAGGTACACCAGATAACAATACTCAATTAAATACCAAGATTAAAAGTAATACTATTGTCCAGTCTATTATTGAAAATATTTGTGTTGTGTTCCGTAACAATGTCATTCTCTAAATTATTCTAAATATTGAAGACTCTATTTGCAGTATAGTTTTGCCTTGATCTCGTTACAACATTTTCTATCTTCGACTTAAATTGGTGTCCTGTGATGCGGCGTGTATCTTGGTTGAGAGTAAAAACTGTGTTCAGTTTTCCAAAATTATCTTTTAGTATACTTAAGTTTATGATTAGGTCACCCCTAAGCCTATGAAGCTCAAAAGTGGTAAGGCTGGCCATTGAGACTCTTTCTTCATATGATGGTTTTACTTGTCCCAAAGGAAGTCTAGTTGCTTTGCGTTGAACATTTTCTAGTAAAGCCCTATTGCGAGTCAAGCGCGGATACCCCAGCGTTTTCAAGAAGTGTTTTTACATAAATTGTGTAATGTTTACAAAATGACCGAAAAAAAACTCTTGAAAAACACTTACGAATCAGAAACAGTCTGTAATTCTCACGTTTGCACACTTAACTCACGTGATCCGACCAACTCAATTCACTGTTAATAAAAATTTGATCATTAATAAAATAAGGTACAAATGGATTGTTCTTACCGATTTTGAGAATTTCACATTTTTTGGAATTCAAGGGAAGCAACAACTCCGAACTTCACTTAATAATTAAATCCAAGTCTTCTAGAACGGTGATCTGATGTGTTAATGGATCGGCATATACTTTTGTGTCATCAGCGTAAAATGGAATTGAAGGTCGCTAGTATACAGAGTCAGTTTTAAGTAGGGATCGCCTTAATTATCTCGGAAACGGCTAGCACGATTTTTATAAATTTTGGTTTATGAGGTTTTTTTAGGAAATATAATGAACTTTGTTATTTCAGATAGATCATCCTGTATATTTTTTCTTTTTGAAGGTTTTAAAATATACAGAATATTTTTCATGTAATATTCCCTATACCTAAATGCTATCATTTCGGAGTTATACCTATATTTATATTATATCTGCCCAAGTTAAAATAATACATAAAGATGGTTATGATTGAATAAACTCGTTTAGTCTACTGTCAATACATTAGTAAAAAAGTTTAACGAAACTGGTGTACTAAAAGGTTTATCCAAATCATGGCGAGGAAAAACTGCAACAACTGAAAACAAATCTTTAGATATTTGTGTCGTGTTAAAAGAAGGTTCACATTTAAGTGCTAAACAAATAGGGAACTCTAGAAAATATAAAGTAAAGGCGGTTACAGGAGATGCTCAAAATGTTGTCCGTTTATTTCAATACACGCACACACAACAAGCCATGGTATCTTTAAAACTTTGCAATACATTTTGCAACATGCCTGACTGCTCAATTCTTCTTATCGGCGGTCCTCTCTTTTAATTTCTGAATATTGGCTTGTCTTAAAGAATCTAGGAAGGACTTTCCTGTATTGGAGAAACTACGGGGAATATTAAAATTTGTGATTCAACCAGTTTGCTTATTGTATTTCATTAAACGCAATGCTTCGTAATTTATTCAAGGTTTTAGATTATTGTTGAAAACATGACGTTTTGAAATATTATCAGAAATTATTCTGGTGGTAAAAAGTATCAGTAATATATTGAAGAGAGATCAGCTAAGTTTTGAAATGAGATATTTCAATCAACCTGAGATAGGAGCGAGTTGATTTTGGTGTAGTCAGAAACATTATATGTATGTTTTTTTGTTGGAAATTCTTAAGTTGAACTGGATGTGTATGGTTATGATGGCATGATCCGATTTTCTTCTTATAGGAGAACCTACTTCTAGTGTTGAGAAAAGATGTTCGTCGTTTGTGGGAATAAGATCTAACGTAGAAGGGTGATTATTTATTCTAAACCTAGCAGGTTACAAGCTGAGACAAGTTCGAATTTATTATAACATTCTTGAATAGATTATAAGAACTACTACCGTCAAAAACAGATGTTAATGAGCACTTGATTTCAGGAAAGTTAAAGTCGCCAACTAGAACTAGGTTGTAAAATCATCAAGTTTTTCAAGCAAAATATTATCATTTGCCAACTGTATGATTCCGTGTGTATTATTGTATTGTTATATGCCGAGCATGTGACGAGTGGACTTTTGTGATAGATTTCGTAACGAATATCAAACATGTTCTAACTATTTATTAGGATGAGGAATATGATAAAATTTAAAACACACCACTTGAGAAACGTGCGGTAAGTGATGTATTGCCTGTCATAAAAATAAATAGATTCTAATTTATATTAAGCAATAGCGTAGTGTTAATAAAAAATAAAATAATAAATAAAAACATAAAAAATCTTACGTATTTTATTATTTAATTGAAAAAAAAATAGTATTAAATAAACAAATAGATTACTTGTACATGTATTTATAAACCCATGATGAATAATTTTAACTATAATATCAGGAGTTACTGCATTTTCCTCCATATATAGTAAAATCTTTAAAAAATATTGCTCAAAAACTTCTCAGTTCTAATAAGTGTAATAGACTTATTTTTTTCGACTTAAAAACTAGTAATCCATTTTTCTTTTTTTTTAAATCATTTAATACTGGATTCATTTCCAAATTTAGAAATTATAGCTCAAAAATCGTCTCAAAATATAACTATTTTTTAAAATACAAAAGATCTTTTTGAAAAATGTGACGGGTATTTTTAAGTAAAAGTGCTAAACAAATGTTGGGAGTTTTGTTGGAACGTGAGAATTGACTTTTTAAACAGCGAATAACTCATTAGTTTATTGTTGTAATTTATATAAAATATGTGTGCGTGAAAAACCTGACGATGAGTAAGTCAAGCAAACAGTACATTTTTGAAATCAGTTGAAGTTTATCCCTCATATCCATTAAATCTCCAATTACGCAATTGTCAATACACTAGGGTATTTTTTTAGTAAGTTATAGCTTCTCTAAATTAGTTAGCTAACAGTATCAAATCTGATTATTAATGAACTCGGCGATCAATCTAATAGTTCAAGTCAATTTAATTTCATATATTCTTTTAATTTATTGATTCTTTTTGTTATATTGTATTGGTAAAGTACCACATTCCTCGCCCGAATAAATAGTTCTGAAAATTACGGTATTTTCTTCATAACGATTGCGTAATCTTCCCGTGATAAGTGTATTATAATGGGCGTCCTTCCAAATCAAATGTGAAGTCCTGAGAGTAGATGATATCTGATAAGTGGCAGTCCTCCTTATTAATGCTGGCTATCGACTGAACAGTCCCTCATGCTTGAGATCGGTCAATTAAGTCTATCACAAGAACTTACATGCTTCTACTCGGCATAAATAATAAAATAAATCTTTGAGTTTCATATCACCAACTTGTATAAAAGCGGCCGGCCAAGTATAATAAATTAATAAGAGACGTGCTAATTACAGATATTTTGCGTTCTAATATATCCAGATTTTATTTGCGGTATTTCTTACATTTATCCAATTTTCATCCAGGTAATAAATTTTTCGGCCTCTCTATCGGATATGTTTAATTGTTCTTAAATTCTCGAAGTTATAATTTTATCTTTTTTCTTTCAGAATACTATTTCCTTGTCTTTTTTCTAATCTACATATATCATTTTTATTATTGTAATGTTATGATCTTAATGAAAATCCACCTTAAGTAAATAAGAAACGTGACGGACGTTTATCGTTATTGACCTCATTCCGAATTTTATCACAAGTGGGGAATCCATTTCTTTAAAAAAAAATGGGTACTGTGTTCATCGAATGCACATCTTCGTGTCTTCTGAAATGTCGTTCAAAATCGACAAAAATCTATTTTTGGAAAAGTGACTTCATAATTTGTTTTTTATTCCAGCAGTTTGAGGCGTCTGTTTGTTTAGAATGGGAATATTCCAATTGATAGGTTTGGGAATATTTACTATTGTTTACCGATAAACACTTTTTAGTTTTTTTGCGGAGGATATGCTGAACGTGGTTAATTCCTTTGCTGACCCATTTCAAAATCCAAAATTTAAAAAGTTTATATTAATGCACAAATACACAACCAACTGACTAAAACAAACGTCCGCCATTGCAACGAAAACACGATTGAAAATGAAATTTGCTAAAATTTTCATGCCGTTTTATTAAATTCTTCAGTTATCCTCATTCCAATTAAAATAAAATAAAATAAATATTACGGTAGCTGTTTAAAAAATTAATATAATAATAAATATTAAAAACATTACGTATTAATTATCCAATACGAAAATAGTTTTTCACATCAAATACGAGGTTTAGGTAAAAGAATATGTTAGTATTGATTACAGATATTATAGGTTATATTCGATTTATTTTTTAGTTAAGACAATGGAAAAGTAGTAACTAAAAGTATTTTAAATAATTAAAAAATATCCATTAGGATCTAGCAATATTATCCAAGAATGCATAGAATGAAATTTAGAAATTTTGATAATTCACCAATACAAAAGTAAACATTTTCTCGTATTCCTTTAGAAAGTATATTGCAGTCAATTTTAAAATCAAGTCAGTTGATCCCGAATGCAATTGTAGAGAATAATTGCAAACCGATCATATATTGGATTTTGTGAAGTTTCAAAAGGACACGAAAGAACCTAGTGGCATATTTACTATTTTATTAAGTCCTGGTTAACCGGGAATATTTAAAAATAATTACTGTTGCAGTAATTGCAGCTGTACGAAATGTAGTATTACGTGCAATAGCAGAATGTAATTTAGAATTTAACAAATCAAAGTGCTCGCATATGTATAGATTCATAAAAAAACCTTCCATTTTTCTTCTAAATAAAATCTAAAGAGCAGTAAAATTCATTTTCATAATTTTTAAAAGTAATTTCCTTTGACGTTGAAGAATATTTTTTAAATCGTTATGCACAATCAGATATCCACACAGAATTGAACAATGTTGTATACAAATTTCTTTCACGGAATTTACTTGAAATTGAACTTTAAGTGTTTTCATTAACCAAGCTTTTAAAATCACAAATTTATTATTTCAATGATTGGGGCTGTCCCAATAACTCATTTTAGACTTCAAATATTGAGCAATTAATAAATATATGTCAAAAATGTAATAAAATAAGAATTATCTCATTTAGAGACATAAGAAACCGTCTCGTTACGAGTGAAGTATCATATATACCCTTAATTTTCTTAGTCTAATGGGTGCTTTTTGATTAACCCGATTTTTAAATAATAAATAAGGTGCAATAGTGGTAAATGAGATAAAATTAGATGTAAGGCCTGTTTTCAGTCGCGTTTAATATTTCATCATCGTGAAATCTTGGATGCGAGTCTCCTTCTTATTTTCTCAAAACTTAAACTAGAGTTACATCAAATATTTGCATTAAGAGCTTCAACTGTACCTAAATAAGATCGCAATTAAACTAGATTTCTAATCTTTCAAGTATTAATGATGACATTGATAACGATGGTTAATTGGAATCCGTGCAACACTGAAGTATTTTCAAGTATTTGATTAACTAGATTTTGATGCAGTTATCAGGTACTCATATTCTCTTTTACGTTTTAACCCGTTCGTATACAAACATTATTTTCATAAAATCCGTGAACCTGAAATATACGGAAAATGTAAACTCGGTTTTTTCAACAGACTAGCCGGCTATTTGTTTTAATTTCATTTTAATGTATTTTGTTTCATTTTTAAAAATTCATTTGTTTTAATCAAATGTTTATAATTGTATGTATTGTATGTAATGAAACTGCATATTATAATTAATATGAAAATTTATTAAATAAAATTAATTAAATTTAGCGCCAAAATTTAAAAAAAAAGCATTAAAATAATCAAATATATGAACTTGAAACAAAACAAATATAAACAAATCGTAAGTGAATAAATGGATAAATAAATAAGTCCAGGGTGATTTCAACCGAAAATTGATTGTCATAAATTCTGACTTCTAATTACAAAGAACAAGCTAATTCTCATTTTTACAGCTAACAAATATAACAGAATCCTTCATCAAACTGTCACTAATTTTTTTTCAGTTCACTAAAGACGCATATAATATATATTGAGTGGCCACTAAGGTCACCGGATCTCACGCCATTAGATTTCCTTTTGTCGGCTCATCCAAAAAAAGTTGTGTATAAAAGTAAACCCGACGACATAAATGATTTAACAGATAGAATAAGGAAAAAAAATAATAATATTTTGCAGGAAACCATTAATAAAGTTCAGCAGAAATTTATTGATCGCTTCGGACACTGTCAAGCACAAGAAGGAAGACATTTCGAACAATTACTGTAATTTATTGTGTGGCAATTTATTGTTACTGTTGTATTATTTTAATTAATTTAAATACAGATTTTAAAATTATTGTATCTTCAAAACTATTAATTACCGAACACAAGTATGATATATTTTTCGAATTGTCTTGGAATTTGCAAACTAAAAAAAATCAAATATACAGGGTGTGTCATTTGAAGAAATTGTCGATGACATCGTTACTCACAAACGGTTTACCCCGTATAATTCATTGTTATGTAAAAATACATTAAATTAAAATCAAAAACCGATCTGTCTCAGCATGTTTCCTCAAAATTGTTTGTTTAGCTTAAAATGAACTTATTCCATATATATATATATACATATATGTGCTAAATGGTTAAAAAAGAAGATTACCTCGTTTGAGTAAACTATCCGTTATAGTTTTAGATAGTGTTGCCATCATTAAGAATTACTAAGAAAAAACAACAAGTCAAGGACTGTAGCAAATAAAAGATTGGTTACTTAAGGTTAGTTTTCCAAAATATTTGTTTAAATTATAATTATTAGAAGTCGCATGGTTTTACCAAATTATACTTAAGTTATGGACATCAAGTACTACGTTTATGACTATATCAATGTCAATTTAATCCGATTGAGCACCTCAGAGCAATATGAGAAATTTATTATGATAATCAGATTGGAAGCAGTGGCGAGGTGTAGTGACGAGGCAGTTAGAATAATCTACAAATAAGCTCTTAGAACTGTAACTCCTGAAATATGGGCGAAAAGTGAGAAATTAGTAGAACAGTAGTAGATTCTCTAAAATAAGATTGAGTTAATTTAGTAACTATAAATAATGATAATATATATATATATATATATATATATATCGGTTGTAAATAAATTATGGGTTTACACCTATAACGCTCTGAGAATTTTTTTTTAAAATTTGGGTTGGTAATATTAGAAACAGTTTTGAATCATCTTACGTAAAAATACTAATTGGCTGATTTCTCATTTCCCTAATTAAAAAAAATAAATAGGCTAGTTTTGCTGGAGAGTACATAGATTTTAAAGGTAGTAAATAGTACCTTAACCTAAAAATTTGATTTTGTGAAATAATACTTCAGCTTTTTCTGGACAACAACTTAGATTTGCCAGTTTTTGTCAAACTTCACCACCCACTTCCAATACCATTGTAAGTGGATTGTTTCATTTTAAAATGGATTTGTTGAAGAAAGGAACTGATAACTCAATTTTTATTTTTTTATATTGCACGCTTGTATAATATCAAAAATAAATTCTTAATTACAAATTTATTAAATGCACAGTGCAGTAAATTGGAACTAGTACTGATAATTTTTGACAAGTATGTCAACGCTAAGTATGGAAAATTTAAATTTTGTAATCAATGATGGAAACCAGTACAAGCTATTCTAATATTCAAATACATGTTGATCCATAACATCAGAATATACCCACCCTGTAGTTATATTACGTTTGTTATTTGTTTATATTTTTGAATTTAATTTTCATTGTTTTAGTAAGAATTTATATTTTTTTATTTATTAATTTATTTTTTATTTTAAATACACACATCATTTTTGATAAAATTCGCTAAAATCCACGGATTTACGGATCTCGAAATATTTATAAATATTGTATGATTCAATTTATGACTGCCCTAAATATGAATTTATTCTAAAATTGAAATAATAACAATTATATGCCTTCAAAGATAAATTTCTATATAAAATAGTCAGAATGTCATTCTTTTACATCTTAACATTAAATTCCAAAAATTTCGGACACGTCTAATTTTAAGAATTTCTGAAAGGTATATTTTTCATTTAAAATAAATGAATAAATATTAATTTCAAATCAAAATAATTTTGTAAGTAACGTCGAATCAATATGACTTCCATCCAAAAATTTTTTAAGAAAATAACTTAAAATTTTCGATAAACATCAGATAGAACCAGGTTGGGAGAGAAGTCCTTTTATCTAATATATTTAACTATTAGAACCTAAGGCCTAATGTTTTCATCAGATATTCAAGAAATTACATTCGTTTGTACAGTTAGATGGAATATACTGAAGAGTCAAAAAAAAGCAAGAGAGTAGCGGAAGAAAAGGAGAGAAGATCAGCTAGAGAAAAAAGTTAAGTCCAAAATCATAAAAATATTAAGAAACACTTAAATGCAATAACTGAATAGATATAATAAAACGCGTAATACTATTAACTCTATTTATTATTGAAATACTCTAGAATAATATTGTATACGAAATTGTTCACCATCCGTTACTAATTTTACTGTAGTTATGTAATAATTTTCGTCTTGACAACATTCAGTGCCACAGCAGTTTCCCTCATAGACCAGTATTATATATTTCTTGGTTGAATCAAAGTTTAGTATATTTCATAATAATGTTGCATTTGAGTAGACCACACTCATCGCTAATTAGATCCGGTATGTTCTGCCACTCCTAGTTGCTTCATCCGCCATGTCGAAAGTAGGTTTTGAGATGAGAGGAAGTCCTCTGTGTAATTAACAAGAATTTCGCGACTTTAATATTTCGGGTTTTGTCTTATAGAACTAAATTAGAACAGAGAAAATGTATTCACTTTTACAACCGGACAATTATGAGAAATTATGTTGGAAGTCGAATCAACCAAAGATTTCAGGAATTATTTTTTCACTTATTTTGTTTGCATTCATCAGTAAACTCAGTACTGATGAAGATTTAAGTATTCTAATTACTAAGATTTTAAATTATTTTCTAATTACATCAGGTTAGTAGATAATTAAAAAGCACGCTTTTTATATATTTTTAAGAATGCTTCGTAAAAATTAGCATGAATCAGGAACTTTCTTTTAAAAGAAGACAATTTATAAAAAATGATCATATATAATTCTATATTCAAAATATTTGATATTTAATTTTATTGTTCTGTTTACTAACCGACACTATAAGGTACATCATTCAAGGCTGAATCCGATATAGGAGTACGTCGACTGCCACATTGATACCGCCCCCTGCATGTTCATTGAGTCAATATAACCTTAACGAAACATGTTATCGTCTCACTAATTACTAATTCCTGCTTCCATAATCTAGAATTGTATCTAGATTCTTTGAATTATAATTTATCGTTATAATTATTGACTCACCCAGAAATGTATGACCATGACAATGACAAAATAAAAATAATCATTCTAGCACCCAACAAGGATTCTTAATATACTAATAGAGAGATTATAGTTAAAAAAATCTGAACTTCAGTTTTTTTGGAAGTAAAACAAGCTTTTGATAATGTTTACTTTTCAAATTAAATAACTACCGACACAAATCACAATTAAGAGACTTCTAGGTTGCCTTATCAGCTTACCACCCCATAAACTCCGGTGTGCCACAAGGGCATCTCAGAAATTCCATTTTTATTACTAATAAAACGTTTAACCCTCCTCAAATAAGAAGACTAAAGAGAAGGTGGTCAGAAGAGTTAATACATTCAGAGAACTGTTAAGGGACGGTATCTAAATCAAGAAACTTTGTACATACCAAATATATTTTTAGAAAAAGAAAAATATTGCTTAATGATGACTGGTTATCATGTTTGTCATGAAATTATTTACGTTCAAAAATGTCTGTCATACTTCTTTCTGTCTGGAAAAGATACCGAAACCTAGGTAGACTTGAATATATATTAAACCGTTTTGGAATCCTGTGCAAACACAGATAAGTATAATTTATCTTTTCATATTTATTTTGAATAATTTCCACAAAGTAAGAGTTGAAACAATTAATTTAATTATAGGTATTTACAAATTTCCTTATATTCTGATACTTTAAATTTTACGGTTGACTTTATATTTCTTTGAGAAATTACTAGGGTTCAGATAAATTACTTGAAAGCCCTTTAGGTGAATATGGTTGGTTAACTCATATATTATTAAAAAGAGCGTTAGAATCGAAGCTGACCTTTTGTATAACAACCCATCTACGCAAAATACATGTTGACATATTAATCTGATATTTAACGGGTGCTATAAAAAAGGTTAAACTGCATTAGAAAAACAGTTTTTCTCCGGAAAATTTTGGGTTGTGCTTATAAACATAATTTAAAATGTAAACATAGAATACTGGACGGCGAAAAGTCGAGTGGTATCGAGTTGACCCACATTGACTTTTCCCTTCAGATTCGGAATTTTTTGGAAGTTTTCCTTCGATATTTGAAAACTCATTACAAGCGACTTGAGGGATCTTTACAGTTCTTTGGTGTAAAAACATACTTCACAAGAAATTCCATACGTACTTAAAATATTGGATCAAAATATAATTTCGAAAGTTCAACCATGCAGAGCAGAGCCTTCAAATCACAAACAGCTGTACATAAATTCTTATATGACTGACACAGAGCTAAACTTTGCCCAAATGCCATCATATAAACTTTAAAACATCAAGTAATAAAAAACTTTTACCTTAATTTTATACTGTTCCTCTGAACGTTTCAAACTTTGTTCCGATCCCTTTAAATATATTATATGATTTTTAAAGCATATTGCAAACTCTAATTGAGTATTTTTGTTACGCATTAAGTAATGAATCTAAGTGCATTATGCATAGAGCTGGCAGATTTGAGGCAAACATTTACCCTTTACTTCATTTATTAATTTCTTGTATGATGTTGGAATCCAAACTTTCCAGACCTAAATCAAAACAATATATTGTGAGACCGAATACAATGTAAGATACTTGTTAATCTTTATCTAGTAGCGTTGACAAAACATTTATCTGAATAGTAGATCGCTTTAATTTTGGTGCATTACTAAAGCTGGAGGACACAAAAACACTATGATGTGGTTGGTGGCATTATCTTTTGGGCGTAATTGTCTTCAAGTCTGCCAGCTTATTTCAAAAGGGAAGTAATAATTCCTCCTTATTAAACTCTCCAGAGATAATGACGCCTTTATATTTGCTACAAATTCTTGATTAATCATCCTTTTTACCAACAAATTACATAATAATTTTAAAAAAGCTAGTAAAAGCCCATGAAAAAATCATTCAGAAAATAAAGATAATTAAGAAAATAAATAAATAACATTTTACAAGTGAAAATACTTGATGATAATTGCAGCTTGAGTTGTGTAGTACATACTGTCTACAACCATGGAAAAATTCTTTGAAATTAGAATTTACTGGATATTTAAGAATAAATTAAGTAATACTTATCGCAACTAGTTATTTTTTGTCTAAAAATGATTTAATATATGTGAGAAATGTCAAAACTGTTCATCCTAGATTTTAATATATATGATAGATGACAGGATTATCCACATTACATAACCTGCCACTTTATCTTTATACTAATCAAAATCAGTGATATGTAAACATTCATATATAATTAATTTGTAGAACAAATGATTATTATAAGCTAACAAACAAAATAATAAAAATTGTGTGAAAAATAGTCGTTAAAGTTATATTACGAATAATCTTATTATAAGCCTTAACTGACAAAATTAAGATCTTTGGGTAAAGCAATAACTACAACACTCATTCTTGTTTTTTTAAGGCCCTGACACTACTGATCACATTCTGGTTTGTGCTAAGTTAACTAAAAGTAGTCTTAGAAATGAAATAATGATCATCTTCTTTCATAGTATAGGATTGCCCTAAGGATCCAAGTTCTAGAAATGTAAAAGGTACACGTCAACAAATCATAGTACAACATTCCGCCGCATAGAATCGAGTACAGATTCTTTGTTAATAGTAGAAACAAATTTAGGCCCGCCAACTATTCAAACTTTCGGTAATGGAGACTTAAGTAGATCAAAGACTTTTTTTAAAGAGAAGAGTAAGACTGGTGAAAGCGACAAAAAAAACAACAATGCTCTAAATCGAGAAATATAAGCCATAAATAATAAACAAAGCCAGAAATAATAATACTGACGATCACGAAGCAGACAAAATACCTTCAACCAAAAACGGAGAAAAAATAAGTTCCTCCATAAACAAAGAAAATACATTCAACCAAAGACAGGGACACGGAAGAGTCCTTCCAGAAATAAAGAAAATACCTTCTACCAAAAACAGGAAAATGGAAAGTCCCTCCATAAACAAAGAAAATACATTCAACCAAAAACAGGGACATGGAAAAGTCCCTCCATAATCAAAGAAAATACCTACAACCAAAAATAGGGACATGGAAAAGCGATAGGGGATGTCGTGGCACTTCACCATGACAATACACTTATCCACACTGTGATCCTGAGAAGACGGTTTTTGGACAAAACAACATTCATTTAGAGCTGAAAAACCTTTTTTTTTATTTCTACAGCGTAAATTGAAAACGACATTACCGTCACGAGTTGTGCCGTTAGTTGTCAAAAACACTTGATTCGGGTAATGAGAGCAAGAGTGATGAAAAAATAAAAGTAAAAGACTGACGAACAGGTAGTATAAATAGGCTGCACTAATCCCAGTATTTACAAAATGAAATACAATGTCTAGAGACAATAGAATTAAATCACAAAAATTAAATACAAAGGATACTTACCACATTTGTTGGCCTCGGGAACGATCACAAATTCCAATATTTTTTCTAGCTGAATGCACTTAGTCCATCGATGTTCCAAACTATTTATCCCATCCCTGTAGATGGATTCCGGCAACTCTTCAAAATAACTGTTTGTCGCTTCAATCACTTTCAAGTTTGAAGTATATTTTTTTCCCGCATGCAGTTTCTTCAAGTTGGGTAATAGGTTCCCACAGATTTTCTTTTTGGCCAACCCGGGTCTTTTTGCTTGAATTTTTGGGTAAAGCTGTTCTAGTAGATTAGAGAAGTATCGCTGTTTATTCTTTTTTCTTTTTCAAGGTAGTCAACCAAAATAATTCCTTTTGCGTCCCAGAAAACCTCGCTATAACCTTTCCGGCTGAAAGAACTGTTTTCGCCTGTTTCGGAGCCGGTTCACCCTTTGCTGTCCATTGTTTGGATTGCTGATTGGTCTCTGGTGTTAAATGGTGTATCCAAGTTTCATCCACTGTTATGAATCTGCGCACAAAATCTGTTGGATTGCGCTGAAACATCTCCAAATATGGCTCAGTTGTGATTTTTCGGATGAGTTTTTGTTCAGGGGTAAGGAGTCGCGGCACCTATCTAACCGATAATTTTCTCATGCCCACAACTTCATGAAGGATATGATGTACCTGCTCTTTTGAAATCCCTACAATCTCTGCTCTCTCATCCAACTATAATTTACGATCTTGCACAACTGTTCTGTGGACTTTCTCGACCATTTCGGCAGAAGTCGCGGTTTTCAGCTTTCCTGGACATAGCGCATCTTTAATACTTTTACGCCCACGTTTAAACTTCCACTTTTTAACCATGCTGAACGATGGAGAAGATTCGCACTTAACCTAGAATCTATTTCATTTTTAACCTCTGTAGGTGTTAAACCGTTAATATAAAAATATTTTATCACGGCTCGAATCTCAGTTTTCTCCATTTTTTTTCAAACACCGGCAACTTACAAATTTTGATAAGACACTAAATGAAAACCACTTGACAAACTCGGACAATACTTTAATGTCAAACTGTGACAGGATATGCAAACATAAAAATTAATGGTCTACTATGGTAGGCCGCGAATTAATTAACCCATTCTCGTAAAATGGTTATTTTATTAGGAAAATGGTTTAATGGTAAAAGGTGTATAATTGCAAGTGGGCCTCAAAAAAACTCTAAAAAAAGAAACACTGTTTGGTCAGAGGAGCTCTTGCCCTGACACCAGGAGTTCTTCCACGGCCTCGTTTCTTTTTTTTTCAAACAAACTCTTTTGGCTTTTCGGTTCGGAAGATGTTATTTAATTTTGTTTATGAATAATGAATTACACATTGAATTGACCCTCATTGAGGTTACGATGCTTGGCCAAACTATGAAATTGAACCATCATCCAAAATATTTGATTATATTTTTAAGTATACATACGTGAAATAAAAGAATTAAAAAAAAATGTTTAATTTTAAATTAATAAATAAGCACATACGAATCAAAATTTGAATATTTTATTATTTTCACTCTCCTGTAGTTGATATTTTACTCAAATATATAAAAAAATGTAAAAACCTGTAAGCTTTACGTTATCGATTTTACTGTGGGTGCAAAAGTTTATGTCTATTTAGAATGCAGGCGCTGTGGACTATTATAATAATTGATGAAATTGGGCGAGAATGTTGGCACCGGACGAAATCGTGTTTCCCTGTTTGTTTAGCTGTAATTCCTTTTCTTCTTTGACGGTGTTTAAAGTTTCCCGAGAAACGCATAACTTGTCATTCTTAATGAGAATACAGCGGAAAGGAAAAATAGAAATAGTTGAAGAAAATGTAAATGTTTTCCATTTTAAACAAGAGGGAAAAAATTTTAAATTTAAATTTCATCAACTTTACGCTACATTTTAGGGTTATTTTTAGTTTGTTGTGCAGACAAGAATTTCAAAATATAACTTACTAAGGCGGACTTTCAATAAATCAATAAATGACATCCGTTCGAGGTTAGTGGATGTGTATAGAAATAATCAATCAATCTTAAAAAAGTCTATTACAAGAGAGCAAAAACATTTCACATAGTGTCAGGTTTACAAAGTTGGGAAAAATATCTATCACAAATTGTATAGATACCCTAAAAATAATATTAAACCCGATCTAAAAATACAAGACAGATCATGTAATTAAAGTATTAGGTATTATTATTTTTATATAATGTTTTGGTTAATTTTAAAATTATTTTATTATTGTTCAACTATTAATTTCCTATTAAAAAATGTCTTATAGGGATAGTTTTAACGATAAATTTGTTATTGCATAAGACAGCATCATATATTGAAAATTAAATGAAACCAAAAGATCCTGGAGATGTAAAATTTTATTCTCTTTTTTGAAGTCATCTTCTTCTAGCGAAACGAAATGCTACATTTTCTGCTCATTAGGTAAATTTGAAGGACAAAGTATCTGGTAAAATTTACGGCATATTTCGATATTCCGAAAAGAAGGAATTTACGGATTCATATGCGAGTGTTTTGGAATCAACGTAAAATACAATTTCTCCACATAAGCTACATCTAATCTCTGCCTCCTTCCTATTAGTCACCGTCTTTTATTTATTATTTTATTTGTTTATTTTTGTGTATTACAGTAGAAAATATATTATTCTGTTGGGTATTACTTATTTATTACTGATTTAAGTTCACTGCTAAAATATTTCAAATCAACAAATAAACATTTGAGGTGTATTGACTTGTTAAATAAGATAAAAGTTGACGTGTTTCACAACTAAAATTTGCAAAATTTAAGTTGAAATTGAAGTGGTCAAAATATTCCTATTAATCTTTTGCAATTTGTGGACACCCTGTACATCTAATGTCAAATGTAAATACCTGAATATTATTATTTTCGAAAGCAGAGATTTTCATAAAGAATAACTTTTTTTCGTAAAACAATAAAAAAGTTTCCCATATGTTGCCAACTTTTTCAGACATATTGTTTATACACAGGGTGGCCATACGAAACCGAAACATAGCCATTATCAGGAACTGCGTGAACGTTTTAAAAAAATGCAGAGACCCGTCGATTTTTATCAAAGGGGGACACTTTTTTCCGGTATTTTCGACTTCGCTGCTTACACCTCCAAGCGAGGGTAACAATCACCCCAAAATATTTAAATAGCATTAAGGGGTCGAGTAAGGCATCATTTTAAAGCACTTTCAATTCTGTTTACAACAGTCTATAAATTTTAAAATTCGGCCTAATACTTTTTAATAAATTACATTTTGGAAATTTTTCAAAAAAAAAATATACCTCAAGCACCATCTTTAGTAATATATTTTAAGTAAAACCAAAAACCTAAATTAAAAAAATCAGGTATTTAAGTTAAATTTTACGGATAGTAATTAGTATCTATATTGGTCAAACTCTTAGAAATTTTGAAATCAGTTATATTGAATACACACAAGCTTATAGATTAAAACAACCAGATAAGTCACACTACGCAAAACCCGTCATTGACACTAAACACAAACCAGACTAAACAGAATAATGGAGATAACACTGGAAATTCTTCATACATGGATAAGAAGCAAGAACTTGATTTTTTTGGAAGACTTTGAAATAAAGAGACATCTACGATATCCTCAATGTAGAGTACCAAATAAATATATAATAACCAAATGTTTTAGAAAAAGAAGAATATTATTGTTTAGAACATCTACATACAATACAAAATCAAGTCTGTATGTGTAATATTTGTCAATTTCTTTAATCTCATCTCACGATGCCAAAAGTTGAAACAATTGTCATAAGAATATTTAAGAAATTTTTGAATATCGTAGGATATTTTTTCTTTCCCCGTTATAATGGACAGATTCCTCAAAGTACGGGTAGAAATAATCATTACAATAAATTACACTAAGAACTAAATTATCATGCGAATTGGACATAAAGCATGAAAATTACAATAATTATTGACTAAATTTGAATTTTATATATCAACAGAACGACGACAGTTAAGATGGATTTTTTAAGTTTTAATCATATTACGTCTAGCATCTAGCGAATTAATAGCAAATTCTTTATAAAATAGTAAAAAATGCATTATGAAATTTCTTCATAAAACTCAAGAATTAGCTAATATAAAATATGCTGTAAAAATTGCAGACTAAATAATAAAGTACAGAGATAGATTTATCTCATATGATTATTCAAGGTAAAAACATGGTAAAATCCACATCATTGATTGTTTAAAAAAAACTGCTTTCTAGATTAAAGGAAAAAATATGTTTTTCATATAATCTCAATTTTCATCAATAAATGAAATACTTCTGTGTTTACTTATGAACTTTGTTTTTGTGATGTTTTTTCGATTTTTATTTGGAACAAAAACAAATGTGGATTTTCTAATGAAGACAAATCTTTTCATCCAGTATCACGTAATAGAATAAAACGTTTGAAAATAGGATTTGAAATTAACTCGTTAGAAAAAAAATAGTATTTACCTGATTATTTTGTTTCCAAGTATTTGAAATCATTCAAATGCATAATTCCTTCTAACTTTTTAATATATGTATATACATTGTAATGATCTCTTATTTGGGTTGAGTTCAAATAAACATGTATATATGAATATAGTTGAGCGCCAAATTAAACGTAATTTATTAAATTATAAGTATATAATAATGAGATTACTCAGCTGCTTTATTTATTTGATTGAAAATAATAGGAAAATGTAAATAGAACATACACAATTTCTTAAAAAAAATTATTAAAGTCAATCAAAAAAAAAATTATAAATTATAAAAGACAAACGAAAATAAAAAAAAATTTTAATAATTTTGTTAGGTAATACGTAAGTATTAGTTTTTTAAACACAAACCGTTTAACCTCAAAATGCCAACTGTCAATTGGTTAGTCTTAATGTCCTAGCACACTCAAAAATAGTTCCACATAGTACACCATTCCATAAACTATCCCAATCAATGAAGTTCCAATTCCCTGGTAAATATTAACGTTGTGAACTATATTTTGTAATGTTTTAAAAGTACCATAGGATACTAATTGTTTATCACACTTTTTTAGGTTATGACAAATCTGGGAAAAATACTGGTAAACGGTTAAATTATTTATAATTTCCCTAATTATTTTTTTAAACTAATCAAATTTTAATTGATTATCCTATTGTTGAAAAGGTAAGACACAATTTTCATTTAATCTAATCACTTTTGACACTTGACATTTTGACAATTACTAAATTCATTTCTTTTCTAGACACTCCTGAAAACTTTTTTTTATTAGAGATTCATGGCATTCTAAACTAAGAAAATGACGTACAAAATATAAAAATTTTCCAGAAATTATCATGTACGAAAGTAAAATATTCTATTATAATTATTCTGATTCATTTCTTATTGCTTTCATTTGTAAATCTGACCGTTTTTCTTTCTTCTTATTGTGTACTTAATTTTTAACCTGTTTTAGAATCTATATAATTTTTCAGTTTTATACCAAAATTATGAGATATTACAAAATTTTTGCAATGCACAAAATTTAACTAATTTCTAATAAATATTAGTAGATAATTCTCCTTCTAACATGTAGTAGTGCCTTATTTTATATTTATTTTAAACATTTATCTCATATCATATCTGACACTTTTTTCAAAATATCTAAAATGTTCTATGAATCTATGTGGAAACATGTGGTAAATTTACTCTATACTGAACATAAAAGAATTCCAGATTATTTTTATTTATTTCATTATATTATAGATTTTGGGAAATTCATAAAGTTTTTCATGGAGTCTCTTCTCAGGTTATAAGGAAAATTAATTGTTTTATAATCCACACAAATTTTATTATTTCAGACACTAGATTTGATAATAATTTTTTCAAAATAAATTCTTCTGACTTCTGACTTTTAGTGGTGACGCATATTATATTATTATATACTTTACAAAAATTATTTAAAGTCTTTTAGTGGTATACTTTTACATTTTAATCAAATCAATTTTAGAATTTTATTCTCCAAATTCCTTAGATTCAGGTTTATTAATAGTGCTATATGAAATATCATTAGAATATATATATATATATATATATATATATATACATATGTATATATATGTTTATGTGATCTATAATTACTATGGTATTCTAGTAATTAACATATTTTAAATTTAGAAAGAAATCAAATCTGCACCTCTTATATATGCTCGTTTACCTCCTACAAGAACAATAATATATCTTGGGTCTTTGTTGTTTTTGTTGTATTGACAAATATTAAATAATTTTTTTGGATAAAGCTCACCTTTAATCTTCATTTCTAGATTCTCGAAATATTAGAAAATTATTGTGGTTTTATTAAAAAGTAAAAGGGATATTTATTTAAACGTGTTTTTTTTTCAGGCGTTAAGTGAAAATATGTGGAGAATATAAAATGTGTAATCATCGGATAAATTAATGCATTCTTGCAACGTATATATTTTTTCTTTTTTTTTTCTCAGTTTACATCTTAAGATTCTGTTGCTCTGGATTTATTTTAAGCTTTACGGGCATTATTTCTATCCAAAGTAAAGTATCTATGATATGTATATTTAAAATTAAGACGTCAGTATCTAACTTACGTCGTGGTTTAATAGTCACCTGAAACTACACGTTTGAGTCGCAGCAAATAAAATTTAGGTCAATAGGTATATCCATGAATTTAGTAGTTCGTGATTGCCATTATTAAAAGATAATTGTTATTATACCTACTTTTTTCGAATTTATATGTGTAAAAAAGTAAATATAATTTTGAAAGTTAAATATAAATTTTATGAAAACATGCATGAGCCTCGTGCATATTTTATATAAATTTGTGTATTTATCGCAGTAATAATAAATTGAGAGGTGACGTTTATCGCTGTAAGAGAATTTTCCGTTTTTATTTTTGCGACCTGACAACCATGACTTTCATTTGAAAATAGCAAGAAGCATGAAAGCGAGATTATAGCCTGGAACAAGAGCTTAAAACAGCAATAATTACAGTAAAAAACTGTCCTACCTGTTTCACACAAACACAAATTATTGTTCCTTTTTTTCATTATTCACATATCATAAAGTAAAACATTCTGTCAGAAGTTTAGTCTTTTATTTTGTGTTTTTCGAGCGAGGATAAATACACATTAGCGTTGTAGTAAACTAAATGTATTTGTTAAAATATTTTCACCCAACATGTAAAAAAGGGAAACGGTTTATTCTCTTTTAATAGAGCTAAAATTAAACGTTATTCTGTACTTTTATGAATAAGAAATTCAATTAAAAATGCATGTAACCTTTGCACCACTCGCCGTATTACTTTTTATAATTTTAGCTGACAATTTATCCCCATGGAATTATATAAAACGAAATTATTATGCTATAAAAATAATAACAAAAAAATACAATAACATTTGTAGGCTCCATAACAGGCTCTTATGTTGAGAAAAATACAACAATGTCTACATATAGGAAAGACAGAATTTGAATATTTTATTATAACAGTGCAGATATTAAGAACCAAAATTTCTTTGATCTAAGCTAGAATAAATTACAGATTTTATATTAATATAGGTACTATTAGATAAAAATTTGGTATTCTCACTTAATAATTACTTCTTAGGTAAGTACAACTCAAGCATACTTCCCTATGGTATTGCAAATTCCTCCACATATTCTAATTTTTTCTAAGACAAAAGTTATAGGAATTAAAGAAGTGGAAACTGCGAAAGACTTAATAAAGAAAAAAGACCTAATATAGAAACAGTGTCACCCACTTATATAAATTAGTGTAAAAAATTGCAGAAATACCAAAAATTATGCTTTTTAATTTACATTATAGATCAACATTGTAGAAATGTTAGTGCAAGATAGGGACAATTTCCCTAGATAGATAATATTTACCAATGTAATTTCTCAAGCATACATCGCACTTCATTGAACCAGAACTATGGGTTCTAACCCACATGACTAATTTATTATGCACACTGTGTCAATTAGAGTTATTTGCAGATTCCGACTCATAGGACAAGAAAATATTTGGAAATAATATCCTTTATGTATATTCTGAAAGCTGTCTAGTTACTTAGATAGAAATTCTGGTTTCAATCAAAATATCTTCTTTTTCTACAGGTCGAATAAATTCCAGTTGCATTCAATAATAATGATAGTAATAATAATAAAAAATTCTTCCTAAATTACAAACTAATGATTTTATTTAACAAAATCTCGTAAGCAATTTGATTAATAAAACGAAAATGTTGCACTTTTAAAATTAAATACAAAAGATGAATCACAAAAAAAGACAAAGCAAAACACATCTTAGGTAACACTACAAATATAATACAGGGCTCAGTTAAATATAAAAATACTTTAAATATAAACGTGGAAAAAAAATAGTTGCATTAGTTATATTCCATATAATCTATTTCACTAGGAAACTGATGCAAGTCGTCAGTGACGTATCTTTCATTTAAAAGTACTACTACCCGATAAACATTTTACATTACAATTAGCTAATAAACCGAATCTATTTTTTTAGGAATGACATATGGTTGGCAAACCTGTTCTAAGAATTACGCAGTTGTCAAATATATGTATTGCATTTACACTATCGATATTCTTTATATGAATAAACTGCACACTACAGTAAACTCATAATATTTATTACGGTATATTCAAACGGTATGGAAAGTGTAGTAATTCGAAGTTCAAATAAACAATGGTTTTTTAGTTACAAACATTTAAATTCTGGCAATGAAACTTAACCTTACATTTCTATAATATTTTCCCAATATTTTCTAGTTTTACGTTTGACGGGCAAAATATCCTACTCTAGGGTGTCGATCGGTTATTGTAGTAAAAATTCTATAGATCACGGCGTTATAAGTTTAAATACAAGGAACAGTTGGATCAATTTGGAAATCTGGCAACCCTGATTGTGTGAATGAACGATCCCTTCTCAGTAATACGTCAATTTTTCCGATTGTTAAAATCTTTATTACTTTGTACATTGTGTGGTCATAAAATTTAAGAAGCTTATTAAAAATGGAACTAACACTAGAAAACGTGCACCATGATTGATTATAATTTTCGTTGTGGTTTAACACAACAACAATGTATAGAACCTTTAGTTTTTGCATTTGGTGTTTAAGCTAGGTAAAAAACGATGGTATATCGCTTTTTTTAAATTTAAAATTTGGTATTGTTTCACTCGAGGATCAACCCAGGGAAGACCATCCCACAACATGAGTTGTTGCTGAAAATATTAATGCTGTAAATCGAATGAGTGAAGGAGACTGTTATGTAAGATACGATGAGAATACTTTTTTCTACATAGATACTACACAATCTATCCAAAACTTAAAAACAAGGACGTGTCAACTGGTGCAAAGCAATGATGAAAAAAGTCAACAACGGAACTTCGAAAAACATCATTTTACTTTAACGCAACATCCCACACTACATAAGTTGTTGAAAAAATGTCACATTATAGTGCGATATAAGGTGTTTCCGAAAGAATCAAAACATATCATATACAACATTTTCATGTGATGATTTATAAACTAATATCTGCTATTCACTCACTTATAATAACACAATTAGGTTCAACTAAAGACAAAAAACTGTATTATAATTAACGAAATGAACAGCAGTATAGCGTAAATACCAATGTAAACCAGAAATTCCGTAATCTTTAAAGGACATCCAGTTTCCGGGAAAAGCAGTGGTCTTAGAATATTAAGAGATCTTGCAGCTTCCAGTGCACTCTGAAATAGGACCTCGTCTTTTTCCAGGTCATCAATTCACTATTAATTTAATTAAATATCTTTGGAGCAACTCTCGTTATACGATGGGGCCACAATGGACGAGAAAGATGCCGCATTATTAAACAAGCTTTCAGTATCACTTGTTGAACATTTCTATAAAAAGAGATCTACACAAAACTTTACAAATCATCATACTTTAAACAAATAATAAATCATTTAAATAGTGGCAGAAGAATATTCTTGCAAGTTTTGATTGGTTGGTGGGGGTCTGATAGATTAAGGTGATCATAGAATAGTATTGTTTTAAATTTATTTAAAAAGAAGTAACTAACGGTCAAATTCTAAAGATTTATCAATACAGTTCCTCTTCTAGTCTATGGAAAATTTTGAGCCTCGTTTAGAATTTATATACACGTTCTTTAATTTTAGAAGTATCAAAATAATATTGAGTTCCGTACATTTTAAGTAGAGGATCCCTGTTGATGTAAACATAAAAAGACGAATAAAGCACTGTTAATTAAAATGTCTGAACACTTCAATATAAAAGATATAACAGTGTTCAAACAAGTCCTAAACTCAGCCAACGCAAGTTTCTTTTATAGATGAGATACCATCCGAAAATACAAACTTTGTCAGAGCTCCGCCAAAGATTGAAAATCGATTGACGTGAACTGAAATTATTACAGTTATCAACCCAACTTTTCAGTTACCTACTTTATCCTGAGTGTTAATTAAATTTATTTGATTACTTCAAATATTAATAATGTATTATATTGAATAAAATTTATTCTCCTTGTTTTTACAAATAAGACAGAATGGTGTGTGTTATGCCACCTCTACGGCTTTAAGCTTTTTGTACCTTGAGACCTATACGTTAGTTTTTGAAGAGATTGGCTACCTCTGTGAGGTCTAGTAGCTCGGATTTTTGTCTGGGATTATAGTTAGCCAAATGCCCATAGTATGAAGATGCTTTCTCAGATGGCAGTAACCGGTTAGTAAATAATTTTTTGTAAGCCTTGGTATATCTGTTGAGTATTAGTGATGTTTAAATTTCCTTAAACCAGTTCGCGATCGATGTACCTGACTGCAAACCCTACTCATAGAACAGAATCTGTCTTTTCATTGCTTTTATATTCGCTGTTACCCAGCAAAGAGGATGATGTCATAAAGGAATGCTCAGATAATTTTAGAGGTGATGTTAGTCTAGTGCTTTCATCGCCGCTTGTTAATCCAAGACATATTTATTACCTGAGTATGCTCTCTTTATATTATTCTGATACCGGTATGACTGGATTAGATTTCTGCTTGGAAACCTGTTGCTTGAGATCCCAATAATTTTAATGATGTCGTCTCTAAGAAACGAGCAATAGACTTACATTTTTTGAGCTTAACAAATCAGGTCGGGTTGATTTAATATTTCTTCCCTAAATTGTATTTTATTCAGCTAAGTGATGGTTAAGCATTTGTTAAGAGATAGTTTAAACAACGTTGAATTACTTTCCATGTTAAAATTGTGTATTATTATTCTATTATGGTTTATTAAGTGGTGGTCTAATAATAGGGTGTCATAATAATACATACGGTCTAAAAAGTGGGTGCTTGTAATAACTCCTGTCACCAGTGCGATAATAGCAGTTGTAATCAGCGCCTTATTACCCTCATTTAAGTGACGCTGCGTGTATCCCGCAAAGATAAACAACCTAAGACAAAATTTAACAATTCATATAAATAGTTAGTAGTACTTTAACATTTAACTAACTTACTTTTTGGGAATTTCTCAAATAACTCTGAGCCTTTAGGCCCGACTGCTGTTCGTTGTACCTTAGCTTCTTTTTGCCAATAGAAATGTTTTAACATGAGCTGTCTTTTTTAACATCGCGCGAAATTTTATATACCACTTGGTAGTCTGTTTAAGTATAAAGTAAGGATAAAGTGAATAAATGTCTTGTTTCGAGTGTAAAATCCTGTTCATTTTATAGGGCGAGATATTTTTAATTGAATAATGAATGGTTATTGCAAACTATCGTTTTTATGAATTCGGTTAAATTGTAACAAATCACTTGGATTCTTTCCAAAGATAGAAGAAAGCTCAAATGAATTATTTTAAGTTTTGGGTTCTATCGTCTTTATTTTAAAAAATGTGATAAAAGTAATTTAGGTTTATTTCCTCTAGGGACATTAAATTTTTTATTGAAGCTCAAATGGTCACTATCAAGATATATTTTAAAAAATAATGTTAATTTTAAAGTTATTCTTTTGACAACTCTTGACCTTCTCAATATATATGCCATTGTTCTTCAGTTCAATTTTTTTTTGCTCATACTGAAAGTAACTTTTTTTTACATTTTTTTACAATTTTATTCATTATAACCCATTGTATATTTATATGGTACAATTCACGCACAGGTTCATCCTTCTGTGGGAATTCTGTATTTATTTATCGTTAACTGAAAACTACTGCATATTTCAAATTGAATGGTAAATAAATATTATTATTATTATTATTAATAACGTTTCCTTTGAAAAATTTTATAAAAAGTTCCCATCTTATGTTTTAAATATGATGATGATGAAGTGTATTTGATAATCTAAAATTCTTTTATTAGATTACGTATTCATTTTACAGGAGAAAATTTCTGGGAAAATTCTCTCTATTTTTCTCTATCTTGTAAATCGTTTCCTAAAATTATATACCATCATACAAGGTGCTTTCTGTCCTGAATAGAAACATTCCTCGAAGTAAGTTAAAGTCAATGCCTTTAGCACATGCAGCGATTCCGCTTAAATTTTCTGTATTACGCACTGGTGACGGTTAGACCAGTTATAATAATACCAGGAAGGTCGAAAAAAATAATCAACATTGACTTGACGTGCTTTTGGTCGTGGATCCATGTTTCGTCGGCTGTTAATATTTTACCTTAGAAGTTTGGGTCCTCTGCTACCCTTTGTTAAGGCTGTTCAAATGTTCATCCGCTGGTCATGCTGGTCCTTCGTCAACCGGGGAACAAATATTGTTGAAATCCTTCTCATGTTAATTTTGTCGGACAAAATGGACTGGCGCAGGTTTCATATGACATTACTACAGCTTCAGTCACGTAATGGATGGTTTGCCTTCGGTCTTGAAGGATAATTTGACGAAAAGTGGCAACTGTATCTGGATTCATCCAAGAGAAAACCTACTCAAACGCTGATCGTCTTCAACAATCTCGTACCGCTCTATGAAACGTTTATACCACCTAAAAGTACTTGAATTACTTAAGGATATACTATCAAAAGCTTGAACTATGATTTAATAGGACTTAATCGCCGTTTTTCCGAGTTTAAAATAAAATTTAACCGAAAAATCCCAGTGCGTTTAAAACACCACTGTAAGCAAATCTCCGTACTCGGTTCTATGTATATTCATAGCTGCATACCCCCCAAGTACAACATATAAGCAACCTAGCGGCTGAACGTCGTGCTATGATTTGTTCGCGAGTACCGTTAACATTCTTGAAACTTTTTTATTACTTCGTAGTTCGGTTTCGACCTGATTAATGACTTATAAATTTAATATATTTCTAGCTTTTCCCAATTTTTATAACCAAGTGATTTTAATGTATCTAATCTTAAGTGACATTCAATCAAAAATTTAATACACAATTGTTCTAGTTTATTTTTTCTTCAAAAAGTACTACTAAAAATATTATTGCTTCTTTATTAGAGAAAGTTTTATGGCTAGAATTGGTAAAATCATAAATAGTTTCTTTAGAAAAAAAAATTATCCTAGAAAAATAAAAAAGTGTTTTTTTTGTGAAGATCCTGTGTATATTTTCACTTTTTCAAATATAATAAATAATTGTCAGATAATCTTCCTCTTCATATGATTTTTATTTTTAAGGTTATCATTGATGATAAAGTGTAATGTAATATTTGGGGAAATCCATGTTTTCAGCCTTCTATTGAATAAACTGAATCATTTATTTTGAAATTTTCAGTTAAACAGTATCCTTTGATTTCAAATAATGTTTAATTTATTGCATCAGGCATCAAGTATATCATTTTTCAAGTGACAAATGATATGTATCCATCGTCAATATGTTAGTTCAAAGATACCTTTGATTTGGAGTTATTAAATGACATAAATATCTTGATTACTCTTATTTTTATACATTTCATTTTGAGAAATTACCTCATGTATTTTTCATAAATTTACATTCAAGTAACAATTCAAAGAAATAAATAAATATTAAAAATACATAGTAAAAACCACGGTTCACTCTCGAACGTTTTTTCACTTCTTTTCCTTTGAGATTTTTAAAATCTAATTTACATAACGAAGGAAGGAAGAAATTTCTCGTACAAACCACAATCATCGTAAGTTTTTTATTAAATATGTTGATTTTCCATTCAATCCAAACACAATATTGGGTTTGTACTTAATGCTATTTTGGCAATTGGAAATTTAACTGTGACAACGGGTTATCGGCTTACTATTTTATTTATTATTTATATATGGATGACACTAAATTCCATAAACACTGATTACGCCCGAAATATATATCTATAAAACTTTTATGTAGGATTCTGTCTAATACGAATGGATATTTTTTTAGAATTATTTCTATATTTTTATTACACATAAATTACATCTTTTAAGCAGAAATTCATTAGAAATTGGTCCAAATTATTAACATAGCAGATAGCTAAACTGCCATCAAAACGCTGAGTTCTAATGCAATTAGCTCCAAGATGGCTCGGAAATAACGCCAATAACTAACCGAATTAAGCTCGTATGGTTTCCAAAAGACGTGAATCGAGGATAACAAAATAATAGATAAAGCCCATAGGAGAATTTCTCTAACAGACCATTATATGACCAGAACCACTCTGTGGGTTTAGTTGTAATAGGTACTATACTAAAAAAAAGAAGAAAAACTAAGAACAAAAATCTGGAAAAATCTTCAAGGACCAACTAAGCTAAGTAAGAACTAACTTCTTATACTAAATGAATTATAGTAGAAGTATTTTCAGTTGAAAGTACACCCTAGAAAGCTTTGTTAGAGGAAGAGGAAGAAGAAGAAGAGAAATATAGGTTCTGCAAAGAAGAGGAAGAAACATACATACACATCTTTTCGAGATTTTGTGGCAGCTTATAGAATTCAAGGGCCTAAACTTGGATCCATCTTATCTATAGACTCTATATAAAAAAATCATTATCGCACATACTGTGTATATATAGACTTAAACTTTGATTTACTCGTTTTAAATGCCGAAAATTTTGTTTTAAAATGTGAAGACCACAAATTGATAAGGGACACTAATTTAAATTAAACTATCCAATTTGATCATTTATTAAAAAAGTTAATTGGTTATTTTAAAATGTGTAAAATCTCCAGAATTTACATAATTAGTTATTTTCATTTTCATAAATATAACATTTTTATGAATAATCAATATTTATGTATACGTTCAATACTATATTTTACAGTTTACTGATATGATATAAATAATGTGATATCCGGTCCTGTTCTAGTTTAACTGAAGTATGTTCATTTTGTGTTTGTTGTATAATAGTTGCCTTGTTCAGTTTATAATTTCAACAGCAATCTTGAAAATTCATACTCATGTTTCTACTTATACCTTATTTATAGACCTTTCACAGGCATTCGGCACAATGATCCATCGAAAATTTTTGCAGAAATCTAAAATGACTTAAGCAATTGGCCTTAAGTTGTACATCGTAAAAATAATAATAGTTAATAAAATTATTATTATTTGACATTTCTACAAAAGTAAAACTTTAAAGAATCGTTTACTTTCAATTACACCTAAAGAACTATGTCTTTTTAAGGATGTATTTTGGCCGTATTCCATTAATAGCTTGATGTATATTGGAACGTTAATGACTCAGGTGTCAAATAGTTACTATACATTACCATTACTGTAGTCAAACATGGGATTAAGCATGTTCTTAGTGATTTTCGGTAGTTGAAAAGTTTTAATATTAATAAATCATGCTATTCGACAATTTCTATATTGCCATTAATGCTGATGGCAAAATACCTAAATTTATCTATATCTACCCAATATAGAGTTATTGACTAAAATAAAAATAGTAAATACAATAGCTTATTTACCTTTATTCATATTTCAATATACAACGTATCTAATATTTTTTGGGGTCATTTTCAAATCAGAGCATCAAGGTACATATAACTTTCAATAGAAAACACAGCTTACAAAAACTCAATGCTTGAGAAAGTTCAAAAATGATGTTTTTCATTTTAATTACCTTAAATAAAATACTTAGCATTTTATAAGATTAAAAAACTTTTTAGCTTTCAAATACTGGTGTTTTTTTGATTTTGAATAACTTTCCTTGAACCTTTTGTAAAATTTTAGATATTTCTGTAACTTAAATATACTAAACTAACTAATTTTAAAGTATAATTTTGTCTCCTGAAAACATTTTCTTGTCCATTTTAATCAGGCTTTGACGCTCTGTTTGGGAAATGACTGTTTATTTCAGGGTGGGTGAGGAAGGAGTATACAAAGATTCAGACTTGCAAACTCTAAATAACGACACTCAATATTCACTAGTCAATCTTCGACCCTACACAGTTTACAGCTTCAGGATAATGGCTGTCAATTCAATGGGAACCAGCCAGCCCAGTGATCCATCTTATTACATGGTTACTTTAAGAGAAGGTAAGTTTACTAATATAAGAACTTAAGATACAGAAATTTTAATTTTAAAAAATATTAAAATGTAAATTGACGAAATCCGTCCTATAAAGATGTAGAGATTTTCTGAAAAAAATGTCAGAAAATGTAAATGTGTAAATTTCATAATGTATGCCTTTCTTGATTTTACATCGAAATGTATATTTATGTATGTTGGTTTTCAGGCTCCCGCGGATATTATGTGAAGGATTCTAGAGGTTCATCCCCGTTATCAGTGTTCTGTCCTGAAATGGATCGTTTCATTTCTCACGATGTTTGGCAAAGTTACATTTGCCACCTTCATGTCTAATCTTCCTAATTTCTCCTTATTATACAAATACTAGCGTTCATTATTTTGGTTCGTGGCTTATATACTTCTTTGGTATTCTGCAAGGTTGCAATTGATTGGTTGTGCTTGCAATGTCCTATCATGGTTCCATTTATCAACGTAATATTTTCTTTCCCATTTAACTTCTTTATTTCTTTTGTTACTAGCAATAGTTTCCACACAAAGTATCATCCCGAAAATTTAGATTATTTGAACATTTTCTGTTTTTATTGATTTTCTTATTATTCTTGATTTCATATCATTGTCCTATATATGTCTGCTCACTGCCTCGACACCTTAACTTTCCGAAGATATTTTTGTTTTAATAAATAAATCACGAATGAATAAGAAATGTGAATATTCGTATAATATGAAGTAAGTATAAGAGATTGTAAATATAATATGAATTTGCCAAAGGCCGTCAGAAACCAAAAAATCCTTCGCAGAACCAAACATTGACAACGTATATGAACACTCTTATTTTTGTATTTGAATACTTGTGCTTCTTATCGTTAAACTCACTTTTAGCACAAAAAAATCGAGCCAAAACATGTAATAGTCCCCAACCCCTTCCAGTTCCCTCCATGCTTTGACCGTAAGTTGTCTTGGTTTTTTACTTATCATCTATTCTTGGGTATTTTTGTCCGATATTCTTACATCTTTCTTTCTGGTCTTATGGATAATCCAAATTGTTTGACTATCCGAGATATCCAAACTTATGTAATCAGTTATATTCATAAACCAAATTTTATTATGAGATGACACTGTCTGGTTTGTTGTAGTTTTTTGTTAGATATCTTTCAGTCTGTTTAGTGATTCTGCACTGTTTCTGCTTCTTCATCATATCCTTTTGTTAATAACACTCCTGGGTACAAATATCCATTGTTTCAAAGTTTATATAACTTTTTTCAGTTTCTTTAAGCAACTCGATTTATTAATTAGACATTCTTCTTCTTTTCTTAGAACATTCTTGAATTCTTTGCAACTTTTGACAAACACAACAATAACATCTGCGATTTTACTGTTTCTTATAATGTCATCCTGTACAATTTTAAATAATAGTTAGTTATTGGCCTTATCTTAATTATTTTATATTTAATTTATAATTCTTCTTTTACTATTTACTTTCGCTATACTATTTGTGCTATTGAGAATTATTTTCAGCAATCAACTTTGATGGATAATTTTTTTAACTCATCTTCGTAAATCTTCTTAGTGTATTCTAATGAGATATTTTCGGTTTGTGCATCTCTTTCTTGGTTGAGGTTGCAAACATCTTTTACATAATACATAAATTACCAAATAAAAGTTGAATGGCTATGACTGGATTGTTTTAAATTTTATCAAAAATATAGTGATATATGGAATCCCCCAAAAAAAGAATATGTTTTAAGTAAAACACTCTGTACGTTATTTTTTATTTTTTAATATACGCTCTTACTTTTATAATTTTTTTTAAACAATGATATCCTTAGTTTCGACGTAAAGTTTTTTTTTAAAAACATAATAGTTGCTTTCATTCATTATTGCTGCACTATCTAATTATATTTATACTGGGCTTTCCTCCCTTCTTTGAAAATTAAGAATATTTTCAGAGTCATAAAAATATATATATGCTTAAAAAATAATGGCGAGATTTTAAATATATATACCTATAGTAATTAAAGTGAAGCGTAAGAAAATTGAGTTTAGCACGCCCACATTTTGCATGAAACACTATCGATTTAATTTCGATATAAATTATAGTCAAAAAATATGGAAAAATTGTAAGAGTATAAATAGGATGTAAATAAATTGTTTGATAAAGGGACTCAATCAGTACGGCTGTTAATAGAATGGAATTCGAAATTAAAACTGATATTATTGGAAACATTGATGAATACGAAAATATAACAAAAAGTAATTTCGAAATTAAAAAAGAATTCAGGTGAAAGCACTCGGATTGAAAACAAATAATTAACGAGCTACGGACTGCATATTAATAAATGTAGTGTGTGCATCTATAAAATCAATAAAATAATTTTCGATGCAAAATCTGTAATATGTAAATAATCTCAGTGTTGCTTAAATAGCTATTTCAATTTAAAAAAATTTAAAAATGTAAAGTATTCATTATTTACTCAGATATACAGCTTAAAGCTAAAAATAATTATTTTCGAAATGAAACAACAAAATATTATAGAAAAACCCGGAAAATTTAACTAAATATAAAAGATAAAATAAAAATGAAAATGTGTGACCAAAAAGAAATATTTAACTGAAAACAATAACCTTCTATAAAAAAGCATTTATTTCATTTCACCTTTCAACTATACGTTGAGAAAAAACTTTGCTAATAATAGGAACCACAATTTTCAGCAGCAACACATTTTAATAGCAACTATTAAATGTATGTACTTGGATCGGTGTTGCTGTTACAAGCAAATTAAATATTACATTATATGCACTTTATTTTATAAATCAGAAATAGTTAACAATATAATTTCTCTAAAAAGAAAAATCTGGAACCGAGAAAATTTAAAGTGAAGAATTATGACTCATGAAATATTACCATTACCAGAGATTCCAATTTATACAACAAGCTATAGACAACCTGAATAATTTAATTATAGACCTATTTCAATAATAAAGGCACAATGGACCATTTTTCAGTATTAGATCCTTTTAAAAAATCTAGGTAATAAATGATGTGTCATAAAGATCGGGATAGAGTAAGTCGAGATTATTGGACAATAAATATGAAGATTTAATCGAACATGCTCAAGTAAAATGTTATTTGTTAAAGAGACAGAATGTTGAAATTTTCTTTTAAACTTTTTTTTGTTCCTATTCAGCACAAAATTTTTACAGGATCGATTTTTTTGAATGGACGAATTAAAATATTTAACAAAGATTTTACGTTTCGATGTAGAAATTATTCCAAAACATTACACTTGAAAAAAATATATTTAATAGGGATAGACGAAGCAGTTAAAGAAACAAAAAAGAAGATAAAACAAGTTTAATTTATAATATTGAAGGATCGATTCAACGTACTTAACAGAACTGATATTCGCGGATGATATGGTTGTAACAGTAAATTCAGAAGAACTAAGAGTGTGATTATATCAAGAAAAATCAAGTTTACTATAATCAAAGGCAAGTTTTCTGACTTCTCTGGGAGTTAGTCCAAAATATATGTTAGGGCTTTTTGGCATGTCTTGCTAAACTACTGTAATGGATATTAAAATTACTATCAGCTTCTCTTATTGAAATGAGAATTTCATAATTCTTAACTGTGCTGATGACGGGTCATAAAGAATTACATATTTTGGAAATATTTAAAACAAAATATAAACAATTATATCTCGTACATCTTCTACAATATCTTTTAAAGTAAAAAATAATGTAGGTTCATTTTTATTAAATGTCAAACCTAAAATTAATAAATTTTTAAAATCGTGTATTTACGAACTAAATAACTAAATTGTCCGAATTGTAACGCCATCTATCTTGGTCAGACTCTTAGAAATTTTAACATAAGGTACTGTGAACATCTACGAGCTTTTAGATTAAAACAATCGGATAAACTACATTACGCAAAACACCTGATTGATACTAAACACAAACCTACACTTAATAACGCAATTTAAGCAACAGTAAAAGTTCTTTATATAAGTGGCAAGAAAGAAGAACTTGACTTTTTGGAGGAATATGAAATTAAGAAATACCTAAAATGTCCTCAATATACAGTATTGAATGAACAATTAAACCTAGAAGTTCAATTGTCTTAAATTACTTTTTGGACTAAATATCTGTATAATAATAAACAAAAATATTTCTAGGAAAAGAAGAATATTGTTGAACATATTGCTTAATAATGGTTGGTCAAAATATTTATGATATGAAGTTATTTATGTCAAATCTCGATAATGCTATATAATAAAATAGCGAAACCTTGGTCAATTCAATATAACTTAAATAGCTTTTTAATACTGTGGAAATTCAGATAAGTATAATTTATCTTTTCATATTTATTATGGATACTTTCCACAAAGTAAGAGTTGAAACAAGTAATAAGTTCTATTTGTTTTTTAGTCATAGTTTCAACCCATCTGAAATTAAATTATAGGGTCATTATATTACACATAGGAGCAAAAATACTTTTTTAAGAATCTAGCACAAAAGCTTTTGTGTCACCCGTATATTTGTTTTTATTACGTACGGGGTATGTTGTCACAGTGAGGGTGAGAAAACTTGTCACTAACGACAATTTTAACTAAATTGACCGTTGTTCCTTTTACACTAACAGCAACCTGAATTTTATCGTCACCACTCGATACGCTTGAAGCAATAACGGTTATTCTTACTTTTCAATTTCATAGAAATCGATATTTCCAGTCCCTAAAATGTACCTCCACGCTCTACGAAGACTCTCTCAACAAATGATAGCTCATGAGGAAACCCACATTTTAAAAATTTTGTGGAGGGGTTCTCAGAGGCTTGAAGAACTATTGGGTAGATTTGGCTAGTATCAAATATTATGATATTTTCCGCAAATCGCGTTATGACAACCCACAACTGTATCAAACAGCCCAAATAATTACCATCATTGAATCAGTACAATGTTTTGACGTTCTAAAAAATATATAACACCTGATTCTCATCTTCGGTGCAACAGAGAAAAAGTAACAAAACACGTTTAAATATTCTTCTATAAATATTTAAAAAACTAATACTATAAAATGTTCCAGTATGCCTCCCGTAATTTATTCATCTAATTATGTTAGTATTTGAAGTAGAATTGAAGAATAAAATAAATCTATAAGGTGAGTCCTGAAAAAACAACTATTCTCACACAGATCTTTAGAGTCGTTTAGTTGGACAGTTTAACTTTTCAGTGAATTGTAATATACCGTCGAAAAACTAACATTGGCAAGTTGGATGAAACAACTAAGAAGTTAATTATAGAGTTTCTATTTCTGTGCTTATTGAATCATTTGTTTTCGTAGAACTACAATTAAACAGACGACGAGTCTTATATCTTGTATCTAAATACAAATTAACGAAAGCACACTTATTGAAATATATTTCTAAGCTTTACTTAATTAGTTAATATACAGGGCTTTCCAAGTTAATTCAAATGTTACATGCGAGTTAATAATGTTTCTGAACATCGTGCACAGGTCGCTACTAATGTATAAAAAGCGTTTATCAAGTACACAAAAATCCATACTACGGTCATTTATTTAGATAAAATCTATAAAACTTTTTATAAACCAATATTAGAACCAAATTATTGTTAACTGGAGGCATAGAAAAAAACCTAAATTAAAAATATGGAACACTTAGTAATAACTAAGCACAAAAAATTTTACTGCAAATTCATAACCTTATTGGAATTTTCCACTTCAACTATACAATATCTGATAAAATTTTATTTTCTAAACTTCTTTTCTAAACTAAGGAAAATTGTTGTCCGTATACAATGAATATGATTTTATAAAATCGTTCCCATGACACTGATGGTATATTTGAGTACACTTTAGAATCTCTAAAGCAATTTCTAAAACAATTTCGATCCTGCACGAGCTGCATTCCGGGAAAGTTTTTAGGTCAGGATTTTATGCCAAGAAAAACCAAATTATCTCGCAATTATCTAACAATAACTCATAAATTTTAAGAGAAAATAATTCGCAAAAATATGTGTAAGCTAGCAGCTTGCAGTTTCGTTAATATTTAGATAAGAGATAGATGATCATGGAAGTAAAATATAATAATTCCCCTTGATTGTGAGTTAATGACTACTATTTCTAATTTCTAAATATGTTCTATAATTGTTCTATAATTGTTCTATAATTTTATCGACTAATAATTTAAAATAAATGGCAGAATATAGTCTCCAAAAATTGCGATATCTAAAATCTAAGGTTAAACAAGGTTTTGTCCACCTTTTTTAGTTAAAGAGAAGATCATTAAATTAAAGATTTTGAATCCTTTTGAAATACAAATATAATGAATTGTATAAAAAAATGTATAACAAATTAATTATCTCAAATAGTTACAACAACAAGAAAAAATATAACATATTAAAAGGAGATAAGCGAATTTTTAAATAAAACACAATTTGACTAAAAAACTGTTATTACCAAAAGAAATGATTCAAAATGGAAGAAATAAGTTTGACAAAAAAGAAAAAATACAATTTTTATATAAAAACTTTTATGTATTTATAGAAATGACAAATTATTGAATGGCCCAAAATAAACAGAGCAGGTGGTGATTTTACAAAATATACATTACTCCAACACAGAACCTATTTCTAATCGAATTTAGATTTATTGTTCATTTTTGGTCAGTCACAAATAAGAATTTATGTACATACGTACTTAGCGGTTATAAAAATGTGTGAAATTGAACTAAAACAGTTTTTAATTTAAGAGGAAAATGACATTTTAATATAGACCTAATCTAACCTAACCCCACCAAAAATGAAACCTAGGAATACGTATTACCAAAATGTATATATATAAGATAAGTCTCTGACTACGTTTAGTAGTTGAGTTACCATGCATGTATCACTCCCAGATGTATTTCGCCTCTAGCTACGTTGAATTTTTGGGTTACCACGCACATCTCACCCCCACGTTTGTTTCGCCTCTGACTACGTTGAGTAGTTGAGTTATCATGCCCACCTCACTTCCTGAAGAAGCCGCTTATAACGGACGGCGAAATATCTCGTAAAATGATACGCTTCTCCGGAATCAGTAATCCTCAGGTGCTGTGATGCAGTATATTTGAGAATATGTGCTGCGATCGTGTATGTATTTAGTAACGTAAAAAGGTGGCGTAACTTGTGCTGGAGTAATGTATGTTTTGTAAAATGGCGACCAGGTGAATTAAAAAAAATTACGAATACTTCCATCTATGTAAATTACTATTCACCTAATTAGTGAGGGTTCTGGGTTACTATTCTTACTTAAATAAATCGTAACTTCCTTTTCCAAATAGGAAAACATTTGCATTTATTTAAGACTTAGACATGTTACACTAAATTGTGCCCAAAAAAAAAGGTTGAAACTATAGCAATGGTGATTAGATTATCTTTAGTCTAGGAATATAAATTTACAATACAAAATATAAACAGACAAAATAATTATAAAAAATAATAATGCCCGTTAGCTGTTTTACTTACAGTAGCCGCAAAATCCGAAAAGCCGAAGCCGAAAAGGCAAATTGTTGCCCCTAAGAAAAAGTAATAGTTCAAGATATTTGACCGGAGCTCCTGTACCCCGACTGCCCAAGCTCCCGGCAAGACACATTTGAGCTCCTGACCACACTCATTCGAGCCCCCGACAAGACTAAACTCCCTCATGAAATAATCCTCCAATCTTCTCTTTTACCTCACAGATTATATTTTTGTAAACTTGAAAACATTTTTTATACAGGTTGGTTGATTTTACTGTATATCCACGTTCTCCAAACAACTATTTTCGTAACCTGAGCTCAATTTTCTTTGTACCCGCAACGTTTGTGATTTTTTTTATTGCCAAATTTCAACACAAGCGTGTCGTTAATCTATATATAATTTTCACTTGCATATTTAAAATAAATCTTAATTAATAATTATATTTCATTCCGATTTTATACCACTCCTCGTTATTGGCAAAGTAGATATACTTTAAAATAAACTAAGTAAGGATTTTAATTGTTTTTATAATAATAACAGCGGTTAAATTACTTGAGGTACAATTTTAACACAAGCCGTGGTTAGATATTGCATCGTTTCTTCGTTATTACTTTCTTAGTAAATTTAAGGATTAGGGTATCAAATATGACTTTTATGTAACTAAGTAATAGAGACCTCAACAGTCTACCTCGTAATATAAGGAACAACGTGTAGGAAGTTCTTTCTAAACTTTCGTCAAAGATTTTTACGTTTCGTTGAACACTTATCTAAAATTGGGCTTCGAATCATAAACGTAATATTTAAAGTTTTATAGGAGTTTGTCAAATTGCACAAAAGTTCCTAAAGAATAACATTTTCGAATTCCGGTCCGATTGTCCCTAGGGTCACTTCATCATGCCAGTCTCGGGCTTTTTCCAGATATTCGCATAATGATCGAGTTTTGGAATACGGCGAGACCGGCAATTGTTTATATAAAGGCATTTCCGTATATTTTTACCAGCGTATTTTCTTCCTAATCCGAATAAAAACTTTCCTGGCTTCTTAAGGAAAAAAGGGATGTAAAAAATATTTTTTTACTTCACCAAGGACCAGAAAATTACTTTTTTTATTTTTTGGATAATCATGAAATTGTAACTGCCAACACGTTACAAACGAAGAAACGGATACAGTTAAATAAAGTTTAGATAAATAACATGTACTTTTACCGTTTAAAACGCATTTATATAGAAAAATCTCCTGTATTTGATCATAACTACAGGGTGTTACTATATTCGACCGACAACGCTTTACCCCAGAGAGCTCTCGTTAATTGATGAATTTTGATATGGGAACATAAACCCTTAAAGGGCTTAGTTTCCGAGATACAGGGTGTTAAAAGTTTGAAATCAAAATTAAAAATTTGTCATAAATCAGAAACGCCTCCAAATATTTTTTTCAAATTTGGTGATCAATATGCTCTTTAAGAAAGTAATATTTTGACATAAACTGACTTTTGAAAAATTTAACCAGTGGCGCGCTATCAGGGTTTGTGGCAACTTTTATCCCCCTATCTTTTACGCCACTGGAACAAATATTTTTTTTTAATTTTTTTAAATTTTCTGTTCATTTTTAGGTAAAAAAGTAATAACCTTTTACGGAGCTAAAATGAACGGTGTTGTAGATATTTGATTCTGAACAAAAGTCAGCAAGTACTTAGATCATTCACAAATTATGATTTGTTGTGTAATTTGCCCGTCGGCGTTTTGCTAAACAAGTAAGTATTTGCTTTTAATCCATACTATTAATTCGATTTCTAATAATAACTAAGCGTTAGACGTTAGTTGAAAAAAGAATACATGCTATTTCTGAGATTTTCTGAGAACTTCATAAAAGTAAAAATCACAATAACGCAAAAGCTATCAAAATTAAATTCAAACAAATGTATTAGATACAACAATAACAAAATTGACAAAATTACAATAGTTGTTCAAACTGTCGGCCGTTTACTTGTAAGCACGTTCTACACCGTTTTCTCATTGAAAAACGTGTTTTTGAGAATAACTCCGGATTGGACTGAATGAGTTCTGTCGCAGCTTGAATTCTCGCTATTAGATCTTCTTCAGTTTCAACGATGGTTTCGTACACTAAGGACTTCATGTAGCCCCAGATAAAAAAATCGATAGGGTTTAAGTCGGGTGACCTTGGAGGCCAACATTGGGGTCCACCCCGACCAATCCATTTTTCTCTAAATCGTCTGTTTAGGAAATTTCTAGCACTTGCAGCAAAATGAACAGATGCCCCATCGTGCTGAAACCACATGCGTTGTCTAATATTTAACGGTACATTTTCCAACAATTCATCTAACACTTCTTCCAGAAACCGCGTATAAATATCTCCATTTAATTTATTTGGAAAAAGGTAAGGCCCGATTAAACAATCCCCAACCATACCCACCCACACATTCACCGAAAATTTATGCTGAAATCCACGTTCACGAACAGAGTGTGGATTTTCTTCATCCCAAACGTGACTGTTTCTGGAATTAAAAATGCCTTCCCTGGTAAATTTGGCCTCGTCTGTATACAATAAATAATTTGGGAAATTTCGATTTTCACGACACTTTTGTACATACCAGTTTGAAAATTCCATACGTACCGGAAAATCTCTAGGTTCTAATGATTGAACCCTGGTGAATTTGTAAGGACGCAATATTTGTTCTTTTAAAACTTTCCATACAGTATTATTGTCCACTCTTAATGCATGGCCTAGAGTTCGAGTACTTAAAGATGGCCTTTCAGAAATATTATTTAATATTGCCTCTTCCAGACGCACAGTCCTTGTTGTTCGTGGCTTTCCAGCATTATTTCTATTAATTAACAAGTTTCCAGTTTCTCTCAGTCTTCTTTCAATACTTCCAAATGTAGAATGATGTGGAATTCGACGAGTGCGGAATCTTTGTTGGTATAAACGAGCTGCCATTCTACCATTTTTTCGAGCTTCCCCATAGATCATTAACATATCGGTCAATTCTTCAAATGAAAAATTCATTTTGTAACAACAAAATTAATTTAAAAACTAGTTTAAAACTGTATTGTTTAATCTACCAAGATCTTGTCAAATACACGAACTATTAAAAATTTGACACGTGCCTGCTAGATCAGAATTTAGAAATTTTGAGTAGTTACAAATTATCTAAGTACTTGCAGACTTTTGTTTAGAAGCAAATATCTACAATACCGTTCATTTTAGCTCCATAAAAGGTTATTACTTTTTTACCTAAAAATGAACAGAAAATTAAAAAAAATTAAAAAAAAAATTTGTTCCAGTGGCGTAAAAGATAGGGGGATAAAACTTGCCACAAACCCTGATAGCGCGCCACTGGTTAAATTTTTCAAAAGTCAGGTTATGTCAAAATATTACTTTCTTAAAGAGCATATTGGTCACCAAATTTGAAAAAAATATTTGGAGGCGTTTCTGATTTATGACAAATTTTTAATTTTGATTTCAAACTTTTAACACCCTGTATCTCGGAAACTAAGCCCTTTAAGGGTTTATGTTCCCATATCAAAATTCATCAATTAACGAGAGCTCTCTGGGGTAAAGCGTTGTCGGTCGAATATAGTAACACCCTGTATATACTTAGCAGAGTTACAAAGAAAATAATGACTTTTAGACTTTTTACTCGATAACCTTCACCCAAGGAGAAGGCATTCAACCGGAAATGATAATTTCCGGTTATTGATTTTTTTTATATTTTAATAAACCATTTCATATTCGAGAAAGGGATTTTTAGAAGACTGCCACGGCCTTATCTCTTATCTAAGATGAATTAATGGGGATTTAAGGTAGAAGTAATATTTTAAATCGGGCTGTCATCCACTTCTGAATATTCACAATGTCCTAAATCTGCATTTAGTTAAAAAATGACATAATTCAGAGTTCGTCGAATACAGATTGTTTCTCGTAAAACAAACTCTTTTTGTTTGAAAGCTTGAGTGAATTTATTTTTATATTTTTTTTACTTTCAATTTTATAGAAAAATACTGAAAAAATTTAAGTTGTGAGTCACTACGAAAATGCCGACACTAGTTTTTAAATGTCATTTAGAATCGATGGACTTAATACTTTTTAACTCAGTTATCAAAATATTTTGTATCAACTAAAAATGTAATTGAGATAATCGATACTACATTGACAAATGTTAATTAATGCAATTAAATGATATAAAATGAAATTGCATTAAATTTTAACTATACAATTAAATTATTAATACTACCAATTTTTGAAAGGATGATTTTCAGTTATTTTTCAAAAAAAGCAATAAAAAACGGCAGCATTTTAGGACAATTAACTGTCAGTAAATATTTGTTAGTCTAATTGTGTCGTTTAATCCTAATGTTTTATTAAAATTCCCAGAATTATTTTTTTGAATTGTAGTAGGCCATTCATTATTTATACTTTTTGTTACTTCATGCACACATCCTGTCTAACTTTGTTGCCATATATCATTAGTCGCAAAATGTAAAAAAGTGAAAATAAATTGTGTGGTATAAACCAGACCTTAGTTTTTCATTTGAACTAAACCCTACACCAGTTACTGTAAATCCTCAAGCCAACTGCGACGCTGTCGTACTCTCCAGTGACGTACAAAAAACCAAACAATCTAACCATATAGTTAGCATTTGTAGATTTTCTGTTTTTAATGAAAGCATGGAAGATAAGAATTCTTTTTTTAGGTTCTAATTATTCTCAAAATACAAGGCACTGAAGTTTTGTATCTTAAATATAAGCCACAATCTTATTGAGGGTAGTTTGAATACGTTTACACGTTCTTTATCTTAAACAGGAATTTTCGCTTGTAGATTCTAGACTTTGCTCTAGTATAACAGAATCGGGTGTAGAGGAATAATGTGAAAGTCATCCAACAATAAATTTTGAGAATAATCTAAAAAATCAATAACTTTCTAGACCTGTCTTTTTATATAGTAGTCTAAAAATTAAATATATATATATATATGTATATATAATATTTTCAAAATATAATTCATTGAGAAATAACATACTGCCCTAAAAGAAAATAAGAAGGATTACTTCTTTCTGGAGCCAATGAAACTGTAGAACAGTGAAGTAATGACTTCTTAGCACTAAATTTATACACATCATTTTCTCGGAAAATTAGAAATATATGCCTTGTAAGAGTTTCAAACATAAATTAAAAAATTTATTTGTAAATGAAGAGGGTATAATATTTCGTGAAGTAATTAATAAGTTATAATAAACGTCTAATGCGAAATATAAAACTATTACAACTAATGTTTTACATACTAATTTCCCTAATATCTATTTTTTAACCGCATCTATGTTAAATATTTTTGCGATTACGACTTATCTATATACCTGGGTTATGTCTGAAAAACTGAAAATTTACAACACAATACAATTGAAACTTTTACTTCTGTAACTTTTTACTTTATATTTATTCCATTGTATATTTCTTATATTTATTATTTCACACAACCTTTTTTTTATGAATACATTATATGTATTATTATTTGTCTTGCTACTAGTTTTCTAGACAAATAACTATATATAGAGAAATATATATATATAGAGAGAAAAATTCAGTAGGAGATTTCTCGTTAAAAATTCTGAAGAGTTTTTCCCATCTTAAAGCAAATCATCTCGAAAGGAGGGAATTAAAATTGAGTTGTTTTTCCAAATATGAGTTATTGTAAAATCTTGAAATATTCGGAATATTAGTATATTTATAAAGGAGTAATTATTAGATTTTTTCAGTATTAATATTATGTTATAATATTTATTATAACTTAGGTTCTTCACATCTCTATTTTTTCGCATTTTCAAAAAGTTACCCCACTTAATAAGCATTAAAACCAATGGTATTCTATTTTTTTTTTGTTAGGAAACTAGTAGTTCTATAGAAAAAAGAACTAAATAAAAAATTAAGGAATAAAACAGAAATTCCGAATATTTTTAATTTATAAAATTAAACAGAATAAAAAAAATTTGACCAAAAATAAAATAAGGATTGTTAATTTCATCCCTTTTTAACTTTATGGTAATACTGAAATACTCCCCATGATTACCTCTTAATAAGTGTAAGTAATCTCCAAAATTTCAAGATTTCACTTTAATTCCAATTTTCGGGGGAGATTTCGAAACACTCTGTATGGGTTGAACTCGTGCTAAATTCTAAAAAAGGTTTAATAAATAAGTATCCCATTGAAATACGTATTAATTGCATTTGTATAGCACATTAGCATTACTTAACTGTATCCTCTAATTTTTCTTTTTCTTTCTTTTTTTTTGAAGGTTTTCATTCATTTTTCTATTTTTCTTGCCTATTCCCACTTCCAAGATATGCGTATTGCTCTGTTCAAATCCTTTCGAGGGCCACTAGGTCAGCGATTTTATTTATAACCTTCCGTCACATTTACTTTAATTTTACTGTTCAATTTCGATTTCCATATATTTTGTTTCATCCTTTTCAGTAGTTTGCTACACTTAGTTCTTATTCAGAATAGAAGTGGTCCATTGCTTCAAATTTCATGCTCCAATACCCAATTGACGGAAAACTTAGTATCTCCTGCTAGTTTGGGTACTTTTTTTACCAAATTGAATTTGCTAATGGATACTAATAGCACCGTGGTTTTAGGTAAGTGTATATATTAATTCTTATCAAGATTTCACTTCGTCTGGTGTTTCTACCAGCATAGCCTTCAATAACATAGCGAGCTTGCCTACGCCATAAGCTTTTCTCGGGTTATACGCTCAGCTCAAGTGCCAGATTCAGTTGTTAATCCAGCCATGTATCATATGATTATATTAATTATCTCAGTTAAAATTAATTTAGAACATATTTGTAGAATGAAATGTATAAATACGTGAATCATACGAACTGAGGAATTCAATTTTCTGGACACAGTTCTGTTTAAAATTGGTAAAACTGGGTGTATTAAATAAATCCTTTAATGAATAAACCTAACATATTTGTGGAATGAAATGCATAAATACATGAATCACACAAACTGAGGAATACAATTTTCTGGACAAATTTCTGTTTTTGTTTGCCAAAACCAGGTGTATTAAAACATCTCCTTTAATGAATATACCAGACAAAACGGCAACGCTTGATGTTAAAAGAATTATCCAGATATCCGCCACTGAATGTCGCTTTCTGTGACAAACGTTTCGGTAGCGGAGTGACCATTTCGTTTGTGACAATTTCTCATTGTTTTTTGTGATATGGCGAGAACTGTAATGGACATTGCAGCGTACTAGCTTGTGGGGCTGTAACACTGTCAGCGCTAAATGTCCGAAAAGCCGGAACTTTTATGTTTTTCCGAATACTGATGCCGATTGCGAACTGTCATTTGCACCAAAATTGTCTTACGTTGCATAATGGATCTTCAAGCGTTATATGTTTTTAATTTTTCTACAAGAATAAAAAAAATCACTAAACTACAATTTTATTAAAGAACGACTAACACATTGAGGGGTACAATTACACTTAAATTAAAAATATTTGTTTAAAATGGTTAAAATCCTGAATAGAAAGTTCTCTGCACTGTTGCCAAATTAAATCTAAAAATTAGCAACCAAACTTCTAATGACACCTCTCACCCAGCACAAACATCTATGAAATATTTAATGGATATCAATGTGATATAAATATCAACGATGGATATATCAATATTTCCAGCATCAAAAAATGTCATTTTCGTGTCCCATAAGAATATTAGTGAGGAAACACTTTAGAATAGCTGGTTAGTAAAATCCTAAAACACATTTGAAGAATTCGTCAATAATTTGGTATACTAGCATTTGATAACATTGTACAGCTATCTGATATCGTCGAGAATCTAAAATTTAGTGGCTAATTATAAAAATTGTATAATTTATTTTAGCGGGGACACCATAAAAATACTTGAAGAAACTACAATTATCCAGGCCAAGTACTCTCTATAATATGTTTTAGAAATATCTACAACGATATCTACATAAATATCCACCAGGTTGAAGATATATAACCGACATTTCGATGGTTAACGTATATCCATTAGATATCGTGCATAAACAAAGGATACCTCAAATGAATATCCATGTTGTGCAGTGATTCTGGTCTTACAGAGATCATGATATCCATATAAAAATATCTCACACAAATGCTTTTCTAAAATACTTCTTATTTAATTACAAAATCAAGTATTGTATTCCACATTTGTTATCTTTATACTTATTAATTATTATATACCAAACGGAAGTTTTATCCAAATACGTTTAAAGATCAAATGACATCCTCCTTGTCGCAAAATACTTGTGAAGTGATCCTTTTGACGTAGTCAACTAATTCTACTCAATGTTAGTGTCTAGGTGCTATATCTTGATAAGATGGCACTAATAAAACCTCTCACAGATCCTCAGGTAGTAGAAGGATACACCGCCATTGATTAGTATTGGCCTACATTCCATCAACTTGATTAAACGATGTTTATAGTGGTTATCTGACTTTTTTATTACTGCGAATCCAATTAAATTAAATGGGATTTGCTCCAAATTTAGAAATCATTTTCACGTATAAATCACCATAAAGAGTATTTTGTCGCAAAATAAATCTATGTTGTACCCATTTAAATTTTCTCACTAGTTATTTATTCGGTACATATTTTTTTCTATGATATGCGGTTTATCTAAAATGTGTATGAAGTATAGAAACCGAACTAAATCTTTCATGCTCAAATAATAAATTATGTATGTATAATAATAAGTAAATTTACCACATCGAACAACTTTACATTTGAAGTAAATTTCTAATATAATATACCTCACTTGGACCATCATATTCTCATTTAAAAAAATCGCAGGTATGATTTTTTAGAAATGAGATAATATTTTCACTTCTTGTTAAAATATGGTTATATAAACGTGAATATAACTCATTATAGATATTATGGAGGACAAACAAAGATAGTAATCCTTCCTATATACGTGTATTGAACTAGACTAATTATCAGAATATGTAATTATAATCGAACAATCAGACATCTTAATCACATAGACTATGGAATAATGGGTAGGAATTTGATAACCTATATGAACATAATGTACATTAATTTCTTATAACCTTTCATTATAACATCAAAAACATCACATCCTGTAAACCACGAGTTTTTGTTTATGGTTTTTTCAAATCACGCGCCCTTTGTCTTTCCTGTTTTTTTAAACATTTTTATTGATTGTCTTTCAGAGATTTTTATTATTAAATTTTATTTTTATTACATCTTCAAATAGGTTAAATGTTTTAAATAGAATTGTTGCCATCGGCAAACTTTCAGTTCCTAGTTAATTTGTAATAGACTTCAATTTCCTAGTTTCTAATTATCTTTATAGCGTATACATCTACATTTGTAGATAACTATAATAATGTTATTGTTTCCCGTTGCAGTTAGTCATTATTCATCCTTTTTTTCTTAGAATTGTAAGCCAGTTGCAGCATAAGGTATAATAAAAATAAAATATTAAAGATAATAGTACATACACATCAAAGAAAAAGAAAAAGCTGATGTATTATAGAAGAGAATATTTTTACTTGAAACCTCTTAAAGAAACAATTTTTATTAAAAGAAAATTACAAAATTATAATCTAAAGCTATTATCCTTCCAATTAATAGTATTTGGAAAATTGCAAACTAGTTCCTTTAATTTTGTAATTAATATTTGGCTTTTGACGAATCATTAATAGCAGCTCAAAATGAAATTTTTCACTTACTTTTAGTTTATATGAATATTCCTAATGACGAAGAAGAATTTAGACGAATACCGCAATTAAACTAATTAATTAATAATATTGTTACATATTGGGTTTTTTTTATGAATAATAAATATATGAAAAATCTCTTAATATAATCTTAGGGGGGTTTTAGCCCATTACGTAACTTGGTTAATGGAAATTAAAGAGGCTGAGTAAAAACAATAACAACTTATTTATTAAAAAACCACAACTAATATAAAATATAAGGGAAACTTCATTCAAATAACATTTAATTGCAGGGGTAGGCACTATGAACTTCTCGATCTTGCGAGAAACCAAAATTGACTTTTGATCTTTTATTTTTCTAACCAAGAAGACCCCAATGTTTATTCATTTTGATGACTGTACTAAAAATATTTAGTTAACATTCGTTGTCACATGGCTCATATAATGTTAAATAAATAGTAAATATTATAATTTGAAAAATATATCGAAATTATTACCTGAATTTAATTCACAAACTATTTTTTTTTTGTTTTGTTCTTACTTCATCTTCCACTGTTTTTACGGAAATAACTTTTTTTTCCTCTTTATTGTAAAGACTAATTTTTTTTTTGTACAAACAAACCTGAATAAATACTTGTAACGGGGTGTCCCCTAAAAGTTCCAGGAATGTAAATGGTACTCGCTAACAAATCCTAATACGAGATTCCGCCACTAGGGGGCTCATATGTTGTCCATAGGAAATCAGTGTGCCAAACAACGCAGTTTGGCAAATACCTAGAATCGAGTTCAGATATGTGTTCACAGTAAATTTTGTTTTAAACTCGGGAAAACAACAATAGACGTTAACGTTCGAGTGTTTATCTTGCATCAATTCAGACACCATTACCACTCTTCATTAAATTATCGTTCAGACAAAAGACCGTCAACGACGTGACTAAAGCTGTAAGAATGTTGTATGGGAAATCTAGAAAATAAAGATTGATCATAACAATATACCTGCTCATACTTCGATCCTAACAAGACAGTTTTTGGCCAAAAACAAAATGCCTGTTGTGCCTTATCGAGTAAATTCAAGCGGAATCGCAGGAGGTCCCACAGGCATTGACTTTAACCCACTTTTGAGTAGTGTTTTCCCTTATGGCAAAAACGATGTTAACGATGTTAACGCTGTGTGAAGGCAAAAAGATAATTACATTTTTCATTAAACGATAGTACCTCTGTAGATCTTCAATAATCTGTTAGCACTTTATATGTCACTTATTCTCCTTATATTCGGCGTAAAACTCACATATTTCTTTTTGTCTACTAATTAGTATAAAAGTTCAACAGAACTCTGTCACTTTGTAGTTTGATCCACCTTTTTTTTACGAAAGGGATAGTTCGCATTATGTATTCTAATGTAGAATGCGCTCCATTACTAAAATGCACTCGATGAATTTGCAACCGCTACATACGCAGAAACTAAATTGCGCATGAAGATTTATGCTGAATGCCATCTTTTAATATGATTTTACGTTTAACATTTGATGTTGTGTATTTTCTATCGTTTTTTTGTTGAATAATTAGGATTGTTGGCTATTTTAAGACGTTAATTTTATTTAATTTAAAATCATGGCTTCTAAAAAACTTATCGTCATACAAAGAAAATTTAAAATCGTTACGATACTGATTTGATGTCAAACATCAAATTGATGGAGCTGGTTATGACAACATGTTCGTGCATATGCTGCAGCTTTATGGTGTGCTCTTTACTGAATGAAACGAATACTACGACTTGCAACTACTGTTGTTTAAAAAAAACAGACTAAGAATTAAAGATATTAAAGGAAAATTATGTCTCTATGTGTACATATAAAACCGAATTGGCGGAAACACTTTCACGCTTTATTTTTGATTCAAAAGGGATGAAAAAAATGCAAAAAATGAACCCATTGTGGCACATTGTCTTTGAGATAAGGATGTTTTCGGGTTGTACTTCGTGGCTTGCGGTCTGAATTTCAATATTATGAATGATCCGTAACGACCATTAGGGTTGCTTGTTTCTACATAATCTATTGTCGAAAACGTATACAAATATGCGGAACAAAGGTATATTATTCAAATCGCCTTCATTCTAGATACTGTCTTTCTGATTTATACAAACCTAATGCAACACGAATTTTTGGATACCATGGGTTTGGAGTATATCGCTCCTTTGCCATTTATTATCTTCATAATATGAGATAAAGACGAATTTTATGGCTTTTTCTTTCCTAGTTTACATACGTACAGTGACGTACATTATAACAGTCAAAAAAATTAATTATAAAAAAGTACATCAATATAATCGGAGATTGAAGAAAATTGAAAATTTAAAAACATTGAAATTTGTAATATAAATTATTCAAAAACAACCACCTGCATGTAATTATTACATAAATAAATTTATAGGAAATTTATAAGGTGACTTTAAAACCAAACATTTTAAAAAATATTAATTTTGTGTAGCTAAAAACCTCTTGATGGAAAGTACTGGAAATTTATTAGTCTTCTTGTCTTGCATTTCATTAGTAGGACAGCTGACTATTAATCAGAATGCTGCATTCAATGTTGCAATTTAGCTATTCATAACTCATTCTTAACCCCTTTTCATTTTACGAATCGATTTTCTTTTGCTAAACTTTGCAAAAGCTAATTTAGTTTCATAAAAAATTCAATTTTCAAAACTAACCGTAATTGCTATTAAGTAAAATTAATTGAAGATATAACAGGTCTAGTATCTAGCGCATTATAAAATAATGAAAAAAGAAAATAGGGCGTTTAATTTACCAGTACTGTAAAGACGTGTAAAATTGAAATTCTGTGCATATTTATAAATGTGGCAATACCGCATTGTGGTTTGGTATTAAATATAAATATTTTTACTATTTCTTTATTAAATTTCATTTTGATTCTGAAAAAAATGCTTACTCTACTGTAAAGTGTCTATTTGCGAAGAAGGATTAGAAAATTTAATAGATTATCAAATTTTAATCTTTAAATAAATATTTATGTACTTGATTTAATGTTAAATGTTACTTCTAAATTCCAAATAATGAAAGGGAATTTTCTTTCTTCAGTAATGAAATTGGCCTATAAATATAATACTATTAGGGTGAGTGTCCCACATTTTTTTTTTCATAAATACTTAAATACTTGGTTCTTTTATTTTTCCAGTTATGAAAAAAGTAGTTATATGTAAAAAACTATAATAATAATAAATAATTGGTCTCAATTAAATTCAATTCCATAATATTTTCTTTATATTATTTTATAAGGAAAAATGACTGGATCATCTTATATCAATTAGTTACACTCAATTTCATGCGATATAAAAAATTTAGGTATCTTTCCTTAGTAAAATATCCAAGTTTGACCTTAATGCCGAGCATATTATATACTACGGTCCATATATTTTGTACACATATATTTCTTTTCATATTTCACTGCTGATGCTCTAAATCTTGTAAAGTGGAAAGAAGTAATTTGCTTAGGACCGGATTTGAGCATTCGTTGGACCCTATCAATTATACATAAGATAAAAATGAAGCTTTTATTCGAATTTTCTCTTTTTTATAAATAAAGATGGAATCGAACTGAGTTGCTTTGGAACAGGATTCTGCCGAATTCACTAAACTTGTGTTCAGAAAAAAAATTATTTGTGATAAATTAATAGAATTAGACTGCAAAAATGTAACTAATCCGAATGCAAATCCAATATGTCGATCTAATAACTGCTGAAATCCCGAAACAGCTGCGAAGAAGAAGGATATGTGAAATTATTCCCCTTAATGAATGCATGATTAGATTTAAAATGTTTTCAAAATATCGAAAAAAACATAAAAAACGAATCAATTAGTCAAAAAAGGAGATTGCGACAAACCGAGCTTTCAAATTATATATATAGCACTATCTACATGGTCGGACCCTCCCATTTTCCTAGTCATAACTTTTCGTTTAAAATTTAGTTGATCCAGAAAATTTGGTCAATTAAGTTGTCCGTGTATTTCCTAAGGATAAACCCATTAAGAAGCCGTGGGATGTGACTAAAGTTGTATAAAATCTTAAAGCCACTGAACGCCATATGACTGGCCACCCCATTTAACTTTTTCCAACTAAATGAGACGTTATAACAAGAAAGTAAATTTGTCTAAAATTCGGTTAAAAAACCCGTTCAAAAAAGAATAGAGATAACTAATTACATCCGCACCATATGTAAAGGGTGTTTCAATAAAAGCGCAAGATTTGAATTGCCCGCCATGTTTGACACGCAATTATAAAGTGACAGATCGAAAGTTGACAGATGGGAGTTAGTAACTATGGAGCACTACACGATAGAACAACGTGTCCTGATTGTTAAACATTATTATCAAAATGGTGAAAGTTTGATTGGCACAATTCGGTCGACAGAATGTTCTTAATTCATCTACTGTGACAAGGATAATCGAAAAATTCAAAAGTACTGGTTCAGTTAGTGATGTGAAATAGACGACAAGAGTTCTTAGATGTCGTTCACAACAAAACATCACGGCAGTACTTGAGAGTGTGGCTGAAAGTCCAGAGACGTCGATTCGTCATCGTGCACAAGGATTGGACATTACAACAGCCACTATTCAGCGTATTCTCACTAAAGATTTGCACGCTTACAAAGTCCAATTGACTCAATAACTTTTGCCAACAGACCAAGCACAGCGAAGAGAGTTCACCAATTGGATCCTTGAGCAAACAGAAGTGAATGCGATTTTTGCGAACAAAATCATGTTCAGTGATAAGGCCAGTTTTCACCTCGATGACTTTATTAATCCTAAATTATTCCTAAATGTATACATTATAAATTAATAAATATTTCAATACTTTGCTATAGAAAATAATGTTTTATTTAACCTTAAAATCTTGGGCTCTTATTGAAACACCCTTTACAATAATATAATTTAATAAGAAATTAAAATTATAACAGAAAAATGTGTTACATCCATTTCTTAAAAACAAATTTTGGTGGCATTGACAACATAATTAATAGTGTTTTACTATGCAAAATTTTAAAAATAATGTCCATTCCACTTAAATATTCATTAAAATTTTATTTCACCTCCCTTTTCTGATATTAAAATTGGTTCGTGAAATCATGTATGGGAGAAGAACGGTTGATATACCAGTAACCTGCATACGGAATTAATTACTATATTTTTTTGTACATTGATTAATACTGTATAAAAAGTTAAATTGCATTTTAAAAATTGCCTCGATAAAATGATAAAATATTTAAATATTCTTAATAAAATTATAGAATGGTTTTATCATCGTAATTTTCTTTCGCAAATTATTACACAGAAATCTGGTTATACGGAATCTCCAAAATGCTTATTTGTTCTATCTTTATTATTTGCCCTTTTTAAGTTGCATATTCTATAAATAATATATGTGTACGATACTTAAATAAATTAATAATTGGGGCGTAAATATGTGTATTTTATCGACTATTTGAAAATAAAATAGATACACTTATTTACAACTTTATATATATATATACGGTGCCCCACGCCTTTTTGGCAGTCCAATATCTAGAAAACTGTTTACATTACAAGTATGAAATTTGGCAGCTATAAACAGTTGAAACTGATGATTATATTTTTATAAAAAGGCTTCCGTTTTTCCTCTCATTTCCGGAGCCCAATAAATTTTCTTTAAATGGGACAATCGATATAATACATGTTTAGTTATATCTTTCAAAGCAAGATTTTGCACTTCAATATTGGCTTCCAGGTTCCCTCCTACTTTACTTTTTTTGAATTGGACAACCGTTATATCTTCGTATTTCTGCTTAAATTTTTACTTTTCAAAAGAGGCTTAAATATGCTTTATGAACTGCCATTATTCTTTGTGTTACTTCCATTCTTCGATCGTTTTTATACTATATATCACTTCTAATTTGAAATTTTCTATTTTAATTTCGTTTGTGTTATTTATTTTTCTCTGCCTATTTGCATTTATTTCATTTTATCCTGGTTTATCTTTAATCCGCTTTTATTAGCTTCTGTTACGATTTTCAATAATGTTTCCTTAGTGATAATTGCAGACTAATTGTTACAATTAGTCAGCAATATTTCACCATCTAGGGCTATATTAAATAGTGTGGTTGAGAGTCCGTCTAAATCAATTGGTACTCTCTTTTTTCCATATAAAATATTTAGAGAGCATCTATTGTTGATTTCCCTTGTCTAAACTCGTATTATTATTCCTCTAGCTGCGCTTCTGTATATTTCTTCAATTTGTTGTTTATTGTAGTTATTAGTATTTAGTAATGTGATTCCTCTGAAATTTTGGCAGGCCATTGGTTCTCCTTTTTCAGAATTGATATTATTATTCCCATTACCCATTCTTTCAGCATTATTTCTGCTTCCCATATGTCTACAATTTGTTTATCTATTCTTTGCATTAATTATTTTCCTTCAGATTTTCGTTCATTCATTTCATTTACAATGTGGTTTGGCCTCTTGCTTTATCTTGCTGCAGTTTATTCAAGACTTCCTCAGACTCTTCTATCCTAGGAACTTTTTCGTCTTCTAGCAACCTGGTGAAGTTATCAAATATTTGTTTAAGGTATTTAACTTATTATTGTTAAGTATATAATTTAATGCATTGTCATACCTATATTGTTGATACAATATACAGTCGAATTTTTCAAAACTTTTATTAAGAAAATTAAATTTAAAAAATGATTATATTCAACACAGAACAAAAATCAAAAATGATTTAATATTCCTAAGATACAGGTGTGAAAGTACAGAGTGGGGCACAGGAACCTCCCACATTTCAAAAAATCGCTGTGAGAGAACGGGCGTTGAAGAGGGGTGGGGTTGGTCGGAGGGATGAGTGATGTAATTTTCAGTCGTTACCATGCCGTGGTCAAGAGAGCAACGTGCGTTCGTTATCGAGACTTTTTTCAACAATGGCGAATCTGTAACTGTAACCAATTTTGTCTTGGGTACACAAATTTAGGGCAACATCATCTCTGCTAAATTCGAGCCCTTCTGCACGGAAACATGCTTCTGCTCTTCAGATTTTGGCAAGAACAGTGAGGCGGATTTTGCATACGCATCTCAATTTGCACCCCTAGAAGATCATGGTTGTCCAGGAATTGTCCCCAACGCCCTGCGGGCGACTGTGGAATGTTGTCAGGTGATCCTTCAACAAGTGCCTCCCTCTGCGATTTTGTGGACTAGCGAGAAGCTCATTTTCATTTGTGTGTGAATAAACAAAGTTGCCGTTACTGGGCAGCTGAGAAGACTCAAGAGCTTCACCAAAGACCCCTCCACAGCCCAAAAGTCGCCGGTTGGTGTCGTCTATAGGCATCATTGGGACTTATTTTTTTAAGGAGGGTGGCGCCACGGTTATTGTGAACTTTAACCGGTACTGTGAGGCCAAAAATCGAAGAGCTCAAAACTGCAATTGAGGAAGAAATCGCCCAGATAACTCCCCGCCACACTCGAAAAAGTCATGCGAAACTTCCACGAAAGGCTCAATATCTGTATTGCCCGCCAAGGCCATCATTTGGACGATATCATTTTCATTTTCAAAACATAGCTTGAAAAAAACTACATGGCATAATCTTTCTTGCAAATAATTTTTTTTCACTATCTCGTATACTTTTTTTTACAAGCTTTTTGAAATGTGGGAGGTTCCCGTACCCCACCCTGTATATGGCGAGTCGCGGTATTTAATTCCAGAATGCATAGCTGATCTTTGTAAATAACATCCTAAATTAGTGTTTGATTGCAATGGTTTTTACAATGTTTTGGCAAATTCTGTGCAGAAAGTGGACGGCCGTCTAAACGCATAATTGAAAATATTGAAGCACGTTATTGATGAAAATTCAAAAAAATCTATTTCAATCTTGGCACAGCAAACAATTTTTTCTTATGGTATATCCCAACTCATTCTAAAAACACTTACGCTTCCGTGCATACACATATAATATTTTCATGAGCTTTTTCCAGTAGATTGTCCAAAACTAGTGGAATTTTGTGAATTGTTCCAAATTATTCTAAACAATGATTTGCTTAACACAGAACTTTTCTCAAATGAGGCAAGGTACTATCTTTCTGGATATAATTCACAGAATATAAGGTAGTTAGCGTATTAAAATAACCATTTTTTGTTAAAAAACGATAGCGTCCCCAAAAAGTTAAACACTAACTTGGCTTGGAATATTGTAATATGTCGAAGCAGATTGGTTGGGCCCATTTTTTTAGAGGTACACTTACTAATGCACAAGATACTTGTCCTATTCAAAAATTATCTGGATGATGATAAATTACTAAATGGGCACTTCCAACAAGATGGTGCAACAGTACATACGACCAGAGAAACACTTCAGTATCTTGGATATAATAAGCAGAAACACTGAAATCCCATATACAACTAGCTCTTATGATTTAAACATATGTGATTTTTTTGTATGACCATACATCAAAAATTTGATTTATTCAACGCCAATTCATAATCATAAGTCCCATACTTAACAGAAAATTATTGAATTGGCTTTGTGTACGCTGTTTATGATCTTCGGAGGTGAAGATATTCTAATTTTTGCTTAAAAATGCACACGATCTATATTCTTTCTAAAGAAAACTAGCTGTTAATTGATACATAAATATACAGGGTCCGGCAGTGAAACGGAAAGATTTCGAAAATAATTTTATTGTTTAAGAATATTTTTTTAAATAATTTTTAATACATTAATGGAAGAAGAAAAAGTAGCCATTTGGTTTACAATATAAAAAAAAATATTTTTTGAACACTACATCCGCCAAATGTCCTCCGTTACAATTTATGCATTCTTGGAGTCGTTCCTGAAAGTTTTGCATAACTGTGCGCAGCATATCAACAGGTATTGCTGCAATCTCGTCTCGAATCCGTTGTTTAAGAGCTGGGATTGTCCTGGGTGGATCATTTGCAAACACCTTTGTCTTTAGGTATCCCCAAAGAAAGAAGTCGCAGGCGGTTAGGTCTGGAGACCGAGGGGGCCAACTGATATCCCCGTTTCGAGAAACGATACGCCCTGGAAACAAAGCATTTACAGCATTCGTTGAAATTCTTGCAGTGTGACTTGTTGCCCCGTCTTGTTGAAAAAGTGTGTGTTCATCCACTGGAAAGCCTTCAAGTTGAGGTGTAAGAAAATTCTGAATCATTGCAACGTATCGTACAGAATTAACGGTAACGGCATTTTCAGCCTCATTCTCAAAAAAATATGGACCGATGATTCCATTTGCCGAAATCGCACACCATACTTTCACTTTCTGAGCATGAAGAGGTGTTTCATGAAGTAAACGAGGGTTTTCCTCCGCCCAGTATCTAAAATTTTGTTTATTAACAAAACCAGAGAGATGAAAGTGTGCCTCATCACTCATCCAGAAATTGTTAATTTGGTTGTCATTTTCTTCCAGTCTGGCAAGCATAATTTCACAAAAACGGATACGCTGCAAATAATCACCCGGGTTAAATGATTGCACAACCTGTATTTTGTAAGGGTGATATCCAAGATCCTTATGGAGAATACTTCTTATCGATCTGTCACTTATTCCAAGACGTGTGGCGTGACGGATCGCCGATCGGCGTGGACTTCTTAACATTGCTTGTCGAACACGTTCGATATTTTCAGGGGTTCGAACTGTTTTGTCACTACCACCCCTTTTTTTAGACGTCGATCCTGTTTGTTCCAAGTTGTTTACCCATGTTTTTATCGCTTTATCTGATGGAACAGGTTGGTTGCGCGGTATGTTAAAATGCCATCGAAAGTCACGACGCGTTTGCATTAAACTCTCACCATTTTGAAAATAAGCTTTAACTGTGTAACCGCGATGCTCACCCGTACAACGCTCCATTGTAAACTAAATGGTAAATCATGCAGGTCATGGCAAGTCAGCTACTTTCTTCCCCTCTACCTCGCGGCGCGCTGCAAACCATACCTCAAATCTTTCCGTTTCACTGCCGGACCCTGTACTTCATATAAATTATTAGTAGGTAAATTCTTATATATTTTTAATGAAACCGTGCTCATTTTTAAAATTAAACTATTACCAGTTGGGTACTGATGACACAGGAAGACTAAAGGTTATAAGAAACTAATGAATGACTGCAAGTTGCTTTAAATTAAATTTAAGTATGGCAATAGAGCAAAATGTATAAGAAACAAATTCCAATTAACAATACGTCGTTCAACCTTTGAAAGTATCTACCAACTACTGATAAAAAACCATGATTCTAGATTAAAGTACTAATGAACATTACTAATTAACTTTGATATGTATAAGAAACAATGATTTAGTACATTGTAATAATACAGATTTTCTCAAAAACTGTCCTTAACTACAGTTTTTAATATATTTTGTTTCATAAGTTAGGAAATACATTAGCATAAATATAGTGAAATATACCACACTTAAAACTAATCTCATATAGTCGAGTATATTTTCTTTATACTTCACCCCATCCCGAAACAACAAAAACGTATTTTCATTTCTGTAATCTCCAGTGAGAAACAATCATTCATGTATTTTTTAAAAACCCCAAAACTTTCCAACAACGCTTATTAAACAAAACAAAATCAGGAAAAACCCAAGAAAGAATTCGATGATTAATAGTTCTACTAAACGTATCCTCTCACTCGAGTAAACAACTGGTTGAGCTATATCTCCTCAACAGCTATCCAGTAGCTTCCCGTCAGTGGCGTGTGTATCTCCCAATTTTAAAAATGATATAGTATAAATCATTTGAAATTATAAGTGCAGTTCGCTACTGCTCTAAATATTTATGCTGTATTGATTTTGACATAATCAACAGTTTTTACTCTAGGGAAATGCAAATGTATGTAACATATAATCTAATAATATTCTCCTATGAATAATTTAATTTTAACCTAATTTTCTATAATATGCCAACTTAATTTTATTCAAATTTGGTGTGTAAACTATCGCACAGTCTCTGCTTTAAATAAAATACTTAAACCACCTCTCACTAATCTTGTAATGACCAGTAGTTTAAAATTTACACATTGATTGAGCTTTTCTTCATGATTCTTGCAGGTGAACTTCATGATGGATGGGCTCCCAATGTAGGTTTATGTATTGTATAGTGCAACAACAATATTTCAAAGTATATTATTTTCTAGCTACGACTTCATACTCGTATGCCTATACAGGATATTTATTTTGATATTACATCTCCTCATTAGGATCCTCTGTTTTATTTACGCTTATTGAAGCACTGGCCAATTGATTTTCTAATCCTAAAGTATTTCTACTTCTCCATGTAATTCTTGCAGTTTTTGTTTAGGTTTGCACTTTTTGTTTAGGTCCTCGTACTCAAACCCCTTCTGTTTATCCCTCTTCCCAATCCCCACAAGATATCCCTTCACTATTTCCCATCGATAGATTCTCATTTCTAATTGTTTGAATAATCTACTTTCTATTAATGTCTTTAATGATTAGATACAGAGAGACCTTCTGTTATTTCCTGGCTCGAATAAGGTATTGAAATAAATATTATTAGGGTCATTCAGATTTGAAATTGCAATTTCACTTTTTCTATTAATTTACATTTATTTATTCCATTATAAATAAGAATTTCTCCACGACCATTAGTAGAATGTATTAATTCCAAAATCATTATTAATAACTGGAATAACTTTCCGTAATTGTTCTAAACATTATTATTATTAAAAATTAAAGAATGAGTAAAAAATCGAGTGAATTTTTGGTCGTGGAGGAAACACAGCCTGTTACTCGGAAGGAATAACAATGTCTTTTTCATTCTAACCTTGTTACAGAATCTACTAATCTAAGTTTATGGTATATGTATTTTTTTTGGATTTGCCCATGGCTGTATTCTACCAGCCTTGCTAAACACTCATAACAATTTCTAGGTCACTGCATTCGAAATCTTTCTTAATTAGATGCAACAGCAGGATATTTGTTAGATAAACCAAAACAAGCAACAATCCTAACTTATGCCAGACACTCACCGCAAGGGACAGTCAAGGTGAGATTCAAAGTAAATAAAGGGAAAGATAAATTTAGAAATACAACCCAGAACTGAAAGCCATAGAAGAAAACATGAAAGAGATAAACGTGAATGATTAAGACACTCATGAGATACTAGAAGATAAAGACAATGAGAAAATACGTTTGATTTTATCTTTACATTTTCCTGTCGCTCTCAAAATAACTTCGAAAATTAAAGATTTAGTAATAAAACTAATTAAGTATAATAAAATTATCAGGGTTGGACCAGTTAACTAATAAAAAAACACAACAACGTAGCAATTTTAAGTCAAAATAAAAGTTTAATTATCTTGAACCTATTATGTGGTTTACTTTCCTTAAATTAGTGATACTTTAAAAATTTTAGTTTTTTCTTTCCTAAATGCCTCGGAGTCAAGATTTGATTTCCTTCATCAAGAATTTTGCCTCGTAAAATTAACCGATTTTATCTCTTTTATTAGCTTATGATTATATTCTTGGCAGTTTTTTTTTAGGTTTATGTGTAGTCCTCTGTCGTAAAAGACCTACTCACTGTTAATCTTAGTGTAGAGTTTTAAAACTTTTATGTTGCTTAGGTGCCAGTTTGAAATTGAGGTTCAATATTTAATCTTTAACATTAACTAACATAAGTATAGTTTTGATATAAATCAGAACTCCACCTTGCACGCATTCTAAATGTTGAATGCATGTCAGGTTATTAACTAATGAAGTAACTACTTTTCAAACGCATATTAGTTTGTGATTGCATTTCTAGAGAATGTTAACTAAAAGAAGAATATATGGATTGTTGCCAACGTTTCGCAGAATTACATATAAATAGTTGTACTTACATAATGAGAGATTTTAAAAATGACCCCGTTCTAACTGTAAAACATTAAAATGTAGCTAACTATAATTTACATGGGCCAGTAAGAAAGGGTGTATTTTTGTTAGAAATCGTGAAACATTATGCAAAAATCTGGGTATCCCCATCCTCGGAAACCAACAAATAATGGGATTTTGAAGGCTGTTGTCGGATTACTATGAGGACATAAACTGTTATTAATGAATAATTTGAATGCTTTAATAAGAAATGGATAGATCAGAAATAAATATACTTTATTTATTTTCACATAATCGTTATGCAATCAATGTCTCAACATTAGCTAATTCCTTTAAGTAGTTTATTTGTATGTAGGTGCAATATCCCAAGATCTTGTTTATAAACTGCCAAAACACAATGAGATTAAACGCATATTTTGTGGCAAGACAACTGGACTGGGGTTAGTGATGCCACATAATTGTATACAAATTATTTAAGCCTCATCTATCGATTCTTTATTGAAAATGTTCAACTTATTATTATTATTAAGCCTTAAAAATAATTGAACTGACAACAGCTTATAAATCACCTATTTATTAAGGTTTTAAAAAATCTATCACGAATGATTGAATACCCACATTCCTTACTAAATAATTCATAGATGTCATTAAACTAATTTTTAGGTATATTTTTACATTTTACAACTAAACCAGGATAATTTTTAATATCGAACACTTTTATTATAAATATTAATTGTAAGTTATTGTTTCTCGGTTAATAGTTATTATATACAATATTAAATAATTCCTAAATATCAGTTAGCTGATTATTGCTTTAAACTAGTTAAGTAAATGATATTTCAAACACGATAAACGATTAATATAAATAATATGTCCAAGATGTATTATCCTTTTTTAAATGAAAACTACACAAAAATTCTTAACAAACATTGCCTTTATTTCAACGCTTTAAAATTACGATATTATAATGAAGCCTTCATGTTCTATGAAAAATTAATTAATTAAAATAGATCTCTATTAACTTTGAAGAACTCTCTTATGGCATATTGGAAATATTTCCAAATATCTTTAAAGATAAACAAACAGAAGAAAGGGTAATTTTTCAGTAGCCAACAGTATTTATTGGCCCGAAATCTGCGTTATTATCAAGAGAAAGTAAAAGTTAAAAAATTCTAAAGTATTTGATTTTATTTGTTAGTTTTTGCACACTGATGTGTACCAAGTAAACACCTCAATATTAGATCAGTAATTGATACAAACGTTCTAAATATATAGAATTTATTGCTGTCAAACCTCAGTTTAAAAATAAATCGAATTTGTAGTCAACGGTACCTTCTTCAAACTATTCATGTGGTAATAACATATGTTCAGACTGGCACGCAAAATGTGAGCATCGTGTATATTGAAAAATGATATCAAAAAATAGCTACATTTATTTAGTATTAAGATAGAAAAGCCATAAAACCAACTAACAAGCAAATTAGAAGACCAAGCAACATTTACAAAACAAAGACAAGTAACGATAATATCAGCGTACTAAAGAACATAACAGAAATAATGACAGAATTAGGGAAAAACTGTATATAACCTTTATTGATCTACGAACGGCCTTTGACAGAATAGACAGAACAATAATTTGAGAAACATTGCAAAATCTGGAAGTCCACAATAAATACATAAAAGTAATAAAAAGCAGATATCAAAGAGAAAGGACCTTAGTGCAAAAAAATAATCAAAGTTCTGAATCACTTCAACTCAATAAAAAATAAAACAAAAAGATAAATCTACTGTTTATTATTAGAATGGACAGACTTAGCACAAAAACCGAAAAACAGTAAAAAAAAAAGTGTTGGATACAGAAATATTATTCCCGCGAAGAGAGAAAGCTTAGTATATTCAGCCCACAATCTATTTGCAAAAACAAGAAGTAGCATGTAAAAAAATTATGGACTTTTGAATAAAGGAAATTGAAGAAATAAAAATGGAGACCAATATAAAAAAGAGGGAGGAAATGAAAAACTAGACATAACCTGCAAGCAAGAAATACTATATATAATAACAACATACTACTATTTAGTTACAGTTATTACAAAATAAACACAAAAACAAGACAAAAAAGTAACACACTACACCATAAAAAAACAAAGAGATAAAGATAAGAGTTTATAACAAAAAAGTTCCAAGTTTATATATTAAATATATGACGGCGGAAATGAAGTTCCTTATAAAAATACTAATGAAAACAAAGCTAGATAAAGAATTTAAGAAAATTAGACAATTCATGAAGCGAGAGACAAAAATAATAAAAAATTAGAATAAAGCAATTGAACTTGTTTGGTCGTATAATGAAAGTGAACTCTAATAGAGAAAAGAGAATTTGAAGAAGAAAAAGCAAATAGAGAGGAGGATAAGGAAAGCTATAGTTAAAAATAACTGAAGAGATGGGCGATAAATAGGGAATACTAATCGGTAAAAGGGTATAAAAGAGAAATTATAAAGAATTTCACTAGGGTAAGTTCTTGGTTATACATATACGTATTCTTTTAATCTTTGAATTTTCTGTAAGTGTGCTTTTTCTGCTGAGCCAGGCAATTACTTCATAGGATAAGTGACATTTCACAAGGACAAAATATAATACCTTGAGATATTTGATATTTAATACATTTTATTACCAAATTTACTTGTTAATAGCACTTTAAAAGTGAACATAGTGTTACAGGATATTATATTCCTTTTCCCTGCAGACCGCCGCTGATCTTTGGCTTCGGTTGAAACTTCTCTGAGAAGAGATATGCTTGTATTTTTCGCGAGGGATCAGCCTCAATTCAACAAGATTAATACTGGTAGTTGTCTTGTTGGAAACTGCCAATTGATTTATTATAGAGCCATGGTTCATGTGGCTTGCTCGAACTGATCCTACAAACATTACAACTCGAAATTACGACAATTGAATCTATTAGAGGATGAACGCAACCGTGATATAGAAGATGCAATATAATATGCAAATCAAAATTTATTCCTTCAATTTAATTCTGCGAGTTTATGACTTCATTCCGCTAAAACGAGACAACTCGCTAATGTAAACTAAAACCAAGTTACATTCTTACTTTTTGGATGCATATTTATGTTTTAGCTTATCACAAATAACAGAAAATTAATATTAATATTCTATTAGTAAAATGCTCACACTGATGTTATTATTTTAATACCTACACTTTTCTTAACACTTAAAGTTAATATGTTAATGTAAATAATAGAAATTAAAATAATTTCGGCAATAATAAAGACAAAACAAATATTTTTATATATTTAAACGTTCTTATTCCACATCTCAGCATTTTTATTTTTAAAATAATTGAGATTTCATACACGCGCATTATACCAGGTGTCCACACGAAAACTTAATATTGAAATATTTCTGGTGTTTTTGAAGTTAAAAACTTTAGTTTTTGGGTAGTTGTTCAGGATATAGGGAGATAACAAATAGTGTGCTTAGGGGAGTTAAATGGGGGAGTGAGCTGGGCGTTCAGTAGAGCCTCTACGTCCTATCCAATATCCTGTAAGAACATTGTCCAAATAATTCCTAACTTCTAAACAGTAATGTCGCCCAGATCCATCTTGTTGGAAGTATAATTGTTGCTCCTCCTTTTCATTCAAGTTTTCTTCCGGGCATAATAAGAGGATGAATTAGATCTTCCAAAAACTGTAAGTACTTAAATCCAGTTAAATTTTCCTGGAAGAATATTAGCCCAATTACTTTATTATTAAGAATTCTATCTAGCCCATACGATAATTTTAAGGGGATCTTTAATTTCTATATCTGAAACCTTTAACTCTAAATATCTCATAAATTTCATGATGTAAATAACTAGTTTTTTACCTGACGTAGTTTTCAATCCAGTGGATAAACATTTCAAAAAAGTTCCATGTGAGATTGTAATATCGTTATCTTTCCATATTTTGGATACTGGATGTCCTCCATCAACCCAAGTTTCATCTAAATAAAAAATTTGGCCTCCTTCGCCAACAAATAATTTCGTCATTATCAATAAGCATAGATCTGCTATCTTTCATTCTTTAAGTGTTTGCCAAAGATTTGTTTATTTTATGTCAGGCAAATAAGGATCTTCTTTTATTGAACTCAAAATAAAAATAAAATTCATGTATCTTCCTTCTTATCGCTCTTTTGTTTCTTCTGCAAGTTCTTGTTTTTGTTTACCTCCACTATGTTATTTTGGTGGATTCATAATTCCTAATTTTTGCTCTATAAGCAGTCTCTATATAGTCGACTTTCCCTCACCTGTCATATGTGATATCGTTTGGACCGCGTTTTCCACAATTCCATATGAATTTTCTCTTCTTACGTAGTCATACACATTTTTTATAATATTTTTCTCGTTTACCGATAATTCACAACTTTACGTTTCACAGAATTACATTTCGAACTATTTTCCATTTACAACGAGGCATACTTCCAATTAAGTTACGGATCACATTTGATTATTCCAATCCTACAATATCAACTTTTTCAGCTCCTGTGATCTAGTATATGCCTTCTTGGAGTTGAATCTGAAACAAAATAGCAGAAGCTATTCTTTTTCGCAAATTTGCAGGTACTATAAATCGGTCATCTCTTTGACTTGCCACTCTTTTTCGCCCGGATTCTTGTTTTCAGGTTAGCAAGTCACTACACCGTGTTACCAATGACATTGAATGAATCAAATTAACCACTAACCACTAGCACGAATAAAAAAAAATGTTTCACAATGACCAACAGTAACAGATTTCTCGAAAAGTAGATAATCAGCATCTACTATTCATCTATTACCAGAAATTAGTTTATTAGGGATGTGGCATTTGGTACATATTTGCAATAAATAAAATATCCTGAGTACCCTCAGTAAAATATTTCTATGAAATTATTAAAACGGAATTTTTATTTTTCATATAAACGAGATATTTATAATAAATTATTTGGATGTGAAACATTTCATGTTTTCATAAATATTTCAAATGTATTTCAAAATATACTGAATGACATGGAAATAAAACAAATAGTAATACTTAAAAAAAATTGTTCTCACTTTGTATACATCGTTCTCACCTCTAAAAAAGACAACCTTTAAAAAACAAGCCCATTTCGACCAGCAGTTTTTTTGCTGTATTTTTTTCTTTTCTTAAAACATGCCTTAAATTTAAAACAATATTTAGTACGTTCAGTCATTTCATCTAGGCAGTTTATATTTATTCCGAAAGATAAACATCGAGTACAATGCCTGTTTGCGTAGAAGGCAAAATTTCTCTCATCTTAGTTTGAAGCAGGCGTGTCGTATAGAGAAATAGCTCGTCGCATGGATCGTAGCCCAAGTACAGTGATGAGCCTGGCTTACTGAAGGTAGGGAAAGAAGGGCAAGAGGTACAGGACCTCGAAGAAGAACCACAGCCGCACAGGGTAGGCGACTAAGACTAATTGCAATTAGGGACCGTTTCACTTCCAAGGTAGATTGGAGATGAATGGTTTGGTGTGGTTGGTAGACCAATCTCTAGAACTGTATATCGTCGAATACGTTCATTTGGACTATTGTCATATCGTCTTCATTTTGTGCTCCCTTTGACTTTAAATCATCGTCAACAACGTCATTTATTTGAATTTCAAAGAATACGGATGTGCTCGTTGCTATCTAAAGAGATAAGAAAAGTAATTAAGTTCCTCACTATAAGAGTTAATCGATAAAAATAATGTGTTTATATTTTTGTAACAAACGATTTAAAAACGTTTTTTAAATAAAATAAATGTGAATCAGTGACAAAATAAACGGGATACCATGTCGTTTATTCCACCAGTGATTTTTCACACAACTCAGGCAAACCCACCACCATTAGGTAGCATAAACTATTATACACAGCAGCCAGTGGCGTACCAACCACAAATCCAAATGGTTAATGAACAGCACCAACAAATGCAAGGTAACTCCTTTTCTTTACAAAATGTACCCTCTATATATCACCCGCAACCTCAATATGATAACCAATTCCCATCCCTGCCAAATCAAACAGACGATTGGACCACTGTTGAAAACACAAAAAAAGGAAACAGGACCAGCCCAGATAAAAGAACTGTTAAGCAAACTAAAATTAATGATTACTGGTTAAACTCGCCGATCAAGACAGCTAATAGATTTCAAGAATAAGACAAAGAAGATAATATAAAAGAAAACGAAAAAGATGAAAATAAAGAAAATGGAAACAGCCAACAACACGATAAAATGCTCAAACCACCTCCAATCTTTGTACAAGGTGTTAACAATATCACTCCTCTAACAAACCTGCTTGAAACAATTGCTAAAAATAAATATGAAATTAAAGTATTGAGTTCTGATCAGGTAAAAATACAACCCAAAACTAGTGATATTTACACAACTATCTGCAAGGCACTAGAAGAGAAAAAAACGGAATTTCATACATACAAAGCAAAAGAAGCAAGAACTTTTAGGACAGTCCTTAAGAATATGCACCACTCTGTGGATCAAACAGAACTGAAGAAAGAGTTAGAAGAACTTGGCCATATAGTAGTAAACATCTGGAATATCAAACAATTTAAAACAAAAAATCCACTGCCAATGTTTTTCATTGATCTCGCACCAGCTGAAAATAATAAGCAGATATACGATATAGAAAGTCTATTACAATGTAAAATCAAATTTGAGCCACCCCGACAAAAAAGAGATGTTCCACAATGTGCTAGATGCCAGCGATATGGGCATACAAAAAAATATTGTCAACTAAGACCGAGATGTGTCCAATGTACGGGTGACCACTCAACTGAACAATGCCCAAGACAGGAAAGGTCTCCTAACGTAAAGTGCGTCTTATGTGAAGGCAATCACCCGGCAAATTATAAGGGTTGCACGGTTTACAGAGAATTAATTAAAAAAAAGTACCCTACTCTAAGACCCAAAACAAACATCGCTAACAGTGACGTAAGACCACCACTAACATAAAACCGGATATCAATTATGCACAAATGGCCAAATCGAATGTACAAGAACCAAAAAACAATATTTATGTAGGGCCCCAACAACCTACATCGGAACTAACCGAACTTAAAAATATGATAAAAGGGCTAGTAGAACAAATGGGGACGATGCTAAATCTCTTAACTACAGTGATTACAAAACTAACTAAATGCATAAGTTTTTAAAAATTGGATTGTGGAACGCCAATGGACTAACACAGCATTCGGATGAATTAAAATCTTTTATTGTTAATCAAAATATTGACATTATGCTAGTTTCAGAAATCCATTTTACAAACAGAAGTTTCTTTAGAGCCTCTAAATATACAACTTACATCACCCGGCACCCAGACGGCACTGCTCATGGAGGCGCTGCTATAATAATTAAAAACTCTATCAAACACCATGAGCTGAATAATCACAAACAACAATATCTACAAGCAACTAGCGTAGTAGTTGAAGACTGGCAAGGTCCAATAACAATTGCGGCTGTATATTGTCCCCCGAAACATGTGATCAAAAAAGAACAATTCGAGGAATTCTTTGGTACACTGGGTAATCGTTTCTTGGCTGCTGGAGATTATAATGCTAAACATACCCATTGGGGGTCGAGGTTAATTACTCCAAGGGGCAGACAACTGTTTCTAAGTATGATGACTAACAACTACAAGCATTGTTCAACAGGAGAACCAACCTACTGGCCAACCGACCGAAACAAAGTACCAGACCTCATCGATTTCGGAGTTATAAAAGGCATACCTCAAGACCAAATAAGTGCAAAATCCTGCTATGACCTATCGTCGGACCACTCACCTGTGCTATTTACATTAAGTACTAATATTCTGCTAAATAAATCACCGTTTCTAACTAAGAAGCATACGAACTGGAACCATTTTCGTGAACTAATTGATCAAAGATTGGAGCTAAATATATCACTACAAACTGAACTAGAGATAGACGAAGCAGCCTAAAATTTAACAAAAATAATACAGGAATGTTGCTGGCAAACCACACCAGAAATAAACAAAAATAGTAACATCGATGAGTTGCCTGGCAAAATCAGAGAAAAAGTTATAAACAAAAGGAAGTTGCGTAAACGATGGCAGACAACACGAGCCCCTGGAGACAAAACAACACTTAATAGAGCAACGCAAGAGCTGAAAGAGCTGAAAAAACTCCTAAAGGATTATAAAAACAATGGTATAGAACAATACTTAAGGAACTTGACACCAACAGAAGCCTCCGAATATTCCCTTTGGAGAGCTACAAAAAAGATAAATTGTCCCCAAGTTTTTAACCCGCCCATTCGTAAAGATGATGGACATTGGGCCAAAAGCAGCAAAGAAAAAGCATCCTTGTTTGGCCGTCATCTACGAGAGGTATTTCAACCATTTCCACTCAATCCCATGGATGACACGGAAGCAGAAATTCATACATTTCAAGGCACACCTTATCAACTGGAACTTCCAATAAAAAAATTTACATTCCAACAAATTAAAAATGTTATTACTAATAAACTAAATCCAAAAAATCCCATGGATATGACATTATTACAGCAAAAATTCTCCAAGAGCTACCACGTAACGCAGTAAAACTAATAACATTTATAATAAATGCTTGCCTAAAATTAAACTATTTCCCGGCCCAATGGAAAGTTGTAAAAATTATTCTGTTACCAAAACCTGGAAAACCTCTTGAAGAAGTAAAGTCATATAGGCCCATAAGTTTGCTCCCGATAATATCAAAACTCTTAGAAAAGCTACTAATTGGCAGACTGCAACCAATAGTTGAACAAAACCAGCTGATACCCAATCACCAATTTGGATTCAGGCAAGATCACGCCACAGTCGAGCAAGTCCATCGAGTAGTTGGCAAAATCAGACAAGACCTGGAAGACAAAAAGTACTGTGCTGCAGCATTTTTGGACATCACACAGGCATTTGATAAAGTTTGGCATCCTGGACTCCTATACAAATTACGAAAAGCATTACCCATTAACTATTTCCTACTCCTTAAATCCTACCTTGCAGACCGCCACTTCCTACTAGACCATCACGGGGAACAAACATCCGTCTATGAAATTAAATCTGGAGTCCCACAAGGCAGTGTACTTGGACCATTACTATATCTTATATACACAGCTGATCTGCCTACGAGTAATAGCAGCCTAGCAGCAACAAATCTTGCAAAATCATCTCTACAGAATAGAACACTGGTTAAGCAATTGGCGGATCAGAGCAAATACTACTAAGTCAGTCCAGGTAACATTTACAAACAGGAGAGAAAACTGCCCTCCAGTAACACTCGATGATCATCAACTACCACAACGCGACGAAGCCAAGTACCTAGGAATGCATCTCGACAGACGACTAACATGGAGAAAACACATTTTCACAAAAAGGAAGCAGCTTGGTCTTAAGCTCAGACAACTATATTGGATAATCGGCAGGCAATCACAGTTATCAATAAATAATAAGCTACTACTCTATAAGGCCATCCTGAAACCTATCTGGACCTATGGTATTCAGCTCTGGGGTACAGCATCTACATCTAACATAGAAATTCTGGAAAGGTTCCAATCTAAAGGGAAAGAGCAAACTGGGATGTCGTATGGAAAACCGTCGTATTCAGTGATGAATCGCGATTCACTCTGGGCATACACGATGGTCGAGGAAGGGTAAGAAGAAGGCGCGGGGAAAGACGAGATCTGCACTATACTGACTGTGGAGAGGCACGTGCACCAAACTATGAGCGTTATGGTATGGGGCGGTATGGCACATGGTAGTAAGTCACCTCTAGTCTTCGTTAGAGGCAATATGACCGCCCGCCATTATATTCAAGAAATTGTACAAACATATGGTTTACCCTACTTAAGAACTTTATCTAACGCACTTTTTCAGCAAGGTATAGCACGTTTTTCCTTAGATTACTTTGAACGCGACGATGTAAATCTTCTTCCTTGGGCAGCTCGATCTCCTAACCTATCGCCTATTGAACATGTGTGGGCTATCATAGGAAGACGACTGAATAATTTAGCCAATCCTTTGCAGACCCTACGAACCCTTCAGCACGAAATTCAACTTGCTTGGGAAGAGATACCTCAAGATGAAATTAATCATTTAATTAGATATATGCTTAGACGGATAAATGCATTAGAGCTAGAGGAGGTACCACACATTATTAATTTTTTTGGCCTCATTTTTTGTTATTCGGTCATGAAATTTTAATTATAGACAAATCCTGTGTAAAAATATTACCCCAATATATCAACTATTACAAGGTGTTGCATTTTCCATGTCATTCAGTATATTTTGAAAATTACTCGTGTTTCAGTCATGAATACATTTGCTTGACTGCATAAAACTAATATTTTAAAGAATGTTATTAAACTTATCTTCTTCAGTATTTCAATTTTGGGTGACTATTATTTAACTTCACAAAGCTCTTCGCAATAATATGTATTTCTGTTATTTTCCTATTCCTTATTCTTTAGAAACCTCGCGGGCAATTTCAGGAATAAAAAAAATACTGAGTTAAAAATGTTTTTTTTAGCCATTTCTGTTCAGCTATAATGTGTTAATACCAAAGCTGTGTATAAAAACACATACACATACATATTGGTAAAAAAAATATTTCATGTCACACAAATAGAGTCTTCTTAAAAAGTTTATTTTAACCAAAAGAAAATGTATCTATCATACATTTATGGCTATTCTAGTGCACCCAAATTAGTTGAAAATATTAGATTCCATCATCCACTTTAGTGAAAAAAATATAATAATAATAATAATAATAATAATAATTTATTATTTACCAAGAATAACAAAAGTAACACAAAAAAATAACCTAAAAGCTAGGGCAAATAAATGGCATAGCATTAGGTCCGAAAACCAATTCGTCCATATTATCCAGAACAATAATAATATACCTACAAACTATAATAATATGATATTCACAAATGACATTTTATATAACATTAACAAGACGTAATACCTACGATTATAATGGAAAATTTGACATAACCGAAGAAATAGAATAAAGTACCAAAGTAAAATAAGTTAAATTAAGTTAAGGTAGCTCTTATTGATGAGTAATTGGCTTTTACATTTTTTCTTATAAGCATTGACAGAAAGCGTGTAATTAGGGATATCCAGAAGATGACTCATTGATGATACTTGGTAAGTAAAGGATCTCTTATATAATTCTTTATTATGCATAGGAACATCAATCAAATTCCTATATTTTAGATTTATATTATTGATGTCAGTTCGAAACCTTATCCAACAGATATTCAGGTGTACGAGTTTTTGTAGTCCTGTAATATAAACATAAGGAATTAAGTTTGCGCCTGTTGTACATATTTAGCTATTTTCCATCCTTTAACTTGTGTGATATTCGATCATATTTCTTAATGCCATATATCAACAGCAGACAGCCATTTTGCACTTTTTGAATCCGGTCTGAATCAACCATAAGCAAACAAGGGCCGTACACATTGTCACAAAGGTTAAAGTGAGATAAGACCAGTGAATCAGTGAGTATTAGTTTAGTTTCTTTGGTTAGTTCATGCCTCGTTGAAATCTTTTGGTTAAGTAGCTAGAGGTGAGAATACTTGCTGACTCATTGAATCCTAGGAAGTGTAAAATAGCTATAAGAAGTTGATGACTAATCAAATAATAAGAACATTATAATAAATGTATATTAACTTTTTATGAGTAGTTCATTGGGCGGAAAAATGTTTTCAATATTGCATGTATGTAGTATCCTACAACTTTATAGGTAGTACAAAAAAATCCTTTCATTTTAGTAAACAAAGCATAGTTTTTAAAGGTGTAATAAAGATACCTTGAATAATTTTCAGTAGTTCCAAACTTAGTAAAACGTGTTTTTTATGTATAGATACACCCACTAAAGCAGAGTTAACGTTGCAAACATAACAAACCTTCAAATAAACCTGAAAGTTTCGAAACAAAAATTTTCCGCAAAGTTTAGTTAATAAAAAAGCTTTGTAAACATATATTTTATTAACACTAAATTTCCATATAGCATTTATTTAATATAATAATAATAAAATACACAAAATACTTTAAACCGGTTATCAAAGATCTGATATTGCTCCTAATCTGTTAATTATATCCTTATGACATTTGACACATAGCTGGAGGTATGGATTGATTGATTGATGTACTCTTGCCGTCTTGTGTTATTTTAATAAGATGCTTTTCACCAATTCCTCGTTTTGCTAAATTAGAAGCGAATATTGCTTGAGCTGAATAATTTGTCACTTAAATTTATTTTGATGTCATAATAATATTAGTTGCCGCTGGCGCTGACTTACTCTATGGAGAATGTTTTTCGGTAGAACAGTTCTTATAGCATCCTTTAAATTAAGGGCGATTCCAAATTTGATTTGCTGTTAAAACTAGTGTCAATTTTTATATAATTTCTTTTAAGCAATATTTTTTTGAACAAACGATCACATCGATTTTCATTATAACTATTTTGAACCATCCTGTATGGTTTTATGGTATTAAAATAACATTGAATTGTATGTATTCAATCCGTTCAGTTTTCTCAACAACCTATTGGATGTAAGCTGAAGATTCTGCTCCTCCTCTCCACACTAGATCAGGTGAGATGACAAATTAATTTCCGTTAGAAGTCTTTCTGGACAATTTTCTCCCAAGTCTCTAAAATTTTAGGAAATTCTGTGTAAGATGAAACCGTGGAGTTTGATTTTATTTTCCAAGGACCTTTTTGTAAATGTCTACTTCTTACAGCTGCAGCAGATCTGGCAGGTGCAAGCTGTAGACCGGAAAATAGGACAAAATTTAATTTTATATTGATTAAAATAGACAAATTAATTTCCGTTAGAAGGCTTTCTGGACAATTTTCTCCCAAGTCTCTAAAATTTTAGGAAATTCTGTGTAAGATGAAACCGTGGAGTTTCATTTTATTTTCCAAGGACCTTTTTGTAAATGTCTACTTCTTACAGCTGCAGCAGATCTGGCAGGTGCAAGCTGTAGACCGGAAAATAGGACAAAATTTAATTTTATATTGATTAAAATAGACAAATTAATTTCCGTTAGAAGGCTTTCTGGACAATTTTCTCCCAAGTCTCTAAAATTTTAGGAAATTCTGTGTAAGATGAAACCGTGGAGTTTCATTTTATTTTCCAAGGACCTTTTTGTAAATGTCTACTTGTTACAGCTGCAGCAGATCTGGCAGGTGCAAGCTGTAGACCGGAAAATAGGACACAATTTAATTTTATATTGATTAAAAAACGCAATATACGTATACGTAATAGAAGGACCCCATTAACACATATGTAATCTTATTTACTTTGCAGTGCTGTTGCACTAAATTCTTACCAAGCGCTTTATAATTTATTGAAGAAAATATAATAATTATCCAATAAGTAAGAAAAAAATACTACTATTACTGAAACGTTAGCAGAAATGGTAATATGTATTAAAGTTCATAGGTTTCCATAGCCAGAATGAATCTGAGGATTATTTCCGGAAGCGTCATTTTTGAGATCTGTGTAGTTTTGGTATGGGTTTGTTTTCAATGTTCAGAATAAACCTGAGGTTCCGTTGGGTTTACATATGACACGTACATCCAGACAAGCAAGGGAGTCATTGGATTTCTATTTCCATGGTAAATTTTATGTTGAGGTGTAACTTGTTTAAATAAAAGTGGAAATGGATGATGACCAAATCATAAAAGTATCGTTTACGTAACGGAGCCAAACTTTAAGTTTGTCAAATGAGTGGTTCTTGCAGTGTGTAAGTGTACATTACTACGAGGAAATGGGGAAAATAAGTGCTTTAGTCTCATAGTCTGTAGGTTTTATTTGTCATAGAAAACGAACTACCGGTTTCCTGGCAAAATGGGCCACATCTAATTTATAATAGTCAATTCGATTAATTTTACAACATCAGTAAGTTTTTTTTATTTTATTTTCTAATAAACTAAGGAATACTATACTTAAAAAACTAGAGTACTAAAAACTAAACTGAAAATAACTCCTATCAACTACAAAAAAAAATATTTAACACATTTCCTTGTGTTTATGTTTGTTGTGTCTAAGATATGAAGATAGAATTGGTTTTGGTGGAAAAATATCTTATCTCAACATATTTTACTTTCCAAAAAGAATACCACTTTCAGATCTCAGGCGTCCGAATGGGTTCACTATTATACCCACTTATTTGTTAATATTGTTATGCAAACGTTTGAACAAATGGTCGTTGAGCTCTTTCACTTCAAGTCTAAAGTTTAGCTCCGTCACATAGATGATACTCTTATCATTTATTCTCATGGTTAACACACACTCTCATTTCTGAATCATCTACACAAATCAATACTCATAAAGTTTACCATTGCAATAGAAGAGAATCTATACCCACTCATAACTCCACTACAAATAAATACTTCAAAAATAGCGGGGTCTTCAGGAAGCAATATGTATTGTTTAATATTTAAAAAAAAATAGTTAATAGGCAACTTATTAAATTTATATTTTATTTACTACCTCAATTATTTACACAATGTATGTTAAGTGAGCTTTATTATTATTATTATTATTATTATTATTATTATTATTATTATTATTATTATTATTATTATTATTATTGCATACTTGCCTTTGGACTGTGATTTAATTGTTCTTTGACACTGGCACAAAATGCCTCCCTCCAGACAGATGCCAGTAGGACTAGAGCTGCGCTATTAGATTACTTGACCTTTGAATGTACGTGAGGTGGCAGATTTATGTTCACATTTCACATCCTAAGTTTAAAAAAAAAATCAAACTAATTGTGTTCAAAAATTTAAAGATGGTACGTGACCGTTTATATAGCAACTAAAGATAATCCACAAAGTATACCTATAGATATTATCTAAGAATTTTATGATCCAAAGAGGAAATATTAAAGTCCTATTAACTTTAACATGTGGCAGATTTACAGCTTTATCCATGGAAATTTTGGTAAATTTATTTTAAAACATTGTAGCAGTACTAGCAATTGAGATTTTATAGTATCCTGCTTTGCTTTTCATCGAGAACATATATTAAAAAAGGCTGAAATGTCATAAATTTATGAACTACATAAAAGATTTTTAAAATTGGAATACACATCAAAATTTAAATATTGTTATTTTGTAACAAAAGTTAGTTATTTAATTCCCTAAACTCAAGTATTCATCATTTTATTTATTCGCAAACTTGATGTAACGCCATGTTTGTCAAAAGTACAAATATACCATGAAAGTCATAAATATGAACAAGAACAAAGTGTAGATTTCAGATGAGAATTTTTCGGTGTTAGATTATCTAAACAGAGCAAATAGAGGAAGTGTTCAATTTCTTAGAATACCTTGAAAACGTCAAAGAAATAAGATTACTAGAAATTTTTGTAACGCAATTTCACACGTTCGGTGACATAAATAACAAACATTCTATCCAGTCAAAATAAACAATAGACACTTTAAACACTCGAAGTCGCAGATAGAAATACCAAATAGACTGCTTTATAGTCATCTTAAACTATTTTATTCATGTTCTACCTAGAATTTTCTTCAATTTTTTAAAGTATAGAGAATTTAAAAAAGTTAACTTTTTGTAACAAGATAAACCTAATACCAACAGTTTCTATGTAAATAATATACAAACTTAATTTTCTTGATGAAGCAGCCATTGCCTTGACACACGTTACGAATATCTAAAAAAAAACTTAATTAACCCAATTATGAAAATATAACAATCGATTTAACTACCATTCGTAATACTTTTAGGATCGCTTTAAATTACTCTAATAATGGATTAATCACGTTAATATAAGGAACGTCTTTTTTTTATCGTTTTTATCAGAGCAAGTTGACGTATAAAAATTGTTTATATTAATAAAAATAATTAGCAATACTTTTTTTATATCAAATTAAGTGTATCTAACAATTATGTAACTTTCTTCAATTCCATCCTCTGAAATTTTCTGTCATAACATGATAATGGGACCCTCATCAAATACATTTAATACTCGTATGTTATTCTTGTATCAAAATAAGTAACTTTCTTACGGACCTTGACTTTACTGCAATAGAAGGTGGGTCACTAGAGCACGAAAAAATATATTATTGAAAAAATAAATGTATATTTATTTTCCACTTTTTTAGCACTTGTAAGTAAAGAAAGATTGAAAATATTAATGAACGTCTACTAATGTAACTACTACACTAATATTAATCAATGTTACATAAAGCATTTTAGTATCAGTGTTGTCCTCAAAAATATTTTAAGAAATGTACTTGTTCTGTTTTATAATCTGACTGTACCTACCTTAAGCAACAAAAAGTTTGATACCAACTGATACATTATAGATATTAATATATACTATTCGGAAATAGTACTTAGTACCTCAAACGTCACATTTTATTTTAAAGTTCAAACAATGGACATAAAATGTCAATTGGTTTGATTAATTGGTCACCAATAAAAAAAATTATAAAAGCTAAAGTTTTTCAAGGCCGTTAAAAAATTTGTGCTCCTCACTATCAATAAAATAAAAAATAAAAGCTATTGTATGATACGAAATTGTCTGTTGATAATTGGTCAGCTAAAATAATTAATTGGCCAAATTATTTTTTTAATGAAATAACACCGGATTATTTAAAAATCAAGAATAAACAAAATTTCTATGGATTAAAAACGATTTATCACTATTTTATAAAAACTTGAACATGAACGTTTACGTTGAAATTACGCTCATATTTTTCAAGTTATAGAACCCATTAGTGTGCTCTTTCTCGGATATATATAACATACAGATATTTCGTATTCTTTTACTCCTTAAGATTACGCAAATGTCTTTTTAAATACTTTCTAAACCTGTATATATACAAAGCCTATTAATTGAAATATTGCTAAATATGTGTTGAAAATTGGAAAATAAATTCCGATTTAGCTTTGCAATTAAACGTCTCCGTCCTCTACTCTACTCTGTAGAGTTGCAAAGTTCAAGACCATAAAAAGGTTACATTCTTTAGTAATAATATATTTAAATTCAAATAAATTGAAGACCTTCAGGATCCAAAGTATAAAAACACAAAATGCGTAAAATACCATGGTATGGGTTTTTTTTGAACACTTATTATTTTTTTTAAGATTTCAAAGACAGGAACATTCTTTTCAATATCTCAGTAACTTCCAAAAGCATAGCAAATCGTATATTAGGACCCTGAATTTTTTTTAGGACTTGCTTTTACATAAACAGTTAATTTCGATCTTCTGACCAGGATTCTTTCTTATAATTTGCTTGCACATATTTTCTATTTTTTCATTATTCCACCTCAGCTTTGTATCTGAATTCAACTTCACAAATGTAACTGAGTTCTCATATGATACCTACATGTTCTCACTATTGAATTTATTTAATTTAACATATCTTCTGAATTTATGTGATTAAGATATTGCAATCACACCGTTTTACCCCTCACTATTTCGACCACTTGTCAGTTTCGTGAATCAACTTGGGGTCAAGCCGAAGATGAATCAACCCCAGAACGAAACATTTCAAAGACGATATGTCGCATGCAAAACGCACGACATCAAACGGCAAAAGAAAAGGGGGGAAGGTGAAATGTAACAGAACTAACACATTCATGCATATAAAGGAAAATAAGAGACCCCAAATAATGAGGCTTGTGGGCCTCCTGATAAAATAAGAAATTCCACAAACAGATGTTTGTTAGAAACTGATTTTTTGTGTTGCTTATTTTTCTGATTGTTAAGCAAGAACAAGGAACTACCAAGCGTAACTACCTGTACCACTGTTTTTATTTATTTCAATTCGGTTTAACAATAAAAATAAAAAAATGAAATTTTGAATGAAAACTATAAAGTTACTCACTTAACACGTATTTTAAAATAATAACACTTTGCAAATTCCAAAATGTTATTCTAAAATTGGCGAAATAAACTTGAGTGTTTTTCCAATTAATTTAAATATTTTACATAAAACGTATCGCGATGTAGATTTTGTCTTCTTGTCTGGAAATAATTTGATTTTCGAAATTGAGTGTATATTCAACACGGTTATTTATAAACCCTTTATATATTTTTAAATCATCAACCAATTTTTCGTTTATTGCGGCTTCGTTCATAAATTTAGTTTTATAGAAAACTATTTTTTAAATATCTGGAACTTTTTTCGCTTTATATTTATTTAAATAAATTAATATTTTGAAATCATAAAACAACCCATGAAAAATTCATTCAAAAAACATATATAAATTTAACTTGACATTTCATTTTCTCCTGTTAACGTGAAATTACTATTTATAACACTATCTAAAACACATTTTTCTTGATCTAGGTGGGAATCAAAACAAACCCAAATTGGCATAATGCTATTATCATTATTCAAAATAGACTTAAAAATGTTAACAATTTCTTTGCTTCAAAGATCACAGGTATCTAATTTTGCAGATTCCAGGAACTAAGTCTGTGAAAAATAAGGATTGCATAAATACTAAATTAGATTGGGCTAAATGTAGTCAGTTGCTACAACATATCACAACAACCACATGGCATGACCCCAACATTCTCTGTGATGAAATTTTAAGGTCTTTTAATAGTTGTATGCAACAGACAACTAGGCGGAACCGATTTAGAAATAATAGTGCACCCTGGTTTAATGTACAGATACACAATCTAATATGTAGTTATTCGAGATTATCATTTCAAAAGGCATAAACAATTTCCCGCCAGTGAATATTTAAAAAGTTTGTATAAAAGTGCTCAAACTTCCGTTAAGTTGGCAATTAATGAAAGTAAAATTGAATATTACAAAAAACTAGTGCTGGAAGTGATCCAAAAAAAATGAGGAACACTTTAAATACTATTATTGGTAACGCAAAAAAAGAAAAAGGCTCTAATAATTCCTCACTGACAGTTAATAATATTGTAAATTAATGATTCAAATTCAATAATGGAAGAAATAAATAGTTAAGTCACCAGTACCAGAACTGGCAAGTCATTTGAGCCAATTGGAAATGCACCATCTTGGTCATATATTGTGAATAATTTTCATTTACAACCAACTACGGCTCAAGAAATTAGCAATATAATGTTATCACTAAAGAAAGATAAAAGCCCTGGGAGAGATAATATTACGGCTAAAATGCTAAAGGAGTTTAATAATGACATTTCTCAAATTCTAAGTATTCTCATTAACTTTACATCTGGCTCTGTACAGAATGCACTTAAAGTAGCAAAAATTATTTCAGTATTTAAAAATGGCAATTGTTCCATGTCCACTAATTATGTTTACTATCTATCATATCCAAGGTAATGGAAACTTGTGCAAATATAAGAATGTGTAAATTCCTGTATCAAAATAATTTCTGGTTTTCTGGTCAATATGGGTTTCGACCAAGATCCAGTACAGCAAATGCTGTTGCCGATATGATTACTAGTATTCTGGATAAAAGAGATAAGGGCTTAGGATGCATTTTTGTATTGGGCCTAAAAAAGGCTTTTGACACCGTGATCCACAGTATTTTACTTAGAATACTGGAAAATATTGGAGTTCGTAGCAAGTCACTTGACTTGTTTAATGACTATTTTCAAAGTCGCTTCCAATATGTACATGCAAATGGTGTGGATAATAGTATGTCGCATAGTGTATGTGGATTACTGCAAGGATCAATACTCGGACCTACTTTGTTCTTAATTTATATGAACTCCATTTCTAAACTACCACTAATAGGTAATATACAGTTGTACTCGTATGCAGACGATACTTGTATGACCTACTTTAACAAAAATAAGGAACACATTAAAAATGATGTAGAACACGATCTTATCCTTATAAAGCAATGGCTTAGTTATCCCAAACTATCCCTAAACATAAGTAAGTCAAACTTTATGGTTATTTCTAATAATAGTGAATGACATTAAATAAACCTAGCAATTGGTAAAGAATTATTAAAGAAAACTGATTGTATACAATATCTTGGCCTATTAATAGATGTACCTATAATGTAAAAGTTCAACCACTTCTTTTATTGCAAAACAAAGCATTCAAGAAAATCTTCAATATGCCACGGCTACATCCAACATCAGACTTATATTTGTCAAACAAGGTAATGGATATTAATTCAATTTATGTATACCAATTATGCACACATATACACAGGTGTGTACACAATGAAACAAACTCAAAAATACATCTTATTACTAATAGTGAAATTCACAGCTATGATCTGCTTAACAGGAATGACTTGAGAGCAGCACCAATGAGAACAACAATGGGACAGCCTAACAAGTAATGGTATCTATTTATATAACAGCATTCCTACAAATATTCGACGTCTACGGACAATAAATATCATTTATGGTACAATTAAAGAAATTGATATTTACAGGTTTCTTTAAGAGCAGCTAATAATAAATAAAAGCCAAGTGATTTGTTATATATCATCTACTTCTTCTTTCTTTCTTAATGTAAATTTTTTAATTTTTTTTAATTATGTTTTAACGTGTGTGGTTTGGAGAGCTCAAATAGTGTAAGCTCGAGCTCGAGCTTTACTATTACTTAATATTATTATTTTTGTGTAACATATATTTTTTTTTATTTTTTTCTTATCTTGTATAATTTTGGAATAAATAAATAAATGTTACTTAAAATAATGTGTTCTCTTGTAACACATTATGTTCATATTAGCAGCTGAAATAAATTAATCCAAAGGGCTTAGAAACTAATGAGAGCGGTGAAAACGTATTTTTTTCTAAAATAGGAAAATAATGGGCCAACTGACGCCTTGCGTAAGATTTATAAGCGCGATTTAGGGTGATATCGACCGCGCTATAGGCAACCACCATGCATAGACACGGGATACACACAGGACTGTATTTTCCTTAGGGAATTCCCTTAGATTAGTCTTCGGACTTGTTTGAGAATAGGTAATTTTCTAATGTTGGTGTGGTTTTGGAAAACATAAGAAACTCACATCAACTATCAAACACTAAAATTTTCGTAAACAAAATGGCTTTTGTGAAATAGAAAATAGAGTCTATAAAATATTTAAATTTTAAAAACTAATTAAAATTCCATGTATTAAAAAGCACAGTATTCCTTAAATATGAAATTAGTTTTTTTTTAATTGCGATATTTTTCAATACCTAATTCCAACAATTATAAAATCTCTTTGTTATATATCTGAATAATTGCTACTTTACTGCACAGTCAAAATTTCATTTAGAGTGTATATTTAAAAAAATACGTCCAAATCAACCGATTTGCTAAGAATTTTATCTAATCGGAAAAAATATGAAAGACATCTATTTTTGATAAATATTGAAATGTTAAATTTAAAAAGGTTTCCTCAAAAAATATTGAAAACCATGATCATTGCTTCCCTAAATATCACAATTGTAGCTTTTTTAATACATCATCCAGAAAATATTTTATAGTTTTATTTTCGAATAATTATATATTTATAATTAGAGATATGTAAAACTTACTTAGATGGTCTTTAGTTTTTACTAAAAAAGCGAATCGATTGTATGAAAATATCACTTTAGAGTAATGAAAAATAATAAACACAAACTTTATGTCGAACAATAGTAATAATAAGTAAATTCAAATAAAAAAACATCTTTTACTTGACTTAAAATCAAAAATTGTGTTACAAGACAAGAACATTAAACAATAGACCAATAATATAATAGAATCCATTAAAACGCCCATGCCAAAAGTAAAACCAATCTTACCTGAAAAGGCAGACAGCTCCAAAACAACAAAACTTTAGCTTTAGAGAAATGCAGAATTATTCCTGAAAAATACATTTGTAATTTCAGTCAAAAAGAATAAATCGCCAGCATGTATTTTACTTGTGCGATGACCTAGGGATACTGTTTCGGCTATTTGGAGAAAAAAAACTAAAATTTGAAAGCTAGACTGAAAATCTGATTACAAGGCTTCAGCTAGTTAGAAAATTCTGGCTGTAGGATAACACAGAAATTGTTCCTAAAATAACACTATATCTAATATACTAGTTTGTAAATTTACGCTAATAAATACAAAGTAGAAATAATGATAGGCGACGATGATTGAAAACTATTTGGTCCACTGAATGTTGGATATCATCAGAATAAACAAACAAATTATTATTTCTCTAGTTTAAGAATAAAAATGCTTAAGCGATTTAGGTGCACCAAAGAAATTGCTCTCAATTTCCCTGGAGCAAATGGAGGAATATTGAAACAGAAAGGCTGCATTTTTAATTGAAAATAAAAATTACAACCTCTTACTCTAATGTTAATCTGTTCTTAAAATTTTAAAATCCCTTCTTATTATTTACCCTTCTCCCAGATAAATTCTTAGTTTCTTGAGATGTAGGGATTCGAGATACGGCCCTGATGTTGGTGCGGGTGGACAGGTGGAAGGCATGGTGGCTGTTGACTAGTGAAGGGTGGCAGAACTGGGATAGCACGTTGGCGGGGATTTTCTCTGCGGATTAACGCTGGAGAACGGTGCACCACACATTTGCAGATGTAGTTTAGTTAAACCACGAAATGGAATAATTAACGCTAGTTTGTATTTACGTTTGTTGTATGCGCTCTATGTGTTTCAAATTTTGCTTCTACGTTAATAATGGTCCACTGTCTTAAGGTACCGCCACGACAATATGCACGGGCACATATATAATACATATTAAGCTCGCTATTGTTACCGTTGAAACGCTCAATGAGGACCTGAGTAGTTAAAGTGTTTTAACTCTACCCCATTGAACAGAAAATTCTTCCAACAAATCTTTATACGATCGTCATAATTTCTCCGACACTGCAGAATTAATTGCTATGAGCGCTCTCAAATGATACAAGTGAAACATTTCTAAGAAAATAAAAAAAAATATTATGAATCAAAGAAAACTGTAAGATAATAATTTAAAAGAAAACGATATTTTAATTCTCTGACCCAGAACTTGAACTGTAGTGACTCTAAAAATTTTTAGGCAACAAGATTTTATGCCCATGCCGCTAACGAATTTATGTAAGTGTATTCTCGCATAATTAAGTGAAATATATGACCATTTTAAATAATTGTGGGGCACATGGCGTCGAATGGATTGTATACAAAATTACCAAATAATTGAATCCTGTACATAACTTTCTGTTTTAATAGAATTTCTAAAACTCGCTCAATACCTTAAAATTAGAGCTAAATAACCATTTCCATTAAAATGGTACATAATTACCGAGCTGTAGTTGCTGTTAATTGTCTGAGAAAATGTTTTACACATTAAACCAGATTGACCATTTGGGCTTAGGAGAAAACAAAGTCCCAATGTCGCCGTATGGATTTAAAATGACAAAAATTGGTTCTGATTTCATTTCTCCTATACAATTTCTTATAAAATTTAAGAAATTAAGAATTTTGTGGCATATTTTGACTACAAAAAAGCCTTTTAAATTGTCTCATTTAGGTGGGAGTAGTAGGCTCACCTCAATTATTACAAAAATTATTGAAATTCTACCGTGTCCGAGGTGGAAACCCTACGTCTCTTAGGTTATCTTTGCATTACTAACATTGAGTATTTTTTTTAAATAAGGGGCTAAATATTGACCACATACATGAAGCAACCATACTACTTTATGCGAATGGTCCAGTTGTCTTCACCGATAGTACTATCGAATTACGGCGGAGATTTAGGTAAGGGCATAATTCAAATCCTTATCATGACTCGAAATAGTTAAGTCGTTTATAGCTCTTGTGGTTACTATTTCGTTACCTTTTTTTCAGTTAATGTCATATTAAATTTTTAAAGAGACTATTTAGTCCCTGTTGTGATAAAAACAAAAATGAGTTCGTGATACTCTAGAATACAATTATTGTACGCACTAACAAATTATTACCAAGTATTGGATTTACCGTAGATATTACAAGGACGGCAATTACTATTTTAAACGTTCTCTTATTCAAGTCTACTCTAAACCGACTCGTTAGAGATCAGAAAATGGAAAATCATCGCCTACCGAAATTGGCTTGTTAACACAAATTCAAGTGTTAAATATAAGAAATCATAAATTCTCAAAAAGTTTCTTGGGTGCAGTATCGCTACAATAAACGACAGGGCATTTAAAAAAAATCAGTGTTGCTAGAGAACATAACAATTTACGATCCCAAGTTTAACTTTCATCAAAAATTAACTATGAAGCAATACACTGACGAGCAAAAAATAAATAGAAGTCACTTCGAAACTATGATATAGGTCTTTGTATTGTAACGGTAAAAAAGATATCAAATAATCTAGCTTTGAATTAAACAAATTGATGTATACAAACACCTGAATCAAATAAAATTGGTTAAAACAATATAAGAACATTTTCATTGATTTTTTTATTATGTAATATTTATAATATTTAAACTAATCAAAATTATGAGAATTCAATGGAAATTGTTAATCAAACTTTGGTCACTGTTTAGAAAAATGTTAACATTTTTTAATTGTAACAAAATTAAACTAATTCATTGTAAAAAGAATTAGGTGTGGTTATATCTAAAAATGAACTAAATTTCTATGTAGAAATAAATTATGATGCCTAGATGTAAGTAAAAACATATTAATTATAATAGTTACTTCTTTAGATACAATCAAAAATAGGTGAAATTCATATTGTTGTATTGTAATTCATAATCAATGATTTATTTGAAGTTTAGATTATTAAGTGTCAAAACTAACTAACTAAAATTTAACATAAAGAAAGCTATGATTTCGAAAAACTATATAAGCCCGTTGGTATTTGACGGAGCTCTCTTCTGTTTTGTGCGCTGAAAGAGAAAACAACGTTGTAAGTGCAAAATTTGTTACTTAACTTACTTAATTTAAATTTTCTTAAAAATTAATAATAATCACATGACAATTTGTTAATATTACCTGATGTGTATAACTGAAGTATTCAGGTAAAGTTATTTATCATTATAAAGTCAATTTTGAAAACATAACCATAAACTTTTTTAATCTAAAAAAGGTAAATCCAAAGAAAAAAGACTAGATTCTTACCTATTTCTAAATTATTCCCAAACTTTATAACTTTATTGGGTTTATGTTCTGACAACAGTGTTACCAATTGAAGTAAATAAATCTGACCTGTTGTGAAGGGACTCCTATTAGAAGTGAAATTTGGAAATAATGGAATATTTGGTCAATTAACGTGTGACAAATTTTAATTGGATCATTGACAGTGCACTGACAGACATTTTGAAGTAACACATGAGAAGGAAGAAGATTTGGACTTTTACTTCCAAGCAAAAAGAACTACAAGTGGTAATTTTTAACTATTTAATTTTATAATTTATTTACTTTTCCTTTGTTTCAAAATAAATCTAAACAATTATATTGTTTAAACCATATTCTTTATTTGAACTCCACATAAGATTAAGAAGTCATTTATAGCGGGCATAATTATAAAACATCACAACTTAATTATCATTAAAATTTAAACAACCCCACAACAGTATTTTATATGTGTATTTGCCAATTGTAAACTACAGTATGCTTTGTATACTTATCTTAAATTTGATTTTTTTGATGATGTTTCATTTGTGATTGGTCACAGGGGCACAGTGTTAGTTACATTCTCCTAATACCTCACAATACCTTCAAATTTCGATGATGTGGCAAGAATTGTACCATTTGTACCATTAATACAAGTTGAAGACGGTCACCGCGAAACTTCAAGAATTGTTGGTAAGAGCCTTTGTGCCCTACAAATAGTATACCAGCGCTATGAAAAGATTGGTTTACTAACATAAAGACCAGCATCCGGAAGAAAAAGAGTTACCAGCTAAAGAGATGACCGTTTTATGATATCTGCAAATTTGTGAAATAGAATGGCTTCTACGTTTTCTCTTCGAAACCAACTCCAAAAAGTGAAAAATGTAAATGTCAGTGAATGGACCATTCGACAGGCATCGAATTGCAAAGTTAGCTTCTACATAATTAGAGGACATGCAATAATGAGCATTGGAACAGGGTACTCTTTTCGTATGAGTTTCGGTTTTGCCTAAATTGGTATATTGACAAGCGACTACCATTTAGCGGTAGATCGGTTAAGGTTTGAGTGAGAATTTCTTCAGTAACTCGGAAATAGTTGGTTTTCATACAAAATTGTTCCCTGACAACTTACAGGTATATAACACAATGCTATGCATTTTATAATCAGTATGAGGGAGCATCGCATTTTTATCCAAGATAATACTAGCTAGACCTCATACAGACACGAGAATCTGGATGAAGTGCGAATTAGTTGACTTACTTAGCCAGCCGTCACTTTGGATGTGAATTCCATCAAACATTTCTGGGATGATTTAGGACAACGTATTCGAAAGCATACACCAGGTCCAAGACCTAACCAAAAGCTCATAGGGTGCTCCGTAACTTAATTGGAAATATATCTACTCAGTTATTAACACAAAAGGTGGGATTATACAATACTAGCGGTTAGTGTTTTTTAATTTTTCTGTTTCTTATTAATTTCCAAAACAAAAAGTCGTGCTTAGTTTAAAGCATAAATTTGTTTATTTTTGAGAATAAATTTATTAACCAAAAATATGCTTTACATTCCACATTGGATTTTCAGAAGTTACGGAATGTATATTCCGTAATTGTTCTAAACAATATCGACAACCATGGATGTCAAAACTGTCAATATCAGATGTAAATGGGGGCGCCGTACTAACAAATTTTAATTGAAATAAAATAATGAGTGAAAAATCGAATAAAGTTCTGGCCGTAGAGAAAATGTACTCGGTTACTCGGTTAGAATACTCGTGGTTCATTTTCGATTTTTTTTCTAATCTTGTTACAGAATCTACTATTCTTCATATAGGTAACATAATGAAATTAAACTCTTATTTTTAATTTACTATTCTATTTTTTATTATCAGTTAATTTTTTACATTTATATAATTCTTTATTGCTAAACTGTAAAATTTTTGTAAGTATCTTAGAAAAATCATTTCTTGAAAATACATATATTTATTTCTACTTCCTACACATTATATGATTATATTTTTTAAATATAATTATTAACACTAATAGAAAAATGAAAAAAAAATACAAAATAAGATTATTAAAGCTAGTAGAGCTGCTACGAATATTTCTAGAACCAAATAAAAATATATACCAATCTAAAATTATTAAATTTGGAACCAATATAAGACTCATTCAAAGACAAATATACATATTCAACTAAAAATTGACTCCCCTATGCCTCAGTTATTATTTAAATTATAGAAAATACTGTAAATACTGTTAAAAAATGGATTTTGAAAGCTTAAAGTAACTATTTTTTAACAGGCATACACTATGTTTTTTGTTTTTTAAATTTTCCTTTAACAGCTGAGTACTGAATCTATATCACTTTTTTACGTACTGTAACTTTAAGGAGGATATAAAAATATAAAAGCATACACATTGTTCTGAATACTGTGGCCTTTTATAATTAAATCACTTAAATCACTAAAATATTTTTCTGTAAATGTCACCATCAGAAATATCGTAATATTATCTTTGAACATCCTTGAATTATCTTCCGGAGTATCCAGTGTTTCTGGATAAGAATTAATCGTTTTTAGGTATTGCCAATTATCAAGGGAAACCTGGACATTAATCAATCAAATCCCTCGTGTTTTTATTTCCAAGTTCCCACTTATAATCCTCTTTCTTCCTTCTATTTCAATAACCCATAATCGAAGTCAAGTCTCAGATCCTTTATCCTTATGGATATTATTTGGTTGGAATGAAGTGGGTACCTTGCAGTCTCTAGTCCTGTGGGTATATCAATAATTAAAAGGGATTAAGTAAGATCTAAATTCGATAAATGTTATTGCCGAAGTTTGGTCGACAATCGGGGAAAGATTCATGTGGCCCATTTTGCAAATTAGATGAACAAAAATTCAAACAAAGTAATATTTATATAACTTTAAAGAAGAATAATTTAAACATTGCGATAAAAAGCAAATATTAGTATTAAAAAAAAAGATTGATTTACGAAAATGCCTTTGTAACTTGATAATTAAATTATACAAATCTTTTGATAATTTGGCCCATTTAAATGACCATATATATACAGTCTCAAAAAAAAATTAAAATGTTAAATCCATAAAAAATAACACAGTTCTTTGAATGATAATTCTTCTTGACCTTATTTTTTTCTAAAATTGATAACTTTTAACACTTATTTGTGTTAATTGAAATCATTCTATTTTAGTCCATCAGTCAAATTACATGAAGCCACTCACAATCTAATAGGTTGAAATGTTACCTAAAAGACTGTAAAGATAATGCTTCTTTAGAAGTGGATACAGCTCTATCACCCCTATATACAGATTCGGTCTGAATATTTGTAGTCATACACTGATGCATGCGAATGATAAAGAACGCGTTATGAAAGAGACAGAAGGTATTACTAATACCTTGAAGTAGGGATACATCGAGGTGGGAACATCGTTCTAGTCAATTCATTTGTAACGTCCCAACAGTCGTGGTCTTACCTCTAGTTCAGTCGAGAGGGGACACCTCGCTACCCGCTGCTTAAAATTTAGCCTATGGTCATTTAGGTACTTTCTGAACATATATAGGCGCATCAATAGATTATGGGTCATATAAAATATTTCAATTTTATTTGCCAAATTTATAGACACCATATATTCCAAGTTGTTTACGTATTTTACTCCACTAGAACATCTTTAACAAATAAGTTTATTCACAAGTAAATGAGTATAAAATTTATACTAATTTTCATCACTTTTTTTTCCTTTAATTATCGGTTTTATCCTTTTAAGCAACAATTTTTTAAATAATTTAGAAATTACTGGAAAAAAGGAAATCTATCTGTAAGAGTTAATGTGTTGGTTTTCCAAACTTCTACTTTCTACTTGTAGATAGATATTTTAATCTAAAAGCTGAATTGAAGAAGTATGTCAGTATTACAATAGTTTTTCTTGGCAGTTGTTTCAATATTTCACCTATAATTAAATTAAAGCTTGGTGCTTTTTCGAACTTAGGTTAAATTTTATTTCTTCTGCAATTTCTTTTTGAATAACAGGAGATATGTCTTATTTATAAATATATCAATTAAGACCGGTTATTCACTAATTTTTACATTTACCATTTTTTTTTACTACATAGGGGAAGAAAATATAAGATTTTCATAGAAAATACTCTCTAAAAATAAAAATTGATATATTTTACCGCTTAGAGATTTTCCTAAGAAAATGTTTTGAATAAATAGAGAACATCTACCGAAAACTTTAATTTGATCGAATTAATCGAGCAAAACTTATTGTCCTTAATAGTAGGTTCTTTTTTATATTGAGCCTCGGTAATCGGTATCGAATGGATTATGGGGAGAAAATAATTGATCACATTTAGCCGTATTGATTGTTAAGTTAGTCCACCGAGTTGCGACACGACGCGGGATTTGGGAAACATTCAAAATTTCGCAGGAGAGGATGAATTGTGGCCATGCAATAAATAAAGAGTTCACGCACATATGGAGTTTCTCAAACAAGTAGAGTTTCCCAACTTTGCGAGATTTACTAGCATTCGGCGAGTTTTCCTCTTAATAGACATTATAGGCAGGAGAGGCTTCGTAGTTGAAATTTGGAAGTTGAAGTTTGGACAAATTTCTGATTGTGTAATTTTAAACTGAGCTGTATACTATTCCATTTTGTTTTATTCGAAATCACATCCACTAGAGAATCTCCCAAGTAAAAAATTAAATGATGTTTGAAGTATTAATAGTTTTATAGAAATAATTATTTAAAAAGTTTTTAAAAATCGTGGAATTTTAAGATAAGCATAGTTCACCTTTTACATTTAAATTCCACAATATAAGGATAGAAACAATGATTAATTTTATTACGGAAAAAATTAAAACTAAATCTATAAAACTATAATATTAATTGTAATAAATATCTAACAGTTTTTCAAAGATTTTTGGTATACATTAAAATGTCTACATAAAACAATTTTATTCTAAAATTGATTATAAAATCGGCAAGTTTTAAGTAAACTGTACAATTTTAATAAGTTTGATTATCTTAAATTTTTCTAAATTCTTATGTTGCGTTAAAATATAAAACAAAGTTTATTAGAAAAGAGGTTTTAAAAATTTTATACCAAGTCTGAAGAAAATATGTGGTCACACGTTAAATGCGAGGTTGCCGCTTAAATTATTAATCAGTATAACACTTGTTAAAGACTATTATTAGCAACGCAAATCTTTGCTCTTCGCTGAAGAGAAATTTGTATTTTTACAGCTACAATATTTATTTTCTCTCTTATTTGTTTTAAGAAATAAATAGGTACACTATAAAGTAATCGTTTCAGAACTTCCCAAAAAAAGCTTACAGGGATTTTAGTCTAGAGACCTAGGAGGCCAACGTGTAGGCTCATTCCTCCCAATCCACCTTTGAGGGAAGTGTTCAGTTAGAACTGCCGCACATTTAAAACAAAGTGAAGTGATAGATTCATTGTAGAGTAAATACCAGGTCCTTTGTCTAATCGCGAAATTTTTATAAAAGAACAGGCAATTATTCCCTAAGGAAACGAATATTCTTAGGTTAATTTAGAGAATTTGGAAGAACAAAGGATCTGATAAAGTAGTTACTAATTATGCCAACCCAAACACTTATAGAAAATATTCAACACGCCATATATGAGTTTTGTGCTTATTGAATATTCGATCTCGGATAAAATTAGCCTTATCAATAGATAAAATATTTTTTACGAAGTTTTCAAAACTCAGTTCTTCTCTACTCGCTCTCTGGATATAAGACCTGCAATTTCTGATTGTGGTAAAGATACAAGGTTCTTTTCGAGTTCATCAAATAACAAAATGAAATACTCTAATTTTAAAATAAAGTATTCTACAACTTGCTACAGATCTATTTTCCAGTTTCCACTACTTGTTTTTTGGCATCAAGTTATACTTTTATCAGCATTCACAGAATAGAAAGACCCGTAGTCTCTCAAATTCTGAATAACAGTTACAAATATATGGGAGTTTGGAAATCTTCTATTGGAAAATATTTCCTGATATAAATTTCGCGTTTACATCAAAACCATATCAATGAATTCAGTGTTAGCAAACATTTTAGCAGACGATAAAAACGCACTTCAAAAACACTCCTCAAGCAATAATCTCACAACACCGTTTAAATACCAACATGTACATTAAATCTAATAGAGTGGCGTATTTCATTTTGAAAAATTCATAGTTCAGTCAAGAAGGAAATTATCGTGAGCTTGTTTTACCTTCAAATTAAGTTTATTGCATTTCTGCTACATATTAAATGTTGTAAAAAAAATACAATTTTATACATAAAATGTGAAATACTTTAAATCATTTTTTTGTTTTTTTTAAACCTAAATGTACATCACATTTTTCGCACATAAAACATGTAAAACCTTTACATTTTTGTCTTTTTTATTGGCCAATGTCCTGTCATATCTTTTCTAACTGGTTCTAACTGGTTTTGGGGCCAGTGCACTTTTTTTATCAATTTTACAGTCATAATATTTGTATATATTTTAATTAATTTTTACACGTATATTTTATCACTTCAATAAATATGTACGTCAGCCTATTTGAATTAATTTTTAAAATTCTAATAACAGTGAACAGGAAATTCCGTCGATAGTTCTGTATAGAGTATAATATTTCACTGGTATATACCTATCTTTAAAGTAGATAAAAAGTCTGTTTGAAATACTATGTGATTTTAAGATGAGCATTAACTGACCTGTGGTTTAAGGCCGTTTTTACAACATTTTTACCTAGGTATATAGCTACGTATAACACTTTTTATAATGAAAACAGAAACAATAATTAAGTAATAAAAAACATAGATATGTATATATATGTAAAAAATAAAATATATTTATATTAAAATTCTGCCATATTCTAAAATTCTTTAATAAATATTCTTATGAAATTGTTTCACCAAAGTTCTTCCGAGATTTACTTGTTCGTTTAGCACTTTATACTGAAGAGTTAGTTGATGTATCTTTATTTCAAATTCTTCCAAAAAAATCAAGTTCTTAACACATATACAAAAAATTTCTAATGTTTTATTAAGTGTAGGTTTGTGTTTAATGCTAATGAATAAACTAAAAAACAAATAATTTAAAGTTGTTATATATTTTGAACACAAAAAAAACTAAAAGTAACTAGACACACTTAGAGTTAGAGGTGAGCTTAAGCTTAAAAGTTGTCCGTAATGAAACTGCAAAGATAAAAACTTGATTCTTCTGCTGAGTCTTCAGCAAAGAGATACGGTTGAGTCTTCCGTAATGGAATGAGGTGAAGGCGTAACCCTTAAAGGTTGAGTCTTCCGTGAAATGACATGAGGGTCAGTCTTCCATAATTACATGAGGGGGCACTAAAGGACATTACATAAGTTTTCTATAAACCTACTTTGCTTTCTTCTGTTTTAAAGAATTTTCCCTTTGATAACAATAATTATACAATAATTATAATTACAATCCATACAGATTACAAGTAACCTCTCAAAGTGTATTTTTATAGATAATTCACAGCGAAGAAGAAAAAGAAGAAAAAAAATATGAAAAGAAATACTAAATTTACAAATTTTACGTTACAAAGTATTTTGTATAATGTAATGTATCTATATTCTCGTAAGGGTTCATCACTATACCTGATTTCAAATTGTCTAAAGGTCTAGCCAATATAGATATAGTGAACACTTACAAATTTATAGATTAAAACAACCAAATCAATTATATTATGCAAAACACCTCATTGTCATTAAACACTAACCTATAGTTAGTATAAATAATTTCTAAATTAATTATAGTAATAGATACTGTATAGTGTTTTTTTTTGGTTAACAATCTTAATTACTTCAATTTTATTTACTTTATTCTCTATTTTAAATCAATTTTAATTGTTTTTAGCCCTCTTTAGCAGATTCAGTTTCAATATATTAGGTGTCAATTCCATTCGCGCACAAAAACAATGATCCAACAAATAAGTCCCTAAATAACAAAAATTAATTTTGCGGTAAAACCGATACCGTTCATACAATAAGCAGTAAATTAAACATTCAGATTTGTTACAGTTCCTGATTGAAAAATAAACAATACTTTTAAATTAATATTTGTAATAAACAATGGTTCACACCATAATTTATTGTGTAATACATATTTTAATAAAAGGGCTGGTCTAAAAATCTCTATGATTTATCAATCCGAAAAACGTATTGAGTGTTTTTTATGTTTCATTAATTAATTTTAATCCTTTACTACACCATTTTGTTTTTTAAAAAATATTTAAGAAAATGATGGTAAGCTCTCTTTAAAGAAAGAGACATTTAAAAAAATTGTAGATCAAAAAATATAATTCTTTTAAAAAATTGTAGGTAGCAGTTTTGATACAATGTAGGCAAATCTTAACTACAATTTTTCTATACTTTGGTTCTAGCATACAATATTGCAATTTTATGAATAAAATGTGAAATACCTCAAAATATTTTTTTATTTTTCTTAACCATAAATATGCCTCACATTTTTTGTACATAAAACTTGTAAAACCTTTGCATTTAGAAACTTCTCCTCTTTCACTTTTTTCCGATAATTATAACCAATATCTTGTCATATCCTTTGTAATTGGTTCTGAGGGCAGTGTAGTAGCACTCTTTTTATTATTTTGGTAGCAATCTCTTGTTCTAAATAACTATTAGGAGGTCTTCCGCAATTTTGGCTGAGTGTTTTCTGATTAATTTTACGAAGACTCGTGTTTGCCCTAAAGTCACATAAAGATAAAATACTACTTTCGTTGTTTTCTCATTTACAAGTGTGGAGAATATTTACCATACAGACATCCAGTAAATAACAAAAAAATCTAAGGTACTATTTTTTAGACCTTATTCTTATTTTGTACCTTCCAATCTATCTGTGAGGTCCGCTCCTCAGAAATGGTGGTTGGGTTCTTTGATCGCACTTTTTTTTCATATTTTTATCGTATCTCGACGTCAGTTTTAGGCATCCTTTTACATCAGTTGTAAATTCTGAAGAATGTGCCCTCAATTCTTTTTGCAATATTGTGTCATTAGAAAAGCGAAATCTGGTCCTTCATATGGTTCCAATATGGTGAATTCGATTTTTTTGTAAATAAGTCATAAGTGATAGAGCGGTATGATAATTATCCAAATATAGATCATGATTTATATCTCCTTGAACTATTTCAAAACCACTATAAGTCTCGAAATCATGTGTAAATCTGGAAACTCCACTCATTACAAAAAAATTGAAATCCTATTATGATGTAATATGTAATATATATTGAAATAGATAATGTCTTACTTTAATAGCACACAGCTGTTCATCAACTAAAATGTGTTTTTCAAATGGTACTTTCTGAACTCGATATCTTAAATTGTCTACAAGTAGCCAGATTTTATACAGTTGGTTACGTTCTTCACTTGGATCTTGGGATTCCCTCGCAGGAATTAATTTGGAGTTGTCGTTGAAATAGATATGCTCACATATTTTTTCAAACTTCCTCAATCTCATGGCATTCAAAATTTTATCATATCCAATTTCGACTAATAAATTCTGATACTTGGTAAATGAACGATACCTAAAAATATAGAAATAGAAATAGAATTCGCTTGTAAATTTACTGGCTTGGAAGAATCTTTGTGAATTGTAAATAGATTGGTCTATTCAATAATGTATTATATTGTCTGTGGAAAAAATAGTTGAAAAATTATATGGATGAGCAGGCACCCTTATATCATTTGGAAAAGACTAATTACCAGGAAACTCTAAATTTTCTTCAGGTATAAGTAAGTTATCTGGTTCCTATTTTAAATTTTTTAAATCAAATCGAGTACCAGCCTTACTTTTTGTAGTCTTGATGTTTATACAAACATTTTGGTTTTATTTTTTACTTGGCTCATTTTCCTTATTTGACTAATTTCCAGCAAAGCCAATTCCAGATTATTTAATTATTCCATCTTTCATTATTATTTCCGTATTTTGAATAGAAATTTCATCGAAATTGTTATTAACAAACTGTATATTTTGGTCCTTTCCCAAATTAACTAACTCAGGTTTTTCATTAATTCACTCCTCAGCAACTTCCAAGCCATCACGACAAAATATTTCGATAATATACAGATTTGGCCTGAAAATTTGAGGTCAAACATGAGTCCATGCGAGTGATAAAGAACACGTTATGAAAGAGAAAGAACGTATTTCTAATATCTTGAAGTAGGGATATATCGGAGGTGAAAACATCGTTCCAGTTAATTCGATAGTAACGTACCGAGAGTCGTGGTCGTACCTCTAATTCGGTCGAGAGGGGACACATCGCCGCCCTTACTTTAAAATTTCGCCTGTCTCATTTTAGATACTTTCTGAACCTGTATACACAAAAAGTTAATAAAAATCATCATCCAATATGCTACTGTCATCAATTGTCAACAGCTGATTTAACCGTTTTATGAAAATGGCCTATATTGTAGAAGTCAATAGGCAATATTATTAATATAGTAGCATTTCTGCAGTTATCAAATTTCACCTTATTGCTTTTTTTACGTTGACGTTATTCAGGTACAAGCCTTCCTTTTAATAAAACCGTAATTAACTACGTTATTTTTAATTTGAATTACGATCTAAATAACACAATCCAACTAAAATGTGGAAAACTGTTAAAAACAAGTAGATTAGTTTTGGATTGGTATGTTTTGTATTTTAAGCCCTTGAAAATACTGACACTTCCTTTTATTATTAGGGTTCTTGATGTAAGTGAAAAAGGGAATTTTAAATTACATCGGTATTAAGCTAGACCCCTTCAAATTTAATGAAATGAGTTTTTGACAATTTTATTTTTTCCGTCTTGAAAAAACCGCAAATTATATGCATACTTTTTGCGTTACGATGCAGCTTTAGAGGCAAGGTAGTCCTTACAGCAAACTGCATGGACCAAGTAATAAAAACATAATCCAGATATTTGAATAAAAAGTCTCAAATTTAGGTTTTTGTCCAATTATACAAAGTTGTGCATCTTACGGGCTTTTTATTCATGTATGAGGAGTTTTACATGCTAATAAATAAAATATTAATTGGGAAGTATTTAAGATACCTATCTATCTACTTGGGAAACCAAGAAAGCTCAATATGGAATAAATGAAATGATGAAAATATATTTGAAGATCGAAAGAGGTGAATCTATATGGGACTTGAATTTTCTCGGTATTGCTTTCCACCAATTTTTATTCGCTATTATTTCTCTTTTTTTCTCACAGGATGTACTTATTTTTTCTTTTAATTCTAAGTCACCTTCTCAATATTCTTCTGACAATGTTTGCTTCACTTGTGTTTTTATATGCCGTTCTTTTTTTTTTATTTCGCTTGTATCGACTTTTTAGTTTTCTCCACAGTTTATATTTCTTTTATTTAAAAGAAAATTTCGATCGTAATTTTCATTGTTGCACTTTAATAGTTGTTCACACTGCCTAAATATCGAAATAACGACTTATTGGAAATACGCCGTAAAGATATTATTAGGTGTTTTCCAAGGTTATTTTATTGGAAGCTCTTTCTTTTATTTCCTCTTCCAATATTCCTTATCATTTATCCTAGATTTCTTTAAAACTGTGTAATTCTTTTACATGCATCTCAAGAGTGTTGTTGAGAATTTTTTAATACTTGTGACCATATCGCTTGTATACAAGTGTCGGTATTTTAAATTTGGGTAAGTTTTGTCCATCTAAAGATGGAAAATGTTTCACTGTTTAACTGTTTCTCGAAATTAACGTGAAAGTCTTGTCTTAGGACGAAATATGCCAAATCGCGAGACTGCATTTGCATTTTATTGCAGATTTACCACCGTGAACGCGCGGCCAACTTAATTTATTTTGAAGTTGTTTTAATAAACAAAAAGGGTCAGAGGAAATTTTATTAGCGTTAAAAATTAATATTAGTTAGGAGAGTCAACTTTTTAGTATTAAAAAATTTAAATTAATACAAAGCGTTCCCCAAAAAATACATCTAAATGACGAACAACTCGGCAACTTAGATTAATTAGAAATGAAATTTATACAGGGGGTAAATAAGAATCTATCGCATAAAAACGAAATTTTACGTTTAACTATAATACCCACATTTTATTATTTCAATCAAAACAAGTCAATCCCCTTGCAAGTCATATAAAAATGAAAAATGAAAATTAGATGTAACTGAAATATGTACAAATATTAAAAGTTTTTAAACTTGAAATTGCTAAAACTTATACAAATTAATATTAGTTTTTTTAATTCGCCTTATTGATTGGACTATGAATTTTTGAAAAATTGGGTTTAAAATGAAGTACGCCATTTTAATAGATTTAAACTCTTATGAAGGTGTAGAGAGTGAATGAAGGAAATAAAAAAGAATCTTAGACCCTTTTTAAAAGAAGCGAGTGCTAGAGGAACAAAACCGTATCTGTATATAATAGCCTGGAAACAAATTTACAATGCAACAACCTAATTCTAAAATAAAAAAATAGGAAGATTGAAACAAAAACACAAGGTAATAAAAAAGACAGAACAATAGGACAACGAATGACGGAAAGCAAAGAAGACTAAGAAATAGTCGAACATCTACAAAAAATTATAAGAACAAGTACGCAAATAACTGACAAAAAAAGAGAATGTCGGAATAGAAGAAAGAAGACAGGAAATTGCAAAGTTAAATCAAGTTAAGACGGAAACGGAAATTAATATAAGAAATATAAAATTAAGATTACATAATAAGAATAATTTTAAGTATAGTTGTAAGATGTTTCATATTAGTAATAATAAGGGTAGTAGGGAAAGAGGTAATAGTAAGGTTGATTATGACAAAATAATAATAACAGAAATAGAGGAAGTGTTCACAACCATAATAATAATCGAAATTTAAATAAATATTAGCCTAAATCATAACAATAATAATAATAAAACTAGTAAATTAACAAAGCACAAAACATATAAAATAAACAATAAACATAAAAAAATAATCAAAAAATTAATAGCAGGGACGGAGAAAAGAAACAGATATTAATAGCTATATGAAACGTAACATCAAAAATAAAACAAATTTGGAGAAAAATATAACTTGAACTACTCAGAAGTTCCAAGAGGAATAGGGGTAAAGAAGAAGTAGCGGTAGTAGTAAGAAAATAATTAGAGAAAATAGTTACAAACGTAAAATCGCTGTCACCAAGAATTCTATATATAAAATTGAAAATGAAGGAAACACTGCACGTATTGAAGATGTATGGGCCAATAAAAGGTAAAAAGGACATCTCTTTATAAACTTCGATTAGCTTCCAAATTACAAAGTGCGGAAATAAATCAAATAGATATAGAGGAGTGATATCAGACAACAAAAGATTGCACACATCAAGCAGCAGAAGAAGCTCTGAGACATCAAGAATATCAATATAAGAGAAATCCGAAACAATGGTCGGAAGAAATAAAAAAGCTAATTGATAGAAAGTGGTTAGTTACACAATACCCTAAAGAACATTTGACAAACAAGCGTTTTAATAAAGAAGTGAACAGGATTGTGACAGAAAAGAAAAATAAATGCTGGTACAGATTATATGACAACATTTAAAGATATATGGGGGGAACAAACGTATCGGAAGCATGGAAAGCTATAAAAAGTATTAGAAAGAAAAATAATCAATCTGCTCATAGAGCTATGATAAGTCTAGAAAAGTGGCGGCAGGAATATTAAAATACCTTGCTTTCTGAAAATTGGGACCGAGTTAAAGAAATTGGAATAGAACAAGTAGAAATAGAAAACATTACAGTAAAAAATATGAAAAACGGCAAAGCTCCAGGCCTAGGAAACATACCCATTGAACTAATCAAGCACGGACCAGTTATGCTATTGAAAATATTCAATAGATGTTTAATAAGAGGAGATGATATTCCTGCAGACTGAAATTTATCATATATTAGCTGAATGCACAGGAAAATAGATAGAAAAGGATGCAGAAATTATAGAGGCATTAGTGCCACTAGTGCAATGGGTAGGTTGTATGGTAGAATTTTGAAAGCGTGAATTGAAATGTAGTGCCAAGAACTTGGGGAGCAAAGTGGAAGCAGGAAGATCGTGTTTAGATAACATTTTCATACTTCAACAAGTTATTGAAAAAAGGAAAGCACGAAATTTACCCATTCATCTAATATTCATCGAGCTTGAAAAAGCTTACGACATGGTACCCTTAGCAAAACTTTTTAAAACTCTGACGAAAGTTGGCCTAAACAAAACATACATCGGCGCTATTCACAATATTTATAAGAACTCAGAAAGTGTAGAGAAAATGAAAAATAAAATATTAGAACCCTTCTAAATCTTAAACTTAAACAGGGATGTTGTCTATCCCCCAATTTGTTTAAAATCTATATTAAGGATGCTCTGGATGGATGGAAATGTAAATGTTCTGGAATGGGGATACAGATTGGTAATCATTGTTTGACAGCTCTATTATTCGCAGATGATCATGTGATAGTTGCAAATGAAGAAGAGGATATTGATTACAAGCTCGGAAAACTAAAGGTTGAATACGTAAAATGGGGATTGACAATGATTATGAAAAATACCTGATACCTAAAAATTGGAGACTATAAACAGCAAGATCTAGATTTAGAAGTCAGAAATGTAATGCTAAATGTGTCCGAGTTCTGATCTCAGTGCTTTGGCCAAACAAAATAAAATAAAAAATAAATATGACAATCTACAAAGCGATGGTAGAGCCTATTTTAACGCATTGATCAGAATGCTGACAAATTACAGCAAGTAACAGAAAAAAAATAGACGTGGTAGAAATGGATTTCTTAAAAAGAGCGTGTAAAACATCAAGAAAAGAGCATATATGGGACGAAGAAATTAGTAGAAGGACAAAAAGAATCTACACAACATTAGATAACATAGAAATATGTCATCTCATCTAGTATGGACACGTGATGAGAGCCGGAGAAGACCGATGGCCAAAACAAGCCATAGAAATCGTAGAAGAAGGAAAGACCAACAATAACATGGCAAGATGGAATAAGAATGACAATGAGAGACAATGCCATTGAGGGAAGTGAATGGCAAAATAGAGATAGATGGCGATCGAAATGCGGGATGAGGCGAGGCTGTAGGACCCCCACTATATATATATATATATATATATATAGGACATGAACTACAAAAATGACAGGAATAAGATGCATGGGAGAAGAAGGAGAAGACGTATTAAATAGAAATGGAAAAATAATTCTCTATAGAGAATAACCTTATAATAGGAAATTCATTTAACCCACAACCTATTTACAATACACTTTCGTAGCAGAAGAAAGGAATGTCAAGTACAGATTATATTATATTCTCGGAAGACATTAGACGATCAATAAAATCGATAAAAGTAATTAATCAGGCAGAAATAGGAACTCCGCAATAGATTAGTAAAAGGAGAAATGGAAACTAAATATATGGAAAAAGAGAAAAAGGTACACCAAAATAGCTGTACAAAGGTTAAGAAGTGCCAACAAAATACAGATATATCAAAAAGAAACCTATAAAGCTTCAGCAAATTAGAAAACGCGAACCAGGAGAAAAATGGGCATATTTTAAAAACATGATATATAAAGAACCAGAAAAGATATGGGGCAAAACAACTATTAACAAGAACAAAAAGAGACAAGATGGTGGAACAAATATTCTAAGTTTAACAACAGAGAAAAAATAAAAATGAAAGAAATACACAAAACCAAAAAAACAGGAAGATAAAAGAAAATACAATCAAATAAGAGTGATAGTCAAAAAAAAAAAGGAAATCGAAAAAAAAATTAAATACTGAATTTAAACAGAAGATTCTGGAAAAATATAAGAGCTATCAAAGGATCTAAAAGAATAGAGATCAGATATATAAAAGACGTGAATGGTCAACTAATGACAAATCGAGAAGATTAACAGGACGGAAAGATTACTAAGAAGACAAGTATAGGAAAAACGATAGCAAAGAAGAAATACAAATAGATGACATAGGAATAGAAAACGAAGGACAATAAGGAAGGAAAAGCTTAAAGAACAAATGGTATTGTAAACAAACAATATTCCAAAATACTGGAAAAAAACTTACTGGTCCCTATTCATAAAAAAGTAGAAGAGACCAATTGTGAGAATTACAATGACGTTCGAAAAATAGGTTGCTGTTGGCATTGATTATTTCATTCTACTTGTTTAACATACTTTGTGTGTTCTTCTTTCCTTCTACTATGAAGGCTATTTCGTCCGGATAGATTAAACTCTGTAGTGGTACTGGTTTTAGGTTCTTATATCCTATTTCTAATTTTGGGCGTTTTATTTTTACATAAGATTTTTAACCATTTTTACATTTTACATATTATGATCCTTCCTATATCAATTATAAATACTAGTGGTCTCAGGTTGTTCTTTTTCTACTTCACACCGAATAAATATTGTTCCATTTACTCTTACATGACACTTCAAATGTACATTCTTTATTATTTCAATTCTTTGCTTACATCTGTTTGTCTAAACTGAATAGCAATATTGGTTACATATTTACATAAAGCATTGAAAAGTTTTTCTTATTTTCAAATAATTGTTTGTAGTAATCGAAATACTTATTTTTGAATGAGTAAAATTGGTGACTACATTGCCAATATGATCAGTTCGTCTATTTTAAGTGATAAATGGTAATCAGTATTAAACTCGACGGAACTTTCATTATTTTTTAGTAGATAACGCACACATGAAATGACCATATATGGTCAAAAAATAATGGGACTATTGTCTTATAAATTTTTTTGAGCAATATTTTTATATGGGCTTATATTAAAGTGAATAATTATAAATCGTAATATTATATTATTTTGAACATGACATGAAATAAATTTTTGCTCCACTCAGGTTAGAAGTTACAGTATTGCATGTTTCAGGTTTATCGTAAAACCAAGTTCCATTCTTTTTAAGGATTTAGCCAGACACAATAAATTCCTGATATTTATTATACCGATTGAATATTTTTCCTTTAAATACGTGATTTCCTAATTTCCATAGTCATATTTTAGAGGAGATAACCGCATACGTATAGAGGTCGAATCGATTCTTTTCAAACAGCCATTTTGTTCTTTTTTTAAGTGAAACATTGTTCTTATTGAATTAACTAATATTTTTGAATTTTAAGTGAAAAAGTTTTCCAATAAAATCAATGAAATGGGTAGTTTTATGGTCTACACGTTTTATAAAAACTGTTTAAGTGTGTCTACACATGCAATCTAGACAGGAAAGTGTTTTGGAAAAACAATGGCTTTTTTATGTCCTTGCAAGCAGAACCGGCCCTTTTATTTTTTTCATGGACTTTTGGAGTCTTATCAGAACAGCAATCATAAAAAAGAAGGTGAAAAGTTTAAAAAGTTCACATAACGCGCTGGTAGCTTTACGGGGGCATGAGCTCTCTTTATACAGGGTGTTTCATTGGGAAAGGGCCCAACTTTACCTATAGATGGATCTCACCTTGATGGTTCCAAATAACCTACATTTAATGGGTCTCTATCACTGAGATATAGGGTGTTTTATCACTTTGGCCCATTTCTTTCGAAGCCCATAACTTCAGAGTTATTATTTTGATATTTGGTAAGGATAATAACCAATATCCGGAAAATCTACCAAAGTATTACCAAAAAGAAAATCCAGGACCGGCTTAACAAAACATTTAAAAATTCGTCTTTTCAAAAAACAACACCTTGTGCAGCGATTTTTTTTAAATTACTTTTTATGATTTGAAAGAGCAGTAAAAGCTGAATCTTCTCATCTACTTTTTATTTTTCCGCAGGCCATCATACTACCAAAATTTTACATTCAAACTATAATTTATAAGCGTTTTTGGGGTTACAAAATTGTATCGGAGAAATTTTTGTTAACTTTTTGGTTGAAATAAAACTTATCTAAACGAGCATCCCAAAAATTGAATTGAGTTTATATTTTTACAAATACTGGAAAATGTGGCTACAGGGTCGTACGTAGTACATAATCATTCAATATGTTTCAAATGTTTCGAACATCCTGTACAAGGATCTTTGGAATCTATTCACTTGCTACAAATTTATTAACAAAAGGAGTTTACAATAAATACCTTTCTGCTAATAAAGGCTATAAAAATACTTATTTCCACTCTACGACGTGGGGTATATAAAATTAGTATTTTTATAGCCATTGGAGCAGAAATGTATTTCTTGTAATCTGCTCTTGTTGTCTACAAATTTGTAACAAGTGCGTAGATTCCAAATATTCTTGTACAGGATGTTTGAAACATGACAAATAAATCCGACAAATAAGAGATGAAAGAGTTCAGGAAAAAGATGGTATAACTTAAGGGTAAATCGGACAAATAAAGCAAATAAATAGAACAAACCATAATATTGATATTATTGATATTAATTTCGTCGATAAATGAGCACCTGAACATTTTAAGTACGTAAAAAATTGAATGCTGAAATAGAAAATTTAACTCTAAACAATACAAAAAGCTCTCTGATAGATCTAAAATCTATCTGATATGCATCGCTGCCAAATTTTGGAAAATCTGTAATTTTTTTAAGAAGACGGACCTGGTTCAACTGGGAAAAAAGACAGATTGTCATTGTCTCCAATATTTTCATTCTACCCCCGACATACAAACTATCACGAACGTAAAAACAAGTCATTTCTTTCGGAATGGATACAACCAAATGATTAGAATAAAAAAAGAAACAGAATACTGTTAGTCGAAAAAGATAGTTACGGCCACGGTTTTATTTGTGAGGTATTTTTGTTTTTATTTTTACATTTTATTCTTCTATGGGTGCAACTTTGTTGATTGGATTCGTTTATAGTACAAAGTTTGGAAAAATTTCCCGACAACTTTTAGATCTCTTAGAACTAATCAAACAACAATTTCAAAGGAAATTTAAATAAAGATTCATGCCGTAAATAAAAAAAATTTAATGCGATGTATAAACAGTGTCGTCTTCGTTTTATACGACCAGATTTTACCTCATAATTAAATTGGACAAAATATTCAACTCAAATTTTCAACATAAATAAACCGTGTAACCTTTAAAATGACATATTAATACAATGTGGAAATTGTAAATTCAAAATTCAATGTTTGTTGAAAACTGACTGTTTTATTTATTATATTAGTCAAATATTCAATAATTTATGTTAGTAAACTAAGAAAGACGTTCCCTGTTATGGAGAGGCTGACTGTAGCTACAAGAAGAAGAACTGACAAAAGAATTAATTTTACGGTGAAAGAATTCTGATGCGTCACGGATTCTCGACGATATTCTTATATTGTCTGTATTTTCCTTTAGTAATAAGCAAAATTTAATAAATATGAAAAGTTACCTGTCTTGTCGCGATTCATATGAATAATGATATACAGAAATGTTTTCACCCTAAAGAGTGCATGCGAGTAAATAAGATACGTTTAGCGAAACAATGGAGTAAAGTCAATTTTCAAAAAACTAAATGAAATCGAAAAAAGCTTGGTTAAAGAATACTGAACTATAAGAAAGTTAAACAGAATTACGAAAAGCAAAGTGGTATCAAGAGAGAACAATTTGAGAATGCACCGAACCAACCGGTCAACGATGTTATACTGCTACACGTAATTCCTAGATAATAAATAGAAAACGATGTAGATATAGAGGAGAAAGACAGCCCGAAAAAATATAGGAATATAAAAGAAAATGTTACATAAAGGACATGAAAAAAGAAAAATGATATAATAGGAAAGTATAGAAAGTAAAATAAGAATAGAGGCAGGCCACCATAGAACCCTGTAAAAAATTGCCAACTGTTGGAAAAAAAGGAAAAAACATCGTAAAAAAGTAAAAGAAAACGCAAATAACTTTGGTTTTAATATTCATGTACACTCATGGTGGTAGCCATATAGTTGTAAACAAAAAAAAATGGTAAAATGATACAATGTAACATTATCCACTTCGCAGCAATTTGTAGGGTATCACGATATTTTACACAAAGTTATTTCTAAAAAGTAACCAAGAAATTATTTGATAAATAAGAACGTAACATTACTCACTAAAAATTACAAGTTGGAAAGTTTTCCAGTGCCTCGAGCAATATGATATAAGAAAGTTAAAGTTTGTTCATAGGATTTGAAATTACATCAAAAATCGTTTAACCGAAAATCTCAGAACCTTTTTTTGTTTAAAAGTCAATACGGACGAACGTTTTATTTAACATTCTCATATTGTTTTAGTAGTACAGAATTACAGATAGTGTAGATATTTTCCAGGATTTACATTTTGCAAATATAATTAACTTCATCGTGACAAATTTAAATTTAAATTGGAAGTAAATAGGTAGTATTCCAAACACAAACAATAGAGAAAGTTTTAAATAAAGTATTAATTGTCTTCTTACCATTTATGTCATTAAATCAGTCTCACAAACAGATATAGGCTGTGTAATTTTATTCTCAACATAGCCATGTTGAGAATTCAGGTGTTAAGCTAGCCAATGTACGATTCGGCAACGTCGCAACATCCCTACCTGGAGATCCGACATTCGAACTTCTATTCAAGTAGTGTAGTGTAGTGAGTAGCAACGAAACGCAAAGTATTGCCGAATCGTTCATAAATCTGCTACTTTGCTGAATTGTATACACGGAATAAAATTACACAGCTTGTATATCAAATAAACCAAGAATCAATTCTCTCTGTGTATCTATAGTTGAAATATTGATTGCACGGAATCATGCTTAGCTGTTCAAATCGAATTTCACTACACGAAAAAGCTTAGTTTTGATTTCGATTTAAAATTTAAATAAAATTTTCTGAATAGATAAATTATGTATTTACATTTGATTGCTTTCTCCCAATTAATTAACGTTCTATTTTTTATGATTATACCCAGTTTATTGGTAACAATTTTACGGTTTTCTTTGTCATTAATGCTGAGTAAATTTGATTTTATTGTCCCTAATAAAAAGCATGATTAAATTTATTGATGAAACTATTTTATACATACCCTTACAACTATTATTGTTTTTTTCAGTACCTGAAGGACACGTAACGATCACAAATGCAAAGAACAGATCTTCAAGTTCAGTTTACTTCAGTTGGCTGCCTCCTCCACGAGATTCAGTATTTGGGGAATTTCTTGGTTATCGAATTTCCTATAAACCCAGAACATCACCTGAGGACAACAAAGAAATTTACCTCAGAGATCCAACTGTTACGGTAAGAGAGCATTTTATTTTCCTAAATGTAATTTTAAACTTTGTTAGTTACTGGCATTGTCGAACATACAGGTGATCCTCCAAAAATATACCTATAGGGAATTAATCTATCTACATTGATGTTTTTAGGTAAAATTGTATTTACGTTAATGTTTTACTAACCGAGCAACGTGTAGAATATCATTCTAGGTTAATCCGATATGCCGCATTCTAAACGTAATGAAATTGTAGTTAATAAATTACTACGAATTTTTAATCTGTTATGTATACGATACATTTTTTAATTAATTTATTATGTCTAAATATCGAACCATTTCTGAGTATTCTATTACAAAAAATTTCATAATTTTGTATCCTAAAATTCTGTTTGAAAACAAAAAAAATTCATTTGGAAATCGACCTGTTTCAGAAATTCTCATCAAAAGTTTGGATAAAATCAATTTATTTGTGAATATATGAACACTTGAGTTTTGTTGTTGTTTAAAGCTATATTAATATTAAAAATTCGGTCGTACGTCTGAGGTAAGCATTGAAAGTGATTAACATGTACACGTGTATGTGAAGGTATAAAATGTGCATAAAAGCAGTGAAAAGATCAGCTTTTATTCAGCAACCATCCTTTAAACTTAATAACAGAAACATGCTAAATTAATTTTGTGCTTGGCAGGGCTCTAAACTTCTCACATATACTATGTTGTGATAGAAAAATATAACACAAAACGGCTTGAATTTTACATTTTTTTGCTTTTCATAAATCAAGAGATCATGAAAGTGTAGCTACCTAATATAATAAAGTGGTACTTTAAATATTGTGTGAATATTTTTTCATTTTCTCGTTTGAGTTTCACGAAAAATTGAAAATCATACTGATAGTTTATGCAACATAAATCATAAATGAATGCATGCTCCCTAAGGCTTATCTTTTTTATGGTTCTCAACAATTCGGCATATAATCCAGTTTTGAAAGTAGAATAATAGTAGTAATTGATATATAAAACTACTCCAAACACTTACTTAACCGCTAGCTGCCTATTAATTCAAACAAAACAAAGTAAAGATGTGATATGGAAATCTGCACTGACAAACACATAAAAGCAAATCATCCAGATGTAGATATGTGACTGAAGGAAACTACATTAACTTCTCTGTACCGCTAATTAAGCTAAACCTAGACAAGACAATGAATATTTCACCACATTAAAAAATATAAAATTAATGAATTCATCTAGGGAATAATAACGCATCATAACACAATTCCTAGGTTAAGTTAGGTTAGGATCCTTGTGAGTACGGCGTACATATGACCACTAGAAGATGATATTTTGCGCTTTGGGTCCTCTTTTTAAAAGTGGTGGTATTTGAAGGGGTTTGTTACCTTTAACTTAGCTACCTCTTTTATTAGAGATATCTTTTACGACTATGCTATCTTTAAAAATATTTTTGAGGTGCCCTAAATTTTCTATGCCTCTCCAGCAGTAATTGGTCTTTTTGGGGCTTTCAGTTCATATCTCCTTTTAACTTTTGCTGTTTTGTTTTTCTGGGTTCCGCTTTGGGATAGGGACGAATTGATTGTAGAGTGGTATCTGATGATGTTGATGGAACTGGTTCTAGTTCAGGTCCTGGAGTCTCAGATATGGTAGCTGCAATTATGCTATGAGTATTTTCAACATTTCTTAAAGATGGGTTTGGTATGGCTTCGATTTCTATAGATTTATTTAAACCTTAGATATTTTTCCTTCTTGCTTATCTGGCAAAGGACCATCCGTAACAGATGAAGGCAAAAAATCCCTCTTCGCATAAATTATTTCTGTTAAGCGGATGAATTTCTATGTTTTTGAATCCAGCTGTGATGTTACTCGTACTGAATGCTGAATAACATGCGAACTGAATCACGTTATAAATTGTAACCGTCTTGGCGAGATTTGATATCATCTATTCATTCATACTTGTCTTGTAACGTATTTTAAAAGGACAAATACAGCAACGTCAAGTGGCTGCAGTCTACAACTACAGTGTGGTGGACAAATAAGTATGATAATATGATTTGATCGCGTATATAACACTATGTTTATCGTTATGCGAGTTTTATTATTATCACAAATTATAAAAGCAGAAAACTCAGCGAAAGGTTTCACTTGTTGAACGAAGTGCTTAAGACAATTTAAAAATATTCTGTTATCCATCCAGAAATATTTGCTTGTCTTAGAGTACCAATGGGTCCATTTTCAAGAATGTGTTCTTTAAAGTGGACGCGCGAAAATATGAAAACAGGAGGCATCGTACCTCCAGCAGCATTTACATATGCTAAGATGGTAATTGATAATCCACGTTCTGCAGAACTAATTTGCCCAACTCTTTTCTCGAAGCATTTTTCCAGGTTATTGAAAAATTTTTCATCAAAACTCGTTGTTCTTACCAAGGAAATACATTCCGGTTTTCTAACTGATAATATAGTGTAATATTTTATCTTACTGCATATTGATACGTTAATTCTCGTGTTTGTGTCGATGTAAATTCATTTTTGCAGAAGTTTTCAAATAATCACACAAAATAGTTTGTTGCTTCTTGGTAAATACTGTTCTGTTTCCAATATCTGGCTTATATACAAAAATATTTGGGGAATCGTTAGCTTTTTTTACCAATCGCGTCAAATGTGACTTCGCAATATTTATAACATTTTGCGCCTAATCTCACTCAAGCGCCTTTTTCAATTACTCTTTAACAGCGTTTTCTATAACTGACAAATCCGCAGACAGTCTTTTCTTCTTTTCTGAAGACATATTACACTAAAACAAAAAATAAAATTGCCATCCTTTTGCATCATGTATTTATTTAAATATTGAAAGGAACGCTGAGTATTGAAAGGGACACGTCTCTTTTATAAATTTTAATTATTCCCCTTTCACAAATATTTACATAAAATAATAAATTAATTTACAAACTTACAGTTTAAACATATTTACCAGTTATGGTACGTCGAATGGTTAAATATTAATACTATGTATACATTAACTCTGTCCAATATTTACCATAAAACACTTACCTAACACACTTTTACTATTTGCCACAAAAGAATTATACGCCCTCTAATTCTGAGATTACAAGGCTAATGGAAGCGGGCTCACACGAGATGGGTGTTTATTTAATACGTAACAGGAGAGCAAATATTTGTTACTTTACAAGGAATACTATTCGAAATAATTGTTAAGTCCCTTTCATTTCGTGTTCATTTCATGGCCCTTAGACCTATCTTCTTGGATCTTGGTGAACTCGTTTATGGCACGGCCTATAGTTTCCACATTAAAATCTCGACGTTTCCACAATATCAAAGAGCATAAACGTTATTGTTCATTATTTTATTCTGCATCTCTGAATGATTTCTATATACAGATTTGGCCTGAATATTTGAGGTCATACACGAATCTATGCAAGTAATAGAGAAAGCGTTATGAAAAAGAGAGAACGTGTTATTACTATTTTAAGTAGGGATACATTGAGGTGGGAACATAGTCCACTCTAGTTCGGTTGAGAGGGAACCGCTCCTTAAAATTTATATATTATGGTTTTCCTGGTTTATAAACCATGATGACCTCTGCAACTTTGTGCAGCTTTGGAACATACTTCAGTCTAAAGACACCGTTTATTAAGGATTACAGATTTGCTATAGCTTATTTTATGAAGTTCAAATCACAGTTTACCTACAGCTGCCTCAACTGCAGGTTGTCTGATATCATTTTGTACCATCTAAAATAAATTTAAAAAAGTTATCAATTCTCTTATGGAGTATATCAAGAATTTGTCAGTTCTTTCTAAAAACTCCCCATTTTGTAAAAATATGTGATATCTGTATACTATAAATGTTTCATGTAATTTCAAAAAATTGGATTTAACTAGCAAATCCGCTAGTTTAATTAAAAATGGGTAAATCAAAATCTCTAATACACGTTTTAATTCATAATAGCTATTTGAAATTGAAATATGAGGCTGGCCGAAATTTTATTAGAAATATAGAGGAATTTCATTTTGATTCCACACTTATATCTAAATGAAATTCAAACTTTTATAAAGCCCTCGTGGTATATGTAATAAATATGCAAATGCGTGAGTGGAGTTTTTGCAAAAGTCATTTATATTATCCCGAAATGCGATTTAGTTAATACCTCGGGTTTGCCTTCTTAATAAACAGTATTGTGGACGCGGGAGATATTCATAAAGTTAGGACCGGATCTAAAACGACCAACATACCCTTCATCTAGTATAGTATGCAAAAAAAAAATCACAATTTTTTTTTAATTATAGCAGGCCAAAACTATATAAAATCAATATATTCGATTATCCTAAACCAAAAAATAATAATTTTAGAAATTTTCCGTGTATGTCTGACCTGACCGCATTTTCAAAAATGTAATCAATTTTTACCAAGCTGTAACATAACAATACTTATGTTTTTGTAATGTAGTTGAATAACAGCTGTAAGATACTGATTTTTAGATGCCTGTAGCAAGACGTATACACGGAAAAAATAAAAAAATGAGACAAAAAAACTTATAGCAAAAAATATGAAATTCTGGTTTACAAATACAATTAATACAAAAAATCTAAACACCTCGTATTTTGAGGCAGATTGGAAAATGGAAAAAAGAATTTTACCAAACGGTAATAACGCAATAGGTCATGATGAAATAAGTTGTCCAGATATACAAAAAAATTGATAAACAATTTTACTGCCGCCCCTTACTGATCAACAGATATTCGATATAGTCCATAGGACTAAATGCTCTACGTTATAACTGTACATCGTTGTATAATCGACACAATAACAGAGAAAATCGAGATAATGGTAGAATAATTTAAGGGTATGTTTCAATGTTATAGTTTAAATGTTTGCAAAAAAAACATTTTTTATTTGAATCTACACTTTTCATTCCGTTTAAGCATATCATAATAAACATTATGATTATACTGTCATTAGCAGTTTAAACATGTAAAAAATGTCCATTACTGTCCGTTTGGTCGGGTGAAATACCTTTAAAACAACTCGACCCTATGTCCCATTTGAAATGTACAACTAAATAGGCTCGTGATGCCATCGTGAAAATGAAGAAGTCTTTTGCCAAAATATAATATTTGTAATATAGTTTCACCCTGTCTTGGTCGCATCTTGATAACTCAGCCCAGTCAAAAAATACAGGGGAGGGGTGGCTTTATAAACGCAATGAATATATATGTTCAATGCGAACGTAAAATCTTACCCCCTACTACTAAGTTCTGAATAACAAAATATTTGAATAAATGCACGAACACACTTTTCTAATGAAGTATATTTTGATTATAAAAATAACATTACAAATATCAACCCCAGCTTAAGGTAACTACTACCTTACAAATTTTAAATGGCCATAGGGGTCGAACTGATTTAAAAGGGTTTTTAATTCTCTATGCAACATTAAATTTCATGTTGTATTTTCACTTTGGTGCAATAATTTTACTTTTTAAATAGGGTAAATCAATTAATTTGCATCAAATGAAACTTGTTTCTATTAGGATTTATAAGTACATTTATTTAAATAAGAAAAAAATAAAGTTATGTAAATTCAAAATATTAAGAAAATTTTAAGTAATTTAAATTAAGAAGAAAATTGTTTAGTACAGACTAAAGAAGAAAGTCTGAATTTTCATAATATATTATGGGAAAACATGTTCTATAATTTTAATCCAGGGTATTTAAATTTAATTTTGATAAAGTTTATCCATTTTCTCACATCACCATTTAATGTTATGTTTAAATTCACGTTTAGGTATTATTGTAAGTTTCCTTTATTGTTTGTATTATGTTATAAAACTTTTCATTGTAATTTTAGATCTGAAGATGACTTTATAAGCCCAAACTAGTCGTCATTAATGTATTTAACCTTGTGAAATTCAAAACAATTTTGTGGTAAAAACATTTTGATTGTTTCCAAATTTAATTTTATATAAAAATGTTTCTTTTTACTGTCGAAATCACAAACATCTCAAAAAATCTATGAGTGGGCTTTTAAATTTGAAAGAATTTTAAATATTATTAATTGAAAATATTTAAATAAAATGCTTTGGCTAGCTTTCCTTGAAAATCTTGAAAATATATACTATGTTTAAAGCAAAAAAATTTACAGTTTACAAAAATATTTTAATTAGTTTTCAATAAATAGTTTGTTGAAATATTTGAGTTGAACCGATGTTAGAGCGTCATCTTTAAATAGGTCTAGCTCCCTTAGGAAACATTTTCAGATAAGATGATTTACGTCAAATCGGCATAAAATAAACTCAATAATCCAATTTTTCTTCTGTGAAGTGACCTTCTGGATACCCTGTATATGTGTGTGTGACGGGTCTGTATGTATGTGTGCTACTATGTGTGTAATTAGCCTAAAACATAGATCAAAATGCTAGTGGATGAGTCGATCATACCGACATCTACTGCAAAATAAATTCCAACTTTATAAGTTCATACCTGATAGAAAATTTATAACGCTTTAAATCAAAAAGTGTAAATAAAATCCATCCCAAGTTCTGCTTGGTACCTACCCAATAGGTAGAGACAAAAAAGAAATATAGGACTAAAAACTACTTGGAAATGCCAATCATGTTTGTAGTTAGTAAAACATGGATAATGAATGTGTTAAAAAGATTGTGTGCAATTAAATAATGGTTTATTTTCTCCATAACTATTTCTAAACACTTTCTGTAATCAGACGACCATTAGAAAAGATTTCCTTACACGAATAATCAATAATTCCTTAAGGACTAGTTAAGCTTCACGATAGTTACAACTTACATACGTGGTTAAGGTTACGGATCGTGCCCAGGGAGCAGTTACAATAAAACATATAATGTTGTTTGGAAGTCAGTCTTGGACTGAAACGCTCAAAAAAGCCAACGGGTCTTTGAGATCAAAACGAAACAATTCGACAGATTACTCTCAAAAAGTCGTGACAATAAAGAAGTTTCTTATATCAAATTCAGTACGTAACTTATTTCTTCTTTTTTACCTAATACTTGTTTTAATGCTCTTTAGTTTCCTTAAAAATTTCATTTCGCCTGTTGTAGACCTGATTTCATCTATTGCCATATCTCTTACATTTAGGTACAACATATTGATGGCTTAGTAGGTTTTCTGCTTGCTCTTCTAGACTCATTATATTTTATTAGGGGTTACTTCCATTTTAAGTTTTCTTGTTTTTCAGTGTTTAAAATCTTCTGCATATTCGAGATTTAACACGCTTTAAATCTATTTTATATCTATATATATATATATATATATAATCAAAGTTTTCTGCTTATGTAATAGTTAACTAATAGGCTTTTCTTCTTAAAAATAAAAATTAATTTCAGAAAATGAGAGGTATAAAAATTTAACGGGAATTTTTTTATTCAAATAGTTGTGGCAAATGTTTTTTCCACAGAAGTAAATCATGAAAAGAGAAATTTAATTTAGGAATTTTTTAACGTTTATGCCTAATCAATCAACTGCGATGACACGAAATTTTTCATTTTCGGATAATATTCTGATATTTTGCTAACAGTTTTATTTGTTAAAATACTAATTGTTAACGCCGTACATTAATCAATTATAATTTTTCTTGTTACTAAAAAATTATTTTTATATTGAGTGCCAGCCAAGGACAATCTCGATAAAGAAAAAAATCAGGGTGACGACTGCTCAAAAAGTTTCCATTAAATCCCAATATTCATCTGTTTTTCATGTGTGAAATTTCACAATTTCTGGAAATTAAGTCCTGGCCTAGAATGAACCCGTCTACTAATTAAAATTCATGATGCCAGGTAAGAAGTATTCGATTTACCGATTCAGGAAATTCCAAATTATTCAAAATTGAGTAGGTCGTCTGTCTCAACATCTCATACTAAATATCAAATATGAAGTGAAAAATTCCAACTTTTAACAAAGGCTTCGTAGTTACATATTCAGAGAGAATCTTTTAGGTACAAATCTTGAGTAGGAGAAGAATCCGAATAATAAATAATAAGACATGACTACATAGCCGAGATAAAGCGCAATAATGTGTACTATCTGAAACTCCGCTGTGCTAGAGGTGCAATCATGACTGCCCGTACGATTCTCTCAAATTGACTGAAACAATATTCCCACCTCCGATACGCCCACTTCAAGATAATTTGTAATGAATACTCGCTTTTTCATAACGCGTTGTCTTACGCTCGCATAGAACCGTATAAAAAAAATCTAATATTTGCTCTGAATCTGTATACCTCAGTAATGTATGAGGGGCAGTCAAATGAAAATCGAACACTCGCTAAAAATTTCCAAAAGTGTTAATATATTACTAGAAGAGCAAGGAATACATATGAAAATAAAACTTTCTATAAACTAAAAGTGACAAATATTTCAAGAAAGGAAATATTGCAGTTGATTGTTAGTTGTATATACACCAGAAATGATTATTAAAAAGTAGATCCTTTAGACATTTTCAATTTACTTTTCCTCATTATGACAACTAAATGAAACTAATTTTGAAAAACCTCTTTGAACATTTTTCTTAAAATATTTTAGTTAATTTTGTTACGCTTCTGGTTAAAAATGGTCATGTTCGAACTAATGAATTTATTTATTAAGGCAGTTTATGGTAGTTAAGAATATGGAATGAGGGTGTAAAATTTTCTCGCGACTCCCTTTAGCCGAAAATTTAAACGGTAAATTGGCCTTTTTTACAGAAAATTACTTTTTAACTGTTATTATATTGTTAATGGAATAACTAAAATATGAAAAATGCACAAAGCTACTGGGATTCAGGATTTGCTTTATGTCCCGTTAAGAAAAAGATACCTATTTAGATTAATTATTTTTCCTATATTACCACACAATCATTTTTAAATTACCATCAAAGTATGAAATTAAAAAGTAATTTGGACATAGCCACTTTTGTAATGGTTTTCGACAAAGTAAGTTAATTTTTAAACTTTGAGTTCCTCTTACTCTTTAATGTACTCAAATTAAAAACAGGTAAATAGACGCAACATTTTATATTGGATGAAGACACTTTTTAAAATGAGGTCGATTTAAAAACTTTTTTAAGTAAACTCAATACAAATTAATATTCATTTAATTTCCCCTGAGCTAATATTTAGTACAAGCCAATTAAACAATTATATGTCAAAAATAGAACAACTTGTTACATTAATAACTGGCCAATTTGAAAATCTAATTTAAAACGCTTACATTCTGATTTACTGTTTAGTTCATTAATTTTAAAAACCATTTTCTAATCCAAAAATCCCCTGAAGGTTCGTCACTTCCTTACAAAATACCAAAATGGCTTTACCATACTCTTCTCAATAAATTCCAGGATGCAGAGATACACAAATTGATTTACCCGAAAATAGTGCGTTTTTTTTTTGTTCAATTAGCCGTTTTCAAAAAAATGTTTCATCAATATCCATATCCCTCACTATCTCTCTATAGAGGGTGATTCATAACTATTGGGACATAGGCTAAGGGCAGATTATTTGGATCAAAATATGGTGATAGGACCAAATATACCTCAATAAAATATTGCTGTGGAATAAGATAGAGGGCATTAAAGTTGAAATTTTTTTTAGTTTTTTTCTGATAATGACACAGTATATTTATCAGTTGTTATCGAAATCGGCACAGAGGCATAGCTTTGGACAAGGGAATATTATTTTATGTATTATTTCACATTTTGTTACAGGGGCCGCCGCGTGAATGATTCCTGATGATGAAATTAAGTGGTAGCTTTTTTTGACGAAACTTTTTAGTGATTTTGATTAGAAAATATAATGTAAACATCATTTCTACGTAATATTGCTACTTTTGTTTAAACAGGATTCTATTTGCAAAATACTTTTAGCGATTTTTTGGATGTGGTATATTCCCTCAAGGATGGATTGGCAGAGGAAGTGATTTTGCATGGCCACCTGGAAGTCCTGACTATAACCCTCTTCATTTTTATGTTTGGGGACATACGTATAAAGTCTTTAGTTTATGCCAATGAAATTAATTCACGAGACGAACATACAAAATGTGGCTTATTTTATAATGGGACAGAATAATGTGTTCTTTGACATCCGAAAGCCTTTTATTACAAGAATTAGAAAATGCATAGAAGTCGGAGGAGGCCACTTAGAATATTTATTTTAAATTTGCTCTTTTTATGTTAAATTATTTTTAAATATGCTTAACCGTTGAAATAGAAGCCTTACGTTACAAGTTTTTTTATTATCTGTTATTTGAAATCCCCTTCTGTGACTGTGAACTATTCATTGCGTTTTACTCGAAAACGGGTGAAATTATCATGTTTAAACAAAAGTACCAATCTTACGAGAAATGATGTTTACATTATATTTTGCAATCAAAATCAGTAAAAAGTTTCGTCAAAAAAAGCTACTTAATTTCATCATCAGGAATCCTTCACTTGGCGCACCCTGCAACAAAATGTGAAATAATACATAAAATAATATTCCCTGCCCAAAGCTATGCCTCTGTGCCGATTTCGATAACAATTGATAAATATTTATTATTTATTATCAGAAAAAAACGAAAAAAAATGTCAACTTTAACGCCCTATATCTTATTCTACAGCAATATTTTATTAAGGTATATTTGGTCTATTACGTTTAATAAAGGATCAACATCCACCTAAAAATCACATTTTTTTTTAATTAAGATGTATGTAGCTGCCAAAACGTTGAAAATCAATAAAAACCAAATACGAAGTCAAAATTTTTTTTATTTTTAGGCATAGTCTCGCTCAATACACTTCGCCCAACGAAATTCAATCTTATAGGCTGATTTGCTTCTGGAGAAAGTGGCCAAAATATTTTTTCGTTTTTGGAACTATAGCGAAATAGCGAAGACTTTTTAGTTTTGAACTTTAACACAGAATATTTAGCACATAAAGAGTTTATATTCCTATCTTATTTTTCACGAACTTAGGAGAGCTATCATTTGTCAAGCATTGTCGGTTAAATATCCGTACACCCTGTATCTAGAACTTGGGATTTTTTTTATAAGAGAAACGGGGCATGATCGAATAAATTAATATCCACCAAATAGATTTAGATGTGTAATATCAATTTTAACAGTGTATAAGTGATAAAACTTGAGTATAAGTTTATTGTTTGAAAATGCTAACATATTCTAATGTTATAGCATAAAAGCTAACAAGTTACCTAAATGTTTTCATATCATGTAAACATTAATGTAAAATTGATGAGATGTGAACAATAGATTAAATGGATAAAATGAAATTCTGCGTGAAAGGGGTAGAAGTCAAGCAGGCCAGCTTTTAACATTAAAACCATTATATACACTTTAGCTTGCTCTACACTGTTTCATCCAAGTACAAGAATTCTCACACGGCTTTAGAATCAATAACTAAATAGACAGAAATGAATCAAAATTTGTTTGCTACTAAATAAGCATATAAAATAGCCTTTTTGGGCATTTTACTGTCACTACAATCTGACCAATAAATTAGAACAATGAACAATTTTTTGTAACCCAACTTAATTTTAACATGTACTACTAATTGCACTAAACTTAACTAGCCGTAACATTCATATGGTAAACAATCCAATCTTCGTAACTTCTAACAATATGGATATAGGCTGCTAAGGTCGAGGAACGGGTAGTGCCAAAGGGCGTCTATTTAAAAAGGGTGTAATGTTTATATTACACTTTATTGATTGATTGGGTGAAAAACAAATGTGAACAATTGGAGCCCTAGGCTTAATATATGTACCACTTAATTTGTTCATTGTTGTTAAGTATATGTAAGAATTATAGCAGCCTCTTGGCGGGATTCTTACTGAAGTTAGTTCACCGCATGAGCCTATAGCTCCACCGAGACTATGTTAGAGGCTTTTTCATTATACAGGGTGGGGCATAGGAACCAAGTGTTTTTAGATTGGGTATTGCGCTGTTATTAGAAAAGGGAGGGGCGTGCGACATGTTACAATCCGTTCCTTGACTCAAGGCATTTCACTTTCATCTGCGACCATGGAACCATGGAGATTCGGGCAACGTATATTTCCCTATAATTGCTTTGTTAGGAGTTGCGAGTCGGTGATTGCAGTACAACGTGAATCCCGCCGGACATTCAATATTAATCGAAATGACTATGTTCCTGTCCGAAACATAATCTGACGTTGGGTTAATTATCTTCGAACAGTAGGCTTAATAATGAAAAAAAAGCTGCCCGACCGTCAACGTACTGTTTGTACAGAAGAAAACGTTGAAAGGCTTAGACAAGCGATACTGCGAAACCCACACCGTTATTCAGCAAATAGACAAAACAAAAACTTTGAGTTTTTCAATAATTTTGCAATAAAACTGAAATATTTCAGCGACTTTTTTGTCTCGGGTCTGTTTTGTGTCCGGATTTTGCAACAATCGCAAGTCCCGCCTCTTGTCTCGAAATTACTCTGTTGCTTTGACAGTTTCTAAAAAGTTTCCTGTTTTGTCTTTTTGGTCTGGACGCGGGATTAGATTGTCTCGGACGGTAACAGAGTCATTTCGATTAATATTGAATCTTCGGCGGAATTCACGCTGTGCTGCAATCACACACTCGCCATTCCTAACAAAGCAACCATAGGCAAATATGCGTTGTTCTAATGTCCATCGTTCCATGGTCTCAATTTAAAGTGAAATGCTTTAAGTCAAAAAACGGATTGTTACATGCCGCACGCCCCTCCCTTTTCTAATAACAGCGCAATACCCAATCTAAAAACACTTGGTTCCTATGCCCCACCCTCTACTTGTACCTAACCTAATTTGTGCTCTGCTTAATGTAGTAGATCTACAATTAGTTTGGGTCTCGCTCTGTGTAAAAGATGTATAAAGTCAGTTGCAAGTGGTTTAAAAACAAAAAATTGTTATTTATCATCCTAGATGTATCAAAAAAAATTATGTAAAAGTAAATACTATATTTGCTGTTAAATTACATCACATGATCAAGCTTTTTACGACGCAATGAAACAAGTAAGTGAAGATAAAGAAATTGATATTAATATATTCCAATAGATATAATTTATCAAATTATCAAAAAATGATCAAAAGCAAAACTTCTTGTGGTTTTGATAGAATTTCTGGGATTATGCTAAAAAAAATTAAAATACATTATATTGCTTATTTTATAAATACCTCTTTTTAATGAGGGTATTTTTCCTTCTAAGATATTAAAATCTATAATTTCTCTATTATTGAAAAGAGGTGAACCAAAAATAATGTTCAACTATCGACCTATTTCATTGCAGTCTGTTTTATAGAAGGTAGTTGAATATGCAGTGCTTAAGCAATTAATTAATTTCTTAGAGAAATACAAAGTAATTATTGACCAACATGACTTTAGATATAATCAATCACAACTCTGCAAGTTTTTAATACAGAGTTGTTGAATAGTATTAACCAGCGAAAGCCCTATTGGGATATTTTGTGATTTCAGTCGGGCTTTTCAGTGTTTGTTCAGTATGATATTTTAAAAAATCCTGATAGCACCAAATATTTTGTAAATATTTTTTGTACATAAAAGAAATATATGTTTTTTTTAATATTTGTTATCCAAATTACATATTTATTAAATATTTGTTTTAAATAAAATTTATAAATAGAATCAAGCTTCTTCATATTTTAAAATTATTTCGTAATATACAGGGTGTCTCATAAGGTCACAGCATATCAAAGTTATGTTTTTTTAATGGAATACGGAATACCTCGTATAATTTTACATTTTTATAAACCTCTTGCAGAGCTAATTTTAACGATCTATCATACTTGATGTCTATTATGTTTAATAAATGATCTACAGCTACCTGAAAATCACATTTTTTTGAATTTAGATGTATGTATCAGCCAAACCGTTGAATATCAATAAAAATGGCTTACATGTGCCTACCCTAACTTTTCAAGTTCTATAGTATGGCATTAAAAAATGTTTGATACACAGTGATTAAAAATCAGATGGCATTTCAAATTTTAATGAAAAGATTTAAAGTCAAGATTTCTTAAGATTTCAGAAGAAGTCGAAATCCGTTGAAATATTGATTTCAAAAAGTAAAACACGATTTTTATAAATTTCCGATATAAAATCGATGTTTACTGAACTTTAAAGTCGAGATTTTGAAACAAAAAACGAGAATTTAGAGACGAGATTTAGTAGAAAAATTCGATATTTTTAAACTTTGTGCTTTAAAACTGAATTCAATAAAACCTTGATATTAAATTTTTTTAATAATAAGCATTAAAATCGGTTGGAATATCTTATTATTATATTATAAATTTTTCAACAGCATTTTAATATTGCTAATCTATCAATTTTGGTAATAATAATAGAAAAGAAAATATAGATATAATAAATATTACACAAATATATTAACCTAATATTTAACCAATATGTGAAAAAATTTTTTTAAGTTTAAAGTAATATTTCTTGCTATCTGGGAATAATAGCATATTATTGGTTTTCCTCCTATTTAGATGGTAGATTTCAAAATTACAAATAATGGCTGTAATACACTATCTAATCCAAGATTTAATATAAATGGTATACCACAGGATCCATTTTAGGCCCGATATTATTTATGTTATATATTGCTGAATTATCTCTTATCTTAGATGGATGCTCTATATCACATTATGCTGACCAACATAAGTATTTAGTGACACATATTTAAATAAACTCCAAACCAAAATTGTTTATCTAAATTTTCTGTTTGGTCAAGAGATCAATCACTACTATGTAATACAACTAACTGTCATACTCCACAGAAATTGATGTCCAATTTCGGTTTATCGCGAATAAAATATTGTCCATTTAAACAATTTTCTGTCTGTTATAATAACCAAGATAGCAATACATTCCCCTCTAATTTGGGACACAGTGTATATATATTATTTTATTTTAGTTAGTGACTGACTTGTCTCATAAATTGTAAAATATTTTTTAACAAAATTAATAAAATTCTATTCTACCATCTTCTTACTGTTAATTAACCTTGTTATATTTGTCCAATGTGAACGAAACTATTGGGATACTCATTTTTGTGATCTCACCAAGGATTTGATAAGACCAAGTACTAGTTCAGAGCCATTGAAAGTAGCTGTCTTTTCATTGACTTCGATTTCTTTGTGCCCAGCTAATAACTACCATATCATTGTCACACAATAGGATGATGTTTTGTAGGTATTTCTACATGATTTTGTTTGGATTTGATGTTGTCGCTTGCTTGCACCTTGATCGCTTGTTCGCTTAACGATCTGAACGCATCTGAATGTTTATACCCTTCTGATATTCGCCCTGATTCACCATAGATTATAGCTCCTACTGCGACATCTGTTTCAGTTTTAGATCCCTCAGTGGTTCGGGTGATCTGTTAGTTTTTCACTCTCCTGTGATTAGCCCCATTCAGTGAAGGTTCTGAAACGTGTGTTAGTGGATAGTTTTATCATCATTTAGTCACTTCCCATGTTGAGTATCGGATTTGTGATCATATTCACTATTCTGGCACGCCCATATTAGAAGGGATTCCACATTTTACTTAAGTTCACTCGACATGTCCCCATTCTAGCCTACGCATTTATAGTATATTGAAGAAGCAAAAGGTTAAACAGCGTTTCAGTTACTGCTATTGAGGTACTTTTCATGCCATTTGTAATGCAGAGAGAGGCTATTCTTTGCAGTTTTTTACCTTCTTATCAACCTATCTTAGTGGATTTTTAGCCACCGCACAAGTGAACCATAGGTTAACATGAGTTTTATCAAAGTAGTTTACGACATATGCCAATTCCTTTTTTTAGTGACATAAAAGACATTTCACACGTGCAAATGACTTTCTGCACTTGCTGGTTCCCGGTTAGTTTGGCATCTAGGTATACTTTCTTGAATATACTTGTTTTAGTACAGTTAGTATTAATTAACATAATTTAGTTTTATGTATCGTAGATGATAATTAACGATTATATTTTTACATTTACGTTAGAAATTTTTTATTTAGTAATGTGTTTAAATTTAGAAAATTATTTCATGACAATTTTAATTTATGGAGAAGACGTAGATACTTAATTCCTTTACAATTGCAAATATTTATAATAAATAATAAGGCTAGAGCACTTGCCATGAGTTTGTATCCTTTCCCGGTCCTGTTTGCTTGGTTTTAACTCCAGTGATGTTTCCTCTGGTCTGCCGACTTCATTAATCAAAGGATTAATCGGAAAGCAAACATTAACTATTACTATCTGAAACTTTGAAATTAAATGAAGATTGGTGGTTTCTCGTTAGTGGTTTTCAATATTCTATTTATTGTTTGAAGACAGATAGCCAAGGGGACTAAATATTCAGAAACATTCCCTTAAATAATCCATCTATATACTCGTAGTATAGTATAAAAAAATCAGTAGCAGACTTACCATCGGTAAAAAGAGGGTACTCAACTAAAAGCAAAAATGTTTATTTTACGGTCTACCAATGTGACGCCACTATTAGCAGTACCCCTATCTAGTACTGAATAAACCGTCAATAAGGAAGCATTTATTATATATCGATGTACAAGGTATCTTAACAGTGCGTTTTTTTTTAAATAATTTTAATTACACATTACAATTACATAGGAATGTGTAATTTTGAGGTCACAATACAGACTTATATTTTGTTGTATGAGGCAACGTGTATACAGTGTGTCTACTTAAGTTGGAACCATATGGAAAACTTTTTTATTATTAGTTTTATGAAAAAAAGTTATTCTTTATAAAAAGTTCTGCATGGTCTAAAACCTGAAATACAACCATCGGATTTAAAATTTGTTGAGCCGTATACAAGGTTTGTCGAAAAATATAAATTTTGCTCAAGAGTAAAGTACCTTTATTTTTGACAATATCGAAAAATGTTACTAAAAAAAGTTGATCAGAATTAAAAATTACGTTTAAATATGCAAGTACATCCATTTAAATTAAAACTTCAGATTATTTTATTTTTTACTAATATTTCTATTTTGAATGAACATTTATCTCTCGTGATTACGAAACACATGATCACCTTTTAGTTTTTCGATGTTTTCTAATAATTTTGCAATTAAAACGAGTAATAAGTGCATATTCATTTATTTTGCATATTTATATTTAGGTATGCATATTTAAACGTCATTTTTAATTCTGATCAACTTTTTTAGTAACATTTTTCGATATTGTCAAATTTAAAGGTACTTTACTCTTGAGTAAAACTCATATTTTTTGACAAACCTCGTATACCACTGAAAAAATTTGATATTTGATGACTGTATTTCAGGTTTTAGACCATGCAGAACTTTTTATAAAGAATAACTTTTTTCCTAAAATTAATAATAAAAAAGTTTTCCATATGGTTCCAACTTAAGTAGACACACTGTATATATATATATTTTTAATTTGGATTCCGTAAATTTTGGCCATTATATTATACTAAAATTTTTGTCGACAGGCTAACCCATAACGTAACACAAAATTATTGTCTTAATTTTAATAAAAGAGAGCACTATACTTTATGTCGCGATAATAATACAGTGGTAGTAAAAGACCCCTCCCCTCGTATCTTTTGAACGGTTATACTTATACTTATACTAATGAAATTTGGAGAGTGAAAATAAATGGATGTACCTAGGCTTCTCAACTAGATATAACAGGTGACGTAATAGTCATAGATGACGTCACAGGGTCACTGTGATCAAAACAATTTTAAATGGAAATGCTAAGTGACAACTCGTTTGAAAGGTACTGAAAGTACCTATTCGGTCATACTAATTTTGTTTGGGTTTAGGCTGATTTTGATGGATAAATTAAATAAACATTAAAATTATTAATTACGCATTTAATGTAAAAAGGTTTAAGAAACAATTCTTAAAGTAAATGTTCAAAATGTGCCCCATTTACTTCCTGACAGTAATGCGTCCTATTGATAAACTGATCTACCACGATATTCCTTATCCATGTAACGTCTTACTGCACCATAATAGTGTGCAGGAGTACCATCTTATTGGAGCGTTATTTCTAAGTTGCCGAATTTATCTGGATTATCTTCCAGAATTTCAAGAATTAACGGCTCAACTGCGTTTTGTAACATCTACAGGTAAACTTCACATTTACTTTTCTGGAAATTGAGTATGTTTTTCAGGAAAGATGTGAGGATTTGTGTCATTCCAATACCTCAGATTTTGTTCATTACCATTTCCATTAAGGAAGAAAGGACTTTCATCATTACAACAAACTGCTTTTAAGTAGACTGGATGTTGGTTAATTTGATTGGACATATTTTCACAAAATTTTAGTCTTCGGTCGGGGTCATCATCTGAAAGTTGGTGCACCATTTTTAATTTATATGGATGAAATTTGTGACAGCCGCAATTTGGGCTGTAGAAGAAGTAGGGTTTATTACCATCTCTGCAACTAAGAGTATGTCAATTTTTTTATCAACATTAACTGTTGGTCAACCAGATCTTTCGACATCTTGAACACTACCTGTTGCTTTAAACTTCTGAAGGAGCTCACTCAAATAATTCCTCGATATAGGGCGATCAAGGTACCTCTTTTTATAAATACGTTCCGCTATTTGGAAATAGCTGCTACTTTTTTGGCTAGAGGTCGTACCATTTTGCCTATGTAGACACTTAAAAGTCTCGTTATACAATAATTATACAAATATTCAAGGTATAAACACTTTTGCAAAAACTTAGAAAGTAAACAAAACTGAAGAATTAAAAAACGTCAACTTTTTTGACAATTAAGCGAAGGCGAACTTTAGAAACTTTATTAATTAAATGCGAAACTATAATTTAGTAAATATGAAAAGATAAAATATACTTTTCTGAATTTCCACCGTATTACGAAGCTTTTTTAGTTATATTGAATCCAAACCAAGGTTTCGCTTTTTATCTGTTATTACATTTTCAAGATTTGACATAAGACTGATACATTTTTATACGAGTAAATACCTTCATATCATCAACATTTTGACCAATCATTATTAAGCAGTATGTATAACAATTATATAGGTATTTAGTCCAAAAGTAATCTAAACTAATGTAACCCAGGTTTAATAGTTTATTCAATGCTGGATACTTAGGACATTTTAGGTATTTCTTGATTTCATATTTCTCCAAAAAATCAAGTTCTTCTTTCTTGTCACTTATATGAAGTAATTCCACTGTTGTTTCCATTATGGTATTAAGTGTAGGTTTGTGTTTAGTGTCTATTAGGTGTTTTGCATAATGTGACTTATCTGGTTGTTTTAATCTGTAAGATCCTAAGTGTTCACAGTACCTTATGTTAAAATTTATTAATGTCTGGCCGTGATAGATGGCGTTACAATCCGAACAATTTAGTTCTTACTTTAAATTTGACTAACACTGTATATTTAGGGAGTACTTTTAATTTTATTAAGCATTAACTATATCTTTTCATTTTTATGGAATTGGACCAAACATATCCGTAAATATATATTTACTATGAGTTTCGCTTCGATATTTTAATAGAGTTTTGAGTATAAATTTTATGAATATTGAATATTACAATAATCGGAAATCAACTATATTAAGGTATAGGGTTTTCCATTAAGAGCGCAATTTTTTATTTGTTAATAAAACACAGTATGTCAATTGTAATGATTCAAATTTTTATTTAAAATAAATGTTTAAGGTATGGCAATTATAGCTTGAAAAGAATATCTGACAAATGACCATTTCTAGCTGCTCTACAATAGGTTATTCTTTTGTCAAAATTGTTGATAACATTTTCACACAATTGAGGTTCAATCTCACCAATAACTCGAATTATTTCAGCATTTAATTCATCAATTGTTCGTGGATTGTTCCGATAGACAAGACTTTTAACGTAGCCCTAAAGAAAATAGTCCAATGGTGTTAAATCGCACGATCTTGCTGGCCAATTAACATCACCATTTTTTGAGATTACACATTCTCACGAACTGCATCAATATTCTCTTGTGAACGACTTGGACGATGACGAATTGGTATTTTTACATCCAACACTGAACCACTTTGTTCAAACTTTTCCACTATTCTCAATATTGTTGATTCATTTGGACGATTATGTTGAGTATAAAAATCACTTAATTTACGAAAAACAATTTTATTTTAACGTCCATTTTTCATAATAAAGCTGAATTATTTGGACACGTTGTTCTATGCTATATCTTTCCATTTTATAAATTGCCAACTATAGTAGATTTTAAATGTCAATGTCACTTGGAAATTTGAATGACAGATATAAGAATTATAACTTCACAAAAAATTGGGTCCCTAATGGAAAACCCTATATTAATCAATAATAAAATTAAAACAATGAAACTAGTATCTAAATTATTAACATTAACAGCAGATTATAACAATTGTTCAAAATGACCACCTAATTGTTGATTACAGATTTGTATCTTCTTTTTAAACGATCTTTGACAATTTCTGAGCATAATTACGTCAATGTTTTTGAAAACTTTCAGAATATTAACATAAAAGTTTCTCCCTTAAATGCTTAGTATGAGTTAATCAATCAAATGCTATATTAGCGTAACCACCAAAAGTTTACGGATTTCAAATCAAAAATCACAAAAATTAATGTAATTTTAAAATATGTAGCTGAAGACTATCTTTAATTTATCTTAACAACTATCTCTTAAGCTAAGAGAATCTTTGTCAAAATATTTTTGAGGGCGGTTTGATTTTATAAATTATAATTTGTAAAAGTTTCTTCAACTATTGTATTGTTAGTGGAGATATATTCGAAAATTGTTAAAAAAAACATTACAATTTTGTTTATTTGAATACATTAGCAATAAAATTTATTCTAAATAACAGAATTATTACAGAATCATCTGCTGACACATCTAGAACCATGGACACAATACTACGTCACTGTACAGGCGTTCAATCCGGAGGGCTTGGGCCCGAATACAACAGTATTAATAATGACAGATGAAGGAAGTAAGTAAATTTAATATTCAATTCCAACTTTAAGGTTTAAGTTCCTCTTGTTGGTTTGCACCTAACTCTGATGTCGTCTAAATAATCTGTTGAGAGAAACAGCTTCAGGCATCCACACGCCCTGAAAGAGCATAGCAACAAAGCAACAAACAGACCACGGAAATTTAAGTTTAGAATCTTGTTGTAAGGCTCATTTAAAGGTTTTTATATGAAAAAGAAAGAGTTGCCTCCATAATGTTTCAATTATAATTCGTGCAATTTGTACGTATGTTTAAAATTAAAGATGTTAACTTAATATCACTAATCGAACGGCATTTCAGGACGCGAAAGTTACCTTTAAACTTTTTGTTGAGGTTTCCTAAACAAACGAAATAATTTAATATCCCAAAATTAATCGTAGCACACACTTAATTATAATGTGTTGCAAAATATAAGATCCTTAAAAACCCAATACGCAACACAAGATAAGAGTCTAAAGTAAAAATTTTCATCAATACACAGGCTAAAGTACTAGTATTACAAAGACCAAAATCCCATTCTACCGTCTCTTATGGCACAAATCAGTGTCGATGTCGATCTTATGGGTATTGAGTTTTTACAGATCTTATACTTTTCAACGCTTGCTAACTTCCTTGGTGATAATGACAGTTCTCCGAAAATTTTTCTTTCTAGTTTTTTATAAATAATTTTCACAAAAATGTTACTCCAAGACATTGTCCGAGATTCAATTCAATCAGTAGCTTGTAGAGATTGTAGCGTTGCAGAGGTTATAATAAAGATGGTTTTGATGGTTTTTGTAAAGGACAGTTAAACTCAATTTATGAATAGTAGAAATAACAAACAAGTTACCAGATTTTGTATGTTCATCGCTGGAATTTACAGATAGATGTGTTAATTTTATTATCTATAAAGCTTAAGTGGATGAACACAGTTGGTATCCAGTAAAGAAATTATAAAGTTTTTTACATTCACCCATTTACCGTTACAAGATGGAGTAAAGAGTATACAGTTTTAAAATTACATGCCGAAGATATTTGCATTTTTTCTTTAAAAAGCTAAAGGTAATTCACCATCAAGACGTTCTGCAAGTATACGAATTCAATTTATTGCAGACATTTTGGAAATAAACCGTTTTATATGTAAAATTTATGTACTGTTGAAGTTAAGGTAGCTTCAGGTTAGGTGCATTTTACTATATGTTCATATTTCCTTTATTTTATATATTATATTGTTTATTCTTCCTATTCTATTAATATCAATAGATGAACAGCAAAATTGCCTGAAACACAAAAACTCAGGTACGCTGCTTATGGAGAGAAGTTCAGCCTAGATTGCTCTTAACATAAAAACCTAGAAGTCGCTGGTTCAAATCCGGCTCCAATGACCTCCTTATATACGCTCTCTAAAGATCCTAATAATCTGCAATATTTAATCCCAGATCATTTTCTCATATGTAGAACTCTCACAGCTCATCCTGAAAGAGACGTTACTGATACCCCTGAAAGTACAATTGTTATATCGCAACAAATCTCAAAAATACCACAGGTATTTTGTAAAAAAAGGTCTGTTGAGTATTTATATCAGCTACAAATTAGACCAAAGTGATGTAAGGTTTCTCAGAATGTACAAATAGATCAGTTGATATTGGTAAAATATTGATTGGCCCCTTGGTCGTATTTAAGAGGTGTTCCTTGGCAAGGACGGTTCATTCAGTGAACCTTAAATCAAATTCTGGCACATATACCAACCAGGCCCATTTCAAGTTATCGTTAAACTATTAGGTTTAAGTTGTTAGAAAGCTAGTTTTTGACTTCTTGTGTCACTCTCATTAGTCTGTAGACTTACTATTGTGTCAATCGAGACTCCTTTTCTGTTGAATGTTTGTTTTAAATGTAAGAGACCTTCAATGCTCGGGAATATGTTTATAAAATCGCAACAGTTTTTCAATTGCACAAAATATGTAATAATACCCGGTCTAAATTTCTATTCGTGAAATTTTCATCAATCTAATATTCATGCTGCTGTCGATGCGACAAGCTACATCTTCAAATGTCTATTTGGACTTTATTTCAATCAAATAGTTGAAAAATATATTGACCAATTTCTTCTCTTTCTTTTACTTCCTCATCATGTGTTCATTTCTCCTTTAGTATCTATTATTGTTAATGTCCATAGAATCCTATAATATTAATAATATTAATTTTTCCGGTAATTTTCATGAAAAATGTAATTTCTGCTGCATTTATCTATAATTTATGATTCAGGCTTATCTTATTTTTCATATCGAGCCATCGGGAAAAATAATAATTGAAGTAGGTTCTAAATTTTAAATGTTTTGGGTTGATACTTTCGCCGTCTCCAAAGAATAAGTGTTTACCTTGAAATTGAAACTGAAGATTCGTGTCAAATATTTCAATTAGCTCACGCCATATAAAATGACCAATCTTACCACCCTTTCTGCAAACTAAAACTCAAAAATTGTCGGTCGCCTGTTACAAAGTCTTTGCTGGTGAAAGAAGCCGGTAAATTTGTAGTTTATTATTTATTAATGATTGCTCAATTTGTCATTAACTCTTACTCTCTCGTCATAATATTTATTACAACTTGCTAGTAACTCTACAAAATCTATGTAAAATAAAGTTACGTAGTGAAAGTAGCGCAAAGTGAAAAGTGTCATCCTACTTCGTCGCGCATTAAATTGTTCAGTTAAATTGTCAAATAGACCAATAATTATCACATTACATGATAAATTTAATATTTATCGCAATCCCTAATATTATTTACATATAAATTAAAAAGTAGAGGACCCAAGTAAAACCCTTGTGGTACACCAGAAGTGGTGAAAACTATTTTTCGAGGCTTACACTTATCTAATACGACTTATTGAGTTATAAACTAATGTTTTATTTAAGAATTAAGGAAATTATTATATACATTTCTGGTACTAGACAGAAATATTTAATATACAAGGTGGCCCAAGAATGTTTCTATTGAAAAAGAATGAGTTTTAGTCAAAATGCTAACTATAATTTTTCGATTTAATTGTTAATGAAATAAATCCAAATAGATTTTTTCAAAAATTAAATGTTTCTAGATGATTCTGCTTCAATTTTTGTTCATTAGAATAAGGTCACAATCACTAGGTTTAGAAAATCTGAAAAAAGTAGACCTATGACATTTCACAGTTGACTACCATGTATTTGAACCAGTATAATCCAAACAGGTAAAAATATAGTGTCCCTTTAGATTTCTAGCTTTTGCATCATTTCCGGTGAAACCGGCTGTCGGCCATTCTGATTTTTTACGTCAGATCATTCAAAATTGCCGAATTTTAAAAAATATGTCAGAGCGTTTAAAAGTTATAGGGATAGTAGTCCATAAAACGTTTACAGCCGGTAAAACTTATGAGTCAAACCATTAACCATATACAACGGGCTCGTTGGTGTGCATACAAGCGTGGTTTGTATCAAATACCTTACTGAAGTCGGTATACACCAAGTTTACTGATAGTCTATTATTTATTGTAAAATACAAGATATTTCAAAAAAAGCATGGCATAAACAAAATAAGTGAGGTGTCTAAGATGCTCCATTCTCATGATAACGTAAAAATTAAAAAATGAATATGTCTCTGAATTTAGAAAATAGTATTATTTTTTTTGCTAAACTTACCAAACGGTTATATTGAAATAAAACACAAATAAATCCACATCCTTATTCTCTTTTGCCAGTGACGTGCAGCAGCTGTACGAGACACTTTTAACCCCTCTATTTTGTATTATAATAATAATAATAATGTATTTATTTAGCAATAGCTATTTCTTCATAAATATAAAACTAGCTTGACAATTAAAAGCATAAAGAAATATAAATAAAAAAAACAATACAAATGTAAAAATCAATAAAAAACGTAAAAATCAAAGCATACATCACAGATTTTGTAAGTATCTTTAAAATACCACATTGAAAAGAACACAATACTAGATTTGGAAATAAATTTCTCGCAGCCTTTTTTTTAATATTTTGACATTTGGTGAATTTTTAACCATTAAAGGAAGACCGTTTATACAATTTCAAAACTTCAACCAATAATGTTTTTTGCAAAATCTGGGTGTTAAAGCATTCAAATATTAAAACTGTCAGCAGTTCTAACACTGTATGCTAACAAATCAGCTCTCCTTATCAAAAAATTATTTAAATAATGTGAAACGTAATCTACTTAACATATCTTCTATTCTAACATATTTATTATATTCTCATTGCCCTATTTTGCAACACTTACATTTTATTAATATCTTCCCTACTTCAAAATATAAACAAAGACAAACAATACGTAAATTGAGGATAAATTATTACGTTATATATGTTTTGACCAATCAGATAATTTATAGGCTAGTCTACCAAAATATCCATTTTTTTTCCTAGATTTTTACAAACATATTCAACATGCTGACGTAAAGTTAACTGCGGGTCTAACTGAATACCTAGATATTTGTTCTATTTTTTCATCATCTATCATAATATTGAAATTATTTTCACCAAATTAATTACACGCCTGTTGTGTACCAAAGTCATATATATAGTTTTATTCCTATTTAATTTAAGTTTATTAAAACTAAGCCAATTTTTTAATATTTTTAGCTCCGAATTTATCGTATTTACCGCCTCTGCAAAATTTGCTCTTGCTACAGTCAGAACAGCTGCATATAAATTTACAAAACTTTCAGGAAAGTACAATTTTATATCATTTATATATATAGTATAAAGAGCAAAGAGCCCAACACACTCCCCTGTGGAACTCCGTATTTAACTTCAATTTTATCTGATATTTTATTATCAATTTTTGTTGTTCGATATCGATTACACAAATAACTCTACACAACTTAAACTGTTTTTTACGATCTATAGTTTCGAATACTCGCTTTAAATCCACAAACACACTTATAACGATATTACCTTTATCGATATCCTTCTTCCATTTAATCAACACGAACTGACACGCACTATAGCAAGAATGCACACCGAAACCCCGATTGACTATTTCCAAAATTTTTCCAACAACAGGAATGTGTTTATTATGTTCAGTAGAGGATAGCCAACAACATCAAACTGATTTTTTAAAAGTTTAACAGTTAAAACCTCATCTCCCGAGGATTTCTTTTTTAAACCAACTATTCCTAAGTTTATTTACAATTACTTATTCAAATCTCTGAAAAGTGCTGGACACCTCAAATTTCAGTTCATTAAATTATTTATTAAAAGGTAGTACACTCTAAACTAGATCATTTATGCTATTTATAAAAAAATTGTTTAATGAATTTTCCACACTACCATTATTGTTTACCGCCTCTAAGGAAGAGAAATCAACAGACGTTTTTCCTTTACATACTATTTCTTTGAGAGTTTGCCACATTTTTTTACTATCGTGACGATTTTGATTTATTTTCATTTCATAATAATTTCACAACTTTATTTCTCATTCATTTATATTTTTCAATGTCATCGTTACGGTTCGTAAATTTAAAAGTTTTATAAAGTCTATCTCTTTCTTTTTGTAAGGCTTTCGCCTCATCATCAAACCATGGAATTTTCTTGCCAAAAACTTTTTTCTGGAAATATTTTGTGTGCTTAAATTTGTCTACACAGCATTCACATCGGTTGAGGTATACTCCCAGTGCCGCCTATTAGGTCACGTTTAATTTCTTCTATTTTATTATTATCCAACTTCCTAATGAATGCACTTCTCGGTTCACTATATAAAACTTGTGTGAGATTTAAACCAACTACTTCGTGATCACTGATCATAGAATATAATTTATCAGTCTCCTGCAGATAAGCAATATTAATATTTGTAAACACATGATCAACTAGAGTTCTGGAAACATTTGTACACCTAGTAAGTTTGGTAACTATTTGTTGAAAACCCGCCGAAACGACACTAGTTAAAAGTTTTCAAATTCAACATACCTATATGAAAATCAGTCAATGTGTAACAGATTGTTTTTATTCATTAAATAATTAAACTAACTAATTAAATCTACTATAACTACACAAATAATTTTTGCTTTTTTCAATCTTGTATTTTCCAGGTGTTATGGCAAATTTTATCAAATTTCAGACAATAAAGAACAACCAAATTAAACTTGCTAATATATTCCCAATATATCTTAAACGCATTTGAAAACATTTGTGAAATACATTCAATTTACACCGATTTTTCCAAACCGTTTGATATAGTAAATCATAAAAGTTTGAAATTACAAATCCGACGAAGTTTTAGTTCTGTCAGGTGGTCCATAAGGTATCCACTTGGGGCTCTTACTATATACATAATATATATTTTTAAATGACATCATTTTTTGCTTTCTTCGCGGAAGATCTAAAACTGTTCCATACAGTTACATCCAATAACGACTGTGCTCTCCTGCAATTGGATTTGCTCAACTTAACGGAATGGTGTAAAATGAACGGAATAAAGTTTAATTCTGAAAAATGCCACGTTATCACTTTTGATAGATTACGAGAATAGATTGAAGATCGTAGACGAAAATATACTAGATTCGAGTATCACATCAATAACGTTACTCTTAATATAAAGGACGAAATAGAAGAATTGGGTATTACTTGGCAAATCTTGTTCTAAATGTGAAGTCGCCACGCCTTTCGATGCGCGGTAGCAAAAGGGATCAGGCCAGTCCGACAAGTATACATAACTGCACTGGTCATTTCTGTTCCATCTGACTGACTGTACAATTTACCCAAGCGCACACTACCCTTTGTCGTCCGAATACTTTCTCATTCTAACTTCGCGCATCTTACACATTTTTAGAAATTCAGAGCTAGATTTGCCAAGTAATATTACCTCTGATTCACAAGTAACTTTTACAACACATATTTCAAATATGATGAATAAATTGCTGCAGATGCTGAGCTTTTTTCTACCAATTATTCATGATTTTACCCTCATTGATACACTTAAAATATTATATTGCTCGTTAGAACTTGCCCATTTAGAACATTGTTCATATGTTTGGTCACCATACATAATACATACAGGTACGACTACGACAGCCGATACGTTACTATCGAATTGACTGCAACGATGTTCCTACTTCGATGTATCCCTACTTCAAGATATTAATTATACGTTCTCTCTCTTTCATGATGCGTTCTTTATCACTCGCATGGATTCTTGTTATTCAGGCCGAATCTGTATATCAATCAATTGGAGAAAATCTCCTTCCATTAACTAACAGGCACAGTCAAAAATATGTTATAATACTATATAACATTTTCTATAGTGTTATGCTCTTTTATTCTATATTGTGACGATATATACCTCTGTTTAATATTTATGTTTAATATTCTTAATTTTTTTATTACTGAAAAGGGATTTATTTATAATAAATAAATAAATAAATTCAACGATTATCTATTAAGTATTTAAATAATATGATTTATTTTTACATCATAATAGAAACTCAATAATGACACTTTCTTTGATATATTTATTGAATGACGTAGATACGGGTTTATGCAAGAAATTTTGCAGTTTTAATAAAGAAGTTGATTACTAAACCGTTTATTTTTATTTATTCACATTATCTTCGTTTTGGATATTAGCTTTATTATTGTTTCCGGGCGCCATTTTAGGAATGCCCCATAAATTAAAAGGACTCAGTAAACGCTCCAGTGAAAAATCCTCTTCGATGTCTTGAAACTGTGGCTGTCAAATATGAAAATCTATTTCTGCTTGAGGTCAAATCAGAAATATTTCGGCAATGAAAATTCATAAACATTTCTCGATCTCCTTGTGCGGGATTCAAACCAGCGATTTTTTAATTACCTGCCTAAGATACTACCACTGAGGTATACACCTCCTGCGCACTTATTTTTCCAAATTTTGGCTTACTCTTTTCGTCTTTACCTCTCAGCCTGCCTTCGCATCACCTTGATATCTTTCTTTTCCGCTCCTTTAATATATTTATACCTGTTCCAGAAGATTCCATTATCAATTTGATAGGCAACTATAAAGTCCGATTCCAAATTTTTAAAAAATATTTTCTATCCTTCTTGGCTTTATTTGTTAATTTTATTTATTCATTTTTATCATAATATACCTTTGCTAAGGTCAAAAAATTATACAGAAACTATGGAATACAAAAAAATTATTTTACTCCAATTAAGAAACAAATATGAAGTCCTAAAATTATTTTCACCACGTTATTCGCCTGTGAAGTCCTGAAACACTACGTATATACAGTTCCAATTTGGGACGACCCGTTGTATTTTCATTTTGGCGATGTCTGTGGCAGCGTAACCTCCTTAAAGTAGACATTCTCATTGAGTGTTTCTGACAGAAAGATCCTTCTAGAGTATGGCGAGGATCTCATTGACAACTTTTGTTGAAAGATTATAACAGAAACGGTTTTCATTAAAACCAACAACTAGAAACCATGGAATCTGAATCTGACGCAATTCTGTAGTTGTCAAAATGAATAGAAGTAACATAACGAGCACTGATGTCGCTCTGTTAAGATTCAAACGTCGGGAGATAAAGCCGTACTTTTTGGATCAATTAGTTTACAGGGTTCATGTAGAGCAATAACTCTGCTTCGTAATAATCACCGGGATTAACTTTGTTCAAATAGCTATTTTCAGTTTGAAGAGCCATCTTAAGTTTTGATTATTTAATTGCTTGCATCGTGATTTTATTAAAACAAAAACTAGATTTAAGGAGATTGGACAGTAATTGTAATTGGAAAGTAATATTCTTTTTAAAAAATATTCATAATCACAATTAAAAAAATTTCGTTTAAAAAACAGATCGAACAAGCTATAAAGATGTTTTTGTGTTAGCATATGAGCCATATTTCAGTAAATTTTAGCCTCTCTACTTATCGACAATGAAGTTTGTACTTGGCAAAAGTGATTTACCGATACACTTTGAAAATAAGCAAATTCTGAAAGTTGGAGAAATTCTTTCACTGGCGAAACAGTTTTCGTAAGTCTATAACATATTAGGAAATCCATCCACTTTCACGTTTCCACGATAAGCGTATTAAACTAATAGGGACGCTATTTAACTACACTTAGAAATTAGAGGGCATATGCAGCTTGGAGGCTGAACACATCGAGAATTTCTCCAAGTTTGATGATAGCAGCGCTGCTTCGCGTAATTCCAATAAGTCGCTCCAGGCTACATGCGGGTCTGATCGTTCTACTAGAGGGTGAACCAAAATTCAACACTTCACACTTTTCTTCAATTTAAGTACTAATTTTGGAATGCATCGAGTCTAAATTTAGAGCACTAGTGCCTAAATATAAATGTTATCAGAAAATAATGTTTATTATAGTGTCCTTTAATATTTTTTTAAATCTATTTTTATTTATTTATTTATTTAAGTGGCCCATTAATTAATTAATATTAGTTAGAAGAAGTGCTAACAAAAGTGATTAACATGGAGAAAAGAAAAAGGAATAGTTCGATGACATAGTCAAAACAGAATTAAATAAAAGAAATAAACTAAGATTAATAGCATTAGTAAAAAAACGACAGGTCCAACCGAGAGTATGCAGAACAATGGGGAGTGACCAAGCCACTATTAATAAGAAAAAAGGGATTATTTTGAAAACACACTAAAATACATAGAAAAAAACTATAAAACTAATCAAATTAGGAATCCTTCTTGCTCAACGATCATGTTTGTCCACTATCTGATAATCCTCAACCATGACTTTTTCTTTCTTCTTATACCTTTCTTTCCTTCTGTTCTTCCTTGTATGATTGTATGTAGTAAGGTGTATTTTTGATTTCTCGGTATATGGCTCAAGTACACTGTGTTCCGTACTTTGACCGTAGTCAGTAACTTCCTTGGTCGCCCAATTCATCTCAACACTTCATTGTTGGTAACTGTTCATGGGATTTTGAACTCCAGTAGATCCATAATTCAAAGGCTTCAATTCTTTTGATTGTCCATGTTTCGACTACGTACAATAATAGGGACCATACATAGCATTCTAGGAATCTCAATGTAATCCTCAGGTTTAGGTTTTTATTAGATAACAGTGGAGCATATTTCATGAAACCTGCTCTAGAGATTTCGATTCTGCTTTTAATTTTTTCACCTTAATTCAGCTGATCATTTGTTATGGCTTCCAGATACAGAGGAAATAAATAAATTCAAAAATAATAAAAGCCCCGGGAATGGCGAAATGTTTAAGCATGGAGGAAAGAAATTGGAAGAGGAAATAAAAAAATTGTGGAGAATATATGGAAACAACAGCAAATATCGGAACGTCGATCAGAAGCCATATTGTGCCCAATATACAAAAAGAGGATAAAAATAACTGTCAGAACTATAGGAGCATGTCACTTCTGAATGTGTCTATGACAAGATAAACAAAAGAGACTTTACAATATGTTAAAAGAACATGGAATCAGAAGTGAACTAATAAAAATACTACAATTCTCTCTAAAAAGGACAGACAATAACAAAACATCGATATGATTTGAAGTTTAAGATGGAGTAAGACAAGATGACCCACTTTCATCAGTAATAACAGAAATAACAGAGATAAACAGCGAACACACAGAATGAAATTGCAGAAACAGCAGAATATCTCACTAATAATGGCACCCTGGTATGTAAGGAACAAGCAAATATACAGGTGTTAGAGGACACGCCGTTGTTTCAGATAATGAACATCAGAGTAAGGAAGCTATTCGAGGAACTAAGGAAATATTCCAACCTGGAACTAAGGGAACTGACGGATTATACAAGAAATGATAAGAGAAGACATGCCGAGAAAACAACTAGAGGAGGTCATAAATGAGAACTGTGATCAATAAGAGGCCAGGTAAGTTAGACAAGAGGATTAATGCAAGAAGAACAGTAACAACAAATTCTGAAATAGAAGACCAACACAAAAAACAAAACGAAGGAAGAAGAAAACTAGAGGGAGAAAAGCGCTGGATGGTACCTCAAACATAAAAAATAGAAGACAGATGTATGGACTGCTTCCGGTCATGATTCTTAATAAAGTACAATATCTGAGACAATGAACATAATCAGAAATGCTAATTCAATGATGCTTTATTACATACGTAACTGGTTTACAGGATACAGGTTGTTACTTCTTATAATTTTCACTTAATAGTTATGTTGACTTTGCAGGATTACACTATGATTATTGAACTTAAACTTTTGGTTTTACATCAATTAACTTGATCATAAATCGTGATTCAAACTTTGTTATTTAATATTGTTGATGCTTTACTTGTATTATGATAAGAATATGCACTAATGCAAAAAAATCCGTTGGTCTTTTGACCTTTTTCAAACAACTTTTTCTAAATAATGCTTAGGTAAAATTTTTTGGGTCTTCTTGTTTATTAAAAAAAACTACTCGTTTGATAAAAAATCTCTGTTCTATAATAAAAATCAGAAGAGGCAAAACGTTGTGTAAATAATAATGTGTATGATGAAATCTGAATACGTAAATGATTAAAATGGAGGTAAATAAATTGCGTTCTGTTTTTGATTCAAAGCTGACACTTTGACTATTCATGACAAGAAACAGCACGTTGTCAATAATATTGAAAACTTGTAATTAATTGTGATTTAATCCTTTGGTTCGAGATGTTACCAAACTTTGAACAATTACGAAGTTAATTTATATATTATTTAAGATTTTATGAATTATAAAATTATCTTATGAAAACTTCATTTGAATTTTGAACAGGATAACTAGAATATAATAGGAGTAAATTTGTGAGTTAATAATGAGGATTGATTAGACGTGTGATGAGAGGTGATGGAATGTGTACAATAAGAGAGGACTAAGGTCGAAGCCAGGAGACCCGCCCTTAGTATGTGTATGTGTGTGTGTGTGTCTTCATTTCAAATATGTTTCACCTCTGGCTACGTTTAGCAGTTGAGTTACCGTGCACATCTTCCCTCCGAAACATTGAAAAATATTTCAGAAATGACGCTGTTCCCTTGAAGTACTAATCCTCAATATCAATATTCTCTGTAGAGGATTTACGACATTTAGACACTTTTAAAAAATATGCAAGTAATTCACTTTCTGTACAGGTTTATACCTGACACTCTGTGTACAGCACCAGCCACAAATTCACCACATGTTTTTTTATTTACTTACTAATAAACACAATTTTACAACCTCCGCTTTATGATTTCAGGAGGAATTCCGGTATAACTTTTTTTTCAATTCCCATGGTACAGAGTAATAAGATATAACTTACTGCATTTATCCGTGGCATCTATTATTGAATGAGTTGCTATGACAATGTTAACATACATAACTGATCCTTGAATATTTATCATTTTAATTTGCATTTTGTCATGGATGTAATTTTATTAAATCGTAATGTATAGAAATAATTTAATAGATTGTTAATATACAGGGTAGGTCACATTAAACAGCAGGATTTAAAACTAATATTTTATTTACGTACCGTAAATAATAAACCTTGTGTATTCAAATAGCGAGTTATAAGGGGTAAAATACTACACTTACTAGAAAATGGAAATCATCCTTTTTAACGGTCGTGCATAAAATCTTATATATTTCTAGTGTTACGAGCGTTTATTGGCCTCATTAATAATGCTCGCCTAACGACAAGAGCTCTTACCTGGGAGTTGCAGTACATAAAGGCTTATTTTACGCCCTTGATAAAAAATGCTAAAATCGATTAGTAGATCGTTTTAATCAACGCATTTAAAAATACCGCTGTTAAAAGAAAGAACCCCTTAAGAATTCCTCTAAATGAAAAAGGTTTTGGCATGATTCTTGGATCATGAACAGGTCACCTTATAAAAATAACAATCCTCTTCAAAGACCGGCAAACATAAAATTTGGTCAATAATATTATGGACCACAAAAGTCTCATCATATTTCAATTTGTTAAAGACTCTAATAAATTTACTAATATTAAAATTATAGAATAAAATGCAGAAGAATTTAATCTAAAAAGTATTTCTCCAATTTTGCGACAAATGTTAAAAATTAAAATTATTTGAATGTTTTATATTAGGAAAAATGTTACCAAGGATCTTTCTGAAATAGCCTATAAGATCAACGGTTTCAAAATTTTACTTAAACCTATAATGTTTACTAAATCCGTTTCAATCTCTAGGAAAAGCAATAGAAGTATGACTGTGACAGTATAAGAATTGTGATACTGCCAAATCAGTCAATGGTATCTTCTGGGTTCAAACTTATGATTAGAAAGTATTTTCTCTGTTCGATTTTACTACTTATAACAGTTTATTCGTAAGAGACTTGTTAAGAATTTATGATGATTTACTGGGCTGCAGAATCAATATTAATTAATTAATTAATTTAGGGCCAATATACGTATTTGATAATGTGAAAGTCTTAATTTTTCGAGGAAATCTTTTCAACAATTTGCTGAATATGTTATTAATGTCAAATGTGAAAATTAAGTGGAACATTAACAATAACAATAATATTTATTAGAATCCTAAACATAAATATTTATCGCATGTAGCCCTATATAATTACTTATGTAATCCGAATATTAATCCCTTAACGACGAAAAATGTTATTTTTGTATTTGGGCTTAAATTTCAAAAATAATATTTTCTGATGTTGAAGGTTATTGATTACAAACAAAATTTAATTTATCAATAAACATTATAGTTTAGTATCCAGAAGGACGTTACAGTGTTAAGAGATAAAAGGCTGATAAAAGTTGTTTCATAGCTAAACCCTAAACAATAATATAATGGATAATGAAATTGATATTTTCCTTTTAATCAATTGCTATTGCATGATTTACCATTCAATGGATTTGTTTCACAAAAGATTTATATAAACATTTTGTTTGCATTAGCTATTATCCCATAATATTAATGAAATTGCTTCTAAATTAAACAGGATATTAAAAAATCGTTTAGTAACATAGAAAACACCTATATTTATAATAAAATATAATTTAAAAAATATATAAACAAAAAAGTTTAAAAATATTGCCAAATTTTTAATTTTATAATGGAATACAAAAGCATTCCAAGAATAAAAATAGATGTGTAAACATTATAGAGTGTGATTCATAAAAATATTCAAAATAATATTTTGCTATATTACATACGGTTTAATATTATCTCCTAATAGATTTATTTATATAGTTCACTAAAAGGAGTATTTTTAAATTAAAGAGAGATTAGCAAAAACACAAAACTTACTCCGTACCACACTTTGCCGTATGAAAGCAAATCATGGGTACTCGCGCAAAGATTAAAATCAAAGATTACAGCAATGGAAAGAAAATACTAAAAAGAATAACAAAAATGGACAGAATAAAAGATGACCAAATAAGTGCTAGACTGAACATTGAACCAATAACCACCAAAACAGAAGAGAATTTACTTAGATGGTACGTGATGGAAACATGCTAAGAGTAAGCGAATACATCTTAGTAAAACAACTATGGGAAACTGGATGGAATGGAAAAAATAGAGGAAGGTACAGAAAAACTGGAACCAAGAAATAGGCAATATATTGAAAAGGAAAGGAACTATATGGAGAGAGGCTAAAACTATGGCGACAGAAAGGAAAGAGTGAAACGATACTGCAGAAAACTTATAAAAGCTAATTGGACGTTAACCAACCATGCAATTAATTGTATACACTTAATTATATGTTGAGAAAGCCTTCCACAGTCTGAAGAATGTTCAGAACCTGATTTGCGGAGAAACCGATTAAGTTTTCTCAATGTTACGACTTCCACTTTGAAACCATTATGATAATGTATATACACATTTGGCTTAAATATTTGTAGTCATACACGAACCCCATGCGAGTGATAAAGAACGCGTTATGAAAGAGAGAGAACGTATTATTAATATCTTGAAGTAGGGATACATCGAGGTGGGAACATCTTTCCAGTCAATTCGATAGTAACGTACCGGCAGTCGCGGTCGTACCTCTAATTCGGTTGAGAGGGAACACATTGCTGCCCTTACCTTAAAATTTTGCCTATCTCATTTTAGATACTTTCTAAACCTATATACTAACCATCACATTTATTGGAATAGTACATAAAAAATGTAAAGGAGCGAAAAGTGATGTGACGCTACAAATTAATTTATTACATATACTGAATTACAAAAAATATTAGTAGTTTTGTAGTAAACGCACTAACTGTGAATCAGTTTTCAGATAATACCAATCCTTCAGAAATCATATTTTTATAAGATTCTAAAATTAGGCTGCAGTTGGTTTCTAATATTAATTTCACAAGTTGCCTAGAACATTATGAATATTTTGGCCGTTTTGACAGATCCAACATCAGTTTCTCGCATAGAGAAAGGTTCATTTTAAAAATATATAAGATATAAGTACTTTTATTTGCTGTATCATATTCAATAAAATATTGCGTTTTTAATGTTGTTTTATGAGTAAAAGTGTTTTCAGTAATATAGTACAGAATGCATTTTATTTTTCTAATGGTATATACATCAGCACATCTCCTCCACCGCTTTCATTATCTTCCTCCAAAGAGTTCCGTTTTGCGCTGCCTTTCGCCATCTTACTTCTACCCTTCCTACGTCTTCGATAACTGCATTCAGCCACTTTCTTTTTGGACGTCCTCTTTTCTTCTTTACTATTTCTCCTTCCATTAAAGCTTTTTTTGTACGTCTTACTCCCGACATTTTTCTATGTACCTAGCCTAACTCTCTGGGCCCTTATGAATTATACTAAGTTTGGGTGGCCGTAGATCTCTTGGAAATCTTTATTGTTCTTTCTTCTCCATCTCCTCTTTCTGTTAGAACCCACGTCTTGCAACCATTCACCACTGTCGGTCTTATCGCAGTTCTATATATTCTGACTTTCGCCGCTCTGGATAACTGGTTCGATCTTATTAGTATATTCAGACTGTCTTAGACTATGCAGCCTTTAATTATCCTCTTTTATATTTCTATATCTTCTTTATTCATATTGGTCAACATAGCTTCCAAATATTCAAAATCGTTTATTTTTTCGATGTTGTCTCTGTGCGACTCTAAATTTAACAGTTGCTACTTCTGTCGGGACTGCTTGTCTCAAAATTATAGAATACTTTCTTCATTTCATTTTGTGAGCTTGTTAGTACCGCCAAAACGTCTGCTTATATGAAGTATAAGTCCTTTGGTTACTTAGAATTTTTCAAAGAATTGGCCTTCTAATATAACTCTGCTCTGTACATTTTTCAATGTTATCTTTACCAGTTTAATAACCTTTTTTCGAACTTCTACTTTCCTCAATTCTTCCGCAATGTTTTTCCTCTTTATTGAGTCGTAGGTCTGCCTAAAATCTACAAATACAATGTCAGATTATGTTCGTAAGACATTAATGATCATTTTTATGATAAATATATTTTCTGTTGTTCCCCTCCCTTCTCTAAACCCTCACTGATATTCTCCTATGTGGTTCTGTTAATTGTTCAATTTATTGCTAATGATTCGGGCATTTTCTCCTCTTTTCAGATAATCTAAATCATTCTACAAATTCTTTTTGTCAGCTCTTTTCCCCCATATATAATTATAATTATTTCTGCTAGTATTCCATTCTCTCCTGCAATTTCGTTATTATTTCATTTTCCTATCTCCTTTTCTATCTTTTCTTCTGTGGGTTCTTCTAGATCTCGTTGAAATAATGGACACTTTTCGTTTTCCAATTGTATCTCTTCTTCGTTTCTTTTTAGTAACTCCTCAGAGTGCCCTACCGATCTATTTAATTTTCCCTCGATGTCCCCTATCAAGTTTCCTTCGTTGTCACTGCTTACTGATAGTCTGCACCCAGCTTAGCTTTTTTTCTTCTGTCTTGTATTCCCTCCACTTCTTTCGCTGTCTTTATAATTAGGTTTTCTATTTGATTCCATTCTTCTTCGATTTCACTGAAGTTTTACATCCGCTCCAGATAAGGTTTAAATTTGTCTACCAATTGCTTTTGTATATTCTAGTTCTGAATTTTTTGCACATCATATTTGAAGCGACTCTTGCTATTCTTCTGCTTCCTCTGCGACAGGTGTTGTTTTATCTTAGCTATTAGTAAAAAATGGACTGTATTCGCATCTACACCTCTATAGTTTCTTACATTATGTACTTTTGATGCTTCTGTTCTATAAGAAAGTAATTTGATTCTTGATCCTTCCATCCGCTGTCCATATTACTGTATGCTTTTCTTTATAATGGAAACTAGTACTGGCAATTTTTAAATCATGTTTGATGCAAATTCCATCAAAATTCTTCCATTATATTTTTTAACCCTCCTTACAACTAATCTAGAAAGTAGATTTAGTTTTTTTTTATAATTAAATCTATTGGTTAAAAGAACGAGAGATGTACTTATAAAACGATTTTCATTACAAGAAAGAATAAATTTACCACTGAGAATTTAGAAAAAAATGTATTCATTCATTTTGAATAATATCAGAAGCCTTTCACGGAATAAGCATCATATAAAAATTCAAAACAAACCGTTTTTTTATAAAATATTAATACAAAAGATATAAAAATAAAAACAGTGTAACAGAATTAATTCTGTATCAATTATCACTTATTTCCATAACCCAAAAAACCATAAAAAGGAAAAAAAAATGTCAAAATACTTTTTCGTCTTTCCGTTTTCATTTTGCACCCGGTATATAGGGTTTCCCAAAAGTCCCGGGACGAAGCCATAAGTTTCTAACGATTGAAGAAAAAATCTGAAAATTTGGGGCCATAAAAATTACATTTTTAGATGCTTTAAAACATTCATACACTGGGGAGTTTTTTTAGGAGGTGATAACCCCTCTCGAGATTCACCTTATTTTAAAGGTAATGAAAAAAGAAACATCCCCAAAACCAAAACCCGGTATCTTAGTTATTTTAATAGTTATACTACCAAATGAGAAAGAAACATGTTTATTACGATTTTTATAATAAATTTTCAAATTGTCGACCTTCCTCAATTTCGCAATAACCCAAACGCTCATAAATGGAATTTTGAACCCTTTGGTGCATATGCCTAATGATATTGGTGATTTCTTCAAGTATGCGATTGGTTGTTTCTGGATTTGTTGGATACACTCTACTTTTTAAAAACCTCCAAAAGAAAAAATCCAGTGGTGTAAGATCAAGAGATCGTGGTGGTCACTCGATTTCAACTCTTCTCCCCAATCCAACTGTTTGGAACCATGCAACTTAAGAAGTCTCGGACTGCTCGGCTAAAATGTGGAGGAGCACCATCTTGTTGGAACCACTTATTGTCAATACCATTAGAGCATACGGCACGAACACTTGGAACCACTTGATTTTTCAACAGTTCTAGATATCTGCCTTCGTCCAAATTTCCATTAATAAAAAAAGGACCAATTACTCTATCTCCCATAATTCCAGCCCATACATTAATTTTCTGCAGTGTCTGAGTATGATCTTCTTTTATTAAATGTTGATTTTCGTCAGCCCAATAACGACAATTCTGCCTATTAACTTTACCAATTAAGAAAAAAGTAGTTTCATCAGAGAAAACAATATTCAGGAGAAAATTACCAGAACGAAATTATTTGTGTTACAAAATAATACAGGGCGGCGTACTGGACACAACAAGTGCGTATCAGTTTTGATACACATGGCAGTCAACGTGTCAAAATATCAGGTTTTGTTTTTGGAGATGTGTTTCTTTTTTCATTACCTTTAAAATAAGGTGAAACTGGATAGGGGTTGCAATTTAAAAATGTTGGCGTTATTACCCCCTAAGAAAACTCCCCAGCGTTTGAAACTTTGAAACCTTCTAAAAATGTAGTTTTTATGGCCCTTTAGTGATCTCCAAATTTTCAGATTTTTTCTTCACTCGTTAGAAACTTATGGCTCCGTCCTGGGACTTTTGAGAAACCATGTATACACAAATAGATAGATTTAAGTAATAAAATAGATAACGATAAATAGTGCTTCACTAGTAAGTATTTATACAAATAGTCACACTGGATTTTGACGACCTGAATAAGTTCCTGTTAGATAAACCGTTTTACGATCTCTATTAATTACATACACCGTTAGCAAATTCCAATGAAGCTTATAGAATTAATTTCATTGCAATGGAATTACTTAAAATTTCGTTTTACAAGTCTTGTGTAATTTTCAGTATCTATGTAATAATACACATTATATGTAACCAGAATATACATGCCACCGCTGAATTCACATATCATAAAAATGGTATTTTTCCATAAGATATGTATTTTTCCACAAATAGTGTAAAATACTAGAAAATTGGTGGCATCAGAAATACCACTAGCTATCATATCAAACTAAAGAAAACAATTTGTCCATGTTATAAATTGGCCTTTAGCTTTGTCTTATTCAAAATTCAATTTAAAGCAAAAATATTTCGGTAAATTATTTAGGACTTTAAATGTATAGATAGATGAAAAAATATAAAAAATAATGTCCTTTACCATTTTTTTCGTTGTTCTCTGGAGACTCGATGGAATTGAAAACTGCGGTTGGTGATAAAAAACTGATGATTGTTGAGATTGAATTTTAAGTTTTGAACTACCCAGCACAATGACAGTTCTGTTTTTAAATAACGCCGTATTTAGATATTAAAAACGACTGTTTGTTTAAAAAGTTTTCGAATATTGCTTAAATTTCTTACCAAGATTTTTTTGTGATATCTATTATTAAGTAAAGTGATTTTTTGTAATAGTGATAACTGACACGCAATCAATAAATATTACATATATTCGCCATGACTTAATTTTCAAAAAGCTCAATAAAAAAACTAATTAATGTGACAAGTGATAGTTTTTGACATTCAAGACATGAAGCAACTTGCTCTGTCAAATATTAATATATTTTTATTATACATACCATATTGTTTTACTGGTTGCACTAACCAAATATAGCCTAATAATGTTAATATTATAATATATCCATTTTTCCATGAAAGATTTGAACATTAGAATAATGTTTTTTATGGTTTCAGATAGTAATTACCTTTATATACATATAACCCTCTTTTCCAAATAGTTTTATAGTGACCTCTGCAGGCCTGTTGTAGTCAGTCCTGATTAACATACTAATAATCACATTCATATGTTTGTGTTTTTTGGTCTGGCGATTATTTTAGAGCCCTTTGGCGATTTCCCTTGTCTGTCAACTTGTCTGTCCAGGCGTCGGACCGCTTATTTCCCATATCCTGCTTGTTGAATCTGATGAATTCTATACCAACAAGCTAAATATACAGCAAAGTATAAACGAAATTAATTGTTAGACTAATAATTACGTTAACTTTTACAGTACCTGGGAAACCAAGAAATTTGTCTATTCTGGACTTCACCTCACACACCATTCTCCTTCAGTGGGAAAATCCATTAAAGAAAAATGGTGTTATTGAAGGGTACAGGGTGTATTACATTCACAATAATTTCACAGAAGTTTGGCCCGAAAAAATACCATACGACGAACCCAATATTGTCTACAATTTAACGAAACTCAGTAAGTTTTATTTAACATATTTTTCTAGTTCTTTAGTATATAATGTGACAATTTAATTTTCAGAACCAATGACTGATTACACGATTTTTGTCAAAGCATTTACCCAAAAACACGAAGGCTACCCCTCTGATTCTTTACTAGCTTCTACAGATATCCATGGTCCACCTCCTCCAAAAATATTGAATTTGTCTTGTCAAGCTAATGAAACTATCAGTGTCCAAATTGGAAAACCTGCTAACTTCCATTACTCAGTGGACTATTATTACATATATATCAAACTAGGAGATGCCCTTTATGATAATATTACAATCCAAAACAAGAAAGATCACACGGAAAAAACAGTAAATATTATACAAAACTTTTATCACCTGATAACAAAACATTAAATTATTTTTTTTAGTATTCTCGTAAAAATGTTACCCCAGACGCAGACTACGAAATTCAGGTCCAAGCTTCAATAAAAAGTAATTTGACCAAAAGGTTAATCTTCGGACAAATTTCCTCGCCAACTTACATCTATATTTCCAAAAATTGTGATAAACCTATCGATGATTATTTGGCCCACGCTACAAGTGAACTTGGAGCAGGTATAATAGCAGGAGTACTCTGTGCAAGCGTTGCTCTCTTATTAGCTGGACTAATCTATCTAATATGGAGGTAATATTAAAAATATTTTTCCAACGTAATTTACTAATTTCTATTATTTTTCAGTAAATGTTTTCGTGCCCCCTATTATTATTTAGACAACCCACAATGCTCAGCTGCGGCTCTAGATTGGAACGTCCAGCCTGAACCCACAGCAGAATATTCAGGACCAATCCCTGTCTCTTTGTTCCCCAGGCACGTTCAAGAACTTCATGCTGATGGGGGTATTGGATTTACCAAAGAATATGAATCCATTCAAAGTGAAACTGACGCTGTAGTCAGCTCCGAGGAATCACAACATCCTGATAACAAGCCAAAGAACAGATATCTGAACATTATTGCTTGTAAGATTGTTTTTTTATTTTTTACTAAAAAATGCTAAAAATTAGATATTATTCTTTTGTAGATGATCATTCTCGCGTCCAGCTATTGCCAATGAAACGACAAAAAGGCACTGCTTATATTAACGCTAATTATATTGACGGATTTCAATTGAACAGAGCTTACATCGGTACTCAAGGTCCATTACCTTCAACTTTTGATTGCTTCTGGAGAATGGTTTGGGAACAGAGAGTGTACATCATTGTTATGATCACCAATTTGGTAGAAAGAGGAAGGGTAACAACAAACGTATTCAAATAATATATAATATTACTTTTTTTTAACTTACAGAGGAAATGCGACATGTACTGGCCTAAAGAAGGATCTGAAATTTATGGAGTTATTCAAGTTAGATTGATAACAGAAGACATCATGGCTACCCACACTGTTAGGACTCTTGGAATTCGTCATCTGCGAGTAAACGTAAACGTAACTAGATATTATCTACACGTAAAATATTCCTTATACTTCATATTGTTTCAGGTTAAGTCCAAGAAGAAAGCTGATTTAACTGAGAGGGTTATCTACCAATATCACTATACCAATTGGCCCGATCATGGTACACCAGACCATCCTCTACCTGTTATTCATTTCATCAAAAAGTCAGCTGCGGCAAACCCACCCGATAGTGGACCAATTGTTGTACATTGCAGGTAATTTATGTACCTCAATAACATTCTGCATGATGAAACGTTGTTTGTCAGCACAATAATTAAGTTTTATTTATAATCAAATTTCTTGAATAATAATCATTTTTAGACCTAAAACTACGTCTCATCATTTTATTTAATTAGCATTATGCTTTTTTCTACGGATATGTTTTTCTATATAAACCTCATTTTTAGCGCTGGGGTTGGCAGGACTGGAACGTATATTGTACTAGATGCTATGCTTAAACAAATAAAACACAGAGCGGAGGTGAATATACCGGGATTTTTGAAATACATCAGAGCACAAAGAAACTTCTTGGTGCAGACCGAAGAACAGTATATTTTCATTCACGATGCATTGGTTGAAGCCATCGAAGGTGGAGAGACTAATATCTGCAGGGAACACTTCCCTAGATATGTCTCTTGCCTTCAGAATAAAAATAAGACTGAAGAGAAAAACGAGCTATGGAAATCCTTAGATTACCAGTTCAGAGTAAGTATTCCTGGTTTCGAAAATATATATTTTTAGTAATATTAACCCGGGAGGCTGGCATTTGGCAAAGAAACCTATTCGTGCCATTTTTACTGTCTCCAGCCTTGCTCTCTACTAACACCCACTCATTTTGCCCCTCCCCAAAACTCCTTATGAAAGTCGGAATGTTTATGAAAGGGCGTGTATCAAGATTTCTGTTATAGGATGTAGATAAGCCGTACAGTTCTACAAGTATTAATAAGAGGTTTCGTCCTCCTCTTCATATCTTAAACAGTTCATATGTGTTCTTTACAGCCCCAAATTGGGATTCTAACAGTTACCGAAGTTCCTGTCTGCATTTATCTTGATTTGTTCCGAGCCAGTAGATCTTTGATCTTCCTGCTGCAACAACCACTTCCTTTCCATGGCTTACTTAGTGTCTTTTACATTCACTGATTGAGAAATAACGATATTTGCACCTTGTCTAACGCTATTATGAGTTCGAGCCCATAGAAATCGTCGTCGATCGAGCTCATCAGACCATTATCTACCCACTATTCTCTTGTGACCCGGTACTTCGAACACTTGGCGTCTATACGCACTCCTGTGAAAGAGCCAGTTTTATTATAGGCCGTCAGACTTCTCTGAGACCGTCGAGTAAATGCATATGAAAGAGAAAAATGACATCTTCTTCTACAGTTATTTCATTTCATTAGAAATACAAATAGTTTTCTAAGGATGCGTTTTTCTTTCTAAAATCTACGCTCTCTTGAGTATGAGAAACACTACTTGCAATACCTGTCAGAAAAGCTCTGTTGTACTTCGCTTCAGTTAAAGCACCCTTTTAGCCTTACAATTCCCGATATTTTACTCATCGGAATCGAGACAAGTAGGTAGAACAATTTAAACAAGAACTCTTGTGCTATAGAGTGAGTTGTCATCATCGCCCTAGTTTTTTCATCTTTTCCACTTACCTGTGAAGTTGCCACATTGTAATGATAAACCTGCTAACTACTCTCTTAATCTGCGGCTTGTAAAGAAAATTTACTTTAAAGAGTCTCCTCCAGAGCTACAGATTTTCCGAACATAAAATCGCTTAATTTTCTCTTTTTGGTGAAGAGCATCATATCTGCCTTTAATGCCCTTACGGCTACTTGCGTATACTCGCAGACTGCGATTGCTTTCTTTCGCATTAGATTTGTAGCCACCGATGAGATCATCCTTTGAAGGCCCCTTCTGGCTAGCAGTACATCCTTGCCTTAGCAAATGCTCCTTTTACTTGAAAGAAGAAAATTATTTATTGGTCTTCTAAAGCATTTTCCACCCTTTACAGTATGGATTAAGGGGACCATTCCTATCGACCTCCCTTGCCCATTCCTATGTTAACCTGAATGAAAAAATCTATCTACCTTTAGTATGCCTTCTATTACATATCCAATATACATACTCTTCATATCATTTGTATTGTTTGCAGTTGGTTGTTAGCTTTGTACCCAAAGATTATCACCTAGATGCTGCTAATAAACCCCATAACCAACCAAAAAATAGATGCGCAGTAATCGTTCCAGTCGAAGCTTCAAGGGTTCATCTAACACCAAAACCCAGTGAAGGTGGCTGTGATTATGTCAATGCAACATGGTTGCCAGGATTTCACAATCTTCATGAATTTATCATCACTCAACATCCTCTTAAGCACACGATCATTGATTTTTGGCAAATGGTTTGGGATCATAGTGCTACATTTATACTCATGATTAGTTTCATAGATAATTCTGAATATGAAGTTTTTTGGCCAATGGGAGATAGGCTCATAGAAAATGACACTTTTAAAATAAGACAGACACATGAAAATGGAAATGGAATGTATTTTCTTAGAGAGTTTTCAATGAAGAGTGTACAGGATGACTATGAAATACCAGTTAAAATGTTACACTGCACCAACTGGCCCCACCAGATCAACTCTATCGCAGACCTATATCACTTACCAAATGTTGTAATGGAAATGAACAGAGTTCAAAACGGACCCATCATTGTTGTTGACCGGTATGTCTTAACCAAATTCTTTACTTCAATATTTATTTGGCTTTTTTTAGATTTGGAGGTACTGAAGCAGCCACTTTCTGCGCTTTGACCACCCTCAAAAAGCATTTACTTTATGACAACAAAGTAGATGTGTACATGTACGCAAAAATTTACCACACACGACGACCTGGTATCTGGATCTCCAGTGATGATTACCTTAAGCTTCATTTGTGCGTACAGACACTCTGCAACCCACCAGATCCCATGATTCAAGAAGTAACTCCTGATTTATATGCCATTAACGTGGTTAATGCCAATGGTAACGCTGGAAATGCCAACAATGAAGGACCAGCTAATGCAAATGATCATGTGAGAGTCCCTCCAGAAGGTATGGAAGCTGAGGCTGCAGCTGTCTAAGTCTTTCTTGTATTTCAGTGTGTAGAATGTTTTTGATAAGTGTCTGTTAAATGTACAAGTTATCGTGTGTTTACAACAATCAGAAGACTTGTTCTGAAACGCTGTTATTTTGATGCACAAATATGTATATATAGTATTACCTACAAGTGTGATTGATCTCTTTTAAATATATTCTGTATTGCGCATCATACTTGTTGTTCCATCCTCCATCTAAGTCGTTATGGTAATTTTTTTTTTGTAAAATTCCTCAGACAGATAAATTTTTATTATTAAAAAAGAAGGAACTCATTGGAAAGTTACTTTTATTCTCTATACATCTGTTGAATTTAATTTATTCTTTTGACAATTGAATCAACATAGATGAAGATTTTTATTACTTTATTTTTGAGAGTGTATTAAATATCCCCTCTGTCATATATCTAACGTACAGTCATTGTTTATTTTATACTAAATACCTAAAAATGTTTTCCACTGACTTCTGGACAATTTTTAGTGTGCTTACTTTTTGCAAAATTTCTCTAACGTAGAGGTATGTATCTTATTAGTTGATGTAATTCCTGTATGGATTTTTTTATAAATGTTAGTTTTAAAACAATAGCTATAAAGAAATATAAAGGTGTTAAATTAAACTTGTAGACGCTTTAATATGTCCCATAAATGAAATATTGAAATATTTCTTTACATCTAATTCAAAATGAGGAAGAACAAGGTCTTGTTAAAAAAACATGCTGCTTTATGGTTATTGACTTTTTATAAATAATTTAGCTTCTATTTACGATTGGATTATTTATAATCTACAATTGGAAAAACAAATAAAATAACAAATAAAATTTTATATAAAATCATTAGAATTGACAAAATTGTTCGTAATATGATTCCTTTATTCATTTCGATAACTTGCACGTTTTTGCATATTATATAAAGCCCTACTTTTACTTTAAACCAGTTAGAATGCATAAATATATAAAACCTGATCTACAGACTTTTATAGATGCACGTAACTATTTATTTAGAATAATAAGCGTAGAAAGGATATTATTTGACATCATTTCATCAGTGGGGATAATCTTCTGTTATTTCTTGCATTACCTTTAATTTGTATGGACGAAATGTGTTTTTCTTTAAGAATCTTAATCGTAGATATTTGAACTAAACAAATTATTCATGTTAAACCTCAAATTACTCGTATATACAGCGAATAGTGCACCTATGTTGAACAATTTATATAAATTTGTAAAAACTGAAAATGTAAACCTTTTTGCTTTTCTTTTAATATTAGATGAAAATACTGAGATATTGCCGGCCATCCATTCTTTAATGACTACCCTATAAATTTGAAAGTCAATTAACTCAGAAACTAAAGAAATTTTTCATATTTGACAGGAATGTATATAGAATAAAAAGCCTTTTGAAATGAGTTAGCACTCGTTTCTATATAATTTTTTATAGAAGTAGGTATACCTCACAAGGAGTTGGAATTTGTGTTGATTTTTAAGAAAAAATATTAAAAGAAAAAATATTAAAAGAAAAAATTGGTCTATTCGAAATGACGAGTTGGAGAGGGAGGGGAGTGGTCATTAACATTTATGATGCGCGCTGTATACATTTGCAGTGTTTAAAAAATTAAAATTTTGAGAATGTTTTCCGAAATAAATGTATTGCTAAATGTTTCTTAAAAATCTAATCGTTTCTAATTATTTGTTGGACATGGATAATATGTATAAATGTGATTTCAAAGCAATATAGTTACGTTTAACATTCATAGATTTATAAAAAAAAAATGACGTACTTACATTCATAGTTACTAATGACTTAATATATATTAAATTTAATTAATTAAATTGGATATACATAATGTGTTATTTACAAAAGGTGGCAGTACGGTTTCTTAGGACAGTAAACATGAAATTTCCTAAAAGGTAACTTGAACATTTAATAAGACTGCTCTAATGGAATGGAACTAAATAATTTTTTTATTTGCAAAATTTGACATGGTATAATTTATCGCTAACTTAAGCGACATTTGATGAGATAAAAGTTGGCAAATGTCATTTAGACGATCATAAATGCTAAAGAAACATCATGTGCATGCTTCGAGTCTTATGAGATACCGTATTGCTAATCTGCTTATACTTATGTACACTGTTATTTGTGTTTACCAATCGTAACATTTACTTTTTGTTTTGAACCCTGCACTTATCAGCTATTGAAAAATGGATCACTTTTTGAGGTTTAGCTTAAATCTGTTTGGCATGAATTCGCTGGTTTTTCAGACTCTAAATTTGTGTTGTTCACTGTTTTTCAAATTATCTTATTTTTAGGTGATTTCCTAGATTACTAAGAAATTAGCTACAGGAGAAATAGTTTGATACACTTTACATTTCACACAATGGCTCTTGTTTGTAGTTTTACTAAGTTATAAGTGTTGGATTAGATTAATCACATTTTGTCACTATGCCATCCCAACACCCCGTTTTATATATAAGAAATGCATGGTTTAATAATAATTATTAAAAAATTAAATTTTTTTCTGTACGCCCTGTATAAACATTTCAATATCTAAATTTTTTGGCATGCTTCATTATATTAAGATTATATTTCTTATTTTTTGATATTATGAAAACAGTATTAATATAATGTAGACATCTCGCAATTATGCTATACAATTACTCCCAAAAATTTTATGTCTTATTTAATTTGCAGAAATCCCTCTTGTTATCGTGGATCATTTGAACAATAGAAGGAATTAGAGTAATAATTATATTTCAAGTTATAGTGTAGGTAAAAATATATTGTAAAGTTCATATAAACATGGTAAACGAATGGTTGAAATATTTTATTTTTAAATTGACTGGATTATTTGTAATATACAGGGTATTTCACTTCATAATAAATTCTTTAATTTCTGAGCCCACATTTGGTCTAGAGTAATTCAACCAATTTAATACTTTACTATCATTTCACGAAACCTTTAGTAGTGTTTTCCTACAAAAATAATTTATATTTTTTTTATTAGCAAGCCTAACGATATCTAGCAGGAACACATTACTTATGCAATTTTTTAAATACTATTCGCACAGATTATATTATAAAAAATATTCTGTGATACGTATTAAGCGAAAAACTGGAACATTTTCGAGGTACTTACTTTAATATAATTTCAAAAAAGTCTCTATTTGTATACGAAAATTTTCAAACACAATCGTACTTGTATATAATCGTAATCAATATTAATAATTAATACGGTGTAAGCCTAAAGATATTTCATACTTATGAATCAGTATATTGTAACAGTGTCCTAATATCATAACTTTAAGAAATAGGACCCTGGTATATTTCTAATAAAATTTTCTTGCGGTCATAATTTTCCAAGTTCCTACAACAGATTCCTTAACCGAAAACATACCCATGCCACGTCTATCATTGTGACGTAAAAATCTTTATTCTATGTATATATTTTTCCAATATAAATAAGATCATTCAAAAATAACTCGCTGAAGATAACTAGTAAATTTGTAAAAAATAGATTTGAACAAATAGATGAAACTTTTAATGAAAAACATCCATAAATATATTATTTTAAATTTAAAAGTTTTATCATATTCTCATATCTTATTAAGCCTAATTCGTAACTTTCAAAAAGTAACGCAACGTAACGTGAAGCCCACGTCAATTAGTCTCCTTTATGCCAGTTGTTAGAACTAAGTAATTTTATAGCAAACTGAACAACAAGGATTGTTTTTTAGAAACTACTAACGATATCGACTATACTATCTACAATAAGAAATAAACTGAAATAGACGGTTTTATGTCTAAAAAACATGACTTTAAACAATATTTGCTCAGATCATTCTAAATATCGACTAGTACAGCCAATAAATAGAATAGATTCAAATCCGATTAATTGAAAAGCCAAAATAAATCTTTTAATTAGTTTGATCACGCAAAATAATTTAAAAATTTAATAGATTTCTCGGTATTTGGAGCACTGACAACCTTTTAAATATATGTAGCTTAAATTTGTCTGTCTAATTTTTGGTATGCCATAATAACTAAATATTAGTATTTAGTATGACATAAATAAGGTGTTATAGGTATTGAATTCTACTGTTTATATTCACATATAGAAACAGAAATCTCACCATAAGAAACTCCCGATTTCGATGCCCATTTGCGAATGTTGAAAAACCTGTAGCTTTTTAAAAATGACTAAAGCAGAATATATTTAAAAAAAAATAAAAAAAAATAACCTGTCCTCTATATATTAATATATTCTGTCTGTTCATGAAATGTAGACAAACTAGATTGCATAGAAATCTAACAAAGCAAGCATTTTTTATTTTAATATACTAGAAATGACCGTGTGTATTCTTGTCAATCATAGTTTTACTATGACAAAATGATGCAGATGGGACACGAAACACATTGATTAACTATTCAGCACCAATCAGACTTGTTGTTAATGTGAACTGTTAACTGTGACTAAATACGGTTAATAAATAGCATTAGTAATTTTAGAAAAAGATTATATATGTTGTAGTACAATATTTCTGTTGTAATCGTTGTGTACTTAATACAGCCAATAATGAGTCTGCTTGTATTCAAATAAAATGGACAAGCTTTTATATCCATGCTGTTTGAAACCACTTCAGTTCTTTTAATATTATTAAATATTAAAACAAATGACAAATCTAACATATCTTACAAATTAGTAACTTGAAAATTGAAACGAATCGGCATTCTAAAAAATAACATAAAATGCGTGGCTATTATATAAAAAACGTCGTTTTTAATATTCCGTCAATTTTTAAAAATATGAACGTTTATTTGATACGAAAAAATATTTTTCCCTTTTAAAATCTAGAAAATAAGTAGTTATGCTTGTGACTAGGTATAATTATGTAAATTAATTTAAACAATCCCGGTTGTTTGAGGCAACCATATAGAAGACTGAACAAGTGGTTAGATAGATATTCGTGCTTCGTCCATTATCATTATCAATCAATGTTAACATTATGTACCTACCTCTCAATACTCTGAAATTGTAGCTTTTTATTTTAAATGGGAGAGTTTAGAGGAAAATCCACTTCTAAAATTTCTTTTTTCAAACGGACTACTTGGGATACTTGAATATATTCCAGAAAGATTGTCCATATTCATAACACATCTATTTGACTATGCTTAACGAATTACCAAAAAAATTAAGTAGAAATTTTTGTAATGGTTTTTCTTAATTTTTTCCCACAAACATAAAACAGGATGTATAGTATTTTGACAATCAAGATAGTTTCAAATATAATTGTTTCCTAACTTAGTGACAAAACTTCCTCAGCCAAGTTAAGATTTGTTCTAATAAGCCATGCCATAATATATATTCGAGAACTTTGCCACTTTGATTTTTCCATTAAATTTCAATTTGATATCCGTTTAAACAAAAATCTAACCAGAAAACAATTCCTAAATAATGCACGTATGCGTAATAATAATTGTTAGGAATTAATCCCGAATGGCAATGGCAATCAAAAATCTTTTCAACGAGCATCCAGACAGAAAAAAAACTTGTATGCTTATTACACAATTAGGAATTAATCTTGAATCAATCGCAATTTTCTTGTTGGAACACATATTTTAAATACTGGATCAAGTCAATCGGAATCGAATAAATGTGAGTATAGTTCGATACAAACACGTTTAGAGGCTGTGTGTCTATTCAACGAATTTTAAATAAATCTCCATTAACACGGCATGAGTCCCATTGGTGGATTTGTCTATAGATTCACTGCTGGCAAAATTCTTGCCGTTGATTTCTTCCAGCAATTTCTACCTCATCATCCGAATTTAGCCGGCATCCTTTTCAATAATTGGTTTAATGTTCCAAACACATGATAATCGCATAGAGTCAAGTAGAGATTGTAAGTTGGATGTTGTAAAACTTCCCATTTCACATGACCAAGCAGATTTTGAAACATCTGAGTTACATGAGGTCAAGCATTATCATACACAAGCATGGCATTTGCGAGCATCCCGGGACGTCTATTCTTAATGGCACGTGAGCCTTCTAAAGTAATTGCATAGGCTGAGCAACATGTCCCCATAAGGTTTTCATGTGTATGATTGAATAATTGAAAGCACGGTGATTTAATTCGGACGCTGAGGTAGAGATTACTTTTATAAAATGGTTCTGCAAACATTCGCAAGAATAGGACTAATGTCTTAATGTTAATAGAGACTTCTTTTAAATTCGTAGCATAAACACTACTCGTAGGAGAAAAACATGACCTGCGAAGAGTTGACTATTAGGCCCGACTGCTCAGTGCAAGTTCATTATTTGGTTGTGGATTTATGTATAGAAACGAGTAATAAATAATGTGAAAAATTGAAGTAGATTATAAGTGAGAAATTGCTTTAACTGCTTAAAAATGTAAAGAGAAACTAAAATGAAATTACATTTGTCGTTTTACTAAATCTACTTCTAGACATCCTGAAGTAGTTGATGTAGATTTCAAACTTTTTATAATTTGTGTATTATATAAATTTGTAGTTACTATGTAAAATAGTGTTATGTGAATCGAAATTTTACGTAAAAAACCAATGTGTTAAGAAATTATTATAAATGCTGTTTCAGGAACGATATCATTAAGAAAGCAAGTGATAACATTATTATTTGACTGAAGTTTCTGAAATGGAATGTAAATAGTTTCAAGTTAAGATATTTCAAATAAGGCATGGATTTATAAAAATATTTTAAAGTTATTATAAGAGTAATAGAGTACGTGATTTAGGGATAAATAAGGGGAAGAAGAAAGTACGACACTCGATTTAAATTTGTAAAAAGTTTTTGAAGAATAAAAAGATATAAAGTTCGCTCGTGAGATGACTTTATTCGGTTTCCCAATTTAATAATTGAAAAGACGAATGTAGCTATCTATTGGTATGGTGTGAGCCATCATCTAAATTGGCCAAGAGAAAAGCGTTCCCCATTAAAACTATTGCAGTTTGTGGGTCGTTGAATGTCATATTTGGAACCTTTTGTGCTAATGTTAAATGTGCTAATAATCTAGAAATAAGTAATATGTTAAGTGTAAAAAAATCTTAATAAATGTAGATCTAATGTCCAGTATAAGTACGTAGAACAGTCTATATAAGAGTTGTACTAGTTTTTTGGTGTATTTATTTATGAAACTTAGATAACATTGATGGTCCAAATTAATCTATTTACCCTTCCCTGTTTTTATTTTCTCTGAATGTTGCCCGATATATTTTAGAAGATTTAAGTAGGAAATGCGCTTCAGATATTACAGGATCCGTCCAGCGATGTTGGGTACGTTGGACAAGCGTTTGGAGAAAATAAAAATAAATTTGTGTAAATATTTTTTTAAGTATTTATTTATTAATAAATCCCAAGTGATATTCCATTTATTATTTTTTTAAACGCATACTTATTTTTGGGTTTGGAATTTGATCAAAGAATACTATGTATTGATCTATCAGATATATATCACTTTGTGTATGTTAAACTATTTGTGTTGCAATTAAAGAAATGTATATCACATTATTCGTTTTATTTTGCCTTTGTTTAAAGACCTTGAAATACTTAATTTACCTTGAAGCATTCAAACAAGCTAATTGAAGAATTAATTAGATAGTTGAAAAAAGATCAAGAAACAAATGTAGTAGAATGATTTTTTTATGTTGTATCAAGACTAATAATTAAGCTGCCACTTGGATGCTACACAAGTGGCAGTGCCAGATATCACAAAATATTTATGAGTTATAATAATTTATAGCGCATGTAATACTAATCAGAGTTAAAAATCTGGATTGGCTCGGCAAAACATCTGCAATATTGCATATGTCTCTTGCAGTTCTACGCAACCAAAATGAAACTGATTTCTCCCGAGTAAATACGATATTCACTATCTCCTGTTACCCCGCATGTGATTACTACTAGAGCACCCATTGTAGACAGATTTATTAGTAATTAAATGTAAATAAAGCTAATTGAAATAAAATATTTCGTAAGAAATTAACAGGTTTCAAGAGGTCTTTTATACATTAAGAGCGGAAGAAAAACACATTTATATTAACGGCACTTCAAGAATTGAATAGGAAGGACAGTTATGATAACAAAAAGACATAAATCAATAATTTGAAAAACGGAAAACACAAACACATTTTGAAAAAGTGGACCAATTGTGCTGTTTAGGAAGAATGATTGATACAAAACGAAGAACGTCAAAAGACATTAAAAGACGGATTGATCTCACTGATGTTTTTAAAACATGGGCCGTAATATCTACATCAGCAATAAATAGAATGACCAACATTCAAATCCTCCGTGGCTATACCATAGTGTATTAATACACAGTGCGAAGGTAAAGTGTTGCCCCTGCACTAAGTCCTCTATGAAAAAATATTTGAGGAAATGCTCTAACAAGTCGACTTTTATTTCTAATTATATATTTTGATTATAAAAACAACAATCCAATATTAATCCCCGCTCACGATAACTGCCCCCTTAGAGATTTTAAATGGCAATAGGGGTTTTTAATTCTATATTTAAGTTTTAATTGTAATTTAATTTACAAAAATTATTCTGTGTGTTACCCCCTCATCGAATCTCCTATGACAAAATATTTTGACACATCGATTTTTATTTCTAATGAAGTATATTCTTATTATAGAAATAACACATAACCATAGCGCAGGTTAGCTGCATTCTTAAAAACTTTAAATGGCATTAGCATCAAGTGATTGAAAGGGTTTTACTTCTTTATTCAAGAATATAATTGTAAATCTGGTTTCTTGGTTTTTGACTAAATTAAATTTAAAATAAGCTAACCAGATAAAACAATACGACACTAGTTTAATAAATTTAGAGAAACTTGAATTTTGCTTATCGAAAAGAACAACTAGAAGAACAAATCGGTTTTATTTATATCTACTTCGTATGAATATTGCGAAAAATTCTCCTTTATATACTGGTTTTTTTATATAATGTACTTGGTGAAAGTGGACATTTTTAATTTTTCAATTACAAGCATTAAATTTTATTTTCGTAGCTAATTGTTTCCGAGATGTTCTTTATTTATATTCGTTTAGAATTCTTGCTTATTTCTCTGTTTCCTAATGTTTTCCTTCTTTTTCTTTATTTTTAACAGTTACGTGTTCTTTATGTTTTGTAGTGCTGTTGTGGTCCTGTTCTGTAATTGGTTTTACTGTAGAACAGTGCAAGAAATAAATAAATAAATAAATTACATCATTTTAAATTGATACCTAATTTATCAAATGCTTAAAATATTCTCCAATGAATTCTTGGAAAAAAGGTAACGCTACAAAAAGAAATCTAAAGGAGTAAGATATGACGATATTGAATGATATTCCACAGGTCCTCAGGGTCATGTCCGTCTTCCCTCTCTCTTGAAAAATAATATCCTTATTATATTCTACTGAATTGTTCACTACGATTTCAATTATTTCTGGGTCGATTATTGTTTTTAATAAATCTAGATTTTGGTAAAAAAATACTAGACTTAAGATATGCTCATCCAGTATTCCCGCACAAACATTAAATTTTTGGGTACGATTTTCACCACACTATCGATCATTTTGCCTACAAAAGTCAATGAAGCTGATTTTCGATTATACCGTTGAATAAAGAATTAAAAAAACCTAGAAGTATTACTTGACACCTATTGCATTTAAAATTCCTAAGGGGACAACACTTTACGGTTCACACTGTACCAGCCATAGACATGGACAAACAATTAAAAATTGTAACGAGAGCAACAACTTTCCCAAACAATTCTTTAGAACTGACCGAAAAAAAAACGACCTAAATGAAGATAGATGCAAAGACGAGCAAAAATATTGCTAACCAACCTTCTGCAAATTGAGTTAACAACACATAGGTGTGAATGGAAAAGAATCGAATAGGTTTGTCAAGCATTAGCTAGCAACTCCATGGTCTAGCTATCTAACTATTAGGCTCTCAAGCTATAAAAACGTCAAATACTAGCGATTACTCTACTAGGAAATATAAGTGATAATTATTATGGTAATGAAAAAAGATATTTAAACAGTGATTTTAAAAAATCTTCAGACAAAATAGAGCTAGTTGAATGAGGAAAAAAAGAAAAATGTAGCAAAATGCATTTTATTTCGTATCAAGAGTAATAATAAAATACATAAAATGTAAATAAAGCTAACTACAAAATCCAACCTAATCCGAACCGACATTATGAAGGTAAGTTGCCGTAAATAAGAATACTGAATATATTGTAGATTGTTGATATGTATTTTCAAAGCAACAACTCTACATTTTTTATTCTAATGGACGGTTTACAAACACTCACCCGTAACAGCAAATTAATGACAATAAACTTCTTATAATTTTAATAAATTACTTTATCTACAACTATTTAATAATAGACCTAATATTGCATGTAAAAGTAAAGAAAATGAAGCGGATATTACCAAGGTTACACATTTTATCACAAAAACATCAAAACTTAACACGCTTATGATAAACATACATAAATATAAACATTTACATTTAACAAATAATTATAATGACATATATTCCCATTGTGCTAATCTAAAATACCTCACCATGGTTTTTACGATATAACCATATTTACTACAGATTGCCACCAAGCATGTGCAATGGCAAGGTCTATAAGATAACGAACTTTACAGTTATCTATTAAACAGATTTATATTTACCCTCAAAATATAAAATAAAGAATTCTAATTATTTTCGCCTCTATTAAAAATTTAATCGAGCTTTTTTTGTTATGCAGATGTTGATTTTGAGTAAAAATGCAAGCGTGAAAGTTATATTAAATGTTCTAATTTCTAAAATCGATTCTAATACAATAAAAACAATATTTCGTGAATAGTTGTAGATAAAGTAAACTATTTGACTCGCATATAATGGGAATGTTTACACTTGGATGATTGTCAGACCGTGTGATAATATTGCTACATTATATGCTCATTAAATAATATACTATAAAGACATTCTGATAAGTCTACGGCGCAGAAAAGTAAATCCATTGAACTACAATCCTGTACTACATTTTAAATGTTTTTGTTCTAACCTAACCACTTTAGTAGAGTGTAAATAAAAAGGATATGATTTTTTTATTTGGCCGGTAAGTTATGTTGTCGCAGTGAAGCTATAGTCTACGATATCAAACATGAATGAGAAAAATAGGTGTCAAACACCAAAATCAAAATATTATTTTTTATCCAAACAGGTTTTGAAACTACTTACATGGGTAAAAAATTACAATATATCGAAATATATCATCTCATTATTTTTCATATCAGTCGCAGCCACTTTTACGGCATTTGACGCTTGGCTTATCGTTTCGTCAAACACAGAAATATGTGGATTAGTAGGTTTATCCCGATTTTTGTCATTATATGTCCGTTTTGTATTTGACATTTGCCATCCATGTTTCAATCCTCATTCTTAAAAATTTATTGACATAATAAATACAGTGATACTACATTGAAACAGCTATAAAAATCTACACATAAAAACCCAACGAATTGAAATAAAGGAGACAACAAGAATACTTACCGACATCAAAAATTGTATATATATTAATGAATTGGCAGTTTTGATATTATGAAAACCTACAATTAGGCATTTATGAACGTGAGCATTTGTAAACAGGCTCTAAATGCAATAATCTAGTCACATAAAAAAGTCACAGAAATAATCAGCCAAATAATAGTTAACATATGGTTATTATGTTCATAAAATAAAATAAGTCACTTTACACAGACTCTGTTGGACTTTGGAATTCTGAAAGAGCATGTATAGGATTTTGAACTTTCTTTTGTGATCCTTTACGAACTTTGGCACGAACTTCCTCGGGTTTTTCAGGTCTCACCAAAGGTTTCTTCTCTGGAGCTTTCATCTTCCATACAACAATCGGAGACTAAAACAAAACATTATCATCACACATTTTTACAATAAATATTAACTCTAGGCTTACCGCGATCGTTCCTTGTCGCGGGTATTTGGTAGAAGCAACGTATGAAGCTTTAACAGTAAGTACTACTGCGTTCATCAAATTCTTAGCAGCTTGAATCAATGAAGTAGCGCTATCAAGCTGAAAATAAAAATACATTTGTAGATTTAGTTGTGAGAGATAAATCCTTTCCAAAAGAATATATGGTAAATAGATAGAGGGATAGATCTTTATTTAATTAGAAAAGTCCTTAATATACATATTTATATAAAAGTATACACATAAAACGAAATTAAATACATAGATCAGAAACGAATATTAATAAAATACAATGCAAAAAATAATATATACATATATGTATATATAATATATATACAAATATATATATATATATATATATATATATATATATAAACTTAAGCATTAATTAAAAAAAAGAAAAAACATTTTTACAAACTAAAATTTTTGAACAGCTAAAAAATTTTAAATATAAACATAAAATTTAAACAGCATAAACTATAAGTTTTTGATATGTCTTAAAGCATCATTTTAAAATTAGTAAGGGTGATACATTTTTTATAAATTGATTAAACTTGTGGACGCCTTCAAAAAACAGTGAGTTCATTATGCTCCGATAAATAGTTCTGTGTGTTTCATTGAGAAAGGGAAATATTTAAACAGCGAATAGAGGTTACCAAGGCAGTTCAAAATATACCACGTATTTACCTCTGTTGGCTTTGTAACCGAGATACAGAGTGTTTTATGGATTTGATCATTTCTTCTTTTCATAATCATATATTATGTTTACACTGTTTGTCTGTAAAACTAATCAAGTATTACAGTGATTTGTCCCTACGTTAAGTACCGAACATTTAGTATTTGCTACATTTGAGTAGGACCGTGCCGATCTGAATTAATCATAATGTTAAATCAGAGTTAAGCGGAGTACCGAATGCCGTGGTACAAGTTTGCCTAAAATATCAATTGCATTTAAATAATTTAACGTAATATTCTGACTTTCCATATCAGCCAATTAATGAAACAAACTAAAGTATTAATTGTTCAAAAACTTAGAAACTTATCCTAGAGTAACGTAAACAGAAAAATATTAACATTTTCTATAAATAAACGTAAAGTTAAATTATTTACAATTTCTTTAATCACCAAACAATTAGAATAATACTTCTGGGATAATAATACTATTAATATTACATACTACTTTGTCTATTTTACTTTATCCTTTAAGAATGAGCTGCGCTCTGGTCACCCTTATCTTTAAGGAAAGTTGTTCAGTTCAAAGTCTCCAATGAATTCACATTTGCCCAGACCTCATTTAATACAGCAGTGTGGATTCCTCTAAACGTCTTCTTTGGTCTTCATAGTCAAAACAATGGAAGATTCTGTGTGACGGCATGTCTTCTACATGGCATGTCCGACATTTTGAAGAGTACTCTTTGCTAATGCGATGAAGATGAACCATTAAATTGCCGTGACTCAAAAGGAGATGTACCATTTTCTCTTCATTCTGGTTGTGCACGCTTCTATCCAAAGCTGCAGTTCAGGTATTAAGGCGTACATATATATGTCTTTATCAGTGGTATGCCATTCCGTTTGCCAGTTGGTCCAGTTCGGTTGCTTGAGCAGGGACTATATTCTTCTGCTATTATTTCATTGCCCAACAGGTAAGTTCGACCTCTCTTCTTCAGTTCAATCATGACTTTAATTAACTGGGATGTGTATGAAGAGGTGGAACTTTTGCGAGAACACAGTGTTTCACATGGTGTGGATCGTTATGCTCCCAAAATGAGGCACAGCCAACTTGCCTGTGCTGTTCTAAACTATCTCTTTATGTGGATTCTAAGCATTCTCTGTCCCCACGGTTCCACCCCGTATGCCAGGAATTATGGCTTTGAGATAAATTTCTGACACGTCATCATGATATATTTTTATTCTTCCCAAATTCCGCCGAATCAGCCTTCCTAAGAATTTGGTATAATAGCCTTCCACATTTGTTTGTGATATACTGCACGTGTTCTTGATACTAAAGTTTTCGTCCAGTATTATCCCAAAGTAATTGGTAAAGTGAACTCTTCTAATAAGCTTGTTGTTGTATCTTATGACGGGAAGAAATTAGCAAAACCTATAAAATACCCTGTATCTCTGTTACAAAGACAGTCAGAACCAAATATGTGGTATATTTAGAACCGCCTCGGTGATCTTTATTTGCCCATTTAATATTTAACTTTCCCAATGACTATTTTTATTGAAAGAAATGTATTCCGAGAAATATTCAAGTGATAAACCATATGCTACATTGAAAACAAAGATCATGGCGAAATACAGTTTATTTTCAACAGAGAACTAAGCGAACTTAATATAACTCTAATGGAAGTATAACGATTGTTTTTAGAGTTATTCTTATACCACGATTTTGCAATTTTTGCAGTAAAATGAGTTTGTTGAAATTGAATAAGATATAATTGTTCAACAATAGCCAAAACCAAGTTAAATAATCATGTTATACATTGTAATTTGCCTCCATTTATAAGATATGAGATATACTGCTAAAAAAAGTTGCTTTTTCTATATCTTTTATGGATATTTGAAGTGATTATCAACATTTAAAATACTGCCAAATTGAATAGCTAATTCTAAATTTTGAACACTAATTCAAATTAAGGTATCATCAATAAAAAGGTTAATTAATGAATTCACAAATTGTGACAAAGTCAATATTGTAGATATAGAGAATAAACTGAAGTGGGCCTAAAACACTGCCCTGTTGAATTCCTGCATCATTATCCATTTCAGACATTACCTGATTTTTAAAACGCAGTCTCTATTGTCTGTAATCTAAATAATTTCCGAACCACTCAATCATTGTACCCCCTTTACCGTACTGCTTAAGTTTCGAAATCAACATTTCCTTGTCAATTATCTCAAAAGTTCTTTTTAAATCTTCAAATACAGCGACAACATAGTTGTTTTTATTTAAATATTTTTTTATGTAGCAAAGCATAACTTGTAATGCTGATTCACATCAGAATTTTTTTCGAAAACCTAACTGATTGTTAATTAAATTTTATTTTTTGTACTATGGTTAAATAATTGTTCATAAACGGCAATTTCTAATTGTTTTTCTAGAGGAGGTAAAATACTGATTAGTCTAAAGTCTTCAGCTTTAGTATAGTAAAAGATGTATTGATTAAATTTAATAAAACTTATCCAATGATCTCAAAAATTTCCTCTCTCGTATAGTAAGAATTTATTATCTAAACTCCCCACCATTTTTCTCAAATCGTGCGTGGAAATCATTCCAAATTTTTCAAATCTTAAATATGAGTTATTTACATCGTGTAACAGTGCTTTGAACGATATTTTTAATGCTTTGAACAAAATATTCATTAAAACTCCAAGCTATTTCTAGGCTGTTTATTAATAATTTTCACCCTGCTATAGTTATACTACTTACCCCAGAAACAATCAGTTCTCCACTAATATTTTGAACATCAGCCTTAACTTTAGAAGTAATGTTCATTTGATGACAGTACAAAGCAATGCGTTGCAGATATGCAAGTAAATCCTTTTTCGTTGAACTCTCAGGGCACTGTTCTGCAATTTGACGGGTGAGTTTATCTAATTTGGTACCTGCTTCTGATATCTTTTTGGCAGCATTAATAACATCCATGGTAGTTTTTAAAGGACCACGCCCCCTAAAACAAAGTTTAGTCAAAATATACCTCTATTTTTATATTGGCAACTTATTTTTTACCTTGTGAAATCAGTCATTTCCATCATAATCATACACATATGTTTAGCGAGGACAATGATATCATTTCCAGTGTCGTCCCACTTGGCGACTTCACGATCAAATTTCAATTTTTCACTTCTAAAGAACTCTACTTGCTGTAAAATCTTTTGTTTGTCTTCTTCTGGCATTTTGCCCATAGCTTCCTAATGCAAAAATCAATTTTAATTAATAAATCATAAACAAAAACATGTTTAAAGTGGAATTTAAAAATAACATCAGTAAGATGAGGCATTTAAAAGAAGTGGGACAACTTGACTGTAAGGAAAGGGGGGAATGGCTTAGTTGTCTACAGAACAAAGGTTACGAAAGCCAAATGAAGGAGACACAGCCATAGTCAAGAAGTTACTAAGTCAAGCAATAATATAATAATGGATAGTAGGTACAAACTCCCTATTCACTTTATCTAGGAAAGCACTCTACCGTGTTCTCTATAGTCAAGGCAGTAGAGCAAAGGGAGCAAAGGAAAAGCGCGTTGAGTAAAAACCATTTTTATTTGAACTTATTACTTACTCTAGCTGTTGTAATTCCACTAATATCAGGATACTCATCAACACCATGCTCACCCGTATGTGCACTTGCTAACAAAAACATTAGAAAAATAATTTTATATTTATTTTAAAATTTAAAAATAATTAACTTACATTTGCTTCTAGTCTCAATCATGTAATTCTCATCAAGCTCAACATCTTCAGGATCCAAATCTTCATCAGCCTAAGAAGATAAGATCCAGTTATATAGTAGTTGTCTGATAAAAATTCCTTTATACTTACTCTATTCATAAGTACTGCTCGCCTTATCTCTCTCACTCCATCATAAACCAATCGAGAAGCATCAATAAAATCATTTTCATCAACTTCTTTGGGTGGACTGTTTCCTAGAGCTTGTACAGCAACTTGTACTCTTTGGGTAAACTTAGGCATAACTTGATCATTCAGAACTTTGACTGCTTCCAGAACGCGTTTAGTGTAAATACAAGGCTCATAGTTATCCATTTCAGCAGTGACAACATTACAGACTCTGTTTGATCTACCTTTAATACCACTTGCAGTACGATCCAATGTATCAGCATCGCCTTCTTGCAAAGCTAATACACATTTATTAACATCCTCAAGAATATGATTTTCAGAAACAGCCAAGAAATCATCAATGGTAGTAATATCATCGACAGCTTCTGTTAGAATTCGAACTTGATTTTCCCAAGATTGCTTGAAAGCGTCCATATTCTCTTGAGCTACTTTACTGCGAGGTCTGGCAGCTAGAATTCTGGCGGCATTTATTACTTCAGGGCAAAGATTGTCGATTTGAGTAGCAGCATATCGGACCATCTTAACTCCGTCTTCATTGTTCGACATGCTACAGACCAAGTTGGCTACCTCTACTAATTTATTGGAATGTTCTGTGAATACAACAGCATATTCTTCGACTTCTTTTTCATTACCGTTTTGGGCTGCTTTTATTAGGACCAGAAGAGGAACATTCGTCTCCAAGAAACTATAGAAAAAATATGGTGACTCAAAATGGGAAATTTTACAATTAACAATTTGTTACCTGTCAGAAACGTGATCGACTACTGCTTTTCTAAGTTGTCTTCTAAGATCTCGGGTTTTCCTACCCATATTATCGATAGCTCTGTTAAGACCTTCACTTTTATCTTTATTGCCCATCTATAAAGATAAGGGTGCTTTTAAAATCGAAAGCTCAAACGTTATTATAGCAACAAAAAATGCAATTATTAGGTTATCCTTATATGTTTCAGACATAAAGCGGCATAAAAACAAAGAAAAGGGCATTCCGAGTTAAAACAACAAAAAGTGTTGCAAAGAATAAAAGTAAGAAATAACTGAAGAAATGAAGGTATTGATATGATAAAGCTAATTAACTTTGATTTAGGGACATATTCCTAGATAACCTAATAGATTACATTCTGTTAAAAAAAAATTAACTATTCATTCTAAGATATAATTGGGAGAGCCATATGCAACAAACAATCAACAAGAATAGTTTGCACTTTTATGTACATTTATAAGGTAAAAAAATTAGAAAAGTCAATCTAAACCGTTATGCCGTCATCTTTTGATTTGTGACACCAGCCTAAAATCCATGTATAAATATTTCAATAACACAATTAATGCAGATGTGTGAACAATAGGAATTCTCTGAAGAAAACAAGCATGACCATGCAAAACACAAATTTGGGAGAACATTACAACAGTTCACATAAATGCAAGAGACTCTGATTATAACAATGTCCATTGTACCAAACTTTTAAACAATTTTTTCCATTGAATTATTAAAAATATCTATTCAAAATTTGGCATGTTAATGAGATTAAAAATCCAACATATTTGCATACTTATAATGAAGGCAATATTAATTAAAAAAAAATTGTTGGCAGAACACTACACCATATCAATCAATATCAATATGTAAAGCCCAACGGCTATGTCTGGTCTATATAACATTGTTAATAAATGTCTTCAATCCTTATTAACCTGTTCTTAAATTTATGAATGTTCACAGGCAGTTAAAATGTCACTTACATACTCAATTATATTTGGCCATAACAGCTTAGAAATATCACAAATGCAAGTGAGAAGGGTCTACATCAAAATGTGTATATGTAACATATAACAGATATACATTACAAAATCACATATTTACCCTCGTCACACCTTGTAACACTTCAATTTGCTGTTAACAAAAGGAAGCGTTATAAAAACATATTTAGTCAAAAAGGTGCTGGAAATTTGCAGATGTTTTTCTCTAAACAAGTGAGTTCTAAATCAAATTAAAAACAATATTCTTTTAAATAAAACCATTAAAAATATTTAGCATATTTGGGAAAGCATGTCTTCAGATATCAGAAAAAAATGAATTAATTAAATGAAGAACACAAGCAATTTAGGTCAGTTTTGTCTCAAAGATATATTTATTTTTTACAATTAAGTAAAATATTGAGTTGTAAAAAACCAAAAAGAGATTGTCTTTGGGTTGTAACCAATAATCTAAAAAATCATTATAAACACAAGATAAATACTGCTTAGGCTTGCAAGCGCCCAAGATTAGATAAAAAAGATAAAAAGGGCCTAACAGGCCGGCCCACTACAACTACTAAATAATTTTTTAGAAAGCATTATTTATGTTAATATCAGCTACAAAATTTTTAATAAATTTCAAATAATATATATTTTTGTACTTACATTCGTCATGTATTCTGAAAGCAAATCTTGAAGAGCTTGCCTGACAGCATTGCATTCAGCAACAATTCTTTCTCTTCTTTCATCTCTGGTACAACTTGAATCTGCCATAAGAGCTGCACCACTAATTATACTCTCCAAACGTTCTTCCAAAGATGGCCTAGTATGAACCTCATTATAAGCAAGTGGTTCCATTACCATGTGATCCTAAATGAAGAGTATGAGAAAAGCTTATACAAATATACTACCTTATACTCAGAACTCACATCAAAATCATCTAATGCCGCTGCCAGTTCACCAGGTCCATCATAAGGTCCCGATGCAGGTTGAGGAGTTCTACCCTGTGCCACATCATTAATAGTGTTGACTGCCTCACAAACTTGCTTCAGAACATAGTCCCTATTAGCTTTAGCAGCTGCTAATTCAGGATGGCGTACATAAACTTTAGAAGCTGTTAAGAGCATTGTGGAATGTTTTTTAAGCACAGCTCTAGCAGCAGCCAAGTCATCACGAAGCTGAGGATCTTTGAGTTCCTTAGTTAGGGGGTAAAACATATTTGTCTCTGATATGTTACACATAGTTTATATGAATATCTTACCTGTTGCCTTTTAGCCGCTTGGTTCATCAGTTCATTGGCATTTTGACCAAAGGCTTTAATATTGTCAAGAAGTTCCCCATGGCTTGAAGCATTTTTCAGTTTTTCTAGATCATCTTCAACTACATGTAAAGATTTGAGCAAGAGGTGAACATCTACCATATCAGCAAGAATTAGTAGACGAGTTACAGCAGATAAAAGATTTCTAGCTGCACGAACCATATTCCCCCTTTTCAAAGATGAGCAAGGATCTTCTGAAAATTCTCTTGCAGCTATGCTCATAGCAGTTCCTTCAAGTAAATTGAGAAATATTTTTAATTTAGTTAAACTTTTCACTTTTCCAAAACATTCCACAAATTATTAATCAAATTAGGTACAAATAAGATTTATAAAAAATTACCTACCAGTTTTTTTGACTTCATCAACAGCAGCTAACATTTCATCTGTAATATCTGGATTTTCATAAGCAATTTGTTCACCTTTCTCAATAAAATTTTCAGTGGCTTTTTCTACGGTACTAACCAAAGCATTGGCACGTTTAGATTTGCCCTTTTTCTTTTTACTGGGCCCTTTCGTATTGACAAGTGTAGTAACTTGCAGTACGAGGGGCTCCAGTGTTTTTTCCACAGACATGGTTCTAATTTCTAAATTTTTGGGGTCCCATTTTAGTCCAAAACGGTCAGTCATCATTTAATTGAGCTTCTGTTCTTCTTGTAATAAAAAAGTAAATCTAAAATTATAGACTCGCTATTAAACGCAGTAAAAGTATTAGTCAGACCACTAAATAAAAATAAATTCCTTACTGTTTATCTCAAAAATGAATCATAACTGCAAAGGTGTGTCAAACCGTCTAACGTCAAATTAGAAAGCCACTCCTCTTCTTAGCCTCTGTATACTTAGGGCAAACAGTCCAATTTCTGCAAAATTTGTGTTATGCAGTATGATAGAAATGTATTGAATTATTTTTTAACAAGTCATTTCAAGATGAATATGTAAAAGATGTCACGTCACCAATATTGGTGGAATAACGTAATCGACACAAACAGAGGTCACGCGACTCCCTTAAAAGATCTCTAAATCGTCTATCCAAGGCATATCATTATTTGAATATTTATTTATACAGGGTTAGATACATTATGTATTCAGTTAAGTAAAATAAAATTACAGTAAATAATCATTCAGTTGAACTAAATTATGCGCTAGAAAAAAAGAAATACGTTAACTGATAAAAGTGCTACACTCTAATCTGAAATTATCGATATAGTATAGGTAAAATATTATTTTCATAAAATATTTAAATCAGTAAATCTAATAATGCGGCTTACAAAAATTGAACGAATCGAAATTTTAATTACAAATACCCTGGAGATATAGTAAGGTCTCAAGATAGACGTAGTATAAAATCAATTCCCGTACCTAAAAATTTGTCAAGGGGTACTTGCGTTTTAAGAAAAACCCCATACCAGCTCGAGCCAATTGCACCCGATAATAATTTACATCAATTCAGTGTTGTTAAGAGTACTAAAAAAACGCAAAGTGGCATCCTTACAAACAAAGTATATCTAGTCTAAGAGTTGTTAGAAGATGACTTTGATAACAGAGTAGAGGTTTCTGCATAGAAAGATGTAACACAGATCGGAATTTTATTTAAAAAATACTTTTTCCAAATGAAGGTACTTTTATACAAAACTATTGCATAAAACGCCAGACATATCGATACTTGGCAAGAAAAAATCCATATTAGATGAATAAGTATAGCACTTACTCAATATCCAAAAAAGGCAAATGTTTGACCTTTTTGATAAAAATGTATCTACAAGGTAAGTCACGACGGACGCCGCGAAATATTATGAGAAACGGAATTATTGTCCGACTTTTCTTACAAGCGGGTCTATGTCGTTTTAAAATATTTTCAAATATAGATGGAGCTCTAAAAGTGTATCAATGTTATATTTTTTCTTATGGAACACCCTATATTTGATGACATTTTTGAATTGTCCTTGAAAAATGAGCCATACTTTCATAAATACAGGGTGTTTTGATTTATTTCTATTAATAAAATTAAATATCTCCAAACCTAAGCATCCGGGACAAACTTACTCTTAGGCTTAAATAATAGACTATTCCTTCTACTTATACAGAAATTTACTATTACAAAACTATTTATAGGGTGTTAAAAGAATTCGATTCCTTTATAAGCACATTCAAGCTGTAATAACGTGCTTATTTTAAGTTTGTCACCTTGTATTTTTAAGTCTTATCATGTAGCTAATTTATTTATCTTTCAATCTGTATTGGATTTTCCTATACCTAACTATTCTACTTTTAAAGTTATTTGGCTATTTTTGGTATTTAACTATTTTTACCAATTATAAATCAAAATCGTATGTGATCAGTGTGCTGCTGTCATTTTCATCTAGTCATCTTACTAAATAATTGTAGGAGATCTCTAACTGTTCTAAAGTATAGGTCTAAATTATATCTCAAATCGATAAATTGTCAATTTTTGTGAAGTCGCCTATTTATAACATGTTTTTTGTAAAAAAAAAACGAATCTAGTGATTATAATTTATTATCTCATTAAATAACAATATTATATACAAACAAATAGCCTGTTACGAAATTGCAATTTAAGAAAGATTAAACTATTAACTATTAGGTATCTGTAGAACATGACCAAACTGTTAAAAGAGAAATAAATATTGAAACAAATGTCTAATAAATAATATCAAACAAGAAAAATATAAAAAGCTTGATTAAATGTTTTTAAATTGATTAAAAATGACATATTTTTAAATGCATGTGTATTTTATATAAGTAGGTATTTCAAAAAGGTTTTAACTTTTAACAGTGATAACTTTTCGTTTATGTAGACATAAGCATATTTGATTAGTCTACCTACTGTAAAAATATATCGTTTGCTATTTTTGAAGGCCACAGTCTTCATATTTACAATTTATCAAGATTATTTTCTAAGAAAAAATCTTACACAATAAGTTAAATTACTTAATAACTAAATGTCACGAGTTTCAAATGCGTTTAAAAAACTGTCATCACGCTGTAAGACACATTTAAATTTGGATTATTGATAAAAATATAGATATTTCATTTTTACACAATCTGTAGGACTGTTTGTAACCATAAAATGATATAAACAAATTATACAAGATGTTTTAATAACAATAAGCCATAGAGTAATCCTTGGTTGAAAATGTCGAGATTTAAGTGCATAGATAAATGTTACTTATTATGATAGAGGGTGTTTCCTTTAAAAATATTGAAATTATTTTTTTCTATTACTTGGGCTAATATTTTTCCATAATATGCCAGAAATGAGAAACTGTAACGTATCCTATCTATTTATGTAAAATAAACAAAAGAAAATGACAACCCTATTCCAGAATTTTTTACAAAGTATTTAAATAAAAATTGAACACACTCCTAAATTGTATGACATAATTGTTCATATTATTTTTAAAATAAATTATAAAAGTAATACTATTATTTTTATTTAACCAAAAAGGAATATGTCTTAATTTTATTTTTTGTTTTTATATGTACAACCATCTCAGCAAGAAGGCATCTTTTTTATTTGGGTTAATTATTCTCCAGTTCTTCATTTCTGAAATAATCAAACACTCATATGTATTCACAGTGTTGTAGAACTAAATGAAAATTGACGTTGGCATAAAATGTTAGCAACCACATTTTTTATGAATATTGGTATAAAAAACTAACAGTTATATTAAAAGTTGTAATCCGAACAAATAAATTAAGACTTTTGTCGGCGGGTTAATAAATCTTATTATTATTAAATAAATTAAATAAAAATTTACATAAGTTTAAAAAAATTAGATCATCCGCTCTAGTTTGAACAACTTTGAAACTTACATTAATCAACAAGTAAGTAGTTAGGTTATGACATTCCAAGATCATAAATGCATACCAAATAAACCTAAATTAATGATTTTTTGATTTAAGCATAGCTTAACATTTCTACTACCTTTCTTATAAACTTAAAAACAAATATATCCTCAACCGCAGTATAATACATTTTTAATAATTTTGTAACTAACAGTTAACAAATTCAGTGAAAGGAAAAGTTTTTTGAATTCCCTGTATACGTTTGTTGGCTATTAATTATTGTGTGTGTGTACAGATTTTTTGTGGCGAGAATCGTAATTTACACAAGTCTCCAAGGCCTTTGATAAAAATTTCCACACCAAATTTTTTGGAAAAGGATTGTTTTTTTTATTATGTTATATTAATGGAAATCTTTATAATTGTAATAAATACATTTTAATGTAGTAAGATGAATTTTTGGAGGTCCTAACTATATAGCGTGATGGAAAACAAATCTGGCAATAGCAGACTCATAAATCAGATCTTTTTACAATTTTAATAAAACTAAAAATTACGTTTTTTTTTTAGAGTTTTCGAATTTTGTAAGTTACTACTTTTTCAAAATGCTGTTTAAAAACATTGGAGGTACAAAATTTATATACGTATATGTACAAAAAATTGTTTTTTGAGAACAATCAGAAAATTTTCAATATAATTTTGATCTAATAAAAGTTCATTCAAAGAAATTTTCCATGGCATTGAAACAGTGATTCCCATTTGGTAATACTTAGTATCTCAGATAAAAATCAATATTTTGGAAAAATTTATGTAAATAAGGCATATTTTAAAACCAAAAAACATGCTATAAATCCAAATAAATCCTTCCGTATTACAAAGTTTTATTGGCTTGAACTACAAAAACAAAACAAAAGGCAACTTGAAAAATATTACAGATATTTATCGAGATTAGGAAATGTTGGTTGGTTTTTAACAATCAATGGTGTATTAATAGTACTATCGTTAATTTCCGTTTTTACATCTGTAGTCGTAGAAACGTCTTGACCATCTAAGGAATCATCGAACAGCTCATTGAAATCTAACAAATTGTTACCGTACGTTGCCAATTCGGTCCCAGAAACCAATGGATCGGCTATTAAATAAAAATTATTTCACATACAATTATTCAGTTTAAGAATGATGATCTTGGAAAAGGTTGATATTGGAAAGTCGACTTTTATTTTTTTTTTTTTTTCGGTTTAATTCTGCTACAAAAAGTAATTACTGGTAAACTTGATAGTTTTATATCTAACTTACATTAATTATTAATCTAAAAGAAATTCTGACGAGTAGTTCTCTACAAGTTAATACGAAAAAAACTGGTTCAAATGAACGTTGGAGACGATATTGGACCGTAAATGAAGTACGTTCGTACAAGATTAGGTAAGGCTAAAATTGGCTAAATTTATTTTAAAAATTTAAAAGTAGACAAACGATGTTCCTTAATAATTTAATAAAATACACGAATCAAACACTTTTTTTTATAATAGTAAAAAGTAGTGTTGAACGCGTAATATGTTGTTAGATACTTAAGAGACAAACCATTCGTTCGCCTTTACCAGTTATCTAAATAAAAGCGTTTGGAAAAAGTCCTGTCAGAGGGGTAGACTAACAGTAATTGATAAAACCAAACCACAAGTATGGCCTATGTGGCGCCCTCTACAAAATACATTGAAACAGGTACAAAATTATGATTTCTCATACCCAAAAACCCCACTACCAAATATTTATGTATACATGTCAAAAAACGTGAAAGTTATTATGAAAAACAAAAATTAAAATTTCACTTTTAACCCATGTATCTGTCTTATTCAATATTTTATTAAAGCAAGTTAGTTCAAATCGTAATATAATAAAGTGAGGATTCTACTGTACTTCTATGTACAATTACTTAAGGATCATCCTGTATATAAATATATATAGGTTTGGGCTGAATAATTGTAGACATACACGAATCCATGCGAGTGATAAAGAACGCGTCATGAAAGAGAGAGAACGTATTATTATCTTTAAGTAGGTATATATCGAGGTGGGAACGCCGTTCCAGTCAATTCGATAGTAACGTACCGACAGTCGTGATCGTATCTCTAGTTCGGTCGAGAGGAGACACATCGCTGTCTGCTGCTTAAAATTTCGCCTATGTTAATTTAGGAACTATCTGAACCTTATATATTCTCTTGCCAAAACCCTGCTCTGAGCTCTGTTAAGGCAACTTGGGTAGTAACTGGTAAAAAGGTAAAAGGCCATTTTTTGACAAAATAAACAAACGGCGCTTTCAAATCAGTGAACGTAACCGACCATAACGTAACCGACTATAACGTTCGCGACAAAAAATTTGCAGTCGCATCACCTCTTCTTGGCATTCTGGGCAATTAAAGCATCCTTTTGAAATAGTTAAATGGCTCAATTTTCCTTCATAATTATAGGTATATTCAAAACATATGCTTATTGTAAATATTTTTCACTACAACTATTTGTATATATTATACTTTTAATTACTTTCCAACACCCACCATTCCTGAGATTTCAATGTTCTCGTTGAGAAGTGGGACAATGTATAAAAAAATGAATGTTAAGACTATTATTTTAAAGAGAAAAATTTAAAATCAAATATTTTAATATGATGATTATAGGCGTACCTGAAGCAACTTCTATTGGATTCTCTTTCATGGTATCAGTAGGGTTGTAGGATAACCCATATGAGGGAGTTTCCTCATTGAACAACTGAAAATAGAATCATTAAGATACAAATGAAATCAAATAAAGGCGATAAAAGTAACAAGAAATTAAGTGTAGTTTCAAAGAATTCAGAGAAAAATGACAAATTTTACACCAAAAAAATTCAAAAGAGCCAAAATTTGAATTGAAGAAGAATTGTAGAAAGAGTTAAATTGTACCAAAATAAAGACGATTTAATACTAATAATTTTACAATTTTTTTTATTAAAAATATTATCTCACTTAAACTTAAACAATTTTTTAGAAAATCTTCTCATTTAAACGAATCGCAGTGTACAATTAAAATTACAATGTAAATTATTCAATATTGCAACTTGTTCATAAAATATATCAAAAAGGAACGAAAAAATTGACTTAACCATTGTACAATAAAAAATAATTATTTTTTAACTTACTCCTAGCAAGGCATTGGCATCTAATCCGTTACAGCCTCTTAAAATGTCTTTTAATTGGTCTATCTCTGATTGTGTGGAATCCAGGTGCAAATCTAGATCTTCCCTACAACAGTCATTAGTACCAAGTGTACTAACGTCATCGAAATTTATTAAAAAAAATTATAATTAAACATAATATTAACAGTTTATTTTTCTAAAAGCTTTAAATCAAAATAAACCTGGAAATTAAATAGGTGTAAATAAAACACTAAGAAATATTTTAACAATAAATCTAACAACCAAAGTAAATATTGATGGTTAATAGAACAATAATGAAAAGTTTAAAGAGTTAAATAGTTAAATGCTGTAATAATTATATTTGACAGTTTGCTTATCTATATTTTTATTTTTCATCACCGAAGTGGACGAAAGCATTGGACTTGGGAATATTATGAAAATACAAGTAATCCACTATGGTGCTCTTAAGCATCGATTTAGATATGGCTTAAAATGTAAATTTATATTTCAAATTATATAAAAGTTGAACAATTTATTAAACCGTTCACATTAAGCTTTACTCCTTTAGCCACCAAAAATTATCGCTATTTCCCTTTTCGGATATTTTCATTTCTAGTTTTTAAGTAAAATGAATCTGTCGTCAAAAAACCTATAATTAATTGCTTACCCACTATTAATTCTTGTAGCAATTTGCATGTCATCTTTTGGATTTTTAGAAGTATGTTCCAAGAAAGTATCTGTAGTGACTTCCGGAATTTTGTTAATTTTTTTCCCTTTTTTGGTGTTTATTACATTAGCATTGTAACTTCCATTCGCGATATTACTCAAAAGCGCATTTCCTCCCATTGGATTTAAAAATACCTTTTGAGCGTTTTGGTTCGTGTGCTGTAAATTACTGGACTCGTTTGCTACAGCTTCATCTTGATTCAATATTTCTTCCGGATCGATTTCCTGTAAAAATCGATTTTGCAAAAAATGTTTAGTAAGATGAAGAATTTATTTTTTACCACAAATAGACTATCAGGTAATGGATCATTAGTATTTCCGTTAGTGGATGATCCCGAAGGTGACTTTATAGATTCAGTTTGTGAATGAGAAGGTGATGTACTGGAGGTTTGAGGACTTGTTACCTAAAAATATTTTAACTTGACCCCTTTTTCGTTAAAAAATAGTCATAATTTTCAAAACAACTCTCCTGCAGGTTATTTATATATAGTTTTACTATTTTAGAGAAAATTATGGTAATTTTGGAATTCTTTTAGAAGAAAAGTTCCCATTTTCTTTAAAAAAAAATCAAATTTCACAATAAAGAGTGATGGGAAATTATCGACCTCAATACAGAGACATTTAAGAATCATTAGTTGATAAGACTTTAAACCAATATAATATCAATTATTTTTGTTTCCCAAAAATTTGCCTTCATAAGTTGTATGCCTTATGATATAGACACAAATAGAAATTTTGCAATTATACAAAAACTATTATTTGTGTAATACAAAATTTTACAACTTTTACAATTTTTGAATAGACCATAAGTATTAAACTAATTTTAATTTTTTAATAAAGATAATAACAAATCGTATTACAGGGCGCCCCTTAAACATACCGATAAATATACAGGACAGGTAGAGGACCTCAAAACAAATATTTGTAGCTTAATAATAAACATCTGTCAGAAAATGCTTTTTGTTTCCAAAATTCAGCGTTAAAAATAAATTGATTTTTTATTATTATACGGTGTAATGAAAAAGTTTGGAACCAAGCTTTTAACTCAATTATGCAACGTGTTTAAGAAAAATTCTCGGACAGGTCAATTTTATTTTTTTAAATGACACTATTGACAAGCAAAATTTAAGTTGTAACGTCTTTAGTTTTTGCGGGGTGATGTCATAGTTAATTTTTTTCAATGGTAACCCCCAACTTTTTCTCAAGTTTTTGATATATTTGAGTGACTATATAAAAATATTAATAACCTTGCATAACAATTTTATTGAGAAAAAGTAATTTTTTTTCAGGAAAACTCAAAATTTATTTCTGACGATTTTTATACAGTGTTTTTCGTATACTACTTCATTTACGATATGTTGCCTATTTTAAAAGGTTTTTTAACTTTTATCTTATTAATTACTGACAACTTAGTTTGTCCTTAAGAAGTGATTGTTTCTTTCTTGTTTTATACTTTTTTAAATATTTTTTACAATTTTATATAAATTAGTAGTAAATTACATATACTATGTAATAGAAACATGATTGCTATTTCAAGTAGTAAAAATTAGAAAGTCGATTAATTGGAAGAATCTTTTTTGTTTTAATTCAAAAATTCGATATATAAATGAAAGACCAGGAAAAGGCAGAACAGGAATAGTGGTAAGCGGCATTATGATGAGAAATTGACATATTTTTTGACATTGACAAATTTTTTAAATAAATAAATAACGTTTTGTTTTTCAAAAAATCTTACTGCTACTCGATTTTATATTTGTTTTTACTAAAGGCGTTTCTTTATCGTAAAAAATAAAATAAATTTACATAAAATTTTTGAGAGGGTTTTCTGAACAATCTGCCCGCATTGAAAGTTTTTACTTGCATAGCAAAATATGTTTAACATAATTACAGATAAAGAATGAACATATAAAACAAATAAAACTCACTAACAGATTCAACAGATTGAGGTGAAGATTGTGATCAATTGTGAATACCTGATCAATAGTGGGCTGGGTCAATTTATTTTGTATATTTTTTCAAAATATAAATTAACAAATTTTTAATCAAAATCACAAGCCTTTCCTTAACCTCCAACTCAAAGGACCGAAGTATTTCTGTACTTTTTGCTTAACGGCAATAATAAAGATTCTAATTAACGATATTTAAGTAGAAATTCATAAACTTGAATTTTCAGTGAACTCTAATTTTTAAAGTTACAATAAAAGTGAAGAAAGTCTCTTTTATTTTATTTTAAGTTACCTTTGATTTGCCAATTTAAATTTTTGATTGAAAAAAAAGACATATCAATATTGTTGATTTTTTCGAAATATCTTTGGAAAAGGTTGGAATATTTAAAAGTTCCATATTTGTTCCCTAGATATGTAACTTTTCTCTTAATTAACCAACTTTCTAAGATTTATCCTTTAAGAGATAGTAATACTATCCCTTTAAATAAGTATATTAAATTAATTGTCAATAATAATAAATTTAATTTATTTATTTTACATACCAATCCCTCTGTTTGAATAATGTCTTGATTAAACAATTCTTCTGGCGAAATTTCAATTTCGTTGTCCAATTCATGGATTGTTGGTCCGTTATCATTGTTAAGACTTTTTTTGTTTTTTGACTTTTTCATTGGACTCTCATGTAACATGAGGGGCATCCGTCTTTTTACACTAACCCCCATTCTTGATGAAGGAGCAGGTTGCACTAAGGTGACCAAAAATTGAATTAACTAAAAAATTATAACAAATGTATACCAATTCTACAATATCTCAAATAAAAGGTGCATGAAAAAAAAAGTTACTTTATTGACAATTTGCTGTTGTTTTAAGTGTTTTTGTCTAAGCATAGCTAATTCTCTCCATAATACTGCATTTTCTTGCTTCATAGAACTTAATTGGGAATCTACGCTAGATTGCCTACCATAAAGGTGTTTAACATCTGATAAAACTTTAGACAAATTATCATATTTTAATATATTCTGTACATTGTTTTCAGATTTGGCTACTGTAACCTAAAAAAAATAAGAATGTACTAGATGTTGGCAGAATTTTATTTTCTGTTACTTTTCTTTTAATATTATGAAGAAGCTCTGGTTGATCTTTTTGAAAATATTTGTGATAAAATTGTATTTCATCTTTGTCTGAATCCATAGTACCATTCTCAACAGATGACATTTTGTGGAACCCATCTAAAAAAAATGTTTACCTTGTTTATACATATTTCTCATGACAAAAAATATTTAATCAATGTATCTAATGTTGTACTTACACATATTTAGCTGTCTAACAAAACTACTCATATTGTTGTGTTTATAGTATAATGGTAATAATTCATACCAAAAATGAGCTTGATTTTGTATAACAAAACTGTTCCCAGTCTAAAAAATATTATTTATTAACCTATTCATCTGTATGAGATAAATATTGTTTTGAAAATGTATGTAACTACTTCCATTCATAAAACAGATTCCTGTAAATAGGTAAGATCATAAAAATGTTTGAAGAATTTGAATGAGGCAATAATATTTTAAGCTTATTTTTGGACACTCTGTGTAGTCTTGAGGTGACTGACAGGTGCACTAAATAAGAGAGTGGAAAGTTTTAGATGGAAATAAAAAAAAAAATTATAGACACTTACAGGACTCCAACAAATTAAATGATCCGTATTGGGATCGTTTACCATTTTCCACAATTTTCCTAAAAAGGCTGGAATATTTGACGAGTTTTCCCCAAATGGTTGCATCTTGTTCTTTGGTTATGTTATTTTGATACTAAACTTAATAATATATTTTTCAAACCACGAAATATTGCTGAAAAACGTTCACAGATGTATTAATTTTATCGATAATTATTCTATAATAAAATCAAAATACACCACCATCTTTAATAACCAACATAATTAAAAATAAATACACTTCTTTCTCACCTCAGTCATAAATGAAAATACTGTCATGTCATTTCGTTGGGTAATTCGATTGGTTAATATTGACATTTACTAGTTATCACATTTGATTGGATTTAATTTTTAGTATATGGGAAATAATGTAGTTACGGGAGGGAGAATTTTTTATCAATATCTTACATCCACGTGATGACGAAATTAAAAAACTATTTTTTTGACTATCGTAGTAAAAAACATTTTTAAATAAATCGATAACATCTGTTTTATTATAACAGCAATAGATAAAGCACTGTAAACCGAATTAAATATGTATAAAATAGAAAGAATTTTCTAATTATTTGTCTATGAATATAAAGACCAAATTCCATGTATTTATATTTGATCAACTACATGAAGGCATATAGGTCGCCAAAATCGCTATTTACAACCTATTTTCTACTTCTTTTTTAGAATTACTAGATGCCTTTTATTTCCCAGAAATTTTGATATTTATTCTTAAGGTATAAATTTATAGAGTACGCGCGTAAAGTTAGTATCTCTGAATTAATAGTAGTTTAAAAAAACTCAAACGCGTCGATTTATAATTATAGTCTTACACCTATATGCTGAAATAAAATATTATTATACCCACCAATATGTATGTTATGGGGTCACCTTGTTTTTTAAATGCAATGTATACTTTTTACAGGAAAATTGAAAAGTTGAATTTTTGCTGAATCATCAACGCAACAATTATATTATGTTCGCATTGATAACTTTTAGAGATATAGGTTAATTGGTTAAGATAGTGGTTACCAGTCCCTATATTCCAAAAGTAATCAAAGCAGAACCTAGACATGAAACCCTACTGAGTACACCCAAAACGTCAATTTCATTTTCGTTACAAAAACGCAACTATTGTAATAAAGAAAAGAAAATAACGGCGTAGATTAATGAGGTAGATTAGATTAGAATGGAACTTTAATTTATTTGCCTCTTCCACCTCGACCTATAGAGATCTTGTAGTTAATTTCTTACGTATGTGTTATGCAGCTGGGTCTTTGTAACTATATAAATTCCATAGTCTGGATAAAAATAGTCCTACTTCCCTAGGTTTCTTTTCTACTCTAGTGTCAGAAACTTTATACAAGACCTACAAAATAAAAAACTGCGCTTTCCACTTCTTCGTGGTAGAACCTACATATGGTGATTTAACTCAATCTTCCTCTATATTAAGTTGCACCCTTGAGAAATTTTAGGCCTTCAAAGTGGGGTTTCAAGTTTCGAAAAAAATCAATATCTCCAATATACTTGAAATTAGAAAAACCAAATTTGGTACACGTTGTGAGTGTACCAAGCCGAGCATTAATCGACAGTAAGTAGAGTTCAATTGTACCATTCTAAAGGGTTGATAGGGGATGATGCACCATTAAAATGTGGCAGAATGTTTTAACCCGTTTTTTTATAGGGGATTTGATTCTAAAACCTTTCTTATTCTTGTTATTCAAAAAACTTTGTTGTTTTCAACAAAAACCCGAATAACTAAAAACACGTATTGCAGCTGTGTTATTTAAAATCAGCAAAAATTTAAAAGTTGGCTATGCAATTAAACGTCAAACTTAGCGATCAGAAAAAAGTCATTTAATTTTACTAATTGCTTGCTGAGTGTTTTAAAAATGCTTGGAAAGTTTTCATTTTTTTCATTTAGCGAACAAGTTAACATGCAATTAGTGTTAGGTTTCCGTATAGAAAACTTCGGAACAAAGTGTTGAAGAATATCAGAGAAGATTTCCTAACCGTGTGATACCCATAGAGAAAAAATTTTCATTGTTGAAAGACGTGTTCGATAAATAAGCAAGTTTTTTAGTAACACTCGAGAAAATGCTATTGCAACCAGTGCACAAACGAAGAGGTTATTTACAATTATAGTATTTTTCAAACCTCTGCGAACTAAAACAAAAAATAAATCCAGTTTTATCAATATTAAATTATGTACGAGGATCAAATAAAATCACTACTGTAGCAATCGCAAAACTCGTGAAAGGTACCAAGTAAATTAGCCTTATAAATATCATTAATATTCAACTGAAGTTAATAAGTCGATCAGATCAAATACTCGATGCCGAGAAATTACTAATTTGACTATAAAAATGTACTATCGCACTGGACGACACCGGTCCGGTTTTATTTTATCTTGTCGTGAACTTATATTCATGAGCGGATCTAACAGAAATTTATCTTTTTTGTTATAATATTTATCTATCTAGGTATTTAAAAAAAAGAAGTATCAACTTTGCTTACCTTTGTTATTGATTAGTTAAAATCAAAATAATTTTACATTATTGATTAGTTCAAATCAAAATAATTTTATTTTTTTACGATTATGGTAAAAAATTACATATTAACAAAAATGTGAGCTAAAAGAAAAATCGTATAGTGAAAGAGAATTTTTTTATTTTTAGTCGCTTTCACTGTCACTACTAGATTCGTTTAAATTAATAACAACTTGATTCAAACTGTTATCAATTGAAATATCCATTTGCCACATATTTGATTCCACCTTTTTCACGTGCTCTATACATTTTTCCCATTTCTGTGCATTTATACCATCAATAGCTTGAAGAAGGATGTTTCGAACATCTGCGAGTTTAAAGGTTCTATTTAGCCTTCCTACTGTGCCCTTTATATCTGCCCAAACAAGCTCAATCGGATTCAACTCGCAGTGATAGGGAGGCAGCCTAAGTACTTCAATGTTTCTAGTTCGAGCCATCTCATCAACACAATATTGCTTGTTTTTTGGAAAATATTGCTTAGCCAACATTAATAATTCTGCTTTAAGAAAGGAAGAGTCAAACTGGATATTTCTTTCTTGAAGCCAATTTTGGATGTTCTCTTTTTTCCAGCCACTTCATGGTAATTTTTGAAGAAGGCGACTATGGTAGGGAGCATTGTCCATGACTACAACTGAAAAAGGATCGAGTCTCTTCAGAATGTTTTCAAACCATTCTTCAAACACCGTTGAATTCATTTCTTCATGATAGTCACCCGTTTTTTTAGACTCAAAAAGCAGAAGTCCATCATCAACAAATCCTTCATCGCTTCCAATATGGAGAACTATTAACCGGCGACCTTTCCCAGAAGGAATTTTTAATCCTGAAGACCAACCTTCCATAAATGCTTGACGAGAACTTTTTATGTTCTGGTCTTGCCAAACTTTGGAGACGGTATGGCCTTCATTTACCCAAGTTTCGTCCAAATAATATATTTTCCTTCCTTCTTGCCGAAATTTTACCACCGAACGAATGTATTTTCTTCGCCAACAAATAATTTCATCTTTTTCTACCAGCATACTCTTCCTATCCACCTTACCATAAGTAAAATTTAAGCTTTTTAAAATTCTCCAAAGTGTTGTTTGGCTTAAATTTGGCATATCAGGATCTTGTTGTATATCTTGTTGCAATTTTTTTAAAGTAGGGACTTCATTTTGAAAAAAATATGAATGAATTTTTCTACGAATACCATTTTTACAAAAATCGTCTACAATAATTTGTTGCGGTTTTCCTGGATTCTTCTCAGGTTTTTGAATTTCTCCGTGAACTTTTTTTTCTTTTAAAATTCTATATATAGTTGTTCTACCAATACCAGTATATCTGGAACACATCTCAACCAACTCATTTTTTAGCTTCATTGGATGATCAGTAGACAAGGCTGAAAAAACATTGAACACCATTTTTTTCTCTTCAAAACTTAGGTTTTTTCGAGCCGTCGAAGATTTGGAACACCCTGCTACATCCATTTTTAAATTATAAAAGTTGTACAACACTTTACCAAACACTAATTTATTATAACTAGCAAGCATACGATTGATTATTATCAGAAGAAATAAGTTTAATAAAAATTAAAATTCCTAAATTCAGTATAAAATCAATAATTTAATCTAAAGGGCTTAAAAAAATGTAAGAAGAAATTTTCAGTAGCGTTTTGTAAATAAACGAAGTGTGTTTAATTTTTATTTCTTTATTTCAATGAATAGTCCTGTACGCCAATGAACCTCATTGATTGCTGCTATGATAAGGTTCGCAGAGGTTTGAAAAATACTATACATTACATATTAGTACTAGAATTCTATCTCAATAAACTGGTATGTCGCAAATTTCTGTGCACCGAATTATTAGACATAATTTACTACATCCATAGCATTTCTAAAAAGTGCAAGAATTGTTACCAGAAGATTTAGTTGGACGAGTGAATTAATTTCAGTTTATTTTGCATCAAGACATTAATTTTCAAAAAAAAAGTATCTGTTTACTGTTGAAGATTATTAATGTTTCACCTGCAGAGGTATTACAAATTTACATAACTATCATGAGTATCCCGACTTAAACCCCCATTCAGTATTTACTTGGTCCAGTTATTTTACCAAATCGAGTAAATGGTGAAACTTATTCAGAATTTCTCCAAAACACTCTCCCGGATCTACATGATGAAGTGCCACTACAACTTAAACTGGAACATTGGTTCATGCAGGATCATTTTAGTATTATTGTTAGAAACTTTTTTTAAACCACTATCCAAATAAATAAATTGGAAGAGGAAATAATTGCCCACAAGTTTGGCCTCCACGATCACTAGGCCTCAACAAAAGTGACTTATTCTTTATTTGGGGAATCTTAAAAGAATTTGTGTATTCCTAGCAAATTGTGTCTCGAGCAGAATTGTGGAATCGGATTACGGTTAAATGCCCATTAATTAGGTACAATCAGCAGTTATTGGATAGAGTAGACTTCAATTTTCGACGAAGAATAAATTTATGCCTGAGAGAAACGGTGATCATTTTCATTTCCTAGAATAACTTATCAGTGCAAATTATATGTTATTTCTGTTGATTAAGCTGTTTGTTTTTCGATTAAATTATATTTAAACTTTTTCCTGGTCGTCAAGTTTGACGTTTAATTGCATAGCCAACTATTGAATTTTCGGTGAGTTTAAATACACAGCTGCAATATGTTTTAGTTATTCGAATTTTATGACTTCTCCTGCCTATGTTGTCCCCTGGTATCGAGGCTAGTGTTTGTTTGTTTTAACAGCCTAGTTTTAAAGCGCAATGCCTGCCTGTTCACTGGTTGTGATGCAGTTCATGTATCAGGCGATTACTTCCTATATAGACCATGGTATAGGGGATCCTTCATTCCAGATATTTTGATCTGGAACTGTTACTCGAAATTTTTTCAAAGCCATATCTACCGACATTTATATTGTTTGGTCTCCTCTCAACTCTTCATATAGCTTCTAAGCAGTCTGCTAGTAATAGCTCCGGCGGAAGGTTTAGCAGATCCTTTAAGGCTTCTGTTGGGATTGTTTTTGTATTTCCCATTACATGATAACTTTTGAAAATGCCATTGTGAGGCCCAGCCTGTTGGGTTTTTGGCCATCAAACCACTAATCTTTAGGTTTTCGTTGGTCTACTAATTGTATGTAACCATGAGATCATTTTGAGCTGTAGCATCTCATTTTTGCCACACTGTCCTCTGCACATATTGAGGGCGATGTTTTTTTGTGTGAATTTTTGAAGATGTTAGTTCCTGTTTAAATCGTGGTCAAAGGTAACTAAAAAGTATTTTACCTCTTTGGTAAACGTGATTTACTTCTGTACCTTTAACATTGACGGTTTCATATCTAGCAGTGTCCTCCTCTTTGTGAAGTTGACAATAGTAGTTTTATGAGGGTTAACTGTGGGTTGTTCCTCGTTGCATCACTTATATTGACTATGATTGGGAGCCTTCAATCCATGAGTACATTACTTAGATTATATTTGTTCTTGCATTATTTTAGACATAAAACAAGTACATACGTACATTTCCAAATCAGATAATAGATTTTTGCGTAAGTAATAAACTATGATATTGGGTATAAGGGAATTGAATTGTGAGAATTAGAACAAAATTTTTAATTTTCTCTACACTTCGCTCTACTTTCAGAAGGAATAATCTTGGAATTTTTCCAACAACTAAAATAAAGAAAATAAATGAATCAGTAGGTATTCAAAACTGTAGAGCTACATTAGTACTTAATACTCGGGACTTGTAAAAGTACTCGTGTACTTGTACTTGGTATTCGAGTATTTACTATTTAAAAAATACTTGTACTCTGTACTCAACTACTTTCTTCCTGGACTCGGAATAGCTTTGTCTCCTGATGATTCTAATATAGTTACACAAATGCGCGTCGAATACGGTATTTTCATTTGGTGTTCAAGTAGTTCAAGACTCAAGCAATAAAGGGACTATTACAGTTAAAAAACACGCATAAAGAGTATTTCTTAACGCCCGATGTCTGGCGCCCGTGTTGATAACTTTTCAGAAATAGGGGCTGATAAGCTTTTTCAACTATATAATTACCCTATGAAAAGTTCTCAAAACAAATCTCTATACTTGGCTTTATTGCTGAATTGTAGTTTAAAAAAACGGCGTCGTAGCTTACAAAGTGATTGGGGCAATTTTTGGTAAAGCTTAATTAAAAAAACTACCGATTGCAAAAACAACACTCTTCTTATATTAAAGAATAATTTTTAAGATTTATTTAATTAATCTACAATCCAAAAATTATTGAATTTCAAAATGCTAGTACAAAACCAGCATTACACATATATCCAGGTGATATGTTTCATTTAAATAAAAAAGAACTAAATTCTAATTAAATGTTAATTTTAAAATAAATAATTTTTCATTTAGAAATTTAAAATTTAATGACAATTTTACACGTTTTTATAGATATCCATAGTGACTAATCCAAAACATAGATCTTTTTACGAAAAATTCATCTATTTTTCAATGCTCATTTATTAGATATTGTTAGCAAGTATTATGCATTCTTTATTAAATTTAACTTAATTTCTGAATTTAAATTTGGGAAGTTGTAAATAAAAGAGATGTTACTAAGAAGAAGTTACTGTGTAACATAACAGAGTATCAAAACAATGTTTTTAAAATGACTTTTCTTTCCAATTGCAGAACATGTGTTGCACATACAGTGCTCTTCAGATAAAGTATTCACGTTAATTAACTTTTAAAAGACTAATTTATACAAAAACTAAAAAAATAAGTAATTAATATTTTAAAGGGGAGATAATGCGCTATATTTAGGTTTACTAGAAATGTCACCCTCTCACTCCTGCTATCATCTCTTCATTTAAAAAAAATATTCTGCTCGTAGATGCGATCTAAGTTAGAGTATTGTTCTACCGTGTGGAGCCCATACTATGCTTGTCGCAGTGAAAGGATTGATAATGTCCAAAAAATATTTAACTTTTAAAATTTATAATATATACCCAGAACGGAATATTAACTATCAACTGTTACTGGACAACCACAGTATGGACAAGTTGGCATTTAAGCGGCTACTTTCTTTTCTATGTTTTCTGCATAAGATATTATATAACAAAGTTGACTGCTCTGAATAACTTACTACTGAAATCCACTATAACTGTCATGTGTTCTAATTTTAATAGAATGTCACATCATATTGATATTTTTACTTGTAGTTGTGTAAAAATGCTATTAAAAATCAAAGAAAACCTGTAATTCACTGTGCACAAATTTGAAGAAATTATTGAGTCACTTGAACTTTTTATTTTTATGGCATTTTTCAATTCTCATAAAATGGACCTCACTCAAGCTTGCGCTCATTTGTGAAATTGACATTTCCCAACAGGTTATATAAACAGTTACATAGGAACAATCATATGCTACATTCAATTGTAAAAGATTTTCCATGAGAAGGATGAAAACCAAGCGACTCCCAGTTGGTTACGCAAAAATTGAAATTATAAATGCAACTCTTCTTAAACGTCTTTGTCTGGAGTTAGGCTTTGGTATTTACATAGTTTTGAATGAAATAAAAATATTTGATATGGTAATTTTTATTAAACAATATCATTGAAGGGTGGCTAGAAAGTGTCTATAAAATACTTGGTAGGTATTTGAAATCAAACGCCATTATCCGATATAATTTGTTCCAGTGAAGATTTAATCTAAATAAAATAAATAAAAATTTTAGCTAATCACAACTTTCCTGCATTCACAATCTCAACAATATTTTTTCGTCTAAAGAATGTAGAAACAGTTTTACAGTTTAAGTATTATTGCTAGTCGCCATTGTCACAAACATCTGTTGAAAATCAGCTAACTCCTGACCCAACATCTCGATCCCTTGCCCTGGTCGCAGGGGCTCTCCATCCTTAACAGGTACATTTGTTTTTTTTTTCTCGACCTCTCCGCCGCTGTCGGGCCTCCGCACGGAGCTCGAACTCTTGGAGGGAATTACTGGTTTATTCGGGGGTATCGGTGGTGGAACCCCTCTAGCAGTAGCCGCATTTTTCTTGGGAGGAGTATGAGGAGCCGCCGGAGGAGACTGGAATTGTGCATGGTAACCGACTTTTGGAGGCGTTCGCATTAGGGGAGCTTGTGCCGTTCCGGGGGTCGGTGATGACGTTGTGTTTGGTTTGATCGGTATGCTGGGGGAAGGAGCTATTGCCGTTTGTCGAAGTGCTTGACCGGGCAAAACAGACTGTGCAATTCCTGTAGCTGAAAACAACGAATCAAATAAAATAAAACGTTTTTATTTAAAATTATTATGCCTCCAAATGTAACCATTTGGAAAACAAAACATTGGCCTAGCCAAATAGTTTCTTGTTTTAGAACAAAACAGGTTACTTTTATTCTCAATAAAAACACGACTAGCAAAATAAAAACGAAATTAGATAGATTGAAAGTGATTGAAAGAGAGACAATTAGGACAGCTTGGCCATCTAATAAGGACAAAATAATAATAATAATAAAAATAAGAGAAAAATGTAGCGTTCAACCAAAGAAATTTGTTAACACGAAATGGAGAAGAAGCAAAAAACCATTCTATCTGAGAAGGGTTCAAAAAGAGAAGAAAACATGGAAGTGGCGTTAAAAAGAGCAAGTAAGTGACAAAAATAAAACTAAATTCAACGCCTAATGTCGGATGGACTCTGGGTTTAAACATTGTATATATGATATCTGAAAACGTGTTATGGTGCTCTCCCGTTGCAAGCGACAGAGGCAGTGTCGCACGAGGCACAGGTTTAATGTAATTAAATGTTATCAATTAAAGGTTACATTTGATTACACTACACCGGTGCTTCGTACGACACTGACACTGTCTCTGTCACTGGTCGCGGTCTATGGTCAAATTCGCAAGGAACAGGAAAGCACCTTTACAGTAATTTTTTATAATCTCTTGTAGTCGTCAACAATGCAGATAAATATGTATTTAAAAGAAGAATTAACTTGTTTTAGTTAAAACTAACATAAAAGCAATAATATTACATCATAAATAAATAATTATGGCATCTTTTTTGGATCTGGGTTTTTGGTCATTCTAGTTCCTCTTTATGAACTTCCTGCAGATACAAAACTCTATATGATTTTTTTGGGATATACGAATTTAGACATTTGGTTATGTTGGTGGAGGAGTAATGGTTCCAGGATATTATTCTGTTGATTTTTACCCAACTTAAAAAATAAATTGTGTTGGCGTTATTTGATAGAAGTAACATTGGTTCGAGAATGTAGCATATTATTAGAATTGTGGGGAGGATATGCAGTGCTTAATTTTTGTGATAATGCATAGGCCATTCCTTTCCGCTATTTCCAAGTTAACCATAACTCGGTTTTAACATTAACCCTTAATATGTCCATATTCTAGAATTGGTCTCCAAATACTTGTGTAGATTTTTGTTGCTGTTGTTATTCCTTAATTATAATACACCAGGGTTTAAAAATGCTCGGCCCTTGATTTTGCTTTATTACTTATGGTTTTTGTATGTAAAATTAAAGTTTGTTTGAATATTCTTAAATATTTAATTTCAGATATGTTTTTTGAGGGTTTAGAGACATTCTCCACTTTCAAAGCTATTGTCTAGTGGAGTTTAAGACTCTGAAGATTGTCATCTACTTCAAGGATATTTTTGTTCTATGAGATTGTGGTATCATCTGTAAACTGAAGTTTGTAAGACTAAAAATTATTTGGTTTGTGAGACGGAAAAAGTGGTGGCAGAAAATATTGTTAAAAAATGGGGATAGGAGATCCCCGTGGACACCTCGGAAGAGAACAAAATAATAAACTGTCATTCATTTTTATAAGAATCAATTTTCTAAGAATCTCTGCATTATTTACATAAGTGACGGAGATAAAGTAATTTAAAAAGTAGACCTTGTACAGCTGCAAATTTAGAAATTTGAATATTGGAAATCAAAAAACTGCTAAAGGATGAGTTGTTAAGAATTTTTCTCTGAATCCTAACTGATGTACAAGACGTGATTTCCAATTTTAGCATTTATTAAACAATTTGTTAAGCATACTCAAAAAAATGTATATTAATTTTGTGAAGGTTTTTAAAACAACATGGCTTCAAATATAACATTGTCAAGCAATAAGGGAGAGGTCCAGTAGTATGAAATGTGGTTTGACAACTAGGATACAAATCGATACAAATTATTTCAATTAATAAAAAATGTGAAGGAAGGTAATAAGGATTTAGGTTGTCTCAAATATCGTATCATGGTATAATAATTAGTAATGTTTTTTTATTCATAACAATGTAAATAATAAATAATAATACATAGTAATGAAATTTACCAACCCCGATTTCAACCAATATTCATTATAACTTTGGAATATATTAACCTTCATAATATTCTCCTAATTATTTTTAACTTACTTGGACCAGAAACAGGTACACTTGATACTGTTGCTGTCGGTTGAACTACTTTGGCAACGCTGCTAATCATCGCAGCACTGCCGTCGTTTGGTATGGAAGACCTCCCTCTTAAAACTTCAAATTCAGATTTAAGTATCTGCAATTCCGCTTCTAACTCTTGGCACCTGCATGTATTAAATATTATGCAACCATTTACTGATTTTATAAATAAAAAACGTACCTAACTTCTTTTTCTGATAACTGAGCACGAAGGGATTTTTTTTCACTTTCATAGACATGAAGCTGCTTTTCTAATTCTGCCTCCATTTGCAATGACTTTTTACTTTCTTCTTCTAAACCTTCTGCCATTGTATCTATGCGTGATTTTTCTTCAGATAAAATCTAAAAATAATCATTATTAAACTTATCAAAAATACATGGTAGTAAACAAACCTGCGCTAAATCTTCACTTCGCTTTCGCTCTTCAATGTATTTTAAAATAATTTTCTTTCTTTCAGCCAACAGAAGTAAAACAATCTGTTTTTGTCGAGCTCTCTCTTCATCAGCTGCTTCTAATTGTCTTTTTATTTCTTTTTCTAATTTCTTTCTAGTGTTCCTTTCTAATTCTAATTCTTGCTTTAGTCTTGTTCTTTCCATTTCAAGTCCATATGTGATGTCATCTCCCTGAGCAGTGTCATGTTCATGTTTACATTTTTCTTCCTCTAATTCTTGAATAACCTAAACCACAATTATTTTGTTTATGTGTTATTTTTTTGTTAGTTATTTTGTCTTACTTTCTTATGTTTGTTCTCAGCTTCTCTGAGTATATTCATCATATGTTGGTGTGCCCAGCGTTGTTGTAAAATAAGTTGCCCAAAAGATTGAAGCTGCTGTTCAGCTGCCTGTGCCATTTCCTTTTCAGTGATTGGTGATTTTGCATTTGGTCCATCGGCAATACTATCCCTAAGAAGAGCTGTATATGGATCTGACAATACCACAGGTCTGTATCTTCCAACATTTACAACCTGCTTTAATCTCTCAGACTAAAAATAGATTTTAAGTTAGGTTTATATTAAAATCTTGAATAAATTATATTCATTACACACCTTAAGAGCTGCAATAACTATATCTCTAGCTTGTATTTCTCCTTCAAAATAAGTAACAAGTTTTATGAGATCATTTTTAGATAGTTCCATTTTAGGATTTCTCTAAAAATATAAATCAATATTTGTAAGTTACATATAATAGTTAGTTGTGTGATAAGGATAATAATAACAATAAATATGGTACTAGGGGGTAAATATTATCATGTGAGGCATTTTCAAAGAGTTTCATTGTCAAACATATATTAAAATACAATGTCAAAGTCAAACCATGTATTATACTAAAATGCATCATCATAATATGATTAATTAATTATGAGATGCCAGCAGATACAAATAGGGATAATTTATACTAATTGTATTTCCAAATATTCTGCAACAATATAAAAATGGTTTAAATTATTTGTTTTATCTTAGTTCCATTTATATAACTGTTGGTTGATAAAACATGTAAAAATTAATAATCATAATATTAATAATACAAGAAAAATGTATAAGGTAAACTGAATGATGTATAAACGCATTAAAAAGTTTAAACAGAAAATTCTAAGGTGATATAAGATTATAGATTAGTGTGTTTAAATTATCCACAAAGAAAGACTGATATGAAAATATTTTATTGTATATTCTAAAAATGAAGTTATTTATTGTTACAAAATTTTTAATAGACAGGAAAAATCCTTTAATATAATAATTTATGATATAATTATAGTTTTTTATACCTATTTTGTGCTTTAAGTGAGAATTTACGTTATTGGTATAATAAATACAGAGATTGACTTTTACCTCCGAGTTCTGTTATTTCAATAATAATTATTACTAGACTAATAACTGTTAAACCATACATGCATAAATGAATAAATAATAAATGAAGTACAGCGACAAATGACTTCATACAGAGTCATTTTTATAGCTAGTGTATTATTTTGCAATTATTACATTTCGAGAATATTTGTACTTTCCTGATGAAAATAAATTGTTTATTACATATTGTACTTAAATTTAATGCACTTTACATATTACTGATAAAATTGATTCATTTATTTATTATAAAAAATACTTAAGAAAACGTACTGAGAATTATAGTACTAAAAATATTAGAAAAGCAAAAAATTGGATATAGTTTTGGTAAATATTGTAATGTGGATGGTCTAAGGGTTGAAGTTGTTATCTATACAATAGCAAACCTTTAGTGTGGCATTTGTTCGGTCCATTTGTTCATATTGATTCATATTTGATGTTCCCGGATGATCGGAAGAATGATCAAAATCCACCCCAACTCCAAGACTGCTCATGGTACCTAACCAGTCAATTCCTATGTTATTAGTAGCCATATTGGAGATTTTAATGCTATCCCTGGATTTTCCTTAGTTTCGGGTAAACAGGAACGCTTACTTCACATGTCATCTATATTCATTTATATATTTGAACATATATTTTTATTTACTAATTACATTCTCACTTCTTTTTTCAGTAAAACAAAACGCTTTTTAGGTTAATATAGACAATCGATTTTTAACATCACAAAATCTAGGGAATTTTTGATTTTGTGTATATCCAGTTTGGACACGCAACAGTTACGTTTGCCTTATTATTACCCTAAAGATTTTGGTAAAGCTTTATTAAAAAAACTGCCGTTTGCAAAAATAAAATTCTTTTTTATTAAAGAATTATTTTTAAGATTTATTTAATTAGTCTGCAACCCAAAAATTATTAAATTTCAATATGCAGGTACGCAACCAACATTACACATATATCCAGGTAATAATAATTGGTTTCTTTTAAATATAAAATAATTAAATTCTTATTAAATGTTAATTTTAAAATAAATAATTTATCATTTGGGAATTTAAAATTAAATGACAATTTTATAGACATCCATAGTGACTAATCGAAAGCATAGATCTTTTATATATATTTTTTTTCTGATAAACTTGTTAATTTGATTTTACTTAAAACTAAAATACAAGAAAAATCAAGTATGTAACCAACGTCATTCTAAAACATTGATGTCTGATTGGCCGATAGTTTTCTGGCATGTTATATTAGCAATTGTTTTTTGACGACATATTGGTTTTTCAAATTTGAAATTTATATTTCAGTAATTTGTGAGAAACGGTTATGATGAAATCGTAACAGAAGTGTTTTGAACATTTTAAAGGTATGATTAATTCTTAAATAATAAATAATACAATTTTTCAATTGTTTAAATATATATTTCTTGCGAAAAATAATCTACTTTTCAATGCTAATTTATACATAGATATTGTTAGCAAGTATTAGGAGAAAAAAATATTCATGTCAATAAACTTTTAAAAGACTGGTTTATACAAAGACCATAAAATACTTAAATTAATATTTGAAAGGGGAAAGATATAACGCTATATCTAGGTTTTGCTGGAAAAAATCACTCATTCCTGATATAATTCTTTCATTTTTTTAAATAGCTTGTCCATTTTTTATCAACAGATTTCAAAAATATATTAATCATGGAGTGTATAGTAATTAGTTTATGAGCTACACTGTTTTTTATTCTACTAACTTTTTACATACATCACCTTAACTCACTGCGACAAGATTGGATGTAGAATAGTTTATTCGTTAATCATACCAATAAAAACCTTTTCAAGTTTTTTAAGATAGATGTTAAAAGGCTTGGAGATGATTTGAAAAATTTATTTAAATCACTCTTATGGTGTATTTTGATACGTATGCACATTGATTTTAATGATTTATTTATTTGAGTTCAAAATGGTATACAGCTTACAAGAAAGAATTAAACTTGTAGGTTTATACAACACAACTAAGAGTTTTAACAGTATTTAATTGATCTTATGGGTACAATTGGTTTAAGAGTCTATGAGAAATATTGGACTGAGATTGATCCACATGTTGTGCATAAATATAACACACATAATCCTCAAAAGTTGAATCATTACATAGTCAGACCTTTCTATTTAGATGGACACTTAAAAAGTGTATCATATCTTAATTTATTGAGAGAAGTAATTGACCTACGTATTACAACAATAATATAAAATGATCCAAAGAATTGCTTGTATTTCAATAGGATGGAGCACCTCTACATTTTGTTTTGCCTGTACAAGTTTTGAATGAAACTTTCCCCGTTCGTTTTTTTATTCTTCTTTTTATGGGATTATTTGAAAACAAATTTTTTGATACCCAACCAGGACAGAGAATCATTGTCAATATTTATATTAACACATGTTAGGTAATACCAGAGAGGCATTTTAAAATAGATTAGAGCATGTTATAGAAGTAAAAGGTGGTCATTTTAAATAATCGATATAATAAATTAAATATTTGTATCATTGGAGACTGATAAAATAATTGAATTTTAATTTCATTTAAAGTTCTGTAGCACATAAATTACTTTAAATCTCATTTATACATTTTTGAAATCAGTTGCACAAGGACAATCCAAAAATGGAAGAAAAATGGGTGAAGCCATTTAAAAAAATGTAAGGGGTAACTGGGTTGATTTTTCGAGCAAACCAAAAATTGGTACATCTCCCTTCGAATGTTATTTGACTACTTTTTTGTTTTATGTAAAAATAATTTTTTTTTAAATATATATTTTTATCTGAAGAGAACTATATAAAATATAATGAATGAGTTCATTAGCAATGTTATTTAGTATATTTGTCATACTACTGCAATTAGATTTACTTTTGCTTTCATATGAAACATTATAGTACAACCAGGCCCATACTTAAGATTTTTGAGGTCCTACGCCACGTTTCCTGAAAGGCCCTCTCTTCCATCAGTATTAAATTAATAAACAGGATGTTTCATTAATAATTGTCTAGAAAATAAATGAAGGCATCTCTGAGTCAAAATATGACGATTTAACTTAACACATTTATATAAAACATTTCTTCTAGAAATACACGGTCTTTTTTTTAATTTAAGTAAATATAAATACTACTGACTTTATCGCACTTACACAAACGGTCCATATTTACGTGGAAAATAATTAATTAACAAACTGCTAAAATAACGATTTTGACAGGGGCGTAGAATGAAGAGGGGTGAGAAACTAAGACTCTAGTCCTACCTTACGTTTTTGATAATAGCAAGAAACTTAAGATAATATACAAAATTTTTTCCAAGTTTGTAGATAACATATTACAAGATATTAAAACAATAAGCTGAAATAATTTTTCTTGTGTCTCTTTAAGGAAGAATCTATTTTAGGTGATTAAATCTTCATATTTTGTGCTATTGTTTCTGCCTTTAGTCATGTACAATTAGTAATGAAACATCGTGTACGTATTTATTATTACTACCACAAAATTTAAAACTAGATTTTTGTATTAGTCAACAACAAAAAAATAAAAGTAATTTATTCATTACATAAATATATGTAAGTTTCATTATAAGTTCTAATAAAAAGGTAAATTCATTAAAGATTTGACAAGTTTTTACGTGCTTTTCTAAACGAATATTCGATAATTAAGTCATTAAACAATTAGTTTTAACTTGCATGTTGTTCGACAAATTTTATTATTATTAACAAATTTTAACTTTTTAGGCCAGTGATATGTGACAAATGTGAAAATATGATAAAAATGTTAACAGGTATGGATTAACAATCTTTAAATTTTTAGAGTTGTAAGCAAAAAACAAGCAATTTATTCACAAAGGATTTATATATATTATATTCAGGTTAATCAATGTATGAATTTAAACTAAATAAATGGGGAGAAAGGAATAATAATACAAAATCATAAGAATAGTAGTTTTTAATATCACACTTTTCTCTCTTAAAAATACTTGAAAATTACAGAATAAAAATATCATGCATCTAAAAAATATATATAAAAATAAACTGAAAACTCGTGAGCAACGTTGTTATAGTTTATTTTGTCCAAATACTCAATTCGATTATTTTTTGGTTTCATATTAGAGATTGCTGGTAATAGTGAGGGACACTGTATATTATATAAAGTTATTTATAATTACTTTCTGTTATACTGAAAGTTCTATCATACTACACATTCTTCAAAAAAGACATTTGCACAATCATTCTGCCAACGATTAAAAAATGCGGTCAAAATTTTTACCCCACAAAAATAAGAGTTTATTTAATATTTTACAGTTGAATAGATAAAAAATAATATACCATTTTTACGATAAGTTGACAATGACATTTTAGTTATTTTTATAGTCAACAAAATAACATAAAAAACTAAGAGTAAATGAGATGGCAGGGAAACGGAAATTAAATTTTAAAAGTTAGCAACACTTTACTATATCGCCATATCAATATTGCCAAAATAATGGTTTTTTGTGCGAGGAGTTGGCAAACAAAAGCGAACTTCTTTAAGCAAGCAGGGAATAATTTTTGTTGCTTTGATAGATTTTAGATTCAATATTGATAACATGTCTGGAAATTGCAAACTTCAGAACAACTTTTACATTAAACTTTAAAGCACAAAACAATATTCATTATCTTTATTTTGTGTTAAGTTGTATTTCCTAAAACATTTTAATATTAAAAGCACAGTGCCTTTCTTTCATATAATTTATTATTTTAATAATAGTTTAAAAAAACCACAACTAAAAGTTAATGAAAAGAGGAACAGCTGTAACGTACAACGTGAGAACGCCGCTATTTTAGCTTATGACGTCATCGTCAACAATCGTAAAAATGCTTTACCCATTTTCCATCAATTCAAATATATCTTTTGATGTATAAAAACGTAGATTTACAGATAATTTATACATTTTAAAATTTTTGAATATATGTAGTTTTTTATTGCATAGTATTCTTATGATTTCAACTTTTCAAACTCCCATATTTAATGGTTTTAAAAATTTTGACACGTCAGAAGGAAACAGTCTTTAGAATAAGAGTACTACTAGCACATACACACACACAAGCAGACACACATAAATACCGAAGAAGTACCTTCTTCTTATGAAAGTATAATTAATGTGTCTTCAAGTGGTGAGCAGTACAGTAGTCTATTCTTCCATGCCTTATTCGATTGCTCGAGGACCATCTATTGGCATTGTATGTAATACTTCATCTAAGAGTTGAAGTGCTCTATGTAAATGTACTTCTATCCAACAAGGAGTTTCCTTAATAGATTGTCGAGGATAATCTGGCCCCCAACCTTTAACAAAACTTAACCTTAAAATGCACAAGCGTCGGAGATCGTCAACTCCTATGCCTGTCGCCGCTGATAAACCTGAAAGTTTAATACAAATATTATATATATACAGTGTTTCTACTTAAGTTGGAACCATATGGAAAACTTTTTTATTATTGGTTTTTCAAAAAAAAGTTATTCCTCATAAAAAGTTCTGCATGGCCTAAAACGCAAAATGAGGTAAACAGATATCAATTTTTTGCACTCGTATACGAGGTGCTTCAAAAAATATAAATTTTGTTCAAGAATAAAGTACCTTTTTTTTAATAAAATGGAAAAGTGTTATGAAAAAAAACTTACGTTTTGTAATTTTTACTAATTTTTCATACATCCGTAACGTATCTCTAGTAAATTTCTGGCATTCCTCAGAAAAAAGATAGGATGTACTGACAAGAAACGTATGACAATGAATATCAAAGGGCGTTGGTATTTATAAAATACATTCGAAATGGCAGCTTTATTAACGTGTGAAGAAAAAATCGAAATTGTTTTGATAATGCGAGACACTATAAAACACAGAGAAGCAGCAGATATTTTTAATAATAGACATCCTCATAGAAATATTGGGCATTCAGCAGTTACAAAAATATTAAATAAATTCAAGACTAATGGAAGTATTCAAAATAATTTTATAAATAAATATTATCCATACAAACCACAAATCGTTCATACATTGCAAGCAAGGAATTATGATAGACGTTTTGAATTTTGCTCTCTCATCCAAGGAGAGTTAGAAGAAGACCCGTTTTTTTCCGATGAAGCAAGGTTTTCTTCTTATGGAACTGTCTCGTCACAAAATTGTCACTGGTAGTCAGATAATATTCCAAACTTTACAATAAAACGTCGTAACTAATATTCGTTTAAAACGAACGTGTGGTGTAGTATTTACAAAAGTAAATTAATTGGACAGTTTTTTTTCGAAATTCCATGAATACCGCACGATATTTGCAATTATTATACTATCAAGTCACTGACTTTATGGACGTTATAAGAAGGTCTACAAATTTGGTTATAACAAAATGGTGCTTCAATCCACAGTACAGTAAACGTTTGAGTATATGTTGAAAATATGTTTTATTGAAAAGCGCTTCACAGACATTCAGATATTTTTTGGCCTGCTAGATTTCCTCACTTAACCCCCCTCGACTCTTTTTATGGGGTTACTTAAAAAATAGAAGGTTTATCAGCAAGGACCGTTTCAAGATGTCCATCATTTGGAGAAGATTATTTGTGAAGAATGCCAAAAAATTACTCCATATATGATACGGAATCTATTACAGGAGTTTGGAGAAAGAACGTTAAATGTTTAGAAAGAGAGGGTGGATATGTAGAGGCATTAGTGAATGAATGAAAATTTAATTATTTCATTACAATTCATTATTCATTTAGATTTTCCTATTTGTAAAATAAATAATTGTTATGCATTCATCATTACGTACTTAAATTAAGAAATTGTTCGCAAACATTAAGAAATGGAAAGGTTTATAATGTCTCTCATAGATAAGAGACATAAATTTTCAGTATTGAAATTTACAAAACCTGCTTTCATGCTAAATGGATGTAATTGCATATCTGAACGTATATTTCAATTCTGGTCAACTTTTTTTCAAAACAATTTTTAGATATAATTAAAAATAAAGGTACTTTATTCTTGAGCAAAATTTATATTTTTTTACGCACCACATATACGAGTGCAAAAAATTGATATCTAATTATCTAATTTTGCATTTCAGACCATGCAGAACTTTTTATTTTTTTTTCAAAAAACCAGTAATAAAAAAGTTTTCCATATGGTTCCAACTTAAGTAGACACACTTGATATATATTTTTAAAATGTACAATTGCATACTTATCGCGGGTGCTATTCCACCAACTGAATGTGGTCCTGGAATATGCCCAGCAACAGCAGCTGCCTGTGCCGCTGCAGCAGCCTGAGCTGTTGCTGCTTGAGTTGTCATCTGATGATGACACTGCCTTAAATCAAAAACCTATAACAAAGAACATTTTTGAGCATTATGTGATAATTTTATTCATGTAATTATGATACCTTTATGTAGGCCCCAGGATAAATTTTATGCACTGCATCTCCAGGCTGCCTCCCAGCTTCTCTATCTAAGTAATAACTTTGTACAAAAACCGAATGGTCACTTAAACATCTCAACCACACATCTCCTTCACCTCTGAGGTCCAATTGCACTCCTTTTCCTATATGAAGTCTCGCTCTTTCACTTTGTTCAGTTCTGTGTACATTACTTAAGGCACCCAAACAAAATCTATTCCCTCCAGAAGGATCCACATATCCGTCAATTGTAACATTTGGGCAGTTTGATGGTACTTTAAATGTCTCGCCGACTTGAGTATCCAGCTCAAAGTAGGCGACTGAACACCAGTATTCTGGTGCTGGCTGAGAAGAGAGTAGTCCTGCTATACTGACTTCAGAGCTTATTTGATTTGGCGAATTATGATTCCCTAGAAAAATAAAAATCAGGGTGGAATCAACAGTATTGATAGAGTACTTACAATAAGTAGTGTGATGGTTTCTGTTGTCTGGGGGTTGCATAGACTGAGTATAAGTTAATGTATTTGATCCAGTCCAAGTACCACCTGCACCAGTGAAAGCTTGACCAATTGTATTGGTAGGTTGTGTGCCCGAGACCGTTCCATTGTTATTGGATGCTACAGTAGCACTTGTGGAGTTGCTAAATCCATTTTGCTGTAGAGGAGGCGAAACTGGAGAATTCGTTGCTAAAAAAATGAACTGTAATATAATTCTGCAGTAACATAACAGAAGATAAAGAAGTTTAATGGAGCCGTCTGCTTAGGAACAACTTACTTAAACTTTGTGGTATGGCTTCCTGCGGTCTTTCTTGTACCGCCTGTGTCTGAGTTGTATTATACACTGGATTCTGACCTGAAAATTCTTGGTTTAGTGGTTTTATTTGCATTTTAACTCCTCATACCCCTTCCAAGCAGGATATTCTGTGTAAATATTTCAACTTTATTTAAGAATGTAAGCCATCCTTGTTTAATAAATTTTGGGTAGACACAGAAAGTTAAAATTATCACTTAATACACCCCAAGTCTTTGGCTCTATGTACATATCCTTAACTTTCTGAATTTTCAGTCAAACTTCAGATATATTAAAAATTATACAAAATCTACTAAAATACTCCAAGCTACAATCCAACAAAAAAAAGTAAATTTAATTAGAAACTTGCCTACCCATGAAAGACAAGCAAACTATTGAACATATTCATTAATTGGAAGGAGCAGACAAACAATTATTAATAGATTTGATCCAATTTAAAATGGTAAAATGTGATATTCACAAAATATCTCTAGCTTTATTTGCAATAACTGCTTCTTAAAATTCCCATAAGGCATTTTTAAATTCCACAATTTAATATTCCACTGATTTCAAATCTCTTGTGAAACCACATTTTAAAAATTTTTATTTTAAAATGCACCAAAATAGTTATAATCTTACGATGTATTTGCATATGAGGCAACCAATTTGTTCTGGAGGTATCTGGTCCACCTTCAATTTTTGGTACAGTTGATGACCCCATACTGGGCCTATTTGTTGAATTATATATTCCTGGATCACCTATTACAACATCAAAACATGCCTAAACTAAAATATTTAATGCAAAAAAAGATTATACAAAAGCAGAATTCAGACATTTTCAAATGAAAGCAATGAACCAGCAGAATGTTTCATATTAAAAATGTAAAAAAGTTTTATTAGTCATAAAACGAAATTGTCTGAATTGTTTCTGAGGATAACATAAAAAATAGCAAATGCAAAAAAATTATTTAAATAGCAAAAAATGTGACATTGTTTTTAGACTTGTGACACAAATATATTATATTTTTACACCCTGCAATTTTTAAATACCAATAATGTTTTTCAAAAATTGATATAAGCTACCAAACTTAAATTTAAGAGTAACAAAAAATCTGCTTGTCTGATCAAATTTACTCCAAACTTATTTATGAATAAAAAAAATGAATTTAAAAATAGCATGTCAATAACCAAGGTGAAACATTACAAACTTATTAGACAAAACCATTTAAAATTCCTGTAGGTATTATGGATCATCGCAAAAGAATGAATATTTATATATGGAAAATCCTCTAAATTATAAACAAATGTGCGTTCAAAGTACAATAAAAATTAATATTAAAGAATTGTTTTACTTGTATTTATAATTTAAACAAATTAACTTAAAGTACTCAGTTTATTGAAAATCGAAGATCAGGTATGCTTGATTTTATTTCAAACTACATGTTGTTTGGTAGACCAGTACCTTTAGTAATGTAAATAATTCTAAGCATATAGACCATAGAATTTGCAACTAAATGAATTACGTCATAGAGTAGTACAATAAAACTCACAAGCTCAAATTATCAAAATGTAAAGCAAATAACCACAATTTAAGCTGATTATTGAAGCAGTCCATTTAAAAAAAAGGAATTACAATAATCTGAAATAATTACTAATGATCAACAAGGCCTATATAACCATTCTAGATATCTTGTAAAAGTTATACTTTTTATTTTTAAAAACAGCAAAATGAACAATTTCTTTGTATTGATGTCTTTTTGAAATTAAACAGAAACACACATTTTGACTCCTAATAATACTGGTAGATATAATAAAATTCATTGAGACTGCTATAAATAGATCAAACTTTGAACATGCGCTTAGGGTTATAAGAAACCTTAATATACAAAAAAAATCTCAAATATAAAAAATCTAGTACTTACTTGAAGGAGGCGGTTGTAATCCAGTCAGTGTAAAGTTTTGTTGGGGTGGATGATGTTGAATAGTTTGTGATACATTGATTCCAATGTCTCCATCAATTTCCATACTGTTCCCAGCTACAGCCCCAGCTGTGTATTCATCTTTGACCAGTCTGGGAGTTCCTGATTGTAATGTTAGACCTGACAGATCGATGCCTGGAGAAACAACTCTCTCATAATGGTATGGATTAACACAAACTGAGTCACATTTTAAGTCAAATGCAAACTGGCAGTATTTGACATGCTTTAGCTCATTTTTGTGTAGATCTGGCCATCTCCATATTCTTGCATAAATTACATGAGGAAAGCCTAAAGAATACAATTTTGTTTTAATTGAATATCCAGATAAACTCTTAAGTTGAAATCACTTTAACTATTCACATAGATTTATCGAAAAATCCTTGTCACGCTCTTATGTAAAGGTATTTTTATCTAAAACCATAATCACCTTTTCTTCCAGCTACCTGGAGTCTTCCATCCAGAGTTCTTTGTATTGTTACACATTTGCTTGGATGTGCTCCACTTGTAGTAATAGCTGTGATAAGTGAATCTAGTTCATCCCTTTTTTCTTTTAATTTCTTTACAAGTGATTCAATAGCCCTTTTTGCAAAACCTTCACTCTCTCCACCCTGTCTATGACACATTAGACTGTGTACTATACTCAGACAGGCATCTGCTGAAGAAGGAGCATTGGCATTTATTGCAGACATACTGGGCCTTAAAATAAGACATTTTTTTAGAATAAAGAAAATAATAATATATAATGATAGTGATCTCAAATTTATGACAAGAAACTATGGCTTTTTTCATTTGGAGTTGGTCAGATGATTTATATTTTCATTTTGATATAGTTGTTTTTATAAAAGGTATTTCATATAAGCAATCTACTCTATTTTTTAATCTAAGTGTCTAGTTACTAAACAAGATAAAATGACACTATCACTAAATTTATTATTGTTGACATTAGATATTTACTAACAAAGGTAAACTAAATTATTATCGTGTAAGTTTTTAGCGTAAGGTTTTGTGGAAATAATCTGACTACAATAAATGGTAAAAAATAAATAAAAGTATGGAAATAAATGTAATCTTACCTTAATACATTCTCACTGACATAACCATAGTAGTTATCAAAAATTATAGTTTCAACTTAAAACCACTGCAATTAGTTTGTTCATTTTAAAGAATTACTCATTTTATATGTGTAGAGGATTTTTAGTAACTCCTACCTAAAAATTTTCTGAGATACGTCAATCCCAAGATACCATAATCAATAATTACAATCACAAAGAAAAGTATAATATAAAGATTTGTTAAGAAATAGATATTAATGAAAATTGGCAATGTCGTTCTACTTCCAATATATTATTCTCTTTAGTAAAATACAAACTTTTTAGATGTATGGCAGTTTACGCTATTCAAAACAAATCCACTTGCGTAAAAGTTAATTCATTATACAAGAACAACTCACTTGAGAAAACTGTAAATTTAATATGAATTAAAAAAGGATGAAAAAAATAATTTGTTAGAGCCTGGTTAGCAATGTTATTTCTGTCCTTGGCAAAAATAAATGAAGTTCATCCTACTCTTATTCACGTCTATATCATTCGTCACTATCTTTGTTATTTGCATTCATTTGAATTGTCTAGTATACGTCAAACCAAGTTAATTTGTGCGTTTTCTTGAATAAAAATGACAACTGATAGACGATTTGTACACATGACATGACTTTTCATTGCTGTTTTTTTGTTTGTCGGTTATATAAATTTATACCTTTTATCAAATTAATGTGATTACATTTTCAATTAAAAGAATTATTTATAACTTAAGTGTATGCACGAAAATTTATAAAATAACTAAGAAATACATTTAATGACCAAATAGCTTAATTAGAAAGTATTTGTTAAAGAAGAAATACATTTAGTATGGTGCCATCTATGTTTATGTAGACGAAGGTTTCTTAGTCTGCATTTCCTATAATTTTCCATTTTTTCTATATAAAAAATTACATGCAGCAAATGAGTAAAATCAGAATACCGCAATCCCATAATAGGTAAAAACCATGTAAAAACATATATCATTACATTATAAACATTTTTTACTCCCTCTCTAAAATATTATTATTATTAATGATAAGAAATAATTTCTACTTTACTTGAAATAATAAAACAAGTGGATAACGCTGCATTTTAATTATCAGTAAAAGTTATATCAAGGTGTGTTTAAACTAAATACAGAGTAAAAGATTCATTAAAAATAAGTTTACATTTATAAAATTCTATTTTTATGCTAGATTTCTTTTGTTCAATAACTAATCCCAATAATTGGTAGTGTTTACATCGATTTTTTTAAATTTTTGTTGTAATTTTTCTCTCAAAATTAATTCCGATAAAGGTTGATTTTAATTATTTATATTTTTAGTTAGTATATTGTTTTTTGTTTAAAAACCTCAGAAAAATGTCCGATCGGGAAAATCTCCTTTGTGCGTGCCGAAAAAGTTAAAACGTTAACTAGAAGTCATTTTTTACTACCAGACAACTGAGACCAAAACGAGATCCTTTCAAACATAGGGTTCGGATGTTGCTAGAAAACTCTAACAAAAGCGATATCTGAAAGTACTTTTATAGTTTTGGACGAGTTGGATCAAAATGTAACTTATTTAAGAACATTGCCTAGAAACGTAATTTTAAAATATTAATCAGGAAGTACAATAAACTTTCATTTAATATTCCTGGCAAAAATGGACAATGATTGGGAGCCATGTTTTGTTAGAGTACCTAACCATTCAATCTCTTAATTATACTAATATTAAAATAAGCACAAACAATTTTATATAATATATTAAAAATAATAAAAAAAAATGGACTACAAACAGTTATATTTACAATATAATTAATAGGCGAAAGATAATGTTTTCTTACCATTTATTTTCACACTAGTTTTCATAAACTCAGTGCGCTTAATGTTAATACATATAGTTTTAAGTACTAGACAACATTGTGTTTATTCTAAAATTAATCTCCTACTTATAATTAATAAACTATATAATTTTATTCTGCCATTTGATTACTATTAACTGATAAAAAAATATTGTTCTTAATCATTACCTATGTATATTAATTATTAATAGCTTAACCTAGTTTCATTTAAAAACAAATATGTTTCAATACCCGATTATTTATATTTTTATCAAGTTTGAAATCTATTGCACAAACTGGCATTTTATCTGTATAAGTATTTGAATTAAATAAATGTTAAAGTTGAAGGTTTTCAATTTTTTTCTAAATGTAACTTTGATTGACCATGAAGATTTTTAAATAGCTAATTACTAGTCGGGTTGGTGATCTCCAATTTGCCCTCGCTACAATTTTGGTTTTTATAAACACATTTTTATTATTTGTACAAACATATTTATGCGCCTTGGTCCTGTATAGAATTCATAAATAATTAAGTACAAGTATATAATTTCAATCGTAATTTCGTGAAATAATGGAGTCAGTCAGGGAATTTGTTTAAAATAAATAATTGTCATAGGTAGGTATATTGTTTATTATTTGTGATGATTACATTTTGTAGTATCGTAATTTAGATGATACATAAGTTAAATTACTTGATTATTGAATTATATTTTGGTATTAGGTTTCTGGATTAAACAATTACTTAAAACGCACATAGTGTCAACAAAACGATGGGAAATTATTGATGTAAATAAATACAAGAAAATATTACATTTTCTTTAAGAAACAGTTCATATTGGATTAAAATGATTTTGTTAACACCCTGTGTAGCGTACATATTATGTCTTTCGAGTACATTTAAAAATCACATCGGCTATAATAATCTCAATAGGAAATCAAAAAGTAAATAAAATCATATTTTATCTTGTATAAAGTAAATTAATGGGTGTATATATATCACAAATTTACTAAAAAAAACAAGAACCACTGTTGTAGTAATAGTAGACTTTTACATTTAGATATCTGTCTTAAAATATTGGTTCTGTTTGGTTATTAACTAACTTTTTTAATAACCTTGACAATAAGTACTTAAGTTGGTTTACAGAAAAATAATTTACGTTAGGCCAGTTCGCGCAAAAATAAAGGAATAGTAATCTTTTTTTAATTTAGTTAATAGCCAAAAAACTAGCTACAGAACACTTAAATTTTAAATTGTATATATAATTCGAGTAACTTTCACCCAAAAAGATAGGGCAATAAAAGGTAATGAATTACAGGTAAATAAATATTTCAAATTTTTATTTTTGTTCCTACTAAAAATAAATTAGGAGACTTGTTTTTTTTCTTAAATAATAGGCCATTTTTATGCTAAAAAAACATGAAGACTAAATTACCTTAATAAATCAAATTAAAATGTAATAATATAAAAAATAACTTGATTCTTCTATATTAGGAAGGGTCATGGATAATCGCAAATATCGTTTTCACTGCTCAATTTTCAATATGTTTTTTGTCTTTCTATTTTTTAATGCCATTAAAATGTACAAAACCTACATATGTAGAGTTGTAGCATCCTCTTATTTTGGTATATTTTCTTAAATATATTGTGTGTATTAGTTGTGCGGGGAAATATATTTTTTGACTTTTACAGCTTTCGATTTACAATACAAAAAACAAATATTCTGAATAATAGAAATCCAAAATAAGAAACGTAATTCTAGTAAAAATAGTATTAGCAAGTCACATTAAATAACCTTGTTTAATTTTATTTTTCTATATATATTTCTTTTACTAATTTCTATTTTATAAGCTCTTGTTCTGGTTTAAATTTGTTCTTACTCACTATAGGAGTTAAATATTTTAATCACTCCTCATCTAATAAAAAAATACTGTTTTAAACCAGTCAATTTGTAAATAATACATAAATAGTACTAATTTTCATTTTTTTATAAATATTGTCCGAATTATTTGTTTTAGCAATTTTGAATCAACTATACGATAACTTACTCTAATTCAAAAATTATTAGTATACACCAGCTTGCATAGGGTACATAGTTTTTATACTCCGTTTAAACAAAAAATATAGTTTTACCTATTAAAAGTATTGCAAGTAATTTTTATTTTTTATTTTTTCGACAAGTTTAAATGGAGGCGCTAAAACTTTTCCCTTTCGTTGTATCTATATAAAAAAATATACGTAAAAAAAAAAAAAAAAAAAAAAAAAAAAAAAAAAAAAAAAAAAAAAAAATTTGCCTCTTATTTCGGTATATTATGAATATACATATATTCCTATTTCTAGCATCAATCGCGTAAGTAGTAAAGCACTCAATAAAAAACATCACAAAATTCGTACAATAAAAAAATATCAACTGACAAAAAATCACATTAAAAATATACAATAAATCTATGTTGGAAGATCGGGCGGGTCCTTGCATATCATTTCAATAGAAACAGATCTTAGCGGCATTGAAAACACAGGTTTTTTGAGCACCATAGGTTTAGAATCTCCTTGAGGTTTAAAAGTTGAAGTCATATTTGGCTCTAATGTAGCATACTTTCTTTCAGGCATGGGGCTTGTAATGGTTACATATTCCGCTGAGTCAGCAATATGGTTTTTTTTATTTTTCTTCAGTGTACACTGGTTCTGCTTGGCAAAAGTTTCTGCTGCTGTTTGCATATCGGGACTTTCTGCTCCTGAAGCTCCCTCTAACACTTTCACATCTTTTTCAGAGGGAGCTGCTTCTATGCCTATCCCGGCTAAAGCGGATGCGGATTTGGTTAGTTCTTTGCTTGCTACACCTCCTACTAAAGGCAAATCCATCACCAAGTCCGGTGTATGACTATGTCTTTGTATGTGCGGTTCTGACATTCTATGAGCTTTCAGGATGGGAGAGGCTAAGATTGCAGACTCTAAGATAGCGCGGCGCTGCCAGAGTTCTCTGTTTTCAGTAAAATTTACATTACTTTCATCTATTTCGCTTTGAGTGGAACATTTGTGCTTATCTTCGGTGACAGAAGAATTATCGGAAGGTTTAGAAGTTGGAAGTGGTGAAGCAGATGCCTCTGTTTCTGTTGGAAGTTTTAGTTCAGGAGATTTTGAAGACACTGAATTCTGTAACAATAAGTAATTTTGATTTTAAAATCAATAAGTTAAATTAAATCATCAATAAAAATATAGGAAAATTTTTCTTGTTTAATATATATTGAAAGCTGGCTTTAAAAAAGCAATAGTCTTTTATTTTCCTATATTTTTTGTAAACAGTTAGGTATTAAGTCCCATAGACATGTAAACGTATCTACAGAATACGGTATTATTCTGAAGATGCAACATATTCATAGACAATTTAACATGCATAGTTTAAATTAATACTCAATAAAAATTCTTCAATTTTTTTACAAAATCCAACCAAACCCCCAGTAATTTTTTAGCAAATGGATTTAGGTTAAGACTAATTTGAATAGGCTGCCACATTTTATTAGTGTCAGTTCATTAATAAAATAAAAATAATTCTAATGGATTGCATCAGAAATATATCATTTTCTTATTAAAAAAAAAAAAAAAATAAAAAAATAAAAACCTACCTGTAAAGTGCATACAGAATAAATAAAAACAAGCACAAAACAGACACCATACAACAACACCTAAACAAAAATATAGCATAATTAAGCTCGGCATAAACTAAGTAAACTTACCACAGAAAGCTTCATATACATTGTTTTTTTATAACAAATTATAAGAGGAGAGACAATGTATATAAAAATAAAAAACTTTTAAATATGGAGAACCATATAATTTATTGTAGAAAATATACAATATTTTTGGATTATCATAAACCTCTACAGAAAATGTTTAAGAGTAAAAAATATATTTTGTATATAAACACTTTACTATGTATATTAAAATACTTTATAAGTGATAAAATTATTGTCATATTGTCACTGCAGTACTGAACAATATTAGACACAGTGAATACCAACAGTTAAGCATGTTTCATCTCATCGAGAAAAATACGTAAAATAACTATCTACATATCAGAAAATAAAACTATATTACTATTTTTTGAATAAGACATTTAATCAGAACAAATAAATATTTTTATTTGATTCGCAAGTAAATTTTTTATAGTATCCAAATATTTTAATAAAATTATGAGGTAATATAAGAAAAAAAATAGCTTTATTTATTCACTGATTGATAATTATTTGCTGTTAGTAAAACTCTACAAGTATTCGCATATGATAAAAAATCATTTCATAAAAATAAATATAGAAGCTTTGCCAATCTTAAAATCCGGCAATAAATGTTATAAGCATTATTTTTGCAAAAATTTGCTCTGAGCGAGAGCTGTTCCTTACTTTTTATATAAAATCGTGGACTGACTCTCTTTATTTTTTACGTTCCTTACCTATATTAACGTATTTCAAACAGGATTAATGATAATGAAGAATTAATCTTTAATTTTTTCCTCTATAATATTAGGAACTTCTCCATTGTTGAACTATAAAGGACAAAAAATTGTTTTTATTATTTATTATTTGGCACAAACAAGAACACTGAAGCGAACTGACAAGAAAACATTGAATAAATTCAAGCCAGTAACATTATATAAAGAGAAGATTATTTTGACAATAGATCCGATCAAAAACAAATCTTTACAGAAGCACTTTTAATATAGAATCCAACGGATTTAGAAGAATTTTTTTGCAGTGCCTGGCCACTCACTTTTTTTTTCAATTAATTTGACAAGAAAAGAATGGCAAATCCTAAATATTTTTACATCACATTTAAAAAAACAATCATGCACATGCAAAATTTTAACTAAAAGTAAAAGATACACTGGGACATGCAAAAATTTCTAAATGTTTTAAATGAAAAAGAAACAATAAAAAATAAAAATATGACAAAAATTTAATAGTTCTGGCTGCTGCAGAGCTGTCAACAACTACAAAAGCTATCATGAGGATTTTCCAAAAACAAATAAAATAAGAATATAAATACATTTTTCAATATGTGTTAAATTGATTGGTTTTTGTAAATCCTCTTTTGCGAAAAAGGCCCTACTAATTCACAAAAATAATATTTAAACAGTTGTTTCTAGTACCTCTCTCGTCTGATTTAATAAAAGTGTCGAATTCTCGTTTGATTCAGTTAAATCTGACACTTTAGTCCAAGTAATTGGCGTATACTGCAAACTTGGCGAATTTGTAGAACTACTAACAGACGTATAATTGTCAGAGAGCATCGAATCGGTGGAACTCTGAAGTTTTCTTTGAACTGACTCCTCAGATGAACTGGATTTCAGCCCTATCTTGTCCCTGTCATCATCCCTAAAGAATACAAAATATAAAAATAATAGGAAACTATATAAAATAACATTAACTTACTTTATTTTTAATGAAATGTATTTATCGGGAATAAGTCCTTCTTGTCCGTTAACAGTTCCTCTCCACCAGTCATTAGAGACTTGTGAATACAAAGTGATCGAATCACCTCGTTTCAGAGAAAGTTCTCTGTCAGATCTTGCTATAAAATCGAATTGTGCTGTCGCTTCAATATTTTCCGAATCATCTTCAGATGGATACACTTCAGAATCCATATCTTCTTGAGTCTGATCAGGAGAATCACCGACATCGCTAAAAAAATAAAATATTTATAATATAAAATTTAAAAGCAAGTTTAACAATTACTTACTGATCCTCAGAATTAGGCGAGATGTACTTTTCGTATACAGTGCCTCCATCATTTGGAAATATTTCATCATTAAACAAAATAATATTCTTAATAAGCTCATTTACTTGGTTCTGATACTGTACTTGGTCCTTATCTTCTGGTACTGGGACTAAGGTTGGTCCAAAACAAATAGCTAAATTGTAGGGATCCATCATATTTTCATCAGAAAATTCTGATAAATGATTCAAAAAAGCAAATAAATATCTTAGCACCACAACAACAGGTCGCGGCAGACTTATCATCAGTTCCTTCATTCTAAATATGAAATCTTGTTTTGACTCCAATTCTAAAATGATTAAATAATTAAATATTTAGGGGTCTGCAATTCAGTTTATATACTTACGTGCAGTTTCCATAAATTGTTCGAAATAAATAATCGGGAATAACGGTTCTCTTAATTCTCTGAGATATAACTTTAAAACTCCTGCCACACTATTAATGTCGGAAGCATCTGTCATATCGGCCAAGGGGTCTTCCCCTCTCTCAAACCATTCTCTAAAATTATTTATTTCAACTTGAGATCCAGATACTCGAAATATACCCTGATGATGTAAGCCTAAAATAAAATGGTACTAATAAATGTGCACAAAAAAAATCAAATATATTGTACCATATAGGTTAATGACTCTGATGCAAGATCTCATTATCAGAGGTATTTCTTGATTAGTAGCTTCCTGATACTCTTCTATAGAACCTCCAAATAATTTAGGTTGCCCACTCATTTGGAGCCTGCCAATTCTCTTTCGTTTTGGTGTTTTTATGATAGGTTTTATAGAATTGCAGAAATCAGGTGCTTCTGCTAATAGAGACTGTCTAAGGAATTCTTGTTTCGCATCTAACCGAGCTATCTTTGTTGAACCTAAGAGGTACTCGCGAAATTTCTAAAAAAAAAATAAGGTTCAACCAAATATTGTAAATTGAAATTTTTAAACTTACAGTTAGATAAAATTCTTCAGTCTCTTGTCGATCAGCTCTAAGCTTTATGGAAACAGTCTCAGGAGGTTTGCTGGCAGGTACTGGATTATCACCAAAATAACTACTACAATCGTAATCCTTGGCACTTAACATTTCTAAAAGTGTGCTTTCAGCAGTCTCTAATGTTTTCCATACTTCTTCAGATTCCGTTCTTAGACAGGTAACCCTTTGTTGAAGTTGCGTCAGTCTCGTTTCCATTTCTCTATGAAGTACACTCTGAATTGCGGGCTCTGGAGACTAAAACAGAGATTTTTGTTTACACAAATTTAAACTCTATTATTTATCAGTTTGTATTTTAAGAATTTCCTTATAACTTATATGGATACTTTCACAATTATTTCAATGAGACCTAACTGCACTATTAAGCTTTATTCGATTTATGTGAATGCCATAAAGTTTAACTTTATATAATGCTATTCAGTTGAAATAGTGAAAATAGTTGAACGTTTTAAATATATGCGTTTTTTTGTTTTTAGGGAATTTATATAGTATTGCACCGTCTGACAGAAACAATTTATAATTGAAAAATGTTCAGTGGATTTATTTACATTAACACTTACTTCATCAGTCTTCTGTCGTTGAAATTCCAATTTTTTGGGAATCATAAATGCTGTGTGATTATATTCTAAAAATCTCTGTTTATCTAATCGCGAATCTAACGAATTTATACAAGCCGATAAAGAATCCAAGTCATTTTGCACCGATTTTTGTCTACCCTCTTCAGCTGTTATGTGCATCATTAAAGCTCTAGAGATACAGTTGTGAAATCCAAAATCCATACACTGAAAAATATAAACTTATTAAATTGAGACTATATTAATTCGAAACAGTGATATAAAAACGACCCTGGATGGGCAAAGGTCGCAATGGAATAGGACAGAAAGCCGTTTCAAAATATATTTATAGAGTTCACAACAAGTTTCAAAACGTTCACATATTAAAGGAATTTTTAGTTTTGTGTTAATAAGTATCTAGAAATAATAACTATTAATTAAGTAGGTATACTTCTAATTTAATTTTATGATCAAAGGTGTGTTATTAACAATAGAAAGTGCATTTGTTCAAAGAATTTTGACAAATACATCGCTTTACTTTCACAGAGTACAAATAGGAAACAAGAGAAAACTTACATCGATTAAATCAGATAAATCATCGACGAAATATTTATGAATGGTAGTATTTGCAGCTTCCAAACATAATAAATATTCGTTTTTGGCTTTAAGCGCTTTGAGCTTTACATCCGTGTACTTGTTTCTTCTCTAAAATAAGCATAAAGGATAATTAATATATTCAGAATTTCTTAATTATTTTAGACACACTTCTAACTAAGCTTTTTTCGAAAAGCTGAAATTGTGTTGTTATATAACTAAACCTACCTTTATAACCTCTTTTTCCATCAACTTATATTTCTTGGATCGTTCCAATTTATCTTGCGAAAAACTCTGTTCCAATTTACCCCTCTGCAGTTCAGCAGTCCTTAACTTAGTTTCAGCTTGTCGAAGTTCGGCTTGGTAGCTGTGATATGTCTTCATAGTTGTATGGAGTTCATGTAAAACTCGAAGAATCTCTTCGTGAGTTTCGTAACCAATTTCCCGACACTGAAAAAAACAATTGACAGCTTTATTTTTCAAAACTAAATATATTTTAGGCTGTTTTGTGTATAAAAATGTTATGCTGTTAAAATTTGGAAACATATATATATATATTTTGATATACCACTGGTGAATTAGTATATAGATTCCGTGCTGGAAAAATTCTTGCGGTTGTTCATTAACCGCCGTCCTTTCAATGATTGTTTTAATGGGCCAAACACAAGAAAATTGTATGGGAACATGTCGGGACACTAAACTAGATGCTGTAAAACTTCTCATTTCATATGATCAGCAAATCTTGAATCTTCTATGCTACACAGGGTGGAGCATTTTCAAGCAAAAGAATAACACTATTTTTAAGCATCCCGACTTTCATCCTTAAAACTTATCGGCGGCGAAAATTTTGTGTAGAAAAGCATTACCTTGTTGTTGATAGCGCAAATCTTCTGCGCATCAGTAAACAATCGTAAGCGCCAACTTTACGATAGTCAAGACTAAAGATGGAAAGAACAGTTCCCATGCTGATGTTCAACATTTGAGAAAGTCCTCTAACTTTGAAGCGAAAAGAGTAAACTGCAAATAACAGCATTACTTACAACTTGGCGTCAGTGCCACGTACACAAATAATATAAACGAATAAATTCATTTGCTATAGCGACAAAATCATGGCTACGCTGACCAAACGTAATTTCATTGAACTATCTTCGTATTAAAAATGGCATATTTTCTTTAACTATAAAGAAATTTATATTCATGGTGATACATAAGTTTATTTTTTGACCACCCTGTAATAGATATCTCGTACATACCAAAGCAAAGTACTTAAAAATTGAAGTTAGGGACATGTTTTATTTAAATGTATTTAAAATCCAAAATGTGTGATCGTTAAAATCAGCTCAATGAATAGGTACATTTAAAAAATGTAATAAAATACGGAGTGTCCCATTTCATCATTGAAGTGGTACATTTTTTTGAAAAAACGTACACGAGAAATACATATAATACTACGACACATAATTTTATTTACAGAAATAAGCGAGAGGAAAGAGAATGGATTAGAAATGACAAGAAGATTAAGGAAACTAAAAGAAACAAACGTACAAAGAAAAGAAAATAAAACTGTCTAAAACAAGAACTGATAAAATAGGAAAATATAAGAAACAATATAAAAAATTGATAAATAACAAAAAACAGAATGGAAAGATGACAATCTTAGCTATATCGATACTAATAATAAAAAAATAAAAAAATGCTAAGTGTAATTTACGCCGAATAAGTGAAAAAGAAAACCAACATACTGAAAGCGATAAACAGCTTATTATACAAAGAAACAAATAATGTTATAAGGACTGAAAACACAAAAGAATTGATATACACAAAAAGGTGTAAAGCTAGGAGGAACATTGAGCCCGTTATTATTGAAAATCGGTATGCACGAGAATTGCAAGAATCGCATGCGCGAAAACAAAAGCTGTAAAAGTTAGATTTTGCCATCTTAAAATGATAGTAATGTGCAATTTTTATATGGCTATGACTTTGATTTAACCTTTAACAAAACGAAATTAATAAAGGAATCAAGATGTGGCAAGTTGTCCTAAAAAATATTTGGATAGCGAAATTCCAGAAACTAACAGACTGGTTAGTTTTGAAATTTAAATATAAATGTAATTACTTATACAAAATTCTTTGACATTGCTTTATAGTTTCCCGAGAAGAATTAGAAGTAGAACACATGTTTTACGAAATAATTTGATATCCTCTCGTAAAATCGCTTACAACTTCCTTAATAAACTTTTTTTATCCTTTTAAGACGAGTTTTTTAACTTCTCAACAAACTTTTTATATAAAAAGAAAGTGTTTACAGGACGTTTCCCAAATTATTTCCTGTAGCCATTTTAAATTCATGATATGATACTTCGACCTATTTCAAAATTTTAATTTTATCTTTGATTAGAAACTCAAAATTCCTGACAAATAAAGTATAGTTATTGAACTTTTATGTGTGTCATTGCCCCTCGAGATGTTGCTCCAATTCAGTTGGAAAAGTCGATAATGAGAACGACTGAACAATTAAAATAATTAATTATCTCTGGATACAGTCAGTTTCAAAAGAAATTTTATTTTTTCCGTTGTTCTTTAAGTATATCATGTAATTTGTAACTTTTTATACATAACATATGGCGTGTTGGATGTTAATAATAGAGTTAGTTAATATTTTATGGTGAAAGTGATGATATATTAGAACTACAAACGGCGTCAGTGCATTTACTAACAGATTAGTTTTCATTATTTTGATTTGTATTTGGGGGTGTAATGTTTTTTGATCGTGATTTACACTGCGACGCCACTGAATGTGTGATACTTATGCGAATTATCTTTATAAATAAGAAATTATCTTCTTAGCTGCAATAACAACGCATCGTAATTTTGTATTCTTAATCATTTACCTACATACAATTTTGTTTTCTGTGAAAGGTTTATTATTAAAATTTCCCGAATTTTTCTGGCATTATAAATGAAGGAATAAAACTATGTATGCTGTCTAATCGCGATTTTCATTAGCATTAAACATTCACTTTAGGCAGAAATTAATTTATGTCTAGGTATAACGTGGGGGATCATTTAAAAATAACTAGATTTGTACCATAATTATCTAACCATAATTTTCTGTTATTATTGAAAAACAAATCCAACTAACTTCTTTTTATAGTGAATATTCACGGAGTTGGAAAATAAATCACTATATTTTCAAAAATATACCTTATCAAGCCGAGATAATGAAAAAAAGAGGATTTTATTGACTCAAGCCATTCGATTGGCTTAAGACATTTATTTATTTGTTTAACGTCACATTTATATTTCCACCCACCCCCTTCTCCTCAATTTTATATATACTTTTTCTAAAGACCAAAAAACCTTGATTTTTTTCGAACTACATATATGTTTTACTGGAGTAAAAGACAATACAAAAATGAGCTTACTCGTTTATAAATTCGCTGCACATCTTCCATAACCTGCGAAAGACGAGTCACCAGATGATTAGAATATACTTCAGATAAGGCTGCATGGTCTCTACTTAAATTTTTAGTTTGCGCAACCAATTGCTGCCAGCATGTATAACTCGAAAATAAAGGCCATTGTTCCCTTCTGAAAATAAAATTATTTTTAAAATACAATTATATTTATCTGAAAAAAACACGAATTATATGCAAGTTGTTGGAATTTCATTCACACTGGCAAATTCTTTTGCTTAAACTAATAAATACAATACCTACATCAATATTTAAGTAAACATAAATTTATCTAATATGATTCTCATAAGAAATTAATAACAATAATAATCTAGATACACTTGATTTTAAAACAAAACCAAACCAATGTCGTACTCATTAAGTAGCCTTTGATATCTAATTATTTTCAGTAAATGACTCAAAAGTTTGGTCTTCTTATCAGGCAGGTGCTGTCGATCAGCAGGATTGCTTCGACGTTCACATGTTGGAAAAGTGAATGGTCGGACTTCTGGTGAATTCAGAAGTGGCCTGGTTAAAAGTGTTCTCGAGATCTCTGTAGAAAGGTTACTACATATGCGGATGTACCAATGATTCCTAGGACTTCGATCTGGAATCGTTAGTTTACTTAATATTTGCTAGAACGCTCCAGAGTTGGTGTAGTATGTCCAAACCAGTTTAAAGACTTGCCTTGTGGATAAGCAGTTTATTACATGTTGTTAGCTTTGAACTTGTCCCAAGAACCCAATAAATTTATTGTATTTTAAACCGATCTCTTCTCTTTTCTTCCCTACATGGTCTCTTCAGCGTAATCGAAATTCATCACCAAATATTTCGCTGAATCACATTTAGAATCTGGGTATCATTGAGATTCTAAATAAGGATACTATTGTTTTGGTTTATAGTTAAAATATACATATACAGACTTGCTTTTATTTAGTCAGCCTTATACGCTAAGCTTTTTATTCTAGTTATACTCTACAGCCTCTGTGAGTTTTTCCTATGACTAGTAGTATTTCTATTGTATAATATTGTGTTGGACCTAATAATAAGACTATTTTTTATTCCAGAATAAGCCTCTTCTTGTTTAATTGTAAAGTCGTTTTCTTAAAAGTTCAGTTTTAAAAGTTGGAGACGCTGTAGAAGAAAGTTTAATTTGTTAAACAAGCTTCCACGTTTTACTTTACAGAAAGCTTGCGCCGCATCTAAAAATATAGTAGAGCAGCTTTATATTTGGCGATTATTCAATGATGTCAATAATGTTTTGCGAATTATAATGTTAATTTTGATTTCTTATGAATTTTTTTAGGAGAGTTAAGCCTAATAACAATATCTTCTTGTACGTTCAATCTAGCATTGGAGGGTTGAGAGTTTAGGGTAATACTCATAAATCAGGAGTTGTTAAGATAACATTAAAATATTTAATTTTTGTTGTAAATATGCCCTTACTAAAATAGGCTTACTAATATTTCTCGGGTATTGTACTGATTTTCTTCAAATTCGGCAGTATTCAAAGTTTCAATATTTTGTTAAGAAAAAGGCCAGTTTTTCCATAAATCCATGGGTGACTGACTTCTTTTATTAAGCCCAATAATTTTTGTAAACAACTTTATTAAATTTAGAGACAAATTTTAATTCTTCAATAGTATAGATGTGTTCTTGTTCTATTTTAGATGAAATTAATAGTTCTCGAGAAAATAATACTTGACAAATAAAATTTAATTTGACTTGAAAGAACACCATTTTTATTTTTTGTTTCGTGATTTAGTTGTTTGGTATGTAATGATAAGAAAATAATAATACAGAATTTATAATTTAAATTATTTTAGCAATCTTAAAAGTAAACAATAGTGAAGGTGCAATTTTAAATAATTATTTTTATGTATATTTTTCTTGTATTGTTTTTTCTTTTAAGAAACACTATGCTTATGATTAAGTTGTCCATGTCGATATTTCCATATATATTTAAAATTTGAAATTATTAAAGTTCTAATATTTACTTGATAGCGATGAGTCACACTTTTTAAAATAATTACGTGACGAGTCGGAGAATTTTCAATTTCTGAGTAGCCAATTTCAAAAGCCACCTGTATAATTAGAAAAACTTAAGCAATAATTATATCAGCGTTGGGAATAAAAAATGAATGTTGATTCTAATCGTGTTTGAAGTTTTTAAATTGTCAATGTTTCTTAACAATAAATTACAATAATATGAAAGCCAATGATGAGAAAATGATTAACCCAATTTTAGCGGTTTCAGTAGTTCGTTTTATTGTTTTAATAACGGTTTTCATGTTTTTGCACTAAATTCATAGAATTAGAATCAAGCCAAGCCACAGCGTTTTCTATATGCACTACTTATTCATAGTGAATACAACATTTTCAGTAAAAAGTGAATAATAGATATTTTCAGAGAATGGTGATTCAGTAATTCAGAATTGTTCTATTATTATCGTTCGGCATAAAAAAAATCAAATGGAATGGTTAAGGGTAAGGTTTTAGCTGAAGTCATACTAGATTTTTTTCTACTTTTAATCGTTTAAATAATGATGTGACGGGAGTATTTTTTTTATATCTCAGTTTCCCACAATCTATATATATATATATATATTTCTATTTCCGGTGACTTGTAAAAATTTTCGTGCTTTCATTAAAAATGTTACGTTATCAATTTTGAATATTAACATGAGTATTCTTAATATCATATTGAGATAGAACAAATTCTTGAGCTCGTATTTTAGCACTGCCTATTCAGTAAGTAAAAATAAGATATTGAATGTTTCATATTACAAAGGATCGTGACCGAAACATAATGAGATATTAACAGTTGTGTTATTGAATACTAAATAGAATTTCCGGAAGAACTACGGTCTTGTAAAAAATTTAAATAGGTTTTCAATCCAATAAGATATAAATTACTATAGGATATTTTGACCCTAAATAACAATACATAAAAAATTACTATTTTATTAATTTATTGTGAACAAATTTTTTATTCTATACAAATGTTTTTAGGCCCAAAATATTTCAAAACAGTCTTAAAATTTAAATCACACGTTACAAGGAGACAAAAGAGTTTCCCCAACTGATATTCGACTTTCTCTTATTTTTTGGTCTTGTATTAAGCTATTTCCATCACTTCAGTTTTAATGTCTCTAGATACTTTTTTCCCTTGAATATCATTTTCATCTCATTGAAAAAAAATCCTATTTTACCCTTATAAATTCTTTCATTATCCTCTAGTATTTAATTAAGATATTTGAAACTTTTAACTACTGTTTGTCTCCATTCCAAACTGATTTAATGCGTTTTACTCTCTACTAAAATATAATTGTTTTAGTTTTTTTTCTAAGATATTTATTTAATTTAAATATCTTAAGTTAAACTGCCAGTGTCCGAAATAGTTTTTTCATGCAATATTATTGAGTTGAACAAGTAGTACTGAAAATATTAATGAGCTCAGTGCATATCATTGTTTTAAACCTACTTTTGTTGTAAACTCTTGTTGTTGCTATCTTTTTATTATTTTTATGATCATTTCTTAATATATTTAACTCTTCTCTTATATTTACCATTAACTCTTTTTTATCTACTTTAATAGTTAATAGCAAAATAAAATATGATATAATACGTTATTGTTATTCTACTCTTCTTTGGTCACTTAAATATTTTTTCAGTTTATTTTTCTTTTTTTGAGATAACTTTCTGTAATTCTTTTATCCTTACTGGGAATTCATGTCCTTTTGTTCTGCTTCTAAAAAAACAGTTTCCTAATTTCCCTCAATTTTCTTTCTTTCTTTCGCACTAAATTAAGGAATAAAATTTTATTTCTAATAAGTAAATAACTTTTTAGGTCTATTTATTTATTAACGAGCTGAATGAACCCTTTTACAATAAAAAAATGCAATCAATGTTTCGAAAATGTAAACAAAACATAAATAACAATATGTATAATAATATGGTGCCAACTACAGACGCTTTAAAAACGAACAAAAAGATCCATGCGAATAGTTGAACAAGTCAATATTTTTAAAGCGGTTGTTTGCAGCATGTAAAATCCTTGTAATGACCTCATTCTTGCCATAATAGGTTTTATGAAAATCATCTGAGAATAAGTAGGAAATGCGCGTGCTTCTGACCACGTTGAGCTGGACCAATATCCAAGGATCTCTGGACTTTGGATGCATCCCTTCTGTAGTTTGAACAGAATACGCAAATCCGACTCTAAACTCCTATGTTCCAAGGAATTCACATTTAATAAAGATAGAACACTATTGTATTACACTCCTCTTTATAATAATGCCCATTTTAAATCTAATGATTCTTAAAAACTTATTCTGAACCCTTTCTAATTGTATATTATAAATGTCGTAACAAGGAGACCAAATTACATTACAATATTCAAAAATACTTCGTACAAGTGAACAAACAGTAAAGAGCTTTAAAAGTGTGTATAGAAAAATCCTGAGTATTACTTTGAACAAAAGTAAGTACTCTAAAAGAACGAGAAATGAGGTCATTAACGTGGATATTGAACATAATTTTTTTATCTAATGTTACTCCTAGGTCACGTAAGTGGTCACACTCTTTAATGACTCTTCCATTAATTGAATAAGAGGTATTAAACACATACCTAGATCTAGAAAAAGTTATCTTATGGCACTTTTGCAAATTTAAATACAAACATGAACACTGCACCAACGAGATAAATTCGTTAAATCAGATTGTATACCTATATGAACGGATATATTTCTAATAGATTGGTAAATCTTTACATAATCAGCAAACATTAAAAATTTGCTTGATTTAATTACCATGGACAAATCGTTCACAAATAAATTAAATAATATGGGCCTCAAATGGGATCCCCTGGAGTACATCAGACATTGAAAACGGTTTGAGAGAAAACTCCTAATCCTCTTCAAAATATTAACACCAAAACCATAACCCTCTAACTTGGCAATAAGGATCCCATGGTTGACCCTGTCAAAGGCTTTTGAAAAGTCAGTATATACAGCATCAACCTGGGACCACAACTCCAAATTGTTAAGGATAAAATTACTATACAAATTAAATTTGTGCAAGTAGATTTACCCCGGCAAAACCCATGCTGTTGTTGACAAATAATAATCACGATTATGACACAACATTCATTAATTAAAAAATCTAAAAGTTTAGCTACTTCTGATTGAATGCATACTGCACGATATTTTCAATTTTATCTTTTCTGTCTTTCTTATGTACTGGCTTCAGACAACTAGTTTTCCAATAATCCGAAAAAACACCGGTTTTCAAGGATGGTTAGCTTAGGTTTTGCTGTTTTATTTTGCGTTTCACTTCAAATCAAACTTCTATTTTGTTAGAGTCTTCATAAATTGGGCACTATACGAGAGGGTTAAAATTGATTTGAGTCAAATATCAAAAATTTCATATTCAACACCCTATATTATCTATGTTAGCATCAGTGATTTTGAAACGTCATTCCAAGACCTATAACTCATCACAGTCATCACCTTTCAATTTCATACAAAAATGTCTATTTTTGTTTGTATATACGCGGTTTATAATAATGTTCTGTATTTTTGAGACAGATTGTAGATGTTGAAATATTTATATAAATATAATTCGTAAATTGCTTTGGGCATATTTACGTATAATATTGCTTTTCGAGTGCCGGAAAGATGTATTCAAATTTTATTGCATGTTCGTAATCACCCTTCGTTATGTATTTGCACCCCAATAATAGAATAGAAGAGAAATTAGGGGAGAATATTTTTGATAAAACGAATAGAATGGAGTTTTTAATTTGAATGTTTAATAATTATTTTTATATATCTGGTAGTTTATTAAATAAAGATAATATGTAGTAATTCCGATATTCCATTTGTAAAGGTCCTCAAAATGTCGGTCACCATTCTTAATAATTAGAAAAGAAATAAAAGTAATATAATGAATGCGCCAATCTGTGGGTTTGATGATAACTGTTTGATTACTACTTCCTGTTTGTAGCCTCATGTATATATGTCAAGATGATAATGTAAACATAAGAATTTATAATTAGTTGCAACTATAATATTAGTAGATAACAGCTGTATAAGTTATTATCCTTATAAACATTTAAAGATATACCAGTTTGTTTTGTTTTTGTATCAACCTAGGGATGAGGGGAATTTGTTTTGGAATTTTTATTAGCTCGATCAAAATACGTATTTATAAGTTATTCTATTGTACGTTAGCAATAATAATAACATATCTACTGTGTAATGACTAACTATCATTATGACATAGAATAAAATTTAATCATTTAATAAATGTGAACTATTTGAAAGGTATACGATAAGTTTAAATATAACTTCTCTATCATGTAATAAAATAAAAATATTTGAGATTAAATCGAGATTATCAAAATAACTTAAGTATGTTTTAGTAATAATATTTCTTCAAATCCAAAGCCCATAAATTTTACAATAAATTTGGCTTATTTCAAATTAGTAAAGCGAGTCGTGATAACTAAATAATTTAAATTACGGTACATACAAAATTGTGGTGACCTATTTTAATGTGCATTATTAGTTTATAATAATTTGGCACTAATTTTCAAACGGAGAAGAAGATTTTTACTAATAAACCTTTTTTGAAATATTGCTTTGCTTAGGGAATATTCTATTAATTTAATTGTTACTTCTATCTTTATTTTCTATGATTATTAAATGTGGCTCCTTTATGTATATATTCTTACGTCGTACTGCATCTTTATATTTTCATCTGCCTGTCTGAGAGGAATTGTAAGTTTACATGCCTTCCTTCACGAATTGTTGGTACTTGTGTTTTACTATTTTCTTTATTTTGTCTCCATTCAACGATTAAAACGATTTTCCAAAACTCATTAAAATATATGTATATTTGTGCTTTCTCCAAACTCTTCTCCATTTATATATATTCAAATCTAATTATAAAATTAATCATTTGGAGTTTTATGAATTAGAAATAGGCTAACTTTGCATCTTTTTTTTTAACAACATTTTTAAGACATACAACCAAAATAAACTTTCATTTTTTTAAACATGTTTCTGCTTACCATGCTTAAATTTGAAATGAAATTTATTCCTATTTTTGTTGAATTCACAATAAATTTCTTAAAAAAACTATTCATATCCAGTGTAAAATATTTAATCTTTTAAGTGCCTTTGAAAAGCGACTTTCTTTTGATTAAACAATATTAATCTTCTTAGAATATTAATAAGGTTTTCAAGACCTTCAATAAACTAAAATTTAACGATATAACCTTTATCTACTGACAGCTAATCAGTCTTATCTGCATCAGTGGCTAAGAAGAATTATGTTTTTTATTACAGGATACCGACAGTCAAAACAGTTTTTTTTAATTATAAATAAATATGTATGAGGGTTACTTTCTATCTTTATTATTTTATTTAAACGAAACAAGTATTTTATAATAAATAATAAGGTAATTAAAATACATGTAGAAAGTCAGTTAAAACTTTGGTTAGTGAATCCTGCATACTTGGTATTGGAGTTCCGAACTCCATTCTCTTCACATCCTTTTTGCCTTTCAAAGTATAACATTCCTGTGTACGATAACTGGGTTTAAATAAAAAATCCTTTTAGAAATAAATGAAGTGTTCCTATAACGAATATAATTCCTTTTAAAGGAAGATTCCAAAATTTCCGAATATTATATAATATTCATCTGAAATTCATGGTTAAACGTGTTACAATCGCAATAAAATTTGAATTTTGTAATAGGACAAAGGGTTTTTAGTAAAATTTAATTATAAACATATTTGGAAATACATTTATGTCGGAAGGTTCACTCAAAGCATTATTTATTCAATTATGATTTTATCTGTTCCCAAATGATTTTATAACTTTATAAAATATAACATTTTAATTAGCGTTGGTGTAACAGTGAAAAAGTAGTTGTCTAAATGAAGTAGAACTTAATATAAACAAGTAGCCTCCAGCTAATAATCTAAACAAGTTTATATGGGAAATGTCAGGAAGAACTCAGAACTGTGCCATTCCTGACAATGTAAAAATTGATACATTTATTTTAAAATAAATCAGCTATAAAATATTTTGGATTAGAACCAGTTCTCAGGGTTACAAGGCTATAGTCCAAAAAGTTTGCAATAATGGGTGTGAAACCAACATAGAAATACTGTCACCCATGTTCCGTAGCAAAGAGATAAAGACCGTTTCCATCATATTGTTGGACTGTGAGACTGAATCGCCGAAAACAAAGGATATTCGAAAAACTAAAAATGTTAAAACTTTGACACCCAAACTCAATATTACCTTCTAAAATGCACTAAGATATTGTAATAATACCTGTCATAATCAGGTATATAATTTTCGAAAGTGTACATCATTAATTGCATTTGATAAATAATCAAAATGTAGACTTAAAAATAATATAATAGTAATATTTTCAGGCTTTTTGATTTAGAAATAGATAAATATAGTAAGCTAAATACGTAAATTGTAAACAAAATTTGTTTTATTTCGGTGTCAACATAACATATGTAGTTCTTAATTTTTAATGAGAAAATATTGGATACTTAAATGTATTTTATTACCTAATAATAGTGATCATTAAATTTCGTAGATTACGTGATTTCTAATATATATCTAGTGCTATCTTTTTGTTGTACAACAATAAAACTATGCAAAAATAATATTTTATGTATCTCTTAATTTTGTTCTGTATAACATAGGAAGCAATTTATTATATAAAATAAAAAACTTGTTTGTATTTAAATTTATACGAGATAGGTAGTTTATTTACAAATTTCATACCATTTAAAATATCTGTACTTACTTTTGTTTCTGTTCCTTATGTCGAAGAAGTAATGTTTTAGCCAATTTGTCTAGATTTTTTGAGTAATCTAATTCTAATTCGCCTCTTCTTCGGAAGAAATCTTGGATTTCTGTTAGAACAGCGACTTGAGCTTCCATACGAACGTCCAGACATCTTAGCTGTTCATTTAGTTGCAACCGAATATCTACAACAACAAAAAAAAACAATAAATACATAGATATTACTTTTCTATTGGAATAATTAAAAACATACGATTATTTAAAAAATAACGAAGATATCTTCTATCTTGATTAAAATTGTGTTTCCACATCACTTAAGAATAAATTAAGTTAATTAATCAAAAATGAAAATGCCTTTTTAAAAGAAAATTTTATAGAGTTGCACAAAAAATGTTGACATCTTCATTAGTATTGAAGTTATAATTTAAAATATTTTTTTATTCTCAAAAATTATTATTGGTAAATTAATCATTAGAAAAATGCACTAAACATTCTCATAATTTATTAGTAAGAGTCCCAATGAGTAAGATCATAAAATTTTAATAGCGTGCTTTTTTAGATAACAATTGACATGACTTCCAGAAGCATTTTTCTAAAAACTTACCTAATTTAATTGGAATTGATTGCTTTCATTTGCTAATAAGAACTGTAATTACAAGCAAGATTGAAAATTTCGTAAAACGTGACAGTCTAATTTATATAAAAAGAAATGTGTTGTTTTCTATTGGTCTATGTTTGATAGCAGTGAGCCTCAAATTACATAAGACCGGAGCAACAGATTACACAGTTACACGCAATTTTTTAACTGCAGAGAAAGTTGTAGCAACGATGCGTGAAAATGTTGGGTTTAATGACCAAATTCATAACACTTAATACGGTTCTAGAACTAGTCCAGTTATTTAAAGATAATATTTACAACTCGTAATACGAATTTTAATAGTAAACCCATGGGAAGAAAGAATTCGTATTATATAGGAGCAAACAACATGCTTAAATTTCATAGAATCAAAAAGAGTTTCCGCTACACTTTTCATAGTAAAAGTAGACTATAAATAATAACAAATGGAAAAATAAAATGCAAAGAAATAACCAAAGAAGAGAATAGAGATTGAAGACTTAAATATCGAAGAAGTAAGGTATATATGGAACTTTTGCCTATTTGAAACCGTTATAGATAGAATGGAAAGTAAATTGAAGAAACTACAGTCATTTATAAATAAATACTAAGTTTGATCTAGAAAAATATCAAACTTGAGTCTGTGGGAAACAGAACAAGGGAGACTTGGGATTAAAAGGAAAAAAACCCTATAAAAACTTCAAAACAACTAAACACCGCAGATACTAGAATTTAATTTGCCAAATAAAAGAAAAATAGATTCGCATCATTACACATGTAACATTAAATGCACTAAAAAAAGACTGATAAGCGTTTATCCGGTATTGTTAATTTCCATTATAAAAAGATAAATAAAGGTTTTTAGCTGTGAAAAATATTGTTAAAATTTGTGTCCATATTAAGCACTCCGAATACTATGGAATAAAATACCTATCATCGAGTGGCGACTGTTTTTTTGTCTGTTTCATGATTAGAAGATATTAATTAGTCTCGTATTCTGTACTCATATTTTCTTTGATAACTAGCTTTAAACACGCAAGACAATTATTAATGAGTAACTGCTCCGAAATTTTACAACGTGGATACTAAATAAAGTGTAAAAATTTTCGGCAAAGAAAAATATGAAAGGAATAAATAAGACTTAAAAAGAAAATATTTCTAACGAATATATTTATTCGTGAAACTTTGTAGCTAACTAATCATTAAACGTAGCTTCTAACTTTCATTATCACGTTAAACTAGCAATCCTCTGATTTGAGCAAATACACACGCGTTTCCGGTGTTGGTTTTTTCTTAGAATATTAATTGGCAATTACTTCCGTTTTATCAGATAACACATAAAACTTTTGCAAAAAATGTTCATATTTTCTCTCGCAAAATTTAAAAAAAACATTGGATAAAAATAAAATTCCAATATGTAAAAAATAATACTAAACTTCAAAGTAAAATATTTTGCAGTGATTCGAATTGATTTGAATTTTTGCAAAAATAGATCCATAATAAAGTGAAATTTATTTCTACAAAATGATACGAATACTCTCTTATCGTCATGTGACAAACAATAATTCATTTATTTCTCGTTTTACTTTTTTGTATCGATATACATGCACTTCTAATTAACATTTTTTTTTATTTTGTCAATGTAAATTCTTAGAAATCAAGAACATTAATCCGGGAAGTGCAGGGGAATAATTAATTTGTACCTTATCGAGGGACTACTCAGAAATAACTAAGCGAAATGCGCAAATTCATAAATTCTATCAAAAACTGAAAAAGAACAGGTACGTATTTAACCCACTGGTCTATTAGAAAAAATTTCCTAATATCAGAATTATCCAAATGTAAGAGTATCGAAAGACATCAAAATAATTCAAATAAAAAGATATTTTAACTTCATGACTCAAATATTGAATTCATCTTCTAGAATAATAGATATTCCTAAAAGGAAATGTAATTAATTATTTCGGCGACTTAAAATATCTAAAAAGTTGTGGAAAAATATCATCAAAACTTTAAATAGCACCCTGCATTAGATGGTGTCATTCATGCAAAAATGAAATCCTTAACTTTCAAGTCTAACGTCTCTGGAGAATATTTAAAAGCTATTTCTTCAACCGAGCCTCAAATGTGTGAATTTACGCACCTCGAATTTTGAGAAGTTCAGAATAATAGGATTTTTAGTAATATAATTCAAAACTTTAAATAGAAATAATTAATAAAGATACTTTTAAGAAAAATCTTAACCGATAAGTATTTGATTTACTTCCAAGCATAGCAGATTTTGGATCGAACAAAAGCAAAACATTTTTTTACTTACTCCAGAATTTCTTAATACAAAACAAAATTTTACTATCGTCTGCTACAATGGGTATCTATATAACTAACTACATGTTGAATGAAGGAAAATTTAAGAGAGAAATCTTGCTCCGATATCCAGAAAACCAATTTACCAAAGAGGGCATTTGAAAGAGTTAAGAGGCAGATTCATATGAAAACATTGTGGTGCCGTAATGGTTTTGAATTTTGCAAAATATTTATCGACATAAAGGAGAAAATCTATTTATCTATATCGGGTATATGATTTACCTTATGTTACCTGCGATGTTGTCATAAATTTGACACACCTGCCACCATTAAAGCTGACATGGAAACAAGCTGACATAAAATAATTAGAAATTAGGCCACATTTAGCTAATTAGAATTAGAAGAACGTCTTTTGAAAGATTTTGAGAAAGCTTATAATTAAATAAATTTTTTTTTCAATGGTTTTTGTAATTGTCCTACGTTATCTTTCTTGAACAGGTTAGTAACAGTAGAAAGTCTTTTAATAAAATACTACTCTCGAGATATGGTGCATATTGTAATAATGTGCGCACTGGTTTAAAATAGAGCCTAGAGGATGAGTAAAAATGTATAATATTGTGACCCGAACAATTTATGTTGATAAACTGGTTTTAAATATTTGTTAGTGTAATACCAGAAGGAAATATGTTAAATTTATACAAATAAAGTACAAGAAAAATTAACAGAAAAAATAAACTAAATATTTATCGGCAGAAGACCTCTTAAAGAATGTATACATAAGTACCTTGAGAGAACTGAAGTTGGTACTTAATATAAAACATTACGGTAAACTATGTATTGTACTGATGAGATTGATAGATGTAAATGATCACTTGAAGTTTTCTCAAATCAATACCTAATTATAGATACTTTATTAACTAGGATACAACTATTAATAGGTACATATGAAATAGATAAATTTCAATACTATAATTAAAATAAAATACTTTAGTGTTTGTTGTATTTACGAATTTCGCAGAAATTGTTAAAATGGAGCGGTTTATTTTTCACGATAATATTGTTCAATATCAATATAATTTACTAAAATTACAAATAAGTACCTTAAAATAATAATTGTAAGATTAGTTATTTGACAGAAAACTGTCTATATAAGTTCTCTTTATAAACGTTTCAACGTATATCTAGTATATCTATTTCCTTTGAAATTATTTAAGTATTTCATTGAAGACTACTTATAAAGGATTCTAATGTCTTTAATTTTTTCCCAATTAAATTAAAAACAGGGAAAGCCACTCTAAAAATAGACGGCCCCATAAGGCATGTGATGTTTGGTTTCGCTAACTTCTTGTTTTTGAACATCACTAAATACTTTCCCGACTTTTTATGTGACTCTGTTGAGTTGTAAACGCCAGATCTTTATCTGCTTTTGACACTGGCCAGATGGTTTTCAGGCTTGTATTTTCAGATTATTAGTCCCTGTATGCATATGGACTTTTCGTAAAAACCTTAAGCTGAAAACGAGAAAATTTGTCTTAAACGAAAAATAAGATTTTAAAATTTATTTTTATAATTTTGGTGCAAAGCCGATTGAAATTAATAAAAAATTAAAAATATGCTAAACAAAATTACTAATATATTATTTTGTTTGAAAATCTGAATGTGAATCAAGTTGAAAGTATTTTGTTTCCGATCTAAATGTTTTAATTGAAAAATAATAAAATGAATAGTCAATTTGGTTATCCAATTTAACACGTAGCTGAACTTTTCGTAATTTTAATTGTTAGTAGCCAACAAGGGAATTTAAATGTCATTTGAAAATTAGGATGACGTTCATTAATGACATACTATTCGGCTCTTAATTTGGTTTTAAATTTTATTGTTTTTGATGCTTTAAATGATTTGAAAAATAAAAGTAAGACCTCTATTTTACCATTTTTAATCAAAACCTAAAAGAACAGCTCATGTTTAAACAAAATTTACGGGGAGAATTATTTGCCTTTAAATAATTATTTTTATCTACAAAGACAGGAAAGATTTTACGAAGAATCTATTGTGTGTTAGGATTATATCAAAGATTCTAAAGATACTCAATCCAGGTGTATTAAAACCCTCAATAGAAGAAATCTTTGACTTTGTACTGAAACTAATATTTTCGCCAGTTTTTACCAACGTATCTCAAAATGTTATCATTAATTTTTATTCTTTTTTCATGAACGGTACATGAGTAATTGAATAACTATATCCCCAATATTCCCATAATATCATTGTCGTAGGTGAAATTGTATTTGTTAATATTTTGAACGCCATGGATCTTTAAAAATACAAGTATTGAAAAGTGAAAGTAGGTAAAACATATTCTAGTCTGAAAGTGTTTTTCTTATTCAATTTATAGATCCATGTGAACTCAAATGAATCGTGAAATAATATGACTAGTAATTTTTTTGACAAGCTGTAGACATTATCTAGAGATATATAATTGTTTATGCAAATGTTGCTTCTCGTAATCGAATCATGTCTGCATCATAAAATAAATTGTGTTTAGAAAAAACATGGATTTATATATTCATATTTTTGTATTGATATTTTTTAATATTTCGTATCAATTAATCTTCACAAATGTAGCAAAAGCTAAAAATGTTCCAACTGGAATCATCATGTGCGAGATTTTTTAAATCCAAAAAAGGCTTGGTTTGAATTTCGATAATATACGGTTAGTTTTTAATTACAAAATTTTAAAATTTACGGATCACCGTACTCTGTAATGAAATGGTTTAATATTAATAACGGTTCATTGGGATATGTTATCCATGCCCGTTGATCTGGTGGTAGATACTTCTATAGTAAAAAAATCTGATGCCAATTTACTATTAATCTTTCGAATATACAAATAACCTTTCTTGGAATGTTCAAAAAGTCTTATGCTTTAGTTATTATTTTAGACTTATATCACATTGAGACTGTGATGGTTTGAATACAATAAATTAAATTGTAATATACATAATAGCGTTGTCATTTCATTAATGTACATATTAAGTGAAATGATTTTTTTTGTTTTCTTCTTTCAATAAGTTATATCCGTTTAAGTTATAAAATTGTGGGCTTTAATCATAATTGCCAAGCAGTAAAAATATATCAAGGCGAAAAATTTCACTCGGGATGTAGTTTTTGGAGTTTTCCTAATTTGAATATTTTGCTCAATAAATATGTAGGTGTATTTACGTATAAATCAATTAATTATAATATTAATTGGATACAGAGCGTTGCTAACTCTTTAATTATTCATAAATCTGTTAGTTTAACATATTTCGTAAATTTTCTGATCGGTATGACCTCGGAAGTTAAGCTTCTTTTCACTTTCTTTGCTGCATATTATTTATATCTTTCTTGTTAAAGTAATAACTAGGCATTTGAATATTAAAAAAACTAGATATATCGGGTTTGAAGCCTTAAGTTTTCTGGTTAATGTCACTTATTGTAATATTAAATAAAGCTTAGTATATTAAGTGTGTATCTTCAAAGATTTATTTTACTTTATTAGTTTAATATTAAGAACAGTTTCTTTTCCAAAATTTTTGAGGTGTGTCTTTTTAAATTGAAATCATATGGAAAAACTTTTTTATTGTTAATTTTAAGAAAAAAAGTTATTCTTTATAAAAAGTTTTGCATGATCTAAAACTTAAGATGAAATTATCAGATATCAAATTTGTTCAGTTGTATTCAAGGTGTGTCAGAAAATGTAAATTTTGCTTAAGAGTAAAGTACCATGGTTATGATAATATCGAAAATTGTTGTGAAAAAAAGTCAATCAGAATTGGAAACTGCATATCGATTTAAGTTAAAAAACGAATTTATTGTTGTTTTTTCGAAACTTATCAATAAAAATGAAAATTAACAGATTAATTTGATCACATTGTTTCGATAATTTATTAATGCCAAACGTTACTTACAATTTTTACAAAATAATTTCAATGATTTTTTGGTTGAAGTAGGTACCTTTACAAGAACGTCAACCAATTTGGTTCCAACAAAAGGATGCTTATGCCACACCATTAGTTGTTAGAGAACACCTTAAAAATGTTTTCAATGAAAAACTAATTCACAAATATTCAGGTCTTTTTCGGTCTGCTAGATCTCATGAAATAATCGACTATTTCTTATGGGCTTACTTGGATCAAAAGTTTTACCATAAAAGACCACTTTAATATGTCAAATCATTTGGAGAAAATCATTTCAGAAGTGTGCCTGGAAATTAATCCAAATATGATTACTGATTAGAAATGTATTACAGGAATTTGGCAATAGAACGATAACATGTCTACAAAGAATGTGGACTGAGCTAAAATGTAATTTTCTTTATATATCTTTATTTGTAGTAATTACTCAACTGCAATGTGTAGAAAAATTTATAAAAAATTATAAAACCTGACTTTTCATGGTAATTTGATGTAATTTCTTAATTTGATTTTGATCAACTTTTTTTGATAACAATTTTCAATATTGTCAAAAATAAAGGTACTTTTTCCTCTTGAGCAAAATTCATATTTATTGACGAACCTCATATGCGAGTGAAAAAATTTAATATCTGATAATTGCATTTTCCGTTTTAGACCAAACAAAACTTTATGAAGAATACCTAACTTAAATTTCTTAAAATTAATAACAAAAAAGTTTTCCATATAATTCCAACTTAAGTAGACACACTGTATATTATGTCTGGTTATTTGGTAATTAGTCTTTATTATATATGTACTTATTTAAATGGTTTGCAAATGAACTTTTCATGTGCTACTTAACCAAACTGATTAAAAAACTTCACCTTCATGTATTTATGTAGTGTCACTTTATAGATAATTTAGTAAAATTGTATTTGATGAAATAATTCTTTCAATTTTTAAAACAAAATGATGGTAAGTACGCTCTGTGTGGACAATAAAAGTATTGGAGTATGATCTTTATTTTGCTGAGTGTATGTGGGTACACAAGCTACAGTTTTAAATTTGGCTCATTGTCAAAAAAACCAGATACTGACGCCCTTATTTTAACCTCTATATATAAAAAAAACAAAACAACCCTAGGTACCTGGAAACACATCTTTATTTTCCGTATTGTAGGAGTGAATCCAACTATTCTTCTGCTGGATAATACACTGGAACATCACTGTTTCTTATGTCTTTCACAAAAATTCGGTCTCACATTGAATCCTCCACGCAAGTTTTGTAACAAAGAAAAAAGAACGTATTGTAAAAACGGAAGCAAAACGTAAATAAAACACTAATGACCGGCAGTACACGTGAGTAGTTCTAAAAATACAAACCAAAATAGAGATAGTCAACAACCAACAACCACGCTTATGAATAGTAAAAGAGTGGGAATGGAACTGAAATTTAAAATCACTACGGCCAAGGTCTTAGCACTCAGATCACTCGTAATCGAAAATGCATTCTGTGGTCTTCTATGTCTGTCGCGTTGTTTCTGCCATGACAGGACAGAGAAACGAAGGGGATCGGCGGCAAGTAGGGACGATTGTAAATTGTGAAGCGGGCGAATGCGGCGTTGTCGGATCATTCACGATTGGAATTTTTTTACTCTAATATCCGCCGGCAATGTCATTCGTACTTCTGCAAATCACATCGCTCTAATTCTAAAAATAATGAGTATGCTCTTTCCATTTCTCCACCACTCACATAATATATATTTCTACAGACCGATCTTTGAATTTTTGTAGAGTTAGTAAGATTTCCTTTGCGACCAAACTCCATATATTGAATACGCAGACAGGAAAACCTGTGACAAGTCCATAGTTTCAAACATCTCAGCGTAGGTAATAACTATGGAAAATTTTGAATTCAAACAGAATCAATACTCTAATTTTCAAATTTTGTCTAAGACCTGAGAGATACCTAACTGCGTTTTTGTTTGTTTGTCTAATATGTGGAGAAATTATAAAAAAATACATAAAGACAGTAAAAATGGATCATGAGCAGTATTTATTCTCTTTAATAAACGTAACTAAGCAATTATTTCCTATTTTTATATTTTCCTTAGTAACTAATGTTCGATACCATAATTCTAAAACATAATATTATACATCTTCTGAATAAAACAAAAAAAATTATAAAATCAACGAATTCCCTTTTTAATTCTTGCTTCCAATGAGTTAGGCAAAGAGAACATTGTAACCCTTCCGGTGCAGAGAAACAAACTAGCGAGAGGCAGAAACACCATTCCTGTAACTAAAACGCTTTAGCGGAATTGGCTACAGAGTAGTACTAGATAATTACGAAGAAAAAAGAATCTCAAAAAATCCAAACGCTGGAATTGATCTACAAGAGGTGATGCATAATAATAAGAAGAGTTTTGACATGGCATTGCCAACTGAAAGTACACTAAAAAACATTGGAAGCAGTGGAAAATGTAGAATGCTGGTTTTGCAACGAAGAGAATCAAACCTCTAGCACTACTACCCAACCAAGGGTACTACACATGTGAGGGTACGAAATAGAAGAGGCGGATCTGTGTAACGTAAAGCCATTCCATATTTTAAGAACTGAGAACTAAGAATAATCTAAATTAGGCACTGGTTGATTGGCTAGAGGATAAGACAGGACCGGGTAGTTTCTGTAGTCTCGACTTTACAGTCTGTTGTTGTTGTATCTTCCCATCTAGCTTTTCGCCTTTGAAAAGGTCCGTTTACGTTATAAGATCTGTTAACTTATTCATAAGAGTTTCTGTGGGAATAAGATCAGTAAGGTTAGCATTCGTTTTAAAAACCGGCTCCAGACTCTCACGAAGTTACACGTAGTTTAGCGAGACACGAGAGTGTGGAGCTGTTCATCGCTCCGCCTCAACTACTTTTCCTCGTCACGGCTAACTTCGATTCAGGCGGTCTCTTGTGTCCGAGTCAAAGGGCGACGAGGCAAAAGCAGGAGGTACCTCTAACACACACTCTCTCTCGTGTTTTCTCTACCTGTTCTGTGTCAGTCATGGCAATGGGTACTCGTAAAGTACTCGAGAGTGTGGATGCGAGTTCGTTACCCCGGGTAACTTGGGCAAGTATCCTCGTCGAAGTTGCTCTGCGAGATTCTGGAGCCGGCTTAATATTTCTGATGAGAACAAGAATATCCTGTATTGAGTAGTCATTTAACCTGTAGTCAACTCACACAAAACTCTGTGCTCGGAAATTCAAGAGTCCTTATTTATGTATTTGTCCAATATAAAGGAAATAGTATATTATCGTACTAATCAAGTAGTACTGTTTAGAGCCCTATTCATTGCTATATTGTTACCGACATTAATTAACATCTAGTGTCACGATATTAGCAAGTTATTTTACAATAAATAGGTACAACTAAATTGATTGCTAGTACCGTGATAAATAAAAAGAATGATTGGCGGAAAAGACATTTATAAGTATAAAACTTTATTTGTAGTCTAGTTGTAAGGCACACGTAAATTGTTGTACTTAAGATAATTTGTATATTATTTATAATCACGAAAACAGATGAATAAATATCTAAATTTGATTTAAACTAATCTAAATTATGTATTATAAATTAGTATTATAGTGCCATGTCGCATGGTTTTAAATATATTTTTACCAAAACAAAAACAAAAGTACATATATGTACTTTAAATGAATTCTGATAAATAAAAAAATGTGAAGACGTTTGGGATGTAAAAAGGTGAGTGAACTATATATGTAGTGCACAAGTGTAGGTGTTATAGTTCTCGCCGTTTACTTAGATGTACCAAATCGAATCTAGTGTTATTTTAACTCAGCCCGAGCGACAACCATTGGTCAAACAAATAAGGTTCCATTGGCAGTGGCGTCGGTACTTATCGTACATTTATTTATTAAGTAAATGTGCAAAATAAGATAAGTTTTGCTAACGTTTTTCTCTACTACAATAATTGCTTGTCAAATGGTAGTTGTAAACAATTGTATTATTTAGCTATTAATAATTCTTATGAATTGACCGAAATTAAATAGTGCTTAATATCCACTTTTATTTCATTACGTATGATGCATTTCGAAATACTAAAGCTTTTTCAAATACAATAAATAAGAAAATGTGTTGATAACCATATATTTATAGTTGTTAAACGCTACGTAAACAAAGAATTAAAACTTAGAAAGCAGGTAAAATTTAAAAACCGGAAATCCATTAGGAACCATTACATACAAATTAAGTGAACATATTTTATATAGAGAGAATCGTTTAAACGTTTTCATATACATTAAATCTATATTTTGATAAAAAGATTTTAGGAATTTTTACAATTTAATTTTTTTAAAAAACTTTATTTTATACCACATTATACCTATTTACTTCGTCGAAACGTCGTATTTCAAATAAAAAATATGTGGTTTTTGATTCCAAATAATTATGCAAAAAGTAAAAATGTGATGTTAATAAAATCTAAATTTTATCTTACCTATCGCTTCTGATGTTTTTATCTTTACATCTGTTAGAGTGTCTTGTTCACTTTTAACCGTTTTAAAATAATTGTACACTTTAAATATAACTTCACGAGTTTGTCCGTGTAGACGAAGCTTACGCTTGTTTTCACTTTGATGAGACATTATCAAAAGACTAAACCTAGCCCGCTACTGAGTACTTCTTGTGATTGGGTGTTCGTTCGAGCGCACTTAAATAACTGCTGTCTTACGTGAAATAATATATATTGCTGTCTCGCTTGTCTAGTACATCTAAGTAAACGGCGAGAACTGTATTTATCTACAGAATAAAGTGTCTTCATAATATATTCTTGCGAATGCAGCTAAAAAATGAAAGATAAAACCAAAAGCTCAGTTTGCATCTCCAATCGGAGGTCAGGACTTATCAGGATCGTTCCTTAAATTATTTTTACCACTCTATTTTATTTTAGGTTAAAATCTACCTAATAAGAGGGTTAAAGTCACAACAATGATCGAAAACCTTAAAGTATTCAAGAGCTGGATTATTTATAAGAGATGGCACCACCGCTTATCGTTTGTGATCCGTCTGGTAAGAGAAAGAAAACCCGACACCGGAAGGTGCATGCAATGTTGCCGCCGTTTATTCGTTTAATTTGATTTATGACAGGTTAGTCTTCCTTATTACAAGTCATAATTAGAAAATTGAGCCCCATCGAAAAATTACAGGATGACATTAAACTAAAACATCCAAAAATTATCATTTTTTTTTCAATTAAGATGTCAAAAATTGAAATTAACAGCTAGTTATTTCTTTATTAAACAAAAAATTAAAGTACTTGTTACCTATTATAAATTTTGTTACTTTATAATACCTGTGTTCTTGACGCAGGCACATGTGCAGTTATCAATGTTATCATCTTCAAATCTACACTGCCCATATGCCTACATCCTGGACCTATGTCCTCCGGGAACACAGTTATTAAAAAGTTTTGTAATCCAAGAATTAATTTTAATCACTACTGGTTCGCTTTCACGTAACAAAATTTTGATTAAATTTTAAAATATCTCCAGCAGAATGGCTAATAATAACAATAATGAAAATGAGTGCACATTTACAGTATATCAGTATATCCGTCTAATTATTCTACTATAATTGAATCATTAAAAAAATATATTCAAAAATAGAATCTACTTAAAAAAGACTACGTAGCGTCCTGACCTATTTTTGTGTTATGGCCGTAACCGTGCAGGAGTTGAATGAAACAAGTGCACTTTTCTCCCTTCTTAGCAACTGAAGGGTTTGAAGATAAATTGAAACAGCTTGATGCGTGGATGCTGACTGTAATGAAGGTGCAAGAAGTAATAAAAACCACAATATAAGATGAAATTGTAATTTTGAGAATATTGAAATTGAAATTTCAGTTCTAATAATATATAATATAAAATTAATGTCAAAGTTCCCAAAAAGTCTGAAAAAGATTCTATTCGTAGGTGTCAGTCCGGATATAAAAGTTTCATTGAAATGTACAAAATATGGCGATAAGACCAAATATACCTTAATAAAATATTGCTGTGGAATCAGACATAGGGCGTTAAAGTTGAATTTTTTTTTCGTTTTTTTCTGATAATGACACAGTATATTTATCAATTGTTATCGAAATCGGCACAGAGGCATAGCTTTGGACAAGGGAATATTATTTTAAGTAGTGTTTCACATTTTATTACAGGGGGCGCCACGTGAATGATTCCTAATGAAGAAATTAAGTAGTAGCTTTTTTGACGAAACTTTTTAGTGATTTTGATTTGAAAATATAATGTAAACATCATTTCTACGTAATATTGCTACTTTTGTTTAAACACAATAATTTCACTCGTTTTCGAGAAAAACGCAATTGAACAGTTCAGAGTCACAGAAGAGGATTTCAAATATTAGTTCATTTTATTAGTGTGGCAAAGCTCGATTAGTCCGCTATTATTGAAGTTACGAAAAAAAGTATTTACAAAAAATGTAGGCAGTCTTGAGATTCACATTTTAAAATTAGTCCCAAATATACAGTGTATTTCGTAACATAGTGCCAGACCAAAGTTATGTTTTTTAAATGGAACACCTCGTATGTTCTTACATTTTTAATAAACCTCTTGCCGAGGTCATTAAAACGATCAGATGGGATTTAAAATTTGTGACCACTCTGTAAATATATATCAGAAAATTTTGATTCCTAACAAAAGCAAAAGAAAATTAGAGTTTAAAAATTGCGTTATTCACTTATCTGCTTACATAATATACATTTTAAATCAAAAATGTACAAATATAAAAAAATATACAATAATTTTACTTGTACAACATTATTTAACAATTTAAATTCAACATTTAAAAAAAATATTTTTTATAAATTGAAAATTGGTAATTGGCCTGTAGTTCCTTTTAATTATGCCTATAAAAAAATTTTTAATACTACTTTTCCATTCGTATATTTACACGATAGTATTAATGAAATAATATTTAAAAAATCACTGTTATTCATATATAGGCTGTTGAATTTACAAAATAAAAAGAGTTATTTCGCTTTCAATCAAAAACCAAACAATATTTAATCTTTAAATTTAAGAATGAGTTATTCTCTGAAAACATAATTTTTTCCACAGGTATGCTTACAGGGAAATCGTACCCGAATATTTTCTATGCCTGTGGCTAAAAGTCGACAATATTAAGTTTCTTTGATTTTCTATTTAATTCCCGAATTTTGTGAATCACCCTATTATATAAATCTAAATTATAAATCTTCATGATAATAAACTCCGAAAAATCCTAATTTTTTTTTTGGTATGGTCTGTATTTATAAATATTTTGCACAATTAGGTTAGTGCTCACTTTTTTTATTAGGAATTTTCTACGCCATCGATTCTTACTAATAATTATATTTTTATCAAATGTCTACATTTAAATCCAGTGTTTTCAAGAAAAAAAAAAAAAAAAAATTAATCTAATTAACACCAAGTTTTGAAAGGCATTCACACCAATGTCGCATAACAGGGTATGACTGGGCCATTTTATCATTAAGTTAATTCGTCTGTAACCAGTTATTAACAATTTTTTTTTAATAAAAGAATGGAGTGTTTATTAATTCTAAATAATGTTTAAATAAGAAACATTGACAAAAGAGCAAATAAATAATGTTTTGTGTCGTCTTATTGATTAATAAATTAATTATTGTATTATTAATACACAAAATTAGGATAAAATATGTCAAATTAACTCTGATTCAGTTTAGTCATTCACAAACAATCTTGATTGATAGTAAAGATTAGTCTTACGCTACTACGTGATTTCATACAAAACTCATAAATAAGAAAACCTAGAAATTGAAAATAATGTCATGAAGAAGTTAAAAATATTGAAAATAGTGCAATTCAGCTTTTGATAAAAATAAAATAATTTAGTTTGGACACTGAGCGTAGATATTGCTCGAGCAGGTGAAAGTTAAACTTTGAGATTTTCAAGAAACATTATTATTAAATTGTTAATATTGAACCGGAGTTTATCATCCTGTAGAGTTATGTTTAAGATGTCCAAATTAGTTTATGTACTATCCTTTGTATTTATTTACTGTGAAAATTTGGCTACCTAATTTAGAAATATCCGGTAAATATACAGGTTTAGAAAGTACCTAAATGGATATAGGCGAAATTATTTTAAGGACTGGACAGCGATATGTCCCCTCTCGATCGAACTAGAGGTACCAATAGGACTGCCGGTACGTTACTATCGAATTGACTGCAACGATGTTCCCACCTCGATGTATCCCTACTTTAAGATATTATTAGTAATGAGTTCTCTCTCTTTCATAACGCGTTCTTTATAACTTGCATGGAGTCGTGTATAGCTACAAATATTCAGGCCGAATTGTATATTTAATTAGTCCAGTGAATAGTTATATTGAAATTATTTTATCTCGCCACTATCTCTTGTTGATGTAAATAGAGAGAGGTTCATATGTTATGAAAATATTGAAAAGCCTTCATTCACATGAGCTACCTAAAAAAAATGAATTTGTCGAAAGCAGACTTTTGAATCAGAAGAAGACTTGGAAGAATTTCTAAATTATTTATTTATGATAAATGAAAGCACAATTACTGAGAACATATTAAATTTAATTCATAATCAAATTTTTTGTTCAATTCCTTTCTTCAAAAAATCCAAACTTATTCAAACAACTTATCAACTCTTGCATACCTGACAAATTTGAAAAAAATTATAAATTGTCTTAGATTTTGTGAAGAAATAACCGTTTTGAAATTTGATTGTTTAAGTGATATGTGTTTGAGCCAAACTTTCAGTTCATTAAACATTTGAAAATACTTCTGGCATTCTCTGTACAATTTGTTTAAGCGCTCTATAATTAATAACTTTTCTCAGCAATTTATGAGTATAGCTCTGAATGTAGATCCCTTAATCTCTGTACACTACAGTCTAGTAATAATTCGTTATACCTATTTTAAACTTTAATTGACGTTTTTTAAATTCTAATTTTGATTTTTCAGGAGAACTCCTGTGAAGTTTATCAGAGTTATTTTATCAATAAATACTGTCGTTTCGACAAAAATAATGAAACTAAAAATAAACTTCATTCAGTAGCTTACTTCAAATATTTTTCTAACTGGATCATGTGAAATCTCGGAATTTGTTAAATAAACAAATTCTGTTGGTTAACTGATCAATTATAATAGATATGTTAGGTATTTATTGTCTTATGAGCAGCATGAATGGAATATCTAAGAATTATTATTGTTAATGACTTTTATAACGGCTTTAGTGTTGTTGACTTATATGCAATAAAATTTATGTATCTATCAAATTAAATACGTAAATATTATATATAAAATTGTTCACACAACAGACTGCGAGACTGTTTATCATATATAAAAATCGTTAAAGTTTAATTAATTATTCGAAAAACCAGTTTAATAAATTATGGTCATAAATATTTATGGTTAATAATAACTGACTATCAATATTCCAAAGATCTTTTATAGAATTATAGCAGACAATGTAAACTTATTGAACACCTAAAATCAGTTTTATAATGTCACGTTTCATCTATTTTTTTTTAAATATATATGATATAATTTGCCTGCAATTTTTTTTATATTTTTCATATTAGAGAATTTTATGAAAAGGATTAAAACATACTTTCCGCTTATGGTTGCATAATATATACAATATGGACTCTGGTTTTAATTTGTTCTGTAACATATGAACGGCTCATCAGTCTCAAATTAGAGCGTTGCATTTACTAAACTGTAGTGTAACAACCTCAGAAAAAAGGATAGATACTACGAAGTGAAAATTTATTAGGAGATATTATACTTATATAATATTTTATTAGTTTTATAGAAAGGTTATTATAAAAAGCTCTCCTTTTATACAAAATGAATTACGCTAACTTGAAATTGCATATACAGCATGATTAAAACACAAAATAAAAATTGATCCGATAATTTTTGTTTTATATTTATATTTATTTAAATTAAAAAAATATTATTGGCCATAAATAAATACAATATTTTTAAAATGTATTATTTTAAATCGGGATATACCTATAAAAATTGGAATATATGGCAACGTGCTTAACTATCTGAGTTAATTGACTTCAAACAAAACAGGTAAGGTGAGATTGTTTAAAATTCTAGGAGAACCATGATTATTACGTGATAAAAATGCACTTTGTTCGCAAATAATTTATTTATAAACAACGTCTACTGTTCAATCATAATTACATAGTTATTGTTTGTACAACAAAAAATTATAAATAATTTTGTCTTTTCCTTATCATTTAGTCCTCAAATATTGTTTATAAGTACTTTTCATACTTTTTCTAAATGATTACAAAATATATGATAGTATTCGTGTTTGTTTGAAAATTATTAATGTACCTACATCAATGTTTTTTTTTGATAACCTCTCCCGGAACTTAGATAATGTTAAGTAACAAACCTAAAGATAATAAACGCCATTATCAAACGAAGAATAAAATATTTTTTAAAGAAAAATATTTTGTTTCAGTTATTTAATAGATAATAAACTAAATATTCTCTAGGTCATACATTATCTTGGAGTTTTTAATGGAGCTCTGGTACAATCATTGTACATTTTTGATAAGCGAATACACCATTGAGAAACAATGAATATTTACATTTAGAATCTTAATTGGGTTCATTGGTTTCTATTTTTATAATTTTTAAATGTGTCTAGATTTAACTTCCTATTTCACTAAGAATAATAATTAGGAAATAATATTATAATAACATTAAAATTATCAACCAGTTACTGAAAAAACTTAAATTATTAGCTTAAAGAATAATAAATAACATCACTAACTACTTGCGCAAAAAGATCTTACTTAACCTATTTCATAAAGTAAAATTTACTAACCAGTTGTACTGAGAAATCGAACATATTTACTACTACTTTATCTTTTTAATCACTTGCTTGAAAAGTAAGTATTTTAACGCATTTCATAAAGTATTATTTTATTTCGTAGAGTAATATTATTACCCACTTGTTTAACATAAAATCACTAAGATCACTCACTAATCATTTTTTTGAGAATGCTATTAACGTAATATTATTATTAATATCTATTATATATTTCCTAGCTAAGATTATTAATTACTTGATGCCCAGAGAAATCTGTCTTAACGTAACTCGTAACGATATTATTTTCTTAATATAATCTAATAAAAATAAGTAATTCATAAACAAACCTCGGCATTTTTCCGCATTTTGATACCCACAGAGGCAAATATTTTGTTTACTTACACCTTGCGAGTTTTGTAATTAATTGATAAATAAATAATTTAATACTTAATGATACATGGTTTCTTGTTCGCTCTATCAGAGTATTAAGTATTGAGAAAATTAACTTTCATATCCAATTTCACAACCTTGAAACCAACTGTTAATTGAATAACGAGGCAAATAATTCTTAATTGGTAGAAATAATCAGTTTCATTATAAGAAGCAAGCGCAATGGGAATGGTAGAATATATGAAAAATATAGGTCATCTCTCTAATAAATATTATGAGCTAAACAAACAAATTGAAAATTTATATGCAGTTATCCCAATAAATTTACTCTCGAAAGAATAGAATAAGGTGTACGTCATTTTTTCACAAGTGTTAAATTTGGAACGAGATATACCGGCAAGTACAATAATGATAAAATAATAATATATCGTGTAACAAGTGCGTGAAGAATAGGAACGGGTAAGAAACCGAACTAGTGCATAAAACGTCACAGTACATATTACTATTCAAATACTACTGCATAAAAGGTTTCACGCCAGTGTTGCACATCATATTAATTTCATCCTAACCCTTTAAAATGATTTTTTTTAATGAAGTAATTACTTATATTATAACTTTATACACAAATTATAATAAACTACTGAATCAATGTTCTTTATAATAATTACGGGGTTATTTTTCTTTGAAGGTCTGACGGGTAGCGAAATTAAAACCACGTTGAAAATAAAAAACGTTTTGTTTGTCACATTTAGCTACACCTTTCAGCTACTTCTCTTCATAGTGCCACTTTGACTTAGACATATTTCATACCGTATATAGTATCAACTTTATAACACCCTCGTCATAGAAGGCAGCCGGCTGTACTTTCAGCCAATTCTCTGCACTGGCCTGCAGCTTGTTGTCAGTGCCAACATGCTGTCCTCCTAGGGAAGAACAAAATGTCTGATATATCAACATTCTCTTCGCTTATCTGAATTGCCTTTCGTAGACTGTATACACCCCTAAGCATGAAAAAATGGAATTAGAACACGCCACTTTCACACTTGGTGGGAGACTCTATTCTTGTAGACATGTTTACGGGCTCACTGGGCGCTCGGAACTGCCAAGTGCGACATGGCGCGATAGACATTCATACTAAAGACACTGCGCAACACATTAAATAGGTACAATTTTTTTAACTATAAATTAAATTTTCAAAGTTCTTTAAAATCTAAATTGTAGAAAATATATTATTTTTGAATATTTATATAATGTAAAGTTTCTATATATGTCAAAATTATTGATGTTAAAGTCGAGTAGTAGTGTTTTGTTTTATTTATTAGGAGTAAGTTGTTGATTTAATTGTCAGATGAGCATTGTCAAGCAATGTTCTATGACATCTTTGATATTGTTATTGTTCTGTGTTCTATAAAATGTTTGAGATTATTATTGTCCTGTGTTCTACGTGACATAAAAAAAGAAGTAGAGAAGATAGTTGAGGTGAAAATCATTACATTAATAGTTGCTTTAATGATTTTAAAATAAAATAAGTTTCGAAAAGTGGAATAATACTCAACACTAAAATATCAAGGTTACATAGATCTCTTTTGTTTAATCCCTATAGTTACCGTTTTGTACTAGTAAAATAATAGGATATTTCTACAAAACGTGTCTCATGATATATAATGTACATATCATTATATATATATATATATTTATATTTTAAGAAAAAAACGATTTATCTTTTCGTCCAATATTTTTTCTACTTTCATTTTTTGACAAAGAAATAGCAAATAACCATTTCACATTTTTTTATTTAAACATCGAAACAGTAAAAATAATTGACATACTTGTTTTACACTTTCCAACTTGTTTTCAGTTTTACCTATAGAGGCTTATATCTTTCCCATCGAAAAAAAGCGAAATATATATTGAAATGTCATTAAAGGAATGGTTCGATTATATAATATGTCCGAGGTAGGGGCGAAAGAAAAGAATGTGAGGTTAAATCAAAAGGGTAGAGGGATTAAGTTGGCAAAAGGAGAAAAATTATTGTTATTGATCAAAAGTTATCAATCTATACCGGTGCCCGATTACAGATTTTTTTTTCTGTTTATGCAATAATCCATGCTAATTATACTAAATTAATGGTTTGTTTCGATTTTCATGTTGTGCTATTGGCGACTTATTCGCGATAATAAATTTCATGAATAATTGTGGTTTCTTAGAAGAAGCAGTTTCGTCACACTTAAATATAACATCTGGTTTATCCCAGAAAAGAATTTGCAGGATCTTATTAGGAGAGTAAAGTACAGAAATTTAAGTTAAAATTTGGTTCAAGAGATACAATTTTGTATCGTTCATTTTAAGTCATTTAATTAACTTTGAGATGGCGCTAAGTAGCTCATTATTTTATTTTTATAAAGCTGTTAGGGTCATGAAAAATATCGTGAAAAAAGTGTTATTATTTTTAGCCACAACATATTGATTTTTAAAGCCACGAATGAAATGTGTGAGGTTTTCATTACTTTTTAAATTCTAACAATACACGCATTAACTCGGCCTCGGCTTCTGTGTTTAAAAAACAAAATATTTAACGCTTTCAGTTCAATTGGAAAACTAATTTTCTCGGCACGTGTAAACGATAAATTTTAAATTATGGAAAGAAAGAGTAATAAACAAACATTAATTTTGGAAACCTTAATTTGTCACTTAAGAATTGTACCTAAGAAAAAACAGGCAATAACAGAAATAAAACAACTTAAATTTTTATAAAGTACATAATTAAGTTGGATGCTTTACATTAATTAATGGAGTACAAGAATAATAATTACATAACCTCTCTTTATTTTAATATAAATATTATTTTTGAAATTCGTTGTACCAGGATGTTTAATCATTTATCACTCAGTAATGTTCAGTCTTGACTCCTGTAATTTGGATGTTTGATGCGCGAAATAAGCCAGATTTTATTAATGAAATATACGTAAAATAATTAAGTAAACACGCCTGCAAAGTTTAAGGAATATCTGAAATTAAAATTTATATTTGAATCTTAGAAAATATGTTATAAGAAAACAACAAGATAAAAATGTAAGGTACTTCTTGAAAATTTTTCCTACTGCACTTTCTTTGGCAGAATATCTCACGAAAGTCGGTCCACAAGTAGTTAGGAAAAGAATAAATTTGCTTCGGAAATTTTCATATCCAAAGTTTATGTACTCATTTTAAAAAAGAAATCCCCAATAAATGTTTTCAGTAAGTAGTCTGTCTTTGTATCGTACCCCGCTATTATCCGATAGACGAGATCTTCGTCTAAGTTCTTGGAAATGGAAAACAAGTTAGAAGAAGATAGATAAAATAAAGAGGAAGTTAAGGAAAGTTTGAGGCATGTGGAACTAAACATAAACGGCTGTATACCTAGTTTCGTTAAGGGTATCCAATATTATTTGAGATACAAAGTACTGAACCAGTTTAATAATTTTAATCTGAATTTTAAAGATAGACTGATACTAATGTTTTGTGTAAGGAAAAAATTTCCTATATTATTTTTGTTTTTATTAGATACGATATTTACTCAGAAAATAATTATAACCCATGGCGAAACTAATTGAGTTGAACCTAAAACAGCAATTAGATTTGTCTCTGTCAAATTATGTTGTCAACGTTAGTTTGTGAGTTAACAATAAGTTGAAACGCTGATCTTCATTACAATTAGTCGTTAGGCATCTCATTTTTTTAAAGTAGGTAATATTAATAGTATCTATAAGGTATAAAAAATGAATTTATCATAAAAATGTGTCCGTTCTAACCTTCGTCTAATAAATTAGGTTATTTTGGTCAAGTGCAAGGTGCAATAAATATAAAAATAGATTTTATACGTCAATCAGTAAGGTACAGAAATTCCGATTTTTATAGTTTTATTTCATGCACTTAAAAATATTAGAAGACGATTTTTTATTACGTTAATGGCTAAAACATAACGATTATCATTAACAACTTGCTAATATTTAAAAAATTGATCTAATTTATAATATTCAATCTATATTGTAGTATCTAAATTTCGATTTTTAGGATTTTTAAATACCTCTAAAATAAAAAAATATTTAAAACTACTTTTAGTAGACATTTATTTTACGTCCTGAGTAGGTAGGTAGAAAATGTCTTCCAAGTTTAGGTAACTAACCTTTGTGAAACCTATCACCCTCTTGCATATTTATATAGGTAGGTATTTGTATATGTAACAAACAATAGCCACACCCAGTGGCGTGAGTTTTTCGTGTTTCTATTTAAATTTTGGTAATTTGAGATAAACTATTGTTTGCATTATTTTATTGGGTACCTGCTAACATTATGATTAGATCTATAAATCTATTTTGGGTACTTTGATTACAGATTAAAATAACTATAAATTATTTCATTGTAAACACTTTAAAGTCAGCAGACGTATTTTATACCACCTTGTTTTAAAGAATGGAAATATCTAATTTTATTGATCTTTTTGTATATATAATATGGCAATCTTAAAATTACTGACCTACACAGCTTGGTCAACTTCCATAAAAAAAATAGTTACAACTTGAAAAGTAAGTAGTTTAGCTAATAGATAAACAACATTTTTTCAACTTGTGTATGACCTTAAAGTAATCAATATAGGTCTTTAGTTGCAAATATAAAGTTACTGTAACACTTATTGAAGGAAAAATTTAAAAATTGATAAACGACTACAAAGAATATCAGCACTAAAATTAAAGTATATTTAAAGAACCGGGGATCAATCAGTATATTATAGGTATTTAGAAAAAGACCCGAAATCAAATTTATCTATGAAATCCATTTGCTAGTATTTATTTGAATACCGCATGAAATTTTTTTTATTATTGACATATCTTCAATGATGACTAAACTAATACTCATAATACTAAAAAACTCTTTCAAGAGAATGTTTTTTAACACATCGTTCCGTCAATCATTCCTCTAATAAAATCCAGACGGTCCTAATTTCAGCTCCAGACTTGAATGATTTAAAAGTATCATATGTGTAAATAATACAAACAAGAAAGATAAACACAAGTAACTTAAGAGCTTGGAAGTTGTAAATGATAAAAACATAACTCAGTACTTAGTATGGTTTGTTTTTATCGTGTCATTAAGTAACTGTGGTAGTTATATACATTATATTTTTTAATTAAAAATTCGTGTATTAGATAGAGATACTTACTGTTAAAAAATAATAACTTTCTTGTTGAGCCCAGTCTTTTTATTGGAGACTTCGCTTCTAGTTCGTTTTCATCCATTGCACAAGAGTTGTATTAAAAAAGAAAATATTTAGTACTTTTTTAAACAGTTTTTAAATTGTCATAGCAGCACGATAAATAAAGCAATAGGGGTTTTATTTAAATAAAAATAATATTTCTTATTCACTGTACAAACAGAAACTTTGAATCAATTTGAAAAGACCAACGGGTTCGCTAGTTCGATATTTAGTACATACACGAACTCACTGCAACTGTCTTGTATTTCCCCAACAAATTCTCTATCCCTAACCGAAGTTCGAACACTTTTACATATGCTCAACGTTCAACAAATCCGAAAATAGACATTGTTGGCGATACAATGTTGCCAACGTTTCAACGGATCTTTCTTTTTTAGAATGCTTCGCTTTCATGGAAATTCTTCTTGAGATGTGTAAATATAATTATGATTCATGGTGTTGAGGTATTGTTTATAATAACGAGTTCATTTCTGTCCATCTAATCCATTTATCCATTTAAGAAAATCGTCTAGACATGGCTTTCATTTGAGTTGATAAAAAACTAGACAAAGGATTTACAGATTCAAGGATTTTTAGATACTGCATCATTAATAAACAATAAGCAATAATAAAGAATATAAAGAATTCATTTTTAATCATTAACTATAATTCTATTCCTTTAAGTACCGAGTCTTTTTTTTATTTTGTTCGCTAACACAAAAATCTACGTTATGCTATATTTTAGAGGAAATTTGAACCTGGATAGTTAAGTTAGGTTCGGTATGACATATAGGTATTATTTTGTTGCTTCAGAAAACTTAAAAAGGATTTCAGGCAAGTTTAGAATTTATTTGAATACGATTATTTTACATATGGAAATAATCATATCTCTCTAGTTTATGAAAGAATAGTCCGCACGGCACTCTCAGAAAAAGGATTAGAACTCCTATCATTATATTTTCCTTAATCAATAAATAATATTAGTTAAATTAAAAGAAATAAAAAGAGATTGATCTTTTGATCAAAATAACACAAGTTAAATAAAGTAAATCGTGACTAACGCCGAATATCCTATATTGAGACATTGGCACCCATGTTATTTGAATACTCTAATTTCTAAATCTCTATCTAGACTTTTGATTAGAGACTTGATAAAATTAGTCCCTTGGGTTTTTATTCTAAACTTTCGTACTCACAAAGTATATATTCCGTAGTTTCTTTGTTCTTTTTGATGATAACACATACAAAGACTGTTCTCTGCCTAGTCAATCTTGTATATAGACAATTTTATTGGTTATCGGAATGAACTTTAATTACTATAATTACACAAGTCAATTCATGGACAAAAATATTTTAATCCACAAAGGTAATATCTAATACAATTAAATCAATGAAAATAGCAAACAATTGTAAGTATGTAAATTATAAAAACAATAGAAAATAAAAACATGTCAGAATTGTCAGAGTTTTTATATAACAATGACAAAGGGAAATAGGTAGGTACCTTATCACGTGCTTAGATTTACGGCCAGATAGTCATCTACCGAAAAAAAGCTATGTCTAAATGACATCTACCTAAGTGAAGATTTAAATCTAGCTGGATTCAAATCTTTCAGTTTAGTGGGGAGTTTGTTGTATAAGTTTAGCTTTAAAGAATTTTTGTTTGAGGTGGTAACTCGGAATGTAGGCTTGACATACAATTCTTTGTTTTTTGTTTTATAACAATGAATATTACTATGTTTGGCATATAACTTATATCTCAATCAGTGAATAAAATATATAAATATATAAAGTAAGTAAGTGACATTATACCAAATCTAAGGAACACAATGGTCTACAAGATTCTCTGGGCTCCGCACCCACAATCAATCTTATTGCTTGCTTTCTTTTACATAATGAATGCCCTTTCAGCCGACGACGAATCACCCCACAATGTTATATCATAAGTTAGATGAGAATGAAGGAGTTCAAAGTATGAAATTTTCAGTGCAGATAGGTTTAAGGAAATTTTCAGTTTCTTGAGCAAAAACAGTTGTGACAGAGTAGCCCAAGCAACACATTTGGTAACAAACAGGAACAGATATTATAGAAACCGGAACTTTATAAAAGTAAATGCTTCAAACCTGTTAACTATTTTTTAACTTTAGAAGATTAATAACTTTATGGCTTTGAAAAAGTGTAGCATTTACCTATCTGCTACTTCAATTGACTACAACAAAGGTACGCCACATTGAAGACATTTTTAAATTTAACGGAACTACTCGGCTACTATTAAAATAGCTTTTCAAAAGATTACTATTTTGAAACGACAAAGCTTTGAGGCAGTTACTAGTTTGTGGAACTAAATTGAAACTTACAAGATATGGTACTTTCTAGTTCCAGATAGCGGTTCTAGCAACGTATCTGGAATAAGTAAGGGAACTTAAAAGCATAGAAACTTCAAGTAACAAACATAGAACCCGGGTACCCCCCCCCCCCCCAGTAGAAGACTGTGTTCTCTTGAAAGTAGCCGCTTCTTTCACATGCCACCATATAGTGGCTACTCTATGGTATCATTATACTATTTAGTAATATCAAGTTTAACAAAATGGCTTTCAAATTAATTCGTCTGATACATTTTCATCTACTTTTTATAGAAAACTGAAAAAAACAGCAAACAATCAAGCGAAACTTAATTTCTCTGTTAATTACATACAACAATAAGCCATCTAACAATTCTAATTTAACCTACACCTACATATTAATTGTCAATAGATAAAATCGTTTTTTCAAATATCGATACTTTGATTAGATATCCGACACAAATATTGGTTGCTGGAGAATCCGTAATTTTTCAGAAGTCATTGTTAAGTTGCATGACTATATTTTCTTTCGTAATAGTTTGTAATTTTTTACATAATAGAACAAACTGAATAACACTGACAATATTTTTTATTCAGCAATCTATCCGGAGACAATAAGCTTATGGTTTGACAGTATTGGCATGTGTAGGGAGGTTCCAGTGAGCCACCTACGTATTTCTTAACCTAGGGTTAGTTGTATATACAATAATAGTAAAATGATTAATTCGTTATTTTAAAATATTAACATTATTCGATGAATCTGTCCTTTAGTTCCGATATTCTGTATCTTTTAAGACGTTTTACATTTGCGTTCTGTTCAAACAACTCACTGGCTAGCACATTAGGGTGAATCGATATTCTTTTACGGTAGTTGTCACTAATTTCGGCAATTAATTCTTTTACTGGTGATATTGGAACATCTTGTTGTAATGGCTTCAACTGACAATATAATATCGATACCTAGAGTATCGATATTTTTAAGAATAATTTAAAGATATTCAGCATCAAAATATTTATATGTGTAGTTCAATATGAAACAGGATATAGAGAAATTGTATTTTATTCTTCAAAACATATGAATATGGTAAATTTTTAACTAGCGTTTGGTTCAAATTTACTTTTTTGTAAATGTACTTATAAAGTGGCAAATGGGATCTTGCTGGCGAGAAAAAGTCGTACTTCACTTTATCAGGATCTTTGTAGTAGCAAAGTAGAAACTGCTACCATACAGTTCCATTAGGATGGTTCCGATTGTTTTTTTATCGTAGCGAATACTTTAAAAGACATAATGGTTGGAATTTGACACCTTATAGATGGCTAATATAACATAGAAGTAGCAAAAGGTAAATTTGTTATTATACTTTAAATATTTTTTATTAAATACTTGTATATTGAGGGCGCTTCCATTTTTTTGAAACTAATTTTCAAAAATTTACGATACATTTTCATTTGTTTGTAAATTTTGTATCCGATATGAACATCACATGAATTATTAATATTTATCAATTCTGGTTATACCGCTATATTAAGTATAAGAATTAAAAGAATGATGGTTATGGAAACCTTAGTGAATGGAATAACAAGTTAAGTTGAGATAAGTAATATTCAGAAATATGAAAAACAAAGACAACAAACATGGAAAATATCGGAAGTGAACGCTGCTACACGGGACCTACCTTAGAATGTTCCTACAACATAGCCGTGAGGTTCCATGAAGCCGGAATGTAGCAAATACGACTTGGCTACGTGACATTTGTTCCCCACTTTGGTACCAGGAACGGATTTAATCCGTTCCTATAACTTATAGGCAACTAAGGCAAACCACTATGTAGTGACATATTTAGTCGCTACCACGTAGTAGGTACTAAATGTGTTGCTTGGGAGGAATACGTGTTGATGCCATTTCAATTTATTGTTCAAAGAAATTCCTAGAAGTTTAATATGTTCGTTGTTATTGTTAACAATTGGAGTTATTGAGAAAATATTTTTTTGAGTTTGGAGTCAGTATCATTGATTTGGAGTTCGTCAATGTTACAGTTAGAATGGTAGAAAGTAATGTCGTCTGCAAAGAGAATACAATTAATAGGTTATATGTAGTATAAAAGATCATTGATGTAGATCACGAACAATAAAGGTCCTAGAGTAGATTCCTGGGGCACTACGATGATAGGCTTGGTTTCAGAAGAACCGTCATTATATAGTTCACAAATTGTGACCTGTTATTGATGTAGGAATGAAAAACTATATAGGCTGTACCCCTAACTCCATAATGTTCGAGCTTTGCAGAAGAAGTTTGTGACTGATACAAACGAAAGCTTTTACTTAAATCGCACAGAGTTACCGAGGTGTGTTCACCGTTTTCGAACCAGCCGACTATGTCCATCACAAGCCTTCTAACTGCATGAATCGTGGTGCGATTTTTCCTAAAATCACACTGATTGTCATGCAATAATACGTTGTATTCGAAAAATTTGTATAGTCTTCGTTATTTATCTAGAATTTAAGTGCTTAAGAATACTAAGAGTGTAGAGCGTTTGATGGTAGACCCGCAGTGAGCCGTGAGCCACGCAGACCCTAATGAGACACGAACCTTCTTGCAGAGTTGCTAAATGCCTGATTCAGGACACAGATCCATCAATAGGTAAACTATGTTATATTTATGAGATGCTAAACTATTCTTAAAGTACTCATTGGTCAAACTGATAGCATAAAGCCAACATTGGAAAACGAGGAGTGTAATCATGGAAAACTACCAGGCCACATAGCATAAGAAAACATCTTTCGGCGACGAATCACTCCTAAAATATTTCCGAATTTCAGGCTGGTATGACCTTATTTGATTGAAGTATATTTTACAATACTGATCTTTTAACTAAAACGCTGAAATTTTATGTCGATAAAAACTTTTCTCTGAGGAAACTCATCTCATCACGCAGTTCTGTAAATTTCAGTGAGGTTTCAAAAATAATCCATTTCATTTAGATTTATTCAAGTGCTACAAACGTGAATATTTTAATTATTTAAATTATGTCAAAAAAGAAGTTTACAATAAATTACATTATAAATTCCGAAAATAAAAATCGTGACACCTGGAAACTCATTAATTTCGAAAGAAATAATAATAAGATATGTTTAAAATAATAAATATTTCTTCTCAAGAATTCAATGAATATTTTGCAACGGCAGCTACTGTTAACAGAAAACTTAAATGTCTGCACAAATACTGCAATTAATTTTTTTTATTGACCTCCCTAGTATTCAAAACTCATTCTTTTTTCTTCCCACTACTCCTCTTGAAGTTATTGACGCCATAAATTATTTGAAAACTTTTAACTGCTTTAATGTATTTGACTAAAACAGTAAAATTATAAAATCAGTAAAAGAGATTACTGCACAATCATTAGCTACACTATTCTTTCAACATTCAAGATCAATAAATTTGTCCCCATATTTAAGACGGGACTACAGATGCACGCCAGAATCATCACCTTATATGGATTCATTTCTATATAAGCAATAATTTTGTAAATACTTATTAAGAATGGACTATACACATTTTTCGAATACAACGTATTATTCATGACCATCAGTGTGATTTTAGGAAAAATCGCACCACGATTCATGCAGTTAGAAGGCTTGTGATGGACATAGTCGGCTAGCTCGAAAACGGTGAACACACCTCGGTAACTCTGTGCGATTTAAGTAAAGCTTTCGATTGTGTCAGTCACAAACTTCTTCTGCAAAGCTCGAACATTATGGAGTTACTACTACTATACAATTACTATATACTGACTATATAATGACGGTTCTTCTGAAACCAGGCCTATCATCGTAGTGCCCCAGGAATCTACTCTAGGGCCTTTATTGTTCGTGATCTACATCAATGATCTGTTATACTACATACAACCTATTAATTGTATTCTCTTTGCAGACGACATTACTTTCTACCATTCTAACTATAACATTGACGAACTCCAAATCAATGATACTGAGTCTCAAATTAAAATCGATAAATGGCTTATACTCAATAAATTTATAAATAATTCTAATAAAACTCAAAAAAATAATTTCTCAACAACTCCATTTGTTAACAATAACAATGAACATATTAAACTTCTAGGAATTTCTTTGAACAATAAATTGAAATGACATCAACACGTACACCTCCCAAGCAACACATTTAGTACCTGCTACGTTGTAGCGACTAAATATGTCACTACGTAGTGGTTTGCCTTACTCATAGGAACGGATTAAATCCGTTGTTTACCTATTGGTGGATCTGTGTCCTGAATCAGGCATTTAGCAACTCTGCAAGAAGGTTCGTATCTCTTTAGGGTCTGCGTGGCTCACGGCTCACTGCGGTTCTACACTCTACACTCTTAGTATTCTTAAGCACTTAAATTATAGATAACTAACGAAGAAGGGGTACTTTTCCTTGTTAAACCTTCTCACCAGGTGGTGTTGTTGTCAAGAAGTTGAAATCTGTATTCATTGGAATGAAGGTCTAAGCGGGACTTTTAGTTTACAATGAACACGAATTTCCTCATTAATAACAGATTATTTGTAAATCATGACATCGTAAATATGAAACCTACAGAACATTCTCTATATTTTGTAACACATTGGTGGGCCATCTGACCAGGATTAGAAACTGGCGAAATAGTTCATTCATCTGCACCTCTGGAAGGAGATTAAAATAGTAATAAAATGCCTTCTGAGAAGGTAGAGTAGACTAAATAAAATATGACAATATGACGAAACTGTCAAAAGTCTTTTATCCGGAGCCTTACCCTTTCTCAACCCAACCATGTTAGAACAATCGTAGGTTGCTCTTATTTTTTAGATAGGCGAAACACTGTCTCCGACACTGTGATTAGCAATGGTTTAATGAAAGCATAGAAAATCATTTGAATTGATTTACTAAGAAACAATTTGAAAAAGTTTTCGAATATCGTGGAATTTTTAGATAAGTATATTTTATCTTTTACATTTCTAATGTATAGATTCCAGAAAATAAGGATAGAAGCAATCATTGTGAACTATTAAATTGATAATGATGAGATTAAATACTGGTTGGAAATATCAAATTTCGGTTACGTTTTGTTTTAAAATTAGAGACAAACTATTTGATAAAAACAAGATTGATTATATCAACCTGAGCAGACAATCTTTTTTCCTCATTTGTCTTATTTTTATTTTGATTATTTGAATCTGTCCAGTATTTGAGACTATTTCACGTGAGCAATTTACTTTAAAAACAGAAGCTAATCGTCACCTTTTCAGCCACTTAAATACAACATAAAAAAAATAAATACATATAGAATTCATCAATGAATTATTTTTAATTCGGTTGGCTGATGACTAATATTGACGGTTTAAATTTAAAAATCAACATAATGGGTCTTTGAAGTAAGAGCATGCAACCAGAAATACACAGGCGGCGTATGATGTACACCAAACATTTGCATCATTTTTATTATTTTATACATGTTCTATTTATCTTCTATATATCGATTTATAATATCGAAGAACGATCGTTAGCATAATTGATTTGTTTAGGTACTACCATCATTGGCCTTAATGCCATGTTTTTAATAATTTACTGAAAGCACTACCAAATTACTACGATTTTTTAAATATTATATAAAAAACAAAATGTTTATAATATATTCCGTTTTGAAATAGACAGATATATTAGGCAACACCATCTAAATTATCAATATGTATGATTACGTAAAAAATAAAATTAGGTATTTTTTATACACATTTTTTTGTACAATAAATATGCAGGCAATGACTTTATGTGTAGGTAAGTATTTATTCACTCACTGGCCACCAACCTGACTTAAAAGGAAGATTATTCTTATAATAAGCTAAGAAAAATCATCCATCCAATTGGCGGTCGAGGTTTTCTAAGCTGAAGGCATAGATTGAATTTGTTCTCACACTGTACTCATTAGATTGACAGTCGTGAACCATCAATTTTACACACACACACTTATATGTGGTTCAGTGGCCGCCTTAAATATTATTGCACTGACATCTTTATTCTTAACAAAAAACGTCCAAATCTAATCAAAACAATTACACTTGATTAAATGTTTTGATCAACAGTTCGAAACTGCCCATCGAATCCTGAGAATTTTTCAACGATGTATCATACTTGATATCTATTATGTTTAATAAAGGAGCTACAGCCACCTGAAAATCACATCATAGGCTTATATGTCCCTATTCTAACTTTTCATGTTTTATGCTGTGGCATTAAAAAAATATTTGATACGAAGTGGTCAAAAATTTGAAATCCCATATGATTTTTGGTTACTGTATATCAAATATTTTTGAATGCCATAGCACAGAACATGAAAATTTAGGGTAGGGATATGTCAGCCGTTTTTATTGATTTTCAACGGTTTGGTTCCTACAGACATCTGAATTCAAAAAATGAGATTTTCAGGTGGCTGTAGATCCTTTATTAAACATAATAGACATCAAGTATGATACATCGTTGAAATTAGCTCGGCAAGAGGTTTTTAAAATGTAAAAAGATACGGGGTATTCCATTTAAAAAAACAACTCTATTTTGCTGTAATAATTTGGATCTTCCTGTATATGTCTAACTAATTTTAAATTGTAGCTGCCAAAGATCTACATATACCCACCGAAGGAATTTTTAATATCTTTTGTGGTTTACCCATTATGCCCATTATATAGATTTAGTCTAAATATGAGATCATACACCAATTCGTGCGAGTGATAAAGAACACGTTATGAAAGAGAGAGAAAGTATTATCAATATCTTGAAGTAGGGAAACATCGAGGTGGGAACATCGTACCGGCAGTCGTGTTCAGTTGAGAGGAGACACATCTCAGCCAGCTTCTTAAAATTTCGCCATGTCCATTTAGGTACTTTCTGAACCTGTATATAATATATATATATATATATATATATATATATATATATATATATATATATATATATATATAGTGTAGATTACTGTAGTATATTTTTCTCTTTCATTTTAGTCTACTCATTAAGACGTGTAAGACTTTGTTATTGTAACCTTTTGGTAAATAAAACTTTCGGGTTTCATCTTTTTTTTCAAAATTTTTGTTACCTTTTGGTTTTAGGGTTTTCCTTCGTCTTTGCAATTATTTGCATATGCTAAGCTGTGAATTATTTAATGTGATATATCATCCCTTTTCTCCTTATCCCACCCTCTCGATTATCTATTCTAATACTAAACGAAACAGACTTGTTGTATATGACTTGCTATACAGTCTGTCTACTTGTCTAGTTTATCTATTTCTTGATAAAATGACAATTTTTTATTGTCATATACTTATTTGAGGTGTAAAAAAATACATGGTTAGCCCTTTTGAGTATAAATTATATTGTTTAATTATAGCAGCACTTTAATGGCATAGGAAATTTTCTTCACTATTATTAGCTCGTGCCCATATATTTCCTAATTAGGTAAGTATTATTTGTAATACAACGAATTCGTGATCTATCAGACGTCAATAATAGTTAAGGCGCATTCTTTTTTAATATTTCAATGTCATGTTTATTTTTAATAATTGGTTTCTGTAGTTTAATACTTCATTTATTGTTACATGTAGTTAATTAACACTTTTTTTAGTTTTAATATTAATTGTCAGTTTGATTGATATTATTATATTCTGAATGTTAAAATAATAATTGCTATTTCTATTGCTTGTAATAAAATGTAAAATATGTAAACTATGTCACTGGTTTGAATTACCAAAACATTGTTTTCTGTAAGATTAGATAAAAGAATTTGTAAATAAATACATCAGCATTTTCTTGAACATTAAGTATGTGACTAAGCAAAAAATAAAGGAGATATTATGCGGGATGTAATAATACCACCTACCTTCTCCATTGTGTATCTCATTGTATTCCAACTTCATTGTCCGGGTACATAAAATTTTATTATAAAGGATCATATAAGAAAATGCATTTATTGTTGTTGCAAAAAATACGTTTATAATTAAGAGTATCAAGAGTGAAATGTCATTCGCAGGAGGAGTGCAACTATTTCCGATTTGTATCTGACAATTTTCACATGTATGTCGACATATATCTCATAATTTCCACCTGTATTCTTAATTTATACAGAAAGTTCGATTCATATCTCGCAATTTTCACTATATCTCGATATTATGGTTTACGTTCGAAATTATATAGAAATTTGTCTTATCAGGGTGTCCCCCTAGTAGTGCGTTCCTTTAAGGCATGTGTTGAATGCACCATTAGCAATAAAAAAATATTGTTACATATTTCCTGTAAGCCCTCTATTTACTCAAAAATTGAGGATATAATTTTTTTGTTAATAGTGCATTCAACACGTGCTTTCAAGGAATGCACTATTTTCGGGAACCCTGTATACAGAAAACCGGCTTGTATCTGAAAAAATAAAAATAAAAATTTAGCATCGTATATTTTATTGATAACTGATACTTTTGTTAGGTATATTTAAATGTATAATAAATCTTCCTAAAGTAGAGCCTAGCTAGCCAAATTTAAAAGTACCTTGACCCATCATATTTGATTAATTATAGACCTCCGCCATGTTAATTTCAATATATAATTAGCGATACATTTAACAAGAATAAAATTAAGAGCGACAGTAAGCGTAGAATTGGACATGGTTTATATACAGACTATTTATTAGGCGATAAAAAAATCAGCAGTATTATGGCTGTTCTAGATTCCTAGACATAGGTGCAGACTCATTTTTTTATTATAAGATCTATATGTATAATACATTATTTACAAGTATATAGAGATTATTTATTTTGTCATGGGCCTACATTTCTAGATCTTAAACCGTATAGGTACGAAAGCTTCTTGTATATGGACCTATTTTTATTGGTAAAAGGTTAAAATGCTAATTCAATGGTATATCACAAGGTTTTTACAAATTTCATCAAATGAAAATAATATCATCAGTCAGTATCACTGGCCTGTAGCGTATGTTTTCTGAAATATTTTTGTTTTGAAACTGGATCTGTTGATATGTTTACTTCTAAATTTGATTACATTTTGTATTTTATTCAACCACCGATTCCTTGTAAAAATTTTTTACTAACTTTGTTCTGCTTTAATAATTTTATCAAATAAACTTTTTCTCTTCTATATTTAAATATTTTTTAAATAAAGTTTTCGTCTTCTGTTTTAGTAGTACATCAGTTTATAGAAAATTAATAAAATTTCAGAAAAAATACATCACAGGACCGTATTTGATAATCATTGATACTGGTAAAGTTATTTCCTTGAGATGAAATGTCGTAAAATCCTTAAGATGATATATCATTGAATTAGTGTCTTGTCCGTTCATCAATAAAATTTAGTGATGGTCAGAAGACACATAAAACATAGTATTGAAGATTTGCTGGCACTGTCTTGTAATTAATTCTGTAGTAAATAAACTATTCTTTTATTTTATATTTAAAAAAAATGTGTTTTACTTGCATTATTTAAGAATTATAAAAGATACTGTAAAATGTTTTTCTGTCTAATGCAATGTTTCTCAAAAAATCTTACGGTTTGGGATAACCAATTTTACCACATGATCAAAATGTCTTTATATTTTCTTGGAATAGTTTTTCAAAGTTAATAGAATAATCAAGCATTGATTTCACTGATAGAAGAGTGAAATTTTAACTTACGAAAAGTATGTTGATTCCTTGAAAATATTAAATAAAAATATTTTTCCTATTTACAACATTTGTGCCAACTTTGATAACTATTTATGAATATGTTGTGAAATTATTACCAAAAAACCAAAATGTCTTTTGCCATAGCAGTATTTTATTAAGGCATATTTTGTGAAATCATCATATTTTGGTACAAATAAGCTATGATTACTCTATGTCCCTATAATTAAGACTCACCCCGTATAAGAAGGAATTGTAATATGCTGGTATACCTATACATGTACCTACTTATATTTCTCCGGTAACGTAATTTCTGAGTGTGAATTGTTGTTAACAGGAAATTGTTTTAAGTGCTACTAGAATAAAAACAGTTTTGCAGGTGTTCTTTTTAAACTGATTTCAGTGGAAATCCACATAAACTTTAGACAAAATATTTATATTTGGTAGAAATCTATTTTTCAATAACATCTGCATATACATATTACTAATTACAACCTTTTATATTGCGTGTAAGTACACCTGCTTCTAATAATTTCGGTGTGGATCACTGATCATAATAGTAGTAGACCATCTGTCAGCATTACCTAATTTAAATTTAATTGCATATAATGGAAAAATTAGTAAACACTTTGCTAGTATATTTTTGTTTATAGTTGTGTGTAAACTATGCGCATGTGTCTCTAAAATTTAATCAAAAGAAGATTTTTAATAAAGCTAAACTTTATATCTGTGGTAATTATTATATATATATTTGTCTAACGAAGGTTGATATACATTTTGAATATTTTTCAAAATTATAAAGTTGTTCCTATTGGCTTTGTTTGTATATTTAATATTTTCTTAAATACTATATGAGAATATTTGAAGCTGCTTCTATACCTTCTTTAGGTAGTTTAAAAACACATTTTATAAGTTCTTGAATATACAAGGATTATTTTTTATCCCTCTTGCATCAATATATACCAATTCTTTAGATATATAAATTTATTTATGGTATAAAAATGTATGAAAATCGAAATCGAGTTATATAGGGAAAATTACGTATTTAGGTAATAAATAAAATAGTGAAATTCAAAATATTTCGATCATTCTCAAAAATATCTGGTATTTTTCAAAATTGTATATTGTATTTCCACTTCTTCCAAACTGCATGATTTGTCTAAGTTAACACGTTAAAATACTAATCAAATACACTTTTCGTGCTATCCTGCATAAAATTCTTGTCGACATTTTCAGAGATTTCTAACAGCTTTCAACTCCAACAAATCAACAATTAGTTGAAATTATATTACATCCAGTAACCCCAATTAGTGACCGTCTTTACGACTCTCTCTTAAAGTTTCAACTCGCAACCTCACAGCCAATCGCCATAAGCTCAACAGTTAAGACTCACACACTCTACTCTCAAATAAAGTTGTTGCTTATCAGTCTTATCACCTCCGCTAAAGTAAAATTGTTTTACAATTTCAAGTTTATAAAGTTTACAATTCTTTAATAACTATGATGAAGCTCTGTAAGTGACAGTGAGCTTTAAAACAGTTTTATTATTAATGTGTAGATGCTTGGAAAGTCACAATTTTCCTTCAAGTTAATAAAAAATATTCAGTTGTCCATATTAATTTTTTTGTATGGTTGGCATTGTTGGCAATGAGGGTTTTTCGAAAATGGCTCTCAAATGATTTATGCGCGTGCATTACATTTCATTTTATAGACAATACAAAGCTACTCTAATGCCTACTTCTTTCAAGTGTCTTAGAGCACGAAAACTTTTTCCCGTTTCTCTTTTTGAAGTTGTGCTGAGTATGGGCCTTTATGTACATTATTATCTCAAAGTTTTTGTTTTCACAACGTTTAAATCGGCTCTGTGCCTCCGGCATTGCGTTTCTCTTTCTATCCAGACTGTTGGTATAACTCCACCTAAACTTTCTTGAAGCTGATTTCTCCAAATTGAATTGCTTCTGCTGTAATTCCGTACTCATTTTTTTTAACTTATAATTTATTTCTTCTATAATTTCTTGATCTGTTATTTGTTTTTTTCATTTTGTTATGACTTATAAAAGTATCTCTTTTTTACTGTTTCTGTCCTTTTATTGTTCACATACATAAAATTTTATTTCGATTTCTTAGTGTTCAGAAACGCTCTTCTAAGAAATTACAAAATTTACAGCTTATTTGTTTTTTTGACGAGAATCACCTCATCCCAAAATGCTTCCTAAGGAAGCAAGAGCGCTTTAACGATGGCGCTGTAACCATCGTTTTAATTCAAATTAACTTCAAAACGGATTTCTATTAAATTATATCATTCTGTACATTTATTTCTTGGAGCGTGCCAAATCAAATTGCTTGAATAAGATTTTTTAAATTTTAGTCATAAGCGGCTCGTTTGGGTGAGTTATTGAATATTTTTATTCATATTTTTTTTGTCCCTCAAAATATCGCTGTATTGATGTGATATTTAATATATTTCGACTTTTTTCCAAAAAAATGATTTTCCACAGCCATTATTAACGCATCTTTGGTATGACAAGTTCCGACACTATTTGTAAATATTTTAATGTCCACCAGCCCTTATAAAAATGAAGTCCTGGCAAAGCGTCTATTTGACATTGTAGTTGACAACTCCTGTGGTGAACACCATGAATCAGCTAAAAGATTAACCTAACGTCGTCGACTCTCCAGTCTCTGAACGCTTTTGTAGAAGTGTGCACAACATTGTGCTGCAACGATACTCAGTCACTACAGTCACAATTCAAGCTCGCGACGCGGAGGGCTGGCTGTCAAAAAGTGCAGGTGTTGTGCAGTGGATGTAGGTGACCGTTTGATATGAACCGTGCCCGTAAGTCGGGAACTTAGTTACTTCTTCTTCGGGCTCAAGCTTCCCCAAGGCCAAAAGTAAATCGGGTTTAATTTTGAGTTTGCCACTTTGGTTAACTTACGCATGTGACTAATGCGGCTTAGTTAGGTTAGCTCATGTTTTAATTATATTAATAAGTGCTTGAATCATACACATTTTTTATGCGCACGCTTTTTTGTTTTACTGTTAAAAATTAGAAAACATTACATTTTTGGTTAATTTTCTCTCAGGCTGAATAAATAAGGTGCATTAATAATGTTTTTTCATTTTTTATCATTTACTTAATTGCACTGTTTATTATTTTTGTTTAAAAATGTTATGTATCGAGCTATGATATAAAATTTCAGAAACATTTTTAATGGTGTCTTTTATATTTAACTTCGCTTAAATGCGGTTTGAAATATTTAAGATTTAAATATGCCAACATTTGAGCAATGAGCAAATAACTTCAAAATTCTTTTTAAATCTTTCTCATTTTTTTAATTTAATTTTTAGCTTGCTGTTTTTATGTCTAAATATGTATGTGATTTCGTAGAATTTCGGACTTTTATTCAACTTTTTTTAAGTTGACGAAAAGCTTTTGGGATAACAACAAATGTTGTTTAAGTTATTAAAAATGTATTTCTGTTAAATATATATCTCTATAAATTATTCATTTTCCGTTGCTTATTAATGAATGTATGCGACCAAAGACTACATGAGGAGGTACCTAGTGCACTTTTTTTATCTAGTCCTGGAGTAAAACTTTATTATGCACTTCCGGGGTTATTGTAAAACCGTTTTCAGTTGGGTACTTCTATTTTCAAAGTAATAATCTTAATATAAATTTAACAGGAAAAAATAGAATTGATAAATTTTTGGAGTTTTCATCGTAGCATAACACATTTTATCTGAACAAATGAAATTTTTATGTGTAGTTCCTCTATCTATTAATCTATGTACTTATTTTCCATCTATAGGATCCTTGGCATATAGACTTTTAGATTGCAAAAACTAATCTTGTAGATTTTGCATCATAAAATTGCCATGAACTAAATAGAACTTGAATAAATATCTTTAAGTTTAAAATTTAAAATGATTGCCCTTATTTAATTTTTAAAATTGTTTCTTAGTTTGTTACTCCTTTGAACAAAATTCTTAAATTATTTCTACCGATTTTACATGACAATACCTAGGAGGAAATTTAACTCATTCAGGTAGTTTGCAAATAGGTATTTGTTATACAGTTTCAATGGAAGGTTCTCGGAATCTGCAACCATCTTGAGATAAGAACATTTTAACAGTTCTGCATTCTGTTTCTTACAATTCTAGAAACACTTTATTCTTTTCCGACAAAGTTCCTAAACTTTGATTTATTGCTTTTATTAGGTATAAATTAATTATTTATTAACTGGTAAAAATTTCGCTAAATATTTTGACCTACCTAGTAGAAATTAGTTAATTATAAACCCTTTATCTTTTTAATTAGTTGTCGGAATACCTCAGCTTTTTTCTAAGTTCAACGTGCCACGTTAAAAAATAACAGATTTCAGTAACACCATGTTATTTATTTTATATTTTGAAGTCTATGCCAACATTTTTGTAAAAACAGCTTCAGAAAATCCTCAGATTATATTTATTTTTTGCTAAAATATAAATGGACGGATGACCTTTAGTAAATCTAAATGTACGTCAGTCAGTATTTATAATTTTACAGTTAACCCTCAGTATTAATCTGAATAGCATTGGAATGAAATTAAATTAAGGTTTGAAAAGAAATCCATGAGATCTTATATACGTATTTTAAATTGCGGGGCTATTAACCGACATTCAAACTCAAACTGCTCATTTACCATAAAGGCATGTGTCACGACGAGATACTAACCAAGCTTTATAGGAAAACAAACAGTTAATTTACAAATCTAGACTTTAATACTCTGGGTTACAAGGTTAATTTTCACCCGTCAAACAGTTAATAGAAATAGATTTTGCGTTAGTTTTGTGTCGATACATTCTAATTTTTTTCTTAGTCACATTGGTATATATACCTAACAAAAAGAAAATTACAAATAAAAGAGGCATGGAATATGAATTTGGATGCGGAACTCTAAGCGATAGCCTCACTAACTCTTCTGGTTATAAAAATAAAATTCCATATAATTAACCCCAGTGCACGGTAGCTGCCCCCTTAAAAATTTTAAAGAGCAATTGGCTTTTGATTAAATTAACTTTAAAGTAAACTAACGAGAGAAAACAACACAACACGACGGTTTAATCATTGAATTACATGATTGATTTTAATACTTACGTAATTCATTAACTCATAAAATGCTTAAAATGTTCTCCACTGAGTTATTGCTAGAAAAAAGGTAATTTCGGGAAAAAAGTAGGAAGATCTGGTCATTTTGGAGGTTATTCCACAGGTCTTCTGCTTTCTATCTATCTTCTCTAATAAACATAATTTGAATAATTTCTTACATTTATCGCGAAATGAGTAAAATAACCTTCTTGTTGAAAAATAATATCCATATCAAATTATCGATGTTAATAATTCTAGAATTTCAATAAAATATTGGACTTACGAAAAGGTCATCCAATATTCCTGCCAAAACATAAAGTATTTGAGAAAATTAGGTATGATTTTCATTTATTAATAGCAGTTTTTGACCTTTTTGTCTACAAAAATCAATAAAACAGATTTACAATTATACCGTTGAATATATAATTAAAAGCCCTTTCAAACGAACTTATCACTCGACCCCTATTGCCATTTAAAAATTATAAGGGGGCACGATCCAGCATAAGGGCTGACATTATAATCGTATTTTTATATTCAAAATATGCTTAATCAAAAATAAAAACCAACCTGTCCAGGCATCAAAAAATATTCTGTCGTACGGGACATATAATAAACAGCAGTACCACCCAAATTGGTATATAAATCAACAGATTCGCAAAGCTTCAGAAAACAATTTGAACAAAACATCAAACTAGCAGATTGCCTCAGAAATACTGAATAACTAGAAAAGGAATCGGATAATTGCACAAACTATTTGGAAAATAATACGCCTATAATTGTAGGAAATTACTGAGAAAAGACAGCTTAGAAGAAGCTGACATCAATCCAGAAAATTAAAGCTAAATTAAATAGAGCCACGAAAAATGTAAAGACCTCCAAAAAATCAAAAATCAATATCTGAGTGAGTTACCAAATGAATAAAACTGGAATACTTACTCTGGAAAGCTACCACGAGCTTAGAAAAAGACTAATGATGCAAAGCCGATCAATAAAAAATAACAACTGGATAAATCCTTAACTCCCGAAATATTACATACTCATTATTTCATTCTTACTAGAAGATTGATTATACATAAAAGGTTTGTTTGTTCCCAATTAACTATTGACGAAAATGAATATTATAAGTTTTTTTATTTTGAAGAGAAACTTTGGCGATCGTTATCATTATTTTTTTTTAAATCAAATAAGGGAGCATATTGTACCTCATTTTCTTTTGAGAAGTATGAGGGTTTTGAATTGTCTGCTTTCATTTTAGACCAAAGGGTCAAATAATTACTATAAGAATATTTAATAAGTTTTGGAATATCATGGAATTTTAAGATAAGTATATTTATTTTATGTTTTACATTTATGATGAATAGATTCCACAAAGTAAGGGTAGAAACAATCATTATGATTAGAAATTAAAGTAAATCCATATATATCTAGAAGAAACTGTCTCGCTGATATTATTATTAAATATTACAGACCTTTTAAAATAAGAAAAATATCATGTTTCCAAAGTTCTGCAGTATTCCAGGAAGGTACACAGATTCTGATCGCCAAATGCAGTTTCGCGAAATCATGGCAAATAAATGAGAACAGGAACTTTTTGTTATTAATTCTGTTTACTAATTACTTTTAATTAATTTTTTTTAAAATGTGTAGAAAATGTGGCACAATATTTGCTAGCGTTTATTATGATTTTTTTTAATTTCTTAGTTCCAGAATTAAGATCACCAGGTAGGTGATTACCCAAATTTAATCAATAGAAATTTTTATAATTAGCAAGATGAGGCTATACCACATTTTGGGTGAGAAGTAAGAGCCTATTGGATTAATATTAAGATTTTGCAAATAGGCGAATGATTTATGAGTACAAGTGGTGAAATTTAGTCCAACCCATTCTCTCGATTTGACTCAACCTGATTATTTAGTCTACTTTAAATGACCTCAAACTAAATTAATAACATCTTCGGATATTAATTATATAAAATCTTTTAGAAGGATTTAAAAAATAGCGCTATTTTTTTAGTCGAGAAGTAACTGGCCCACAATTCGAGCATGTAATTTAAATTTTGTTCCGCAAATATTTTAGGCAATTTCAAAAAACCTTTAATGTTTTATACACTTTTTACTTGCCAATCTATTTAATAATGTTTTTTATTTATATGATGGACAGAAGTTTTTTTACTTTCGATCAAATTTGATTTGGTTCAGTGAGTTTACCCTAAATTAACACTTTAAACAATAGCTTATAAATTGGTTTTATTAGACAATATTATTTACTACTTTCCGGTCAGTCAACATAAATCAAACTAATGCTATGAGGTGAAAGCTTAATTATTTTTAATAAGATGAAAAAATACACAAGTTACATAAGAGAGATTGTCTATATATTTTTTATAGAGATAAAATTTATAACTAATTATAAAAGATTGGTTTAACTTGATTATAAAATATTACACAGAATTTATTTTAAGGTGGTGACTTAAATAACATATTTAATCAAAAAGAAGTTGTTAATTATAGTTTAAATATGTACCTTAAATATCACCGTATTAATGCTAAAATTAGATGTTATTAAATTTACGAAGACAGTTATACACAGTGTGTCCCAAAATGTTTTATACAAGTGGAAAAAAGGTTTGTCTACATTTCATAAAAAAATCTTCATAAAAAGCTCTGCTTCACTTGGAAATGCATAATCACGTATCAAACTTGTAAAACATTGGTTGGAATATAGGAAAAATAAAAAAAATAATGATTTAGAGAAAGTATGTTTAAATGTAAATATAGAGCCAGTATTAATTGAAAATGTTGATAGAGAAATTAAAAGTTATCGTCAAGTTCAGATTCAGGGATTTCCTATTTAGAACTTAAAAAAATGTCATTTAATTAATAATCCAACAATTGCTGACCTGTTTATTGGAATATTTTGTATTTTCATTTAGGAAGCCTAAGTATCTAAACTTAGGCATAAGTTTTTGGTTCCTTTTACTCTTTTCAATAAAAATTTAAGCCTGTATTTATATTTAAACATACTCCTCATTCGAAATAATAATTTTTATTTTCCCTGTATTCCATCCAATTTTTTACAAGTTTGATGTTTGATTATGGATTTCCAAGTGATGCGAAGCTTTTTGAAGATCATTTTTTTCTCCATTTGTATAAAACTTTTTAGGACATACTGTATATTGGAAAGTGCGCTTATATACTTACGTAGGTATGTTATGATACCTATAAGGAATATCTATTATTTGGCGAAAATTTATAGAACTGTATATCTAAGGCTTGCATTTTTATTTACGGTAAGCATTGTATTTGAACTAAACTTTAATTAGTATCAGTCTTTAATTATACCTTAACGGTTTTACAGAATTTATAGGTATACTAAATTTAAAATGGTACACCAGAAAATAATTAATTTTATCTTTATGGTATATTCATTTTTTCAACTCCTTTTGCTCCACTATTTTGTACAAAGTTACCTTTCAAGTAATACAGTTTTAATAGTAATTTCGAAATCACCGTTACTTCCTTTACTAGCCTATAAGTTAAGATTGTAAAACCGGCCTTACGAAAATAGTAATACCTAGCTTGTAGGCAGAGACTGCCTAGAAAGTTTTTTGAAGAGAATAGTGCCATATAAAATTTAAAATGCGATCGGTGCAAGTAATAAATAATAGTCCTGGCGATACACGAGTTGAAAGAGAGAGTTTTCACCACAACACAGAAATCAAGGTAATTATACCCACTATATGAACCAATCAAAATGTATCCAGACTAAAAAGTATTGAATTAGCTATTATTTAGTGTGCTCACATTAATTTTTTAGAAACAAAAACTAGTTTTCTGTCTGAAACAAAGTTAAAATGGCAATTTACAATTGGGAAATATTTCACATAATTCGTGCTTTAAAATATCAAGCTCGTAAATAGGAACGTGGTTACGATAGTGCTTCATTAGAATCTATTGAACATTTCTTGTGGAGACAGTACAATTGGGTTTATAATGATTCAGTCTCGTTTGTCTACCTACTAGATTATAAATAACATACTAGAAAATTGCTTAAGTTTCCTTTTTGTTAATCGATAAGATTAATGAATATACTTTTAAAGTGATCTTTTGCATATTGAGCGACAAAAGTGTCGTAGAAATGTAATTAATTACTCAATATATGAGTTGAATTAAAATTACTTTATTTTACATACTGTGATAGTGTTAATTTCCGATTATTTTCTTTTTTAGAATATACGTTTTTAAAATTATCTAAAATACAGTATACAAAGTATATTGGTAGTTATACACAATCTGCGCATAGACTAGTTTCATTTTTTATAGTACAGGGTGTTACAGCCGATTCTCACACATTTTGTAAGAATATACACGTATGAAGTTAAAATCCTGATGCTTCGCCTGTGTCCAAATAATACATTTTGATTTTTTTTAACCTATTTTGTATAATGAAAGGAAATTGGGAGAAAATGGGCCACATCTTCAGGTTCAAAATACAAAATTCTGTAATTAAAAAATAACAAATAGTTTGGTGTAAAATAAATAGTTTATATTATAAGAGTTGTAGGTAAAGGGTTATTTTAATGTAAGATAAAGAGATTTATATTTTTGGGAAAGTTAATTTTATAGAATTTAATTTAATTTTTGTAGTTCTTAGGGCGTATTTTAGTTTTTAGTACTAAAAACATTTTATAAATAAATAAAAATATACTCAGACGCATTTTTAATTTGGTTGGCTAATCAAAATGTGTTCAAATTGACTGGCATACCCTAAATTAGTGTGTATGCACTTAAAATGAAAGTATTTAAGCATACTCAATAAATATTATTCAGAATTAATTCCATATGGTCATTAGCAATTTTTCATTGACGCATTGGTCTACTATCAAGTAATTTTTATTCTTATTTGATATATACTTTTAATTATTATGTTTTATGATTCATATTTGTCAATATATCGCGACGTTATCAATTTAAGTATTACACATTTTATTTTGTTTTTTGACATTACTTTGAGATTGAATCTAATTCAGAATTATTTTTACGATTATAGATCGGTGATTACACCTTTCTCTGAAACATTTTTTCGTTTTTCTTTTTTCTTTTTTATTGTAAACTAACAGTCCAGTGAACCTTAAGGCAAGTTATAAAATCGTACATTTCCGTAGCTAAATGGCTAGAGGTATGTGCTATTTTCAGCTATCATCGACACATCTTCAGCATCCAATATAATATCCGGTATTGTGTTTATATGGTGCCACCGCAGCTAGTAAGATATGTGCTTTTATTTCATATCATGACTGCATGACATGTTGAAAACCAGGAGCGTATATTTAAAACTAAGAAAAACAACAATGGTATCTGCTGCGTATATTTACTATTTGAAATATGAAAATCCCTTATCTTGAAAACCTACAGAATGTTAAATTTTTAACAACCATTCGCTTATTTAAATTTTTAGAACCGTAGTCAATTTTGGAAAACTGTATAAAGACATTTTTAAGAAACAATCTTACAATCAAATTTTTAAGGAATATTATAAGCAAATTTTTAAGAACCCTTTCCAAGTAAGACTTTTTATGAACTATTCTTAAAATCCAGTTTTATTCACTGTAAATATAAAGTCTTTCCTAAATGACATGACAGATTTCAAACGTAGAAATTCAGAATTTTTTATATTTAATAGGTCTACCTATTTCACTTGCGTTCTTATTATATGCTTTTATATGTACATGGTGCACTTAAAAAGTAAAACTGAGGCATTTAATTCTGGTATTTCAATGGAAACGTTTTAATGCAGGCAATATTTAAATATATTTTCTCTCAAAATTCATGCCAATTTTCTATTTTTGTACAAAGTGAACCTTAAAAGTGAGAATTTACTTAAAGTAATTATTTGTTTCATAAGGTATACATGATATTTTAATTAAAAATTTAGTAATTTCTGAAGAAGACCTTCTTGGAAATTATTATAGAGTAAAAATGATAAAAGTCCCCTGTATCTACATCTACCCTATGATTTTCAATTATTTAATTATATTCAATAAACCTTTGTTTTGATTTTAATTAACCTAGCATTTGTAACTTGTACAAAGTCAGGTTTAACGAATAATTGAAAATGATCTCATAACAACCATTTACAGTGTCAGTAAAGCTGATTCCCGAACATTAGCCGTATGTGTTTGCGTAAGTTTCGCATTATGAATTATAATATCTAGGATACGCAAGGCTTCAAAATCGAAATAGATACCCGCGTGATGCTTAGCAGAGATGGTTTCATATTGTTTGAATAATTTTAGTTTGTAATAAGTAGTTACTTTCCAAATTGTTTATTTGTCCATTTTGTATATAGAGAATAATAACAATAGTTCACGTAAAAGAACCCTTCTCTGTACATTTATGATTTTTAAACCTTAGTTCCAAATAAGTTCACTTCTTAAGAAGTCATTAAAGATATATTTTTGAATTAAAGTATAATTCATTTTTGTTAAAATAAAATGCTGGTTACAAAAAATTCAGACAGAAGATACGAGGGCGGGTCAATAAGTCCGTGACTTTTTGAATGAAACACAGGTTTTTAGATAAAAAGTTATTTTATTTTTCAACGTAGTCTCCTTTGAGCTCTATACACTTAGCCCAACGTTTCTCCAGTTTTTTTATCCCTTCCGAAAAATATGATTTGTCGAGGTCTTCAAAATAGGCATTTGTTTGTGAGATGACTTCGTCATTGGAGGCAAATCTCTTTCCGCCGAGCCATTTCTTCAAGTTTGGGAACAAGAAATAGTCACTTGGGGCTAGATCGGGTGAATAGGCAGGATGAGGGAGCAATTCGTAGCCCAATTCATGGATTTTTGCCATGGAAACTGCACATGTGTGCACCCGTGCATTGTCCTGGTGGAAAAGGACTTTTTTCTTGGCCAAGTGCGGTCGCTTTTTCTTCAATGCCTCATCGAATCGACCCAATAAGTTGCTGTAATATTCACCATTGTTTTTCCTTTTTGAAGGTAGTCAATGTGGATAATACCGCGTGCATCCCAAAAAACAGTCGCCATGACTTTATTGGCTGACAAACCCACCTTTGCCTTCTTTGGCGCCGATTCACCCTGAGAAACCCACTGTTTTGACTGCTGTTTGGTCTCCGGTGTGTTGTGGTGGATCCACGTTTCGTCCACGGTTACGAAACGGCGCAAAAACTCGTTCATATTGCGATTGAACAACGCCAAACATTCCTGCGAAATTGTCACACGGTTGCGTTTGTGGTCGATTGTGAGGAAACGCGGCATCCATCTTGCGGAAAGCTTTCTCATACCCAAATGATCATTCAAAATTGAAACGACAGAGCCATGTGAGATGCCTATGGCTTCCACAATCTCTCTCACTTTTAATCGCCGATCGGCTAAAACCATATCGTGGATTTTTTCAATTGTTTCGGATGTGGAGACCTCAACTGGGCGTCCAGAACGTTCGGCATCTTCCGTGCTTGTACGGCCACATCGGAATTCAGTAAACCACTTTTTTACCATGGAAATGGATGGTGCAGAGTCCCCATAATATATATATAAAAATAATGCTTAATGAGCACACGAAATTCACTTTTTTCCATTTTCTTCTCAGTCAACGCGGTAGTCTGATATTAACGGCTGTCAAAAACAAACTAAATGTCGCAGCTTGTTCAATTTTTCACAAGAGTCAACTGACAGATGACTGTTGACGAGAGCAGTGTTGCCATTTCAATTAAGAGGCGGGAAATTCAAAAAGTCACGGACTTATTGACCCGTCCTCGTATATTTGCTTTAAAAATATATAGAAACCTCTTCTAGACCCACAGTTACAAGAGTATCTCCTAGAGTTCAAATGTTCAAAAGTAAAATTTTTATAAACTACCCAATCGTAAATTTTATATTTGTATTAAGAACTTTTAGAAATGTTTTACTTCTTTTTAACAACCGTTCGTGAAGTTCATTATCATCGTCATCATCAACATCATTGAGCTTTTTAATCTCTGGCTTACGCCATGACGTTTATAATCCATTTCTTGAGGTGGATTACTTCCCGCCCTATTTGTTTTTTTTTTATAAATTTTTGTGAGACTAAGCATTTTATTCTGTCTCTACATTTTCCTTCCAATCCTTTACTGCCATTGCCATATTGGGATCCATTCTGTTATCCTTCTCACTGTTTCATTCCGTTTTCTATCATGTGTTCCGCCCATTTTAGTCGCAGCATTTTTACTACATATCACAGATGTTTCTCCTTTTAGTATGTTTTCTGTTTATATTAAAAAGGTTTATAAAAATATAAAATCGTATGGGGTATTCCATTTAAAAAAACATAAATCTTTTTTGGGACAACCAGTATAAGTGGAACTAATTTTAAATTATTTTTGAAACTTTCATAATATCCAATTTTTAAGAACGTTTGATTTAGTGAAATTTAGGACCATTGGAAAATAATATACGAACATTTAGATGTGAAACTTTACCATTTTAAAAGTCAGTATAATTCTTATTGTTTTAGACTACACCTTACAACATATGGTAACAAGGATAATGTAAACTCTGAATGAAAACCGATTTAAATGTATATATAGAGTTGTTTATAAAAGACGAATGTGAATGAAATGGTCCAAAAACATCAAGACGGGTCGAACTAAACTTGAATTTCTAAATCGAATTCCATTTAATTCGTTAATCTGAATCCACACTACTTTGTTCATTATTTATTTATAAGTCTGGGCAGCGTAGGTAGCCAATTTACTTTAATACTTTTACATTCTATAATATTATTTTAAATACTTTTTTAAATCTAATGTAGTATGGTTTAAAAAACTTAAGACTTCACTGAAATAAATGAATGTGCTACAGTTTAGCCGTGACCCCAAGGCTAGAAGTTCAAATTACAATTTGTATATTCACTCTTAAACGGGCGCTCGCATAACGAAAGTGAACAGAAATGTTTTATGTATTACAAAATGAGTGTAATACGAGCTAGCTTAGCAATGCTAGATGAAATAATTACAAACACAGCGGATGCTGTAAATGAACGTAGCAAGGCGATTATGGGCTTAACAAAACAAATCCTTAATGGTTTTACTCGACAAAATTATTTTTAGCGATAAATGAGTGATTTCATACTACATTTGTTTAGAAATTCAATATTTACAACGTTACAAGTATGTTTCGAAATTAAACATGACACTAAGCTGTTTAAATTGGTTTCTGTGAATTCTATTGCTATAAAATTATATTTAGATACCTAATTACTAAAGAAACAATAAAAATATTAAAATATCCTTTTTTAGAGTAAGATTATTTCGCGGGAAGTGTAATTTAAAGCGACAAACGCCAGGAGTAAACTCCCAGTAACGAATCTGTTTTTAGAACGCTTATTTTCAACCCCTAATTTAAGTTGGGTTAAAGAACAAGTTTTCAACGCACTTTAATTTTAAATCAAGAGACACATAATTAATTAAACGCATACAGCCGCTCCTAAGTCTAATAGTACCATTATTCTGAGAATATTATTAGGTATTAATAATTCTAATGTTGGACCAATAAAGTATTCTAAAAAGAGGATTTATTTTAATTTTAATTTTAATATTCGCTTCACAAAATTCAGATTACCTCTAAAATATCGACATCGGAACACCCGCATATCGTTAATCATGTGATAATAAATCTAATCAACAGAGATTAAGTGGCCAGAAATTCTCGATAATTCAGTCAGGATCAAATCATTAACGAACAGTATCAATGATACGGTGACCTTAGTTTATAACAATAGTCATTTTTTTAGGTATTAGTTCGTTGAATTTTTTGTGGGTTGTAGGATTTATTTGGATTAGGGATCAATGATTACTTATCATACTATCATAATACAATGAACTCTGTAAGTATCTATGTTTTATTTTAATTTGCTGATTATATTTGTTTTAAAATAATTTGCGGTTCTATTGTTAACAGTATTGTTTTGTATTTTTTTTTATTCAAATAACGGAACTGTCAGATTCAGTAAAGCCATTCGGGAATTAACAATACAGTTAAAATAAAAATAAACAGTTAATTTAAATTATTACAAAGCTGAGTTATTCAAATTTATGCAAATAAATAAAAATATTTACTTGCTTTACTTAAATTTTGATTTTACCATAAATTATCATTGCACATAGGTAATGATTAAGTTAAAATCTTAAACAAATATGCATATATGTATCATATTCATATGTATTGTTTATTTATACTTCAGAATACAGTAAGTAATAAAATGAATAGCAATTGATTTTATAATCTGTATTTAAATACATTTATATATTTGTTTTTGTTTATACGTGTGATAATGTAATACTATATTGGCCTTGACCCCTAAGTATATATCGACATTGATTGAATAATAAAGAATTAACACACTTTAAAACATTTTTTTTCTGTATGAACATATTTTTCGATTCTTCATGACTCATAAAATTCAGACCAACAAGTTCTTCAAAAAATAAGTCATTTTATTGTTAATTTTGTTCGTTAATAATTGCAACACTAAGTGTTATTTTTTCATTAATTTTTTAATAAAGAGTGGATTGAAATGACAAAATAAACTATGCTAAGGTTTACCTATGCCGAAATACACTGTATTCAAAAACAAAACAATGTTTATTTACATTTTTGGAACAGCAAATTTTTGAATCCTTATTTTAGCAATGATTTACAGAAGAGGTGATTGTACATATGTTACCCTATTTTGTTTACATTATATCAAACCATACATTTAATTTTTTATGATAATTAAGAATGCGAAAATTTACGTTGGCCAAAATTTTTGATAAATATTTTTGAGTAAAACACATATGTATCAAGCCTCTAATATTTATTATTTGTCCATTGTGTGGAAATACCTTTAAAATTTTATTCCTTTTCATAAAAGAATCGCAAAATTTACAATAAAAATTGATCATGTGTTTTGTTGATTTACGGATGATGATAAGGGCGGCTGTGCTATAGCAATAAATAATTTTATTAATTAATTGCTGTTAATAAATTCTGAAAAAACTAACTTTATTAATCGTCCTCAAATAATTTAATCTGCTGGGTTGAAATCTGGGAATCTAAACTATTCTATTATGTTTCCTCATGGTGACTTTTCTGTTTTAGACAAAAATAATCCTTTAGAAAAATACAATGAAAGTGTGCCAAAAATATCACATACATAGTTTTCTTTTTTTATACACTTTTGAAAATCATTATTACAATTTAAACATCGTGTCAATATACGATATTTTACTCAATAGTAAAATTTTTGAACTATGAACTATTGTAATTAATTTTTATAAAGCCGGTCCTTGAATTTCTATTTTTTGAGAACGTCAATGGAATGCTAGACATTGTGCAGTTTGAGAATGGAAATACAATCCGTGTAGATATGTCAAATTGATTTTTTATCCAATATTCATAAATCACCCTGAATATTATTAAAGAAGTGGAGTTGACAGTTTTTTTTGGTCAAAAGAGATTCAAGCGACTCTATATATAGTAGGAGTTACAGTTTCACGTGACTCACTCTAAATGTTTTTTTTTTCTGGAAAACAGTGGAATTCAGCTAGGATAAACTTTGTGCATCTTTGATTAAAAAGTAACGTATGAATTTGATGAAAATATAATTATTCTCAGATAGAAGATACATTTCACAAAATAGCCTTTAGTAAGTACATTTGATTTTTTTTTGGGATATAATATGTTTACTCAAAAATTAAGAAACGCTTCTTGAAAAACTTTGTTTGGAGACTGTAACTTATAATAATAAAGTGAAAATAGTGAAAATCTTATAAGATTAAATCTTCACCCTCTCATTTTAGAAGAATTAACGGTTAAATTACGCTATTTCCAAAGACCCTGTATAATCTAATTCTAGCTCTTGGTAAAATGATTTATTCCAAAAAAAACACGGTTTTCTCTTAAGATTTATTTGCGTATTTAATGTGAAATCTTAGAAGTAAAAACCAAATATGAGCCAACTAAGTGGTTTGTACTCGATATCTGTTTGTATATGTAAGTTTTTTTATTTGACATAAGCCTTGCAGTATTTATAAATTGTATAATGTGGTTTTCAAACGAATTATTACTAACTTTTGATATAAAGTTCCGTAAATAACATATACTGGGTGTTAATACAGTTAACAGAAATTAATGAAATTATGTTTTATCTTACTTTTGTGATGAGAAGGCATTGCGGCTTGAGACCATTTTAGGTAAACCATAATTGTTTTTATCTTATAGAATCTTTAAAGATTACTATTATTAAAGAAGTGATTCTTATTCATTCTTTAATGGTACCGTATAGATCTGTAACCTTTGTGATGACTGATGACCCGCCAAAAAATATTTTAACGTCTCTCCAAACTTTCTTTTTTAAATATCAAATAGAGACATTTACTTCATTTATATGAGATCTAGTATTTGACGATATATTAAAATGTTTGTTTATTATTATTAGAAATACTACTGAAGATTTAATAAAAATAAACAGTATTTATTCCGCTAGATTAAAATAAATATCACTTTCATATGCTTTTAGCTGCGCCTATTTTAGTCAGAATAAACGTGCCTATTCCAGATGCTTGTTCTTTCGAGAACACTTTTTTTTGTTATGAAATTAATAGATCAATCGGAAATGAATGATCTAGTTACACAAATTAGTATCAAATATCAGTTCATTGGTGTATATTTTTAGTTTGTCCGTATTTATAATATGAATATAAACTTGGATGACGGTATCTAAGATCACAATTTCAAAATAAATAAAAAAGAATGCAATGACAGCTTAATCTTTCAAATCAGCAAATTCAGATCTATAATTATTACGGTAATTTTCTAATCCGTAGATATTTGTGATCTGTTCCAGGTTTCCGTAATTATGATTGAATTAATTTTTTCTACCAACAAATTATTTTTCAAAATCAAAAATATAGTTTGATTTATTTTCATTTTGTACGTTTGACTAAGTACATTATTACGGATTAAACAAATAGGATTTATAAATATGGAAAGATAAATAATACTTATCTTGAATTTCCACAGTCTTCCAAAGCGTTTTAATATATATTCTAGTCTACCTAGGTTTCAGTATTTTGACATACCATTTTCCAGACAGAAAATGGTAAGTATTATTTATCTTTCCATATTTATTATGAATAATTTCCACAAAGTAAGAGTTGAAATAATTAATTAAATAGGATTTATTTTATGAAAAGTATATTCAAGTTAAAATGGAATCAAATTAACTTATATAATCATGCACTGATATAGATATATTTTCTCTAATGCAACATTACCTTTTAAGCGTATACAAAGCGATTTCCTAATAATAATAACCATAAATATAAGCGAATTAAATTGATACAGATTTTATTCAGAATACATGAGAAACTTATGACGGAGTTAAAACTATCAATGCATCCGGTGAAGTGATGTCTAATAATGGTTGTTGCAAGTAATAATTCTTTATAAAATAAGATTAGCGGTAGTTCTTGTATACTTCATGATTATATAATATGTAATTACATATTTGACTAGTGTTCGATATAATCCTCATTGTTATTTTTTCTGTTTTTTTTTTAAATAATTTAATAACATAATTGGTACCTCTTATTAAACAAATTTCGGTTTGACCTTCTGTTTCGGTGATTAAGAACATAGGTCATAATTTAAATATCTTTTTAATAACCGACTTGACAGTATATTATACTCAAAGAATAATGTTGTGACGTTTATTCGATTTATTTTTGACCTTCCGCATTTTTTATGGCAGAACTAAAGTAAAACGTATTAATGAAAACATTTTGTATCTGGTTATCATTATTTACAGATGATACAGTTTATCTCGAGTTAGGTATATTTATTAAATATTTTGCCATTTCCGATTTCAATAAGTTTATGTCTACGTGACAGTGTGAACAAAGCATGCCTACAAAGTCTTTATCAAATCTATTGATATATCTGCCCAAAAAAATGAGTTTTATGTACATATAATCAATTTTTAGATTTGGTAATAAGCATGAGATAAATATGTGCACGCAAGAGATGAATTTGATAAAGACTATATACATTTTTTTAAATAAAATTTTATATAAAAAATGTAACAAAATCTAGTAGAAGGAGTTGATTAATTGAATTTTAAATGCATCAAAAATTTAGGGTAGTCAAATTCTTCAATTATAATAAATCTTAATACATACGAAAAATTATACCATAAGTCAATTCCACTTAATTTGTGCCTGATGATAGATACTGTTCTAGATGAGATGAAATATATATACTGTTCTAGATTGCATAAATTTTTAAAAACAACAGATGTTGTTAATTATTAATATGCATTCAAATAACTAGTAGTTTTAACAATTATACATACCGGTCCAACGAATAATTTCGGATACTAAAATGTGATTGAAAAATCAATCTGATATTTTTAAATAACATGCCTTGTAATTTTTTCTTGTTTTGTTTTCTTTAGAACATTAGCTGATTCTGATGACAAAATGTGTCACGTCTTTATTCGTAATTCTTATTTTGGAATCTTCGTCCAGATAATTTTCAAAATCGTCAATTTGACATTTAAATGTTTGCTGACTTGAAACCGTTAAATTAATATAATCGCTTATACAGATTCGGCCTGAATATTTGTATCTATACACGAATTTATGCGAGTAATAAAGAACGTGTTATGAAAGAGAGAGAACGTATTACTAATATCTTGAAGTAGGGATAATACATCGAGGTCTTCCGCCATTCTCTCTATATGTTCATTCCATTCTAATTTTCTTCCTCTTATCCATTTATTCACACTTTCTATTCCACATATATGACTTATCTTCGCTTTGAAATCTATCTCTTAGTGTCTTGTTGGTAATTGTCCTAAGTACTCTCATTTATGTAGTTTCCAGCATTCTTTGTGTAGTATTAGTGTCGGGTCTTGTTTTAGATGTGTAAGTTATGCTTGGTCTTATAAGACTTTTACATATTCTGGTTTTATTTTCGGTCCTTAGGTGTTTGTTCTTCCATATTCAGACAAACAGCCAACTGCTCTGTTCGCTTTGTTGATTTGCTTCCTCACTTCCTCTTCCACTTTCGCGTCACTAGACATGCTAGTGCCTAAGTATCTTCTTAATCAAATTTAGGGCAATGTTTCTATCGTGTAACAGATGTATTTATTTGAACAATATCAAAAGCCTTCTTGAGGTCGATTAGGCGTAGGTATGCTGGTATGCTATATTCCAGAGCCTTTTCTTTCAGTTGTCTTTAAATAAATACAGTATTATTACATGCCCTACCTACCTAAATCACTGTTGTTCCTCTTGCAGGTTTGTTCTTTCGTTTATTTTCTTAGTTATTATTTTCGTTGTTAGCTATAGTGTCGTCTGTTGTCACGTTTAGTGTTTCTTGTGCAATTGTGTTTAATTAACCCATGTCTAATTATATTCAATCATTTTTTCCATTTCATTCCCTCTGTTGTCTTATGAATTTCCGTACTTGTTTCTGTATCCTGTAGAAATATGATTCTAGTTTTTTGGTAAATCTCTCCCAGTATTCTGATTTTGTCCTTACTAATTCATGGGTATCTTTCCTAATTTTTTTGCATTCTATATAATCTTGGTTGTTCGTTGTTGATAAATATTTTTTGGTTTACAATTTTTTGTTCTTATACATCGTCTTAGTCTCAAGTGCTTCATGAGCGGCAGACAATATGCTTTCCTTGAGTTTTTTCCATCAATTTTCTTCATTATCTTCGTTTATTGAATTGGATGTCATTTTTTCTTCCATTCTTTTGATAGATTCGTCCTGAAGACTTTTTATTTTTATTTTCGTTTTTGATTGTATGTTTATTACAATGTCTTATTTTTATTTGTAGTTTACATCTAGTATTTGTTGTGGATGTATTTCTCAATTTGTAAGGATGTAGTCTATTATGGATCTGTAACCTTCTGGTGTTTTCAAATATGTATTGGAATTTGTTCTTTATGCTTGAAAAAGTTATTATTAATTCTTATCTCATTTGTTGTACAGAATTCCACCATTAAGTCATCATTCTCATTGTTTATATTTTCATTAAATTTTTGTTTTACACCCGCTAGCTCTGTGTCTTCCACTCTTAGGTTGTAATATCTCATTAGGCCACTGACTCCCTGGCTGGTATTCCTCCGATTGTTTCCTGGAGGTTTCATAAAACTCTTCTCGCTCTTTTTCTGGTACGTATGCTCCGATAAAATTTATTTTCTTTATATTCCACCTCAGTGTCATCACGAGTATTCTTTGTGACTGGTATTGACATCTCTCTATTGAGCTCTTATATTCCTTGCTAATCATGAGTGTCATTCTTTCTTTTTCCCTAGTGCCTGTCATAGGGACAGAAGGCCTGAAGGCCTGAATGCCAGCATTTTCTGTCGGGGTTTATTCCCTTAGCCGATTCAATCCAGCTTTAAGGCTCCAGATAACTCGCCCTTCACCGTCTTCTGCTTGCTACATATGTACACCCATTGCACGCTATGCATTGCCCAGGGGCCCCGACGGGGACGAGGAAATAGAGCTTGTGACTCAATAGCCATTTCTGAAGGTTTTAGTTGCATGCAGATATCGGCATTCTACATAAGCTCTGAGACCCTTTACTAACCTTTATTAACATATGTAACTTATTTTAAAGAAAAGGGTTTTATAATAATCCCCTTATTTTTTAGTTTAATTTATAAAAAATGACCCTAACGTTCCTTTCTAAATTTACTCGTCGTGCATTCTTAAGTTTTGCTAGTTAAACCGTGTGATAGGTTAATACTATTGGGTTTTTGCCAAGCGACATTCTCAAGAATGAAGCAAAAAAAATTAGAACACTTATAATAGATGATCCAAATCTTGAACGAGGGCAACATTGAAGCGGTCAGACGACCTGAAATTGAGTACAACAAAAATTTGCATAAAACGGAAGAGACATTTAGGAGATAAAAAGATTGGTTACGGTAATGTTATTATGGTATTCATTGAAAACATAATATTTTGGCGAAAGTAGGTACTCAGTACCCATGACCATTAAAAACGAAATCATTTGGTATTTAATAAGTATTTCACTTTTTATTTCACGAACCCTTTTTAAGTAGTACGGAAAAACAGCAAACGTAAATTAATGGAGTAGAAAATCTCGAAACAAATTCATTAACAATATTTGAGAATTTCTTGATTGATTAAGAATTTCAACAGACTATTATATCAGGTGGCCAATTAAAACTAGACGCCGATCATATTTTAGTTATTGTTAAAAATATAGAAAAAAGTTTTTAAAAGGTTTTATTAAGACGAAAGTAACATAAAGTATGGAATAAATTCATTTTAAGCTAAACAAACAATTTTGAGGAAAAATCCTGAGACAGGTCGGTGTTTGACAATTTTTTAAATGGTACACCCTGTATATTTAATTTTTTGTAGATTGCAAATTTCACGACGATTCCAAAAATATATCATACTTGTGTTCGGTAATTAATAGTTTTGAAGATACAATAATTTTAAAATCTGTATTTTTGAAGACCTTTAGTTAAATTAAAATAACAAAATAATACAACAGTAACAATAAATTGCCACACAATAAATTACAGTAAGTGTTCGAATTGTCTTCCTACTTATGCTTGATAGTGTCCTAAGTGATCAATAAATTCCTGCTGAACTTTATTAATGGTTTCCTGCGAAATGTTATTTATTTATTTCCTTATTATATCTATTTAAAACATTTATGTTATCGGGTTTACTTTCATACACAATACTTTTTAGATGACCCCATAAAAAGAAATCTAATGGGGTGAGATCCGGTGACCTAGGTGGCCACATAATGGGTCCTCGTCTATCGATCCATTTATTGGGGAAAACTTTGTCAAGATATGTTCGAACGGTGGCTGCATAATATGGCGGCGCCCCATCTTGTTGATACCACAGACTTTCATGATATATTTTTGGAATCGTCTTGAAATTTGCAGTCTAAAAAAAATAAAATCAACAGGGTGTCATTTAAAAAAATTATCGGTGACATCGTTACTCACAAATGGTTTACCCTGTATATTTCATTGTTATGTAAAAATACATTAAAATAAAATCAAAAACCGACTTGTCTTAGCATTTTTCCTCAAAATTGTTTGTTTAGCTTAAAATGAATTTATTTCATACTTTATGTACATACTGTATAATTGTTAATTAAACGTTATACAAGAATGAAAGAGTTTCAAAACTTGTGACAGCCTAATGACATTTTTTAAAACGTTCCAGCCTGTATATTTTTATAATGTTAAATTTTCCTGATTGCTAAAATATTTATTACTTGGGTCTGAAGTAATATATAGTTACTAGAAAGATAATCTGGATACGTTAAAAAATTTAGAGTAATGGTGTAGTACTCTTTTTCTGCGTATCCATGAAAATTATTGCTCTGAATATAATAAAAAACCGGATGAGTATATGGTAGATTCGGTACAATAAACACGCTTTTTATATTTTGATGTTTCAAAAATAGTTTTATGTTGCATTATAGAAACCCAAACAAAAGATAAGGCAATGCAGAATAATAGTTATAGATAATAATATACTGAATTGTGTTATTTTTTTTGTTTGTAATTAATTACCTAATTATCATATGGAAATGCGGAATGCTTATATTTGTTTTTAGGTAATCCAAGTTGTAGAATTGGTCTAGGATCATTTCATAATCCGTCAACATCTTTTGATTCTTAATAATAATAAAAAGGTTATATTTAAAAATTAACATTCACTGTATAAATAAATATAAATTGTTAAGATAAAATATAGTTTAATTTAATTCTTTTCGACCTCATAAATTTTATTTTATTTAAGTTGCGGTCAACAACCACAATAAGTATAGTTCGTAATCGTAATAACGTTGTTTTATTGTCTAAATTCAACAGTATTAACATATATACGGAAGAATATATTTCATTGGTAAAAAATCTAAAAGAGAAGCTGTATAAATGAATCCTGTATGGTACAAAATTTCTAATAACTGTTTAGATAGTAACAGATATTCTAATAAAAAAACAACAGCTGTCACCGTGTCTGCAGAGACTATTATAATCTTATAAAAATAAAACAAATTCAGTGACGTAGTTAAAGTGAAGGATATTTAAAATAGAAAATCTCCTACGTTGTCTCTCACAAAGACTCTTAGTTTATTAGTTAATATATATATATATATATATATATTATATAATATAATATATATATATATATATATATATCTAATAATATGTTACAAAGCAAACATTTATTTTTATAATATAATATTTTTATATATTTAGCAATGCTTACTAAAGATTATTCCTTTTGGTCTACCACTGATTAATTTCTTGGTTGTTTCTCGACATCTTTGAATAGGGTCATATAATACCTCCTACGGACTAATAGTAAGTGCTAAATAAGAATAACCAGGAATACTTACAACGTCTGAAGTACCCAAAAGAGTCAGTCAACTGTAAGGTGTGGACAAGGACTTTAAATATCTTGTTTTAAAAAGCTTTTAGAAAACCGACATAAAAGGTGTGGATTTAATATCTCCTTTTAGAGATTTTAATATTTAAATTCTCATTTTAACGAAGATATTTACAGAATATAAAATTTTAATTTAAACCTCCTACTAAATTATACAGCTTATATAGCTTTATTTGTTATTAAATGACATATTCCTAACAGTAAAACAGAGTTTCCATATTAAGTATTTACCTCATGTATACAGCGTGTGCTGAAATATACATAATATTAAAATAATTTTGAAATTATAATTTTAGTAGTTTTATTTTCTTATTATTATCTTAGACAAATGTAAAAGCAAGCAACAAATAATTTTCTTGGGTGATCTTTACTGACATATGTATATTACAAAAAAGAAATAAATTACATTGTCATAAAATATTAAAATCTATTGACTTATACAGGGTGTTACTATATTCGACCGACAACGCTTTACCCCAGAGAGCTCTCGTTAATTGATGAATTTTGATATGGGAACATAAACCCTTAAAGGGCTTAGTTTCTGAGATACAGGGTGTTAAAAGTTTGAAATCAAAATTAAAAATTTGTCATAAATCAGAAACGCCTCCAAATATTTTTTTCAAATTTGGTGACCAATATGCTCTTTAAGAAAGTAATATTTTGACATAAACTGACTTTTTTAGCTCCATAAAAGGTTATTACTTTTTTACCTAAAAATGAACAGAAAATTTAAAAAAATTAAAAAAAAAATATTTGTTCCAGTGGCGTAAAAGATAGGGGGATAAAAGTTGCCACAAACTCTGATAGCGCGCCACTGGTTAAATTTTTCAAAAGTCAGTTTATGTCAAAATATTACTTTCTTAAAGAGCATATTGGTCACCAAATTTGAAAAAAATATTTGGAGGCGTTTCTGATTTATGACAAATTTTTAATTTTGATTTCAAACTTTTAACACCCTGTATCTCGGAAACTAAGCCCTTTAAGGGTTTATGTTCCCATATCAAAATTCATCAATTAACGAGAGCTCTCTGGGGTAAAGCGTTGTCGGTCGAATATAGTAACACCCTGTAGTATTCTCTCTATCTATTTATTAAACTTACCTTTGAATATACGAGGGTGGGTTGAAAGTAACAAAGTAACTTGGTTTATTTATAAAGAATGAAAGTGTCACTTAAATTTGGGATATCAAGTAATTGTTGTTTTAGTGATATTGTGTAAGATGGATAACTCTGGGATTCGAGTTGTTCTTGCATTGTTTTGACGTTTTTTTATATTCATTTATCATTGTCATTGTCTTTAGATAAATATTAATGAAACAAACTCAAGCGCGAGCGTTTAACGTTTAGATCCATCCGTTGTTTTTTTTCACTTTCCTTATCATTTCGCCCATTGTATTATTTACTGAAGGCATCAAATCAGGATTTGACACACCAGTTCCATTCTTTCTTGATGTTGCTTAACTTATATAACCATTTCATACTGTTTCTATTATTCCAAAGTTTGTTGTTACTCTCCTCACCCTGTACGAGTTTGATGTTCTTTAAACCATCCTTCTAGCAGTCGTTATGTCTCTTCTATATATACAGGGTGTTTGGATGATGGGTGCAAAGCTTTAAAGGAATGCTACCACAGATCATTTAGAACCATTTTAGCTATGGTTATCTTGGACGAAGTCTGACTTTTTTATCTAATTTTTAAGGTGTTTGGCAAAAAATCCCAAAATTTTACAGGTAATTGTTGATAATGGCCGCTTGAATGATAAGTGAATTTTAGAATTGAACTCAGTTATTAATTCAAGCATAAAAAGTAATTTTTTGTGCAAAAATATTTTTTTTATTAGTCTGCCTAAAAATTTAAATATTCTCCCTCAATTTGGTTTGTAGATCCTAATTTCAATAGTATGTAACATAAATAGCAATAACGAAGCATGTTTTCAAAAAGGTTTGAATAAAAAATCTCCCTCCGTTTGTTTAAAAATATGTGGTCAAGAACGGTTTTCTTAATTTTTTAAAAATTTTAGTGAACTTCAAATACCTGTAAAACAAATGGATGATGACACAGATGATTAGAACATGAATTGGTAGATTGCTTACACATTACTTTAATTAAATAAAATTAAAAAAAATCACTTATCATTCAAGTTGGCCATTGTCAGTAATTAACTGAAAAATTTTGGATTTTTTTTCCAAACACTTTAAAAATTAGACAAAAAAAATTAGACTTCGCCTAAGACGACCATGGGTAAAAGGGTTCTAAATAGTCTATACTAGCTTCCTCTCAAAGCTTTGCACCCATCTTCCAAAACCCTGTATGATATTCCTCATTCGTAAGGTATTTGGTAGGCACGTTTTTTCGATTTTTCGAAACCGTTTTGGGTAAACTTTCCTAAGTTGCTTACTTAAAGTTTTCCTTAACGAGAGTGTATGTTTTTATCTCTATATACCATTTAATATTTCATGAGGTTTCATTCATAAAAGTCCTACACATGATTGTCTTTGGTTATTTCTCTACTGTGTGATATTTATGTCTGTTTTATTCATTATATAGAGTTTCTATAAACAACAGTGGTTTTAATGAATCGACTTAAACTGGAGGCCATTACGGAAGAGTTTTCTGTGATAATATTCATTCAGTTTTTTTTAATTTTGACTCTTTTCTACAATCTTCTTACCACCCTTATCTTTGTACAAATGAAATGATTGAATTCAAGCATTGTCCGGAGTAAGTGGGTGGGTGGCTATACTATAAACGGTAGCTGTTACTCATGTTTTTCTTTCTTGGTAACATTTAACCAAATTGCTGCTAATAGTCCATGTCAAGTTAATAAGAAAGAGTGTTTTCTACTAATTTTGCTTAAGCTTTTTTAAAATACGCATTACTTTCTACCTACAATATTGGTTACACTTATGATTTCTAGGTTTTAAAAACAAATTATCCATTATAAACCTACTTAATTGAATTTAACAATCCACTTAATGAAAACATATGTAACACGTGATCTTTTAAATGGAGTTATTCAGTGAAAACATTTGAAGTGGCCTCTCGACAGATACTTACAAGTAGATCACGTTGCCATCATTTCTTGTAAAATTTAAAATCATTCAGTCAAAACACCATTTACAGTTACTCAAAGATTGGCTTCTTTGACAAGCAAAGTTAAACAGGACTTTCGATAACATCGTGTACAATATCAATACAAAAAAAACTATTTCACTATTGATAAATATTTACTCGGAAAAAGTCAATTTTCTTTTTGTATCTTACTTAATTGTTTAAACAAAGTAGTAATTTTGAAATACTTAAAATGAATAGTTGGAATTATATTTACCTATGGCAACGCATAGCAATGCATACATTATTATCTCAAATAATAAATTCTAGTAAATTAGTAAGCGTTGTCTTAATTGAAATTCTTTATTTGTTATAATGTTAACCTACTTCTTAAGGCAACAGTTTGTTAAAGATATTCTTTTTTTAAAATAACTTCAGTAAATCGTACAAAATTTAAAGACTTCACTCTTTTTCGAAGTTTACGGTACTGTTTTCTCAAAAGGCAATTCATTTATATATTTTTTTACTATATTCAGCCACACGCTTGCGGCTATTATCAATCTGAAAGAAGCGTGTGAAGCAGGAGAATAAAGTATAGATTAAAGATTGTAAATATTCAGAACCTTGAATGTTGAAAAGTACTTCTGCGTGATGTTACACGTCCATCGAAAATAAGAAGGCGTTACAGCGATTACGGAATTTTTTTAAGGCACGATCGAATCTAAACTCGGTTTTAGTATAGAATAGAGCTAGTTGCTTTTAAAAAGCACGAAACACATGGATGGTACCCACTGTTATTGTGCTGGATGCTTTTGGTGAGTACTGAGAGTAAATGGAGAAATTCCTTACAAGGTGAATGTCAGTGTTAAAATTTGAATGTTTTGACGGGTGTTTCTTAGATATTATATATGTGTTTTTTATGTAAATATATACCGAGAGTCCATTTAGTGAATTTGAATGAAAACTTCTTTTTGTTATATAATTTATATAAGATTTATTGAAAATGGTTCATTTTTTGACAGACATATACACCTACCCTACCATCTAACATTAAATTTACATTCAGAAATTCAAGGTCCAGCGTTTAAAAAATTAATCAGGTCTATTTTGGGAAAAAGTTCTGCCTGTAGATGTTTTTTAAATTTATTGTATGAAATTTTCACACTAAATAAATAGACAAATAAGTTTTTGTGTATTTGAAAGGTTTGGCACACTTTTATTCAATTTTGAATAGAGTAGTAAGTAGTTTTGGAGATATATTCAGGCAACCGCAATTTATCCTCTTGTTTCATTTTAATTGCAAACATTTAAGTTAAAACAAGTTATTTATAAGTATTTCTTGTTAGATTTTCTTTTGTCCTATGTTCGAAGAAAAAAGTCGTTAACTCATAGCGTTTTTATATTTTTGAATTTAAAAATCTCAATCTCTCAATAAGTAGTCACATTTTACCTAATAATTTTGGTCAGATCTTCATATTTTGGACACCAGTTATAGTGTATATACAATTATTAATGGAATACCCTGTATATATGCATTGTCTAAGCTAATGAATCATTTAAAAATAGTTTAGATTCAAATAATAATTATACTGTTTAGTCATAAAATATGTGATTATTACAGAAATTATTTATAAAATTTATTTGTGAGATTTTTTTCGAAATATAAGGAACTATCGCAACTACATAGAATGTCATAATTGTTACTGTGAAATAACAAATAATTCAGAATAAAAATATGTAGGAAAATCAATTAAGATTGAAAGATATTATTCCTCTTTAAAAAATTATCTATACAGGTACTATTTGAAAATTTTATTGTTGTGAAATAATAAAACTAATCCATATTTACAGTCAGTTGTGGAACTGGAGTAGTCGGCAATTTTTATGACCCGCATAAACACTGTTTGATGAGAAACACAAAAAATATTAATTTTCATCTAGTAAAGATTTATTGTAGCTATAGATATAATTATTTGAAATTAAAACACAAAAGAAATTACAATATTTAAAAAAAATAATTTGATAGTATAGTATAATTGTCTATATGTTCAATAGAACTTAGAGATACAGATCAGTTTAGTTTTTCAATATATAAATATTTTTTTATCGAAACTTTCATCACATTACGTTGACATTAGTATTGTAGCTTTTATTTTAGTAAATAGATAACTATCGATTGAAAAATTTGCCTTTATTACATTTTGCACTAAGATACAATACAATAGTAATTTTTTTGAGTCGATTTTGATTTTTTAATGTTTAACTTCCCGTACAAGTTTGAATAGTTCAATATAATTATCTGAGTAAGAAGACATTTTTATAATTAGTATTTTTTCCTAATATTAGTAATAAAAAATTGTCCATATAGAGAACTTAAGTGAGCACCACACTGTGGATATATGTATGTACAATCAGTTCAAATAATTTGTGTTCATGTAAATTTCAAATAAAAAAAAGTCATTTTTTATCAGGCAAGTTTAAAAAAGTTAACCGCTAATATTTACCCACACCGTGCCACACCTCACTCTTTTTCAAAATGCCATATGTTATTTTACATTGTGGCACATCAAATTAAAGCTAAACAAAAATGTAAACCAACTATATAAATAATATATTCCCACGATTTATTTTGAAGATAAGTATTAAAACTGGTATTGTCAGATACCGAAACCTAGGTAGACCAGAATACATATTAAAACGCTTTGGAAGACTGTGGAAATTCAAGATAAGTATTATTTATCTTTCCATATTTATTATGAATAATTTCCATAAAGTAAGAGTTCAAGCAATTAAATTAAATGTTTTTTTTCTCGTTCCGAATTAGAAATACATTTACTATTTTATTCTATTATCGGAATAAAATTATAGTGCGTATGAAAAATATGTATTACCTTAAGAAGAAATAAGAATATGTTACATTGCCTGTATGATTCGTTTCTATTTATGAATAAATACTTTCATTTATTATTAAGAAATAATTAGCAATATATAAGCATAAAGAAAGTAAAAGTATGAAAGAGGAGAACGCTCGACATTGATAACGAAGAGAATTTTTAATAAATTTATGTTTATTAGTCATCACATTTTATCCGCTATTATTTAATAATATCCAAACAAAATTCATACGAATGTTTTTATTGGAAAGCTTTATAATTATGTAGGTATTGCGAAATGTATACACATCGGATTAAGGTACGATTTCATTTGATATTAGAGAGAATTACCCATCCATAACGTTAGGAAAAAATGTAAATAGTTATTACAATCTTCGCATCCAAAGGATAATATCACGCCGGGGGCAAGAAATGCACTCTTCCAACATTCACTTCAAGAAAGCATGACCGATTGACTTTAAATTTTGTGTAGGCAAACCAGTGGCGGTCTTAGATATCAAAATTTAATTAGTTAAAATTGCGTATTCTGTCATTCTGTTTCGTCTCACGTAACAAGTTCCAATAGAATATTTCCAAAATATTGTATTATGTCGCCTCGTCAGTACTTAGCCCATGACTGGTAACCTCACACTCATTAACTAACTATCAAAATCTATTGTCATCAAAATTGTATTGCGATCTAACAGAATATTACGGTACTTTTTGAATCTATACACAAAATGAGGAATATTTTAAGCTATTCAAAACAAAGTTAATAACAGAAATTACCTATTGTGATAAAGAGAATTTATAAATTAATTTTATTTTAAATGACCAAGAAAAATTCTTAAAGAAAAGGATTAATTAACAAAAGATCAATTATAATAAGGTCGACGAATTTTTCAGATCATTAATAAATAATACCTCTTGATTAGTCGGAAAGACAAATGCAGTTTCCACTAAAAACTTCGAGACACTAAATTATGAATTAGTCTTTTCCATAGCTAAAGAGTGCTTCTCAATCAACAGACCCAAATAAAATAAATCATTCGTCGTATGTCTCATTCATTTTATATGTTCCGTATTGTTGGAAAATGAATGTGTTTTCCCTACTTCAATCTGGAAAAATATTTTATTTGTATTTCTTAAAACGAAAATAGACTGAAATATTTGCTTCTCTAGTGCAGCTGTTCTATAAAATCTTCGATCTAATACTCGTTCCCTTTAACATTTTCTGTTTCCGTTTTAAAAACACGGTCGGCAGATACGCCCACTTGCTTTTAATTTATATAGTATAAATGGTTTTTTTTATAACATATGTTAAAGAACTTCTGGACCACAAAAAGCAACTTTACCGAGAATATGGTGTATGTTAGGATGGATTACTTTTTTAAGTAACGCTTACAGCATTAATATATTCAATTGATGTACTATATAGAATACGTAGATCTGTTTTTCAACTCTTAATATTACTTAGTTATTTTAGTTTTATTAATGTAGAACCTCTCTTTTATATAATTTAATTCTTATATATTTACCAACACCTGGTATAAAATGCAACGTAAAACTAAAACACATTTTAACTTAAAATCAATTATAATATACCCACATTATAGTTGATTAACTCCTGACAAGGATAAATTAGAAGATACCTTAAGGAAAAGAATAATATCGCTTTCGCTATTATTATGTTTTAAGACCGCTCTAAGCTGATAAGTCGGCCTACTAATACTTAAAAATAATATGTAATTAATTTAGCCTAAAGGATATACAGGTCCGACCTTAGATATCGCACGCACTATATTTATTTGGGTTTTTAGAGCGGAAAATGTAATTTTACCCCTTGGGCAAATCTGTTACAATACAAGAACGCTCCTCCTTTGAGTTGCAAGCAATATTTTCTAATATATTTAATTTTATTAACTCATTTTATTTGCGTGCTTGTATATTACTTCATCATGATTTCAATTGTGGACAAATATCGTATCATCTTGATATTGCAATATTACTAGGGAAACTATATAAAACTTGTCAGTCATGGGAAGTTCATTAATTTCATAACATGTACTTTGAGGAGACCCCCGGGCAAAGGCACGCAGGCGTTGACTCGAGCATACTTGATTAAGTTACTTTTTATTAACTAGATTAGATATAAACGAAAAAAAATTATTGCTCATTTGACCATTATAAAATAAATAAATGACTCGGGATACAAAAACGATATTAAACTGCAATAACAGATTATAATTCTATAAGCTGTGTAATTTTATTGAGAGCTATGTTATGAATTCATATGTTATGCTGAATAACATCGCAACAACCCTACCTTGTGATAAGAGATTCGAATATCTTCGGTTCAAAGGTGATTTTCATTTAATGAGTAGCAATGAAATGCAAAACGCCGAATCGTGCTTAGTCGCTAAATCCTATGCACGGAATAAAATTACAGTCTGTTTACCAGACAAACTAGATACTAAAATCTAATAAATTGATTCAAAGAAAAATAAGAAGTGCCTACTTCTTTTGGGAATATGTAAATTCCACATCGTATTGAAGAATTATATGACTCATAATTTGATCCTCTTAAATGCATTGAAAAGTCGAGGCTCTTTCTTCCGCTTTATCTTTGATTATTGCTGTTTGTAAACTTTTCGCTTTTTTCCAGTTCTTTGCCAGTTACTTTCACTGAGCTTCAGCTTTCTCATCTGACTTCTAGTGTTTGTTTTACAGTATTTTTGACGATTTCTTTTCGGTATTTTCTTTCTGGATTTCTGGCTTACTAATTACTTTTTACGTGCCTGTTAACATCAATGTAGTCAAAGTCAGCGAACCATTTTCTATAGGCTATTTTATTGCATATCCCCTTTTATGTTTTGTTCTATTATTATCATTATTTAAATTTAGTTTTGTGGCCCTTGGATCTTTTTCTTTGTTTTTTATCAAATTCCAATTTTCACTCCAATATACAGTAGAAGAGATATTATAACTTGTCTTCATCATTTTATAAACTGACAAATTTTGTTATTTCCTTATGAACTAGGACCTTCTATGGAGCATTATACACACCATATATAGCTCAATTTTTCTGTTGACTTCCATTCTTTACATTTATTTTTGTGATAATTAATTGTACTCCCTAAATATTTTAATTCATTAAATTAAATTATTCTTTCCTCTCTTGCTACCTGTGCTGATATTTATTGCTGTTGCTTATGATTCGATTTTTCAAAATGTAATGGTAAATTTTGTCTCGCTAATGTATCTGACCATATATTTATAGTATTAGGTTCTTATACTTTTTATATTGTGTTAGGTTTTTGCTACTTTCTCGCAGTATTCGTCGGTCTTTCGTTGGTTATTTCTAGTGTAAAAAAGATAAATAAATGCGAAAAATCCAATAAGATTATTTCTTCCAAATTGTCTTCGAACAGCACATGCAGCCTTTAACGCAAATTGCATGCTAACTCTGACTTATTAATTTTTATGAGTTTTTTATCTAGTGGTGCCCTCTATAACATTAATCGAAATTTAATTATTATAAAAAATAAATTTTTAAATTCCACAAATCCTTATTATTTTAACCTTTAATTAAGGCCGATGACCCAAATCGTGATATTTTGGAATTAATGGTAGATCTCTTTACACAATTATTTAAGGGCCACTCTTTACATACATTTTTCTATTGTGTCATTTCAATAGTTCTGGTCCGTTACTTTTATTTATTTAAGCGTTTTGTTTTCCACTGTCCACTGTTTTAAATATTTTAATGTCCGATGTTAACACCTTCTATTTATATTTGTATATATTTTTTCCATCGTACAGAATAATACTCGGTAACGATCCAATGATATTTAACTTAAAATATAAAACATTCTATAAAACTCGTGAGGTAAATAACCAACGAGATTATTATGCAGTTTGCGGCTAGTTAAAAAAGTGACAATTCGGGCGTGGTACAGTTAGGCTACTAATCGTATCGTTTCTGCAAGAGATGGTAGAATAGCCACGAGTTGTTTCTTTAAAAAAGTTACAAGGTGACCAGTAGCCGCAAAAAATAGCTAAGCTTGACTGATTTCCATGGCACGAATATCTATTGGTATATGATTGGTAACTACCTAACATCGATCAGAAAGTGTTTAATACAAATTTTTCTTGAGTTACAATTATATTTTTTATAGACATTTCTTCTGGTTAAATCACTAACGAAAACGAGAAAGAATGTTTTATACTGATTTATACAGTTAACTAGAAATTATTTCAATTCCATTGTTTCTATGGAAAATTATGTTATGACTCAAAAACTCCAAACTAAATAAACTCTGATTTAATTACTTTTGTCTAATTATACAATGTGGCCACGGATAGAGTTTGGAAGAGGAAAAACTTTTTTATTTGTAGATTTAGAAGAAAAAGTCATTCTTTATAAAAATGTCTGCTTGTGTCGAAACTACAATTTCGAATATCACATTTTCGATTACTATACAGGGTACATAAAAAATAACAGTTTTAATGATTTTGATATCGTTTTTTTTTTTGAAATTTTATGAAAATATTTTCAAAACCGTGATTTATTACACCAATTGTGCAAAAAAGTCTAATAAACATTTTTCTCAAAGTGGTTAATTTCATAGCTACTACTAAAATAATAAAATATTAAGTAGAAGAAATTATGACAATGTATTAATAAAAATACAAATAAGAAATAGTTTTCTTACAACAAAATCATTATTCGGCCAGATATAAAATCATATTCTAAGTAGAAAAGGAACAACAGTTGTTTGGTTTTAAGTAAAATTAGTTTTAAACGAAATCCAAAAAACTAAAAATGTTATTTCTGACTAACCCTGTATAGTAACCACAAATCTAATATTCAAAATTGTAGTTTCGACACAAGCAGACGTTTTTATAAAGAATGACTTTTTCTTCTAAATCTACACATAAAAAAGTTTTTCATCTTCCAAACTCTATCCGTGGACACATTTTATATACCTATATATTATATATTTTTTTATATATCCATTATTTTTATTTCCAACCATTTGGAAACCTTTGATTCACCCGGTACTGAGTTTCTTACAATTCAAATACGTACGTGTTGCTTCATATTGTGATTATATTATATCAGATGGGAATGATCTAACGAGCCCATGTTTCGAGATTTTTGTGAGAATCTTCTACTGTTAGTTCACATCGTGTAGGTCGTACTAAAAAAATTGTTGTTTGGGAGAGGTTTATGTGTTGCACAGATATAAATCAAAATACATGTATACAACGGAAAGTTCATTGCAATAAGTGGGTGCGTAATATGAACGAAACAGGTCCGAAATGTGATATTCTCGTCACGTATATAGGCTATAGTGAAGTTTCGATTTTTAAATCTAGATCACTTTTAATATAATACCGAGAAAAGTAATGAAGACGGAACTGCCCCAAAAATATAACAAAACTTCTTTTAAATTTAAAAAAGGTATCAGAAATTTTGTGATAAAAAGTTTGTATGAATATATATATACAGTAAGATGCAAATATATGGAATAAATTCATTATTTTAAAAACAGACGAATCTTTAAACAGTCCTAAAACAAAATAAATTTTAATTTTTGAAGAACCTCTTGTGAAATACATTTATGAGACGTTACATCACTGATGTTGGAATAATGATGTAATCGACGTTTTTTTAATAGCAAGGATCATGTGACACCTCATTTGAAAGGTCTCCTAATCTCTTTATCTAATGGTATAAAAATTATTCGATTATTTATTTTCTATAGGGGGTACTTAACCCATTTCAAGTAATAAGCAACTATGTTGGTCATTGGTTTTCAGAATCTCATTGTAGAAGGTTGTAAATATTGTTGTTTATAATACCTGCTTTTTAAAAAATAATAAGAATAAGAACTTTTTTACCACCTTGTACCACACACATACTCATAATAACTTTATATCATAAAAATGCAAGAGAAATCCATTCATTGGAACTACTATTTTAAGGTTTCTTCGGAAACGCACTGTATTTACTACGTGAACTTGGTACATTTAAAATTGCATCGTGTAAGGTATTATTACCTACACTAAAAAAGTTTACAACAAAATTACATCCTTACTAGAAAACGTTCTATTATGTTTCGATGGTCAGTTATGAACAAATAATTGAAGCAAAGTTTTTGAACATTTTGGTTAGTAAAATAATCAGCCACAAATCACCATATTATTTATTAAAATAATAATAATGTGAGACTTCAACTTTATCTTTGAAATCAAATTTAACTCGTGGATTCAATTTAGTTGCGCCAGGGATGCAATTTCAAAAGAGACCGAACTTGATGTATTTATTAACAATAGAAAAACTTTCGCAATATCAGCGTTATTAAAAAGAGAACAACAAACTTGTTCATATCATTTAAAAATGATTGGTAACCCTGTATCTCCAATTCTTCTTTATACTCAATAAAAAATAAATATGAATTTAGTTGTTTTTGCGTCTAAAATAAGGTTTTATATAGCAGTAGTTTATTTTAAATTTGTGCCGTTCAATTGGCATATCAGCCTACTGTTTGTTCGGTTCTGTAACAAAACTCATTATTACAGAGATATAAATTAGCAGCAATTTGTTTCCGCTCATATATCTTATGTTAATTTACAAATTTCTCCGTTTCTTTGAAGAAAGGAAAATGTGAATTAGACTTATCAAAAATATATGTATGTTGAAAAGTTTATACGACTTAATAAGTAAATATTACCACAACTCCATAACTTTCGCTCAAGTAATAGATGGTTAAGATCATGCTAAGACGGAATATTGTCGACGAAATAAATTCGGCCAGGTGATGTTGAAACGTTTGCTAGGTACCAGCTGTCCGTCTTTGTTAAGCATTGCTTTAAATTTCCACTGTTTTTTGGAATTTAGTGCAGTTTGCTTTATTGTATTTGTGATGCAGCTTCTATCTTTTATGATCAGTTCTAATTTGGAATATTTAATTACGACACGATATAATTTATAATCGAAATGATTTATTTTTGGATAATATATCTGAAAGCCATTTACATATTTAATTTGTTCCAAGTCGTGTTTATAACGTTTTGAAATTAGTATCTGTAGTGATTCTAGGTTTTGGTATATAATTATGTTGCTAAAAGAGTATTAAAATTGGTTTAATTTAAATGCTGTTTTAAATGGGTAGTTACAAGAGAAGCTCAATTATGTTTTTTTCAATTTTTCATGGGTTAGATTATGCTTATTATTTTAATAATTCATGTATACTAAACAAAAATTTTTAAGAAAAAGTCTTAGAACCTTTTTGTTATTAAAATATTTTAAGTTGATGATATTTGAAAACAATATTTTATTTCTTTCAGAATGCCATTGCAAGTATATCAAACGGAATGACGAAATATTCCTCTTTTAACATTGGCGAAAAAAGGCTAAATTTAAATTTACCCACGGATACTTCACACTATACGATTTCTGACATAAAGTCACCTAAATTAGCAACCTATTATTTTAAACACGAAGAAACTGAAACTAATAATATGGAAGAAAATAAGCAGACTGTTCCTGACCATATTTTAAAAAATTGCAAAGAAGAAACGAATGGACATGTTCAAAGAGACAAAGGTTTTATTACGAACGAAAATGAAAAAACGACTAAAGAACATATCGAAAGAGTTAAAAAGTAATAATTAATAACTATAAATAATAATCAAGTCTAAATTGGTATTTTTGTTTTGTAGTGCCAGACCAAAGTCGTTGTCAGACGAAACGATAAGGATCCTAGTTCAAAATGCCGAGGAATTAGTGAGCGAAAAACGACATATTAACAAACAAACGAAAGTCAGCCAATGGTTAAAGCTAGAAAAACCAGACGACAGCTGTGATGCAAGCGGCGAAGATGACGAAAAAGAATCTCAGGCTTCCGACGATCTCGATGCCAGTACTGCAACGTTACGAGGTACAGATGATAATTCCAATTCTCAAAATTCGATTCAAGATTTTGTACACATTAATGGAAGTAGACAATGGTTGGGATCGATGTCGAGACTCAACGATGTCGCTACCAGTCCAGGGTATGTATTAAAAGATTTTTTTTTAAATATTTATTTGTAATTCTTATGCTTGAGTTACCATAGCGAAGTTAAAGCGTTGATGTCATTTTTTCGTGTGGCTCCGTTCTTATTATAGCAATCTACAGTTAATTAGTGGTAGTTTCCTGGCATAAAATTCAAACGATTTTCTTTATATGGTACGGAATCCGACATACAGAATATGAAGATTGTGGCTACTCAATGCTAGATAGAATTTGTAGATTTTTTCCCTTGGAAAGGACTGAAAATAAACACTTTTTTCCAGTAGAGAGGGTATATGAGGGTTTCCCTCTCTGTACATTTTAAAGGTCCTGTAAATGTGGATCTTGTACACCGTAGTAATAATAATATTACGGAAAACTAGTTGAACTCTGTGCAAAGAGATCGAAGGTGTATTCCATATATTACTCTCAATTTTTCGATCACAGAAGGAAGCGGATATTTGAGGAAATAAGTCTTCTCGGAAAATGTTGGTTTCCATCTAAACATAGTTAGTAATTGTCTCAACAAGATGACAAGTAACGTAAAGCTTACAAAACCAAAAAATTGTCAAGTACTTTAAAGAAGAGCACACTGTCAGTTATGAAACGAAAACTAGCAATTGTTCCTAATCGGAACACACAACGCGTTTGCCCAATAGGTAAGAAGGCTGTGTGATGAAAATTAAGGATTACAGCCCAAAATAATCCTAGGGCTGTATACTATATATAGACTTCTAAGGTCCATTTGATAACCTACGCTTCGGTGGTGTGGTGGCTAAAATCCTATCAGGTCGAGGCTGTCAAATTGCTCAATGGAAGGCTAACATATTTTAATCTTTATCTAGATTGTGGAGTGTACTCAAAAAACCCAACTGGACAAGGTACCGTTACAAATCTAAATCCTATACTGCCTTGTATAACTCATTAAGGTATCTGTATGAGTAGAATAATGTGGGTGACTAGTACAATAAGCCAATAATTAGACTAGTCGTTTTCAAACGGCTTGAATTGCGTAATTTCTATTTTTGATGTTTATTTGCAGTATCAATAGTTTCTCAATATCAGAGTCAGCACTTCATCAAATGGTTCTGTCCCCTAAAGGGCTACCAACATCATTTTCTACTGTGAGCAGTAGTAACGTGAACGCACACTCAAATAATTCAACTTCCTCAACTGTAGAAGAAGTATTGCCGTTAATTGCAGAAAAAGCATCACCAGTTCGAAAGAAAAGGTCCAGACTGAAGAAAAGAGCATTTGTAAGTAATATTTAGTGACGAAAAAAATAAATAAATATTCTCTCTTTCAGTTTGGTAAATCTGACACACATCTTTTGTATAATGGTAGCCGCAAGAACCGGAGTCATCTCATCAAATTTGGATCCTTTCCTGGCTATAGTACCAAAAATACAGATAATGGTACTAACAGTAAACACGAAATATTTACTGAGCCTATGTATGGTCCCGGGTATAGCGAAAATTCGACAACTAGCGGCGCAGATAGTGAAGAAGACGTACAGAAAAAGTAAATATTGTTCTTCTGTTAAAATTAAACTACATATCTTATTATTGTATTTCAGGCCTGTAAATTTCAAATATGGAGGAAAAACACGTTATCTCCATAACGAACCATTGCGAAGCGATACATCTTGCAAAAACAGTTTAACAACAGAAGAGCAATCCAGCTCTCTGTCAGAACAGGCATGGGACAACTACCAGGTATATATAATGAAAACTCCTATCCTCGTAGTAATGTATATGAATTTGAATTCAACAAGGAAATATTTCTTTGTTACAAATGCGTAATTCCTTGACAGGTACAATCCCCCCAACAAAATTCGCCCTATCAAATTGACGTTTGTTCATATAAATCTTCATAAGCGCTTGAGATAGTTCATTTTCGGATAGTTCAATCTTTTATTTTATAATTTGAATATAAATAAATAATTCATCAAAATATGTTAAGATTATTATTGACTTTCAGTTAGAGGCGCGAAGATAATTAAAGTTGTCTTCACCAACTCAACTATTATAGCACGCCACTGGAAAAAATTCCCAAGTATTTTTTGCATTAGAATATCAGTTTTTTTTAAATAGGAAATGTTCTAAGTTTCGAGAAAAGTTATTATTACTTGTAACGATTTTTTTTATTTTTGAATTTTAAAGTTTCACTTTCAAAAAAATTTTTTTTTAAATCATAAACTACTTAACTTTTATTTTAAAATCAGGTGATAATATTTTAAAGCCTCAAATTTGTACCCAAAATACACTTATCATTTTTTACAATTTCTACAGCGGGATACAACATAATTTATCTTATACTGTTGACTTATTAATTATAGCAAAAAACTATTTTTTAACTTAATGGATCCACTTTCAAATATAAAAATTTACAAATATTTTTTATTTAAAATTGGTAGTCAATAAGTTAGACTTCAAATTTTGCCTCAAAACACACGTCTCTTTTTTTATAGTGGCGGGTTACAGAAGAATGTATTAAAATATGCAGCGCATTCGTATATTGACGGACAACGTTTGATAAGTAACTCTCGCAAATTGGTAAAAATGAGCCATAAAGTACCTATTTCTGGAGATACAAGGTGTAAAAATTAAAATTAGTTACTTCTGAGGGGTAGAAAATATTAAAGACGTTATCCTTGCCCACTGGAGCACTGCACTGACGAAATATTTTTATTTTTAAACTTCCACTGTCCCTCGAACATTAAGTACTTTAAAAAGGATTTTTGTTTCTACTTTATTTTTCATGAATTTCTAAAGATGTTATCAAAACCGAAAATATCTTTTAAATATTTTCAAAAAAAAAATGATCGATTTAGAGGGAGAATTTATGTATTTGTAAACTCTTTTTATTCGTTAAACTGTAGGATAAAAAAACCTCTTTTTCATGATCAGTACAATTTCCGCAGGTAACGTTAGATTATAACATTCTCAAATTGCTGTTTTATTTACGATCCCTTGCAATTTCCAGGAAAATTACCTTTCGGAACCATACAGTGAATCTCACGACTCTGATGCAGCACGAAGACTATTGGACTTTGGTGAGGATTACAGAAAATTCATTGACAGTCAGTCAGATTGGTCTGCGTTTTCTGACATATCGCCGAGAATGAAGAGGAAATCGTGGCCTCAACAAAACGACTATGACTCTAACAGTGACGAAGAGTCTTTGAAACAATTAATTAACGATTCTCGGGACCAACACAATTATGCTAAACGAATTTATGAACAGATTAAAGTTGGCGTGTATAACCATTTGGTTACCAGTGAAATTGTAAGTCGTTATTAATTAATACATTTTCTGTATTTAAATACCAAAATATTCATTTTGGATGACTTAAATTTTTATTACCGTTAACCTCAGTGCCTTCTTACAATGCTAAAAAGCGTCATTGAATATTGAACGTCCAATATCTGTTCATTCCGGCTATATATAATGCATATCCGGAATCTAATATCGGACATTTATTGGAGGTTTAATGGATATCCAAAAATAACATTATACATATATATATTTATAAAATTATTTTAAACTATTATGTTTGCTACATTATGTTAGGTACGTTTCTTAAATAGTTATGATATATAATTGTTTCTAATTACATTAACTAGCTTACATAGGGTACTTGACGGTCAATGACTTGAAAACAGTGTAAGGTATAGGTATCAAATGGTATATTTTTGAACAGAAAACATAACTTTACATAAACTTATTATTAATATGCAATGTGTTCTATTCAAGAAAACATTTTTTGTGCCCCGTGGATTCCTCGTTTTTTGTTGACATTTTAAAAAAAATCAGTCACGGCAATACAATTTTTATTTATTTTTTAAATATAATATAACCCTCTACACGTTTGAACGTATACTAGAGATAAGAAATCTAGTATAAATGGAGAAATGGCCCGTCTTTTGCGTATTCATATTAAGTCCACGGACATGCAGGTTATAATTTTGATAGAATATGGATTGTTCAGTGTATGTTGGATGCTATCTGGCTTGGTCATCCAATAGTGACCGCTCGTTATTCTTTTCACTGAAATTAATATGAATAATACAACAGATCAAATTGATTTTCGTTATTTTTTTTTGTATTTCCCAAATAATAAATAATCCTTTAATACTTACTTCAAAAGCTGTAGCGTCGTAACTTTTTTAGCAATAATGTCGGTGTCATAAATAATGAGCACAAAGAAAGTCTTAAGTAAAATCCATAATGCAATATTAAATTAAGTGTTTAACGGTAGAAAGTTTAATAACGTTCCTATGTAAATTAAAAAGAAAATGCTAATTATTATAAATTAACGAATTAACCAAGCTTACCGGTATTTTTTCTTATTTTCTCTCATATTATTTCTAAGTTTGGTTCATGTTGCATCGGTTTGAAGTCTGTGGTAAAATAATTTATTGTCATAATTATAAATTTGGAGTGCAAAACATAGCGAATATTGTGAGTGTGTCTCTTATTGGATCTTTATATTTTTTAAAGAAAATCATTTAAAAATGATTTAAGTAAAACAACAATTGTTATAATTTATAAATTCTAGATTAATTTTTACTATCATGAATGTATTTTATTGATTGAAAAAAAAGATCATGACTCCGATAACTTTCACAGGGATACCCTGTATTAAATACATCTTATTTTAAAAAATGTCCATTATGCCATATATCCGAGCCCCATTTTTATTTTTTTAAACAACCATAAAAAATAGATATGTTTATCATAATATTTAATTTCAGAAAATAAAAAATTATTTATACTATTAAATCATTTCTAATTAAACATTCATATGAGTCATGAAAGTAAAATATTTCTATTATCTAATTTTATTTGTTTAACAAATTATTAAGAAAGTATTATGTATAATTAGCGTTTATAATATTTTTACAGAGTTACAAAGCTTTTGTTAGTGTTTACATAGAATTTTTATTATTTGTGTTCTAGAAAATTTATGTTTGACGAGAATAGTTGGTATACACAATTTTTCAACATACACAGTGAATCACGAATAACAATTATATATTTCGACAACACATTCAGGTAAGTAACAAACCACCATTAAATACGCTTTTGACCAGAGGTACTAACATTTTCTTTTTATATTATGTACTGAGAAATCGCTTAAATTTATATGTAAATAATGTGCAATACTTAAATTTTAATATATGAAACGCGTCAAAAATTGTAAAAAAAGATAGGAAATTTAATGGTGGTTTGATACTTACTTCCTTCATCCATTGTAGAAGTATGTACAGTAATTCGTGACTTACCCTCTACAAGATTTTTTTATTTTACAGGACGATCTGATAGCAACCTGTGATCGACATATAGATTTACTAAAGCTTATGAATGAATCATCTGACGAGTACAAAATGTCTTATGTGGATAAGGCAGTTACAACAGGTACATATTTTTTCTAAATGTAAATATTTTTAATTTTTATTTTTTTTAATACAAGCTTTCTATTTAACTTCTTTTGTTTTCAGATCTATTAGATCAATGGAAAGTTTTAAAAAGTAAAAGCTCGGCTATGGAAGAACATAGGCGTTTGAGTGAGCAAATTTTAGAACTGAAATCTTTCTATGAATCACAAAATTTCTTTCAAAAAAGAATAAGTATAGCCCAACCTTGTGGAGTTGAAGACATCTATAATGAAATTGATACATGCAACGTAAGTAAAATGCTGTATTTTTAAATAACCAAAAGTATTGAATTGAGTCATGCTTCTGTTGTAAGAAATTTTCAAACTAATGATAATGTTGATTTTAACACTAATCTTACAAAAGGGACTTCCAAGAAATTTGTAAAGCAATGGCATCAGTGCAAAAAAGATAATCGAAATAATGATTAAAATAGATTAGAGAAACCCTCTAAATGTATGACATTGCAATTCAACAAAGAATCTTAATAATTTTCTATAGCTGTGTTCTCGGGTTAAACCCTGATTACGTTCGAGATACACACATATATGTGAGGTTCTTATTTGGTCACCTTTAAATTTATATTTTTTATGTGCATAGTTTTTTATACTGCGCATGTGTATGTAAACCGAACATATTCGGGATAGGTTCCGATACAGTATATTTATCTCATTTCTAAAAGGTTTGTAGCGCCATCTATTTCCTACTAGATTTAACAATATTTATGCTTCACGTTGTCCTGTAATATTTTCTAGAAAATTATACAGTTTTTTTTACAGATAATTATAGATAGTTTTCTTGTTAAAATTTTACAGGTTACTTACTAGATTGGCAATTGTTTAAATATAGAACTTGTGTATTAGATGGTAGTTATGTGTTTGAAATTAAAATTATGAGAAAATTTTAATAATAATTCCTTCAGTGTGGAAACTCTATAAGAGAGGACAGCACAGGTTTCAATTAATATTTAACAACGGGTAAAGTTTCAATGTTTTTTTTGAGCTTCAAGGGTTATTTCTATGAAGATGCCGTAATGTTGAAAAAACAATCGAATGGTCTTGGAGTCTTTATAACAGATATACATCCTGTATCATTGATTTTTCATATTAATTTACTCCAAGTGGATAGATAAATCGGTAATATTATCTCCATAAGGAGAGTTAAAAAATATAATAAAATTCGGAGTATACTATTTAAAAAAAGGACGGAAATCGGTCGGAATGGCGGTTGTTTATCACTTATCTAATGTGAATGATACATCTGGGAGTGCGATAAGTGCAATAATATATTAATTATATAATAATATATTATTTATCTAATCCCGTTACAAAATGTCAAATTTTAAATGCATTTTTAACGTTTTGAAACCTCATTTTTCATAACTTTGTCTTTCTTTACATCACTAATAGTATAAGTAAATTTTTGCGTAACTGGATGGTCTTTGAGGAAAAAACTTGAATAGTCAGAAATAACAAACATTTTATTAATCTCTTAGTTATAGATATGGTGTGTTTGTATACAGATTTGACCTGAATATTTTAAGGTCATACACTAATCCATGCGAGTGATAAAGAACGTGTTATGAAAGAAAGAGAACGTATTACTAATATCTTGAAGTAGGGATACATCTAGATGGGAACATCGTTCCAGTCAATTCGATAGTAACGTATCGGCAGTCGTGATCGTACCTCTAGTTTGGTTGGTTAAGAGGGGCCACATCGCTGCCCGCTCCTTAAAATTTCGTTCTTTTAGATATACTTTCTAAACCTGTATACATTGTTAAACAAAAATATGACAAACACAACTACTAAAACTAAGTTCTAATCCTGACTGAATATTTATTTTCTTCTTCGAAATACCTACTTGCTTATAACACTCTGAGCATGGTATTTAATCCAGTTAAAGCAGCTTTCTCGGAATGTTCTCCTAGTATGTTACTTTCAATTCTTTTTTTTGTTGGCCAAAGAATTTTCTAGGCAGCCTTCTGCCATAGTACTTGATTTCCACATCCTATACTGCCAAACTTTTTAAATGTCAGTTCCCTAATCTGCAAGCAAAGATTCAGATTATCGCCGAAAACAATGCCCAGTTATTATAACAGACAGAATTTGCTAAACCAAGATGTTGGGTAATAATTTGGGTAAGTATCCAAATGTATTGATACTTAAAAATTGCACAAACGATCATGCTTTGTAATTTGTGCATATGCATCAATGTCACTTCCGATTTTCTACAAGCACCGGCAAAACTTCGATAATATTGCTACTAAAAATAATCAACAAATTAAAGAGGCAATGTTTCAAATATAGTGAAAGTAAACTTATACCTTTGCGAGTAGAACTTTCTGTCATCAGCCGATCTATTAAAACTTTCAAAGTTCTCTCGTAAAATTCATAGATTTTTTAGCGTGATAACCCGCAAATCTTCGCTTCAAAAATGCTACCAAAGTTGTATATTTTTGGATGTCAGTGTTTGTTTTTACATTTAATTATGCCTTCAATAATACATAGGTACTCTATACTGTAGACGCTCTATTTTTTTATCGCTTCGAAGTACGCCAACAGAACCTTTCCATAAATATTTTTTACTCTTTTCTCTTGATATCATTTTTGAAATTTCTCTTGTACTTCTTCATATCTGTTTCTTGATTTACTGGGTATTATTATTGCGAAATTAGCTGACTCTTCTAAATCAAAAGGCATATCTACATGGGAATCATCTATTTTCGGTTTAATTTGCAATAAAAAATTCACTACTGACAAATATTCTTTATAAGTTTATTTATGTAGTACCTAATTATAGCAACCCCCAAATAAAGCAATGCACTTCAATTTATTTGTATGGCTGCGAGCGTCATTACATTTTAACCGCCACAACTTTCTAGTTTAATGCGGGGTTAGATACATTTTTGTACTTAACACGTCACGAAAACTCTAATTTTATTTGACCAATGTAATGTTTGTCAAAACGAGCGAAGGAGGTGAGTGAATTTTACAAATTACATGACTTTCATGAATTCAAAATGAAATTACCAATAAATAATTTTCATAAAACATTAAAAACCAGTTACACTTGCAAAAGGCATAAAAAATTCAATCAAGTTTAAAATGTTAGTAGCAAAATTGTATGCAGAATAAAAATTTTACTGCTTAACCTTAACTTTGAAAATTCGTAGATAGAGTATGTTTTGAGAATATTCCAATACATGATTTCTTTAGAAATCCGGACCTGTATTTTTCTTGCGAAAGGTATGTTATGCGTGTGGTCAATGAACGAAAAGATGTATATCAAATATACAAAAAATATACGGGATGGTTTATTTGGGATTAAAAAAAGAAATAAGCAAAACTCGAGACACATTCTCTATGTCGGATACAGAATGTAAACGCATTAAACGGCAGACATGTAAGGGAAATGAGCTATTTCATTTTTTCGCACTATCGGAACAACCTTCTATCCATAACAACCTTTTTTTAAATAGGTAGTAAAACATTTCATCTGAAAATTTGAAATTAGTGGAATACTGCAAATTAGTTAGTGTTGCAAATTAATTTTGTAGAAGTAGAAACGTATTTTCTTTGATAATTTAAATAAAAAAGCAATCTTTTATCAAATTTTACATAACATACGAAATTTTAAACTAGTGTTTATTTTTTTTTAGTGGAAGTAGAGGGTGAATTTTGCCAACTAACCCTTATACTGAACTCGCCCCGGTCTCCCCTAATGTAGTCAATTTCCCCAAATAGGTTTGAATTAGTAAGAGTTGTTCAAGTTTGTCAATACTAAAATAAGGTTGTGGTTCGATCCTGCGGTCATAAAGTTCCGTAATTTATATACATGCCTATGTGAACGTCTCCGGACAGGGATATAAAGATGACCATCTTGGAGCGTTACTTGAACCTAAGGGCATTTGACTGTCCCTCGGGGACTCCTATTTGCCCCAGCAACGTTGCAAGAGTCTGCAAGGCTGTTTCAGAAAAGCATCAAGTGAAAGACACTTGCATTACGAATATTTTCGAATTCGGGGGAATTTGGGTGATTGTTTGTTACACATGCATTTGTGTCAAAACTAAAAAACTACATAATTCAGGCAAATAAAAACAAAAATGTATTCATGATGTCCCAAAAAACGGTCTAACAATTGGGGTATATTTAATACATTCAATAATACAAGCATTCTCGGACATGTGTTATTTTAACCCTTTCTTATGCTCTTGACTCGCTGCTTAGTGATTAGCATAATGAGTTATGCTACTAACCGATCTAAATGTATTGACTACTCAAAAACTCCATGTGTTTAATGTGATAGAGAAAAGACGAGTTTTATCAAGACCGTGACTTTAAATCTTTCGTCTAAAATCTACGTTTACCATACACATGCCTCTTAATACAAGTTGTGACAGGCAGGTGCCATAAAATTTGGATTTTGGTCAATTAATTATCGCAGAGTTTGATTTGTATTTATTTGACAATGTCACGAAAAAAATTGTAATAATCCGGAGTTTATAATAAATATTGATAATTTATCCAAGACATTCAGCATACATTTAGTTGTGAACCAACCACCTTGTACTAACTAGATTCTACAACTTCTATAGAAATACATTCCGATTAACTGTTAAATTAATGTTTTTTTCTTCCTAGCTGCTCATGACTTAGTCTAAATAATATTAATTTAACCACATTTACTTTAAAGGTGTTTAGCTAGAAAAAAGAAAATATAATTGCGTTGAATGAAAAGAAGATGACATTTAAATCCACTGAGCTTCAATTTTCTTTTCTTCTAAAATAAAATAAATTCTTGACCATATCTTTTTTGTTATTTAAATAGTTATTACTGAAAACAGCTAATTTGATCTTTGATTGAAATATTTCTATTTACAGTTGGCCGGTTTTGAGATCTGTATCTTGTTATATAATACTCTCCAAAATTAACGCACCACCTTAATTAATAAATGCCTTAAGTTTGAAGTAATTTTTTTTCTGTAACGTTGGTTAGATTTCGATGATCCTTTTTTCATATTATAGGTTGATTTCTAAGTAATAGCTGCTTCAATAATTTCTGAGAAATATTTTATCCATATACGGGGTATAGAACGAAAGTTATGTTCTGTGGAATTTATTAGAAATAACTACTACACCTGATTAACATTGTATCATACTCTATCTTTTCTCAACATTGTAGTTCAAGAATCATCTTGATTGATACCTCTGTTATCAAAGAAGAACATAACGCGATTTTATAGAAACGACAAATTAACTAATGGAATGTATGGAATACATATAGGTAGGTAAGGTGGCTAAGAAACAATTTTTAAGACTGACAGTTTCATCTGTGTATTTATTACTATGCATATGAATTGTTTATAGTTCACATGGAACGTATTTCAAGAAATCTGATCCGCGATGAGCGAGTGCAGGAAGTTACTTTAGCTGATGAAGGATTAAGTTATCGAGAAATAGGTTTGAGGCTAAGAGTTTCTTAGACTACAATATCACGTGTTCAACGTTTTCGAGAGACAAACGACCTTACGGGACGACCTGGATAAGGAAGAACAAAAGTGACAACACCACGCCAAGATCTTTTTATCACACATCGTGCTTTAAGAGAACGTTTGGTCACAATAAGAAACTAACTTACAATTGCAAATGAAAAAGGTTCACAATATTCAAATTAGTTATAACAGTATACAAAGGCGTCTTGGCAACAAAATTTGTATATAAGGATATCAGCACGAGCACCAATTTTAAACGTAAATCATCGTAAAGAATAATGTAATTTACCAGAGAGCACGTATATTCGAATGCTGATGACTGGGAAAATGTACTTGTTCACTGATGAATCGAGATTATGTTTACATAGCTTGGACAGACGTGTAGGGTTATTCGACGGTCAACTGAACGCTATGCACAGTGCAACATACGACCGACGACTTTATTTAATGGAGGATCTGTAATGGTTTGAGTAGGAATTTCTCTTACAGCGCGAACGGGACTAAGGTATATCTTTGCGAAGAGGTTCATTAACAAGTGAAAGGTATATTTACAGACATTTTGTCTGACCATGTTGTTAGCTTCGCTCCTTATATAGGAAATACTTTTCTATTAATTCATGTTGATTATTTGGATGAGGTTTGTATACAGTCCATGAACTGGCCACCTTGCAGCCCTGATTGATCTTAATCCTGTAGAGAATTTGTGGGATATTATTGATCGTCAACTCAGGAGCCGCCACCCACCATCTGTCTCTCTTCTCGACGTTGAGAGAATGGTGGACAGAAGTTTGGGTACAATTGGGTAAGATCAAATACAAGGCTTAATTTTAGGAATGCGTAGTCGCTGTGAGGAAGTTAATTAGAAACAGAGGCGGAAATACTCCTTTTTGTGATTTTGAGACAATTTGTTCATTATCACGTAGGTATTAGTGTTTTCTTATCATTTACTTGCTTTAAATGCGTTTTCTTTGCTTTAAATGTTATTAAAAACTTGTTATCTTTAAACTTGTTTATCTTCTTTAAAAAAACATATATCGAGATGATTCTTGAACGACAATATTAAGAAGATAGAGCTATGACGCAATGTTAATCAGATGTAGTTGTTATTTCTAATAAATTCAACAGGGTGTTACAAAATTTATAGAAAAAACATACCTTTTTTTCTACACTCCGTATATAGGTAAAATGTTGGTATTTCTCAGAATCTATTGGAGCAGTTATTCCTTAGAAACCAACCTATAATGTGAAAAAAGGATCATTGAAAAAAAATAACTTGAATCTTAAGGCACATTTTAGGCGGTGAGTTAATTTTGGAGAGTAATGTATATATAAAATTAGTTCTAATTATTATGTATGTTATTTGGTAAATTATTTGTTATGTTATCATTACAAATTTTATGAAAAACGTACAGAGGTTCAATACCACATTTTTACAAAAGGGTGTTTGAGATGAATAAAATTGTTTTAGGAGGATTATTTTTATTTGTAAACAAATAAAAAAATTTTGATAAAAACAAAACTGAAAGAAAACTCACTTATCCACAAAAAGCATAACCAAAGTTTTTGACGCAAATCACAATTACGGATGGATGGCGCTTTTAACTTGCATGTGCGGCGAGTTTTATTTTTTGATAGCTAATGTATTCTTAGTGCAAATATGATGGAATTACTCTGAAGCGCTCTGTGACAGGATAACCAAACTATACTTAATTTTCGATGTTCTATTGCTCCTAGAATTGCTATGGTATTTCCAATATTGATGCAAAGCGACTAATCATATACGGTTCGTTCGCGTGGGAATAAATTCTAATAGCAGGTAGCTTTATATGTGAAATTATTAATACCTCCTTGTAGCACTTTCAGTACACAACACACCAAAGGAACGGTTAGTTGTTTTGCATCAATAATGGAAGCACCATAGACACGTTTTTCAAATAAAATGTATAGTTTTATCATTTTAATTAAGCCCGTAGTAATATTTATTACCTTATTTTGCAGAAATTGTTACAAACATTCTCAGAACATGGAGCAAATCTTGCTTCCCTTAATGTACTTGTTCATCGGTACACATTGGATAATCAAGATTCTGAAGATTTTAATGGAACGACATTGAAATCTGACATTTCTGAATTGTATGAAATGTTCGACAATGCACGTACAAGGTACGAGTTTTTCAATTTATTTTATAATTACAAAATATATTCAAATGATTTAAATGTTTCCATTTATTTCAGTATCACTGATGAACTGTGCCAATTGAAAAGTCTCTTGCCAGTATGGAGAACCCTTGAAGCAAGATTGGAACAACTCCAAAATGATTTAAAATTGGATGAGAAAACAATGCAAGTATTGGACTCTTCTCTATCCGATGGAACTTTCACTGACAAAACAGCAGCTTCCGTAAGAGAAGTAGCCAAATTATTATCGAAAACTGCATCGGTAAGTTTATACAATAAGAACGATAGATGTGGTAATTTATAGTGAATAACCTTGTTTGTACACATCTATATTACCCCGTATCTAATATGTACGGCTATTATATATACAGGGTACCCCGAAAAAGTGCATTCCTTAAAGGAATTTTGAATTCAAATTACATTATAATAATACATTTTATATACATATTATTGACTTGATAAAATATTTTTTGTTTTTAATGGTGCATTCTACACGTACCAGTAAGGAACTCATTATTTTCGGGGACACCTTGTATATACATACAGCTACTTTTTAAAATGGATATAATTACTATCTTGCAAATTTAGAATTTATAGAAATTAGAAAGTCGGTTAAATGAGGGAAAGTTGTATATTTTGGAAACAAATAATATATGTGACTAAATTTCAGTTTTTTATTGTTTTGACATCTCTGAATCTCTTTTTAAAATAAAATTGGTTCCAAGTCGCTAGTATTAAAATTTAAAACGATATAAGAATGCACATCTTTAACCTAAAGTGATCGCCAATAGAATACTTATTAATTTTAATTGATGCCCGTTTTTGAAATAATCCGATAATAAAAACTAAAAGAATCTAAACGACATGAAACAAAAAATATTTGTAATTTTATAACTAATAAATATAAACGTGCAAAACTATCAGCTAGATATAAATATCGAATTGCGATGTAAAGTTCTGTACTTCTATTGTCTTGAATTTTTTATTTTCACGACATTTCAGTTGGGCGTATTCATCTCTAATCGAATTCAGGTGAGTTTTTGATGTGTGCATCTATCAGTGGATTTTCTTGTGAACCAGTGAAAGGTTGCTCATTGCTCTAATCATTAGTTTTCCTTATCTATGATTGATTGAAATCATCATATTTGACAGGATGGATTCTTACAACATTCTATTGAACTAGTTCTCTCATCTTTCTTAACATTTGTTTCTAACCATATGTAAAAATGTGATATTCTATTTACAGTATTCACACTTGCTTTGCTTTTCCATTTTTGGTTGTTTTCTTGTAAATTGTTATAAATATGTTTCTATTTGGTATTGCTCCTACGTGTTCTTCTTCCATGGTGAATTTTATTAACTTCAAACAACTTCAAATTGATATTAGCGACCACTTGTGATAAAAGGGCTCTCACCTGAAGTAATTTTCTTCTTGCTAAAAGTAAAATGTCTGCACACAGTAATCTTTTTGTATATACGGTAGTATATAAATTTTCTACGTAAAAAAAAACATCGGGTTCCAAATTAATATTTCAATTAATATGTCAATGAAATTTTTGGAAATCTCTTTGTAAACTGTCCTTACATTATTGGCTGACGAAGAAATTTCTATTTAATTAGTATTGTAGGAGATGATAAGTCTCAACGATATATTCTTTATGGAATTTCGGTAATCCGTAGAGATGTGGTACTTTTGTGTAATGCCCGGTGTATTTTCTATACTGTCTGGATTGAAACGGCTGTTGATGAAGTTGGGTTCACTGGAATTTGGGCGTATTCTCCTTTGATCTGTACCTCGTCGAATTTTCATTTATAGGTTCGGTGATGACCGAATAACTACTTAGCAGATTTTTATTTATTAATCTTTAGTTTTTCCTGTGTCGATATATTGGTTTTTCTGTTTATTTGTGTTTTGGTTTTCTTCTATTCTTCATGTGTATTGTTTCCATTATGCAGATTCACATAAGTAAACATTTTGTAAAAATTTAAGATAAAAAGTTTAGAATAACGGATAGGTTTGTTTGTATAAAATTTTTGTGAAACCGAATTTGTATTTCAATTGTAAACAATGATTTATGAGTATTTATTGGACTATTTCTGTATCAAAAAAAGCAATCCAAATATAGATAGTCCTTTAAAGTATTTGTCAAAATTGACAATTATTATCCCAATTAAAAATGATGTAGGATTATTTATCATAATATATTTCTTCAAATTACCTGGGTGAATAACATCAACAGTTATTAATGTATAATATCTATTTTTATATGGAAAAGTTTGTTTTAAGGGGAATTTCAAAAATTTCTTAAATCTATTTTTTTCTATATCTTACAAGAAAATTCGTCTTGTAATTTAAAAAACATTATTTTTTATTAAAATTGTGATTTTTATAAAAATGTATTAATAAATTCCTTAACAAAATGTTCCTTAAATTATATTTCTCAAAAAACAATTTTTTTTAAAGAATAATTGTTTTTTGAGTGTTGTTTTTAAAAATGCTCCTTTTCAAATTTACGAAAAATGTAAACATCAAAATACGTAATTTGTTGGTACTAGTAGCGTTTTTTGGACCCTGGTCGAGGAACGTACTGTACAATTATAGTAAGTAGAAAGGAAAGCATGATGGCCGAGTTGTGTCAGTGCGACGACGCGCGAATGGGTTTTGACCAACAACGTACAAACGTAAAACGTAATGCTCAGGCTGTTTCCGGATCGTTAATAGTGTTCCTTTCGGTTTCTGGTCACGTAGCCAGAATGTTCTACGGAATCAGCGTAAAAATACAAATTTAATATCGGATCGTAGAGGTTCACTTAGGCCCCGAGGTCAAGCAATGCCTAGAGACTACACGGGATATACCCAGATTATTACTGACGATTTTCACCAGGACCTTTCGAACACAAATATTTATGTACGGCTACGACACCCTTCCAACCTATCCCATCGGGGGTCGACACTAAAACTACTCTGTCTAAAACTACAAACCACGGTCGTTAACCTACTATTATCTTGTGTTTATGGCAGTTCGAAAAACGTTCCTAATAAGAAACTAAGTAAATAATATATATTAATAGATCTCTATCCTCAGTTTGGACATTTCAGCTAAGTAGCTAATTGGAAATATTTTTTTTTCACTTTTTGGCGACTCGATAATTATCGCACAAATTTAAATTTTAAGGAATTCATAACATTCACAAATATGTATCATTTTAAATACTTCATTTTCTTTGACTGATCAAAATTCCGTTTTCGGAAATTGAGGCAGAGCCTCCTTTACACTCACGGCTTAACAAGTGAGAGTTTCAGTACGGTCTCGGTCTTTGTTGTCCTCCGAATTCCCAAGTTTATAAAGGGCCTACCGGCCAATATTTTTCAATCAATTGGACCGGATTCTGTGGAGGAAAAACTAATTCCCAAGAAAGTTGTACGAAATCGGAAAGTGGTTACAGGCACTTCTAAATATTTAGAATGGCATAAAAACACTAATTTCATAAGACATGTGTTTTATAATAAAAAATAATTTCGTACAGTTCAACATTTTTATTTAAAGAAATGAATTCAGTTTATTTGGAAAATTATATATGTAAAAAAATGATTGAATTGGAATAAAATGTAGAACGACACGCACTATGGCAGTAAAACCCTTTTAATGAAAAATTTGCCAATATAATTATAAGATTATTTTGTTTATTCTTAAATTTGAACAAGAAATTTATTATGTTTTATTCACGTATTGGAAACACTTATTTGTCTTACCGTAATTTTACTTTCTTCTCTTCCTATTTATTCTCCAGAAATCACCAGTTTACATTATATTGCTAAGGAAATGTATAAAGACGATTATAACAGATTAACCGAAAACTATTGTGTTCGACTGTTGCTTTTTAAGTATTTTTTTGTGTATCGGGTGGGCACACGCTCTGTAGCTACACGATTGCTGAGGAGAGATAGTAAACAGGGAAGAAGTGGGAAAGCAGCTTTACAGTTTTCTCTCTGAACCGAAAACTGAACTCAATCCACATTCTAAAACTGTTTAGTATGCGACACGGCACTTTTCATTATCGTAGCACAGCGTCGTCCACTTCATCCCGCCACCGCTCCTTTCAGTGTTGGATTTAGTTTGACGGTTGCCGAAACGAAAATTCTAAATGAACACCTTATATCATAAAAATAATAGATTAGAAACAAAGAGATATTGTCGTAAACGGACAATTTGGGATCGTATTCGCAAGAGTTGTGTAATAGTTATTTGTGTATTAAGTACGGAAAGTGGTACTTTGTCGGTTTGAGACAAAAAGTCAAAAGCGACAAAGTGTTTTACGCTCGAAATGCACACAAGATTTTTTCTATGATCACATTATTTTAAGAAACAGAGATATTTCAGTAAATCATGAATAATAATTGGTTGATATTAAAAGTCATTTGTCGCCATTTTTACAATGTAACCTAATCTTTTACCATATAGCATTACTAAACTTTGTCATTTTATGTCCATGCTATAAAAACTACTTTTTTAAAATTAAGATATATAAATAAGATGGTTGATGATATGATGGTTAAAGATTGTGAAAAAATGAGGTTATTTTACTAAATACCATTCAGTTGCCTGAAGATATGTTCAATTTTGTCATGAACAAGGCAAATTCATATCATACGACTGTGTCCCCAGTTTTTAATGAAATACTTATTTTTGGCTGATAAATGAAAAAGTGAGTATGATAACATTAAAAGTGAGTACGTTTTAAGTTAGGTTACATATTAAGATTCCCATAAAATTCGTGATATATGTACCACTGTCTATGTATATTGTACAGTTGTATGCGTAACTAAAATTAGGCGAGCGTTTTTAAAATTTTGTCACTCTGGAGCGACAAAGCTGCCATTTGACACCACTCCTCAGAAAACGTCGATTTGCGGTGACTTATCGAAGCGTAAAAAAGCCCACTTTGCATAGTAATCGTAGAAAAAATAATACATACGTAAAGAGTAACAAGATCTTTTTGTCGTATCCTTTTTTTACCCTCTTCGTCTTTCAGATTCTTTTCAATCTCGAATTCACCTTTTCTCTCACATGCTAATTGGTCAGTTTTATCATGTCTTTTGGAAATGTTTCTCCATTTTTTCATATTTCTCTCGATTCGGTTTATCCCTTTCAAGTTACATTCTTTTAGGCCATACTATATGTATGGGGTTCATTTATATTCTCAGATCTTTTATTTTTTATAATGTGATTATATCTTTTTCTTATTTTTTAAATTTAAAAGTTAATTTAGCGCCATTATGATCTCAAGTTAGAAGATGACTGTCTCAAATGTAGTATTCCGCTTTTATAATTTTCTTTCGAAAATATATAAACGTTGCGGCACTTTAGAGTTTAAATCCGGCACTGCTATCAGTCGCCTTTGCTAAAACCACGTCGCTAAGCGCCGCGGCCAAATATCTTTTCTCTGGGAAACTTCAAGCGCTTAGCGTTTAACGCTATTACATACAGGGTATACAGTCATTGAAGATGAAAGACACATGTAAATTGATTTCAGTATTATCCTTAAAAATCAGTACTCCTTCAAAATAAGCATTAGCGCAACGATAATTGTAGTTAAAATAATAAATATGAAATTGCATTAAAACCATCTAGCCTACTGTTTGGGCTGCTCTGGAGATATGAGGACACAAAATTCAATCGTATTAAACTTTTGCCGACAAATCTGTGATCTTTATTTTATTTGATTTTATCATATAGCGCCGTCTTTGTTTTTTGTTGTAAAATTAGTACCAGTGGGAGAGCGCTAGTAAGGTTCCGTAGGGGACAGAGTAGCGAAGGTGGTTCCGTATGGGCGCAGGAGTACTCGCTTCTGAGGAGAAGCTGGTTGAGACGATAGGGAGGTGTAGGCTATTAAGGGTTACGAGGACGAGGGAATAAAGGAGGAGGGAGATAGCGGCTCGAGGAAAGAGGGATTGCAGGTGAGCACGAGGGGAGGTTTGACGCAAGGAAGGGTAGTGGATGGAAGTAGAAGAGTCATGGTGGAGATTCGATTGCCAGAGGGGGTAGCGATAGAAGGGGGGTACAATTGATATATAGGGAAGATGGTTGGTGCAGTAGGAGAGAAAATGGCGTGTACTCCAAATTCCTCCCTCTCTATATCCAATTTTTTTTTCTTCATAGAAGAAGAGGAAGTAGCCTTTTACCATCTTCTCCTTTCTACTTTTTTTCTCTATTTTCGCCTTCTGTATCTTTTGAGGGATTAGAAATGTACCTTCTGGCTTTTCTTTTTTACTTTCTTACAGAAATAATTAGTTTTGTTTCTTAGAGACTGAGGTGAGAAAAAAACAATTAAAACCTGTCACAAATCCAAAACCCAAATGCTCGTCTTCAAAACGTAAATATCTTAATCGTTTTTTCTTCTTTCTCTTCATAATTCTTGCTCTGTTTCCTCATATTATCTTCTTCGAATTCTAACATTCTAAAATAGAGAATATTAAAAAGGAGAGAATTTTTAAGACGAAAAGAACAAATAAGAGAAAGTCTTTCAGAAAGTGAGGTAAGAAATTAAAATTAAGAATTATAAAATCTTGCCAAGCAAAGTAAACGTATTTATAAGATACAGTGTGGAACAGCCAAATGGAATAAACTGATTATTTCAATTACTGTGCATATTTATAAAAAATCCCGAAATACGTCGATTTTAGATTATGAAATGACATCCTGCAAAGGAAAACATTGAATCCTTTTCGAGTGACAGTTATAACTCCAAATTTTTTATGAGAAGTAGGAGCTTGTGATACATCATTTGAAAGATCCTTCTATTCTATATTAAAAAATGTCAATGTTTTCAAATTTATTGCAAAAATTAACATTAGAAAAATGATCTAATTAACGAAATTCGTTACAACACGCTAAAGACTAATAAGTATGACTATCTTTACCTCTTGATAATGAGAAAGTAAGTAAACCATTTCAGTCGTCTTTTTGGATGAATACCAATTAAAAAAAGGCACAAAAATTTACCATGGCAATATTAGTTATGTATAAAATAAACATCTTAAGAAACCGCATGACAATAGTTGTTCGTGTTCGTTTGAATTTCGTTAACTGCAATTCAGAAACAGAATTGTAAATAAAGGTGCATTCATCAGAAAACAAAACATGTTTTATAATTGGATCACATTTTTATTTATATTTCCATCATTTGTTCACAAAAATACGTTCTTCTATCCAAATCCTCTTCCATAAGCTCCTCCTTTGTTGGTATCGTTTTATAGAGATGCATTTCATTTTCTTTTAATCCTCGAAGAATCTATTGCATGACGAAACATTCAATGTTGCAGCTGCTTGTCGACTCGAAAAGTATGAGCATTTAATCTAATCTGGTATCATTAGTTATTTATTGCACAGGAGCCGCTTTTTTAATCTGTCTCTTACATGACCAAGCTCGTGCTACTTTTCTATTTCATTAATTGTCCATTTGAATAAAAAAGAAAACTTTTTCATCTTCAAAATATTTAACAGATTTTTAAATTATTCTATGGCCTCCTTTTTACTCTTCATTGGTAAATATAATTAATGTTTAATACTCCCTTAATTGATAAATTAAATAAAAATGTTATTTGTAATCTTTCTTATAACTTCACAAAAAAATCAAATCTTACTGTATGTTTCAAAAATTAGGACGCCTAATTAAGTTTTGTTTTTGACATTTAAATATTTATTTAAAATTAAAACAATGTTATTCAAATTAAAATAAATGAGGCTTCTCAATTTGGTACAGACCAAGTATATTTAAATTGTTCGCTATTAGAGTCCAATAATAATTAGTTTAACTATTTATTCGAATTTCTCTTAATTTCGGGAATATTTAGACTTTACGTTTTACAATGAAGAGTATACTTATACAGAGGTCGTGTACAAAAATAAAATAAGGCAAAAAATATTTGTAAAACTGTAAATATTTTGATGATATAAGTATACATTTTTTTTATACAGAAATGATAATTATTTCAAAATTTAATTAGAAACGTGGTAAATAGGTTATAAAAAAATTAAGGTAGATTTTTAACAAAAAAATAAGAACATTTTTCAAGAATATATCTGAAAAACTAGCTGATTTATAATGAAAAATTAAATGCATATTTTCAAATTCAATACCAGTACCTAAGAAGTAGAGATATTTACTGGTTAACTGGACGGAAGTCTTCTCTTTCCATCGAAAATAAAATTCTATTATATAAGGCAATAATTAAACCTATATGGACCTATGGCATCGAAATATGGGGATGCGCCAGTAAATCCAACATAGCAATTGTACAAAGAAGCCAGTCAAAAATACTAAGAAATATTGTTAATGCCCCTGGTATATAACAAATGAAATGATCCACAATGATCTGAAGATCTTAACAGTAAAAGAAGTCATTCATGAAAGAAGTGCTAGCCACCACAAGAAACTAGAAGCCCATACAAATCCTTTACTACAACCACTACTTGAAAATGATATAATAAGAAGTATAAAACGACGATGGCCAACTGACCTGCGAAATTAGTTGCTGCTAGTTGACCTCAGCTTCTTCCCATAGCTAGGTCATATTGCAGCACAGTAGCTTATAGAATACCATGTATTTTGATTGCTGATTTATTGAATAAAAAAAAATACCAGTAAAAACCGTCTAGACCCAATATTGTTAAGCAAAATGTAATATTTTTTTTAAAAGTCTGTAATAATTTAGCTCTATCTTTCTGACTTAGCCTGTACACCATAAGAGCCACCATGAACAACAGACAATCGAAAAAATGATCATTATTTTTATAAAAATATTTCTTATGTAAATAATTATATATATTATAATATAATAAATTTATTTCAGAGTACTCAGCCGATGCAAGAAATAATCACAGAGGGTTCATTTTCGGACAGTGGAATTTCTGATGAAGGTTCTGAACAAGAAGTGGGTGAAAGACAAAGGAGACTAGCAGCTATTCGACGACTAGTCAGACAAATAGAAATTGATTTACCTTCCGACTCTAAAGCAAGAATAATGATGCGGGAGAAACTTAAAGCAGCTGAAGAAGAACTTATAGCTCTACAAGTGCGATGCAGATCTCTCATAGCTAAAACTTCTGCTTGCTCAGGAAATTTTGTTGAACGACTAAGGTAAGATATTTTTTTGAGGCTATTTTATTGGTTCATATCTCAATTACCCAAATTGACTTTCAGACCGGTACCCGAGCACGAAGAATTAAACGATTCTTCCAAAACAGCTCCAGGAGAACCCGATAGTGACCCGGGAAATAATGGTAAAGGAAAGCCGTGGTTTAAACGTTTCTTTAAGGCATCTTTGACTTTTCAATTGGTTCTACTAGCATTTATTTGTCTAACTTGTGTTTTCGAACCTAGTTGTTGTGACTACATGAATAATTATTCGTGGAGTTTTAGTCCAAAACTCCACTATGAAGCTCGTCCTCCTATATAAACGGTACTTATTAGTATGCATTAGTTTTAAAAGTTTACATTTTATATTAAAATTTTGCATGAGTTATTTATTTATAAATAGAATAATCAGTGTTGTTTTTATTTATCTATCATTTCTTGTTGTCGTCAATGGCTTTTCAATATTTCAATTGAAATAAGTACAGGGTAATTTGCTGAAATTTTTACTTTCCTTTTATTTCGAGTTATTTAACTTATATAGACAATAATTTATTGTATACAGTTTCATTTATTTGAAATTATTCGCTAATATAAAAATACATATAAGTATAATTTTTATACGTATACATGATAAAAGACGAAAAAGCCTCTATTAAATGTTCTATTTTTATATCACAATGTATCGTAAAATTATATATAAGATCTTATAGAATTTTACTTTTGCATTATGTTGGTATCATATTAATTAATAGAGCAAAAAGAAAGGGCGACGTTTGTGAACCTTAATTCATATATATATATATATATATATAAGACTATTTACTAAAAACACTTGTATTACATTATATTTGAAAATTATATTTCAAAATAAAGTACGTCTTTCGAGAGATTATTATGTATTATTTCTACGACAGTTACATTTTCATGAATTAAGGTCCAAAATACCGTGTATTTGCGTTATTGCTAGTTTATATACAATCAGTATTTGTTACATCATATATTAAAAAAAGATATCAAATATTTTATCTATTTTAAAGTAGTCCATATGTTTAGATGAATGAGTCCTAACTAAATAGGCTTCAAAAAAAAAACAAAAAAGCATTAAATTACCAATAAAAATATAAATGAAATGAAAATCTACTGTAATTTTAGAATTTGAAACAAATTATGAATATGTAATAAATAAATTTCTATTTTTCAACATGTGTTTCTTTTCCTAATTTTTCGGCAAGAAAATAATAAAATTCTTCCAAAGAATAATGAAATGAAAAGAAGAATTTTATAGGTAACTCTTTTTAGTGAAAATTCAATATTAACTGTTTTTTTTTCTACAGCAAAAAGTATTATAAACTATTTTACACGATACAAGATATCCCAAGAAATAATAGTTTACCCAACTCGCCATGTCGCATGTCGCCACGCGCAGGAATTTTATATGTATTAGTGTCAACTCGCCACGCTAATTTTATTCTCTACATAAACAGAGTTAGTTAACTGGTCACACCATCCTCCTAAGTAGTATTTGAATAGCTTTATAAATAGTAATCAAGAACTGATGTTCCATTTTAATAAATATCCTTAGACTAGATGTATTGTTGCAAATGGACAAGTACTCGGAACCGTTAATTTAAAAGTAGTACTGATATTTGTAATGCTGTACTAAATCGCTGCAACTTTCATTTCAATTAATGTCTTTGGAGAAAAGTACAATCACTTAGTTTTTTAAAAACTATACTTTGGCAATACTCAAGTCAAGGAACACTTCCGCAAGGGTGCGGCTTTAGCATACCTTCCTCCGTATGTTGCAGATGAGGAATGGTTAAAAATTATGGAAACATCGCCACAAATTAGTACAGGCAACGATTTTAATGATTATTTAATTGACCAGTGTCTAAAAAATAGTGTCATTGGTAAAATGTTTAGGTGTTACAATGAAGTATATACTGCATTATAAAGTTTATGGAGGGTTGACATAATCGACAAAGTCGTGCTGTTAGAAACACAATGAAATTGTTTAATATAATATAAGTTTCGAAATTTTACGTTTTTTATGGCTAACTGCGTTCACATTATAACATGATAAAGATTTAAAAAAATATTTTTATACCTATTCACAACTCCCGGTAAACATATTATATATTTAGCTTAGAAAAATGTTTATTTTAAATTAAACAGTGTATCGATTTGGTACATCTTAAAAAATGTTTTAGCGGCGCGTGGCGAATTGGGACAATATAGGTTCGCTTGGCGAGTTGACACACTGGGAATAAACCAGAATACATAGCAATATTGTTAGAGTTACTAGAATAATTTCGACGAATAGAAAAGGTCTGCTTAATACAATATGATCACTGGCAACTCCATATTATAATGATGGTCCTGAAATGCCAATGATAACATTGAAGGGAACAAATGAATCGGGAGGGAATTATTCTTTAGCATTGCCAAAGACAATATATTTAAATGGACTGAGAAAAAAACCTTCCAGCACTATATATTTTTAAACAAGGTGAAGCTAGAGCTGTCACCAACAGCTTAGAGGACCATCTCCCATAAACACTCGGCACACAACAATAAACACAAAACTACATGAAGAGTTAAGAAATGATCAAATGATGGGGATGCCATGTGCTTAAAATATAGCTTCGGAATTCGAAAAGAAATTCACGGTAATAGTTCCAGACAAAGACACCTGGAACGGCAGAAATAGTCTGGTAAACTAACGGTTTCTAAACTCAGGGAAGAGTGGGGAGCTGGCATATACGGTTATAAGTTAAAGACAAGAATCTCTCTGAGCTTAAGTAAATACGCAATAAAGTTGAAATTATATACAACACTGCGCAGCAGTTATCAAGGCAAGAGTTTAACAAAAATACTATTGTCATCTATTCCGACAGCCAAGCAACTTTAAAAACATTAAGCTCTAGGTAGATCGAATCAAGACTTGTGCGGGATTGCTCTAGAGCTCTGCAAAACCTGGGCAGTCAAAAGAAAGTCAGGACACAAGAGCAACGAAGAAGCGAGCGCGCTGGACCGGGAACAAGCCGTTAAGTGAGACACGAGTAAAATGTGGAAACGGTCAAGAAGAGCATAGAAAGATTACATTTGTGAAAAAAGAACAAGTGAAAGACCTAGGAAAAGTGGAATAATAGAGCGGGAAAAGTTTGCAGGAACGAGAAGTAGAATGGAACGAGGGAAATTTAATTGCAATGGATAGAACGAAATCGGCCCCTTAGGGTAAAAATAAGGCTTATCTTAATTCCAAGCTTTCGAAAATGTCTATTTTCATTTTCAGGAAAGACTATAAATTCAATTTAGTTTATAAAAACATCTAATAGAACATTATAAAAAGATGATGGTACTTATAATTTTGTGAGGTTTGTTTTACCTATATGTTATTATAAACTGGTACATAATGGTCCAAAAAAAAAATGTAATAATTAAAAAGGTATAGATTTTAAAAATATAAATTTACAAAACCTAATTTTAAAACAGCAATTTAAGTGATTTGGCGACTTGAAATTTTATAACTCAGGAAATAATGTTATTGACGTTAAAATTTTTTAATGAATTGTTTTCTTTATTTTTGTTTATTCATATTATTATTAACAATATTATTAAATATGGAAAGATAAATAGTACTATCTTGAATCTCCACAGTCTTGTCAGATACCGAAAACTAGGAAGACTTAAATACATATTAAAACGCTTTGGAATACTGTGCAAATTCAAGATAAGTATTATTTATCTTTCCATATTTATTATGGATAATTTCCATAAAGTAAGAGTTGAAACAATGAATTTAACAATATTATTGTTATCAACAGATAACAATATATTTCACTAAGATGTTTTATATAACTTTCTTTTTAATCGTATTACTATTTTATGATATGAAGGCCATTTCTAAAAAAAAAACTTTTGAAATAATTAGGTTGTTTAGCTAAAATTTTTGTTTCATTATAATTCATTCTGAAGATGAAAATAAATTTTTTCGAAAGCTTGGAATTCATTTAAAGGGTACACATTATTGATGCAGCAAGGAATTCGCTTTCGTATATACATTAAGGTAGTAATTGAGATAAGTTGAAAAATTAACTACTGCAAGAGTCTGAGGTGACGTACACTTTTAACAGGACACTCTTCAAGTGAGTTACTGTCTAATACTTGGGTCAGTATAATTCAGAAATTTTTTATATTTGATTGTTTAAAGAAAGTTACTTTGAGGGGTTTTATGGCTTCTAAACTCCATAAGATAACATGAAATGCAATAAAGAATTAAGAAATCGACGACTCGAAACTATCGTAGATATCAGGAAATTAATCACTGGCTGACGAGTTACCAAAACTTGGATCGTTTACTTCACTAACTCGCTCAGAACCGGCTTTTGACTTACCTAGAAGTACCTAACGCAGTCAGTTAAGGCAATGGGTCGAGAATGCACAATTGGAACAAAACCATTTAAAAAATTTAATGATGATGCGTCGGAATCCATAGTAAGTGCAATCAATGAGCAGGAACAAGCTACGCACAACTACGGGACGTCTTACTGGAAATTTACTAGTAAGGAAGCAAGATAATGCAACAAGTAATCTGAAACAACTCTGCATATGTTACTATGCAACTGTAAGGTCCTAGACCAACACGGCAGATAATTTATGGACAACTTAGAATGTAGCAAAAAACCTACTTCAACAACTCATTAAAGAAGCTGTATAAACTAATACCAAACTGCATTATTCGGTGCAGTTTATAAAGACAGGAGCTGACAAGGTTGCAGTGTAGAACGAGCTGAAAAGAACACAGGTACGCAAACCCTAATTATTCTACACGTTAGCTCCTGTAAAATATTACTTTTTTTTATATATTCCTATGTAAATTGTTATATTTACATACTCTTTACGACACACGTGAAGTACTTGATTCAAGGTCGTAAATTTTTGAGACGTCCAAATACTAATAAATTTTATATTTTAATAAACCACTTTTAGGGTTCTACGTTCCGGGGCTCACTGCTGAAGACGCGACGTATCGTTACGTTCGTATATCAAAAGATACAAACACAAAACATATTGTAAAAAATGTATGCATACCAACCACAGGCGGAGAAAAGAGGATAGAAAAATAATCATAAGAACCTATCTAGAAATTTGAGCATGCTGAGCAAGTACAGGAAATACGCTACTAAAATTTTTAAGTAAGTAGCATGAACGTATGTATTATTTAGTACCTCGTATAGGGTCGACCGTAATTATACAGGGTTGGCATGGATCAAGTATAAAAGTATTTTTCATTAAAACTTTAATCTTCATTGCAAACAATAAATACGGTTTTTAAATTAAGAATTTATCATTTTTTGGAGACGTTAATTGATAATTAAGAAACACTTGTTCCAAAATAATATTCTCTAGTTATAAAAATATGTCCAAAAAAATATTTATTAGCTACATAACAATAATATTATTTTATAAGTTTAACAAGGCAACATTGACGTTATATAATTGTTTGGTACAAACAATTCTAATGAGTTTTTAGGTATCATTTAATTATTTTCGCTTATTTAAATTTACATATTTTAACTATAGAAAAATTATTTTTTTGTATTCTAATTTTTTATTCCTTTCCCTCTGAAACTAGATATGTAAGGTTTCATCTCATAGTTACGCCCTTGTCTAAGCGTCTTAAATAGTGAATATGAAACGGAAGGTACCCACATATAATGTGGACAGACACGAGAAACAAGGAATTATTATCTTGATGACGTCTTGACACATAAAACTTCTACGAGGTTTGAAATAAAAAACGAGCAGCTCTACTTCTTAATTTGCATTTTTTAATTTAAAAATAAAACTTCATAAAAAAATCATAAATACATTTGTTGTGGTGAAGATAATGAATAGCAATTAATTAAAATTAAAGAATTACTTCAGATGTATATTGACATTAATTATTTTATGCTATTACTAAATGAGCCAATCAATTAATAGTAATAGTTTGGTACAATTTTTTTCTTAACGCCTGTCTCGTAATCATTCCATGATAGTAACTGAAGCAACAATCTGTAAACAAATTTTTACTTAATACCTAGTCAATCACGGTCGGCATAACTGATTAACGAAACGCAACGTTGCGTTGTTTCTTGAGTGTATTCTTTCCAAATCTTTACTATCCATATGATACTTTGTATTCTCCTGGTATACCAAACCCGCAACATGAATGAAAAGCTGTTGAAGGATGCGACTCACGTGGTTGCAACCCGTTCAACGCAATCATCACGTACACCGAATGGGCTGGTGTGTTTTTCTTCGTTTTCTCAAAACTTTGCGTAGGTATGGTCACATTTATATCTGTACTGTGTAGAAGTGTATAGAATCAAACTACCTTGAAGAAATAAACAATTATTTCATTCCATGTATTACTTGTTAAATACTCGTAAATGTAAAAAACCTACTAGTATTTTCGAAAGGTAAACTTAAAAGATATGGCTCACTAGTACACCTTACAACAATATTCCAGACATAAAATATTACTACGACAATGTTAGTATACATACGAAAAATTAAAAATTTGCCGCTTGATTAAAAATTTAAAACCTATCACAATTGAGAAAGAAATCAATAGTACTATTTTAACTTTAAAAACTATGAAAAATAAAATTTAAAGTAATAACCTCACTGTCAGGAATCAAGTGATTTAAAAATTCTCAGTAGAGGTCCAACTAAAAAGTTTTCAGATGATATTAGGGAACTAGTTAATCAATCAAATCTTTTTTTTAACAAACAAACCTCAAGCGCCAAAATTATACGGTACGATTAAATTACATAAAGATACAAAACCAATTAGGTCTGTAGTTTTTATGTCAATACCCCAAATACAAAATTAGCAAAAGTTCTTAATTAAACTTATTCGAGTACTTATCAAAATATTCAGTAAAATCTCCTTAGATTAATTGAAACAACTAATACACATAAATTAAAAGAAAACAAAAATCACTTTCATTTAACGTTAGTAGTGTTAACTTAATTCTTAGAAGGACAAAATATTAACTTTTAATTAAGGAAATTGACCAAATTTCAGTCACTGAAATTATAAACCTATTTAATTATTTATTATGTATCAGTCAAAATGACTGTGTAAGTAATGATAAAGTCTAATATCACCAGTTCTGGCAAATATTTTTATGAATGATTTAGAACAAAACATTTTTAATTCAAATATTTTTAAAAATATATTGTTTTGGTATAGACATGTTGATGATGTTCTGGCTGGTTTTACAGGTAGTGATAGACAATTTGAAATTTTCTTTAATTATATTAATAACTAATAATTTACCGATGAAATAGAAATCTTCAAAATTCAATTTATAGAAAACCACCTCATACAAATATGACTATCCTTTATAACTCAAATCACTCAAATCAATACCAATGAGGAAGGATGGTTTTAAAATGGGAATTTATTATAATAAAAAAATCGCTACCCCCTAATAACAATCATCTACATCTAATAAATAGGTTGATCAATAAAAAAGAAGAAAATGTTGCAATTAACCTTATGTTTGCAAAACAACCTAAAGAAAACAGATTATAGAAAACTAGTACATATTTGGGAAATATTTTAAATAATATGTTTTAAAATAGAGAATAATTAAGTTCATTTTAAATAAACGTAAAACCTAAAAATTCTAAATTAAAAGTATCAGGTATAAGTCAAATTGCCCGGATTGTAATCTATATTGGTCAGACCCTTAGAAATTTTGAAATAAGATGTAGCGAACACTTACGCTTATAGATTAAAAAATCTAGATAAGTGACATTGCGCAAAACACCTCATTCAACACAAACCTACACTTAACAAAACAATTGAAGCAACAGTGGAAATCCTTCATATAAGTGATAAGAAACAAATTTTGATTCTTTAGAAGAAATAGTACTAAATGAACAAATAAATCTGGGAATTTCAATTATTTTGGATTGTCTTTTAGACTAAATAATATTAACCAAATTTTTGAGAAAATGAAGATTATTTTTTAGAACATTTATAATAAAAAAATCATACGTATATTACATGCCTGTCACTTCTTATGTCTTATCTGATGATGCCGAAAGGTGAAACAATTATCATATAAGAATATTTAAAATCTTTGAAAACCCGTGAAAATTTAAAATAAGCGTAATTTGTCTTTTACATTTATACAATATAATATGAGTATATTATTCTTGAATTGGTGAATAATACTTGATTGAATAAGTAACACAATAATAATGGCTTTTTAGAATACCATGAAACCCAGTTATTATTTTTTTTTTTAATAATGCCAAATAATTTACTTCGTATAATACCCATCCACTAATAAATATAATATTCTATCTCCCTTGTACAAACTTTCATAGCAATAATATTCGAGATGAAAACGGAAAATGTTTCATTTAAAAAGTATTTATATTATAATTAGAAAAATTAAAATCGACAAAATATTTTAAATCTTCACCGCATTTCTTCGTATTTGATATTTTCTTCATTTTCTGTATCTGTTGTTTCTTCGAGGCTATTTTCACCCGTACAATGTTTAATTTCGTAAATGCATCCAATATCACATTCCTACGCTTACTGTAAAAGCATAAACCAATAATATACCGTAATAAATGATCACAAAATTCAATTAATAAACTAAATAATACAACTAGTACATCATACTTGAACACCTACACTAAATATATCGTTCGTTTATCTCTGGGCTAGATAAAATACATGTGTTGAGTTGCTAGATTAGAGTATATTTTAACAGCTCAATGGGTTAGTTCTATTGTTTCTTCGATCTATAAAGGTTTGTTGTGGGTACCTTGTTAATTGGAAGTACCTACGTATGTACATAAAGTATGGAATAAATTCATTTTAAGTTAAACAAACAATTTTGAGGAAAAATCCTGAGACAAGTTGGTTTTTGATTTTAATTTAATGTATTTTTGCATAACAATATAATATATATATCTAGCTCTGCAGACCTAAAAGGCCCATGGCTTGGTTTGTCATTTCTTTCCATTTCTTCCTATATTTGCATTTGTTTTTCCAGTTCTGTACCCCTAATGTTTCCAAATCCAATTGTACTTCTCTCTTTCATCTTTCTTTTGGTCTCCCTCTCCTCTTTTTTCCTCATATGCTCCTACTAATGATCATCTTTGGGATTCTATTTGGCTCCATTCTTTCTATGTGCCCTAGCCAGCTTAATCTGTGTGCTCTCGCAAACCCTGTAATACTTGGTTCTTTATATATATCCCTAAGCTCTTGGTTAGTTCTTCTTTCCCAAATTTCATTGTTTCGTTTTCCTCCAAAAATTTTTCTTAACACCTTTCTTTCCCATACCTCTAAGGTATTGATGTCTGCTTTCCTCAAAATCCATGTTTCACAGGCAAATGTAACTATAGGCCTTATTACTGTTTTGTACAGTCTAATTTTTAGTGACCTTGTTATTAACTTACTTTTTAGGAGGTGGTTTAGGCTATATAAACATTTATTTCCCTTCCCCAGTCTTGTTTTTATTTCTTCTTTCGTATCCGGCTTCCTTGTGAATGTTGCTCCCAAATAGACAAAATGCTCGACCTCTTCAAATTTATATACCTTCCCACTTTTAGTTTTTAGTTTAAGATTCGCTCCCTTCGTAAAACCATCATCTGTCCATCTCATATATTTAGTTTTTTCTTCATTCACTTCTAGACCTTTTTCCTTTGCTTTCTCCTCAAGTACTCTAATAACTTGTACTAATTCGCTTTTGCTTCTACTTACAATAGCAATGTCATCTGCGAACGCCAAACATTGATGCTTTCTATTGTATATTAAACCATCCCTATTCAGGTTTGCTTCTCGGATTATATTTTCTAATACAAAGTTAAATAGAACTGTTGACAAGGGATCACCCTGCCGCAAACCCACTTTCACCTCGAACTTTTCAGAATTTTTATTTTTCATTTTTACTCTATTTTCCGTTTTCTGAAGCGTCATCTTTACTAGCCTTATGAGTTTTTCGCTAACTTCTAATTCTCTTAGTGCTTGGTATACTGCCGATCTTCGGATTGTATCATATGCTTTTTTAAAATCTATAAATACTACATACGTTTCTTTCTGATGCTGATAACTCTCAGCCTGAATCTCTCTTAGTGTAAAAATTTGATCCACTACTCCTCTTCCAACTCTAAACCCACACTGGTACTCGCCAATTCTTCTTTCCATTGTCGTTGCTAGCCTACTCTTTATGCAGGTCGCTAGCACTTTATATCCAACATTCAGAAGGGCTATCCCTCTATAGTTTTCACAATTCTTTTTATCCCCTTTTTTAAAGATTGGACTTATTAGTGCTTCACTCCAGTCCCGTGGCATCTTTTCTTTCTCCCAAATTTCTGCAATCAGGCTGCGTATTATTTCATTCAATTTATCCCCTCCAAACTTTAGCATTTCTCCTGTGACTTCATCTGTACCAGCACTTTTATTTAATTTTAAGCTGCCTAGGATTTTTTTTATATCGTCCATGCATGGTATTTGCTCTACTCCTCTTTCCTGTTCCTCGAAATCATCTACCTCATGGTCGGTATCTTCCGGCAAATTTTCATTTAGCAGTTCCTCGAAATAGTCTTTCCATCTAGCTAGTATTTCTTCTTCATCTGCAATGAGTTGTTATTCTTTATCCTTTATAAGCACTGCCTTCGCTTCGTAGCCGCTTTTTTGTCTTTTCACACCTTGATATAAGTTCCGTATTTCGCTGTTTTTATAGAAATCTTCTATATCGTACAGTTGTTTTTCTTTAAACTTCCTTTTCTTTTCTCTATGCAGTTTTTTGCATGCTTTTCTCTGTTCTGAATACTTTTGTTTCTTTACTTCTGTTATCTGTCTTATTGCCTCCATACGCAGCTTATTTCTTTTTTCTAATTTCCTTTCACATTCCTCATCGAACCACTTGTTTTTGTTTTTTCTCCTTTTTTGTTTACATTCAGCCACACATTTTTCCATTTTCTCCTTTATTAAATTCCATTTCCCATCCACACTGTAAAGTTCCACCATACTTGCTCTATCTAGCTCTTCATTTAGTGTCTTATTATATTTATCTCTCTCTTCCTGACTTTCTAATAGTTTCGTTTCTATTTGCTTCTCTTTTTTTTTATTTCTTTGCACAGGTATTATCGGGCGAAAATTTACTCCCACCAAGTAGTGGTCGCTGTCCACATCTGGTACTCTATATCAGGTGTGGCCAACTTTGGTGCACATAAGATCTACTTTTTATTTATAAATTGTGTCGCGATCGACCTATTTTTTAGGTAAGAAGGGGATGTTTTTGCAATGTGCTTTTATACCGACGTGCACTTTGGCGAGCTCCATGATTAAGGGGTAAATAATCTACATACATGAGTATTTATTTAATGGGTTAAAAAACTTATGTCCAGAGGAATTAAAACAACATGAGCACTTATTAATAACATTTATTCATTCAAACTTTTTAAATTAATGAGAAACCTGAGTTTGCATTTCCTTTACTAGTGCATCATAATTTGGAGTATATCCTGACAAAGACAATAACAATGAGTCCTCAGTATGAGAATCGGTCAGGACGGAACGAAGTTTAGTTTTAGTTAATTGTAAATATGAAAATGCCGATTCGCACAGATACGTAGATCCAAAGCAAGAATAAATATATTCGCTACATTTGATAATATTGGGATACTTTTCTCGGTTAACATATTTCCAAAAATTTTCTTCAAATTTTCTGGCTTGTAAGATTAAATCAGATTGTAAAATTATAATTTCATTTTCCAAGGCGTTTTGCTCCATATCAAATAAGTCTGCAATTTGTTTGCTAATTTCCTTCACAATTAAATCTTTTTTGAAAGGAAAAGATGTAAATTCCACAATTTCTTTAATTTTTTTAAAATCTTGGAATCGCTTCTCAAAATCTTCCATTACATTTTGTATTTCGGCCACGTACTTGTCAATCTCATAAATAATATTTTTATTTTTTTGTAAGTTGTCTGCCATATTTGGAAAATGGTTCATATTATTTTGTTGTAAATCTTCTATCAACAAAATAAATTTGGTTTTATATGCATCTATGCTGCTAATCATATCAATTATTGTTTTATTTTTACCTTGTAATTCTAAATTTAAATGGCTTAATATGGAAGTAAAATCTGTAAGGAATGCTAAGTCACTAAGCCAGGTTTTGTCATTTAAATATGCATATTTTTTCTCTTGTTCATTAAGAAATTCTATTATTTCAGGCAATAAATCACGAAATCGTTGCAGAAATTTACCTCTACTTAGCCATCTTACATCAGTATGCAATAATAAATCAGACTGACCTTCATCGAGTTTTAGTTGAAAAAGACGACGTTTGAGAGAACTTCCACGAATTGAATTAACAATTTCAAACGCGACGTCCATTACTTCTTTTGTATTGTATTGAACGAATGAAAACAAGTAACTGTGCAGTATCACTTATATCTGTCGATTCATCACATTGAAGAGAAAAACAAGAGCATCTGTTAATATCATTTTGTAACTGTTCCTTTAAATTTCCACCCATCTTTTCGATTCGTCGCATCACTGTGTTTCGGGACAGTTGTAGATCTTGAATTGCAGCAGTAATTTCGCTCTTGTTCTTAAAATCATTAAAAAGGGAATCCGAGATTTCCAAGAACATTTCCTTTACAAATTCACCATCAGAAAATGGTTTACATTTTTTAGCTAATAGATAGCTTACTTTGAAGGATGCAGTTGTTACTGCTTGTGACTTCAATATTGGCTTTTTGAAAATATTTTGTTGATTTGTTAATTGAGTTTTAAGATCCCGAACTTTACGTTTTCGTAATTCGGAATTTGGTGGATAATCTGTTTGATACTTGTTATGTAAAGATAAGAAATGTCTCTCCAAATTACCCTTTTTAGCAATGGCTATCGAGCTAAGACATATTAAGCAGCAACATTTATCATTCACCATCGTAAAAAAATAGTTAATTTCCCATTCTTCATTGAAATGATATGTTTTCGATTTTTTTGGTTTGCTATCCATGTTCATAAATAGGTATACTAAAATGCAAAAAATATACGACTTAATAATAGGGCATGTAATAAAAGTATTAAACAGTAACAATATAAATTACAATTAATACCTGGTGTAGGTTTAGCCGATAAACGAAATAGCTAATCATACTTAATAGTTGCGAATAATTAAATTATTATTTTAAATAATGCTTATAAATATTTAATTAAGATTTAAATAATTTTATTTAAAATATATCTCTTATATACTTGCACAATTAATTTAAAGAACACTAATATTTCATTAATACTTACAAATGAAACAATCCGCAAGAGAAATTGACTGTAGCGTACAAACACTAACTTCAGAATGAAAATTTAACACTATTTAAGTTTTTATGAGATACTTTTCGCAAACCCCGAACTTGCGAGTGATCGACCAAAATTGGTCTCGCGATTGACCGGTCGATCGCGATCGACTTGTTGGCCACCCCTGCTCTATATGATCTGATGTTTTTTATACTTCTTATTTCTTCTCTTTGTATTAAAACGTGGTCTATTTGATTTACAGTTTTTCCATCCGGAGATTTCCAAGTTCCCTTATATATTTCCTTCCTTTCGAAGTCTGTACTTTTGATCACCAAATTTTTTTCTTTTGCAAAATCTATTAGAAATTCCCCATTCTCTGATGTCTGTTTATGCTTACTGTATTTGCCTATAGTCTTTTCATATATTGCCTCCTTTCCTATTTTAGCATTTGCGTCTCCTAATACTATTTTGATGTCATACTTGGGAATTTTGTCGAATTCATCGTTTAGCATATTATAAAATTCCTCCTTAACTATTATATTCTTCTCTTCTGTCGGGGCATGGAAATTCAGTATACTTATTTTCTGGTATTTTCCTCGAAGTCTTAGAACACACATTCGTCCATTGATGGCCTTAAAGTCTATTATCGTGGATTTAATTACTCTATTTATAAGAAAGCCTCTTCCTAGTATTCTATTTTCCCCTCAGCTATTAAAAAATAGATAATCCCCAATTTCAATAATTTCGTTTCCTAGCTGCTTTGTTTCCTGAATGGCAACTATGTCGAATTTTAATTTTTCGCATTCTTTGGCTAGATGCTTAAGTGCTCCTTCTTCAAAAGTTCCTCTGACATTCCATGTTCCTACCAATATTTCCTCCTTTATTTTTTGTTGTTGACACTTGTTTACTTTATTTTCCCTTCTCGTCTTTTTTCCTGTGGCCACCTCGATTCTCCTGAGTTCGTTATTACCTTTGTTTTTATTTTTGTTTGTTTTCTTTTCCTTTTTCATAGCAGTCGTTCCTCTCTTATTTCCGTTCGAACTTTCTTTTCCTATGTTTACCCGTTTTTTGGCTCCTTTTTTCGCGTTTGATCTTCAACAAATACTCCTTCCTCTTTCCATCTCCATACCTTTCCATCTACCGTTAGTTTTCTATATCCTATTTTGACAGTTTTTCCTTTGTTTTTAATTTCTTTCGCTTTATCACGAATTTCCTTTTGTATCTTTCTTTCTTTTACGGTCAGGTCATCATTGATGTATACTTTATCCCCTACAATCGAATTCAGTTTGCTCTTATTCTGCATGACCTTACTTTTCTCATTTTCGTTTTCCATTTTTACCAAACATATTTTTTGGCCCAGCTTTATTGCTTTTTCGATTTTTACATCTTTTTCTAAGTATTGCTTTATAAAATTTTCCATAGTATCCTTGATTACTGCTTCCTCCATGTTTTCCAGATTCAGTCCGCTTATCACGATATTGTTTCGCTTTGCATCTCTTTCTTGTCGTTCCATTTTATCCTCTACCCTGGTTACTATTTGTTTCATTTCTTCTAATTCTTTTTTCAGTTGATTGTTTTCTTGGCGCATGCCTACCATTTCATCTTTAAATTCCTTGTTTTCTTTCCGGATGCTCTTTAATTCCCCTAGTACAATTTTTACCATCTCTTTTACGCTCATATCCTCCTCATCTTCTGAGTTGGATTTCGCTGATTTCGGTGATCTAAATGTTCTTTTGCTTTTCTTGGATGGTGACTGCGAATCTCTATCTTTTCTTTTACGATCTTCTGATAAGTAATCATCGCTATCTGTGGCACAATTGCTGGCCATTTTGCTATGTATCTGGATTGCGAAAAGATTTTGCCCACCTCAACAGTTCGGAGACAGCCTCTTATCAATCCTTATACCTCTTTTTACCCAATTTCGTCACTTATAAATTATTCTTCCCTATTACAGTCCTACCTCTCCCGCTTTTCTGCACAACTCGGCAACACCGCAGAGTCAACAGGCGTGGCCCCTGCCTTGAATGTTGCTTTATCAAGGTAGTGGGTACTGATAACGTTTTTATTGTTACTTACAAGTCTCAGTTTTTCTGACTTCTGTACTTTGCAAATCACTATAATTCTTCACTGCACTGTATTGTAGTTCACTTATTGTCACTATACGATACTTTCCGTAATTTATTTTTCACTACAGTTCCCAATAATTGGAAAAATTGTAGGTGAAATTTATTTTACGTATTGCTCATACAGTACCACGTTGCCGATAACAATATAATATACAGGGTAAACCATTTGTCAGTAACGATGTCAACGACAATTTTTTTAAATGGCAGACCCTATGTATTTTTTTTTTAGATTGCAAATTTCAAGACGATTCCAAAAATATATCATATTTGTGTTCGGTAATTAATAGTTTTGAAGATACAATAATTTTAAAATTAATATCGGCATACCTTTGGTTATCATTATTATAAAAACTTGTCAGATGTAAAAAGTTGTGATAATAACTCAGTAGGCTTGTCTTTAATACTCACTGATGATAGTGACATTTGTGAAGTGTAGTACGAGTTTAGTTATTTTAAATTTGCTTGTTGCCACTTTAAAAATGCGTTTATCTATAAAACAAAGGATTGAAGTTCTTATGTTAATTGGTTGTGGCGATAAGATGCGAACTCAACAAGAGGTATGTGCTATGTTTAATAATAAATATCCAGAACAACCTATAAGTCAGTCAACAGTGACCAAAACTGAAAAAAAATTAGGGAGTTTTTACATAGAAGATCTCCCTAAGTCGAGCATTTGTCAAGGCTACGAAATTAAACGTTTTATTGACTATGGAAGAAAATCCACACAACAGCGTTCGGCAAGTTAGTCGAGAACATGATGTTCCTTTTAATTCTATTCATAAAGTATTAAAACATGAAAAGTGGCATCCATTTAAGGTGCACCTTGTACAAGAACTATCAGATGATGACCCACAAATATCGATGAAAGTCTATGATATCAATAAATGACGACGAAATGTTCTTTTTTCTGATGAATGCACATTTACATTAAATTGTGAAGTCAAAAGACAGAATTATAGATATTGGGAAAGTTCTAAATGGATGAGAGAACATCACACTCAATATCCACAAAAAATTAATGTTTGGGCAGGATTTGTTCGAAATAAAATCATTGGACCCTATTTATTTGCAACTTATCTGCAATTTTTAATGAACTTTTTGATTACAACTTTAATGAATTTATTCCCTAGTGCAAACATTCGCGGAAATATCAATGGAAGTCTGTGGTATCAACAAGATGGAGCGCCGCCACATTATGCAGCCGCCGTTCGAACATATCTTGACGAAGTTTTCCCCAATAAGTGAATCGGTAGACGAGGACCCATTGAGTGGCCATCAAGGTCACCGGATCTCCTGCCAGTAGATTTCTTTTTGTGGGGTCATCTAAAAAATGTTGTGTATAAAAGTAAACCCGAGAACATTAATGATTTAAAAGATAGAATAAGGCCAGAAACACACAACATTTCGCAGGAAATAAATAATAATAATAAAGTTCAGCAGGAATTTATTGATCGCTTAGGACACTGTCAAGCACAAGAAGGAAGACAATTCGAACACTTACTGTAATTTATTGTTGCTGTTGTATTATTTTCTTATTATAATTCAATTAAAGGTCTTCAAAAATACAGATTTTAAAATTATTGTATTTTCAAAACTATTAATTACCGAACACAAGTATGATATATTTTTCGAATTGTCTTGAAATTTGTAATCTAAAAAAATAAAATCTACAGGGTGTGCCATTTAAAAAAATTGTCGATGACATCGTTACTCACAAATGGTTTACCATGTATATTTAATTGTTACTTAAAAATACATGAAATTAAAATCAAAAACCGACCTGTCTCAAGATTTTTTCTCAAAATTGTTTGTTTAGCTTAAAATGACTTTATTTCATAATTTATGTACACTCTGTATATTGTGCACTTATGTATTTTAGCTCCAATATCCTCCCAATAATTTCTCAAAGTTTATTTCACCTGGTGTCAGAACTCTTGGTGTACTTAGGCAGTAGCAAAATGTGTGTATTGCCGTTTCCTGTTCTTTTTGGCAACACCTACATGTATCTTCTTCTGCAGCGAACCAAATGTATACATGATTTGAATATAGCTTTGAAATTTATAATATCAAGTCAAAAAGAAAAAAAACTTTTATTATCGATCACATAATTTCTTGCCTTTTCAAAAATCAAAGGTTCTTTTAATTTAGTTATATCGACACTAATAGGTTAAAGATAATTTTTAAAAAAGTAACATTTTTAATTTTGATCATCGATTTGTTAGGCCTATTTGTCCTTAAAACCCATTTACATATTTTATGGGTACAAAATGATCATTTCTAGATAAGGTCGGATCTTTTCCTGCCTCCCTATGTCGCCGAATAAAATAGGAAAACTAGGGCAGCAGGGTGAAAGATAAATGAGCAACTGTCGTAGAACGTGTTCTAAATGGTAGAGGGGAATTTACAAAAGCCCAAGGAAAAATGTGTCATCGAATGTGTAATCAACAGCTTATATAAAATATACCCAATATGTATTAGTTTAATAATATAATCGAAAAACTCTTTTCTGTTAATTAGAATTCGATATACATATAACTCTCCAGAGGTAAAACTGTAAATATTCCATATTCCGAATATATTACTTTCAGATTTAATTTAATTAATTTTGTAAAGTGATATCCCCACGTGGCTGTTTTGCTCAGTGAAGATATCTCAGTAGCTATAAAAATTACCATAATTTTATTTTAATCAGCAATCTGTCTGAAGAAAATTGGAACAAGTACGAACAGAATAAGAAAATATGAAAAATTCATCCAACATTTTAACTCAATACCCAAAATTTTAACTACAGGATGTATTTAAATTAGCGTTTTATAAAAGCTTCATAAAATAAACATATCGACATTTGAAAAATAACTAATTTACTGGATAATAAACTATTGCAAAATAGCAGGGTGGTAGAGCGTAGAGCTAATCATTTTTAACAACGTTTTTATATGCCAATAGTGATGCATAAAGTTTACCTATGTTGAAATCTACAGTTTTCAAGAAAAAGATAAAACAACTTTGCTGTGCGGGATTGAGTGGTAAAAAACTTTAATATTAGTTTTTTTTAAATGTTTAGTTAGATGGGCACTTACAATTAAAAAAAATACGTAAGACACTTTCTCAAGTTTCTAAAATTGACTTTTTTAAATTTATGTTTTTATTTATTACAATTGATTTTATTTAACAAAAATAAAAATCAAATATTATTTATTTAGCTACCGGTTAATATTGTGCATTTTTAAAAGAAAAGTAAATGTGCACGAAATGTAGAATGAAGGCTGTAGACAAATTATAGAGTTATTTGGCCTGAATTAAAAAAGATATACCATAATTTGTGTGGCAATATTGACAGCCACACAACCCGGAAATTATTCAATTTAATTTTAATGGTATACCATGAGAAATAATGTTAAAACTTCACAAATGATTCAAAGAATCTGTTTTAAACAAGATATGATCATAAACTAGCTTATATTTTGGAAATTTTAATAAAATTAACTTTTGACAGATTAAAATTTTGACGAGCAAAATTAAACTATTTAGAATGCCTCTAGAGATCTCAAATTTTCAGGGGAGTAATAATTTTTGTATTTTTGAAAATTTAAATCATCTCACAATTTTAGAATTGGCTCAGAATAATTTTAATACCCAGTAGAGGGTAATTTTGGCAATTATGACATAAACCAGATAGAGTGATTTTGAAATTTTATTTTTGGTATAAATAGCCTTGCAGGTCCAAAGTGACTCATTCATGTTTTTGCTGTGGCTACAAGACGTAAAATCTAAAATTGAAAAAAATTAGAAAATCGTAGAGTTTTGTCAAAGGAGATTGTAATTACTTGTATTTTGTCCATACTACAGTTGCATAAAAGTTAATTCTAGTGATTATGTGAAATTGAATTCATAAATCGGCTCATATAGGTGTATAAAGTCAAGTGAATTTTAAAAAAACAGTGTCTAAACAAAAAAAAGCAACCGTCTACATACCTCTAGTGGAAGTGGGAATCCGTTCTGTGTTTTTTTCCACAACCTCGACGAGCCTCCATACCATCTTCAGCTAAGAGATTAAAGGTTCCAGCCACAGATCCTAAGATTCACCTAGTCGACTTACGCAGCGGTGACCACAAGATAAGGACACCAGTGTGTAAGAAAGAGAGATTTATTTAATTTGATAAGTTTGGTGATTCGATTTAAACACAAACTATCGCAAAATAATTTTTCAGAAACTTTCAAATTCATTTACATGTTTTTTTTTTGGCTAGTATCAAGTAGACCGTAGTATTAACACACACAATTTAATTTCATTTTTTTTATTTAAAAACAATGATTAGTATACATTTTTGTATATGATAATAGATGTTAGTTGTATTAGGTTAACTTAAAGGTTGCAGCCACTTATAAAAGGTTAGAAATAATTTTTTTGTTGATAACAAGTGTGGTATAACTTTAAAAAAAAAATATTTAGTTTACTTACCTTCAAGTATCTGCACTGAATAATTTCAATTTGTTTATGCACGTTTACAGAACTTTCTTTTCATTTACAATAAATCGATTTTTCTATAGATTTGTTTCTTGTTTATCACTTCAGACACTAATTTTGTTAGATGCTTAAAACCCCCTCTGAGAGAGAGCTCATGAACTACTTACATGTCCGAACAATATATCGATCATAGTTTAGCCGGCGCGAATTAGAGGTGGCAACAGGTACATTAATTAAATAATAATAATTCAAGAACCAACAAAAATTAACTTATACTAATAAAACATAACAAGATATATATACATATATATAAAGATAAGCATATTTTATGTTTTAGATTTATTAAAAAATAACATAATATCAATTTTTAAACTAGTACATATACAACTAACCTGGAAAAGATACATTGTATTGGTCTACAGGTAAATTATGTGGGTAATAATTGTGTAGTAAATTTAAAATGAGTATGGATTTACTAATTTCAATAATTTATTATAAAAAATCAATATTAATTCATTTTTTTGCCCCTAAGTACCTACCTAAAAATTTCAAATTAAAAATTTGAGTGATAAAATTATCTGCATTTTCTGATGTAGTATTTTGTAATCTTTTCAAATATTCAGATTTTGAAAATTTCTATATACAGGTTGTTGTTTCAAGGATATAATCGTTTTCTAATTTTATGTTAAGTGGACCTGGATTTTTCTTGCGGTTAGTAAATGGTTCATTTGGGCTCTGGATGAGAAAGATATGTACCAAATATTAAAAAAACATAAGGGGTGGTTTCTATAGTTATGGTCCCAGGAAAATATTAGCAATATTTTGCAAACAGAAGTGGTATAGAAAGTTAAAATAAACAACTTAAAATTATTTTTAGTTATATAGGGTGCACCATCATTCCGATACAAATTAAACATAGGCTTTTTCAAATTAGAACCCCTGTATATTATTTCTAATTCATATATTAATATATTCCTGATTCTTTTAAAATAAGGTTTGACTTATTATTTAGGGTATTTCAAAAGATACGGATTTTTTTCTATTAAAATCATACGTATATCAACGCTCTGTAGGTCATTACACATTACAGGAATAAATACATTATTGGCTAAATGTGTTTTGGAATATGATGTAGAATTTTCTTTCATTATTGATTTATTATTTTGTGGTTAGTATACAGGATGATTCGAAACTCGATTTTTTATTTGATTTCGTATTTTAAATGGAACACCCAGTATTTTATATTATAGCTGGATTCCTTTATTCAGATATTTCGAGATATTAAATGAAATTTATATTTTTGGTAAATTTAATGTTTGTCTAGCAGACACTGAATTTTAAAGATAAATTTGGCAGTTTTTTTGTTGTTTGATAAGTAATTGATAAACAAAGTCGTTATAGAAAATCAAACCAGTTTATACAGTACGTTTTAAGCAGTTTATAGCATATCTATTTTTAATGTTGTTTAATACCTGTAACATCAATACAATTTTGTAGTCGACTCTCAAATGACCGACTTAGATTTCTAAGCATGTTAATATTGACATTTTGAAACGTCTCTCTAATTCGATTTATTTTCGTCTTTGCTGGTTTTTTTATATTCTTCACTTTTAATATAATCCCATAAAAAGAAGTCTACTGTGGTGCCAGTTGTACCAAAATTGTGGGTCACGTTGTAACATATTACAACCTGCCCCTTTATGTTTTTTTGCATCATCATATGTAACGGATCTTCCAAACCCTGCTAATGTCAAAGAGATTAAAAGAAACGTAAGCATGGTTAAAAACGCATCTAATTTGACGCTAGATCTTGATAAGCCAGAATTCTCCAGAAATAGACATCCGAGTTAGTGAAATAATAAATGTAATTAAAAAATCTACCGTCTTAACTTTAGGTCTATCAGGAATCGACATTAATAACTCACATGCTAAAAACACGTCTCTTTTAAATAGTTCAACTAAAATGAATGAAGATGCTTGTGAGGCCATTCTAGGTCTTTCAGGTTTCTGAAACAAACCAAATGTTTGATCTTTAAAAATTAGACGTCTTGCTAAAGCTCCACCACGAAAACTAACAAAACACATTCAACGTAAAAGGAAATGCTGTGTTTTAACAGATATGCCCAAAAAAGAAAAAGTTGAAGGAGTATGAACAGAAAATGAGTAAGAAAAAATTGGATAGTAAGTCAAGTCACAAAGGAAAAGGTAAGAGAAAAGGAAAAATACCGAAAACGGTAAGACAGCAAAAAACGCATACAATAGAAAAAAAAATAAAAAAATATTTTGATAAGTTATTCAGAATTTGAGCTGGAAGATCTCGTTTATATGTATAAATGGTGATTTAGATGAAGACTGATTTATTTTACTCGGATATGATTTCTAAAAGAAGAAATGATTCTTAGAAATTTAATATTTTAACTATAATAACTATTTCTGTTAACATTACGGATGGCTGTGAACCTCAAAATACCTCATTATTTATAATTAGAGAGTAGTTTAAGTGACGTTACTATTAAAAATTTTAATATTGTTTTTACATTGATAAGTTGAGCAAATACAGGGCTTTTATTATAACTAGATGCCCCAACGTTGTTGCGCTTAGCCCTGAATATGGGCTTTAAATACCACTAGCGATTCTGTATGAAAAGCTAGCTAGATACTTAATCTCACAAGATATGTTTTTATAATGAAGAAATATTGAGTACTTTTTTGTTCACATATCTTTTTCCAAAAACTGTTACCCTAGTGACAGGATTTTTTGAACCGTATCGTGGCTAATGTTTTACTGCAATGAAATTTTTCGTATACTAGTATCTACGGATCCTCAACAACGCTCAGTAATACTTTCATTTGGTTACCTTCCGTAAAAGGAACATTTGGTACTTTTTTTTTAAATTACTGAACCTGTATGGTCAAAACGGGGTACATCTTTTAAAAGCTTGTTTATTCAGTTCCCTTCAATCTTTCATGATATAAGTGCTCTGGATGCAATTAAACAATTTTTGTTACATTCTCCTAATACCCAAATCATATCTATCATTTCAGGAAAGGAAAAATGTGCACTATTCACCTTATAATAATTTATTTTGTTAGAATTTAAGTAAATTACACGCAGTTAATGCATAAGTAAACAATAAAAGTGAAAACTGGCAAAATTTATCTATCAAATATCACGCAGAGGTATAAACATTGAATTTTATCGAAAGCTTAAATTTCATTTAATTTCTCGAAATATCTCAATAACTACTTAATTTAGGTATTGGGAAAGAAGCATAATATAAAATACTGGGTGTTCCATTTAAAATAAGAAATACAATAAATGGCCTGGGTTTCGAATTGTCCTCTATACCAATCAATAAATTATAATAAATCAATATTGAAAGAGAACATACTAAATCGTATTCCAAAACTCATTTAGTCAATAATGTTTCCCGTATTGTGTATTGGTTTACAGAGCGTTGATATACAATTCAATATAAAATATAATATAGTCAAACCTTATATTAAAAGGATCGGGAATACAGAGTGGGCTACAGAAAACAGTCCAGCCCGATATTTGGCAGTATTCATTAGATTTTAAGGAAATGCTGAAACACGTCGATTTTTGTTCTAAGGGGGACACATTTTTACGATACAGACATCTGCCATTTATCAACCTCTTCCCTTAAACATCCCCAACCCCTTAATTTTAAATAGGGTCTATACCATGTGTGGCACGTCATTAGAAAGGCATTTACATGGAGTATTCAGGCATATGATCATCCACGATTTTTTTTCGATATTTACACCGTTTTTGCCAAAAAAATCTTAAATAATTTAAAGTGCAACACCTCTTAAAAATGAAACGCAACGCCTATGTTTGCTAATATTTTAATTGTTTCTGTCATGTTTCTAACATTAACAAAACATGCGTTGCGTTTCATTTTTAAGAGGTGTTGCACTTTAAATTATTTAAGACATTTTTTTTTGCAAAAACGGTGTAAATATCGAAAAAAATCATGGATGATTATATGCCTGACTTTCTAATGATGTGCCACACATAGTATATTCCCTATTTAAAATTAAGAGGTTGGGGAAGTGGAAGGGAGGGGGTTGACAAATGGCAGATGTCTGTATCATAAAAATATGTACCCCATAGAACAAAAATCGATGTGTTTCAGCATTTCCTTAAAATCTAATGAATACAGCCAAATATCGGGGTGGACTGTTTTAAATTGGCCCACTCTGTATATTAGCTATCTGAAAAAATATGTTTGATTCATATCGGAATGTGGAACACCCTGTACATATAACTAACTCTCTCTGCCATTTGTGTTTGCAAAATTATTGATATCAATAATAACAAGGGAGTTATTGCACTCTGTCCTAAGATTGGTACACCCTGTATATGCAGTCGATTAAAATAGAACTATTGTTATTAAAAAAACTGCCTTATCTGTTATATCAGAACAGTGTTTGTAAGTCAGAATGTCGTTGAAATGATTCAAGCCGAAAGCGAGTATGGTGCATTCGGAAACGAAAGCCGTTCCCGTAGAGGGACGTTTTTCACCTGAGGTGTAGCTAAGCGATACCTTAGTTCGAGCCGAGAGTTGGAAACACGCCTCGAGTGGGAGTACCGTTCATAGGCGGGCACCGCGACCGCCGGCCGGCCGCACGAGAGACGGCCGCACGGTCACGTGATACGTTGGGCACGCACCCGGCCCGCCCTCGCTAACTCCTTCAGTTATTCATAACAGAACATTGAACAGCCACCGCTCTCTCGAAAATCATCGAGATCGAGATCTCAGTAAGAACTCGCTGCTAACACGACGTCATCTCACTTTTTGTTATAGTTTATCTTGGCATAAGCTAGATACCTCAGCAATGTTGGGCGCGAGACCTCGGGGTGTAAACGGAAGTCGGTAGCGACGGAAGATCCCAATCACCAATTAGTTATCGCTAGTTTTGGATGGTCTGAGAGGGTCGCGTGCGGTGCGGCATCGAGTGTGGTGGGTGCATATTCTGCATGCACTTCAGTGTGACTGTGCGTAGGTGCACCTCCGAGCTGGAGCACCCGGGAGGGTTTCCTTCCTCGCCCTGGGCGGCAGTACTGGGGCATCAGCATACCGCCGCTGCGGTGGCGGCAGCAGCAGCCACCAGTATGATGCAGACAAGGGACCATCACTCTTACGCCACACATCACCCTGCTACACCCATTGACTTGCACGTGCCTCAAGCTTTCCCTTATTACCGGTGAGTTCCAACCCTATTTCCAATTCAATTTCCATCTCTAATTATTCATTACTTTAAAAAACCATAGACTGGACACCATAACAATAAATTGGAAATTCCATAAACATAACCTCAAAAATCATCTGTGATCATCTCCAATAAATAAACACAATACTAGATGAAAATTTTGTCATCGACACAATTTAGCACTTATATATAAATTATTTCACCATAATATTGTGTTCGAAAAATGTCATTAATTTAAACTAAATTACATCCAACCTACAGATGCCTGGAAAGTTGATATACCAAATACCTGAAAATGTGTATAAAAAAAGTCCTAAGTCATATTTTAGGTATTTTATATATTTTTGTATTCATATAACAATCTGCAATCTAATAAGAAATACAAACAGGTATACCTATCACAATAATGTATAAGGTATCTCAACACAATAAAATTAACACGTGATTTTAAATTTCCCAAAAACCTTAAAATTAGGCACCGCCTAATACATATTTTTATAAATATATATATATATATATATATATATATATATATAAATTTGTTCAAAAATATTCATATTTTTGGATAAATTTGAATGTAAGTAGTTACATTTAATAAAAAATTTACTATTTTATCTATAATATCCAGGTTTATTCAACTAAACTAATTTAAACTCTTCTAAAACCTAGATAAACTTATAATACGAGTAGCAGTCATTATGCGACTTTTAAACGTAGGGCTTTTACAAATTCTCACTGTAAGTAATCTAATTAATTTTCATTTAAGAATTCTTCTACTTATTTTAAAGTCTTTCGGTTCCATTATATTTTTCCCATATATTTCGATATGAATAAAGGGTTTGGAATAGAGGATGACAGATGTTTTGTGGTTAGTCGGTTTTTGAGCAGAACATTTTCATTGCCTACCTAAGTTATCTTTTATGAAAGACCATAATAACCATGGTGTGAGTAGCCACCTGTTGATCATTTGCATTTAGGGCTGACACGTGATATATTGTTAGTTGGGCACGTGCTGACCAGTTCAAATTGAATGGAGCTGATGCAACAATATTGTGGGAAATAGATAGGTATATTTCCTATACTAATAAAGCTGTATTTAAAATATTAATTATGAATCAAACACTGAAGAATAAGAGACTACCAGAATTATTAGCATTTTGCAAACTAAATAATATATATCTAATAAATTAACATTAAATTATCACTCCGAAAAATTATTTTATTTTTCAACATTTTGAAGTGACAATTTCTTGAGAAATATTAATGTTTCATTGTACTTTCATAATTATTTGACCAAAATATGATATGAAATGATTCACGAAGATAATTAAAAACAATTATATATTTTTATTATTTGTATATTTGTTTTTACGAAACAAACTAAATAATGCACATATAATATATATTACCATTTAAATAAAATATCACATACATAAACATTTATAAGTGCCAATTTCTTGAGAAATATGAATGTTTCTTTCTGATTTCTTAATTATTCAATCAAAATATGAAAATAAATTAATCAAGAAGATAATTAAAAAACAATTATACATATTCTTTCCTATTTCTCAAGATAACGGAGATATCAAACTTCGGAGTATAAGTTGATCCCTGTATGTATATTTTTATTTTCTGTTTGTGCTAAAGAGTTTCTCTGATCCTTCTGGTTAATTTCCGTTAATGAAATGCGAACTCCATTATATAACCATCTATAACAAAAAGTACTTGTTTATATCTATTTATATTCAAATGAAGTTAGAATCCCTCTTCATTGGCACTAAATAAAAAATCCACCAAAGTATGATTTATACATAAGTAGTCCCTTTGACAGCTAAGGTCGTGTTTAAGGGCTTTATAAGAGAGGCGCGGTTGCGATAGCGTATTCATGAGGTGAATCAAGAGAAGTAAAGAAAGCACTTTGATTTTTACCCCCGCCGCAAATATAATATGAATATAGTTATACCTATCTAAGTGGGTCCCGTGTTAGGGTCTTTTTAAAATGCATAACATCAACTCCGGTCTTGCCAAGCTGAGACGACAAAATTAATGTCTAAGTTCTTAAATCTGGAAGGTAAGGGTACAAAAATGGCTTGTTTTTATGTTCCCTTGTAAAACTTAGTTCGCCCAAAATATTCCAAAAACTATTTTTCAAACTAACTAGATTTAAGTATATTTTCGTGACTAATACTAAAAATTATAGTTAAAAACTCTTCAAAAAATAAAAATAATGAATTATATAGAAAATAAAAAACATTATTTACATATTATTTGAAAATGAATATATTTGTGTTTCCTCAAAAAAACATTGTCTAAAAAAATTCAAAATTCACGTACACATTACAAAAGAGCACAAAAATTGGTGTAGAATAATATCTTATATCAACCCTTAAATTCATATTTAAATTCAAATTTAATAACAAAATGTTCACGGTTTTTTTACGATCTATGTAGAATGTTGTTTTGAGGACACACGAATTAATACGAATTTGTATTTTTTTCTGTCTAGTTTATTCTAATCAAAGGAGAATATGGTTAGGTGCCAAATATAACAAACATACAGGGTGATAATGATGATTAAGAACTACTTTAATGACCTCTATTCATGATTACCGTATTTCCGTTTTCCAATAAATTAAAATCTGTTTATACCGATTAATCATTATTCATAACCGTAACACAAAAAAAAATGTTTGGCAATCAGCCCGAGGCAGAAGTCAACCAAAACAGACCGACTACCGGAGTATATTTAATCCGGCGCTATCTACGATCTCTTGAGATTGAACGTGAAGTGCAAGAGAGGAAGCTGCAAAAGCTTTGAGGGAACTGGCAAATAATCGTCAAGAGAATCTAGTCAATAGACTATGCATATCAATAGAGCTTGTTCGATCTTTTCCCCGAACATCATAGTCGCGTTGCTTAAAATGAAAAACCAAAAGTTTCAAGACTTACCAAAATAAGTAAGATAAAATGGAAAACTTTGTAAAACTAGGGACTACCAATCCGTGGCGCTGGACATTAACCTGGAATAAAAGATTTCGGATTATAGGTATTATTCGTATTATTAAAATATAATTAAACAAAATCCAACAATAATCCAAGTACCTCCAATAAATTTAATACCCCTGATTATATAACCCGTTTTAAAATATCCCATATGGGTATTTTGCATTGCAACCTTGTATTAATAAGTCACATAGTATATTATTATCTTTGGTGTTTGACATCGTTTAAGTTTACTGAATGTACTGTCAACAAACGTCAAATTAATATTAATTTTAAAATATCGAAGAGAAACATCACGTTTTCGATTTTTATTTTCTATATACTATTCATGAATATCCCTCTTGCTGTTAGTATAATAAGCATATGCTAACACTATTCGTGGTGTATATGTAAGCAAGAATAAAGAGTAATCCTAGATTTAACAGGTTAAAGCTGAGTCTAACCCATTTCAGTCGGTTGAATTAAGAAAAGGTTCAAATTTTCAATCTACAACCGGCTAAAGCTGGATCTAACCAATCCTAGTTGGTTAGTTTTTGTTTGGTTAGGTTAGGTTAGGTTAGGTTGAGTTAGGTTTTAGTTAGTTTTAGTCGGTTACAGGTGGAAGTGTTGGGAACCCTAAAACTAGCTAAAACCTAACCCTATTCTAAAGCAACCAACTAGGATTGGTTAGACTAATTTTCAGTTGGTTAGCTCGAAAAGTTCCAATGGTTCAACCTTTAATCAGCTAAAGCTGATTTTAAACCTATAGGTTCTTGCTTTAACCGTAACATATACAGATTCGACCTGAGTATTTGTAGTCATACACTAATCCATGTGAGTGATAAAAATCGCGTTATGAAAGAGAGCGAATGTATTACTAATATCTTGAAGTAGGGATACATCGAGGTGGGAACATCATTCCATTCAATTCGATAGTAACGTTCCAGTTGTGGTCGTACCCCTAGTTCGGTCAAGAGGGGATACATCGTTGCTCCCTGCTTAAAATATCGCCTATGTCAATTTAGGTACTTTATGAAACTGTATATCCCTAGCAATTTTCAATGGGGCGTGGCTTGTAGTTTCGTTGTAAATCACAAATTTGCACTGAAGATCATTCAAATTAGCTAAATTATACGAAAGTTGTATGATTGATTGTGTCGGGATCTGTATATAAAAATGACAAATTATATGATGTTTATATATATACTTATTGTGAAATTAATTTATTATAAATTGAGAACGACTTTAAATATTTTCCACTTATCGTTTTTTGATTGTCTAAATAAAAAAAATTAATTGTAATTTGTTTTTGAAAAACTAGAACTTATGCACTTGTTGCTTAAATAACTATTCAGATTTTAATGTAAAATGTCAAAAATCCATAAAAATTTTGTTGTAAGGAGCTTGACTATATACCGTGGATGTATTCGGGCAAAAGTGTTAGATATCGGACAATCGGAAAAAGCTGTATTAAACCGTTCTCTTCTTTTGGTGTGCTTTTGTTGGTGTCTAATAGAGTGAGCATCGGTATCAGGGTCTCATGGAACGACTGTTATATCACCTCCCTCTGACATTGACAGCAATATCCGGATACACGTCAATAGAAGGAAATTGTGCAATACAAACAATTGCAATGTCCATTCGTCAATGTTCACATAGGATTTATCTTGACTAGTATTTATGGTGTTGTTAATTTTGCGAAAATATTTACTTATTACATGTTGTTCAAAAATTTACTATGTATCGTCCTGAGTTAAATCCGTAGTCTTGAATTGGAAATCAACAAAAATAATCTGATAAAAAAATCTGTAAAGAACCAAAGGGAATGTATTACTTTTGAATAAATATATAAAATTACCATAATTTTACTTTCGGAATTACTTCAAAAGCTAAGCTAATACAATTTGTTCTCTTTTTATTGCAAATATTGTATCGACAAGCAATTAGATCGTAGGAATTGCTTTAGATTCGGAATTTTTGTTGAAGTAACGTCAGGTAGTTCGAATTTTCTGGTATAAAATCGAAGAAAAAATGTTAAAAATGTGCTCTGTAGGCCTGCGAATGAGTCTTTTCGTAATTTTCCTTCGAAATAATTTCGTGCTAAGCATTTTAAGACAGAGGGTTCAACCAGGGCCGGAGCAGCAGCATTTGGTAATATCGGAATAAGAATTAAAAAGTTTATTATTTTAACTATTAAACAATGTGACAATTATTTCTATGGAACGAGAATTTAAGAAGTGTAAACACATATTTTATTTTCATATTTTTTTTATTAAAATTTATTAAAACACATTATTGTAGTCACATACAGGCACTTTTTTCATAAACGCCAGGCTTAGACCATATTAACTTTGGTTCTTTTTACTGATTATTTTTGGTACATTTGTATTACATAGGTGCTGAATTGATTTAACGTTGTTTTGCTTCAAGAGCATGGACTACAATGTTGCTTCTAATATATTCCTGATTACTTGTTTTGATTTATTTAAATGTGATACTACCATTTGTAAGATGCTGCATGTGTACTTTTGTAAAGTTGTGACCAGACTATTTAGGCACATACCAAGAACGCCGAAATGGACTTTTTTTTTTAATCAGTTTGTCTATAGACCCGACTCTGTGTTTCTGAGCTGGCTCTGGTCCAGACCAAAGTGTATAAGAGGTTAATGTCTTTACGGGCTGCGAAGGGGACAATCAGAAATTTGCAAGTCTGATTTTTTTCAGTAGGGGCATGTTACTTGATTATTCTTTAAAACAGTAGATCTTTTACTCCCTTACCCTCACGAGTTGTACAAGTCATTGAGTCAAAAGTCCTTACGTTAATTTGTGAGTGTCGCAACAGCTTGTACTATGAATTTATTTTCTACACCCCTCGTGCTTTCTTTTCTTCGAACGCTTAGTTTTAATAGTTATTTATGGATGAATTTTAAACATAATCTTAGAACACATATTATTTCAACATAGGTACCTTTTTTAAAATATTTAAAATTCTAATAAATGTTGATTATTTTTTATTACACTATGGCTAAACTGTACATTAATTATTCTGAAAGTATAAATTATTAAATACATAACGATCTATTGCAAATAGATTACAAAATAATTTGATGCAATAAATTGAATTGATTAATTGATTATGAAGTGAACTACTTGCTCACGTCTTATATATTCATTATGTTATTATAAGTCATCTGTGACGTTTACTTCTGTCATACCAATTAGCAGTTTGAATAGATTTATAATAAATTTTATTAAGCGTAAAACTATAATAGCAATCATCCTATGAATTTCTATTAATTTAGTATAGAAATAATAAAAAAATAAAATGTTTTTATTGTGTATACTTGATGTCAAAATAATGTCAGAATTTATTAACTTTTTTCTAAAGACCATTATAGAGGGGCCATATAAATAAGAAGCGTATAAAAAATTATTACAATTAATATATGTTAGAAGTGTATTCAATACAGTCAGTGAATAGTGTTCTTGACACAAGGAAATTATGTCGACTAAAAACGGGATAACATACTCCTCCTCCTTCTTTTAGAATTTTTAATAAATATTTAGAGAAGGTGTCATTGGATCAAATGTATTTTTTTTTCTTAAAAATGTAACCTATTTTTAAAAGACAAACTACCACTGGTTTCAGGTCAATCTGTAGAAAAAAAGATAAAAGGGATATCGAACTTCACCGCACTGTTGGGGCACCCTGTATATTTCGCCAAAACCATTAGTATCACTGATTTTAAGTAACAATGTTTTTTTTTTCATAGAACCAAATTTTACATATTTATCTAACGGTATAACCAAAATTACAAGGTGAAATAATTAAAAAATTATAACAACACAAATAATATCAATTAAAGTCTATCAGAAAGAAACATACGAGTATTATGACTTTATTTTAACCTCGACAAAACACCTCTCTAATACCTATTGACTGAAGTCCTGTGACACCCTGTATATAAACATATTTTAAAAGAGATGAATCTTGTTACAGCAGTGGTGCAATAATTCAAGTTTGATTTAACATTTTATTGCCACGTGTATACGTTCTTCTTAATAAATTTCCATTGGACACGCTACTGCGTGGACAAGTTAAGGAAAACCATCTTCTGGAGGCAAATACAGAGATCGCAACTTTTGCCGCTATACTCTGGTCTGGCTGACAAAACATGAAATTTCAATTAAGGACACTCCAATAATGATGCTGCAGATTTATAGCAGGTGTCTAAATTATTATGTCCAGAGGGTGGGTAACACGCAAAGGCTAAATGATTACTTGCATGATTTAATACTCATTTAGTATCACCATGCAATTGCGATGTTTTCTTTAAGGAGCGTAGATGTGGGTATTTTTTAATCCTGTACGTCGTAATAGCACAATCAAATTAATGTACCAACAAATTACTTAAATGAGGGCTTACTCATTTTAAAATGAATATTTGTAGGAGATTAAACGCTTTTCGGTTTGTTTAATTTCTTTAAAGCAGTAATAACTCCTGATATAGGTAAGGCATTTACATAAAAATCCATTAAATGTGTTTTTTAAAACAACCGGTTATTATAATGTCTGTATATCACTTTAAACAATTTAGAATAATACGTGGCGTAAGTTAATTTTATAAACAAAGCACATTTATACAAGTAGTTAATTGGAAAATGACTTTTTTAAATAGTGCAAATACCATTTAATCACACATAAGAAAATTTGTTATGAGTAAGATAGTGATGGAATTTAATAGAAGTTCGCAAACACATAGATTGGTGGCTTGATACCTTGACAAAATCCACTAAAAAAAAGTTAATCTACTTTTCCTCCGCAACACAAAAAAGAGAAAAGTGTAAATACATCAACCATAACAAAAGAAGTTCACATCGAAGGAATAGGAAAAAATCAACCCGAGATAGATAAGACGGTAACCGCTGTAATTAGATAAAATGTGAACCGCAGAAACACCATAAAAATATTTCTATTTTCACGAGCCGGTGACCAGATGTCTAAATATTTGAACACTGAGTGTGTAAACTTGAAAGAGAGTAAGTGCATTACCCTTAGATGGTCCAGCAAAGTCAAGATTACGTTTACGAGAATTCTTAAAATTTAAATAAATGAAACTACAGAGTGTCCGAGGTATATAATATAATTTCTGTGTTATAACTTAAATGTTACAACTGGTATTTGGAGTACCATGATCCCTCTAATAAGGTAGATGTTTGTATTTATTCCGCCAAAGGTATCGATTTTTGCCAAAGGTAATGAAATTTAAATCATTACTCAATTTTCTTTTAGCTCATTTTCTACCTATATATTTGTTTTTATTATGTTTTATTTTAATAATAAACTATTTATTCGTCGAGCGAACGCCTTACACATATAGAATTCAATAAAGGTAAAGGACACTTTAAAACAAATATTAAATAAATTTATTACTAACATAAACTGTGAAATAAATTGTATTCACACTCTTGTTTGGTTATATTTTTAGAGGGTGTATGTTAAATTTTATTAGTGAATTATAGTATTTTTTTTTAATTATATGAACGAAAAAAACTTATGAACTTGTGAAATTGTATATGGTAAAGTGTTGAAAAAAAATAATTTAGTATATTATTATTATTACAACTAAAATGATAAAGGGCTACCAATTATTAATAAAAGATCATTATTTGTAAATGCAACCAAAATTTGACAAATATACATTATTATTTGAGAGAATGAATTGATGAAATCAATCTGTATTAATGAAACCAAAAGTGCTATCTTTGAATAATTTTTGTTAAAATCTCACATTATATCTTAGATTTGACATATCATTAAAATTTAATCAAACAACGTTATAATAAACAGAATTTAAAGATTTCTTGTGATGTCACATGAGATAATAGATAATAATAATTTGTGATGTTTTATCATTTAGGACCTAATAATGCTTCAGTGATCTATTTAATCAGAAAAATTGATGAATTAACTCATTTGTTACATGTTCTTGCTGTTTTTAATTAGTATTTGTATCAAAATGTATGTAAAAATTATAAATTTGTGGCATCATGCCATTCATAACATTTCAAATAAATTAATATATTAAGAAAAGTGGGAAGATTCAGATTTGAAAAGAAAGTATAAAGTTTCATAATACATAATTATTCTAAGCGAATACATGTTCAATTATTGAATGGTATTATAGGAAACATTTCATAAAACTAGAGTTACAAAAATCCATGGAAAAATTTGACTGCTAAGCGTAAACTTCGTTTGAAAAACATACAAAACTCATAACTTACTTTGATTAATAAGTAATTTATCGATATGTCTGTCCAATTACAGAATCTCACGTTTGACATGTAATATAAAAATTTGTGATAAAAACATAAAATTGTGTACACTAACAAAAAATTTTGTATAGTGAAAAGTGTTGTCCCTCCCTTTGTAGTGAGAATAATCAATATTTTCCTGGACTTTAACACAAATACGACTTGATTATAGAATAAAATACATTATATTTCAATATCCAAGTTACTACAATAGATAATTTTGAATTTAATATGGAATTTTATTACAAACTTTTGCAGCAATTATGAAGGAATTTCCCAGTATTAGAGTGATTACACTTCCAAAAGTAAAGTTGCAAGTAATCATTTATAAATTATCAAGGAAGAATAAGAAAGTCCATATGAAAAAAAATCTTCACATTGAAAGAGTTATGAGTATAAGATCTGGGCAGTAACATTGTTCTTAGATTTCACAAAGATATATGTCTCCATGAAGAAAAGGAGAATGTTTCCAATAGTGAACCACTGAATTGAAAATAAAAAGTAATAGGGAGGAAGAAAACAAAAGATAACAGAAGATTATGTTAGAAGTAACGAAGAATATTAAAAATATATAGAGAATTGAAGAACTCAAGGAACCCGTATTTAGAAAAAAACGAAAATCTTGAAAAAGTAAAGACAGATCTATTTTCTTGTTTTAATCAATATTTCATTATTTTCACAATTTCCTAAAAATAATAAAAAACAAAATGGTTTCTAATAATTTTTTAGAAAAAGTTCATTTTTTAGCTATTTCTTTGTGTTTATTAAGATTGTTTGGGACACCTTATAAAAGTGTCATACACGTTGGTGCTGAAAGAGTTCTGAGAGAGGTCAGAAGTGAAGGTCCCGGACGCAGTTCTCATGCTGGTGAGTCCTTAAATGCGTAACATGATGACCCGGCCATGTTTGTAATATGCGATACTTACTTAAATTAAATCTCTTAATTGCGTGAAAATTGTCAAAAATTAAGGAACTTGCGACAAATAATTTTGATTCATGTTATGAGTTACCTAGATAAAAAAGTATCCAAATTTCTTTTCTCTATCATTTAAAAATACATATGTTGCCATGAGTAGAGTGACTGATGTCAGGTTAAAACCCTAAAAGAGACCAAAAAATTGATGGCTCTAACATATTGTATTCAATTATAAACTCCTGGACAAAATTAACGCACCACTCATATTTTTCTCAATAATCTTTATTTATTGTTAACTTAGTGTACGACAAGTAGGCTATGGACCTTGTTTGACACTGACAGATGTTATTTAAACTAGCTAGTGTCACATAATACCTTGTTTTGACAGTAATTCATATTAAACTTCGTTTTAGAGTAAATCTGTGTTAATTTTTATTTAAAAAGTGTTGATTAAAACAAAATTTCTGTAAGAAGCAAGCGTTTGTTTGTAATTGTTTTTATCATATGCATGTTTTGAAGTTCATTTGCGAGTAAAACAAGTAAGAAAAATGAACCGCCAAAGAAATTTGTCAATAGAGGAGGCAGTGCGAGCATCGACTCTTCTGGATGAAGGATATTCAATGCGACATGTTGCTGGTTTATTAGGAAGACATCATTCCAGTATCAGTCGCGTAGTGAGACGTCATAATGAAACAGGCTCGTACCTTCGAAGACCAGGACAAGGGCGAAAACGTTGCACTAATCAAATTGATGATCGTTTTTTGAGACAACGTGCTCTCAGAGACAGGAGAGTTACCAGCAATCTGTTAAAAAATGAATTAGCGGATGTTCGCAACGTCGCTATATCATCTCGAACGGTTAGAAGACGTTTACATGAAGCAGAATTGAGCAATAGAAGACCAGCCAAAAAGCCCTTGCTTACCAGAGAACACAAAGTTCAGAGATTGAATTTTGCAAGACTACATCAGAATTGGACCATCAATGATTGGAAACGGGTTATGTTCTCCGATGAAACCAGAGTTAGCCAGATGGACGTGAGCGTGTCTGGCGAAGACGAGGAGAAAGGTTTGCTAGCTGTAATATCTCTCCTAAAATACCTTTTGGTGGTGGCTCTAAAATGTTTTGGGGAGGAATTTGCTTCGATGCTCGTACGGAATTAGTCCCTATACGTACGAGGTCTATGAATGCCCAATATTACTTAGACAACATTATTGTCGAACATGTAATGCCTTTTGCTCCATTTGTTGGGCCTAATTTTTTATTCATGCAGGACAACGCTCGTCCCCACGTGGCAAGACAGGTTATTGGTTACCTAAATGATGTTAATATCCCTTTATTAGAGTGGCCACCTAACAGTCCGGACATGAATCCTATAGAGCATCTATGGGACTATCTCAAAAAGAAGATTCGAAGTCTTAGACCTCCTGTTGTTAATCACAACCAACTTATAGAGGCCGTTATTGAAGAATGGGAGCCTATTCCGCAAGCGTTTGTTGAACATTTAATATCAAGCATGCCTCGACGCATGAATGTAGTAATAAGAAGTAGAGGAGGCCCTACACGGTATTAGGGTTCACCAAAATTCATTTATTGTGTTTCACATATTCTTTTTTCTTTTTTCAATTTGAAAACATGATAGCTTAATTATGCATTTTCAGCAAAAACAAATTTTTAAAGAAAAAATAAGGCAAATTAAGGTCATGTTAAGGTAATATTCGACTAATTTTTAGGTATTCATTATTGTTTCAATTTAACTAAGTTTTATTTTGTGTTTATATTGTAAATATTTAGAATAATTAAAGTGGTGCGTTAATTTTGTCCAGGAGTTTATATAAAAATCCTGTCCAATTATAGTTATAAATTTTGATAATAAGATTTTAATATAGTTCTTTTATACAGTACTGGAAGAAAAATTAATATTTCAACTGCAAAAATTATTTTTAATGCATTTCCACAACTACTTTTTGTATACAGAAATAAAAATAATCAATTATGAAAATAAGTAAAATAGGTAAGTATATACAGTATGGTCCAAATGAAAGGAATAAATTCATTATTTCGTAAATCGGCGATTTTAGGGGAAAATCCTGAAACCTATGGATTTTTATTTTTATATGGGCGCTTCGTCAGATTACCTCTTTATTTTTGACGTCATCTCTGTGAGAGTAATGACGTCATCAATAAAAATTTTAAATAGAAAGTGGGTATTGCAATACATCAATTGAAAGGATTTTTAAATAGCTATTCACCCGTATCAATTGTCTAAGTATTATTGTCAAAAGTAGTATTAATGACATTCGAACAGATTTCTTAATTTATTAAGTATTGTTATGATGTATTTATTGATACCCAAAAATAAATTTTGTAAAGGTCGTCACTGACAATGAAAATATATCTAAATTACTTTTTATCTTTTTTTTTTAAACTAGTTACCTTATCAAAATTCCTTTATTGACATGCAACATAATGGTTATTGTCAAGTGGTTAGTGATATTGTAGTAGAAGAAATCAAAAACTTTTTGACTTTTTATCAACATGAAGCTGACTGAAACGGAAAGAATTGAAATTCTAAAATTAATTGGTTGTGGAGATAAAACACGTAAGCAGAAAGAAGTATATACGTTATTCAATAATAAATATCTCTACCGAGAACCAAATACACAGTTCACAGTAAGCAAAATTGAGAAAAAAATTAGAGAAACGGGTCATGTAAAAAGACCTCCTTAAAGGCAGGAGAAAACAAATATTTGAAAACAAGAAACTAGACGTTCTTCTAGCCTTTGAAGATAATCTCCATACCAGTTTACATCAAGTAGCGTTAGACAATGAGGTTGGCCATGAAACAGTTCTTAGAACGTTAAAAAGGAGAAGTAGCATCCCTATAAAGTATATTTAGTGCAGGAACTTATGGAAGAAGATAGATTAGTTGAATGTGAAATTCTAATGGAAAACAATAACAGACACTTGATGTTTTTAAAAAAAGTTATTTTTCTCCTAAACGGTCATGTGAATCGTCAGACTTTCCGGTATTGGGCTACAGAAAATCCACACTGGATGCAGGGATACAGTACTCAATACCCAGATAAAGTGAATTTTTGGATGGGAATAATAGATAATAGGATTATATGATCATACTTTGTCGAAAAAACCTTAACAGGTCCTCGATATTTACAATTTCTGCTGAACTCCCAGAATTAAACAGGTTGTTCCAAAACAGAAATGATTTGTGGCTGCAACAAGATGGTGATAAACTACTTAGACAACGTATTCCCAAATCGGTGGATAGGTCGAAGAGGAGCAATTGAGTGGCTACCGAGGTCACCTGATTTCACTCCTCTCGATTTCTTTTTATGGGCATACTTGAAAAGTAAAGTGTACATAAATAGACCACAAACTATTAATGAAGTCAAAAAACGGATACGCATTGAGATTGTCCGGATAAGTCCGGAAGTTATAGGGAAAGTTCAAGAAGAGTTCCCTGCTCGTTTTTCGCATTATATTTTAGCTGAAGGTAAACAATTTGAGCACTCGCTTTAAATTTGGTTGTACTTAATTATAATATTTATTGTAACATTAAAAATTTAATAAATCATTTTTTTGATAACATACAAAATTAATTACTTAGACATGTAGATATTGGCGAATAGATATTTAAAAGGCCTTTCAATTGATGTATTGCAAGACCCACTTTTCTATTTAAAAATGTTATTGATGATGTCATCACGCTCACAGAGATGACGTCAAAAATAAAAAGGTGATCTGGCGAAGCGCCCATTTAAAAATAAATATCGACGGGTTTCAGGATTTTCCCCTAAAATCGCTGATTTATGATATAATGAATTTATTCCTTTCATTTGGACCATACTGTATATGCAAATATATGAAAAGAATTTAATAACAGAACAATGTGAATAAAATAAAACTGTTAATATTTGAATATTACATATATAAAACAAATATAGAATAAATGAAGAGTAACAAAAGTTACGTGTTGGTGCGTACACACTTTGTGGTGAAAGAAAAAGCCAAATTTGTATTATAAGTATGTAAAGATTCTTTAATGAAGATTAGAGTTAAAGAAATTTATTGAGAAACTTGAGAAAGATATAAATTTCTTTAACTCTAATCTTCATTAAAGAATCTTTACACACTTATAATACAAATTTGGCTTTTTCTTTCAAATATAGAATAACTGAAAGTTGTGATATACATACATTTGAATTTAAAATATTTGCTGATTAATTATAATGTAATTTTGATTGTGGATACAATAGATAAGACTTATTGTTCAATTACAAATACTGAATTTTATATATTCGAATAAATTTTCTTACCGCATTTTTTATTGACTGACCATAATTTTTTTTCCAGTAAAAAAATATAAAGGCCTAACCGCAACAGATTTACAATTTATTTAATAAAGTATCACGGTCTGTACAACACCAGTCATTTTGTGAAATCTTGTAAATAACAACATCCGTTTATATTTTCTTATTGAATTTACTTATTATTTCATGCATGAAAGTTTTTTCATTTAACCAACAAACTAGGTAACTACAGATTACTCTCCATAGGCCCAACCTTTCAATATATTATAATAATGATATTTTCAAATAACTACATAAAAAAAGAGAAACTTAGAATGTAAAAATATAATATAAAGTAATAACAAAGTGCTGTATTTTAAGAAAAAAATCTTATATTAAAGAATAAAACTAATTAAATGTAACAGAACATACAAAATAGGCAAAGTAACAAAAAATCATAAATATATTAAGATCCCTAGAATAATAACACTGATAAGAAAAAAATCATAGAATCAATACCAAATATTTTTATATATAATGCTAGTTAGCATATTTTATTCCCTGGAACTGGAACCATCCATATAATAATAATAATAACCCTTTATTCACATAAGAAATAAAATTACATTTAAATATAGAGTTAAAAAATAATTAAATTGAAAAAGAATTGCGAATTGCTATACTGAACAGATGCTATTTACATGTATGAGGTACCTTTCAGTGGTAAAAAATTTAGAACTAGTAGACACAAAGCTGGTTAAAGTAGACTGATTTAATTAAAGTACAAATGTTTAGAATTCGGCAGTCACTACATATCGGATACAGCCTTCGGTAATATTTTATACAGTGTTCGGTTAGTAAATGAGTCAAGAATCTTAACGATCCTTCTGTCAACTCACGGAAAGTAGAGTACAAAGTGGTTTTACAAAAGAACATAAGATCCAAAATCAAGTATTTACGTCAAAGCAAAAAAGCAAAAAGACAAATGAAATGAAAACAGTTAGAAAAAGAAATCAATGAAGCGACCAAAAAAGCATTTTATACTAACACGACTAATCAAGTAAAAACCAAAAATATGCTTTCCAGAAAATTAAAATGAGATGAAGGTATGGGAAAATATTAAGTCCACTGTTGATTATTACGTATTCTAGAGCCCCTTAATACAGTCGGTTAGTATAATGCTAATTGATAATAGAGGTAAACCAAAAAAAACTGTTTTTAGTAAAGAAAAAAATAAATAAATAAATCGACATAACCAAACAACTACAAATAAGACGATACATGTGCTAATCATAATCAAAGGAAATAAAGACTAACTTTTAAATCAAACGCTGAAGGGGGCAAGAAAAATAAAAACAGCATGCATATATGAGAAAATAAGATGGTTCGGACATTTATGTCTCAAGAATGAACGATGAAAAGAAATGAAGGGATTATAGCAGGTAGAAAAAAAATAAGGGAAGAAAAAATAACATTAACACTGCCAAAAAGAGCAAAAACAATTATCAAGTAAGAAAAAGATTGTAACTTTGTCTTAAACAGAGAGAAAATGTTGGGACCATATTGTGGTTACAATATTTATTTACAAGAAATCCACTAATAACTAAAATTGTAGACAACAATCTATAAAAATTGAATATTAAAATTATTTCTCAAGAAGTCCATGCTTCTGCTCATTTCGCGATAAAAGCATGACATTATTTAAAAACTGTTTATAACGATAAAATTTACTAAATCCTGTGTGAATCGATAGAAAATTAGGATAACGAATAACGGAGACATTCAATTACAACAGGAACATTGCAAAATGTAAGGGAAGAAACAAATAGTTTATGTTCGCATGGATTAAGTGACCCTAATACGCTGTATAGATATGAAAAGTATTTATTGTAACTTATTAAAATATTACACTACCTCTATTTGATTCAAATTACTTTATCTTATGCATTATACAAAGTTAAGGTTGTATTGTGGTTTCGTTATGACTAATTCTTAACAATTTAAACCACAGTTTACACTCCGCGAGATAAAATAAATAATTTTAAATGTCACTATAGTTCCATGCTTCACAAAGTAATTTTGGTTAAACACTTAATAATTTAAAAATAACAATTCAAAGTACTGTGTCTCTTCTAGTAACCTTAAGCATCAAAGTTTGGTAGAAAAAATAAACACGAATTTCCCATAAAACAAAAGCAACGGCAATGATGACACAAAATAAAGTGAAACGCGAATATTCCAACTCAGTGGCACTTTTTATGCCTGGAAGTTAAAACTGGGATGGTAATTCGTGTCATTTATATGTTTTGCAACACAATATTAGGTGTACAACCGTTTGATGCCGAAAATAATACAGGGGCGTTCCTTTAGGAACTATCTAATGACACAATTATTTCAGTGAAGAAAGATAAATGTATTTTTACTAGTAATTGATTAGATATGAGTAGAGAGGTGGATATTTTAATCAAAATTACAACCACTATAAACAGGCAAGAGTACAACATACCAGTACTTGTAGATTTCTAAGGGGAGAAAAGACAAAAATGTCCATTACATCATTGATTCATTACGTATTAAAATTCTATCTGATGTAAAGCTCCTGTACGATTCTAAGCGCCACGTATATAATAATATTAATTGAATGAATAACTTTAACGTGTGTTCTATTTGGTTCCTATTAAAATATCATTCATGTGAACCAATCGCCGCGATTTAAATATCACCTGGATATTTAACAAATCAATATCTTCAATTAGTAGTAAAATAATACTTGCATGAGATAATTCCTAATTTTTAATATTCGTGGAAATAATGAGTTTTATATGTGACTGCAATATTTTGCGCATTAAAACACGACTATATTTACTATATAATTTACTATATAACAAAGGCAAAATTGAGTTCTTTTTTGAAATATCTGAAAAAATGATAATTTTTCACATTTATTGCAATAACTTATTATACAAATCGAATAGATTAAAATTTTACAATTCCCTTGCCTAAGGCTATGGGACACGAGTAGAAATATTCGTATATGACATCTGTTTGCTATTGCCTCGCAGCTTCTGCATGCTGTTAAATTTCATTCGTATACTTCTCTGCTGCCGGGCTGGGGTGCAAAGTGTTACAAACTGTAATAAAACACGTTATTCCATAACAGTGCACATTTGCTTCCTAACAAAACGCGGAATTTTAATATATGGATTATTGTATGAGACGCACGTATCGGCGAATTCGCCTTTTAAATCATCCTCTAAGTACTTCTGATTGACAAGAACTTTTTCGATATAAATAGGCGATGAGTAGGTATATAGTAGTAAAAATTTTAAATACTAGATATCATAATCACATGTGTGATTTTGTTCTTGAAAAAGTTTGAATACTCATCAATTTAAAAAATGAACTTGGCAAATATAAAGATCTAGGATAGGATACAAATTTGTTTACATATTAAAATTTTACATATTTCTTTAAGTATCCGAAAAAATATTCAAACTTTAATGCCAGCAAAATTTCTAGTTTTTCTATATCCTAATAATAACAATTTCAGAAGCAATATTAACAGAAAGCCAAAATAATTCAAAGAAATACATATAAAGAGAATCCATATTTCAATAAATCTCGAACAAATAGATCGAAATCTTTCAGATTGAGTGTTTGTCTGCAAATACGACAAAACTGATTAAGAGATCACACTCTATGATTAAACTCCGCAGTGAGCAAAGCTGACACCAGTTCAATCTCGTTGTACTCATAGTTATTAACTAGTGATTGTTTGGTTAAGAAATAGAGCTTTAATGAAAGATAAACAGCAAAGAAAGTGATAATACACATCTTATTTCCACACCGCTCTATTCATAAATATATAAGTACTTAGGAACTGCCCTATTCAAGCACATGAATAATGCAATATGGATTTATAAGCCTACATCCAAAGGGTCTGACTTTTATACAAAATTAGAAACTTTAATTTTTTCATTAATTATTATAAAAAATTATAAATTCTGCACAACATTTCCGAATTAAAAGGGTTCAACATGTATATAACATTATTGACAACCACAGAAAGAAAGTTCAGGCGGCAAAAAAAATACTTGAAGATAACGGCGCAAACACAGGCAGGAAAAAATTACAAAAGGAAACAAATAGTTGATACGACCTGTAATGATATAGTAGAAAGAAAAAATAAGACTAACATAGTTAAAGCTAATAAAATGGAAGATAGGAACAAATAAGAAAGGTAAGAATATCAGTGAAATAGAAAAATAAATATCTAAGAAAAAAAAGAGCTTTTATAAAAAGTCGAAACGAATCCAACACGAGATTTAAGTGAAAAACAAAAGGAATAAAATACAATGAAGGAAAGCTGACGGAGTAAGAACACCAGTATCAACAAATGAGAAGATTATTTCAGGGAACTACTAACCGAGTCAAATAACGCATATAAAGACAAAGAACAAAGAGAAGAAAATAACCACGACAAAATAACGAAATAATCAGAAGAAGAAGTTAAAGGAATAATAAAGTCGAAATGGGAAGGCACCAGGAAAAGATGGAATAAACATAGAACTAATAAAGTATGGAGGAAGCGCAGTACATGAAAGAATATACCATTGATTAAGAAAATATGGAACAAGGAAAGGATGCCGGAAGAATGGAAAGTGGGCCAAATCGTCACTATACTCAAAAAAGGAGACCATGATTGCAAAAATTATAGAGACACCACACTGCTAAATATCGAATAGAAAATAATATCGATAATAATCCATAGAAGACTGGGTAAGCAGCACTAAAGATGTTCTGGGGCAATATCAATGCGGATTCGCTTAGAGTTAATCAACAACAGACGCAATACACACAGTCAGATTAGAAAAAGCGCATAAATACAGATTGGACATAGAAATGCTCTTCATCGAGTTTAAGCAGGTATTCGATTCTATCAACAGAAATAAACTAATGACAGCGTTAAAAGAAGCAAAGTTAAGAAGGTTAATCAAAATTACTATGGATGAAACATGGATTAGTATACTGACATAGAAAGGAAAAACCGACGAATTTTTTGTTAACAAAAAAGACAGGGATTTATTGCCAACAACACTAATAAAAATACAGCCAGTTAAATGGCTAGGATACGCATGGAGAGTAGGAGAGAAAAAGGTAACCTGCAACATATTGCAGTGGAGACCAGTGGGAGGAAGAAGACGTGGCAGACCGAGATCCAAATGGTTAAAAGAACTAGAGGAGGAACTTATCAGAGCCGGAATAACAAATTGGAAGTGGAAAATAGGAAATAGGACTCTTGTGATCATAGATAGCGCCACATTTCTCACACTGTACTATAGGTATTTCAGATGACGTGTAAAAAACTATTCAGGATAAGAAAGAAAATAGAATGGTGTGGTGTTCTTATTTTACCATTACCATAAAATTATAGATTATGAAACTACTTATGCACACTGAACTCAATTGTAATTGTAATTATATTCAAACTTTAATAGAGGGTGGAGGACTAGAAAAACAGTTCAAGGTGCCTTCAGGTAGTATCCGTAGAGTGCTAGATAAGTTTTGAGGTAGTACAACACCAATTGGAATACGTCAAATCTGACATCAGCGCCGGATAGTTTGACGTTTTTAAGGTATATATACTCAGAACACTTTGTTATTTGTCATTCGTGTTGTTCATCATGAAAGAGCATCCCGAGCCACCGTCTTTCGCTGGTTTTCCGAATTCAAACGTGGTCTTCATTTGCTCCCGGACGCATTTTATGAGGGATGTCAAAAATTGACTTTTGTGCCATAAAACTTGTGGTGACCAGCTATGGAGAGATAGCCATGTAACTTATCACGAGATTCAGACATACCTGGGCGTTAGTGTCATTTCAAAACATTCAATATTGCATGAACATTTGGTCGTCAAATAGATTTCTTCAAAAGACGTCTATAAAATCGGAACATATGACAAAAATCATGAGTTTATACGTATGAGCCCGAAACTAAATAGAAGTTGTATGGGTCTTTCAAGACGAGCTAAATTCAATAAAAGTGGTTCGCGCACGAAACACTTTGAAGCCTGTTTCTTCGGAAAAACCGAACATGTCGCCACCTTTAAAGTAATCTAGAATCGTTTATTGTGAATAGTATACAGGGTGGCCAAACGAAAACGAAACAGAGCCATTATAAGGAACTGCGTCAACGTTTTAAAAAAACGCAGAGACCCGTCGATTTAATATCAAAGAGGGACACTTTTTTCCGGTATTTTCGACTTCGCTGCTTACACCTTCAAGCGAGAGTAACAATCACCCCAAAATACTTAAATGGCATTAGGGGTCGAGTAAGGTACCATTTTAAAGCCCTTTCAATTCTCTTTACAACGGTCTTTAAATTTTAAAATTAGGCCTAATACTTTTTAATAAATTACATTTTAAATTTTAAATTATGTTTTGTTGTTTACTTACTTCTTAATTAAATTAAATGTTCAAATTGATGAAGGGGGGACAAATTTGATGACTGTGGAGGCCATTCAATGCTACCTCTTCTCCCAATCCAATGCCGTGGAAAATGTTGGTCTAAATACTGACGAACAATTAAAGCATAATGCCGAGGAGCACCGTCTTGTTGAAACATTAAATGATCTTCACTATACTGTTGGTAATCTTCAATAATATTGTCAATGTAGGGTCAATAGCATCCTCCAGTAATGAATCTGTGGACTGTGGATCGTTCGCTACTCGCGCACTCATTATTTCGCAAAATTGCAAACGGCGGCCATAATCATCCTCATTAAGTTCCTGCACTAAATGTATTTTATACTGATGGAATTTGTTTTTCTTCAAAATGGCTTGAATGCTAGTTCGATTGATCCCAGAGACAGATGCTAATTGCCTTGTACTTAACGTAGGATCTAGATGAACATGTCCCAAAACTGCAACTTCACTAGCTGTATTTACTACAGGCGGTCTATTTTCTCGTTTTTTATTAGCTATATTTCCAGTCTCTTGAAATTTTTTCACTAATTCTAGAACATACTTCCGACTGACCTGTTTATCTTGATATTTTTAATTATATAACTGAGCCGTTACATTTGCACACTTATTGTTCATAAAATAAAGCGAAATGATATCTACCCTTTCCGCAATGGAATAAACCATGGTATTTAATTTTCAAAAACACAATTAAACAAACCTTCGCTTCGATATACGAATCCTTCACGTTCTTTGTGTGTCCGTATCGTATCCATTTGTCCCAAGCAACACATTTAGTCTCGGGAACAGGTAGTATAGAAACCGGAACTTTATAAAAGTAAATGGTACAAACCTGTCACCTATTTTTTAACTTAAAAAGATTAATAACTTTCTGGTACTGAAAAGCTGTAGCAGCTACTTATTTGCTACTTAAATTGGCTACAACAAAGGCCCGCCACCTTGAAGACATTTTTAAATTCAGTGCAACTACTCTTCAAACTGCTTTTAAAACCGCTGCTACTTTGAAACGGCAAATTTCCGAGGCAGTTACTAGTTTGTGGAACTAAATTGTGACTTACAAGATGTGGTACTTCATAGTCCCAGATAGCGGTTCTAGGAACGTACCTGGTACAAACAAGGGGACCTAAGAGAAAAGAAACTTTAAGTAACATATATAGAACCCGGGTACGTCCCGGGAGTAGACTGTGTTTTCTTGAAAGTAGCCGCTTCTTACACATGCCACCATATAGTGAATTATACTTAAAATCGCTACTCTATGGTATCATTATCCTATTAAGTAACATCAAATTTTACAAAATGGCTTCCAAATCAATTCGAAAGAAAACGTCTTATAGATATTCATCTATTTTTTACAGAAAACTTAAAAAAATAACAAACGGCCAAGCGAAATTCGAAACAAAGACTGAATTGCAGAGTTCAAGTGAACATAACTTAACCTACAATGTCAATTATTAGTAGAAATAATCGATAATCGATAATATCGATACTTGGATAATGTATCGGACAAAAATATTGGTTGAATTTTAAGTTGCATGACTATATATTCGGATGTAATAGTTTGTAATTTCTTACACAAGTCATAGAACAAACTGAATAACACTTACAATATAATATCGATACCTAGAGTATCGATAATTTTAAGAATAATTTAAATATAGTTTCACTATCAAAACGTTTACATGTGAAGATCAATATAGAATAGAGCATAAATAAATTTAATTTTATTCTTCAAAATGTTCGAATATGTTAAATATTTAACTAGCCATTGGTTCAAATTTAAACTTTTGTAAATGTACTTTTAAAGTGGCAAATGGGACCTTGGTGGCGAAAACAATTCGTACTTAATTTTATTAGTATCTTTGTAGTAGCAAGGTAGAAACTGCTACCATATAGTTACATTAGGGTGGTTCCGATTGTTACTTTATCGTAGCGAATACTTTAAAAGACAAAACGGTTGGAATTTGCCATCTTATAGATGGCTAATATACCATAGAAGTAGCAAAAGGTACTTTGAGGTACATAGGTACCATTTCCGCCATTTAAAAAATTAAAATATGGAAACACACCATCATTTTTAAGTTCAAAAAGTGTTAATATAAATGCTATTTTCGATAAAATAACAAAAGAATCTTATTATACTTTCTCCAATTATACATTTATACTAATATAAAAAATACATATAAAAAAGAAGAAAATTTGTTATGATATTTTAAGTACATTTTATTTAATAAGTGTACATATTGAAGGCGCTTTTATTTTTTCAACCTAATTTTCAAAAATTTTCGATAAACTTTCATTCGTTTGTAAATTTTGTATCCGATATGAACAACACATAAATTATATAGATATTATCAATTACCGCCATATTAAGTATAAGTTTAGAAGAATGATGTTATGGAAACCTTAGAGAATGGAATAACAAGTTAAGTTGAGATAAAAGTATTATTCAGAAATATGAGAAACAAAGACAACAAACATAGAAAATATCGGAAGTCAATGCTACTACACGGGAACTACCCTGGAATGTTCTTACAACGTAGCCGTGAGGTTCCATGAAGTTGTAGGGACTGTAGCCGGAACGTAGCAAATACGACTTGGCTACGTGACATTTGTTCCCCACTTTGGTACCAGGAACGGACTTAATCCGTTCCTATGACTTAGTGGCAACTAAGGCAAACCACTATGGAGTGACATATTTAGTCGCTACCACGTAGCAGGTACTAAATGTGTTGCTTGGGGTCTTTTACAAATGTGATAAAAAAATTACAAAAACGATGCAAAGCAAGAAAATCCACATTTAAACCATTGGCGTACTCAACTACCCATGTGTCATTTTCACTATTTTGACAAAATTGAAAAAAATTCCAATTTTAAAAACTCTTATTAAAAACTAAACAGTACATAATTTAAATTTTAAAATGTAATTTTTTAAAAAGTATCAGGCCAAATTTTAAAATTTAAAGACTGTTATAAAGAGAATTGAAGGGGCTTTAAAACGATGCCTTACTTGACCCCTAATGCCATTTAAATATTTTGGGGTGATTGTTACCCTCGCTTAGAGATGTAAGCAGTGAATTCGAAAATACCGGAAAAAAGTGTTCCCCTTTGATCAAAAATCGACGGGTCTCTCCATTTTTCTAAACCTTGACGCAGTTCCTGAAAATGGCTCTGTTTCGTTTTCGTTTGGCCACCCTGTATAACCATTTGTTTTTCAGAGATATTTGGAAAATTGAGAAAAACGAACTGCCAAATCAAAATCATTCTACATCAAGACAGTGTGAGGCCCTACACATAGCGTTAAACAAATGACTATTTGCGCGCTCCAAACTGATGGGTCGTCCGACGTACAGTCCTGATTTAGCCCCCAATGACTTTTTTTATTCCCGCGTATTAAAAATAAATTGCGTGGTCAACGTTTTTTGCCATCTGAAGGAGTGATTGATGTGTTCAAATCGCATAATTTAAACCCATTTTCGCTACAAATATTTGTTTTTACTTGTTTATCTTAAAACATATTTAGGTGCCCTACATAATGAAGTAATGTTAATGAGTTTGTGATTTGATACTTCACACTATCTATCTTAGTAATTCTTCGTATAAATTTTCTCCGCATTCGTAAAAAAAGTAATAAACACTACATACATAATTAACTGTAAAACATGATTCAAGTGTAAAACGTATTAACGATACGGTACAAATCTTAAGATAAAAGATAAAACGTAAATATCTTGAAAGAAGCATAGAGCGTTCGGATGTCGGTAGCAGGAGGCTCATCATATTGTCATTACTCCTACGACTAGGCCTTAGGTCCGTGCAAGCATGCAAGATCAGAAATATCAGGAATAGGAAAGGTCTCTCTCATTTATAATTCGGGACGAGTAGGGACCGTTACCACCACATGCCCACTGATAACTTTACGAGGAGCACCACTTTAAACCACATGTTACACTTTGGATTGCTGCTTTATGCCCACTACATGACATCAAGCTCACCCCTTTACCCCTACAACCCTCTTTTCACCGTACACTATTCACTTTGAATATCACTACTATTTGAAAGTAATTCTTCCGGCCACGTCCTTGTTATAAATTGAAACTTGGAAGCTACAATTTTATTACGTTTACTCAATTCCATTAAATATAAGTTTTATTTTTCAAGGAAATTGAAACTTTAGACAATTTAAGATATTTAGAAGATTTTAGAAATATTTTCATACTCGTCAGGAGTTCCAAACAAGAATAATGATTTTTAGATTACCTAACATAAATAACTAAAAATTCAGTGAAATATAGAATTAATATTAGGGCCAATGAAAATAGCAAGAATAAAAATAATAAATTTGAAAAATTGTAACAGGCGGAAGTCTAATAAAAATTGGGGGCGAAAAACTGCAAGAGAGAATTTAACAAATAATATTAGATAAATGGTAATTAGGACAAATAGTTACGATATGTAAAAAATACGAAAATAAAACTGCTAAATATGGAATACGTTGTAATTTAATAAGTATTAGAAAACAATTTGAACAATAATTTTAGGATAAGATCAGAGTGTATTCAACAAATTAGGAAAAATAAGAATAGGCACAATAAACAAATAATGAAAAAAAAAATGAATATGAAATTGAAATGTAAATTGTAGTATAAACCAGGTGTAAATAAATAGTATATTGAGAAGATCAATAAACATGACTACAAAAATATTGAAAGCAAAATAAAAATGCTAAAAGGTTGGGAAAAAATAACTTTGAAATCAATAAATGGAATAATAGAAGGAAAAAAATAAACCAATGATATGATATAGCAATAACAACAAAGTCAATGAAAAAGGTAAAAATTAAGTTTATAATAACTTTTAACAAACAAATAAAACAGAAATTGGCTAATTCAAGTATAAAGAAATAGATAAACCAAAATTAAAATAATCCAGAATTTCTGTAAAGCGTTACTGTAGGAACATACTATGTACATTGTAGTAATGTTTTATTTACGAGAAAAAGTGGCCAGAGGAAATTTTCTCGAGGTAATAAAACTTCCGAAAAGTCTGGTAAAAATAAGCAGTAAACAAGAGTTAGAGGACATAAAGGTATACTTAATTAAGGGCTAATACACTACTTTTAGACTTTTACTGCCTTCATGGGGATGTTGTACTGATCACTAAGACATTACATAAAGTTCTCGTAAAATAATTCAAATATATAAACAAAAATAATGCCAGAAAGAGCTTCTTTCGGATTGATTGTTGAGGATAATATACTACAGAAAGTTAGTTAACGTCGATATAAAAAAGAATCTAATAACGGGTTCATTGAGTTTGCAAAGTACTTTTTAAATCACGCCTTAAGGAATGAATTATTGACATGTAACATACTGTGACAGAAACCTGAGTTTTAAATTTTCCGTTATTTGCTTCTAAATGGAATTTTCCTCTAATAAAGGCCGCTTTACATGTGCATTCTAAGGGTCCGTTGAATTTGAAAGGAGATTTCCTTTCAACTATATCACAGCGTCATTTTTTAACGCGTTAGGGCCTTTAACAATAAAGTGAACGAACAAAAAAGCTTTCGAGTGTTCTGATGGCAACCCTCTATTACAAAATTTCACCGATTTTCAAACGAGCGACAGCCACTTCGGAATTTTTCCCTCATTTCCATATTTGATTAGTGATTAAATAAAAAACAGCGTCTTTAATTTCAAATAATCTAATTTAAAATTATTTAATATTACCTATAAACGAAAGAAGGGATACCACAAGTTGCAAAAAGTATGTAGAAACTATTACAAATATAATAGAAAAAATCTCAAGGGAATCAGTTGAAGATAAGATAGAGAAAGAACAGATAGCATTTCATAAGAATAAGCAAAAACAAGATATAGAGACTAGAAAGTAGTCATATGGAGTTGGTTAGAAAATTTAGGAATTCTAAAACATCTTCAGAACTGATATAAAATGTGTGTATATATATATATATATTAGGAAAATATCAAGCCGATTTCAGTTATTTAGTTAAATGTTACAGATTATAGACAGAATAATCCAAAATATAAAAGAAAGAACGAACGCTGATAAAACAACGATTTGGATGTTACCGAAAAATTCAAAAATTAATTGATGTATGTCGTATAATAGTGTAGTAATGGTAATTATTCAAAATTCAAATTAAAAATTGTCTTTATTAATGGAAAAATTGCACATGATATACATGACACGATAGAATTGAACACAATAGCGCCATAAAATAAATGTAGTTCAAACGGAACTGTAGTATATAAGAACTAACTAATATAAAACTTAAGTATCTAGCAAAAGAATAATCTAAAAACCTAGAAATATACAAAAAAAAATAACATACAATCAGACATAGTGAAAACAAAAGTCAAGTAGGATTTGATGCAGCAGAACTTAAGCTCATATTGGTATATCTAGGAACTCTTGTATGGTATAGAACTATATTTCTGTAAGCAGGTTCTTTACTGATTATTTCAAGGCACTAAGACTAAAATTGAATACACGAGTAGTTGGGACCCTTCTCAGTAGCAGTAAGCCTATGTTAAGGAAGGTTAAAACCTATAAACCTAGTGGTATAATACCTTGTGGCTTATATTCAACAAATCTCTCCCCGTTTTTAAACAGAAACAAAAGACACTGATATATACAGGGTGATTCATAACTATAGGGACATAGGCTAAGGGTAGGTTATTTGGACCAAAATATGGCGATAAGATCAAATATACCTTAATAAAATATTGCTGTGGAATAAGATATAGGGCGTTAAATTTGAAATTTTTTTTTCGTTTTTTTCTTATAATGACACAGTATATGTATCAATTGTTATTGAAATCGGCACAGAGGCATAGCTTTCGACAAGGAATAATATTTTATATTTCACATTCTGTTACAGAGGGCGCCACGTGAATGATTCCTGATGATGAAATTAAGTGCAAAGCTATGCCTCTATACCGATTTCGATAACAATTATTGATAAATATACTGTATCATTATCAGAAAAAAAAACGAAAAAAAGATTTCAACTTTAACGCCCTATACATATTTCAATAACACCCTGTATATTATTCCACAGCAATATTTTATTAAGGTATATTTGGTCCTATCGCCATATTTTGGAACAAACAACCTGCCCTTAGCCTATGTCCCAATAGTTATGAATCACCATGTATGACCCAACTTTCTGAATTTTCCCCTGCATGAATCTCTCTTTCTTAGGTTTAGCATGATTCTGACTGCCATTCTTTGCGCTATCTTCATCTCTACTCCCCTCCCAGAATATTAGTACTCTCATTATGTAACAAGCAGAATTGATAACCATGGCTATTAATACAGAGAAAACTGAAAATATGGTTAAAAATGTTATGAATTTATCTTAATAGTTTTTTTAATAATAGATAGTTAAAAAATTTAAACCTCCAAGATATTTTATTGGACCTGAACCCAACAAACCCAAACAGTCATTATGAATTTATAAATATGTTTTAATAGCTTTCACGTTAGAAGAGAGAGGTTGGTTTTTCATTTTTAGATATTTTATATTAATGGGTAATGTAAAATGCAAAATTAACATTTTCGAAATAGCTAAAGAAATTATGAATTTTTAGAAACATAATATATAATAGGTATGAAATTTTTTCTCACCTTCTTTGCAAGCACATTTTAATGTAATTTTATTATTTTTTAGTACTAGTAAGTTTATCATCTTAAATTATATTATGTTCATTATTTTTAATTTTATAATATTTTAGCACGAGTCGAATTGTCTAGATACAATTCACATAATATTTTAGTAGGTCGAGTTAAGCGCTTGATAAACAGTTTTACGGTAGAGAAGTACATAAAAAAAGTACTTCTATATAGCCGTTTAACAGAAGTATCTGTAGTATCTGAACATAAAGGCCTTTTAACGTTCGATGATTTTTCTAACTTGATGAAACGACTTTTTATTCACTAAAAGAGGAATGCAGCTTTTATTGAGGAAAAAGTATCTGTATAGAGCCGACAATAGGGGTAAGTTCATAGACTGACTGTCCGGTCTCGGTCGTTCTCTTTTTCTCTCAGATGTTGCGGTGAGTGTATAACCAGACATGTCCATCTTGGGATCAAGGTGATTGCTAGCTGCTGGATTCTCTTCTGACTGGCTTCTTCGGCTTTGAAGACGATCTTTTCAGTCTTCGGTCACCGATCGACGACATCGACGTCCTTTCTTTTCTTACTCGCATCCGATTTCGGTCCTTGCCTTTCGCCGATTGCCGATGAACGCCATGTTACAATAATAACACTTTTTTGTATACTATCAGTACATAAAAATATTTTTAATTTTCTTACCTTATTTAGTGGAAGATTAATATATTTACTCAAGTTATTGAAATTTTATTAAAATAAATCAATTTTCATAACAAGAACCTTGTATGTTTTGGATTTCAAGATACCTACATCAAAATAATTTAATGGATTAATGAAATCATTTAACAAACAGATAAAAATATAGTCAAATACATCTATTAAGGTATTCTTTAAAAACATATTTGATTTGATTTCGAAATCTCGGTATTAAGAATAGGATTTTAATTTATTTCTTAAAAACACATCGAGCAACATCGCACTAAATTGTTACGTTACTTTTTTTAAATAAATTTCGATATCTTTCAGACAATTAGTCTACAAATATTATCACTTTTATTTAGAAAATAAAGAATATCGCGTTGATAAAAGACAAAAAACAACTAAATTTCTCCAAATCTATATCTTCGGAAGCTTATTGTCTTATGAATTTTGTTCCCTGATTTAGGATAATAATTTGTCATTTTTAATAAAAAATGTCATAAAATATTTTCCTTTATTTTGTAATTACGAACGTCTCTGGGTTGGTGGATTGACGGAGGACGGACAGGCCGCTGAAGGCAACACACACCGATAAACAATGTCATTTTTATACGCAGTCTCGTTTATTCAAAGCTTGAAGATAAATGAATTTTATACTACAATGGGATTAAAGAAGTTGATTTCTTTTAATGTCAAGATATCTTACTTCTTTGTCTCATTGATTGGCCATTGGTTGTTCGCTCAACTTCTTAATACGTGCTTAAATTCAACATCGAAAACTATTGCAATCAATTAGATACCATTACAACCTGCAGATGGATCATATAGTTTAATTTTTTACAAATATTGTTATAGGTATACAAAATTGTAAAAATTAAGAATTGTTACATGATACATTTTTCGCAAGAGCCGCCCAATTAATATAATAAGAAGTTATTTTAGTTTTCTTCTAACATTAGCTGGAGTTTAGGTGTTAATTATTATTTACTCCTGATTCAGCTATACTCAACATCTACGATTTTCTTGACCTATATACATACCTCTTTTATTTCTCCTCACCTTCTCTGCTTTCATTAGTTTTACATATACATTTTTTATATTTAATATATGTCCAAATCAATTAATTTTCCTCTAGTTTATTTGTGATCGATTCTTATTTTATCGATTCCCGTATGAATTCGTCTCTAAGTCCTTCCTATCTGTTTTTCGTTATATGTGTATTTCTTAAATATTTTAATTCCATTGCTAGTAGTTTTTTGCCATCTTTTGACTTAAGAGTCCATGTTTACTAACTTTCATATTATCGTTGTTATTTTTATTATTTTAATAACTTTACTGAAAATAATTTTCATAAGGGAGTAGTATATATCTTTGTTGCTTTTCCTACTTTGCTCGCTATTTTTCTTTCTAGGTCTTCATCAGCTTCTTCTCAAATATTTAATCGTTGTTACTTCTTAGCCTTTACATCTCGTTTTTACATTTCTTTTTTATGTTTCTTTTTATTTATTCGCAGTACTCAATTTTGTGTATTCATTTCTTGTTGGATATTTCTCGCTTTCTTCATGCGTACCGGTAGATTTCAGATATTAGGACACAAAATGGGTTCAAGGCGGTCTCTTTTATTTTTAAATGAAACATCCTTTATTTTATTATATTTTTGGAATTTATTTAACAATCTAAAAATGTAAATATTTCTTGTTTTAAGAAAATTCAAGCTATGTGTATTAAATGTGCAAATTGTAGATATTTTACCAATGAATCTTATGATGGACAATGTCTTTTTAGCAGAGATACATACATAAATTCGAGGTTTAAATCTAAAATTAATATTTATTATATGATTCTTGGAAACCAAATCTAAGATCGCTTCACGGTAGATGCTTTAATTAGAAGTGTGAGGGATAATTTTGATAGTTCTAATATATTTAGGAAGTGAACATTTCCAAAAATATTAAAACTTACCTAAAGTTCAATTTTCCGATAAAGTTTTATATTTCTTTATTATTTTTCCAAATAATTTTACATGGTTAATGAATTATATATTTCCACTACTCACAATAAAATTTTCTTTATAATTCTTGTTATGTAATATACTATTAATAAATAAATTTTAAAAAATTTTTTAATTCCCAATTTTGGCTAGTTTTAACTAAATTTTTGTTGTTGCAGATATCGAGATGATACTCTCTGTTGGACAGACAGGTAAGTCAAAATATTTGATGCTGGTTGATAGAAAGTGGGTTGTTAAATAATAATAGTAAAATAAAATGATAAAAGGATGGTGATGTGTTCGAGGTTCGGTGACTGTTTTGAAGCTGCCGCGCCGTTCGAATTTTAGATCAATTTATTTTGAAGTAGCGGTCAGTCGAGTTTTTATTTTGTCACAGACATTATACAGACAGGTATCGATACTCGTTTCTAACTTTTTGTTTAGGTCGATGGATGTCGATTATGGGCTCGACGATTCTTGATTCAGCCGTTCGCGTTCGGGCGCTCTTAATGAGAATCGCAAATAAGAAAACAAAACCTTTATAAATTATCTCGAGTCGATTAGCCATCAACATCAGCAACAGCAGAGAGAGGAGAGTCTATCAACGTAAAATCGAAACCAGTTATGAAATAATCGAGATGATTACTGCACCGATGCTGGCAGATAATTTGCCTGAATAAATGATGTTCCGAAATGACCAGGTCGCGGTCTCGGTCGCCTCCCCAGTCACTAGCCAGGGGCGGATTTGTTGCCGAACACGTGCCTTTACCCTTGAAATATACTTTCGCTATTTTTCTGTGCTACTGCAAACTAAATGACAATCACATATTCTTTTTATTATGAAATCTTACAAATTAATTCATTAAAAAAGTTTACTTACATAGAATTACTGTCTCACAAACTTAGGGACCCAACGCTTGATTACAGATTTTATTGTACTACTCATTTTTTTTAATCTATGTCTTGTGCGATGTTTTGTTTTTCTCTTGTTCACATTGGTTCTATTTTTAATACCTCCTTTTTGCATACTTACACCTTTATCTGCTAGACGTATTGTTTTTGGGTTGTCTATTACTTCTCCTTCTCTCTCTCCTTCTCCTTTAATTGCTACTCTCGTTGTTCTGCTCTTCCCCTTTTCTTTTTGCTCTTCTTTTCAATTATTTAGTATGGTTTAATATTAGTTTGCCATCGGCCTTAGCTTTGGGTTATATCCATTCCTTCGGCATTTGTATTTTTTTGATGTTTTATTATAATTAGCCTCAATTTCTTTAAATCTTTCATCTCTTTTTCTCTGTCTACATAGGTTTTTTAGCAACTTTTTGGTATTCATTTTGTTTTGCTTCATTTTTCTGCATTTTCTCTTTTAACACCTTTCTAGCCAGGGCCGGCCATACCATTGAGTGAGAGAAGCGACCACCCTAGACACCAAAATTGAAGATGTCGAAGGCGAAAAGAAATTGAAATTTGAAGGTGCTCTTTAGGTTACCGATCCACATGTTATACATATTTTCACATTATTTTATTATGACCGACTAAAGGAAACTTAATTCACAACAACTAAAGATATTGCCAAACGGCCATCATTGAGGACTATTTAAGTAATTGATAAAATGTTGAAATGTCATGCAAGGATTATTGGCAGAATAAACTAATGCGACATTTTTTAAATACTCTCAATAATGTCTTCTAAAAAATTAACTTTTGAAAGCGATGATCCAAAGTGTCTTATATACTTCAGATTAACTTACAAGATATGTTGCTTCCTGATTTGATAATTGGGTGTAAATATCGTTTACGCCATCCATATTGCAGTAAATAAATAGATGCATTAAAATGTTAAATATCTATTGTGTTTCCTTTTCTTGCTATTTCCGGTGAATATATTGTCTTAGTGGCTACAACAATTTCTCTAATCCTATCTCTCTGAGGAATATTAGGATACGGGCTATTCAAGTTAGGTAAGTCTCCCTCCCTCTTCGATTTGGTACACTCCTAGATATGCCTTTGATTGTTGTAAGGTAACACATTCTAAAAAAATCTGTATGAACATTTTACATTTTACATTTACTTTTCTTCTTAAGCTCTCCTTTTAGACAGCAGTATTCGGTTAGGATACCCTATTATTAGAAGCTTTTCTTACTAAGGCTAACACATGTGTTTGATCGGTTTCAATTCCATATAAAAATCTCATAAAATTATTTATTTTTATAGTAATTATTGGAACGTTGACTAAAAAAATGGATTTTTTTGATAACTTTTATCGTGTGGTCTAGTTTTTACTATGTGTGGTCTACTTTTTACTATTTAAACATTTCAGTTCGATATATTTAATGTTAAAACTAAGAAAAACCTGTTAATAGTTGGAGACCCAAGTATGTTTGTTTTGTTGCTTTGAATATTGAAAAGAATCAATCTTGTCATCGGAAACAAATCCGCGATTGTTTTTATTTTTTCGGAAAAAATACTTCGTGTGTTTTGTAGGTATTATTGACTATAGAAAGAAGCAATATTTATTGTGTCCAGCAGGCAAGCAGAATGCGACGGCATCCTGCAGTTGAGTTACATTTCCACATTCTCAACATACATGAGTTTTAATGAGCAATCTCTAGCAGCCTTTTCATTGTGTGTCCTGCTCAGGGCAGGGCGTACATTTGCCTTGACAAATTAACAGTCTTTTTTAGTTTTTTATAAGTATTTTTAGAGACAAATTATATTCAATATGAATTCGCATATTTACTGTCTTAAAAAATATGTTTTTAAGTCTGTATGAAAAACACAGGTCACATTTTCAAAACTTTAAAATTAAACTAAAAAACTGATCGCTGTAACATACTGTATTCAAGTATACCTAAAATAATAATTATTGTTTAAAATTTTGTTGAGAAAATGTTCATGTAAATTATTTAAGACACATTTTGACATTGCTTCTGACATACAGATATATAAAATGAGCATCATCATGAGCAACACATAAATTTTTTAGTTTTATAAAGGAAAATAAGTAGATATAGTCTATTTAATAACCCAAGAGATAGATTGTCTTTTTCTAGTGTCATTAAATAGTGTGAAACAAAAAAATCCTAAAAAATGAACTTCCTTCACTTTGTATTAAAAAAAATATTACAAGCAACAGAATGATGCAAATAGTTAGTAATTAATTATGAGGTGCTAATTTTAATGTATTAATTTATTTTGAAATGCGCGCACGCAAAATATATTTAAATGTAGTGTCGTCCAAGTAGAACAAATGGCTCTTATAATATAACAAAATAAGTTAAAAAACAGTACTAATTGTAACTAAAAATAAAATACAGAGTGTTCATGCTCTAGCCTATTTTACATAAACTAAATATATTGCAAATATATTTGAAATAAAAAATTTGTAATATTAATTAATGTAATTATTACCGTCAATGCAATTATACATATTAAACCATTTTTTGCTGCAAAATAATGGATTTTTCTAACAAATTTATTGACATGTGTTATAGCTTTATAATAAATTATAATGATATGAATGAAATGATGAGAGTACTTATCAGCGATTAGCGTTAACACCAAGTAAACACATCAAATCGACATCGACATCAAGTTGAAATAATTCCCGCTTCTCGTATCCCAATTAAAGGAACAGTTATTAGAAGTAATAAATAAGAGTTCAGAAAATCAATGTTGCTTCTCAAAACCAATTAGACCATAATGGGTAGTTGCAGATTGTCGAAGGTTGGTGACATATATGGAGTTGTATTTGTTTCGAGAATCGATTGGACGAACTTCTATATGATATTATCTGCGCACAGGTAGTAGCCGAAGACCGACCAAGATCAGCGACTGCCTTAAAAACAATACTCATAGTCTGGACAAAATAATCTTTTTATTGAAATATGTTCTCACTTTCATACCAAAATAAAATATTTAAATATTACTTTTTTTTTAATTGTATTATGCACTTATATCTAGGTATCTAGGTAAAAAAGATATCATTTAAAAAATAAAAATTAAAGGAAGAGAAAATAAGAAAACAATACCAAATATAAATATAGAAATATTTGACAAATTTAGAACAAGTAAATTGAAGAAAAACGCACTGCCGAAGTCAGAACGATACAAAATTCAGATTGTGCACAATATGGAATTTTTTTATTATAATTGTCAAATACTGTAGTTAAGATAAAAGTACACAGGGCAAATTAAGTCCGACAACCAGAGATCGACTGCAACTTGTTCTGGAGATAATAACATAAGAGACGGAGTAGGTTGGTTTAAACATCAGTTCAGCCAAAGCCATAGAAAGAAAGAAATAAATAAATAAATAAATAAATAAAGAGTGTGCGTCCTCTTCAAGGCATAGAGAAACCCATGCTGTAGTTTAAACCAATACTAAAGTAAGGGTATTTCATGTTGTCGACAGATAAATCGAAAGAAAGGTATACTTAAGGTGCACAATATTCAAAAACATAATAGTCGCGATAAATACCTCACTAATTCTCCTGCTTGACAGGAAAAGGCACAAATGGGGATGTCCATACTTCAAAACAACATGATCGGCACACGAATATTAAAGAAGTTGTTGGCAAGGCCATGATAGAAATAGGTACTAGAGTATTAGAATAGGTGATTAATGCCGAAGAAATCGTGGAAAAGCCATCAGGCAGGAGTGCTATCGCTTCCCAAACGTCCCCCTTAAAAAATCTCAAAATACATCCAATAGATGTTACTAACCTGTTAATTTTTAATATATTCAAACACATTTAAAACTTAATCTTAAATTTGCACTGAAGATCTTACATTTACATTTAAAATAAATATAATTGTCCGCCACCTTGGTTTAAGTCACTCTTAGGGAGCTACTTCTAAAGGTGGCACCCAATTTTCTGGCTCTATAATGTCGTATAAAGACCACTATGTTGAGATTTTTTAACAAGACAATAAAATTCAATGCTATCCTTAAAATATGTTTTTCGTGAAACCAGAAAATGAATAACGTCAAAAAGTCAACCTAATCATAAGCATTACTAACCAACTATTCAAAGATGTCAAAATTATAAATAGGTCAGGAAAATATTTAAATGATACTAAATCTAAATAATTTTTAATAATATACCAAATGTTAATAAATAGACCACTACCATCAAACTTTACGCCTTATAAAAAATACAAAAAAATAGAACTTTCTGTACACACACAGTAATGTAATAAACTATTTTAAATAGATTTTAAATTAAAAAATGGAAAAAATAGGTGTAATCTTTTAATAGTTCACAAAATATTCTTGTAGACAGCTACATTTCTAACTAAATTAATTAAAATCATAGATATAATCAACGATAACTATATTAAGATATCTATTTCATGATGACTAATATCTGATAATAGTGATATTATACTCTGAAGCACATTAATTAGAGACTCATAAAATGTCAAAAATAATTACTTAATTTATATCATTAAATAAAAGTAGAGTTGGTTTGTTTTGCTATCTCTTCACATAATTTCCATTAATCGAAATCTTATCGCATCTTAATGACTACAAATCGTACCAGTGGCGGAACACTTTCAATTACAAAAAGTTAATTAACCAGATTTGAGCTTGAAAATATATTATTTTAAGTTACCTTATTTTTAAACAATCAAAAAACACTCATAATTCTTTAAAATTTGCCGCATTTAAATATAGAATGCGTTTTTTCCTGTGCTGGCGCTTCATATTATTATTTTTATTTCTGATGGACTCATAAGAAATATATATATATATATATAGGTATTACCAAATATTTGATAAGTATTTTGAAAGAGTTTTATAGCTTAAAGATTCAGGGCGCGTTTTGTTCGCGTGCCAGACAGCTGGTCTTGAAGGTTTCTCGATCTCATATTATCGTATCGGCCACTGTTTCTGTTTGTTCTTCTTGGCTGTCGATGTTGTTGTTGCTTACGATGGCGATTTCACCGATTCAGGTACAGGTTCAGTTCGAACTAAATCAGATGTGTTTACAGTGCTGTCAAAGTGGAAACCAATAATAAGTTTATTATTAATAATCCAACATAAAAAGCTATTCTCATAATTTTTAGGTTTTTGATTTATCATTATGAAAAATGATTTCTTTAAAAAATAATTATCGATAAACAATTAATGATTATAGAGATATTTATTGCAAAATCTAGAGCACTTGGTATACTTGGTAGTCTAATGTAATAATGGACGTATTGTTTTATAGACCTAGGTACAATATGTACCATGTGTAACAGCCAAATTGAATTGAATACCTCCATACTTTGACATTCATTGACATGGCGAAACACGTCAATCGATTTTGATTGTATCCGATATTTACGTTGCACTAATGGCTTAGGTGACTTCTGTCCGTGACGTCACCGAAATTTTTTTAAATGAGACAATAAATTAAGTTGCATATCACGGGAAAGGGTATTCACAAGGAAACTTAGCACTGTGTCTGGTTTTTGAATCCGATTCTAAATTAATACTAAGGAAAACAATAATTTCGAAAATATCAAATTAAATAAATACCAAATTATAATTACGGTTAATATAAGAGATGCTCGAAATATTCCCCTTTAACATCTTGGCAATATCCTAATTTTAAATGAAATGACTTCGTGCTCTGTGGCGTGATAGATATAATGTTATTAGTAATACGTATCTTCTAGACATCTAAATCCTTTGGTTTAAATTAGTAAATAATGGTCTTAAGATAGTTCCAAAACAAATTAGAGTTAAGGTCTCATAACGTCGCTGATCATTTTAGCTGTCTTCGCCTTCCAATCCAGTGATTTGGATGTATCGACGAGCATGACCCTGGTAATGCTGTGGCGTTCCAACATGTTGAATGTCCGCTGGTATTTGTGGATTTTTTCTAAGTTTCGCAGTAACGGCATTACACACGATTTTAAAAAGGAAGTAATTTGCACCATTGAAGATATTATTCAAAAAGAATGGGTCAATGATATGGTCTCCTATGACACTTAAATTCACATTTTCACGTTTTTGAGTATACGTCTCTCTCATCCGAAGAGGATTTTTTATGGCCCAATAGCGGTAGTTCTGACATGTTCGTGGAGGGTAAACGTTGATTCAACTGAAAACAAAACATTTTCTATTCGTATTAAATTGTTGTCTACCCTTTCTATCATTCGTTCCACTCTCCTATCAAAGTCGTCTTCACATAGCTCCTGAGTTGGAATTACCTTATACCTTATTATTTTAGTATTCGTGCAACGGAGGAGTGACTAATATTATTTTCCAATGGGACTTGTCGAGTAGATGCATGCTGGTTTTCCTCAAATATAAAATACTTTTGTTTCGTCGTTCAAAGAAGCACCGAGTTTTTTCATTTGTCGTACATGTCCAAGTTCTCTAAATTGCTTTTCAATTTTGCAACCTGTAGATTGAGATATGGGTTATCATTTTGGAAATTCCTCCCTGAAGAGGCAAACAACTTCGGCATGAGTACATATTCTATCTCCATATACAATCATCATCAGTATTGTTATTTTATGAATTTCAGTTAAATAAATCAGTAAATCTACATCAACGATTTTCAAATTTGCATTCGGTTGACTTTTATTTTGAAAGTCAGTTTCGACTCTCCTTTGAAGTTAAGTATAGGTACATAAACATTGATATAATTTTAGTTAAATGTACTCCTAGTCCAGTTTTTTATTAATGACACTTTATTTGATAACAAAACTGATCTAATAGACCAAGCAATAATTTTCATCACAACTAGGTATTTATCACTAATTAGTTCAATGACGTCATTTAGTTTGTTCCGCTGTTATTTAACGGTACTCGTACACTCACAATGCCCTGCTGATACACAGTACTACACGAGTTCAAATAGTTTTGTCCTCTTCAGTCTTCGGAAAGATGGTGGTTGTCCAGCGGCTGAAGTATTTCTGTGTTCTTGTTGAGGTGAAGTAGATTTTCGTGCTTCTTAGCAAACTTTTTATTTTTTTCTTTAACCATTGGGATGCCAAGGTTTCTGTGCATGTCGCTGTTCCTCATATACCATGGTGCATTCACTATTGTACGTAGTCATTTATTTTGGAACGTTTGGATCATTTTGATATGACTATCTATTATACACTCCCGTAATTTTATGCCATACAACCAGGTAAGTTTTATGATTTGAATTCATATCTAGTGTCATATCACGGTATTTGGTTTTGTTTTAATAAGTAAAATTAATTTTAATTATTTTTAATAGTTTAGTTAAAGAGGGTGAAGAAATTTGAGGGGTTTCCAAAATTTCTTTGATAATGTAGACTAGTCCAGCTAGCTGGTTTTTGAAGAATTTTTAAATCAAAGGGTTGATAAATCAAATCCAAGGCGACTAAACTCATTTGGGATATATTATGATTAAAAGTTAAATTGTTCCACAATTTAAAATTAAACAGTTCCTTGAAGTGATACTATATAGTTTGCTTCAACTCTTTCATATAAATCATAAAATGTCGTTAAATAACAGATAAATGTTGTTGTAAATCGATTGATCACTTTCAAACTCTTTACTACAATTTACAATATTACTAATTCGTTTGTTGCTATTTTAATTATTATTGACAATTAATGATCCAGACTAATAATGCAGATCAAATGCGACTGTCAAGATAATAGATCTTATAGTTTATAGTTCAGAAGGTAATGTTTTTAAATAAAAGAGTTGATGAGATAACGTATGCCTTTGTGAACGTAAGCATTCGATTTGCTATTTAGAGAAGACTTTGACTTGCATTTTAGAATATGATGCAGTTGCGTGGTTTAAGAAAAGCGTAATTTAATAGAAGCGTGAGATAAGGATCTGTTTGTTTTATGTGACGAGGCACTTGTTGATCATATACGATATTGTCAATGTGTTAAATAAGTGTTAAGAATTTGAGATATTTTCATACTGTTAATAAATAAGAAATACAAAAGAATTTTCCTGTTTAAAATTCAGTTGAATTTTGAACAGAAGGCCTGTTTAAATAATTGAGTAAGAATGAGTACTGTGATGGTTGCTCTAGGTACTCGTTGCGCTCGTTCTGAAATTCTCCACAGTCACAAATTAAAATACCACTTTTGACACTAGTATTTTTATTATTATTTTTTTAGTAAACTGCGAGAAAGGAATAGTTTATTTTTTACAAAATTACAAACAAATGATAAATGTTACAATAAAAATTCAAAAAACTTTTAGCACACTAGTAAAATAAATTTTATTTTATTACATATTTGTCTGTTTTTTTAACATATCATAACAGTTATTATAGTTGCTTTTATTTTTATAAATTTTTTGGCAAAATATTGAGTGCTTTATTTCAAATTGAAATAGAAAAATTGGCAAATATTTTTATGAAACTGCGGTTTCATGAGCATCAGCTGATCACGTTAATATTGACCAGTTAATTAGGCACGGAGAAAAATACAGCCGTCCCAACTAGGCGAGATTCTAGCCCTTGCAATGCCTTATACTTCTACTCTTCGAATTGACTGCGCCCTTAATTACAACCGTTTCACTAGGGTGTTGATTTATAGGCCAGTTAAATATCTCATAAACAGCACATGAGCACACTGGAATGCCCGATGTCATATTTGATGGTCCATCGCACATTCTTGCCAGCGTTTGCTGCGAATCTTATTTGTCTCTTACCCCGACGACTGTCTGCTTATATATTTCTTACTCGGTGGTTTTTTTTGTCCGTTCAGAGCGTTCTATTTTTAATTTTAAAAAAGCTATAAATTAAAGATATTAAGGCGGACTAAACAAAACCCAACACTAAAAGTTTGCACCACAATTTTTTTATTGAAGTGAAGATAAATAAGATTTCTAAACAAAAATTTATGTATCGATAGACGTACAAAAAAGAGAAACACGATTGTTTATAGAAATTCCTCTCCCAATTTTGAAAATATTATATGTGTGGGCAAACTTAAATAGTCATATACAATTTTATGTTGTTGCTAATTAGTTACCGGGTAATACATGTTCCCTCAAAATAATAAAAAATTATAAGAAAATTTTACGTCTAACAAGAGATCAAAACGAGTACTTAGTGCGATGCGTCCTGAATACAATTTTCATTCTTAACTTGGATATAATATTGTCTGTCGTAGCACTGTATGTATGGGCCACATTATGAGTTAATGATAACCACATTAGGCTTAGGTACTAATCTCTCAGTATTAGATAGATATCTTCTGTTTAGGGCGTTGGCGTGTTTAGGCGAGTTTACATTATTGAGCGAGTTGATTGAATTGAAGTGAATTGAATATCTAAACTCCTTCATTCATTTCACTAGATCAAGTCAACTGAATGAATGGCGAGTTGAAATATGTTTAACTTTTTATGTGCGACTTAATTGCAAACAGTTCTTTACAATGGTGGCGAGTAGGTGTTTAGAGGAGAAATCCTGCAAATTTATTAATGTACATGATAAATATGAGTATCTGTGGAATACTAAAACTAATGAATATAGAAATAGAGATGCTAGAGGGACTGTTATCATGAAATTAAGAAGTGGCTTGGAAGGAGTGGGTATAAAAATAACAGAAGAAAAGGAAATAGGATAAAAGCCATTCGTACTATGTACATGGCAGAACTTTGTACCGTCGAAAAAGCACCAAGATGAAATAATACATAAGCTGATTATATTTAGTGATCAGGATACAGCATCAATTCCAGAAATATATTCATCATATTTATCAGAAGCATTTCGTGAATCATTAATACTACCTTGGCGTTATAGTGTAAAAAAAGCTAAAAGTAGGCTTCTTCAGGGGCCTGGAATAATATGCTCAGTTTAGATATCGTCTGTATGGACAAGCCTGTGTGTAATGGAAGTGACTACAGACGTTTTGGTCAGCCAGTTGTATAAAGCTCCAGTTAATTTTACTATTGAAGTAGCCTTTGTTGGAGAAAGTGCAATAGGTCTTTCAAAAATCTAATCTAGATCCCAAATTCCCAAATGCATTTTCTTCAAATGAGTGAGCCCTGCTTAATTTATATTTAAATATTCTTTTTCTTAACAATAAAGTTCGTTTCGAAAATATTTTCATGAGAAAAGGTTTTAATGGGAAAGCAGCTTCTGCTAACATTCCTGGCAGCATATTATGTAACAGAGAGTATTCAAAACAGTCAATATACTTTTTTTAAAAAAATTCTTAATCAGAAGGTTTCCCTTGTACACCTACGTCAATGTAAGTGAAACTGTAATCACCATCCACTAAAGCAAGTAACTCGTTACTATATGTACCTTTATAATTATAATAATCGGAAAATATATTCGGTGGGGTTCTAATCATAAATTGCTTACCGTCCAACGCACCAACACATCTCGGAGAGTTCCATTTCAGATCAAATTCTTGTTTTAGATATCGCCAATAATTCTACTTTGTAGGAATCTAAAAACAAATTAAGTTTGAGATTTTATTTATTACAAAAAATGTACTATTCCATACATCACTTAAAAAGTGATGAAAAATTTAGAAATTATAGAGTCAACATGTGACGAGCAAGTGTTAGTTTTAAATGTAAAAATAAAAAAAATATTGTGTTCTTTTTAAAGTTTACAAGCTATGAGCATATCAGAGGGGATCGCAGATCACTTTAATGGAAGCGACAGACGTTGAAGAAATTCGCTCACAACAAAACGTAAATGCGGTTACGCAAGCATTAATTCACCAAAGGCATCAACATCAAAATCTCTAATTAAAAGTACCGAAACAGCAAGTACCTAGTACGTTCGCATTAATTTAAAGCGATTGAAATACTCCAATGATGACATAACGTCATCTAAAATAAAAAAAATAACGAAACTACCATTGATTCTTGATTGATTGAGTTCGAAATTTTTGGTTAACATTTTGTCAAACAGTTGCAAAATATGGACATTGTCAGAGTAAATGAGATTCAAGCTGAAATCAGTACCTGCTTTCAAAATCATGGATTCAAGATCTTAAAGACGAGCAAAAACAGTAATCGGATGTCTCAGTTGCAACATTTTGCACCAGATGAATTTAGCGATTCATATTGGGCCAGCCAGCATTTACCAACAGTTATTAATAAGTGATTGCAATTCACCATATTCTTATGTAGAATTATTAAGCACATCACAATCTACTCAGTCAACTAAAGAAATTCTCTCTCAAGCAATGGGGGATTATTTTGTAATTTACTGTGTTCGTTGGGTGTTTTTTCCCAAATAATAAATGTACGTTATTAGCAATTAATGATCTGTTATTTCTTATCCTAATATATTAATGGAGCACATCGTAAATTGGTTCCAATATTTCTATTAAAAAATATGAAATTGTACTCTTAGTTACTCTATAAAGGTACTCTAAACTTTTAAATGCATCTCCTAATAAATATTATTTTTAGCTTTATCCTGGGTCAAAGAGATTAACGCATAATAGTATTTTTTATGGACTTTGACTTCAACTATTGCTAGTAAATCGTTGCACTGCTGGTTAGGTATTCGTATAAAATCTCCTTCCCTAAATTCATCGATGAGGTTGTTTAAAGCACCCCACTCGTGTTCGCCTAACCCACTCTTTAATCCAAATTCCCCTTTTCCATTATTTTTTCTTACGTATAGTTTCTAATTGTTCACCAATTAAAATTTAAACATTTTGGACAACAACTTTGCATACTACTGCTTTCATTTAGATCTGAAGTATTTGAATGCAATTCACTTGAATGTAGCTCTTGATCAGCTCACTTGTATAATGTAAACCCGCCTTAATGCTGGTCTATCAATGAGTAGATGGAGATGTGATTAGCCCCACTTATTAGTAAATAGTTCAGATGCAGGTACTTGGTATATAAGATATAATTATTCACTCACCTGAGTAATAAAGAATTGCTCTTCTAGGATATTGCAATAATTCGGGAAATCCGTTAAAATAATGTCTTACTTAGTTAAAAATATTTCTAGTCAGATGATCTTTTGAATTAGTAAAAAAAGAGATTATTCAAAAAGTTTTAATGTTATTGGAAAACCATCGATGGGCTAATGACAATCATGCTGAAGTAGCCAAGTCTAGAATGTAATCTTATCCAGAGGGGGAATAAGGAAATCAATAATAGAACTGTGTTTTCTTTACTTTTTACTGAATTTACGTACACATAAAATCGAAATTTAGTAACATTAATTAAATAATTTGCCGCATTGATATTTATATATATAAAAAAAGAAATATCACCAACGAACGTTATAATATGAGGAGATGGATAACTACTATTATAGATTGGTGGAGTTTCGACCACAGTGCTGTGTAAGTACATATTAAAAGGTAAGACAATAACATTCACAGCTTAAATTAATCTTTTAGGAAACTTAGGGGAGAGGGCAACCAAGACAAATAGCAACATTAAACTTAATTAATATTAAGTAAAATTTTTATATTTCCATATTTCAATAACGTGATAATCCAAAAAGGTAATTGATTATGATTAGCTCCTGATAAGAATTTTGATTAGGAAGTAATAAATTTAAAGAGTATCAATAAATAATAAACTGTAAAAATGTAGACTACAAAAGAAATAGCGATACATTTGAGTTTTTGTTTAAACATTCTTGTCGTTCGCGTTCAGGTTGTAAATCGTAGGCTGCGAGGTATGTCCGATTGTGATAATTAATATCTCGGATAAGTGTCAGAAAGGCCGATTAGTAGCAAACGTGCCCAGGGTATGCAATTACCAATGTGCCACAAGAAGAAGAAAATCTTCATCACATTTATGGTAAAGGCCATACGCACCCCCGCCAAGCTCGTAACTCAATGGCGATGGGCTCTGAAAAAGCTTTCCAATTAAAAAGTTTACTTTGTTGCATTTTTATATGCTCGTGCCCAGGTTTGCACTTCCCAGTCGAATTACGGAAGTTACGCCGTTTTTATTGTCATTTTTTTTCCTTTTCTTATTAGAAATCCAACTCTCCTTAATTATACCAAGACATCGAATTAAACTTGATATGTCACGGTGAAAGGTTTATTGTCAAACATTATTTATCTATACATTCTGTGACAAAACAATTATTTCCAAACGATAAGATTTATAAATCTTGAAAACCTAATTATCATTATGATTAGTATTATCATTATTGGTTATTTTATTAATTTGAGTTTTGTCGGTTTTATATTTAGGGTATATAACTTTGCTACCTTTTTTGTTTCAGGAAACCGTCTATGGACGATGTAGGAAATGCTTCCTCGGTTAATGCACGGTATGTTCTTCAGTTTTTATAAATTTACTTTGTAATAATAAAATAGAAATAATGATAATAGTAATGATAATCATACTTATAATGAATAAATGCTCAGTTTTTTATTTCTGCTGTTACACAATTTCTTATATGATTCACTTTATTTGAATAGTCCCTGTATAAAACTAAAGTTGGAAAAGTTTGAATCAAATTGTCCATTTAGGAAATGTCTGCAAGATGTTACACAAAAATACTGGACATTCATATCATTCTCCTATCAAATTTTATTGAAAACAGATGGTCTGGCTACTTTGGTTTACCATAAAATTCTCATAATCGCAAAAATATGCTCGCTGTCAGGGGATACTTTTATTACAGCTTTATTGTCTTTATTTATTCTACTACTGATTGTAGCTATTTTTTTGCGAAAAAAATTAACTAAGCACAGATTTTTCCAGTGATCTGATTTGATATATTGGCACACCTATTTTAATACAATAGTAAGATTCAGTTTAAAAAGTATTCAATCATAATCAGTAACTTCGTAAATTATTAGTACCGTGTTTATAAACTGGTTCATCCACAGGAGTACCGAAAAATCTAAATGCCCGTATAAAAATCTTAGATTCTGGCATTGTATCGGATATCTGTTAACATTCCTTTGATTGAATCGAAGTTGAACAGACACATAAGAAGTTATTGGCTTCTGAAAAAATGCCGGATAATGGTTGTCTGGTTATTCTAGTCTCTCCATGCCGGTCTCTTGGTATCGAAAGTGACAATGTCCACGAGCGGCATAGTAGAAGACGCGTGCTCAAGAATGGCAAACGAAAAAACCCCAACAGTTTCTCCAACAATGAAATAAGAAGATGCGATAATGGCTATTTAGGACTCGAAATTATTTTCGACGTTTCAGAGTTATTTATTCCGAAAACGGGCTATACAGGGTGATCACAATTCAAATGTAGCTGAGGAGTCAAAATAAATACAAATTAATTATTTCTTTACAAGCAAATAGTTACTTTCTATGTATGAAACATTTCTGCCTCGATACTATTATTAAGTACTATAAAAAATTTTATTTAAAATGGCTTTAAGAATTAAAAGACACAAATATTTTTTTAATAGCACACATAAGGACCATGATCATTTTATATTAAAAAAGTCACGTACTCGTACAACGAAAATATTTAAGATTTTTCATAAAATGATTGGTCACCATGACTAGTTTTCATACTACAAAAATGAAATATATTTTCAATTAAAAGTTATGTATTAATACCTACTACTTGATTATCATGTATGGATAAAAGTACTTACAAAATACTTTATTACGTTACTGAAATTGACCCCTAACAAGTGCACAAATTCATTTTAAAGTATTATTGGCTTCTCTTTTCAAGTACTATAAACTTTCTCTTATTTAAAATAACAAAATTATGGCTTTAAGATTTATAAGAGAAGAATATTTTTTTAATAGAATACAAAAGGAACATGATTACTTTAAATACAAAAATCGCATACAACGAAAAATGCTCAGATTTTTCATAAAAACATTGTTGACTAAGACTAGTTTTAATATCTTCAGACTAAAAAACAAATTATATGTTCAATTGGAAATTAAGTTTTAACATATGTCCTGAAATATTCTGAATGGATATCTAACTACTTACAAAATACTCCATTACCTTACTGAAATCGACACCTAAAAAGTATACGAATACATTTGAAAGTGTTATTTATTTATTCCCTAGTGAAGGAATTTGTCGAAATTTGTCGTGTAGACCACTCGCGGTGTATAAGGGAACGACCAAGTAGAGCAAGAGCAGGAAACAAGAAGTCTTGTGCACCCTTGATGCGACGTGTCAGATATAATATAGGGGGATGTTAAAAAATAGCATCTTAGCAGTTAAATAGAACCAATAACAGCAAAATTGGCCTGACAAGTAAGACAATATAAATCAATAGAACAGTTTTATTGAAAGAATTGAAGTATTAAGGCCCATTAAGATAAATGTTCTGTCAAGTGAGTTCGTTTATTAGCGGAACAATTCGAACGACAGGGACGATGGAATTGAGATTAGGTATTTGATGAGATGCAGAGTTTTCCTGGTCCAAAGGGAGTTTATTCTAATGACTAGCTTGTCTTGAGCTGCTCTTATAATTAAGACAAACACTCGTGGGACTCTAGACCTTCCTGCTTTGCTCTCACTCAATTTAATATGGTATCTTCTTCAATTTTTTTGCAATCAATAGCTTTAATTTGATTTATTTTTATTCCAATATTTTATAACCAAATTCTACAATCGATTTTTTAAAGTAATTTATTCATATGATCTATAAGTCTGTTCAAAACAGTAACCGAATCCTGCAAATATTAATTAGTCGATATACCTTTAACTCTTTGTTAGAAAAGTGATATTAGAAGTTTTGAAAAATTTTAAGATACACTTATAATTTTATTTTGATTCTCGGTAGGTAAATTTCACATGACATAAATTTAAAAAACGCCCAATTTAATTAGTGTGTAAATAGAAATACAGGTTAACAAACTGTAATAAATTTTACAGTCAGGCTCTAACCAATGTGATTGTGTTATCATTTATTATTTAATGAAAACTTATAAGTATAGCCAGATCCATTTCACAAATTAATGAAATAACTAAAATCTAGATGGATTCAACGACATTAAACTACTATAAATGAATTAAGTAAATGTTAAATAATACAATGATCAAGTATTTGGGAAACTAATTTTTTGGCCAGAAAAAATAATTAATATACTCACACCAACCAAAACAAAATAAATATGAAAACGACTATTGTTTGCCATGGCTCTTCGGGATGACTTAAAGATGAATGATTATGATGACATTTAGACGCGTGGCAGCGCTAAAACTCTTCAAGCTTATGGTACCAGAATTTGTGAGCCCTATTACACTACCTATTCACACTATGCACAAACATTAATCTGCATGTCGGAATTCGAAATTATTTGGATCTTTGGCACACACGACTACTAAATCGGTAATATAAGCAAATATACTATAAAATGTTTTCTCAAGATTTGATAGAATGATCGAAGAATTATTTTAAGTAATTTTATAATGTTGCAGTATATCCAGAATTCTTTAATATTCTTATTCTCCTGCGAATAATAAATTCTTTAGAGTGATTAGACTGATAAGCAGTCGCAAATAAAAAAAACAAATTACAAAATACCCTTCCGGTAGTAAAAAATATAGCTCCTTTTAATTAGAGAGCAACACCCTATGGAGCGAATGCCTTCACTAATTTTTCTTTTCTCAATGGAAGTAAATGGAAAAAATCACAAATTTACAGATGATAAAATTTCGTTGGAGAGCAGATAATTAAAAATACTGCTTACAGAAAAAAAATGGGCATTCTCACCCTAACTATTGAAAATAGGGGTGAAAAGAACAATGTTACCCTACCGGTAATCGATATAATTTAGACAAATGGGCAGCATAATATTATGAAAAAGGTACATACAAACCTAAATGATATCAAATACTCGAATAGATCTATAGAAATTTCAGCTCCTCTGAATAAACATATTCACAACAACATTATGTCAAGGTAAAAGTGGTGGAAATTATTATGTGTTGGTAAAAAATTATCAAATTCGCCTAAAATTATGACGTACTTACTCAAAATTTTAAAAATTAAAGGTGCTCATCTAGCTACATTGCAATGAAAAAATATGGATAATTCCAGTTAACAAAAATATTGTGGTGTTGTAGTAAAATCACATATACAGGGTGTTACTATATTCGACCGACAACGCTTTACCCCAGAGAGCTCTCGTTAATTGATGAATTTTGATATGGGAACATAAACCCTTAATGGGCTTAGTTTCCGAGATACAGGGTGTTAAAAGTTTGAAATCAAAATTAAAAATTTGTCATAAATCAGAAACGCCTCCAAATATTTTTTTCAAATTTGGTGACCAATATGCTCTTTAAGAAAGTAATATTTTGACATAAACTGACTTTTGAAAAATTTAACCAGTGGCGCGCTATCAGGGTTTGTGCCAACTTTTATCCCCCTATCTTTTACGCCACTGGAACAAATATTTTTTTTTTAATTTTATTAAATTCTCTGTTCATTTTTAGGTAAAAAAGTAATAACCTTTTATGGAGCTAAAATGAACGGTGTTGTAGATATTTGATTCTGAACAAAAGTCTGCAAGTACTTAGATAATTCACAAATTATGATTTGTTGTGTAATTTGCCCATCGGCGTTTTGCTAAACAAGTAAGTATTTGCTTTTAATCCATACTATTAATTCGATTTCGAATAATAACTAAGCGTTAGGCGTTAGTTGAAAAAAGAATACATGCTATTTCTGAGATTTTCTGAGAACTTGATAAAAGTAAAAATCACAATAACGCAAAAGCTATCAAAATTAAATTCAAACAAATGTATTAGATACAACAATAACAAAATTGACAAAATTACAATAGTTGTTCAAACTGTCGGCCGTTTACTTGTAAGCACGTTCTACACCATTTTCTCATTGAAAAACGTGTTTTTGAGAATAACTCCGGATTGGACTGAATGAGTTCTGTCGCAGCTTGAATTCTCGCTATTAGATCTTCTTCAGTTTCAACGATGGTTTCGTACACTAAGGACTTCATGTAGCCCCAGATAAAAAAATCGATAGGGTTTAAGTCGGGTGACCTTGGAGGCCAACATTGGGGTCCACCCCGACCAATCCATTTTTCTCTAAATCGTCTGTTTAGGAAATTTCTAGCACTTGCAGCAAAATGAACAGATGCCCCATCGTGCTGAAACCACATGTGTTGTCTAATATTTAACGGTACATTTTCCAACAATTCATCTAACACTTCTTCCAGAAACCGCGTATAAATATCTCCATTTAATTTATTTGGGAAAAGGTAAGGCCCGATTAAACAATCCCCAACCATACCCACCCACACATTCACCGAAAATTTATGCTGAAATCCACGTTCACGAACAGAGTGTGGATTTTCTTCATCCCAAACGTGACTGTTTCTGGAATTAAAAAAGCCTTCCCTGGTAAATTTGGCCTCGTCTGTATACAATAAATAATTTGGGAAATTTCGATTTTCACGACACTTTTGTACATACCAGTTTGAAAATTCCATACGTACCGGAAAATCTCTAGGTTCTAATGATTGAACCCTGGTGAATTTGTAAGGACGCAATATTTGTTCTTTTAAAACTTTCCATACAGTATTATTGTCCACTCTTAATGCATGGCCTAGAGTTCGAGTACTTAAAGATGGATATTAGACAAAACATGTGGTTTCAGCACGATGGGGCATCTGTTCATTTTGCTGCAAGTGCTAGAAATTTCCTAAACAGACGATTTAGAGAAAAATGGATTGGTCGGGGTGGACCCCAATGTTGGCCTCCAAGGTCACCCGACTTAAACCCTATCGATTTTTTTATCTGGGGCTACATGAAGTCCTTAGTGTACGAAACCATCGTTGAAACTGAAGAAGATCTAATAGCGAGAATTCAAGCTGCGACAGAACTCATTCAGTCCAATCCGGAGTTATTCTCAAAAACACGTTTTTCAATGAGAAAACGGTGTAGAACGTGCTTACAAGTAAACGGCCGACAGTTTGAACAACTATTGTAATTTTGTCAATTTTGTTATTGTTGTATCTAATACATTTGTTTGAATTTAATTTTGATAGCTTTTGCGTTATTGTGATTTTTACTTTTATGAAGTTCTCAGAAAATCTCAGAAATAGCATGTATTCTTTTTTCAACTAACGCCTAACGCTTAGTTATTATTAGAAATCGAATTAATAGTATGGATTAAAAGCAAATACTTACTTGTTTAGCAAAACGCCGACGGGCAAATTACACAACAAATCATAATTTGTGAATGATCTAAGTACTTGCTGACTTTTGTTCAGAATCAAATATCTACAACACCGTTCATTTTAGCTCCGTAAAAGGTTATTACTTTTTTACCTAAAAATGAACAGAAAATTTAAAAAAATTAAAAAAAAATATTTGTTCCAGTGGCGTAAAAGATAGGGGGATAAAAGTTGCCACAAACCCTGATAGCGCGCCACTGGTTAAATTTTTCAAAAGTCAGTTTATGTCAAAATATTACTTTCTTAAAGAGCATATTGATCACCAAATTTGAAAAAAATATTTGGAGGCGTTTCTGATTTATGACAAATTTTTAATTTTGATTTCAAACTTTTAACACCCTGTATCTCGGAAACTAAGCCCTTTAAGGGTTTATGTTCCCATATCAAAATTCATCAATTAACGAGAGCTCTCTGGGGTAAAGCGTTGTCGGTCGAATATAGTAACACCCTGTAGAAAAGAAATAAATCTTATTAAGAGCGTTCGTTACATAGGGTGATTTAAAATTTTAGTAACAAATTTACACCACTGATTGCTCCTATAAAATAATAAAAATTTATCTAATATACTTAATTCAAAATCCATTATTTTTCGGAGCTTTCAACTTGGAAAACAAAAATAGTTTTTTCGCAATAAATCAAAAACCAAACAATATTTTTTATTCTAAGTTGAGGCATGGGTTTAATGCAAAATTATATTTAAAACGTCCCTTGCTAATAACATATTTCTTGACTTATAAATAAGTTTTTTAGGATTATTTAATATATGCATTCTTAGAGCATTTTCAGTGAAGAATATTCCACTAAATGAATAATTGTTCCACTAGTGGAATATCAAAATTATTGTTTCTACCCTTACTGTGTGGAATCTATCCATTAAAATGTACTTAAAATTCCACGGTATTCTACAATTATTTAATTATTTTGACAATTGTTTCGTCAATGTTCTTTAGATTATAAAAAATTGACAGATATTTGACATACAAACATGATTTTTAATCATAAATGTTCAAATCAATAATATTCTTCATTTTTTAAAACATTTGTTTAATATTATATATTTAAAACAGAAGTCTACCTAAACGAGAAGAACTTCCCAGATTTACTAGTTCGTTTAGTTACTTTATACTGAGGATAAATATCCTAGATGTCTCTTATTAATAATAACTATCCACTACATCTAATAAATAGATTAATCAATAATAAAAAGAAAACAACCTAAAGAAATAAAATTATATAAAGCTATTACATTTTTTGGAGATATTTCAAATAAAATATCAAGAACTATATCTCGGGCAACATATTCGGTAATATCTTTTAAAGTAAAGAATAATGCAGGCTTATTTTTAACATATGTAAAAACCAAAACTAATTATATATATATAAGTTGAATTGTCTGGATTGTGATGCTATTTACCAAACCCTTACAATTTTTGAAATCAGATAAATTCATCACTTCAACACTAACTTCTAGATAAAAACAACCCGATAAGTCACAGTATGCAGTACACCTCATTGACACTAAACACAAACTTAAACTTGACAAAACAATAGAAACAAAAATGGAAATCCTTCATAGGTGTGATAAAAGACCACAACTTGATTTCTTGGAAGAATTTGAAATAAGAAGACATCTAGGATATACTCAGTACAAAGTAGTAAATGAACCAGTAAATCTGGGAAGATTTCTTTTAGATTACCTTCTGGACTAAATATATAATATTAACCAAAATTTGTTGGTTAGACTATTTGTAATCAAAATCAAGTATGTATGTCAATGACGATATCAAAAAACATTGGTGAACAATTGTCATAATAATAATGGAATTTTAAGACAAGTGTATTTTATCTTTCATAATTAAAATTAATAAATTTTTCAGAAAAATTCATTTGCCGTTTATAAAATAGTTCAATGTGGTCGCTCTAGTGCGTTTTCACCTGAACATCCAATGTTGCTGCTACTTGTCGAGTCGAAATATTAGGGGCTTTTCTTAAATTAAAGCATTACATTCAATTTTGTATGATTAGTTATTGCATCAGAAGGTGTTTTTTATCTGCCTTGCACGTCCAAGCTCGCTAAACTTCTTTTCTATTTTACCAATTGTTCCTGGGAATATAGGCGGCCAATCCGAAAATTTTTCTTGAAATAGACGAGCAACTTTGATCTGTGTTCGTGTGTTATCTCCGTAACCGATCATCTGCCGAAGTGCAGTTAACAAAATTTAAACGACAAGTATAACACGAACAACTATTGTCATGCGGTTATAATCACACAATTTGCTAAGGCGTTTTAAACATAACTAACATTGTCATGGTAACTTTTTATGTCTTTTTTTAATTGAACCCTTCCAAATAGAACACCGAAATGGTTTTTGCTTATTTCCTTATTATCAAGAATTAAACGCTATTATTTATGTTTTGCGTTGTAGGGAATTTGGTCATTCAGATGATTTCAGTTTTTTTAATATCAATTTTTGCAATAGATTTTAAAATAATAACACTTGTGAATAGAGAAAAAAGAGATCTTTAAAATAATGTATCACAATCCCCTGTATACATCCCATTTTGAGGGTTATAACTGTCACTTGAAGAGGGGTAAATGTTTGGGTGACATTTTTATACTACAGGATGTCATTTCGTAGTCTAAAACAGACGTGTTTCGATATTTTTCATAAATATGCACGATAATTGAAACAATGAATGTATTCCAATTTGCTATTCCACACTATAGAAGAGCTGTCTGGGGACCATTATCAATAATTAGATTTTCTATTAGAAACACTTCGCCAATATTTCCTTCTCTAATGGCCAGATTTGGGCTTTAGTTCGGAAAAGAGTAAATAAATATTTAATGTAAATGTGCGGTGTAACGGACTTTAAAGCATAAATGATGCACTAGACCGTGTAAGGAATTGACGAATGGTTATGCCTATGACTGCAGATCAATCTTTATAAAGGACGTATATGTGTGTGCATGTGTATCGGCGGGGTCGTGTGCGGGAGAACGTGAACCACTTGATAAAACGAATTTAGAATGCATAGAAATGTCATCGATAGAACGACTTGTAATATTTTACGATTAGGATTTTTTCTACGGTCATATGTGGGAACCAAAAAAAATAGATTAGATTAGTGTGTGTCCCGAGTCAAGCGACCACGTATTTCTGTTTAAAGCTTGATAATATTTTGATAAAAATATATTTAAAATAAATGCTTGAATAAAATGTTGCAAAAAAAAACGGAAATATTTCAGGAAAAATAATAAGTTTTTTTCTTGAAAATAGAATTTAAAATTTGTTAAAAAATATAGAAAATATTAAAATTAATCTCATTGCGTTATGTTATTTTTTAGATAAGAGTATTAAGTACAAATAACAACCTATTGCTGAAATAAAATTAGAAGTATTTTTAATCCAAAAAATTTCCAACTGATTTCTCCGGTATCGTGCTAAATGTTTTAGAAATAAATTGAAATAGCAGGGAAAAAGGAAAAAAGTTGATGCATTCGAATAACAGAGACCAACTCTCTATTGTTCCGAAACACCCTTTCATTATCTTCTTCGTGCAATTCTTCCTTCTTATTATCTAAAGAAATAAATTTTACCGCACGTTTCGGAAGATGCCAATCTGCATACCAATTTCTCCACATTTAATTTCAAGCATTTCGAAGGCCACTATGCAATGAAAGTCACAGTATATCCCGCGCAAAATATTAGAAATTCCATTTACAAAAAAAGTAGTAGGTATACTTCATTACAATTAGATTACACTATTGGAAAATACATCAAGATGTTTGATAAGTAATGGATAAAATTTTATCTGTAGACATAGAATTAAAAATATTATTCTATTCAATAATAAGTCTATAGATTATTATTGTAAAAAACAATTACCATGTTTATGAATTGAAAAAGCAATATTTTGTTATATCGGGTGTTGATTTTGATGTGGAAACAAATGATCAAATTTTGTTCACTGGATTTTAATTAAGCTTTTAGCAAATTTGTTTTATGCTGTAACAAAAACACGTCTGTCAAATTTCAGATTTTTATGCCGAGCTATTTTTAAGTTTTAACCAAATCAAAATTGAAATAAAAGTGCAATTATAGATATACCGGGTGTAAAAAGGGTTATGTGCCACCCCTAACGTTTTGAAAGTTTTGACAGATTTTTAAAATTCGATTGGTTATATTAGAGGCAATTTTGAATCATTTGACATAAAAATTCAAAATGGCCGGCTTCCGGTTTCACCGGAATTGATGCAAACGCTAAAAGTTTAAATGGAATACGCTGAATAGTTCACAAAAAGTGAAAGACCACATCACTTCAACCTCCAAAAGTGCGAAAGAATAGTAAGATGAGCGAAAAACATGGTCGATCACTCACTTCGAATAGTAGTCACAGCGACTAATAGTTCCCACAGTGTTGTATCCATTCTGCAAATAACAAGTCGATCATATACTCTGTGGCACTGAAAATGCAACACCCATTAAACAACAAAATAGTTTCCTATATTTTTGGTAAATAAAGATGCTTATATAGTACATCAAATGATTAAAGTTTCAAAACAATTTCCTTACTTTTTGCCTAGAAATACATCCCTCAACTTTCCGAGGCATGCTTCGCAAGATGATTTAGATCTTCTTGAGGAATTGAGTCCCAGTCAAATTTAAGTTAGTCTTAGGCGACGCAAATCCATTTTTTATCCAGGAAGTTAACTCAATTTTTTACTTATCATGTCCCATATATGTTCAACGAGTGAAAGATCAGGAAACCTAGAAAGATAACTTGAGAGTCACGAAGAAACCTGGTAGTGACTGTTGCTGTTAGAGGTCTGGTATATTCGAAAATTGGATTTTCTAGTTGCTGAAAATATGGTATAGCAACTAGTTCTAAAATATTGCGTATGTAGTCCTGAGCATTCATGTTTCTTTCAAGGAACGCTAATGGAAACCTGTTTCCATATGAAATTGAACCCCATATCATAACTTCTCGGGTAAGCGCTGTCTCACGTTCTAGGCAAAATTAAATTTCCGGCCTTCTCTGTTTTTTGTACATCATAAGCCCATAAACAAAATCAACATTCGATTCCATTTCTGATCCAACTAGACACGTTTTTGACACCACTGAAATCTCACCCCCTTTATATCTTTAGGTCAATAGCAAGATGGGGTGCGGCCAAAAGACCTGAATCTACGATAAACTGATCGTAGAGTGAGTCGTTATACTGTAATAGCCAGCCATTCATGTGCCACTGACCTGAGGTAAAAAATCTCTAAGGGCATTTACTTTTAAAAAGCGTTCTTCATGGTCTATAGTTCTTCAGACAGCACCAGTACCTCTTTACTGTGTAGTTGCCTTTGCTGTGTAGTCCAGTGATTCAAAAAAAAAGTACCCTGGATGCATTTCTACCATTAATATTTTCCCGAAACGAAATTCCGGTTTCCCATTCAAATTCACTTAACTGAAAAGTATCGCTTCTTCTTACTGGATGCATAGTAACCAATGTTTTAAAGCAGATAAAACAATAATTAAATAAATAAAAATTCCTATTATCATAAAGAATAATAGCAGCATCAGCTGTTTGTAAAAAATCTAGCAAAAAATCAAATTCCTACAACCGATCGGAGCCAAATTTTTATCAGTACTTACTTTCAGTACAACATATATTATTTGCCAAAACTTCGTTTAGATTCCTTATGTTTTATTGGGTGTTGCATTTTCAATGTCACACAGTATTAATTCAAGACGAGATATATTTCACTTTGGAGTCCTTTGAAATTAAAGGTAACAAAGGAAAACTTTCCGTATGGTGTTCTGAGGTACTCCCTACTAAGATATCGAGTAGACGAAGAGGGACAATTCAGTTATTTGTTATAGTTTATAGTATCATCAGATGATGAAAGCCTACCTGAACGTAATGCGTCATGTAATGCGGAATTTGTTCTATAGAAATTTGCTGATAGGAAATCGAATACTCGCTCTTGTTGAGACTGATATTGAACACTTTGTTATCAATCTCATTGCTTAATTTAAACACCTCGTTTATTGTTACATAGAAAAAAGTGACAATGAATTACGTTTTTACCAAAATATAGTGAAAAATGTATAGCATAAAGCAACTAGTTGAATTACAAGAAAATATATTTCTAGATTTAACGGCAAGCGAAGTTCGCCGTTGGTTTACGCATAGCTAAATACTAAGGTACAGCTAAAGTATTATCCATTATTGATGAAACACTTTATATAAAAGAATAAGTACATTATACTACTAAAATATGTTTAATATAAATACTATACGTACTGCGAAACTAGGAAAAACATCTGCCGATATCTTAATCTCCATTAAATTTTTAGCAAAGAAAAAAATATTTGTAAACAAAAAACATAAATACAAAGCTTAGAGCACGGGTTTAGTTAGTAGGATATTATACAATGGATTAGAAAGATAATGAGTCATTCCAATTCGAATCCGTTACTATTTGGCAGCGTTACCCTCTCGAAATCCTAAGAGAGTGACCACAATTTATATACACTAAGAAACCACATTTTTTTAAATCAAAACCAATATGTGACCTAATATTTATTGTTAGTTCTGTTTTTCATTATTTGTAAACTGACCTTTAATGTAAGGTTTTGTAAAAAAAGGGAATACATTATTATTCCTATAATTACGATCAAATGATCTATGATCTATGTTTCAACTAAATTATATATACAGTGCGTTTATAACTAACTGAGGTGAAATATCGAAATGTGACCAAGTCAGGGTGAAACTATATAAAAATATTACATTTTGGCATAAGACTTAAGTCCGACGTCTTCACGATGACGTCGCGACGCCTACATTAAGTTGTAATTTCAAAAGACATATAGGGTCGAGTGAGATCTTCTTTTAAAAGTCTTTTCAAGCTTTTTACAATCATGTTATGTGTTTTGAAGTTGGATAATTAATAACGAAATTACGAGGGTACTAAGATAAAATAGTCAGTATATCATATTTACTTTATTTATTTAAAACAATGAATTCTTTAAAAATGAATACATAAATTATTTACAATTATAGCTTTTTTTAAAAGCATTTCAAAACTTCATGTTTTTGTTTTTTACAAAAAATTAACACGTTATTTGTAAAAAAATGATTGCTTTAAATAAAAGATGCCGAAATACTTTAGTAGTTATTTTGACTTCAATTATTCTATGCTATAAATTTTCTTGCAACATGCGTACACTGGATGAAAGAATTAATGCGACAAGATTTTTTTCGAAGTACATGGTAATAATCTCTTGGGCTATTTAACGAGCATTTTCCTGACATAGTTATTCCTATTTGTAGAAAATATTTAAGAGAATTAGTAAATAAGTTTACTACTGCAGGAAGTGTAGCTGATTCGAAATGGTCTCGGCGTCCAGTACAGGCCGCCATTCATATATATAGATGTGATTGGTGAAATTTATGTAAATCCTAAAAAATTATCGTCATTCGCGAATGCATGTCATGTTTTCCGCAGCACTCCCTACAATCTTTAAAAACAAATCAAATCCATACAAACTCCAAATGTCTCATACATTGATTAAGATATTGAGCTAACTTGATTTTTGACATCTGTTTTAATGACGAATTAACGTTTTTTTAATGGACACGTATATCCTGAAAACGTTCGATACTGGTTTGATAGATACAAATCCGCATTTATTTCGCGAAACGCATACCCAATATCCAGAAACAGACGATGTTTGAGTAGGAATAATGGGCGATAAAATAGTGGGACCTCTGTTTTTGCGAGGACCCCTTAATTGTTCACAGAAGTACACAGAACTTCACCACATTTTTACCTACCAGTGCACAACATTTGAACCGAACATTTCCTGGTAGATAGATTGACGACGAGAAAGTGTTGAATGGCCCGAAAGTTCGCCAGATCTGTCACTAACAGGTTTTTTCTTATGGGGCTATTTGAAAAGCCTAGTTTATACGACACAACCAGTCTCTACAGGCTTTAGAACAAAGGATTACAGAGGCGTGTAGAAATATTCCTGCTGAGACTTTTGAAACGGTGAGGGAAACGTTTTATAATCGCCTAGAGATCTGTCAAGATGTTCTTGGTATTCATTTTGAAAATTTACTCTAGCCCAAATTTTTATTTAACAATATACTTAAAAATATGTATTATAATAGCAGTCTTATCCTCGTACTTTTGGTATTAATTATCCAAATTAAAAAAGAAAACATGGATGTAAAGATATTGAAAAGACGTTTAAAACAAGGTGTCACTAGACAAAATTTGAAATCCCATCTGATTTTTAATCATTTTGTATCAAATATGCCATAGTATAGAACTTGAAGAGTTAGGATAGGGACATGTAAACCATTTTTACTGATTTTCAACGGTTTGGTTCCTACATATATTTAAATTAAAAAAAATGTGATTTTCAGGTGGTTGTAAATCCTTTATTAAATATAATAGACACCAAGTATGATACATTGTTGAAATTAGCTCGGCAAGAGGTTTATAAAAATGTAAAAATATACAGGGTATTCCATTAAAAAAACATAACTGTGATATGTTTTGACGAAATAATTTTAAAATGTGAAGATTGACTCTATCTATGTACTTTATTTAAAACATTCTTTCCTATTTCTCAAGACAACGGATATATCAAACTTCGGTTTTTAAAATAACCTATCCTTTCTTATTTTTTTTTATTTTCGAATACAAATACTCATATTTTCCAGTGTACATATAACATTTATTTCTATATATCTTGTAATATATATTGTAAGCCCGATTTGATTGGAAACCGGTGTGGAACATTAAAAAGTAAATCTCACACTAAGACCCGTGACCAATGTAGGGATTAATCTGAAATAATACTAGTGTCCGCAACGAATTCCCTCGACCCCTTGTCAAACCTCGTTTAATTTCGGCTAAATGTGTTTCAACCATTTTATATTAGACAAAGGGGAAGTAAAATAATATATTTCAAATAAAATTTGAATTATTGATATAAAGTATAAGATGTTTTGAGAGTTAATTTTGTGACAGCTTGACCTAAATTTTTCTTTGTGGGCACAAAATGTCTCGATATTTTTTTTTTGATTAGTTAAAGTAAATTTATGACGCAAATGTTAACGTTAAAAGTGCAAAATAATAAAATTCATTTATTCCTTAAATTAAAGGATAAATTATTTGTATCAAAGATAAGCATATATTCAATAAACTTATGCAAACTCAACCTTTATACCATCAACCCTTGGGGATTATCTCTTATTTGCATAATGTCCGTCGTTTAAGGGGTCTCCGTCCACTACTTTTGAATCTTTTATTCCCTCATATATAAGTGTCCGAAATTGTAGCCAGTGATATTTCAACGATTTCCATATGGGTCGAAAAATATATTTTTGGTCTAATAAGCTAATTATGGATACAATAATATTCCGTAATAATATTAGGTACAACAAATATATTTTACTGATATAAAAAAAGAGGCTTTAGCGGATTCTTGGACAAATTTATTTTTCCTGATTTATGGATTTTTGCCTACGGAACGAGACATACTGATCTACAGCCTAATCGAACACGATCCCTTCTGGAGATACTATTAAAAAAGCGTTCCGACAGAAAGTGGAATGTATTTTCCAGGGGTGTGAATCTGTTACTAAAATATCGCAGGTTGTCCTACATGCCAAAAGTGAGGGACTGTAGGGCCTTAGGGCTTGAGCCGACAGCCGGTGGCCGAAGTGGGTCCATCCGGCAATATGTTAGCTGCTATAAATCATTGTTTAGGATGACTAACAGCTTCGTACGACGCCCTTCTTTTCAGAAATATGATGTAATTTATATGAAAATGCAACCGAATCTCTGTCATTTTGAGATATGAATGAAAAATTTATCAGAGTCCGAAAAAGAAATACCACGTGTCTTCGGGGATAGCGGAAAGGCTTCTAATTTGCTAACTCTTATCTCTTTTGCTGATTTTGAGTAAGAAAATTTGTGATTTATGGAGAAAGTTCTGTCTCGCCAGTCAAAACATCTTAAAGCAATATGGATTTATTTCTCATTTTTCTATTATTTTGGACTTGATTACAAAGTAGTAAACGAACTAAATAGCAATATCTTTCGGATCGTGCCATTACTTAAAGGAAGTTAAAATACTTCTTCGTTGGGGTGTAGAAGACACTAGTATTTTGCCTCAGGAAATTTGAATCGCATTACACACTGTTTTTATTGGCAAAGTTTACATACACTGATTTGGCTCCATTAATTTTTGTTTTCCATTTATAGCCCATGACTAGTTGATTTTGTAAAATACTAGCTGTCTACCTAGTACTTATTCCTACAGTATTGCTCTATCGTCTGGGAATGTAGTAGATGTGGCTCTTTTTATTTCATTCGTTTAGGAGATACGGAATCCACCCTACAACAAAAGTAATAGCGATACCTAGAAAAAAGTAAAATAGAGAAACTATTTTATATTCAACTATATGTTACACGTTAAACAAGGACATACTGAATAATAGATATCTATAGCTATATATTACACTTATATACGGCTGCCAATCATGGATATTGACAAAGCAAGAGAAGAGTAAAATCGGTGCAGCAGAGATGAAGGACTTAAGAACAAGGAGTAACGAAATTGGAAAGAATTAGAAATCATGAAATACGAGAAATTTTAGAGATAGAATCAATTGAACAATTTGTTGAAAAACGGCTGCATAGTTGATGGGGACATCTACAAAGAATGAACAATCAGTGCAAGTAAAAAAATATGGGAATCAAAGGTATATACTAAGAAAAGAGAGGAAGACCAAAGCAAACATGGGGCAATGAAGTAGGAAAGATTCTAAAGAAGAAAGACCTAAAATGGGCAGAAGTTGAGGTGTTGACTATCACCCCTTGCACCCTAGAGTCGAAAGGGACTGATTTTATATAGAGGGTGAGGATTTAGTGTGGCAAAGCTCGATTAGTCCACAATTATTGAAGTTACAAAAAAAAGTTTTTACAAAAAGTGTAGGCAGTCTTGAGATTCACATTTTAAAATTAATCCCAAATATACAGGATGTGATTAAAAATCAGATGGGATTTCAAATTTTTGATCACTTTGTATCAAATATTTTTTAATACTATAGCATAGAACTTGAAAAGTTAGGATAGGAACATGTAAGTTTTAATGATTTCAACGGTTTGGCTGCTACAGACATCTAAATTCAAAAAAATGTTATTTTCAGGTGGCTGTGGATCCTTTATTAAACATAACAGACATAAAGTGTGATACATCGTTAAAATTAACTCGGCAAGAGGTTTATAAAAATGTAAAAATATACGGGTTGTTCCATTTAAAAAAACAAAATTTTTGTCTGGCACTGCGTTCCTGAACACACTGTATATTTGGGACTAATTTTAATGAGAATCTCAAGACTGCCTACACATTTTTAAAAATCTTTTTTTTCGTAACTTCAATAATAGCGGACTAATTTACCGTTGCCACAATAATGCCTCACCCTGTATTTATATATATATTTTTTCTTCATTGATATCTTAAAAATAATGATGATGTTTTCCGAAAGAAAATCGGTAAGCTATCCTCACACATAGCATTTCCATGCAGGAATAGTCTTTGTATACCCGAAGAAATCGTTCATATAGATGGGACAAGATTTAATTGACGTGACATTATTAAACTAATTGAGAACATTTCAGTGACCATGATATTCTCGTAATAGATTACATTATAATTCAAAAATGCATGCCATTATGGTACTAAATATTCCAGGAACATGCGGAACTGATTTTGTTGTGGATAGAGAAAAATCGGAATAAAGTGAAGCGGAGTTTTCTGGTTGCATCTGTACAAATGTAGAGTATTCATAAATACCGAATATGCCACAATAAATTGGCAGTCTTGTCAGTTCCGGTCCCTAGACAGCCGTGATCGTGCATCTCCAACAACTCGACGTAGTCTTAGAAGGGGTCGAGGGATGTAGCGAATAAAAAAATCCCACTGCCTCCTTTCACATTATTTATTAGGTTACTAAAAATAAGGAAATATTTATTAAAACTAATTTAAGTGGTATGTAATAACTTCTTACAAAGAAATAAAGTCATTGTTATTCTGATATCGAAAATACCTAATCAATAAAATGTTCATAAAAACTATAAATTAGTATAACTATATTAGGGGAACTGTTCATAAATTCTTTCATTACTATTATATTACACAGTAACGATGTAATATTAAGTCCATAAGTTGGCCGTATCATATCTGCAGGATAGCCGGAAGGACAACGGACACAGGCGGTAGCCCAAGATGTGTTCTGTTGGTATTATAGTCTATTGCCTAAGCGATTTATATTAAGTTCGTGTCCAATCTGTCGGTAATATTAAGACGTTAAGCTGACCTTTTACGACAAATTATTGTGTTTTCAGATTTACACCATCGTTAATAAAATGGTTATTGCTACTGTGTTGAGGAATTACGTATTGTTACATGTAACAGTTTTATTGAAGAAAAAACATTTATTTAGTATTTAAAAATTAAACTAAATCAATACAAGGTGGTTATATATAAAAATAAGTTACCCAAAATGAAAATTTCAATACTGTCATAATAAAGAAGGAATGTTCTGGCAAAATATCTTTACGTATTGGGTTATTTTTCTGAATAAAAAAATCTCTTAATATTATCTTAAGGGGAGTTTTAACCCATTAAGTAACTTGGTTAATGAAAATTAAAGAGGTTGAGTAAAAATAATAACAATTTATTTATCTAAAGAAACAACTAATATAAAATATAAGGATAACTTACACAATCAAATAACCAATATATTTAATTGCAGGGGTAGGCACTATCAACTTCTCGATCTTCCGAGAACTCAAACTTGACTTTTGATCTCCTTTTATTTTTCTAACCAAGAAGACCCCAATGTTTATTAATTTTTTTTATGACTCTACTCAAAATATTTATTTAACATTCGTTGGCGGCCTTGTCGCATAACTCTCGCTCACATAATGTTAAATAAATAGTAAATATTATAATTTGGAAAATAAAAAAATAAGTTTTATGTACAGGGCGATATTTAGCTAAATCCTTGTACATACTATCGTAACAATATCTTTTGGCAATGCATTTTTATAAAAATCATACCAGATATTATTAATAGTGAAAATGTGTCCAGAGCCTTACCTCAAATAAATTTATTAATTGTACCATAAATTATTTTGGTATTTACAGAAAAGATTAACAATTATTTTACTTTTTCTGAATTAAATTAATATTTTTCATTTTATTATTTATTTGGCAATATTGGAGAGTCGATTGAAACAATTAGAGATATCTTTAGAGGAATCGTAGCACGGGTACAGAAGAAGGACTCAGGATCTGATTTTTATAATAAGACAGGTGGGAAAGAAGTTCTTAAAAAAACACAAATACATATTTTAGAAAGAAGTAAAACACAAAAATACATATCCGCTTAATCGATCTAAGCAAAACTTTTGATAGAATAAAACAGCGGAATATATGGAAATGACAAGGGTAGATTATAACGCTATAAAGAAACAACAAAAATAAAATAAGGAAATAACATATAATCTACAGATTTTGAAATAAAGATAGGATTAATACAACGATGTATCCTCAACACATTGCTATTTTTAATAGTTATAGATGAACCTATCAAAAGTGCAAAGAAAATGTGCAAAAAAATGAACATGGGCTCATGGAAAATGATGAATGATTAGGAAAAAATACTCAGCAAAATTTGACAATCTACCAAACCTAGTTAAGAAAATAAACGTGAAATCAAGATCGAGACGACCAAAATAATGTTAATAGCACCTAAAGAATCAAATTACAAGGAATACTAATAGAACACTTATATAGACATCCAAGGAAAGATGGATGAGGAAATATTGAAAAGAATAGAAAAGTATGGAAGACAGTACAATATTCTTAAGAATTTATTTTTTGGAAAGAAAGAAAAAAGGTAAAAGCCCAAGTGTATGAGAAAGTGGTCAGACCCTCCCTTATATATAGAAGTTATTCTGGTATGAAGGAAACTGGAAATATAAGTTGGAGCACAGCTATGGAAATGAGATTTCTGAGGAAAATCAGAGGAGTTAAAAAAATAGTCAGAGAAAGGGACGATGCAATAATTGAACGACTACAGATAAAACCGGTAAGAAGAATAGTAAGAGACTTGGGATGGCTAGAGCGTTTTTATAGAATGGGAGGAGAAAAGCTGATAAAATAAATACATATATGAAGTACGAGTGCAAGGGGAAAATAGATAGGTCGTCCACGTATACGGTATAAAAAAATGTCACAGGACTAGAAAATTTGGGAAACAAGAATAAAGGCGTTACCAAAAGAATAAATTATGCTTGAATTTATAAAATAGAACGTAATTACAATTATAACCTAACGGTAAAAGGGCTTTTAGATAGATAGTAGAAAAAATAGTGTATCATCAAGGCTCGTGTCGTTACTTTTTGCTACAGATTGAACTGAATTGACAGATGTTCCTATTTATATTTATTTGGTAAAATTACGTTATGTTCTGATCGTAGGAAAAAAATGTACATAGTGAACTCATTGTAAAGTATATATTCTAGCTCCTTGTTACTTTTACACAATCGTTTAATAACACACTAGTTAAGTAATGCACACAATTCCAAGTACATTAAATGTATTTAATGCATTTTCACCTTTTGAAATTTAATTGAGTTCATTAACAAATGAAAATATAAAATCCATTATTAAGTTATTTCTACAGATGGTGGATTTAAAGTAAATAAGGGAATTATCAGTAACCTGAAAAGTATTCGCTTCAAGCTTTTACACAAAAGAGTACTTTAATATCTCACTTAATAACGAAAATAACGGACATGCGAAACGATCTGTTTTTATGTTTAATCAACAATACAATAATTGTCACTATGTGCTTAATTTTTTTTGTTGTAAAATAACTTTCCTATTTTAAGGTGCATCCAGAAATTCGTTAAATATTTATAATAAACATTTTGGGCCCTCTAAAAAGTCCGTATTAGTAAATGAGTGATAGATTTATCAATTTAACATTAAATGACATTATATCGTTCCGTAATAGTTTAATAATGTTTTAGTGTAATTAAGCAGATTTAAAATAATAATAATATAAATGTCTTTATTTGAAATTATTAATATTTTGCAATATTAATAATTTACAGAAGCATGAAGTTTAGCTAAAGCTATTCTTCCACTTAACCCATTTGCAAATAATTTTATATTTTAATGAATTGAAAATCTTTTATCTATGTTAAATATTTTCAAATGCTTCTGCTGTTTGTTTTACACACTCGTTTTATTTTATTTCTTTGCGTTCTGATGTCATTTATTTATTTTCGTTTTTTTTATTTCTCTATATAATTATATATATATATATATATATATATACCATGGAAGAAGACAATTGGAAAAATACTGGATAGAATAGGTACAACATGGAATGCAGCAAAATATAAAGAATGGAATAAATTTGTACATAACCGGGAAATTAGATGTAGCGTAGAATAGATTAATTTAGAATTAGTCCGAACACCATATGTGTGAATTTGATTGATTATATACAGTGGGTCTACGTAAGTAGGCGCCATATGGAAAACTTTTTTTTTATTAATTTTGGGGAAAAATTATTCTTCATAAAAAGTTATGCATGGTCTAAAATCTAAAAAGCAACCAGCAGATATCAAATTTTCGGTCAAGAGTAAAGTACCATATTTTTTGAAAATATCGAAAATTGTTATAAAGGAAAGGTGTTTAGTTTTAAAAATAACGTTCAAATATGCAACAATGTATAATTACATTCGAAAGCGATTTTTTTATAACCTTTTCCCTGCGATAACATTAAAAATGTAAGTTTTTACAATAATACATTACATTTAATAATTATAAATTTAATAAAACAATTCTAAATAAACTTTCATTTAAAATATACTACTTACAAAATATTTATCTCCAATTTTTATTGAACATTGATACCCTTTCAAAATTTGTAACTATGGATTTAAATGAAAACAGAATTGTATAACTAATTTTGTTATAATAAATACTAACGAACAAACTCTATGTATTATTAAGGCCTCCACATATCCGCCATCTCTGTTTATATATGTAACCGTTTTGTTACAAAATTCTTTTAATACATTCCTAACCATCTGAGAAGTTATAATATTAACCCCTTCTGTAATTAATCTCTCTAAATGGTCAACCTTTGATGATATACCTATTGTTTCCCAAAAGAAAAAATTGAGTGGCGTTAAATCTGAAGACCGCGGTGGCCAACAAATAACTCTTCCATTAAACATATTTTCAATGTACTGACGTGCATCTAACCTGCTGTGACATGGGGCACCATCCTGCTGGAACCATATCTGTTGACGTTCAAGTATGGGAAGGTAGTCAAGAAAATAATTAATTTCATTGTTTAAAAAGCACAAATAACGATCCGCATTCAAGGATTCTCGAAAAAAAAAAGGTTAATTTATTTGATCTTTTTAAATTTCGCACCAAGCATTTGTTTTGCACGAATATTTGTCTAGAGTTTTCATTGTAAAATTGTAAAAAAATGTATTTCACAAAGCGTCGGTCATCATTCTCGTCTTAACGTATAAATTAATTGTTGTTTGTATGAGTGAAATTTGTTTTTTTAGAATATTTGCACTGTATCTTTTTTATAACATTTGTCATTAAAGATGTCCTTTTTCGCAAATATTGCGCAGGATGTTCAACTACAGAGAGCATTACTTCAAACTCAATATCATTATTGTCAACCATGTTTTTTGCTCAATTTATTACGCACATCTCCACAAGTCTTAAATTTATTAAATAGTTTTCTTATTGTTTCATGGTGAATATTTTTTTCTGGATGTCGGGTATTTATAATGTATTAATATTAATAAAAAAATTTGATATAAGTTGGTTGCTTTTTAGGTTTCAGACCATGCAGAACTTTTTATGAAGAATAACTTTTTTCATAAAATTAATAATAAAAAAAGTTCCATATGGCGGCAATTTACGGAGACACACCAATGTCATCCTCAGAATACCATTTTTACGATTCCATAACTGGTCTTCACTCATTTTTATAATATATCTATGCCAATTTAGTTATTTTCGTTCTATTATCTTCATATATGATTCGATATGTAGATATTCTCTTATACTTAATTATATTTTTTAATTTGTCAATTTTGGTTCTTGCAATTTTTACCGTTTTTAAAAATAACGATTATTTTTTGCTGTGATATATGGATATGTGTCCATTACTGTATTTTAAAATAATTGAGATTTCTTGCGCTTTCTTGAATTATTCCTCACCGTTCTGTGGAGATCAAACCAAGATATCATTTTACACGGTCATACGTAGGACGCGTAACATGGGGACAGTTTTAAAAGTAACAGTGGTCATATATTATTAGTACGTCGACGCGACATTGGGGTGCTAATCCTGAATACGTCTAAAATGTCTTCACCGTCACTTTGTGGCCACTAAGAGATTGCTGAGTGCAAACTCTTGTTAACTTTCCGACTTACTTCTCCACCGTATAATCCGCATAAAATACAGCGGCGGCGTTTATATGTATTTTTTGAAATTATCTACTCTCCAATGACCTCAAAATTACAATTAATCTGATTTCAACTGGTACTTAGGGTGTACTAGGACCACAAATTTCTAACGGTGTATGTCACAATAGAAAACTCCGGTAATTTAAATGCCGTACAGATTCAAGATCCGTTTTAGAATAAAATTGAGGTCGAAATAAAAAGAAAACACGCCCCTTAATTACATTTCAAATAAAAACACAGACTAGTTTGAGCAATTTTCATTAAAATACGAAATGACTGCTTCATTTTTTTACAAATATTACAAATATTCTTTATATCAGAAGTAAGATTTTAGAAGGTAAACATTACCAGGTCATGGTCGCGTAACTGTCGTTACCTTGTCCAGGCTATTATGAAATATCTTTTACAGGGCGATTCAAACAATTTAGCAATATTGGCAGGACTGACTCAAGACTAAAAATAATCGATCGAGCTTTGATCGATAATTTTTTGTCATAGGTGTTTTTACTGCTAATTTACAAGTGTTTTTAAAATTAATATGGGGAATGTCTATACCAAAGACAACTAACTTTAAACAAAAATGTATTAAAAATGATTTTTCAATTTTCTATTAGCCCCAGCAATTTTATTACGTTTCAAGACACTGTGTATAACCATTTAAAAAATCAATTGAATAAAACCTAAAGGTTAATCTACACCACTGAAAAAACTGGCATACCGGATCATAGAGTATCTTACGGGTATTATAGAGAGCACAAGTTTCTTGCACCTATTTATTCCCTCCAACTAAACTCTTAGCCATTTAGCTAATCTCAGATCCAAGAAACATGTCTTACTAACACTATCAGATGCAGTTAACAACATTAAATGGCTCATTACGTTCATTAAGAGTTTTAAGAGTTTGAGAAGCGGGAAAGTATATTGCCATCTGGAGACGAACTTACGGAGATTTACTAAATATTAACTACATCTCGCATTTCACTATACTGCCAACCACACAAAAGTTAATGTGTTTATAATTATTAATAGGACGTAATGGTGTCTGCTCATAAAATATAAAATACGGCTACTACCCTTTCATTAAATTTTTAAAGTTTTCTGCCATTATTTAATTTTGGAAATCGAAAAAAAATAGTAATTTGCGCAAATTTATAATATTCATTAATAAATATAAAAAATAAAAAAAAGTTTTTGGAAATTACATTTGGAGACTAAAGTTCATTTTGTAAAAATTATCCTGTTGATTGCTGTTTCGTTTCTGCATCAAAATCTTGTATCCATGATTCGTCACCACTGACAATAATAAAAACATTTTTTTCACATCTTTTACAAATTTCTTATAATCTATCGCATAATTTCAGCATTCCACCAAGGATAATTTTCGTCCATCTGGCAGCAAACGACTATGATTGTTTACGTTGATGCCGATGAATTATCTAATACAATCATTTTTTCAAGAATTTTTCAGGTGTAATATTTTCAAGTTCAAAATTATTTGTTTCCAAAAAATGCGAAAAATTTAAGCATGATTATCATTTTAAACAAAAGTCACTTCCGAAAATTTTTGGCAGTTGATATTTGATATTACAAAATTAAAAAGATGTATCATTTAGACGAGAGAAAGGAAATAAATAAACAAGAAGGTATAACCTTTTGATTCGATCGATAACGGGAATGGCCTCTATGTCAAACGAGTTAGTTCCATCGGTCTATTCCCCATCGGCATTAACTGTTCAATTATGTCCAATTATGTCAATAGATTACATCTTTCTCGCTCCTCCTTTCCAGCTGTAATCCCAAAGAAGTTGTAAAGGAGCAAAAATTCGATTTTGGACATTCAGGTGAATTTCTGGGATATCTGGGGTAGGTGGTGTGATTATGATGTTCGTGTAGGGTGAAATTGTGGCCTCGTCGGTCGATGTTATCGGCTAGTAATAGGGGAGAACAATGTTCTAAATGCAGCTGATGCCTTATGCCGAATGTGCTCTCTTTTATTCCCTTATTGTGAATCATTTATGGGCTTTTCCAATAATTCTGAAATATTATAAATACAGCTATGTTCGGCATACCCTTTGTTTATACTGAACACTGTTTTTAATAAATTCCAACATTTCGTCAATTATAAAAATATAAATTTCTCTGATCTTGTCTAAAAATTATTCACATATACTTAACATCACGTTTAAGTCTGATACGGAAGTAAATTTCGTCCTATTTGCAGCCAATTCACATTTTTTATATATTTCAATAACACAAAAACTAAGCACTAGATTTCTTCAACAGCATTAGCATAAATGTACGGTTTAATTAAAAATGTCTCACCTCCTTATGAGACTTTTATCATTTTTTCATAAAATTTCATTTTTGTAAAATGTATCGTTAATTTAACACCTATGTTTATTCGATATACCGGATATAACATTATCTTTGTTCACATTTTAACTGTTTATAATTTAAAAAAGGTTATTAGAGAAAGGTATGTTTTCACGGAAATGTTTTGCTGTAAACTTATTTGAATTTAAATACTGCAATTGTTTCAAATCGAGTGCCCTATATAACTTTACAACATCTGAGAAAGGATTCTTATACTTTTCAAAAATGTAAAATTTCTAAACTTTTTATTAGAAAAGCAGGATATTCATCAAATTTGAAAAAGCATAGCGAATAGTGAATATTACAATTTGAGGTATTAAACATTTTTAAACGGTTTATGATAGAATTTCAAAAATTGCTCTTTTTTAAATTCAAATAATAAAATTTTACATTTTTAATGTTCAGATGTTCTAGCAATCTACAGAGGGCTCGTTTGGAAAAAATAATTTTTGCTAAAATGTTTAAAAGAATAATTAGGCGATAGTTGCAAGCGTTTTATTTTTTTGGATTTTTCCAAGTTTAGGACCGGTACTATATTTTATACTTTCAAGTTTTGCCGATAACTGTGAATTTTGAGTTTATTTACAATTTCTTTAATTTTCCAGGACGACGTTAACAGTTTCAAGAGAAATTGGTTATCAATAACGGTTTGATTATCCAACAAATCATGAAGGCAGTCTTCAATTTCAGTTTGTTCAGATTTATTATTGGTTGTGGATGGATTGAAGACGTTTTCAAAGAATACATTTCCCTTCTCACGTTCCTCCATATACAATTGTCCTCCCTGTTCCCTGTCGGCATGCGAGTCTAATCCTGCTTTAGTCTTATTACCAAAGTGAGTTATCTGTTGTTTTCAAATTTTGCAACATGTCTGTCCACTTTTTGTTCCTGAAACTTTTAATTTTTTCGTTGATTTCACGTAATTTTCTGTGTCTTTGCCAATTTTTCCTAGTTCTGTTCTTGTCTTAGATCTAGTATCTCTATCGGTAATTTGTTATGTTCGAGTCCGATTGTTGTAGTCTTTGTCATTCCGTCTTTCAGTATTTTCTGCAAATTTTCTATTTCTGTTTATAGACTTTCTGTATCGTCCATGTGTTGTATAATTTTAATTTTTTTTACACAGTCATGAATCTGTCCCTTAGTTAATAATTTGACCCTGTCATTGTTCGTCAATAATTTCAGAGTATACTGTGTTGTGGTCAATACCTATAACTTGTTTAGGTTATGTATATTTGTTTTCTGCAACTAGGAGGTTGATAATACTCCGGAAAATGTGTTTGTTCATCACTGTGATATAAGAAAAGGCCATTAGTGTCAACATAATCTTTGACAGTGTTCCTGTTTCTGTTCGTGCACGTACAGTTCCACTCTTGGTGGCTATTATTCAAATCACCCAGTAGAAGAACAATATTCTAAACTGCAGTTAGATTATGAAGATCAAGATTTGTAAATTTATTTAGTATTTTTTTTATGTACAGGTATAAATTGAGAGCTATTTTTTAAATTTATAATTAAATGTTCTAAGGTAGTAATTACATTATCCACTAATTGATAGGGGATATAATTTTTGATATATATATAATACAGAACTACTAGACCCGTAAAATGGTTAAAATGGGTCAATGACATGATCTTGCTCTGACTCATTATTTCCTTTAGTACTTTTACATTTAGAAAATGTTCGACCAAAAAATTGTGTATGATAATATAAAGTTATGCTTGACTCTTGAAAAATAATTAAATCAAACATTAAAGAGGATTTATAATTGAATTCCAGATACACAATGAAGTGTATCGATTGTTAGTAGCTTCTTTACTTAAATATCCGTGAAATTAAGTCTTTTATCACGGCATGTTTTTCTTGGTCTTTTTTTTTCATGAATATTACATCTTTTCTCTTTTTTGTATTTACCTTCATCTAAAAACTAATTTTTAAATTATTGAGCTATTGACTCAGCTAAAACTTTAGGGTTAAATAAAAACATTACCAGGTGAAAGTTGGTACTAAATAAAATTAAAATTATATGAAACAATTTTTTTTGAATTAGTGATGTAAGAATGAAATATATTTAACAGATACGTAATTAGCTTATTAATTGTAGATTGTTTCAAATCATATTAAAGTTTTATAAATAAAGAGGAACTTTAAGATTTGTTGTTAAATAATTTTTTCAATGAAACAAAATTGTTTTCGCATGGTACTATTTATCAGATAATTTCTATTCATTCAGTGTATCGCTTGATTGTCGTCAAGAGGATTCTTTCACCTCATATAGACACGAATAGAATATAAATCATCAGTATTTAAATGCAAATTGGAAAATTACAGGTACTTCTAGTGATGTCTCACTCACAAGCATTTTATTTCACTAATTCAAATGTATTATAGTGACATTTTATGTAAATTCCAAGACGCACTTCTAACGTTATTTATAATAGAAATCGAAAATTGGCCTTCCAAGAATCAAAAACCTCAAATTGCATGAGAAATATTAATGAATACCTGCCTACTAAAAAACCGAATACTTATGATAATGCATGTTTATATTAACATTTTAGGTATTATTTAATCGTGCCATGGAGTATAATTATAATAATCGATTTGGAATAATCTTAAGGTAGCTTATTTATTCCATAAGCGAGGGAACAATAATATCTTCTTCATACCTTCATTGGGCTGTTTCAAAAAAATACTTTCCTTAATATTCACATCAAGCAATAAAAAACAAGTTTGAATAATATTCCCAAAAAATTATACGAGTAGATATAAGAAAAATTAAAATAGCTCCAGATGTAAGTCCTCTACGCGATAAAAACAATACCGAAAATTCCGAAATACGGTTATGCCCAGTGATAGAAATAATACAATGACTGGAGATCAAGTTATTTAAAGTCGGCGATAAAAGAAGGCTATTTGCAGCCCCGGCCCTTGAAGGACCAAAAACGGACTACCAGCAGTGGCGTCACTCTAACTAAAAATATTTCTAAATAACAAAAACAAATCAGTCCTAGGGTCATTTAAACATGTAAAAATATGCTAAGAAGAGACAAAAATTAATGAGAAAATTACATATGGAAACGGAGAAAGAATTTAAAAAAGTGATAGAGATATGTGTAAATAAAAAGATAACATCAGAAAGTGAAGAAGTGGTGGAATAACGATATCAGAAAGGCTATTAAAAATAAGAAATTGGAATGAGATTCATGGAAAAAGTATGTGAACATAAAAGCTAAGATAAGGACAAGATAGATTTAAAAAGAGTAAAAGAATTTTGGGTAAGAAAAAAATTAAGATAAGCATCTTAATGAATGGTAATAACTAATGCTAATGAATCATAGCCAATAAATAAAAAACTCACGAAATTAAACTAACCACTGGGGATATAAAATTTCTGAGAAAATCAAATGAAACAAGTAAATCAAGAGTTATCTTTTGTAGTTAAAATATTAAAATTAGCCAAGCCTGACTATTAGTTTTCCTCTGACATGTCTTAGACCCAAATATACTTATCAACTAATGTCAATTCATTGATCGATTTAGATTCTTCTTATCACTATACCGGTAGTCTATTAAAAAAACAAAACCATTTTCCTTATCTCTATCGGGTTATTAATACCTTTAGATACACGAACAATATCTTTATAGTGTTGTTAGAAGCTACAGTTTGATTAACCAATTTAGGCTGACTTTATTTTTCAATAAATCCAGTAGTTCTGTCAGTTTATTAGGAAGAGTGGACCAGTATGTACGTGAAAGTTATATCTTCTTCTGCGTATGATTATAATTAGCTCGCGGACTTAAGTAATACTTAATCTGGATCTTTAAATCACCTGCTTAGCATTAAAGGTCCACTAGAAGCAATTTGATGTTTGGAGAAAAAATGTTAATCATCTATCTGGAGAATATGCCTATGTCGACGGTATACTTCTTCTACTGTTATGCATTGCTTGGCGAACTTAATATCAACCATTGCCAGTTGAAAATCTTATAGATCTATAGATTAAATGATTGTTAGATAATAATCGCACTACCCCCCTTTACCCGACAACCATGAAAGATAAAATAATAAAAAATAACATTCAACTATAAAGCATGTGAAAACACTGCAAGTATTTACTAACGCCTAAGTAAATCTTCTTTGATTATGAACACCAAAAGTCTGATTTTCTAAAATTAAATTCGGGACGATTTTTCCTAACGAACAAGCAATCTACCATAAATACTGGACTATTTAAGAGTACGATAAGGTAAGACATAACAAAAAATTGTTATTTTCTGTCTAAGTAATATCTGCCTTACTTGTAATAATAATAAACTATTTGTTAATATCGGAAAATGTCTATAAACTATAACTAAAACTAAAAGGAAACATGACTGATATATGGAATAGTTTAGTAACTACGAAGGTGTGCAATCCACATGACTTGTTAAAAATTTAATAGAATCTCTTATAAATATGCATGAGAAAGATTGGGTTTTCTTTTTTGTTTTGTTTTGGTCTCCGACCCTGCAAAAAAAACGCCGGATCTCCATTACAATTGGAAATTGAAAGCACGCTATAAGTTGGGCTTAGAGGAACAGTAATAGGACATTTACACATTGGAAGTGAGATCGAAATGGCATTTTGGCTCTTGCCCCAACTGGCCTGCCCTTCAGAATTCTCTGCTGACCGACAAACACCCATCATTATGGACATGAACTGCTTTGGTCTTATTTAGATACCCGTCCAGGATTTTATCTTATCATTAAAACGATTTCCTAACAATTATTTTTTCAATTAAATAGATCCAGTATTCAAATTATATACATTCAAAACCCAAAAACGTTATATATAAATGGCGGTTGACTCGGTACTCTCAAAAACAAGTAGTACCGTAACACATAAAATATCTTTAAATGTGTAGTAAGATACATGGTCTTTTCTCACAAGATTTTTTACGAGCGGAAACAAAATAAAAATATGAAAGAGTAATAAGGTACCGGCGACGATATGTGGGAAGATAATTTTGATTAGTTTACTCAGGACAGAAAGGCAAGCCAGATAGATGTCATCAGGTGAGTTTTCAGAAAGATGTAATGAGGAAGACTTTATGTGTTTGTGGTAGTGACTATAACAGGTTTGGCTAGAATTATTAAAAAAAAAAACAAAAAGTAGCTATATCGTATGATTTAAAATCTACTTTTTGAAACAATGTTTTAGATAAATTGTCAATGTCTTCTTTTCATTTATGCCTATACAATTACATCAGCGTCAGATATTTATTAAAATGTTCCAGTTTTAACCCTTTTCTACTTTGTCTGATGCATTGTTATTTTTTTATAGTTCTCTAGTTTTTGTTTCTAGTTTTCAATCACCCACGTTTTACTTTATATCCTTTTTCTGTTTTTATTCATGGATGCCTATAATGTGCCTTTAACACTTTAATTGGACTTTTTTAATTTGCTTAAAATTGATTTTTTATTTATTTCTCTTGTTTCTTTTTATTTGCTAATTTATTATTTTTTGTCGTTATTGTTTTTCCTGTTATATTATAGTGTTGTTGGCAGCACTATAATAGTATTTATATGAATTTCGTTATTTTTAAATGTTTTGTCCCCTTTATTCCGTGTTAAGTTTTATATAATTTATGATAACATTTTAGATGTATCACGCATAGTAACTTGTACCGTTTCTATATTTCTATAGTTTCCCATTCTTTGCTTTCTGTTATTTCATTTATTATTTTTTAACATTTAGTTCATTCGTAGGTTTTTAATTTACAAATACTTATTTGATGTTTTGACATAATTGTCGAGTATACTATAAATTGTCGATTCTGGTTGTCAATAAATTTTTCAAGTAAATCTGAAAATTTCTCAGTATTTTGTCGTTGCTGGCTGTCGATTTCGTAGCACAGGTGAATTCACCTTTAGTTCTTATGCCGTATAATCAACTCGAAACCGCAGGTTACCATCGTCTTCTCTATCAAACAATTACACCCGCGGAACGTATAATTTAGAACCATAAATTAAATTGAACTTCGGTCGGCCAGCATTTGTGACCAACGTAAAAATACAATACAATTGTTTTTTACAATATGCTACAATCATATTTTCTGATAGTTTGGTACTTATTAGCGACCACGGGATAATTTTCATAAATAATTACAACACACCGTATATTATAGTTTCGAGTGTTATATTCGATTACACGACCGATGATTACAGAAAAATGTCTTCTAAACGGCTTGTAAAATATATTATTAATGTCATTTTCTTGCTGACATCTTATTGATAGTTTTCATGTCTTTAGTAATGTCTATTTTTTTAATTAACTTTTTCTTTTTCAGAAAATATGGTATTTTTATTTTTTGTATAATTAATCTTTACAAGATTTAACGCGCACAATATCAATAATTTTTTAATATCCTGATGTTGCAGTTCCGTCATTAATTAAAACAGACTATTAAATTTCTTGTCCACAATTAACAGAAGTAATTAAGAAGAAGGATAAGGTCGAAATCAACTTCATTCATCTCCCCCAAAACAAACACCATCAGGATCATCATTTTTTGTATACACAAAAGCCTAAAGCTCCATAATTCTCAGTTGTTAATTTAAAACGTCGTCATATATTTAATCACCGGGAGTTAGGAAGGAAATGACGCGAACAAAATTCTGGTGTCACAACGCGGGTAACACTCAAAGCTAATAGCGAAGTGCCGCTAATAGTCTGGGTCCTTACGCATGGATTATTTCAAGCATCTCAATATAATTTTAGTTTGATTCTGTATTATTCGACTACCCACACGCAGGATGTACAATTGAGTTCTTATTTAAAATAATTAAATAAACGGCGTCTAAGAAATTTGTATACAGGGTGGTCCAAAATATTTACTAATTCCAATGAGTTTTCATACGCCAAAGAAACGTACTTAGATAGTTTTTCTCTACTAGTAGCAAATTTAACAATTCTGAAATTATTTTTAAAAATAGAAAGTTTATATATACTCTTTATTTCGACAAAAAACTACTTGGTTCTTATGTATTTTCATTCGAAGTGAAAAAAAATATTCATATCTAAAACACAATATAGTCATTTTTGAGATATGTACGTTAACTCAACTACTCAACGTAGCCAGAGGCGAAATAAAAAAAGTTTTAAAAAAAAATTATCTTTTCACTTTTCGTAGAGGTTTGTGATTGAAATTCATAGACTTCCACGGCCAGAGTGAATCCGAGGATTACTGCTTTCCAAAAAAAAAAGTCAATTTTAAAAATGTAATAAAATGCGGGGTAAAATTTTTTATCGATTCAGCACCAAAATCCGTTATTTCGTTGTATATAAATGTAACTACAAAAGTACAATGATGTCGAAACAGACGGGATGGCAGTATCAATTTCAAAACTTTGGATTGGCTATAGCTCTGAAGATTAAATTTTGTTTTAGAAAACATAAAAACCGTTTCTGTCGTAGAATACGAATATTTCAATTATCCTAATAACGATAATAAGAAGAAAATTTGTGTGATTTCAATACTGTCCGAAACGATTTATTAACACTGTTGGACAACCTCGCTTCACAGGGTTTAAAAATTAACAGGAATGTTACATGAATCGATAGACGAAATCAGTTCTGTGAAACTATGATTTAAAATCTTGAACGACAACAAATAAAAATATCGTTATTGGGATAATTAAAATCAGTGTATTATACGAGAGGATCATACTAAATATTATCAAAAAATAAATGTTTGGGCTGACATTTTAGGAGAGAAAATTTGGGGACCTTTGTTTCTCATTGAAAACGTTACAGGTGATTTTTGTGGATTTTCTTGAAAATAATAGAGCCGTTGAGTGTTCAAATTTTGGAAGATCTTCTTAACCTTCAACTGGATGGTGCTTCACCGCATTACGCCTTGAAACTAAACAGTAGCTAGATCAACATTATCCAAAAAAATGGAGTAGTTGCAGAGGAACAATAGAGTTGCCACCGCGATTATTGGATTTGCGGCCGTTGGAATTTGGAATTTATTTTATGAGACCACATGAAATCAATCGTTTATAAGATGAAACAAGCAAATCTACAAGTAATAAATATTTGGAATAATATTCCAAAAGTTAAAACTTATATATATATATATATATATAACTTTTCTTAAAAAAATGTTTCATCACTATTTTTTTATTTGTTTTTATGTTTTTTGAAACAAAATTCAATCTTCAGAGCTATAGCCAATCCAAAGCTTTGAAGTTGACACCCTGTATAAAGCATTTTTATGAAATAGAGAGTAAAATGACCCAGAAAGCAAATGGTGTTGAGACATAATTTTAAAAATTTTATGGTGTCCAAATATAATTTCAATCAGTGGTCAAAAAGAAATTTTAAACATAAGCTACTCGACTAAATATCTTTTAGTTGGAGGCTGCGACACTTCTCAACAGGTTATACGTGGGTAGGCAGCCTGCTACACTTAAATCTGTAGTTTGAGTCACCTATACGCTTAAGTGGCAGAGTGATGCCGATACTAGGGGATATTAATCAACTGAAGTAATATAGAAACGTTGCCCTTTCTAAAATCTAGTTCTACGGCAGAGCCGTCTTTAAAATTTTGTTTCTCATTAAGATTTGAAAAAGTAAGCAAAATGTTTTTAAAAACCTCGAGAGTTACTACTAGTAAGTTTTCGATCATGTATTTAAGTTTTATCATACATATAAAATATTTTTCATCCGTGAAAAAATTTTAAAACTAAACAAAAAACTGCTTATTTTAGAATCGGACGATCAAATTACTATCATGCAATTCTTTCGAACGCCTATGCAGTAATTCCAAGTCCTTTTTCACTACTGTCTACATTACTGTTCAACATGATCTTTGAAGAAGTTATTTGGGATAGCGAATTGAACAGAGGAAGCAGCATTTTATTTGAGTCACCAACTGGTGGGTATGCGGATGATGTGGGAATAATAACTAGAGAGGATACAGAAGAAATGCAAGGTGATGAGTATTGAAGGAGCAACACAAGGAAGGAGTTTAAAATTAATAGCGAAATAGGAGAAATATCGTTTGAAGAAGTAGGGAAGTTCATAAATTTAGGAGGTATAATAACATATAAATGCGAAGAAGAAAACAATATTGAAGGTAGACTAAACAAGTCAAGTAGATGTGCTGGAGCAACAATCAATCTCATAAGATCAAAACACCTATCAATAAGCCCCAAATTTCGAGTGAATAAAACAATTTTCAGACCTACTGTATTGTACGTATTTGAAACATGGATATTAAACAGAAAAACACAAGAAACAGTTCGAAGATGGCAGAGGATAAATGTTAGAAGTATAGTAGGTGGTAAAAACCACAATATGGATATGTCAGGCGAACAAACTAAGAGATTTACACTATACAGTAATTACTAGAAACAGATGTGGTTGGACTATATAGAACGAATGACGGAGGACAGGACGGTAAAACTAATATCCTGTAGGGTACTACATTATAAAAAAAATAAACGTAGACCACGAAAAAGATGAAGAAACGCTATTATTGGAAATTTGAGAGAGAAGATTATAAGAGACTGGAAAAGTAAAGCCTAGCATAGGGAAGCACGGAAGTGAATAATAATAATATTTTTGACATATCCTGTACACTACAAAAAATATTTTTAAACTATGGATACTATTCAAGTAATATACTCTTGCTTAAAAACTGTATCATTTAAGCATATATAAGAGTTCAATTCGTTACGCCTAAAAACCCTGTATTTGAAAGTTAACAAAAAGATGTGTGTGATCTGGAAATTCTCATACTGAAATGCTCAGTTCGTAAATTTAAAATTTTTCGAATGACTAATGAAATAATCTTCATAAGAAAAATTTAAAAGAGCAACTGACATACAATAAAATGTTCTAGCTCTAGAGACTGGGGCGTTATGAGATATAAAATGCAAATCTGCAAATCTTTTCTTCGTTAAATCCAATCTTAAGGGAATACTTTCGGGCTTAGGTAGATAGCTTTTTGAAAAAGTCTCCTGCGGCCAATAAGCATACATATTTTAAATGACAGCGGAGTTTTGAAATAGCGCTAATTCGAAATTACCACGAAGAATTGCGCGATTCGGCAGAATAAAATCTCACCCTTGAACCCTTTTCTGTTTCTTATAGCGGAGCGTTATTGTGTGTGAAATTAAAACCTTAAGCACCAACCCTTTAGTATACCTACAAATGTACTATTTAAACTTAATTTTATCATCTCAATATGCGCTTCTGTTTAGGGTTAAGATTTAATGGCAGGTTTTAATTGAACAATTACAAAGAAAATGTTTCGAAAGCTTATCTAAAAACATCTACAGCAATCGTTGAAAAATGTATATTTTAATTCTTTGTTTATGATAATATCGACAAATTGAATTCTGGCGACTACCCAAATTATTGGAATTTTCTAAGATTTTCCAACTATCACTTTGAGCAATAATGTCTTATGTGTGACTTAACACTGGTACTGTTTACAAATTGATCAAGTAAATATTACCAATAATATCATTTAAAATAAAAATTGATAACATTTTTTTCTTAAATCAGCCGTTTAAAAAAACATTTCTTTTTGTGTTCAATGTTGGCTATTACTTTTTTATTACTGAAGCCTATGGTATGTCTTTTTTATGTGCGTCTCTTCTAATGTTAACACTTCTATTTGTGGTGTTTGTTCAATGTACGTTTTATCAAAATCTAGACTAGGATCTCATAAACGCCTTGGTTCCCTAATGATATTTTAGTCTTTGGGTTTCTAAGTACTGTGCTGATATTTTTGTCTAGTGTGAATGTAGTTTCGATGTTTTATCTTCATACATGCTCCTCTATCCGTAGTAGTTTTTCACTATAGTAAGTTTGTTTTAGCCCTGGAGTCTTCTTTTTCTTTACGTGGTTTGATATGTTTGAAATAGCCGCTCTATTGATTATTTGTTTGGTAAATCCATTCTGTTGCAATAATGCCTTGTGGAGTTTCTAGAGTTTCTGCATTTTTTCTCAATTGTTGTTTTCGTCTGTTAATCTCTATGACCTTGTTACTAGGGTATTCGTTTCTGACTGAAGTTGCACTGGGTGGTGGTGGGACTAAGCATTCAGATATCGAACTGTATACGTTGGTTTCCGGTAAACTTTATTATTCAAACTTCCATTTTATTTCTTTTTGATTATGACATCGAGAAATGGTAATTATTCGTTTGAGTTATGATATAAGATCCCTTGTCTGGATTGTACATTGGACAAACAAACAGAAGGTTTAAAATAATATTTTAAAGATGGAACTTACAAGCGAGCACATTTTTTTTGGAACTCATTTTGCACCTAATTTTAGCATAATCAATTTTAAGTCGGGGGGGTGCACCTCTAATGATCTTGTAACAAGTATACTGAATAAAACTTACACTTACTCTTGTGATTGTGAAGAAAGTACAGTTTGCTCTCTTTCAGAATCCTCCACTCGCACCGAATTTTCATTCCAGCATAGTTCAGAATATAGTATTTTATGATTATAAAAAAATGGTACTTTTATCTTCGGTTCAAGTTATTTTTAAACGACGCCTTGTTACGAATATAATTTTATACACGGTAGCGGAAAAACGTTGTTACGAGGAGAAGAAATACCCTAAACGTAATACTTGTGTCAACCATGCAGAATTGTAACGGCAATACGATGGTTTACACGATTGTCATTCTCAATAAAGCCCATCGCTTTCATTGCCATTGTCTCTCCCCATTTCCCATCTCATTCCGTATATACGAAAACTGATTTGAAATTCTCAGGATGTTCTCTAGGTAAATAGGTCGCATTCAGGACCCGAAGCCATCTCTTGTTTTATGACGGGGGCTTGCCAATTCGTCAAGAGGTTGATGCTTGTCACTGACTTTGCTCATTTTGTTGCTAGACATTGTAAAACACAATATTTTCTTTTTGCATGCGTTCCTATTCTAATAATTATTTTAAAATGCCGAAGAGCAAGGTCAAATATTAAGGAAATCAGTGAAATTTTGGAAAACAATACCATAATAATAAATAATGCATAGGACCTTTATCACTTTCAATCAAACTAAATACCTAAATATCTATTGTGCTCCAGACCCTTGATGTGTTATGCCCCATCACAATATAGTCTTATTCGCTATAGTAAGTCCTCTAATCCTATTTCCTTATGGGCATTTTTAAAATATTACTTTATGTCGTCCTAATTGTAGTGCCTCTTAGTTTTCAATGTCACACATTCTACAAGTATAGACTTAGGCTTTCATTATCTTAACAAAAATTTCAATTCTCTTCTTTTTCTAGATCAATGCTTCTTTCTTGTTGTGATGAAAATATATTCGAGACTCGTATTTGTGGACGAGTTTTTTAATCTTAATAATAATAGGTGGTATTATTAAATACGGGTCTGGTCACTGTTATATATATATATATTTATATATATATACATATATATATATATATCTCGAAACATTTATACAATACATTGTTTTGAAATCTCCAGATGCAGATAAATGGAAATTTTTATCACTCCAATACTGGAACGAATGTGCTATCTACAAATTAATACGGGAAAAGAAAATATCAGCAAGAAATGGAAAAAGTGTTTAACATGACATTAAACAAGGACTTTAAAGTAGTAATAGAAGATACTAATGTAAACATCAGCAAGGAAGAAATATATAGGCCTATAGACATAGCAAGTATGAAGAAACAAATAATAATGGGAAGAGACTGATTAATTTCGTAGCGGAGACAAAATTTGAAATTAAAAAAATGCCTAAAGGAACTTAATTAGTATCAAATAGGAAGTATTCTAATCAAATACATGATCTCTTTATACAAAAACAAGCAATGAAATTAGTAAAAAAATGTGCGGAGCTATAGAGGAACAGATGCGGACAGCGACCATTTTTTAGTAATAGTGAAGGTAAAACAAAATACTAAACAAAGAAGGAAGGAACAAAAAGTTGGCAAAAATATAAGATACAAGTACTCGTAAACTCGTAAAAATAAAACAAAAGAAAACACAGCTCAAAAAAATTATTTTTTTTTGTAGCCCTGGATATCTCTGCCGATTTCTATAATTTCAAGTACACAGTTTACGAATATATTCATGAAAGTACTGAATTGAGTATAGTTTTTATGATATTGATGTATTTATAATATTAAAGTAATAAACAATATTTACGCCTCGGAACACGAGTTGTTAATAAGCGTTTGGTTTCTGGTTAAAATTCGTTATCTGCGCATTTTTTCGAGATTGTCCCAAAAAAGATTAAAAAAAAAAGGGTGTAAAAGGTGTTTCTCTAAAGCGTAACATTATTTTTGCTATTTTTTTTCTTTTTTTACTTCTGTGGTTAAATTAAAAAAATACTAAAACAAACATTAAGTAATATTTTTCAATAAAAATTGATTTTATAGAATATACTTGTTTTATTTTATGCTACTCATAGTGTAATAAGAAAATGACGATTTAAAAAAAACAGAGCCAATATGCCAAAACCATTCATAGTTTCATAAATTGTTGGCTTAAATTTACTCAAAATTATTTTTATATCAAGAGCAACAAAACCACTGTTGACTAGTAAAATATGTTGAAAAATTGAGAGGATTTTAGTGAAAAAACAGATCCAGAATATAAACGACGAATGAAATCAAATAGAGAAAACTATAAAGAAGGCAGCAGAAGAAATAATAAATAATTCCAGAAAAATGGAAAATAGAAAGAGAGAGGACTGAATAGATGCAGAATATAAGAACGAAAATGAAAAAAGGAAACAAGCTAAACAGAAAGTGATACCAACAGGTACAGATGAAGACAAAAGACAGTTTGGAAAGCAAAAAAAATAAGTAGGATATAGAGGACAGAATAAAACGCATTGAAGGAAGATATGTAAACAAAGTAATAAAGAACTTCAAGAAGTCAAAAGGAATAAAAGGAAAGTACAACAGGGAACTACGTATTTCCCTTATTTTATTTATTAAACACAAGAGGAAGTACATATCTTAAACTAATAAATAAAATTTTCAAATGTTAAAAAATACAGGTATATGTCAATTCGATTTTAAATTATTTAAGGATTATAACCTTTTATAGTACACGCCATATTAATCTCCCCTTAGATTCTACACTTACATATTTTTGTAAACATCATTTATCAAGTGAAAGAACATACCGATTTAGTCTCTCCCCATATTAACTTCGTAGGTGCAGTTAAACGGTGTACCGTTCCCATTTATTCAGTTGAAAAAACAAATTGATGGAAATTATATCCGAATGAGAAAATGGCCAATTTGTAACAATAAAATGTAAGAAACATGTGACAGGAGATATGTAGTGTACAATTTAAGTTTAAAAATATTCCTTCGAAAACATAAGGAACATCCCGGGGGAACATTAAATCGTTTTGGTGAAGCGGAACGTAATCAGTGGGAGAGAGTACGGGAAGAAAAAACATGAAACTCCATTGCCAGTGTGTTTCACTTCTTTTACGTTGATAAATGCATACATTTTTACTTCTCTAATCTAGAAGTATTATGATTTACTAAGATTTTAAAAGTTCTGATAGAATGCGTAGTCAGAACACACATCTATGGAGGAGACTTTGGGTCGTTATCCCAAGAGACATGAAATTTCTACGTTGTAAGATGTTGTAAAAAACACTAATTAGCTAATCATTTTTTTAAATTCGATCAGTCTCTAATTCATTTTTATAGCTTCATTTGAGTATATTAGCCTGAAAGTAGATGCAAGAAATGACAGGTACAACAGAAATTAATTTGTACGGATTTTTATTACAGGTACTCTACAGTAACAAAATATATTCCTCCAAAAAAAGTTCTTCTTTCTTGTCACTCATATGAAGTACTTCCACTGTTGTTTCCATTGTGTTATTAAGTGTAGGTTTGTGTTTGGTGTCAATGAGGTGTTTTGCACTTATCTGGTTGTTTTAATCTATAAGATCGTAAGTGGTCACAGTAGCGTATGTTAAATTTTCTTAATGTCTGGCCAAGACAGATGGTGTTACAATCCGGACAATTTAGTTTGTAAATACATTTAATAAATGTAAAACCCAAAATTAATACATTTTCAAAATCGGGTATTTACAAACTGAATTGTCCGAATTGTAACGTCATCTATCTTGGCCAGACATTAGGAAATTTTAATATACGCTACTGTGAGTATTGTCAGATACCGAAACCTAGATAGACTAGAATACTTATTAAAACACTTTGGAAAACTGTGGAAATTCAAGATAAGTATTATTTGTTTTTCCATATTTATTATGAATAATTTCCATAAAGTAAGAGTTGAAACAATCAATTTAATTTAAGGACAGAATATATGTAAACTTTTTATAAATGTTTTTATTCAGTGAAAATATTTGATATATAAGGTGTAAAAAAATAGATATAGCTTACTTTAATAAATTCATAACTGAAAATACTTAGTAAGAGTCCTGCAGAAGGAGTTTGAAATTTTGACATGTTTTAAATTTTAATTATTTTAACTACCTTATAGTGAAAGATTTGGATTTAGAATCTAGTTAGAATATGTTGCTAGTTCTTATTTGAACTCTAATTACTAATACTTATTTTAAGATACAAAAAAATGTCACTGTTTTAATACACCAATCATTATTTTCCATATGAATATCTAAGAAGTAGGTACTTGTCACTAAATTAGTCCAATGGCGCCTTTAGTTTGTTCTGTTGCTATTAAGTTAGGTTGCATAAAAGCGGGTTATAACTATAAATAATTCACGAATAACACTCGTGCCAGATTTGGCACATACATTCGTTTAACGCTGCGTCAAAGTAGTGTTACCGCAAACTTCTGGTCCTGAGGTGTAAAATTTTTACTTTTTAGGCTCTTCGACATTTTATATTTTATATACTATAACAGCAGACGACTAACAGCAATCACCAATCACCAAACGAAGACAAATTGACCGGCATTGATATTTGACAGTTACTAAATTTTAATTGCCATTGCAACGTTGACGGTTTCCATACAAATAATTCGAGTGTTATTCTAGTGTAATGTTGCCCGTATTGAAATTAGGGATAAGCTACAGTAAGAATGTTTGACAAGGAATCAAATAATTTCAAGATTAACAGGTATTTATGTAATCTAGCCTTAGAGTAATGGTACTGTCACACGCACAATGCTCTGCTTTGATATACAGCACTACACGAGTTCAAATGGTTTTATTCTCTTCAACCATCGGAACAGATGGTCGTTCTCAAGCAGCTGAAGTACTTCTCCGTTCTAGATATTAAATTGATCTTCGTGCTTTTTAACAAATCTTTTGGATTATTTTGATAAGTCTATATTTTGCATATCCCCAGAGCTCTATGCCGTACAGCCATATTTTAAGAACTGCATGTAAACCAGAGTTTTATTAACATTATTATTATTGAGTCTCTTTCTATGAGCCATAAGTACTGTCTGAATTTAAGGTTAAATTTCCTTTTTTCTTCTTAACATATTCTATCCATCTTAACTTAATTTATAGTGTCGTAACAAGGTATGGGGCTTTATTTCGATAGGGAGCTATTGATCCATTTATTATCAGAGGCGAAGGATTGCTCAGTTCAGTATATCAGGTCCAAGTAATTTTCGTGTGGCACTCCTGCTTAGATGTCTTTCAGACCTGAATAAATTTCTTATTTATCTTGAAAAGCCTGTTTGACATTTATTATTTTAAGATTTTTACATACTGTCTTGGCAACATTTTATTAACATAAAGATTAGTCTCTCATGTCAACCTCGTCAATGGTTTGCGCGACATTAAGGAATAAAGTTTTTTCAATGAACTTGATCTATTGTTAAGTGAATTTTTCTTAAATCTAAACTGATCATCAGGAATAATTTTGGTTCTTTCAATTATTGGTTTTGTTCTTTTAAACAAAATTATTGGTAAAAGTGAAATCGGTCTGCAAGATTTTACTTCATGTGGTGGTTTTCTAAACTTTGGTAACACGATAACGTCTGTTATTTACTAACTTGCAGTTACATATTTTAATCTAAAGGCAGATTTGAACCAGTATGCCAGCATTTCAATGCTTTTTCTTGGCAATTGTTTCAATATTTTCCAGTGATTAAATAAAAGCTTGGTGCTTTTTCGAACTTAATTAAAATTAAAAATTAAATTTTATTTCTTCTGCAGCTTCTTTTGTAATAATAGAAGACATGTCTTCTTCTTATATTTAGAGATTACTATTATTCTCTATTAAGTTAAACTTGAAAACTTTCCTGTAGATTGAAAACTACCTCCCATTTCTATGATGGCTTTTGTCAGTTCGTTTCTTTTAGAAGTTATTAACCTTATTCCCCAATCGGTATGTGTCTTCCCACTAGAAATCTCATGTGTTGTAAAATTGTTTTTTGGTGGATAGTACCCTGCATCCATCGAATTAATCTATTTTAGTAAGCTGGATCTCTTCTTATATTTAAAAATTATAATAGTAAAATATATTTTATTTCTTAATGTTGCCGTGTGAAATTTAAATTTTAACTTGATCAAAAAAGTTAATTTTATTCATCCCCCTTTTGTAATATAAATCGCCAAAATGACTTGATCAAAAAATGGCATATTTAAGAAATATTTTTTTCAAAATATCGAAAACGAAATTAATCGAAATATTCTCAAAAATGTATTTCTATCTGTTAAACTTATTATCTAACGAACTTTCTACATCTAAGAGATCTTGGGCTAGAAGTATTTCAAAAACAATTAACTTTAATCAAATAAATAAACTTACTGTGATAATAAATTGTTATAACATGAAATAACAATAAGCTTTTTAATCACGATAACTTTTTAAATAACCATTTTACGATAAAAAGTTACATTTTTTTTTGATAAGACGTCTAGCATTTTTCTACAAATCTTGATTTTAAAAGTATTTAAGTTTGAAATAAATGTTAATTTAAAAAAATCTTTTGAATTTTAGGCAAATTAGTAAATTGTAGGGCAAAACCAAAATGTTTGCACAATTTTTTAAGTTGAAAGACATAAAAGTATATTTATTCTGTTCAAGGAACTTATACCGGACTATTTAATGTCTGTAAAATTTGCGTAAAATTGGCACACACAATGAAAAAATTATTTTTTTAATATCCTTAATTGAACAAAAAGTTAATTTTACTGGGAATATTTATATTCCTTAATTTTGTAAGTATGTTAATGAAACATCCTAGAAAATTGGCACGTTAAAATCTAAACAAACAGAGAAATGAAATAGTTATTTAACTTTTAATCTGAGTTTAAAACTCATTACATTATTTATATCGTAAACAGATGATTATAAGCAAACAAATATTATTGTTAAAAATATTCAATTTAAATATTGTTGAACCAATTTGTTATTCAAAGATATTTTCTAATAAATGTTTCCAAGGTAAAGATGTCCATTTTATTATGCATGTTTTATAATTTGCTAACTTTTCTACGTTGTAAATAAAAAGTTGTCAATTTTAAAATTTAAATATTCATACGTTGTGTAGTAGTGTCATTCAGATAATTGAGAATCGCTCATTATTTTTAGTTTGTCATATCTCGCAACAGAGTAGCTTCAGCAAAAAACAAAATCGATGATCAACCTAACGTAGTTGTAAACGGTTAATTTTTTATTAAAAATTCAATTCGAATTTAAGAATTTAAAAATAATTTTTTTACAGTAAAAGTACTAATCCTTATAGTGTAAGACATGCTTTACAGGATCGGATTTACATAACCTACTAATTTTTGAAAATCATTTTTAAACACCCTGTATAAACAATAGGAAACTATTCATTAATCACATTATTTCAAATTAATATCAATTAGCTAAAACGAAGATTAAATATTTATTATTACTGTTATTAAGTTGTACTTAAAAATTACCTAAGAAACTATAAAAAATGTATCAAAATAGATTGACCGAATTTAATCATTCATCAAAATAACCATTTTGTTGCGCTTAAATAATATGATGGATTGTTGGTAAAATTATATGGTTTTTTCTTCAGAAAATTTCATGTTCTTCCGTATATAAAAAGCACGAAGAAGCTGGAACGAAATTTAATCCAACCATGATCGATCAAAGTCATTTATCTAAAAATTATGCCAAAATTGGTCAAAATATCGACACCGATTTTCAGTATATCCAGAATTTCGCTAATTTTGAGAAAATAGAATTAAAATTTTTTTCTAGTACAGGAAGAAGCTAATGCCAAAATTGATAATATTGTAATCGATAAACTCCAAAATTTGCCAAATTTAGAAAAAAAAGCAATATTTATTTTCAATATATTCAAAGTTTGACCAATTTTAAGAATATAATATAAGATACTAGCTATTTTATCGAGAATGTTTTTTCTAATTTTTGGTTGAATCTCATCAAGGCTGCTAATTTTTAGCTCTGGAAAAAATTTAAATCCGTTGTTTAGAGTGAAGAGATTAATAACACACCTGATGAACTATTGCAAAGAAAACATGATGCCTATATCTAAATAAACCTGAACCAATTCGAGCACCAATCCATCAATACTAGAGAACTGTACTAGCCCTGAAGAGTCGAAATTGTGAAAAATTCTGATTTTTTTTTTATCCTAGTATAACGAAGATTTTTACAACAAAATCCATCAAACTGTTGAAAGGGCTACAATATGTTTTCAAGAGAATAAATAATTACTTGTTTATCGACTCGATGATAATATAATTAATTCTTTCTCTTTCCACACTTTGAAATAATTATACTGAGCGATTGTCGAGTTATGCCATATGAAAATTCAGGTAAAATCGGTAAATCAGCCTGTATGTGTATTATTACGTACACTTAAAGTTAATGTAGAACACTTTCTTATAAACTATTCTCAGTTTATACTAAATGGGTATTGTAGGTTTCAGGCACACATATACAGAGTGTTTTCCATACTGCAATTAGAGAAAAATTCTTGACCCAAAATACGAAGATTTAACCAAAGGATTAAATTCCAAACTTGACCATTCATAATGAAATACCCTTTATAATAATCATGAGTATTAGAAAAATGAGAAAATCACAATGACAGGTCAGTTTTTAAAATCATCATATCGTGCTATGGTATAACAGGTTCGATCTTTCTATGCAAAATTTTTAATACTTACCTAGTAATAACCTTTCAAATGAGGTATCACGTGATGAACTTTTTCAGATATGCTAGTTACCTGAAGGGGGTTATTAAAGGGTCGAAACTTTTATCCATACCAGATTAAGTTTTAAAAATCGACTAGCCGACCGTAATGCTTTAAAATACACTAGTTAAAAGGGGAGGGACGGTATACCACTTATTCCAGCACACTATAAATCAAGGAAGGAAGATGATATTTTCTGTGTCGAGTAGAAAGTTTTTATGAGTCAAAAATTACTTCTCGTGTTTGTAATTTCCAAAATTTTTTATTTATTTTTAAGAGCGTACATTAATGATGTGTCCGTTAAATTTGCTATGACAATTATGGGATTTCTACGAAATGTATTTAGTGAATGTCTCAGTTGATAATGTAAAATGCTAAGTAAGGCATTTCAATTAAAAAAGCAAGAAAAAAACAGGCAATTTATTTTCCGTGATTGTAAAAGTTGGTTGTTAGTGACCTTGTTGTCATGAGAAAAATAAATTTGGTCATATTTTTTATTTGACTGCTTTAACGCCTTTCACTTACCAACAATACATTAAGATAATCAATTTGGTATAAATCCTAAGGCTTGCAAGTCACCTGCGCAATTTTTTTGCGGGCTCACGCACCAATATTTGCTGACTATTATTAAGAATCGATACTCATTTTTTGGAGGATACTATAAAGAGCCGTTTTATGTTTTTACTTTTTTTATAATAACATCATTAATCAGTTGCATTCATTTTAGTGTACAAAATAAAAGATTAAGGTGTGCTTGTCAAAAATAATTTCAACCTCTATACTCGTGTTAGTGCGATAATGATGATCGTTGAAAAGTTAAGACAAGCTGTAGGGTGAATTCAAATGAATAATCTGGAACATATTGCTAATTGAAGCTACTTCATTGCCCAATTTGATGGGAAAATACCTAGTCAGTCATGATAAAATATGATGTTCAATATAATAAAGGGGAGTTACAAAAGGACATTAATAAAGCTTAGCGTGGGGTGCATAAGTAGGTGAGCTTTGAACAGGGTGCCGAAACATTTCCAATGACTTTGTGTCAATTATTACATTTTAAGATATCATATGCCATTATTTTCATATGCAGTTAGTTATAAAATGCTACTACATCTTCCCTCCTTTTTAAATAGTGAAAACAGTATATATACAGAGTGGTCCTTATATAATTGTACATAGAAGGACAGTAGAATCCTCACTTTAAAATATTACGATTTGAACTAACTTGCTTTAATAAAATGTTGATAATAAGAGAGATACAGGGTGTTAAATGTGAAATATTAATTTTTGTTCTTCAAAATATGTCTAACGTTTTTTGACATGAATACATAAATATTTGGTAGTGGGGGTTTTTGGGTACGAGAAATCATAACTTTGTACCTATTTCAATGTATTTTGTAGAGAGCGCCACATAGGTCATACTTGTGGCATAAATGTGCGCCAAACTTTTTTGGTGTTTTTTGTAAAAGAATATTAATTCCACATCATTTTAACAAAAAAATAGTATACTTATTAATAACTCCAAAACTTAACGGTTTTAGAAACAATTTTGTGATCAGTTTTTTAAAAATCTCGCAGGAGTAATCCGGAAACTAAATTGACACTTTATTGAAAAGAAGTTTTTGACACAAAAATAAAATTAATCCTTTGGATTTGGTTTCTGCATATTTTTGAAAATTTAACTTTTAAATTTAAATAAAATGTGTTATGTTAAATCCGGATCTGTTATAATAATGTCCGAAATTTCAGGAGCAACGTCTTGCGAAATGTTGAGGATCCGAATTCTAAATCAAAGATAATAATATACATAGACAGCTTGAAAAAGAACCCTCATCCAATAATGCATACATAAGTAGTATGGGAATGTGTTTATTAAGATATTTATGATATTTTCCGGATCTTTCCCTGCTCGTATTATTCGGAACATATTTTAATAACGTCTTGACAAATTATAATGTATCTGCTGAATCATAATGACATAGGAAATATGTACAGCTAGTCAGAAACATTTTCACGCCATTCAATAAGTCATCTTTATACATAGTTCAATGTACAAAGAAATCAAAATGGTCACGTCTCAGGTGTTGCTAATTTAGATTTAATCTAAGTAACAGCCAAAGTTGACGGAACATTTCTTTCATTTTAACACAAATCAGTTCTGTCTTTAAAAACTTGAATAATTCCATTTAGAGTTTTTCTGTAGACATTTGGTATATGGTTGTGATATGTTAATTAAAGAAAAATAATTATGGAAACAAGAGAGCCAGATAACGATTAAAAACCAAAATAATGCGAAAATTTAGAAAAACGACTATATAGAAAAATTAAACTGAAATTTGACGAGGACATAGAAAAGAAAATAAAAAAAAATGACATAAGGAAAAATATAAGTAGGGACAGCAAAAAAACGATATCAAATATCAGGAATGGACGAACAGATGACAACGGTTCACAGATAATAAAAGATGGGTGATAAAGAAAAAACAATATTGTAAGAAAGATGATTATATGACAAAGTACCTATAAATTAGAAAATAATATCACATTATCTTTATACACAATAAATGAGATCATATATTCGGTTTGTGATTTTTTGATCAAAAAGTGGGACTGATACTCAAGCAACACATTTGGTATCAGGAACAGATATTATAGAAACCGGACTTTATAAAAGTAAAAGCTTCAAACCCGTTACCTATTTTTTAACTTAATATAATAATAACTCTATGGTGTTGAAAAAGTGTAGCAGTTACCTATTTGCTACTTAAATTGACTACAACAAAGGTCCACCACATTGAAAACATTTTTAAATTTAATGGAAGTACCCGGTTACTATTAAAATTGCTTTTCAAAAGATTACTACTTTGAAACTGGAAAGCTTTGAGGCAGTTACTAGTTTGTGGAACTAAATTGAGACTTACAAGATATGGTACTTTATAGTTCCAGATAGCGATTCTAGCAACGTACCTGGAATAAGAAAGAGAACTTAAAATTATAGAAAGTTTAAGTAACATACATAGAACCCGGGTACCCCCAGTAGAAGACTGTGTCCTCTTGAAAGTAGCCGCTTCTTTGACATGCCACCATAAAGTGAATTATACTTAAAATCGCTACCCTATGGTATCATTATACTATTTAGTAATATCCAAGCGAAACTTAATTTATCTGTTAATTACATACAACAATAAGCTAACAATCCTAATTTAACCTACACCTACATATTAATTGCCAATACATAAAATCGATTTTTCAAATATCAATACTTTGATTAGGTACCGCACAAAAATATTGGTTGCTGGAGAATCCGTAATTTTTCAGAAGTCATTATTAAGTTACATGACTATATTTTTTTTCGTAATAGTTTGTAATTTTTTACATAAGTGATAGAACAAAATGAATAACACTGAGAATATAATATCGATACCTAGAGTATCGATATTTTTAAGAATAATTTAAAGATATTTTCAACATCAAAATATTTATATGTGTAGTTCAATATGAAACAGGATATAGAGAAATTGTATTTTATTCTTCAAACCGTATGAATATGGTAAATTTTTAACTAGCGTTTAGTTCAAATTTACTTTTTTGTAAATGTACTTATAAAGTGGCAAATGGGATTTTGGTGGCACTTTATCAGGATCTTTGTAGTAGCAAAGTAGAAACCGCTACCATACGTTCCATTAGGATGGTTCCGATTGTTATTTTATCGTAGCGAATACTTTAAAAGACATAACGGTTGGAATTTGCCACCTTGTAGATGGCTAATATAACATAGAAGTAGCAAATGGTACTTTTAGAGACGTGGGTACAATTTTCGCCATTTAAAAAATTAAAATATGGAATCACACTATTATTTTAAGTTCAAAAAGTGTTAATATAATGCTAATTCCGATAAACTAATAAAAGAATCTTAATATAATTTTTCCAATTATATATTTATACTAATATAAAAAAGATTTATAAAAAAAAGAAAATTTGTTATTACATTTTAAATATTTTTTATTAAATATGTGTATATATTGAGGGCGCTTTTATTTTTTCAACCTAATTTTCAAAAATTTGCGATACATTTTCATTTGTTTGCAAATTTTGTATCCGATATAATCAACACATAAATTATTTAGATATTATCAATTCTGTTTACACCGCCATATTAAGTACAAGTATTAAAATAATGATGTTATGGAATCCTTAGTGAATGGAATAACAAGTTAAGTTGAGATAAGTAATATTCAGAAATATGAAAAACAAAGACAACAAACGTGGAAAATATCGGAAGTGAACGCTGCTACACGGGAACTACCCTGGAATGTTCCTACAACGTAGCCGTGAGGTTCCATGAAGTTGTAGGGACTGTAGCCGCAACGTGACATTTGTTCCCCACTTTGGTACCAGGAACGGATTTAATCCGTTCTTATGACTTAGTGGCAACAAAGGCAAAACACTATGTAGTGACATGTTCAGTCGCTACCACGTAGGAGGTACTAAATGTGTTGCTTGGGATAGTTTATACTACAATTATGATATTATGAATAACATTTTGAAAACAGATTGAGATTAAACTAGGCGACAAGCAACATTTAAAATCAAACACTATAAAAAATTAGTAATCGCACTAATCACATAATAGATAAATAGTTTACAAAAATTTCTAGAAAATGTGAAAGAATGTATGTGTTCAACTGATTGCATCGGATTGTGTACGTTAATATCGTTGCAGAAGAGTAGGGTCCTGCACATAAACCCCCAATGCTGTCGATATTTCAAGATGGTATCTAGTTAACATGCAAATTGCAAATACGTATAAGCTGAGGTCTCGTCTTTTAGACGTTCCTAATAGAAACTGATATAGAGATGTTGCCAGTTTGCCCTGTATTCATTTTATTAAAGATTCATGCCACTAAATTGCCTGTGTCACTCTGTTTCCTATCACACTATAATCAGTACATGTCATCTATCGATTGTAATTTTGGCCTGAATAAAAATTTGCATATAAATTCAAAATCAACGAGGATGCTGCTGTAATGAGTATTTTTTCTTGATTGTTTTTTTCTGCCTGTTATTACTTTCACATTACAGTGTTGTCGTTTACCTGGAATTCAATTTTAATTAAGATGCTGCCCAAAGATAGAAAGGACCGTGTTTGTTTTTGGAAATATTCGCTTAAATCATCTTAGTAACGGTATCTCTTATGATAATAATAATACCATTTAAAAATTTTTGATTTATAGAGTTTTGCGAATAAACAGTATAGAGTGGCCATATAAAAATGTTAACGGTTAAGTGTACAAAAAGTGACAAATTAATATTACTTTTTAATACAAATGTTACTATAATACTATCAATTTATCTCTAGTAATAAAAATGATTAGAAATCAACATTTTTCCTAATGTATGGAAGGCATTTTGGTTTCCAAATAGTAGCACTTTTCATACATTCATAAAAAAAATAGTTGTGCAGAAATTGATATTTATTAAAGTTCGTGTTCGTTATTTGCTCGTAGAAAAAATATTTTCCTAACATTGGGGAAAGTGTTTTTTCCACATTTGTTAAGAAAATAAGTATTTCTTAAATGTAATTTAAATAATCTTTTGTTTATAGTTACTTTTATGATTAACGGCAAATTATTAGGTGCAGTTTTGGTCCGTCTATGAATGATTTTTGCCGTATACTGGTATAACATTTTTCCACAAAATCTCTTCCCCACGATATGAGAAATTGATTGAAACATTTTCCGTTCTTTTTAAAAAAATATGAAATAAAATTGTTTATAGAGGATGCAATAAAATTCAAAATCTTTACCACGGATAATTTAATTCAGAAAAATTTTCTTATACTACAACGACGACTAGTTTCGGGTAAAAAGAGCCATCTTCAGGTCTAAAAGGATGAAAAGCATTGCTATACACAAAAACACTAAACAATAAAATAATATAAAATACAATAAACAGCGAAACTAACAACTTACCAAATAAAACAAAGTTGCACAAATAAAACAGGTTCTGAATTAAATTATCTGTGGTAAAGATTTTGAATTTTATTGGAAGCTCTATAATCCCTTAATACCACATTTGAGAACATAAATAATCTCCTTCAACTCAAAAATTGTTTATTATTACATTTGCCATTTACAGCTAGGAAACATAAATAATAATCTTGTTAATAAGTTAATGTCCTAATCAGTTATACAAAGAACACTCAAAAACCAAAGTTACCGGGGGATTTATAAATCTGTAGGCATTAAGTAAATCTTACAATAACTATTTTTTAATTAGAATGAAGTAGGTTTCTTAATTTCGAAAAAAAATCACTAAAAACATTTACTTATTGCTAATATTGTTAGAAAAATAAATATGAATAACTAAAAACCTAAGCGTTTGTAACATTCCATATTCTACAATCAAATACAATCGCCTTTACCATATTTTCTAATAAAACTGAATTATTGCACAACTAATTTTCTCTCCTTTTTTCCAGGTATGTCATCTAGTTTGTAGCTCAACTATATTGTAAGTATTGACATACTGTACAACAACAAACAACCTGAGAACAGTATCTAAATTTTTTTAATAACTATATTAAACATTTGTCTTATTGAATCTTAAGAAAAAAAGGCCACTTAGCAAGTCAGTCGGAAGAGAAAAAATAAAGTGGATCTGTCAAAGCTAATTTCGTTGCATCGAGCTCGATTTGCCTGACCCTCACGCTTTCGGACCTTGCCCTTCTTTCTTCGAGTCCAACTTCGAGGCGTAAAGCATCCCCCAGGGATGATATTCAATATTTCTGCTGCACAGGAAACGTAATCAGCCTCCATTCATGTCCATATATCTTGATATACGTCTAATTTATGGTTAGGTCAATAATTGAACTAAAATAATCCTACAGCTAGTATTAAATCGGAAAATAAAAATTGAACTTATCACCGTCGCACAAGTTGCTCAAAATTTCGACGTTAAACAATTAATTAAAACAATACGAGTGTTTCATTCTAGGAAACCGGATGCTACCACTATGCCTGTTGACATCCAAATTATTTATTACACCAACATGCCCCAAAGCACCTGTTTCACTTGTGTTGCGTGTTGTATTATTTTATCGGAGAAAATGTTTCGGAATCAAGAATCCAGGTAAAATGAGATGATCTTATCTATCCATGCGAGGACAGTAAGGCACAACATCTAACTCACTGTCTTGTCATCCACCCAGATAAACTAAATTTACCACTGAAAAATTTACCGAGGGGACAGATTTAGGATACAGAATAAAAATATCGTTATTTTTATTCTATATAGAAATATTAAAAAATACACATAGGAAACAGATCGGAAATAAGTTGGTTGAAAAAATCAAACCTGTCATCAAATTAAAATATATTGTTATATTGCGTTACAATTTCTTAGTGAAATAGTAAATGAAAATCACAAAATAACTATTTATATTAATTTAATTTTTGAGTTTCTAATACGTATACAATTCAAAAATGTATAGTCTGATAACGCAAAAAGATTAACTTCTATTCATTCTCGACATTGACGCAGATGCTTTTGTAATAAAGTGTTAAATAAAATGGGAAAGATAACTAGCAATTAATATTCACTGATACATTCCATAATCCAAGTTGTAGTAGCTTTCCACAAGAATTGTCGCTGATGGAATAAGAAGTAGCAAGGGCTATAGATGCAAGCAGCGCCTAACCCTTTTCTGTCACCCTTTCTTTAATCACAAAATTCACGGCCTTACAGGAAATTGCAAGGAAGTATTATGATGTGTATTAAGACACTAGATTTGCAGGAATTCCCTTCGCTTTCATTCGTTATTGAATTATTTGCAATTCACTACTCTCTTTGGGGCTATAGCCCTTAATTCGCAATCCCTTCAAAATACACCAATAATAAGATCAGAATTAGAAATATACGTTTTAATCATTGGTGAATGTGTTTGTTAAAAATTAATAAAAAAGGTACTTTTTTAAAAGCCTTTATTAGCTTCTATAATTAATTAATTAATTAATTAATTAATTGCTTCCTAGGCCAATAGTCACTGTTTACGTCTATTTTTCGCCCAAATAAAGACTGTAGCAAAGTATACAATGCATAGTGTAATAATATTTTCCTTTTTACCCTGTATTTCATCATTCGGTCCCCAAATATGTACAGATTGCTCATAGCCTCGATTCCATGGGCGCGGACATTACATCAAAATGGGCTTGCATACATTGTTTTTTTTGCAGAATGTATGCCCATTTCTTTCACCACTTAATCATAAACTAAATGCGTAAACGTTTCCTTGTTTTTAAGACATTGAGTTTTAGGAATATGAGTGCGCTCTCCGAATACATCAGATTATTTGATCATGTCTTTCCTCTTTTGGGTATTAATTGTCATAATTTTATTGTTTAATTTATCCTCCACCAATCTACCAAGACTACCAGAAAGGCTTCTTGCTTGTTTATTATCCGTTATCCTGACCTCAACTACCCTATTTTGCAGTAATTTAAAGAAAATCCATTGCTTTCACGAGATATTTTAGGTATTCTTGAGCATGTGTTAGTATCAATCTATATTTCAAATGAATAAAAGTATTTAGGTTTCGTTCATGAGAGCCAGTAGATGTATTCCTTAAGACGGGAGCTCGGTCCGTTTTACATAAGCCTTAGAATATTCTCATCGTTTGCATACTTAGAGAGAATCATCAATGGGATGACGATCTACTATATATAGCCTTTGATCCACAATATGTTAATATTGTTGATAAAGGAATGGGCTTGAGTCTGACGATATTTTTTGTATTTGTTCGGTGCTAGTAGTGCTTGTTTGCTATCTGTTATTATCAATGAAATTTCTTATATAAATGGCAATTAACTTTGTTTGTGCTTAACTTACAATTTTCGTTCTTAGGTTCAAGGATCCTGAATAGAAACAGAATACTTAATCTTTTTCTAATGACTGTCAGAATTTGCCTTTCTACCAGGTTTATTAGTTGAACGTTTTCAACTTTAAATGTCAACTTTTCGATATTTATATATTTTTCGCATATCGAATAATTTACATTTAATTAGAAAACAATGGTATTTAAGGAATTCCTATTGGAAAAATGTTGTGTAACGCCTCTTGTTCGGACTCCAAGTCAACGTACGTTAGAAGGTAAATACGTAGTAATCATAGAGTTCATTAGATACTTCCCCCGTTCGAACGAACTCAAACTAATACCTACCCCATCGCGTCGTGATCGACTGATGCACAACTCACATACGTGCAGATTATCTCCCCTATCTCAAATCTAACTACTACTATTTTATATTTACCTCAATAAAATGCTTATTTATCATCTTTGGAATTTTAGATTTCCAAATTTTATTATGTTAGGGTTGATTGTATCACCCTATTCAACAGAATAAATTTAAAATTTGAAGGTTTACCACACTCTTTGAATTTCTTTCCGAGGAGTCTTTTAAATTCGATCAAATAAGTTTGAACTTGCCTCTGTATTTTGTATAGAACAATAAATTTAGAAGTCTTAGTTGACCTTGATAATACATAATACATTTTTTGGGAGATTCAAAGGGAATAATTTTTTAAAGTATATAATTGTCCTTATTTAACTACTCTTTAATTTAGTATGCTTCTTGCCATCGCATCTGTAAGGTTAAATAATGTGAAAGTGTGTATGGGTCTTATCCACTTGTCCAAGAAATTACAAGATCATAAGGTCAATACGCACTCCCAGCTTTTCCAAATCATCTTAATATCAACAATCCAATATGAAGTTTATCATGGTAATAAAATTCAATGGTTCCCTTACTTTTCTGGATGTATTGGTCACATGTAAACCTAACGGTACTTTAGGTTACTCTGTAAACCGAAAACCAACCCATTCTCACAGATAACTCCGCCATGCCTCACACAACTATCTCAGCCAAAAAAAATCATCAACTCTTTAATGTCACGGGCTATGACTACTTCTGAATCAGAAAACCTTGCACGGGGACTCAACCACATACAATCAGCCTACAAAAAATCCCACATCCAAAAAACTAGTTCCGAATTCCAAAAATCTTGAACCAAAAATTCCAACAATATCTCTAACATGCATTCGATCCGTCACAGATCGTATCGATACAATCCTTCGTATAGAAGGAATCCGTACTTCACAGAACCCCTATGGAAAATAGGACTCTATCAACCCCTCGCAAAGAATCCATTACTTCTCCTGTCTTCCAAGGGCATATACACAATTTCATGTTCATGTGGACAAGTCTACATTATCCAAATAATATTAAGAGAGAAGATGGATATTATTTTCTCCCATTTGGAATAAACAAAACCGCCTCTTCCACCCTATCACTGTTCCTTGAAGACGTATAAATTGGCAAAACTTTGAATATCTCAAAACTGACGCGGTCCTCCGGAAGCAGCAATCCTCAAAGTAATGTTTCGCGTTGTTTCATCCAGAAACATGTCTCGGACTTGGTTCCATGGAGAGAACTAGCCAACTTCCATCTGTCCACTCTTTCTCTGATCATTCTGTATGTCGCTCTCTTTGCCATATTCTTTAAGACTAGGTATAGGACTTATTCCTACAATATGTTTAAATTCTGTAGGTGATATTGGTTCTTGCTTATATCTTGCTTCAGTACCATGCGTATCCCATCTAAACAATGGTTTTAAACTTAGATTTTCGTTTCGACATGAAGACTCAACCTGGTTTAGCACATTCTTCGAAGGACAGTATGACGGACAGTCAAATGAAATCCAAACACACGCTAAAAAATGACAATGGAATGCTTTTTTTTCAACAGTAATTGCCAAAGGTGTTAATACATTTTTCCAACAGGGAGACAAAACGATCAATTCCACTTTTGTAGAAAGATTTCACGTACTCTTGCACTTCCTCGTCCGAATGATACCGACGCCCACGAATGTCTTTCTTCATTTGAAAACAGCAAGGAGAAAGATCTGGGCTGTATGGAGGATGCTGATGTGTTTCTCAGTCAAATAATGGAAGCCTATGCCTTACCATATTGGCAGTACAGGCATAACAAGCATTATCATGCAAAAATATGGCTCCGTTCAACAGCAATCCAGAGCGTTTTAGTTTATGCAAAGAGTCTTCATAGCAATTTGCATTTATTATGGTCTCAAGAAGATTGTCATGACGTTACCGGAATCGTCTTGAAATGATGTGTGTACTTCTCGGAATCTATTATGTCACTTGTGCACACTTGTCAGTGGCATGTAGTATTTGCCATGTACTGCAGACATGCGACGATGAATTGTGCGTATTTCAACACGCTCAGCTACTAAAAAACGAACCACACCTCCCTGCTCCTCTTTACTTGCTTTGATTTATAATGCTAGACGAACACAGTTTTCACTACGCTCACTTACATAGAAATAAACAAACAGCTGTGTGTACCTGTGAGCATTTCTTCTACACCAGACATTGTGGTATCGATTTCTAACAACAGTGTTGCTAACTTTTGCGAGGAATGTTCTCATGAAGGGTCTTAGGTTTTAATTTGACTGCCTATCATAGTCCAGATGCAAATTAAACCATCAGATATATAGGAGTATTTTATGGTTACGAGTATGGAATTCGTGACATTGAATTCGAATAAAGTTTGTAAAATATATTTTTAATAAATGTAATACCAAAAGAGAATAAATTAAAGTTTCATGCTCAAATGAGATAATAAAATTATGGTTTTATAGCAAGGTTTTTAAGTAAAAAGTGCCTCGTGTAGCGTCTCCGCCGTTTTAATATAAATATACGTTATCTCACGTATCAGGTGTATTATCATCGTACTATCAAGAGGAATAATAAAATTGTGTATGTGATCTCGCATATAAACGACAAAGTTGTTGCCTTCACATGTTCAAACCGCGCGCAATTAAGTAATTAACTACGTCATTCTCGTAAGAAATATTTAGGAAAAGCGTTGGTTTCATTCGAAACAGACATTGTTTTGGGTATTTAAATGTAACATTTCTAGTTACGTTTTTATGCCAAAACTTGACATTGTATTAAACTAAAAATGAAAAATGGCCCATAAAAAACTCAGGATTATATTTACAGCGGATAAAATCAAGAAATGATTGCAGTATATATTTTTATCCAGTATCATCCTTAAGAAGAGGATGACAGGGAACAAACCATCTATCTTGGTGAGATTAAGTGACTGGCATCAAAGCATTATTCATGCCATTTTGTTGTTAGGTCGAGTCGTCGTTTCCGTAAAATAATCTTGTCATAGTTGACTACTCGTCCATCATGATAGAAATCAGTCGGTATCATCTTCAAATAAATAAAACACTCCTTATGTCTAAGAAATCTTTCGTTACGCTATTTTATCGATGTTATTTGCAATTTGTTCAAACAAACATTATATTTGAAAAAAATACCTTGAAAGAATCTTTTACACATTTTAATTTATATCAGATCCGTATCTTAAAATTTACGAAGTAACCACTGTATCTACAGGTTCAGAAATAATTTAAAATCAAATCCATTAGCCGGAAATCTTAAGGAGTAAAAGAGTACGAATAATAACAGATCACCAGATAATCGAGAATCAGTGCAATATGTCCCCTTCGTTTACTCAATCTCTCGAACTCCCTTGTGATAGAGGTATGACCATGACTATTATCAATTGACTGGGACGGTGTTCTCACCTCCGATATGCATGATATAATAGGGAAAATTGTAATGTATTCTAGCTTGTTCATAACACTTTCTCTTAAACTTGCATGGATTCGCGTGTAGGATAAAATATTTTATCGGAACCTGTATAACCCAATAAAGAAATATTACATCTTCGTAAGACAAATTGATCAGGAGAGGAGCTCACAAAAAATTGATACCACCAGAACCTTCCCCGATAAAAACCTTTTCCATTGTTAAGTGATGCAAACTCTTAGATTATTGAATGAAATTGAGATAACATTTCATCCACTTTTAAGATTCTAACATCAAAAAAATTGTTAATTTTAATTTCTTTTCTATTTACATTATGAAAGACATACTAACAGATTAATTGTAATTACAACAAATTATTAAATGTATAATTTTTAATAACAATGTTTTTATTTCCGGTTTAGCCAGTCTTCACAACTCTTTGTCTTTTACTAATACCAGATTTTGATTATTTTTCAGATGATTTTTCGGGTATATAGAAGGAATTTTCGACAGATTTAACTTAATCCTTGGGTACATGCAGTCTTCCACGGTGTCTTCTTCTACCTTTTCTTTTTTTTTGACTTCTTCTTCAGACTATATAGTAGCGTAGAGCTATACAGGGTGGCCAAACGAAAACGAAACAGAGCCATTATCAGGAACTGCGTCAACATTTTAGAAAAACACAGGGACCCGTCGATTTTTGATCAAAGGGGGACACTTTTTTCCGGTATTTTCGACTTCGCTGCTTACACCTCCAAACCAGGGTAACAATCGCCACAAAATACTTAAATAGCATTAGGGGTCGAGTAGGGTATCATTTTAAAACCCTTTCAATTCTCTTTACAACAGTCTTTAAATTTTAAAATTCGGCCTAATACTTTTTAATTATTGTCAGATCTTCCGTTTTTTTTGAAAATATACTGAATTTTGTTATTTCATATAGACTACCCTATCCTTAAAAAATACTGAATATTTTTCTTGTAATATTCTCTATACCTAAATGCCATAATTTCAAAGTTATAGCTAAATTTTCATTATATCCGACCAAGTTAAAATAATACATTAAGATGGCTATAATTGAATAAACTCGTTTAATTCGAATAATCTTGAATAATTGATATCCTAACAGAAATTCCATAATAAGGTCTACTGTCAATATTTTCGAAACTGGTGCAGTAAAAGGTTTATCCAAAATATGGTGCAGAATACCTGAAACAACTGAAGACAAATCTTTAAATAAATGTGTCGTGTTAAAAGAAGGTCCACATTTAAGTGATAAACAAATAAGGAACTTTAGAAAACAAAAAGTAAAGACGGTTACAGCAGATGCTGAAAATCTCGTCCGTTTACTTCATTACAACAAGCCATGCGATCTTTAAAACTTTGCAATACATTTTGCAACATGCTTGACTGCTCAATTCTTCTTATCTCTACGGTAATCCTATCTTTTAATTCTTGAATATTGGCAGGTTTTGTTTTATAGATGGTGTTTTTTAAGTGACCCCATAGGAAATAGTTTAAGGGATTCATATCGGGTGATCGCGGGGGTCATTTGATAAAACCACGCCTTCCAATCGAATCCAATCCTCACCTCACGCGCATAGTGAGGTGGAGCTCCATCATGTTGCAGCCAAATATTGTTGTTTAGGGTATTGTTATTGTCTGAAAGTTTCAAATAATGAAATTTCTAAATTAAAAGGCAATTGAAAATACTGTTTTCCAATAAATTTAAATACGCCGAACCATTTAAGTCTCCTTCAATGAAAAAGGGTCCAATTATTTTGTCTCCTCTTATTCCAGACCATACATTAAGTTTTTCTGGATACTGGGTGTGGTATTCACGCATCCAACGAGGATTGTTACGTGACCAGTATCTATAATTATGCCGATTTACCTTTCCGTTAATAACAAAAGTGACATCATTGCAAAACATTATTTAAAAAATTTGGATCGTTTGGATCGTAACATTTTCACATAAATGTCTGCAAACTCTTCACTTCTATCAAAATCTTCATCTAACAACTTTTGAACCAACCTTACTTTGTACGGATGGAATTTATTATCACGTAAAAATTATTACGGATTTTTGCGAAATATCAAGTTACCTGGATATATGTCTAGTACTCAAGTCTGGATCGTCTTCTAACATGACACACATCTAAAGATTTATTTTCAGTTGATGCAGTTTTTTTGCGTCCTGATTTGGATAAATATTTTACTGTACCAGTTCGGTTAAACTTGTTTACCAACTTACTCACAGTAGATCTTGTTGGGATTTTGGTTAGGATATAAATAATTAACGATATTACACGTTTCTTGTTGACTTCTACGCATATCACGATATCCTAATACCATTAAAATCTCAATTCGTTCTTTTTCAGATAAACAATCCATTATGACTTTCGATAAACACCAACAATAATAGTTAATTGAAACGTCAAAGTTGTTATTGTTGTAGTCATACCCATCTTAATGTATTATTTTAACTTGGTGGGATATAATGTTAATTTAGGTAAAACTCCAAAATTATGGCATTTAGATATAGGGAATATTACATGAAAAATACTCAGTATTTTTTAAGGACTTCAACAAGAAAAAAATATACAGGCTGAACCATATGAAATAACAAAGTTCATTATATTTCCAGAAAAACGGAAGATCTGACAACAATATAAATACTACCATAAGATCGACCGTATTACACAACCCTCTCAAACCAAATTTTATAAAATTCATGCAAGCCGTTTCCGAGAAAATTGAGGCTTTCCATATTTAATACTCACTCTGTATATAATTTCCAGTGCTTCAGAAAGAGATGGTAAACTAATAGTGAAGTATGAATAAAATTAAGTATTATTTTTTACTAAATGCTGAACGAAAATCTCATTTGTTTACAAAAAAATCAATTTAATTTTCATAGGGAATGTTAAAAAAAATGTTATCATCCATTCAACCCTAAATATCAGTAAAATTATACGTATTTAATTGTACATGGGGGAAATAATTGATTATCAAATATATCACAACTGAATAGCATACGTAGAATAAGAATAATGATGAGAACAAATTATTCAAATTTTAAATCTAATACTCTTAAGTAAATTTGGTGTAGGCTTCAATTTTATAAAATTAGCAGGCATTCTATTAACAAAGAGGATGGCAAATCTGAAATCTTGTGTAGTATGTAAATAAGCAGGCGCTCTCCGCTAACTACCTTAGACAATTACGCTAACACTGATATGCATTTGAATTAAACTGAGAAGGGGTAGAATTGTGAGTTGCTGCCACTTACTATTCCATGTCATTTAGCTATTTTGCCTCCAAATAGACACCCCTTCATACATTCTAACAAATTCAGCAAAAGCTTTCTTTAGCAAGACATTTGAATTCTTTAATAAAAAATATACGACAATTTGGATCTATTTACAATTGGATGGCAAATGAAATCTATGGAAAAGTTTAAACACTGTTTTTTTTGCAAAGGTCATTAAACCGGTCTTCAGGTACAACCTTATAAAAAGTAACAAACTTAGGTAAATATTTTTTTAGGCAATTTATTTATTTTTTCGCAGAAATTTTGGCAAACATTAACACTTCTAATCTACCAATCGAAAAATGTGTAAATTTATTAGTATATTCTGTAACAAAATTGGAATGAATATTCGTTAAGAGTGGAGAGTTCCACATGCGAGTGTGAGGAATCATGATCGGAAAATACTTTATTCACTATCAGAAAGTTTTAGTTCTGTTCATTATATCGCTGCCGATCTATAAAAAAGGCATAAGGCCTTTCGTTATTCATACTTCAATTTTTGCAGCAGCATATTTCCGGGTTAAAATTTACTCGTATTTGGCAATTCCAAGTGAAGCATTTGCTATCTCTTATTTATTTGTTTAATTCATCTGCCAAGTTTGTTTAAACGTAACAAATCTTAAAGTACGTACATTGCAAGAGAAACGTTAAAATTATAAGGAAGTGTCGGGAAATTTTGCCCTCCCAAACTAATAATGCTGTCTGTTTTACCTGTGTAGAATGTTGTTAAAGCGAGTATTATTTGATAAAAATACATGTAAAATATACTTAATCAAGTATTTTGGAATACCTTTGACTAGTTTCCTTTTTTGTTTAATGAATTCCCGCAAACGCTCTAGAATTGTAGCTTAGTGTTTTCCCGTTAAGGAAAGACCCTTTTCTTTATAGTTGATGAATAGGATTCCCAAAAAAATGGTCACCATGAGTTTCCCTGCAAACTGAGACACTTTAAACTTCTTGACGGTATTGTATTTTTTTATGTAATTGCATGTCTTGTTTTAACTTTGGTTCATAATGATGAACCCAAGATTCATTCCCAGTAATAATCCGACTTCATCTATGTCGTTGATTGCGAACATGCAACGAGCTGTTGTTTTATGGGTTCGTGTAAGTATTCTTGGACCTCATCTTGCACTGACATTTGTTTTTCCAAAATTATCGTGAAGCATTTTAAAATGGTTGTATCGGTCGTCTTTAAGTGATTCTCTGCCTTGCTCATATAAACTATGCGACTTGTACACCATAATTTTTCCAAGAAGAAGTCCCCTTAAACTGACGACATCTCTTCCAAAATGATTTGTGGAGATCTTTCTTACTTAGTCAGGAACTTTATGACGGCGCGGTTTTCGATTGCCTCTATACTGGATATCTTTTCACACATTCTCTTGTTTGTTCCACAATATCTCATAAACCACTGACCCGATTAGGTTAACACTCGCTATTAATATTAATAATGAGTCTCGCAAGAAAATAATGACGAGGGAAACACCCCACTCTTCCTCAACCCTTTTATTCCGCGAACATAAGAACGAACTCTCTTATATACTGAAAACCTATGCAGGTATTTGCTTGTACATCTTGACCTTGTTAGTTTGATAGATTTGATCTTCTCCCAGTTCGCTAATAGTTTTATTTTCTTGTATCTCATATCCTCAGTCTCAGTTTTTCCCCAGCGTATCTTGTAGGATTTTAGCTAATTTGCAAGATATAGATTGAATTAATTATAATATACTTCATTTAAGTATTAAGAAGTAATTTGTGGTAATACTTAATTTAGTAGGTAAATAATATTACGGTACATGCGGGAAATCTTCAATATATGTAACTGATTTTAAATTGTTTTCAAGGACTTCAGTATAAAACTTAATATATTTCTCAGACTCATATTTTGACTATCTTTCATTGTTATAGTAGAGTACCAAAGAGGATTAACGGTCATAGCCGTAACCATAATATAAAGTGATACTTATATTTTAATGGTCATGGCGCCAAAAAGTAATTGATATCTTATTTAAATAAAATTCAGAAATTCAGTTATTTAGTTTTGGATGAACGTGAAAAATAGCAGTGACTTAAAATGGATGTAACAGTTAAAAAATTAAAACCATTTGTCACTCAATGAAAAGAGGGTTTATATTGAATGTATCCATCTATTTTAGACTACCTAATCCTTCAAATACGGTTGACACCGTAGTTATAAAAATCAAGTGGAGTAACCTCACCAAAGCCTAAACCAGACAGACCAAAATTATTAAAAGTCGACGTGGATGCATTTTTTTAAAATGCAATTCGTAGGCTTGTTCACTCATTTTTCTGAACAAGCAAATACCAATTTTAGATAAAATTTTACGAAATATAAATAAAAATGCTGATTTACCCAGAATAATTAAATAATAATTGAATTTTAAATATGAAAAAAATGGGCAGATACTCGATGCTAATTGAATCTGAAGAAATCATATGTTTGAAATGAAACCAGTAAGGACAGAAAATAAAAACATTTTCAATTTAGAAAAACGGGGGTTAATGCATAACATATTTCGAACAAATGATTGAATTAATACCGAAAGAATCGGTTATTGTAATACAAGTAACTTGCATTGTTACCACCCCAGATTACTTGAAACTTTACCAACCACTAAATGGAAGAGAGGTGAAATTGCAACATGATTAAGTTCTATAAATATAACTTTTGACGATACAATGTTGAAAACAGAATTATTACCCATTGTTAGGAGACATAAGCAAAATTACAATCAGTACTTTATTGAGGAAATTACCAAAAAAAAAAACGAGAAATTGAAATTCTTCGCTTGCCACTCTACCACTGCGAGCTAAATCCAATAAAATTAATATGGGCTCAAGTTAAACGTTACGTTGCTAGAAAGAACACAATTTTTAAATTACCAGATGTTAAAAATGTATTCAATAAATTAATATCTGAAGCAACCTGTGAGAATTGTCAAAAATGTATTATACATGTTATAGGAATAGAGAAAAAAATGTGGAACATAATAACTATCTCTACAGAGCCTGTTATAATTTGTCTAGAATCAGATGACAAATCTTCTGAAACAGATTGTGAAGAACCATAATTTTATTATTATTTCAGAAGATTTTTTTATAATTTTAATATTTATATATTTATTTATGTAAAATTGGTGATCGATAAATAAATGAAAATATAGATATTTTTATATTTTATTAAATAAATTACAAAATATTGTGTTCTTGAATTTGCCTTATATATTTTTGTGAATTTTCTCTCTCTTAATGTTCAAATGAAGAATATCCATTATACGTGATTTTATGAACCAGTATGCAGCGAAGTGATGTTGACTGAACTCAAATTGATGAGGAGGAATCAGATTTTTTGAGTTTATAGCTGAATTTGATCCGTCTTTAACAATGTAGATAATATAGAGTTGGATGATGTTAATCAACAAGGGTCTAAGCCAGATGCATTCAAATGTTTGCTTAGTCGCTTGTTAGTTTTTCAAAAAAATGGACCAATCAGAAGTATTAAAGTATAAAAATAGATGGGTTAATATTTTTTAAGGGCATGAGTAAAGCCTACCACAGTGTAAATTCAGCTAGAGGCTAAATAAAACAAACTCTTTGTTGACATGGAATAATTGATTTAATTTTAAAATTTTACTTTTATCTGCATTTAAATTTTTGTCCCTAAAGACTCTGTCAAAGGGTATCAAGACGCCGACTTTTTTATTTCCTCTAAGAAATTTATACATTTTAAAGATAATAAATAAATTATGGAGTTTTTGTGTAGGTAATTTACCCAAAAATGTGTTAGAACGGCGGCTCCAAGTTATAATTCATAATGACTTTTTAATTAAAATCCCGATAAGAACAAGTGAAAAATGTACACAACGTAGTGATACAAATAAACGAGGAGCAAAGTGTAGAACGAAAGGGGACGCAATGACTCGCCCTGACTTCGTCGTATGATAAACACTCACAGAAAAGTAATTTTCTGATACTTGCGACCATCATTTATAAGCCTCAAAGGAAATGGTTTTGTGTCGTGAGTTCAAATATTTTGTTACTTCTTTCCTAAATTGCCCAGTCAACCCCATTGTAAATTAATGTTAAGATTATTAATGTACTTCTTAGATAAATGATTTTGTAAATAGACATAAAAATATTTTTATTTGTAACCAAGCTATTTCGAGTATATTTACGTAAGTGATGTCGGTATTTTACAATCAGCTAGTTTAATTAATATTATCGAATATGAATAGGTAAACAGTCAAAGAAAGTTGTCAGGTGACAAAAACTAAAAATATGGAATGTAATAAAAAGGGCATAATTAACAGATGGAAGCAGTTAACTGAAGATGGCCAAGGAGAAAAAGAAGATGAAGAAACAGGAAAAGCAATAATACAGAATGAGAGATAGAATAATATACAGCAAATAACATTAGAAATGGTTATAACAGTTATTAGTAGAATAAAAATGGGAAAAGCACGAGGACAAGACGGAATAACTGTGGAAATGCTTAAATTTGTGGAAGAAGCTGGTGAAGAAGCATTGGGTAAACTTTTCAGTAGCAAAAAGCATACGAGACGGTTGGAAAACAGGCATTATTATAATACTATAAAGGAGACGCAAAAGAATGCTAGAATTACAGAAGGATTATTCTGACAAGTATACCAGGCAAAGTATTTACAAGAATATTGCAGAGTAGATTGAGAGAAAAATAAGAGACACCTTTAGAGGAATCGGAGCACGGGTTCTGCAGAGGAAAAAGCACTTAAGATCTGAGGCAGATTGAAGAAGTTTAAAAAAAAACAAAAAAATATTTGTTTCATCGATCCAAATTTTTTCATTTTCAAAAAGATAAAGAACGCATTATGAAAGAGAGAGAGACCGTATTATTCATATATTGAAGTAGGGATGTATCGAGGTGGGAACATCGTTCTACTAAATTCGATAGTAACGTACCGGCAGTTGTGGTCGTACCTCTAGTTCGATCGAGAGGGGACACATCGGTGCCCGCTCCTTAAAATTTCCCCTATCTCCTTTTACATACTTTCTAAACCTGTGTAGAAAGAGTAGGAAAGGCTGGAAGAGAATTCAATATTCTTTAGGTCTCCGAAAGAAGTTCCAAACATGTTAAAAACCCAAGTGTATGAGAAAGTGATCAGGAGCACAGAGACTCGAAGGAGTTACAAAAATAGACAGCGTAAGAAACGATACAAAAATTGAATGATTAGAGATGAAACCGGGAAGAAAAATAAGAAGAATAATAGAAGAGAAACATCTGGGACGCCTAGAGCATTTTTATCGATTGGGAGGAGAAAGCTGACAAGAAAAAATATATGAAGTACTAGTGCAAAACAAAGTAGGTCATCCGCGTTTGATGAGAGGAATTCAACGGATCGGTATAAAAGAAAATTTGGAAAACAAGAATAAAGGCGTTACCACAAGAAATTGTCATAATTATAAGTATAGTCCGACACAGCTGTAAAAGTGATTTTATATTAATTAAATCAATATGCAAATACTTTCTATTATTCAAAATGTCATTTTAAAATATATGTGGTAATGATTGGATAAAATGCCAATTCCTTTTTGTTGAAAAGTCAGTGCGGATCTATGGTATTCAATTCAAGCACAGTAATATTAAAATTAAGTATCAAAGGTTCGTATAACAAAACAAAAATTGGGGAGAGTTATATTTTCGACGTGAACATATTTAAAAATCTACCATAAAACTCCAATACCTACAGATCCCTCATGTTACATTATTATACTCAGTTTAAAGTGTTATAAAATACATTTTTCGGAAGCAATGCTCATATTTACATGTAAATCCGGTAATAACAGCATTTTGTTCTGGTTATGTTGAACATGCATATGGTAATAGCACAAATCATGCCATAAATAGCTTGATTGCAATTGACACAGCAGTACACAGTTTAAATTGCTGTAAGAAAAAAGAAAATTCCGACTGGTGTTTTCAACGTCTGAATGAATACTTAATGCTATTCACATTTGTTTCTGTTGCCCCCTTTTGTCTCTTTTCGCCCCAATCAGGATCGGATTAGCCAAAAAATTAAAGAATAATATCAAAAAATAAAATATAAAATAATTCAAAATAAATTCCACCGTATAAAATACATTCGGAAATAATAAATAAATAAATATACACATATCAACCCTCCCAAGCTTTCTTCCTTACTGGTATATAGAGTGATAGGTATAATTTGACACTAATTTTGACCGGGTTTATGGAATTGAAATTTAGAATTGATGACAAAATTACAAACCACTTAAACAACAAAAACCGGCGTGTAAGAAATAGAAAAATTATTCTGCTCTGACTACCTGTCTCTATTTCTCTGACTTAATCCTCTACTAGAACTGCAAAAACTTATTAAACATGCTTCTCAGACTAATAGACGAACTGCAAAAATATGTGGTAAATCAAATACTTAGTATTAATTATAAACTTTTATATCAATCAGAATTTCATATTTGGTTTTAATTAAAAGACTCAAAAATAACTGCAATATGATGTACAAAAATGAAAATTTCTTTACGGTCCTATCAGATTTTGAAAGATAAATTTTAAAATTACAAATACATTTTTTTAAACATTACGGTCACGGGGAAAATATTTATAATTTCATTTTAAAGCCTTTTGTTGCACGTACAAAACTGATGGAAACAAAATGTTTAATAGCTTTCGCTATAAAAAAATTAGGACAAGATTTAAAATTTTAAATAGTATGACCATTATACTGCTATTAATATTCTAATTTTTTAGAACAATTTAATCTTGCAAACAGTCGTCAAGAAGAACTGTACTTTCACGATTTTTGAACCTCATTTAAACTAATCGTAATACAAAGTTTGATTTAATTACCAAAAAATCGTAAAACTTTATATCTACTTGCGAGTGTGCACACTGTCAATATAAACTTTATTGTAATGTTAATGTTAATAAATAAAATTAAGATTTCTGAATTAGCCCTAGAAAAATGCAATATTTTGCAGGTTACTTGCAAAAAATTAAGACTTGTATTAAAAGTTTTCTACAAATTAAAGTCAGACATTGAAACTTGTACTGTTATTGATGTTGGTGGCTCCTTCTGCCAGCCCTGCAATTCTATTGGGGTTGCTTGCGCTTATTCGTATTATCTCACAAAATTGCATTTTAAAAGATGATGATCCGACATGTGTTTCTGATAAAAGAATGTTTGTTTCTAGCGTATCTTATAATGATGAGGACTTCTTTCCTCCAATGCTGCCATTTTTCATCTGGCTTTTTTGATTTATCGTTACACGCCGTAATAACTTTCATTTCAATACAAATGGAAAATGCGCTTTCAGATAAAACGCATTTCTCTTGCCGATTCCGGTTAGTTATACATTTATCTTTCGAGGTTTATCTATCTATTTAGTCATGTATTAATACGATTTCAGACCGACACAAAAAATTGAGAAAAATATATAAAATAAAAGAAGGTCTTTGCTTTACAACCTTTCAATATTTTTTCTCTATTATTTGTTTATGTTCGTCTTTGTGCCTATCATTCAGTCTTTAATTTTTTAACACACGACAATTGCTTACATTTATCTAAAAGACGTATAGATTTGTTTATAAATAAATTATAAGTAAAACAAATTCGAATAGTTTTAACAATAGCAAGATTTTGCCGTTTTGTATTTTTCAGTGTACGTAAACTGAGCCTAAAATACGACTTCCCCAGTCCAAACAGAAGCGTTTTAATGGCATGTCTAAATTACAAAAAGATACAACGATAAATATGTAAAAAGGTTTCGTAAATTTACGTAGATACCTACTTAGTAAAAAGCTTATCTATGCATGTTTGAACCCTCCGCATTGCCTTATCTTAACTTTTAAAATTTTAGGACACCGGACACCTTCCTAAAAGAGTTGTTATATTTGCCACAAAACTCTACTTTAATATGGAACCGTCTTCTACCCGATACTTTCTCCAGTTGGCCGCACAGTGCCGGCGTTCACCGTCATCATATAAATATTTAAATTATTTATGTTCAAAAAATTAAATACAATCCCCGTAAAATTACTTTAACCAAAAAACATATTACAAATACTATTCAAGTTTAATGTATTTGATAAGGCAGTTATTAATTCTGCCATAGGTACGAATTACAAATATCAAAATTTAAACAACTTTAATCCGCCACTGAGTTGATACATGATGGCATTATAAATGTCAAAAAAGCAGTTATCTGATGAAATCTAGGTTCATAATGTTCCTGTTGAGTTGTCCTTCTATGAAGGGGATCTTTTTATTATAATTAGATACACACTTCTGAATTACACGTTATATCACAAGATCATGATTTGCGAAGGACCATTTCAATGCGTTTTAAAAAATGTAGGTGTACCAGGAAAAGAGCAATATTTTTTTAAAGTTTTTATTTCTTCTTGATATTAGGAAGGAATAGAATTAACCGTTATACTTAGAATGGTAGAGATCTTGTAAAATTTCAAATAAATCAGTAAACTAGCACTTTTTAAATGAAAAAGCTGAAAAATATTAACTATCAAAAAGCCAGGTAAAGATTAGTAGAGAAAAAAAGAACCCTTGAGAGCAACGCCAATACAGAAAAGATAAATTATTCTTTGATACATTCAGAAAGGGGAAACAAAAGAAAAACATGATACTCAAAAATTAAATGCCAAAAAAAACAAAGTAGACATTTAAAAAAGTCTGATTAAGATTCAGAGGCATAAGAGTTTGTAGAAAAATAGGTAAATAAAATAAACTTACAGAAAATCGACAATAGACAACAAAACCATTTCGGAATGCTACATAGTTATAGACAAACAGCGAGTAGAATAAGTAATAGATAGAATCATTTAAGACAGTTTGGACACATACAGATAATGAAGGGAGAACAGATAAAGTGAAACTGTATGAAGCAAGGGAATGAAAGGAGAAAAACTGATATAAGAAATAAGAAAACCAGAATTAAGACGCGGAAAAAAGTTAGAAGCGACTAATCAAAACAGAAAAAGATAACATGGAAATACGGAAGGGTAAATTAAATTAAAACTAAATAAAATAAGGAAAAGTTCATTATATACTCGTATTACTTAATATCTATTCTATAAATTGCACAAATATTTTCAATCATAATTGCATGCATTACTCTGGAAAAATTATGTGTTTTTATTGAAAAATTGATTTGAATATTTACAATCAGTTTAATTCTAGTGACTCTTTAACTTAAAACCATCTTGATGAAATCTAAACTTCCATTGAATTCAAATCTGTTCCATATTCGAAATTTCGGAAGCCGCCCTACAACCAAAACAATCCCTTTGCGATGCCACAAGCGATAAAAGCTAAAATAGTATTTGCGCCGATGGAGTCGCTACAAGAGATAGCATTATCTCAGCTCTGCTAATTGAAAGGTAATTGAGGAACTCTGGCAATTAGGAGAAAACAACCGTTGCCCCCCTAGCGGCTGAATGGAGATTTACAAACAGTTGCAGAACTCGTGTGTAGCGAATATTTGACCGCGGGCCATGATAAAAACGTAGTTAGAGCAATTGTTTGAAGACACAAATTACCACGTGATATTGGTAAAACCGATTTACGACACCCTGGCTAACACTTTAGGTACTGCTGACTATATTAATGTGACCATTAATGTTCAATTTAAGTCAACATTCCTATCTCTTTTAGTGCTGCTTTAATTTGTTTCACTAATATACCAGTTTATGTTGATAATGTTTAAACTTTATATTACAGAATTATGTGAAAAGTTAACTTTTCTTATTCTAATTACGAAAAAATTTAATCATTCTAAAATTAATCAATAAACTGTTCGTGTATTTTAAGTGTCAAAAAGTGAATAATCCCAAAAGAAATAAAAAAATGCTGCAATAAAACTTTAGCTCAGTAAAAAATAAAAGCACAAATTCATATATCAGGCGAAATAAAAAGGTCAAACAAACTAAGCGAATAAATAAAAAAAGAAAATTTAAAATGTAAGAGAAGGTATAAGAATGGAAATTTCTTAAAACAAAAACGACGTATACCATCAACCCAATACAATCGAATATTAAAAAATGAATGGACAGAATTCTTTGTAGATGGTTAAACGATTTGACATTGTGTACTCAACTTCAAGAAGTACCCTTTTGCCTCAACACTAGACGAAATGAGGCATAAAAAATAATAGTAAGTGATAAAATAAAATATAACGTATAATGAAAATTACAGAGAAGGATACAAACTGTATATAGAGTTTATAGAAAAAATAGAAAACGCTTATAAGAGTCCATTTCGCAACAAGCAGACCTATCTACAGATTTGCACAATATACGATCAAAAAAGGAGTGAGGTAGGCACATTATCGGTTTTATTTTTTTGGCTACCAACAACAGGAAGATCGAGAAGAGACTAAACTAAGATATGAAGATCCGACCACATTTTAACATCTGCAGTAATATATACAGACACACACATATATATATATATATATATATATTTATTCTCCTTACTATATCGGGTGTCAGCGAAAATAATACATATTTTAAATTTTTTTCTAACATGATTAGTTTACCCAAAAAATTCAGGTTAAACATTTACTCGAAAATATATACGTGGCAGGACCTCACACTTTTAACAAAAAGATGTGTCATATAACCAAGGAATATCAACCTGATGAAGTGATGAATCATAAAATTGTGTTAATTTGCAGAATATTCAGATTGTTCAATTGTTTTAAGTTTATGATTTGGTAAAGTAGTTTCAATAATTCAGTGAACAACGGCAGTTTATTTAAATCAAGAATATCATATGTTAATTAATCCGCGACGTTTTGTGTGAATGTCCCAAACATTGTTGGAAAGTATAGTGTATTACCTAAAAAAAAGTGGTAGAAATCGTTTGGATCGTCTACATCCCCTGTAGTCAACCATTCTAAATATCTACATATGTGTACTAAAATAAAAACTTATTTTTAGAACGTTTAAAAAATAATTGCTTATACTTGACTTGAGTTATCGGTGTTGCCGGCTTTAGTTGCTTTTCGGTAAATAATATTTGAATAGATCTAAAATACTAATATTTATTTCTTTGAAAACGGCTGACTTTAGACATAAATATGTGCATTATTTTCGCGAACACCTTGTATAATAAATTAAAAAAAAATGAATGTTATTAATATTATAAAAGGCTGCCAGATTTTAAATTAATTAAAAATGTTTGAGAATTACAACCAAAATTTTTACATAATTACATTCGAGAGACTGAATGATGTCAAATACATTGATTTCATCAGTCCGTAAGATATTTTTCTGAACACTTTGGATTACAATCTCAAATAACATATTATAAGAATCAGCAAAATATAATAATGATAGACTTCAAATATTTCTAATAATATCACAAGAGATTGTGATAGTTCATGTTGTATTCTCAGATAATAACTTATATGTTATTAATTTAGTTCGTAAAATTTAGGAATCAAATAATTTGTCCAATTGGTTTTTTACTGTACATATTACAAAAATGTTGTGAAATATTGGTGGAATATGCATGTTTTATGTTCATTATATTTCAATTAATTTTATATATTAACAAAATTGGGTATTTTTAAATTTTAGGGGAAGGTTTACAGTTTAACATTATATAATTATTTCATGTGAAAACATTTTCCACTATAAGGTTTCATATTCTTAAAGTTTGGCAATTTAAGTAAAAGAAATAAGTTGTCAAATTTAAAAAAAAAAATTTGGGCGGGCTATTTTTGGAAATATATAAATAGCCGTGTAAAATTGGCAGCTGGCTCTTCTAAATTCGATTGATAGGATTCAACATCATTCAAGAAAAAATTAAATATAATCGCACTTGCTATTAATAAACTTAATAATATTATTCTAAAATATAAACTTTGTATATATTCACAAATGTTCGGCTAAATGAAGCGCTTTATTTGAATTACGGCTGATATTAATTACTTTATACTGGACCTCAACAATCACCAGTGGAACTTTTGGGGTTAAAGAAATCCTTTTTCCAGTTACTGTTGAGAACGCAAAAAATTTGTGAAGTTTCCGACAGATTTATTGTTTTGTCAAAATTAATTGTTAAAACGCAAATTTGGGAAAATCTACAATTTACCTTTAAAAACAATTTAATTTAATGTAAATATTATTTAAAAGATACATTTTTAATTTTTTTTATTGTAAATGCTCAAACAAAAATTATGTAATTAAACACAATTAAAAAAAAATTACCAAATTATGAAATATACCAAATACAAAAATTTGCTTGGAAAATTAGTATAAATAATATGATAATTTTTTTTTAATTCCATGAACACATTAAAATTTTAGTATTTTGTACTTATATATATAACTTATTTTTTTAATTTCTATTCTATTATTTAATGTAGAAGTTATTTTTTATGTTTTTGTTAATACCACATACGATTCTTCTTCTTATTCTGCTTCCAGAACTTTTACTTTCTAATTCTTGTTTCCATATTTGTCTATTATATTCAATTTCATTTGTTACCTTCTTTATTTTTAAATTTATCACATTTGTTTTCACATTTATCCATTGGTTTTAGTTACGCAAATCTTCTTTAAGTTGTACTTCTATAACTATTATTTCTTCCATATGTTTTTCTAATACATATATTAATATATAATAATATATTTATAACATTGCTTAACATATTTCTTTCTATTCATTTTATTACTTAATCTGTCTGTTCAATATGTATATCTTGCGATAATAATTATATGTTTTATTCATTTCTTCAAATTTCTTTTCTAAATCCTTTTTTTACTTATTGTATTTTTATGTCCATATTATTCATATCTTTTTTTTAATTTATTTAAATTTTGTTTTGTACAAGCATTTACAATTTTTCCCTTTTTTATTGGTTCACTTTCTATTGTAGCTATTTCTATTATATTTATTCTTATCAGCTCTTTTTCTTCTCTATTACTTTCATCACTTTTATTTTCTAATATAGTTTCTTCCAAATTGGGTTCTCTTATATCTCCTTCACATCTTCCTTCACCAGTTGCTTGTCCAATATTTTTCTCCCTCTCAATTCCATTCTCTTTTTATCCATAATTTTATTATTTTAGATACTTTTGGATCCCCATTTTGGGCGCGCAATTGTAATGGACTTTTTAATCCTAATAAAAATAAAATATAAAACTATTACCATATTTTCACATTTGTATAAACTTCATAAAAAAATTACATTACAATACACATAAAATTGATTGTAAGAAATTTGCAAAATATTTTTAATTAAAATCAAAAGTCAAACTTCAAATAACGTTAGATATGTTATACCGGTCCTGGAAATTTCTATATTCTGTCAGGATTCTGGACCTTAATCGAATTCCTGTAGGGACTTGCAATCTGCATTACAAACGCAAGATTGGCTTTAATGATAAACTGACTAAAGAAAAATTCCTACTGGACATCCTAAAATTCCCAATTGATCTTGACCGGAATAAGGTAAATCGATTACAAAAATGTCAATTTGTAATACTAGACACTAAAGGGTGTCTGACTTGGCGTTTTTCTCTGATGTTTTTAACGATAATTCTTCAAAAGAATTTCCAAATGGGCGACAAATAGATTTTTTATATAGATCCATTTTCCCGATTTTTTATCAAACTCAAAAGTTACTTAGTAAACTTAGTAAATATTTCAGTTTACAATGAAGCAAAATTTTAAATTTTAAATATTTTTATATAATTAAATCTTCTGGCCACTTTCTTCTGTTTTAGAAAGGTAACAATTAACTTATTAGCTTGTTGCCGCTATTCCTATTTCCGTTTGTATGTTTGTCACAGTAAATATTGATGAATGCATGATTTTGAGACCTTCATGTACCGAAAGTCTTTGAAAGTTCTCAAAAGTCTTGTAGCAACGCCATTTTACGGTATGTCCAAATGGCTTTTAGAACAAGTTGTATAATATTGAGTTTATTTTCATTATGAATTGGGCCGGATCTGTTCTTTATTAACCATGACATATTTCTTTTTTTCATTGTCGTTTTTTACCTTTTCTTTCACAGGAACTGTTTCTTCATATCCCCAGTTGAGCTTTTCTTGTAATAATAAATCCATACTTCTGCAAGTATTAGAAAATAATCTATACATATATAAATAATATTGAAGAAATTTTAAGAAAACTATGTACGACACACACAATTAAGTCATGTCAGGAACACGTCTCACACCATCCCATCATCCATGTAACACAGCACACAATATGAGTATGCCGGTGCCAGGTTCAGACCATTAATGCAGCACGCATCTAACACAACCCCTCATATAGATTCAGAAAACTGATATGAAATTTTAACATTTGAATGTAATTCAACCCTTTCTAGGAAGTAGATGTAGATTTGTCGACCATCGTTCATATCTTTACGACTATACAATTACCGGAAGATTCTACCGAGTGGTACAATAAATTTGTTTACATCAAAACATTATTATTGTTTAATTTTTTTTTTTAAATAAAATGATATACCGAGGACTTCTTTTTTTATTTAATTGATAAGGGACAAGTAGAACAGAAGCTATTTTATCAAACTATTACGAGAGCTATTTTTTTAAGGTCCGCTAATTTTTTTTAAGGTCCGATAGGTGGTAAAATAAATAAACTTTAGTATGCCCGTCGATCGTGTCACGCCTTACTTTTCAGTTCTGAGCGCGTAGTGAGCACGTAAACACATCAATAGTTTCCCGCCAAGTGTAAAGTGCTCGCGGTAATTCGAAAGGCAATTCAGAACAAGTGAAGAGGAATGTTGTCATCAGGCATTGTTCTGCATTTCAATGCTTAGGCGAACACTGCAGCTACAATAAAGACACTCCTATAATGTTTTCGATACAGCCCAGACTTGGTTCCCTCTTTTGTCTAAGACAACGAGCTGGAGACCAACATAGAGAATTGGCTGAAAGCACAGACGACCGCATTCTATTCTCTAAGTCAAATGGCGATTATGTAAAGAAGTAGCTGTGAAGCTAATTGTTTCAACTAAAACATTTTTGATTTTCAATGTGGTTTTAATTTCGCTACCGATGGGACCTTGAAAAAAAAATAGCCCTCGTATCCAATTGTATTACTATCATATGAATAAGGTAAATGTATAAATAACATACAAAATTATTTTAAATTGCCCGCTAAAAAAATAAACTTTCATTATTTATCCTATTATTATTTTTATGTATAATCTGTTTCAAATAGAAGTTTCACTCTCCTCTTTTAAACATGTAGTTAATGATTAAGATATTGGAACAATTTTACAAGAAAGCAATTGATCATTTTAATGCTTCCAAAAATAGTTGACTTTTTCCCAGTTAATCGTATTACGTTTTAGAATAATAGCAGTGTTGGTACGTGATTATAAAAACAGCCTTTATAAAAGTGTATATCTTTTGATCTCGCTGACGCGCCACTGGTCTGAAAAGCAGAGCATGGTCTGGTTTGGGATGTTGGGACATTGGGATGGGGTTTCGGGTTCTTGTTAGGCGAGTAATTAGAATATCTTAATTTGTATCTCGGCGTAGACGGACTTGACCCCCTGCTTAATATGTTATATTGCACAGTTCCATTTCATTTCGGATTCAAATACAAATAGATACAGATTGTAACGACGAAGACAGCCTACTTATTTTTCTACTCTCAGATTTTTTCAAATGACCTCAAATATATTTTCTGTTTGCAAAAGCAAATGTGACTATATATGTATGTATTTTTCTTCTGTTTGTCGAGAGGGGGCGTTGTACTGATGATCGTTTTGCTCATCTGGTAAATTTTAAATTTTAAATATCAACTCAACTAAAGCATTACCTTTATACTGATAAATAGTGACTTAACGTCTTTCATTCGACCTAATACATTTAAAACTAAATTCAAAATATAAACAAACGAACGAACGAAATGAAAGGGTGGGTTTCAAATTTGAATTTTAAATGAACATGTATTTGTATATTATACTTAAATATATGTACTAAGCACAATTGTTCATAAAGGCTAGAATTTTAAATTTACCGCACTAAGTTTAACGAGATTGTCAAAGAATTGTTTATGAAATTCACTATGGCGTCTTTAATAAATTTAAAAATTACAAATGTCTTTGTGAATATATTACCTGCAACATAAAATAAACAGGATACACAAGGTTGGTTCCTATCTTTGATATAATGAGGAATAAGTTCAATTTATAAAAAAAACGAATCACTTACGAAATACTGGTGTTGGTGGATGTTGATAAAACTCGATCTCTCTGGCAGTTTCAAAATTTTAAGATTAGGTTGAAGGATAGTTTCATAAAAATACAATCTTCATGTAAATGTCACCAATACCAAATTCATTTATTCACAAAACATATTTTTAAATTAGTCCTTTCAATTATATTGCCCGATCTTTTGCATGAATTGTTTATATAGATTCCTTATAATTTATTAAATACAAATTGATGATTAATTTTAAATATAATTTATTTTTTTCATCTTCAAGCACTACTATAATTTAATTATTATTTATATCATTTATTTTATTTTTTCTTCTACATTTCTTCTTTAAACTTCTGTTGAATGATTGCTATTTCTAAGCTGGTCGCTTATTTTAATTCTCTTACTGGACTTTTAAATTGTTCTTTATTATATCTTTTAATGGTTTCTTCTGACGGTTTAATTTGATTTTATGGTTTTTCTTCTGATGCTTTATTTATATTTTGTTCATTTCCTTTTCCTCCTTCTATTACTTTATTTCTTTTTCCTTCATATCTATTACCGTCTTTATTTTTATCTATCCTGGTATTTCTTTTACTTTTTAAATGCATTTATTGCTGTTTTCAAAATTATGATTTGATTCACCTGTTTTTAATATTGCCAATTTTTAAAATGCCACACGTTGTAGGCGACAATTTTTTATAATAACTAAAATAATTAATTTTTAGAAAACTTATTCTTATACCAATTCTGACAGAACATGTTATTCTGATGACAACTAATACTTAACAATCCCCTCAAAAATTATAATTTAATCCATTCCAATTAAAAATAAAAACCAAACCTTACTAATACCATAACAATATATTTGTATTTTTGAATTGAACTGAAGTTAACAAATTTTTTTCCTAAAATGCTTCCTTAGTTTTACATCTACATTTTCATTAGAATAAGACCCCTTGATGTAAGAGTATCTCAAAATTACCAAATTAAAGAAGTAAAAACAAGAAAAAATTAGTAAAAAAACAGACACAAATATCCAAAAAAAAGTTAAAGAGGGAACAAATGGGGTAAAGCGGATTTTTTGAATCTTATGTCTTTTATATCAGTAAAAGTCTGCCACGTAAAAACAATAGACTAATTTCAAAGTTTAGGAAAATAATCATTTTTTTATTGCCCTGTTTCATAAACATTGTTAGGCAAGATATATGTTAGGCAAACTCTACTTATTTTTCGATCAAAAAATTAGCTCAACGACTATGAATATAGGGACACACAAAAGCCTTTTTCCTATATTCGATGCCTTGACGTATTCTAAAAATGTGACATTACCTATGTACTAACCGATATTCGAAGGGTGAAGTAATTTACCTTTTTGAAAAAAACCATACGGAGTAATTCACATAAAACTTCCCAGGCGAGTATTTATATAACTAAGAGGAAATTTAAAACGATATAGGTATAAAAAATTACTTCAAGTCTTTATAGTTCGTTATTTTTTCTGCTATCTGTGGTACATTAAAGCTAAATCTCTCTCTATTAATTAAACATGTATTTAGTTACCTACTTAGTTTTGAAATATATTTTGTAAAATAACAGCTCCATGTACATGTTTTTTTTATTTTAAGATTTTTCCTGGTTTGTAATTGGGTTTTCCTGTATAACAGTATAAGATAAGAAAAGTAAAAAATATCACATTTAGTCCCTTATTGTACATAGTAAGGATTATTTCGGTAGACATTGACAAATGCAAGGAGGATTCATAATAAAAGTGAAATAATGTTACATTATAGCCTTTTTCCCCATGAATCAAATATAGTAGTCCTATGGAGAAACACATTCTTTACCATCAAGTTTACCAGTTGTGTATTAACAATTTCGATAATATCAAAAATTTCCCTGCAAAAAAAAACAAAAAGTAATTTTATTTGAAAACGCCCCAAAGCGGGCGCTCTTCGACTAACAGGAAAATATACGTACAGAATGTATTCAATAGGATTCGTTAGTGCCAATTTAAGATTACTACTTTCTTGCTCATCAATAATAACACAGGGAGTGCGACCACTAACACGATTTTCAGAGTAGACGATTCTATTGATTTGTTTAGTGGATTTTGGTTTTATTAATGACGATGTCTGCCTGCTAAAAGTCGTATACAATGTGCACTAAATTGATAATTTTCCCTTTGAAATTAAAAATCAGTCATGGTTTACAATTATGGAGGAAAATTTTACCGAAACTCTATAACAGAGCAGCTGCATAAGAGAATTGTAAAATTTCAAAAGCTTATTAATCTTTACCTTCTAAAAAATCTAGAATCTTTTTAAATACGATATATCTTCTCGGAAAATATAACAAGAATATTTAAATTTAGCTTAATAATGCTAATTTTGCTGGAACGTACAAATTTGCCACCCAAAACGGTAAACAAACCATCAGTTTGATGTTCTAATTTGATAAAATATGCGGACGAGTATGAAGATGTGAGAAAGAGAGGATTTTTGGGGATTTTTCCCAGTAAAAAGTTTCTTGCCTGAGATTTTAACCCCATAAATCCTTTTTTACAGTTAACGAGATGAAAATTCATTAATAATCAGTCATAAAAAGGGACGTACCAACGTTACTTACCAATGAGAACTTTACGTCAAGACAAAGCAATTTTAGCGCCAAAAATTAGTTGAGATTAAAGCAAAAGTACATTTTTGAAATCAGTTGAAGTTTAACACTCTTTCCGATTAAATATCTATATAAGTTATAACTTGGGGGTATTTTCTGACTTAATGAATTGATCGTATCAAATCTGATTAATTTACTCGGCGAGTTTTAGTAATCGTTCAATTCATTAATTCAATTTCATTTAACTTGTTAAATACGTAACCTTCCATGATAAGTGTATCCTTTAACTGGATATCTTCCAGAATCAGAACGGAAACTCGAGAGTAAATGAATCTGGTAAGTGTCCATTTTCTTTAGTAATGCAGTATAGCTCTCGACTGATTAACCACCCGATACTTCATATTCGTCAATTAATTCTGTCACAAGAATCTACATGCTTCGGCTTGGCATAAGATATTACAATGCATCCTTAAGCTTCAACACCACTAATGTATATAAAAGTGGCTAAGTACAATAAATTGATAAGTCGCTTTTTACAACTCTGTATGATCAATGGACCAACTTAAATACGAGTAGTTTGACAAAAAATGTTATTTCAATCGTTGCCACATTTTTTCTTCAAAATTTAGATTCGGGTCCTATTAGATACAGCATTGTTTCTTACTTAATTGGTCCGTCAACCTTCTCTTTGCTCTGGAGCCTAGGTTTGGGTTAGTTTGTTTAGATCTAATCTATATAGAACGTCTCAACTCCTCTGTGCAGCCTTTATCTCACTGCGTATGAGTTCAGTTAATTTATCGAATTTTGAAAAAATAAGGAGCATTTTAGTCTGCAGGGTGTTTCGAATAAAATTCCCATGTTAATATTCGGAAGTGTTTAAGATATTTTAATTTCGTAAACTATGAATTGTTTCCATCGCTGCAGCTGGAAAATATTTTTTGATGGCAAAAACTTGAAACGCTCGTTTCCAATTAAATTGCAATGTAGTTGTTTCTTCTGTTTTTATGTAAAATCATAAAAGCAAACTGAAATATTACGATACATTTTTATTTATTAATTTAAGATCATTAGTTCCAGTTCCTTGGTCAACAAGTATGTTTCAGCCTCAGTCACAGCGCCCTCTCTATGTGTAAAGTTTAAAAAGCAATATGTCAATCCTATCAAAGACACTTGCATTAAAAATAATTTTTGCGTTTATGGATTTAAAATATATTCCAAATACCTTTCGGACATTGCCCTTTGAAACATTATGTGAAACGTCCTCTATATTTTTAGACAATAAATATGAAATATTTGTCACAGTAATATTTTTATTTAATTTCTCTTTATATATATATATATAAATGCGTGTTGTTAACAGGTGACAATTCCTTTGGGATTTGGCGTGTTCGTAGTTCCTTTTAAATTTGAATTCCGGTCAATCGTTCCCCCATGTCAAATGCTTCCATGCGGTTCGTGATTGAGGTATGTACTGGTTATTTCACACATGAATGCATACATTGCATCTTCTGAAATCAAATCAAATATATTCCGTATGAGACAGCATGACTACAGCCATCCATTTTGTGTAAATGACGCTTCTTATGGTCGATTAGCCGGACCATATATAACTACACATGATTGATGTGGATGAGTTAAATGGTTTTTCCATAAAAAAATCTTTACCAAATGAGAATTTTGACGCCATTTATATATAGATATATAGTGATTTATGAATTAGAAAATAGATTTATATTTATAAGTAAGAATTGGATTGTTTGAAGTTTTACACATTTGAATTTTGTAGCGTTATGGTGAACTCAAGAGATGATTAATTTTTAGTTTTATATGTTTTTGGATGAAATATCGGTTAGTTAGTATGATTGGTTCTCTGATTAAGATTAAGTTTATGCTATTAAACTACCACATAACATTAATGTAAATAAGATTAGAGAGGGGATACTGGAGGTAATTATATGAACAGAATAAAGTATTCGAAACCATGGTAAACCAACTGTTAATAAGGAAACATGGCACAGTATGAATCCGGATGGTTCGAAAGAGACAAGTAACTAGGTGTAACACTCGACCAAAAGCTGATCTCCATGCAACACATACACTCCATGGTAGCAAAAATTGAATAAGCAAGATCCCAGATAAACTGTCTACATCAACGACAGTGTGACATACGACAAAACCCACTAAAACTCACCGCCAACGCACCCTTTTAAATAATGAACAACCACTAGAAGAGCTACGGAAACATCCTAACCAAGAACTAAGGCAGATAACAGACTATACGAGAGGAGACCACCGAAGACCGATAAAATAACTAGAAAAGGGCATGGACTAAGACAGGAAACAAGGGACATATATCGGTACATGGATCAATAAGGGACCAACAAATCTAAACAGGAGGACCAACATACTATAAGAAATGAAGTTACAACAAGAGAAGCACGCAGAAGTGAAGACCAAGACCAGAAGAGGGAGGAAAGCGCACGACGCTACCCCGCAAATAAAGAGGTACAAACGACAGATAAGTACCTACTCTCCGCCGAATTAGTAGGAAAACCCAGTGTATATATATAAAATGCGTTTTGAAGACTGGTCGGAAGAGACCAAAGCTAGGTGGAAGGATTCCCTGGCTTCTACTATATTTACGAAAAGAGAAAGAGGACAGAACTCGAAAGCAGGAAACCCGCAACCTTGACTAATATGTGCGTGAGTGTGTAATTAAAGCAGAAGCGCTGTAAATAGATTTTGTCCGAAGATTAAAAAGTCCAAGCCGTTTAAATTTAAAAGAGGCACGACTCCTGCTATTTAAAATTATATTGAATGGAATTCCATAGGAACCTTAAAGGGGCACCTCTCTTTAGGAAAACTGAATTAACCTCTTGGACGGGCTCCTGTTTTTAGTGAAGAGTATGAAAAGAAGCTAGTCATACATATAGTTCATATTAAAAAAAAATAAAGAAAGTCGTTTTACACCGAACTGCAAAAATGTAACTTTCAGGATGTAAAAAATGTTTTCGATTTACTAATTTATTAGCTAAAATTTATGAAGACCCTGATTTTAAAAATAACCCTTACAAAATCTACAATATGGATGAAATGGCCATTCAGGTTAATAATAAACCAGTCAAAAGTATCGCTACAAAGGGTGCAAAGAATGTTTATACGCTAACAAGTAGTGAAAAGAAAATGTTACATTTATAGCTTGCTGCAATTCACATACAACAATCTTCTGAAATTCTTCCTCCTCGTTTTTATGAACAAAAATCCTTTTATATTAATAGTGATCTTTTTATTTATTTCAAGAATCATTTTTACAGAAGAAAGGATAAGGCAAAACACTTTTTTTATTATTATTATGCACTTCAACCACTGGATAGAGCAGTTTTTAGACCATACTTAAAGCATACTTCACACAAGAAATAAAATCATGGACGGTAATAAATAATGAAAAAAAACTGACGTGTCAAAAATTATAGAAAAAGCTTGGGGTAAATCTGCAAGCGTTTCTAATGGCATCTCTGTTCTAAAATATTCCGGTATATATCCTTATGATTCAAATACCTCTCCATTAGAATTACGAGAGAAAAAGATCCGCCTCAAAAAACCCTTCCAGAATGTTTTGAAGTGTCATCTTCAGCTCTGATGGATGAGACGCCGGCTAAAATTTTGGCAGAAATCTATGCAGTGTCAAAAGTGCCACAACAATTTTCAAAAAATAAGCAAAAAGCAGCGATTCTCACTTCCCCGGAAAATAAACAAACACGAAAAGAAAGTGCTGAAAAAAATCTAAGAAAATGAAGGAAACCTTACGAAAGTCTAAGATAAAAACAGAAATTAAAAAAATGTTTAACCAAAAAAGAAACAAGAGGTCACATACTTCTACATCATTGTCTGAAAGTGGTTCATAAATAGAAAGAAAAAGAAAACACGTTAGAAGGGAGTATATTAGATGAAGATAAGTGCATAGAGTGTACAGAGGACTATTATAAAACGTCATCTATCCAAGACTGGATACAGTGTAGTTCCTGTTCCAACTGGAATCATGCATTTTTACAATGTACAACCCTTTGTCCAATATTTGCGGTGAATAAGATGAGCAAGAGGGTGTCAGTAGAAAGTAACCGTCTCTAGATTTAAAATTTATGTATATTGTAAATTTGATTTTTATAACGATTCCATGTTATTTTACCTTTATAATAAATTTTTTTATCCATATAATTTGGAATTATGATTTACTTAGGGGTGTGTTGGCATTTAACTAGGGCGAATTACCTAAAGTCCACGTTATAAAACGCCCCATGTAAACTTAATTTTTTTTATTTTTCGGTAATATTTCTTGTTTCTTTTTGAAGCCATGGATGTGCATTTTGTTAACCCCACATCAAACTAATTTGGTTAATAAATATTAAATGAGTTATACTCTTACTTATCATTTCACAAAACGCTTTACAAAACTGGGACGTATTGTATAGCTTTACCCAAGCTGAAAATACACTATCGTTAAGCTCTGTTGAGGGCATTGATCTAAAGTTAGGGTTATGGTTATGTTTGATCAGGTCGGATCATCATTAAAAAGGGGTGATAGTCACTTGGTCGCCGCGGTCAATTTCGTCATCAGCAAGGTTCCGTAAAGACTCTTTGGACGTCTTGGTTATTAACTCTTAAAAGTGTCTAATTCGATTTATTCAAAGTATTCATAGGAATAGTTTCACTTTAATTTGTAGGAGACTCTGTGTAAAAAATAATAATAGTGTAAGTATTTAAGTCGCAGGTTAATTGTTACAGTTTTATATTATTTAATAACACAATTTAACCATTCTTTTCTTGGGTAAACATTTGGATATTTCTGTAATTTTTCTGGATAAAGCGCTGGCGACCAAAGTGACCAATTGCTTTCGGATCGAGAAAGGATCATTTCGGGCACAATGATCGCGGCGACCAAGTGGTATTCTCCACCCCCATTTTGAGAACTCATCTATAAAAATGTCATTTTTAAGATTCATAATATAAAAAATGTTCTCTGTATAGTTTATTCTGAACAGTGTTGTCTAAAGGAATAGGTGAAAATGCACTGTATTTGAGATATGTGCATCGATCTAAAGTTTGAGCATAAATTAGAGAAGACAAAACAGACAAGAACAACATTAGGAAAATATTTGATAAATATTCAGAGGGCATTGCCAGACTAACTTCCTTGATCGAACAAGACTGTTGTCATTAATCCACGACTTCCTAAAGTTGATGGTTGTCGGTCGACGGCAACGTCCTGCACGTTGAACGTAAAATCATAGATCGCTAACGTTCCTGGACGAGCAAGTTTACGTTAACGGCGTCGGTGTATTGGCTACTTGTTGATGCCGACCGAAGCGATATCTTAGGGCGGGCTGACGAGCGAATCGCATGCAGCGACTAAGGTGCGCTGACGTGAGTTGCGTAAAACCCGACCAACCACGTCGTAGACAGCACGCCCGCGTACGCCCACTCAAACCTTTCGGCTCGTTATTCACTACTCATTAGTCACTAGTGTCTTGACGAGGCCAAGAGCGAGTAAACGTGAACACGAGTGTCGCGCGTACACATTACAAATACGTACGCGTTACTTTTTGTGACTGTGATTTTAGTGACTGCGAAGGCATGCTGCCTTACCAGGCTGTCGCCATGGACTACGCAGTGTCATCCAGTTTCCAGAGACATCAGCCTTCCTTAGGATTAGGAGTCAACCTGAATCCAGCCTTCACACACTCCTGGTTCGTACCAGCGGATCTGTGTGTTTCCTACAAACAGACTCCTCTCCTCGAACCAGGGCATGTCAACTTATTATCTCTGCTTTATATATTTTTTAATGCTTTATTTTCGCGGTTGCTTTTTTCTACTCCTATATCTTACGCTAAATGTATACCTTAAATGTACATAATGCAGTTCACATAAAATACAAACACATATTAACTAACAACCAATAACAGGTACATGTTTTAATAATGAAATATTTTCAGTGCTAAGTATATGCATAATATGACTTCAGAAAAACAAATTAAAGTGCAATAAACCACATAGAAACAAGTCACAAATAAAAAAAAATATTTTTTAAGGAATACTCTATTATAAATGTAAAAGATAAAATATACTTAGGTATCTTAAAATTCCACGATATTTTATCCAAAGAACATTGGTGAACCAATTGTCATAAAAATATTTATAAAGTTGTATTATATCGTGAATTTTAAGATAAGTATACCTAAGTATTTTATATTTTACATTTATAATCGACAGATCTGACAAAGTAAGGGTAGAAACAATCATTATCAATACCCTATTATTCCTAATCATTTATAATTTTAAGGACGTAGCTAAATTTGCTATTCAATGACACAAATATTACGTTTTTTCGGTTAAATGTCATCTGCTTATTTATACAATAGTTTCACGGAGGATTAAATAAGTGAGAACAAAATGGTCATTATTGATCAAAAATTTTGCTTAGTGTAATATACCTACCATAAAAGGGAAAAAAAATTTTTTTTTATCTGTTCCATACTGCTAAACAGATAATCAAAAGGTAACTTTTTTCATTTAATGAGGTCTAAATCTGGGGAAATAGTGTTTTGATTAAACATAAAATATTAAATGGCAATAATTTTACCAGTAATTTTATGAATAAACAAATAAAAATTGAAAAATTCCTTAAAAAAGTCCTAAGGGGCCTTAATTATTTCCCTTTGTTTTTAGGTTTTTTATATTCTTCTTCGTTTGCCTGTTCTTCAACGAACGTTGGCTATTATCTTTGTTGACAGCAGTTCTAAACAAGGCAGTACTTGACGTATTGAACCATTCCCGTAAATTACAAAGCCAGGATGTTCTTCTTCGCCCAGGTCCTCTTCTTCACCCAGGTCCTCTTCTTCACCCAGGTCCTCTTCTTCCCTCTATTTTGCCTAGTATAATTAAGTGGAGAGAATTATATCGCTCGGGGTGTCGTATTACATGAGCGAAATATTCTAATTTTCGAATTTTAAGTTTTAATTATTTCCGGCTGCTTATAGAGACTATGTAATATTTCTTCATTACGAACTCCGTCAATCCAACCCTCGCGTTATAATCTTCTATCAAAAAAAATCCTTTTGTGTAATGTGTGGTAATATATTAATAGTAAAAAAAGGAAATAAGAAAAATAGTACTATAACATTCTAAAATCAAGAAGGAGATTTTCCAAGTTAAACGTGTTTTCTCCTTATTTTGCAATAATTCAATATTTGATGTTCGAATGATTTTAAGTTTCTTAGATCCGATTTGTGGTTTAAGAAATAAAATATATTTTTTACAAAATTTAAATTCAATTTGAAGAGTTTTTACTCATATAAATCTGTCAAATAGGTATTTTTGCAATCTAAAATTAACAGCATTTAAAAGTAAAATATGCAAGTACATTTTCCATAAATGTAATTAATACTATTTTTCGATTTCTTTGTAAACAAATATTTTTTAAATATGTATACGAATTTAACTAATTACTTCTCTTTCTGTTGAATTCCTTTCCCAATTTCTGTCTGAATTTCTGTCAACCTAATTGGAATAATGATACTTTTCTCCCGTGGTTAATTCTAGCTTCTGAGGGATATATATTCGTTGGCTTCATCCCTAAACGTCTGGCCTTGGCATAGAAATTTCGTTGGGGGACACACTTTCCACGCATCGTAAGCACAAGGTCGCATTTAATATTCCATTACTGATATGGGGTTGCTTATGCCTTTGGCTTGTTTTTATCGATTACAATACAGATCCCCATAAATATTTCTCTTCTATGACATGTGTCAGACAACCCAATCACCGACACCTACAGGAATTTTTTGAATTCTTAAAACACCAAAAAACATTGTATTTAGGAATAGAAGCCTTAAGAGAAAACACTGTAACTACTGCGGGTTTCTATGATTCATGGATCTTGAAATCGGTATTTTCCTGTTTCGGTCCTCACAATATTTTTAAGAAATTTTGTTTGTTTCAGTCCTACAAATCCGTAAGTTTTTATCCGATTTAATATTCCTGATTCAGCTCTTGTCCTTTTACTTATTGATAATAATTTTCCTTCCACTTTCTTATATTTGCAGATGGCCAAAAGAGGAAAAAATACTGTATGGCTTAATCAGGAAAAATCCAATCCTTAAAATCATAATATAACGAGCAATTAATAGACCCATTGTGACGTTATTGATATTAATCTATTGCTATAAAGTACACAATGAAATTAATTAACTGCAAATATTAAAAATATTTGTGCATAAATAATATCAACATTTATCAATTGCACTTGTATTAGCTGAAATAAATAACTAGAGCCAGCTAAGTGTCCAAAAAATAAAACTGATTAGATACGACACAAAAGTTTCATGATATAAATAAAATTCCTATAATATAAAACAAATATATAAAAAAAATACTTATTTTTTGTAGACACAAAATACTTTTTATTTTTATTTTTTTTTTTAGTTTTATATCTGCCAGTTTTTTAACAAACATTTTTTTTCCTTATATCGGTAAGGTGAATAGACAATTGTGGATTTTTAGGTATTCATGTTCTATTATCTAGTAAAAAAAGTAAAAACAGCAGGTAAGATTTTTTTTCGCAAAATTTTCAAGGTTTAGTAGAGTTTTGAATTTTGAAATGGTATCTCGATTCAAATGTAATTGATTTCTGAAGTTCAGGATTCTAAATATATATAGTTATATAATCACTATATACTATTTATAATAAATATATAAAGGAACTAGTGTTTCACATGCCTGGAGCTATTCTTCCAGCATAACCATGTCAGGTCAAACCATTACGTTTTAAAGCAGAAATGTTTTCATGAAAATGTTTTTAGATTTATTGAGCCTTTAGAAATAAAGGATTCATACTTTATAGTTTTCTTCTACGACCATACATACAATTTATTGAAAAAATTGCTTTATATTTTAACACCCTTGTGATCCTTTAAATTAATATATTTTTTACCAAAACAATCTCTTAGAGTAGTGTATGTTAATTTCATTGTGAATTATGAAAATTATTGGTGAACATTTCCTGTATCTTCTCCAGTATTTGCACGTTGTTCTTGTTATAAGTTATAATTATGGGGAGCGAGAGCTCAGCCGTATGTGCGTCGGATGCTGTAGATCGCGAGTTCGATTCCTCGACATAACTTTAATTTATCTACATAAGTATATTAAAGACGCCCCAGAACATACTAAGAGGACAATAAGTTTTTTTTCATGCATAAACTTTAGTTATGTTTCTCAGCTTTTTGTTCATTTTCTATCTGTCAGAATCCAATATAACAATTATAATCTGCTCAATTCCTAGCTAATATTCAAAAGTATAAAGCAAATGCAGCAATCGAACTAGTACACTGCCTTGTAAACTGTATATTATATTTTATGCTATACATCAGTCTTTTTAAGGGCTGATTTCAGCAACCGTCTGTGTCGTTTTGCTAAAATTTTTCTTCTAATTAATTATTTTAATTTGTAACATAGTTTTTTTGATAATGTATCCCTAAACAATAAACGTATGACACCGATGAATAAAATCTATCGAAATATAAAAGAATCCAATGATTGGATCCGATGATAAAAAAACTCTTTAGCCGAAGACGTATACACGTTCCATTTCCGGACGTTTTTCCTTCCTTCAAAACGGGCGTGTGTTGGTCCCGAGGGAGTTACAATCATTAGCACGACACGATCCCACGTACCAGGACCCATAAAGCGAGTTACTGGTGGCTGGCTGGCCAGTCAGCACTCTGGTGAATGATCCTCTTTTACCGACATCGTCATCAACAGAGGAATCCTTTTTGTCCGAGTCATTTCTTGGCACTTTTCATTACTACCTACGTTCTAAAAAGGGAAAATTTGGAAAGACTGCTATTTTCGATCGAATTTATAGATATTATTTTGGTGCATTGATATTACAAAATAAGATCTCTATTTATTTCATAAAAAGAATTAATTGAATTTGAAAATAGATTATTTAACGAACTTATAACCTAAGAAATTATCCGAATATAATATTGCATTTACATGCGAGTAAAATTCTATACTCAACGCAATTTCGTATTCATAGATATAAACATCAGTTTTAGAACACACTTCAAAATAACCTTCGGGCTGATATACAGGGTGGCCAAACGAAAAGGAAACAGAGCCATTATCAGGAACTGCGTTAACGTTTTAAAAAAACGCAGAGATTCGTCGATTTATAAAGCGAATTGAAAGGGCTTTAAAATGGTACCTTACTCGACCCCTAATGCCATTTAAGTATTTTGTGGTGATTGTTACCCTCGCTTGGAGGTGTAAGCAGCAAAGTCGAAAATACCGGAAAAAAGTGTCCCCCTTTGATCAAAAATCGACGGGTCCCTGTGTTTTTCAAAAATGTTGACGCAGTTCCTGATAATAGCTCTGTTTCGTTTTCGTTTGGCCACTCTGTATATTTTATATATTTTATCACAAACTTGTTAAATTTACTGGTATCAGTAAAATACCACTTCTACACCACAACTAAATTACTTATTACTATGTGTATGAGCTGTGAGTTTTTCTGTTCTATTTCAACATGTTTGACGTTGATAATATGAGTAAATATGATGTAATATAAGTTTCGTTTTGTATTTACTTACGTATATAATACTCCTCTGCTATTAAATAGTTGTATATAAATTAAATGTTATATTCTAAAAAAGTCGACATTCGAATATCTTAATAATATAAAATATTCAAGGCTCTCAACACTTTTGATTGCTTAAAATGAGATAAAATGTAATATTATAGGAATTGAAAAAACGCCGACATCCCACTATGTCAAAAAAAATATAGTTAGTATCTACAAATATCCCACTTACCCGGTGACTAAAAATTATTTCAATGAAATTACCTGTATGATGTATCCACATTCTCGTTTTGGTTATAGTATCTATAGCTATTCAAAATGATTTAAAAAAATGATTGGTTGTAGAAAGAAAATATAACCAGTTTTTGTTATCAATAATCCATAATACCTTAAGTATTGTAGTTGTGCTATAAAAGTTATCAAAACCTAATTCAAAACAATTAAAAGTTAATTTTATTCCTCAATGACATTCTTATCGATTATATTTAAATTAAATTACCTTTAAAATTTATACCGTACATACTTGATAACCAAAATATTATTATACACTAAGAAAACTGACCCTATCCTGGGTTACGGACCACCAAGGAATCAAAGATACCGAGAAGGAAAACGAACAGGAACAGAAAAAATGCAGGACTTAATAGGACCGAACATTCCCGTGGACTTAGAAACGCACAAATGTATTAGTGGATTAATAAACAGGAGTTATGGTAATGATATACAACCTCAGGGCAGAAACATGCTTACAGTAGAGCCATCGAGAAGTGGTCCCTCAAAATTGGATGCGCGATAGCAAAATTAGAAGTAGAGGGGAGTAGCTTAGTCTGGACTGACCGTCGGGCTGATCGTTTCTTGTTATAAGGGTCAATGGCATTCACAACATACCCCACATACTAAAACTAATTCAGAAAATAACGAGAGTAATGGTAAGATTGCTTACAAGACATTCTAGGCTCAAGAAAATACAGCAAAAGGACAGACTTGGACGTTATATTAAGAAAAAAAAACAAATACTGGAACAAATACTCTTAAAACTTTATAAAATTTCACAGGTTCAAGATAAAATCAATATATATTTTCTTTTTAAAGGCAATTTGAAATCGCCTCAGTCTCCTGTTACAAATGAGCAGTATTATAACTTACAGATATATTCAATTAATTTAATTTAGAAAATAAACCACATGTTACTCAAACATAACTGACCAATATTTAAAAAAAAGGTTCAAAGTCAAAAGTTTCAACTATTCGTTGAATAAATTTACCCTAGTGCACGGAATACCACAAAGATTAATTGGTCGTACCTATTGGCCTGATATTTTTTCTCAGGCCAACAATGAAAGTGATAACATACTTATCTCAAAATGTAAACTTCAGCTTAAAAATAGTAGAACATTTATTCTATTAATATAAACCTCTTTCAAAGACAGTAGAAACCATTCAGGAGCTAACCAGTTGAATAAGGTGAATGTTAAAAATAAATCTACTGAAATATCAACTAACAATATTCAGTCAAGTATTTCTAACACACTTTCCCTATATGTAAAAATGATAATTACCTAAGATAATCTCTAGAATAGGTTTAGTTATAAACAAATTCAATTTTAAAATACATATGATTAAACCAAAAAAGCCACTTACATATGATGTCTCTCATAAGGAATTAGATAAACACAGTGCAAAATATATAAGACAACAAACGAACAAAGAACTAATCAATAAAATATGTGTTAAAATATTAACATAAAGTCAAAACAAAAAAAATCTACATTAAACTTTTCGGGAAATTTTCTACAGCTAAGAAAAAAAATTACAAAATTCATTAATTTAAACAAAATATTTTTGTTTTTTAAATACTCTTGTTCACAATATCCATAGATATTTAAGTTTGTAAGAAATTATAAATTATCAGATTATAAAATTATAAAAATTCGTGCTGAAGTACACGGTTTAAGGCCTATGGAATTGTAACGTTTAATAAATTACATTTCTTAGTTATTTATGGAACAAATGTAAAGTATTATTAATATATGATTAATACATATGGGACACATTAGCCACAAAGTTATTAAATACCGCAGGCACTTCTGTTTAATTCTGAACCACAATCTTTAATTATTATTTATCATACAATTTGATTAATTTATATAAGTAATCCGATATTTGAATATAATGACATATTATTGGTTTTACGTCAACTAGAATTGAACCGCACTATTTTAAATTTCATTTTTTAATGTTATTGTTCATACCAAAAATTTCAATCGTGAAAGAATTTCATTTATGATATAACCTCAAATTTATATATAAATATGTCCACTTTGGATTTTTTATGATGAAATTTTCCAAAATTAAATAGATAACTTTACTTATGTTAAAATGTAACAAATCTACGCAATAATAATAATATGAAAAGATAATTCTACTTATCTGAATTTCCACCGTATTTTTTTAATATTATCAGTCCGACCATTGGTTTCAACACGGATTGACAGATTTTGACAAGCCTAAATAACCTCATGCTACAAACATTTCAACCAATCACCATTAAGATGTTCTTCTTTTCTAAAAAAATTTGGTTATTATATAGGTAGCTAGTCCAAAAGGTAATCTAAAATAATTGAATTTCCCAGGCTTAATTGTTCATTCAATAATATATATTGAGGATATTTTAGGTGTTTCTTTATTTCATATTCCTACAAAAAATATGAAGTATTTCCACTGTTGTTTTCCTTGTGTAATTAAGTGTAGGTTTGTATTTTGAGTAATGTGACTTATCTGGACGTTTTAAATAAGCTAGTAAGTGTTCACAGTACCATATATTAAAATTTCTTAGAGTCTGGCCAAGATAGATGTGTTACGATCCGGACAATTTTAGTTAGTAAATACCCGATTTTAAAAAGTTTTTAATTTTAAATTTTACATTTTAATACAAATGAACTTATAATTTTTTACTTTAAAAGATATTTTAGAAGATGTTATACGAGGTATAATTTTTGGTAGTTTTTTTAAATATCTCCAATATATGTAATCGTTCTGCATCACACATTATCTTTAGGTTGTTTGGGAAATATAAGGTTAATTGCAACCTTTTCCTCATAGTCATATTTGTATGAGTTGATTTACGAGAAATTTAATATTGAAGATTACAGTTTACACTTTTGATAGTTATATCTAAAAAATTTTTTCTTTTTTCTTCAATTTCAACAGTAAATTTTATTTTTGGATGTAAATTGTTAATAAATTTAAAGAAAACATCTAATTGTATATCGCTACCTGTAAAACCAATCAAAACATCATCAACATATCTATACCAAAACAACACATTCCTGGAGATATTTGGATCAAAAATTTTTTGTTCTAAATTATCCATAAAGATATTTTCCAAAATTGGTGATAATGCACTACCCATGGTAATCCTTCATTTTGAATATAAAATTTTATCATCAAAAACAAAATAATTTTGATTAATACATAAATCAAATAGGTTTATAATTTGATTAATTAAAATTTGGTTAAAGCTTTCTCTTTTTAAGAATTGAGTTATTAATGGTATACGTTCACATGGTTGAATTTTTGAAAACATATTACTAACTTCAAATGAAATTAATTTTGTATTTTCATTTAATTTATGCGTATTTAATGTATTTATTAAATCTAAAGAGTTTTTTACTGAATCTTTTGATATGTAACCGTGATTAATTTAGGTGTTATTAAGAAACACTGCTAATTTTGTATTTGGGATATATACATAAGAAACTGCAGGCCTAACTGATAATAATAAAACCAATTACAATACTTACACTTAACACAATTGAAACAACAGTGGAGGTACTTCATGTACATGTAAGTGACAAGAAAGAACTTGATTTTTTGGAGGAATATGAAATAAAGAAATACGTAAAATGTCCTCAGTATATCGTATTAAATGAACAATTTAACCTGGGTAGTTCAATTATCTTAGATTGCCTTTTGGACTAGATACCTATATAATAATAACAACCAAATTTTTTTAGAAAAGAAGAACATCTTAATGGTGGTTGATTGAAATGGTTGTAGTATGAGGTTGTTTAAGCTTGTCAAAATCTGTCAGTCTTGTCTTTGAAATTGACGCATGAGTGTTGAAATCAATGGTCGGTATGAAAATATTTAAAAAATCCCTTGTAATACGGTGAAAAGTCAGATAAGTAGAATTATCTTTTCATATTTATTATGGATAATTTTTTCAAAGTAAGGGTTGAAATAATTAATTCAAATCTACTTCCTGACAATATTCCTAATATCAACTTTAATGTTCGTACCAGAAATTTGTCGTCATTATTAATTCCAGCAATTCCTAAATTGCAACTTAAACTTCCCTTTAGATTCGAAAACTTTTCACGTAATAATAACACGTATATCATATAACTCACTAAAATATTATCTAAAATAAAAAATAGGTAAAATTAAAAATATCTTGATTGACTATAAATGTATTTTTTAAGACATTTTAACTTATATACATATGTTACTTTTTAAAATAAATACATTTCAAACTAAACCAAGTTTCAAGGTGAAACGGACCACATTTTCATAAGATTATCTCCGAATATTTTTTATCTAAGGCTGGACAATTTTTCCACTTTTTGATAAATAAATATGTTCAGTTGATTAAACACTAAAGGGAGATTACAATCAAAGAAAAGGACAATGTACAGAGAAGCAGTGATTCATGTAGATTTTATTTTTGGAGAAATGAACATGTGATTGAAACACTCACTAGGGGGCCTTTAGAATAGCGACTATCAACGAAATCAGCACAATTGGACTTGTTTTCATTTTATTTTAGCACCGTTCCCTCGTGAGGAGCTATTCTAACATAATCGCATTACCGACACCCCCGACATAAAACGAAAAAACTATAAGGATTGATTATAAGGCAAGGAAGGCCCGCTTTGGCCGCAATGGTTCGATAGCCAGTGGACTGTGGATATGCCCATTCTCTGTCTCAAGGGATACGGTTCGATAATTCAACCAAAGAATTGTTTCTGTCGGTGCTCGCTTTTGCTCAATTTACGGATGAGGGTTCAATATATTCTTGAAATAAAGAATACAGTACAGGGTACTTGGACTTTATTGGGCAATAGGGTTGTAATAAAATGCCTATATAAAAATAAAACATTTTTCTTCTTATGTAAATATTGCCATAAGCTATAAACGTTAATGTGCATTCTATTCAGTTATAAATACCCCACCATTACATAAGTATAATGATTTACTTAGAAGAAGCATTATTTATTGTCACAAAACAATAAAAAAATTAATCCATCGGATTTTAAATCATCCACATGAATTTCCTCTTACAGATCCATCTCTCTATTATCATTATTATTGAACTTATGATTTGTGTTCAAAAAGAACTATTCTCATATAAATCAAGTTGATACAGAATGTTTCTAAATTTGTGGGAAAATTTTTTACAGGAGACTCCTTTTATAAAATAAAAACATTACATGGAAACCTATATCGAAATCTTAGAGACAATGAATCTACGAAATAATATTTTTTTTTTATAAATTCTGGGTTTATCAATATTTTTTCAAATTAAACACATCGACATAACTCGATAATGTGGTTATTTTAGAGGGTCATTTCTCAAAAAAATCTGATATTAAGAATTAATAATAATGTTCAAAAGTTGGGGTCCATGAAAAGAAAAAAAAATTGCTTATTCTTAAAAATAAAAGATTGCAGCAGAAGTAAACCTTACGAATTATTGATAAAAAACTTTTTTTTACAAAAAATAAAATTATTTGCATTGGATCATTCATGTAAGAAAATGTAGTTAAAAAGGATTAGCTCTATTCTCTTGTAGAACACAGGGAAAAGCTAAATTTCTGGAATTGAATTCAAAATAACCACACTTTTAAATAGTGCCGGTGTTTTTAGACTTTTTAAGATTTCTATGTAGATTACTATATCCAGGGTTACGTATTTATATTATTAAAGGAGTCTACTATAAAAGTATAAACCCCTAATTTAAAAACATTTTATAAAACCAATAATAATATTAGCATTCGCAGAAAAGTTGACTCACGGTATTTGATATGGAACAGGGATTCAATAAAATATGACTTTAAAGGTTTAAACAGAAAAGGAAACTATAGGATGGAAAAAAAAATAGCCGCATCGTGCCATTATTTCACTCTTGCCTTAAGAAAGAACTCGAGGCTCTATCAAATATTTCATTCGTGGAAAACAAACTACTTTAAGTAATTATTGCATAAATAAATATAAAACTTTTTTATTAATTATAATTTTTTTCTTAAATAATTTCTCACACATGATCTTTAACGTACAATGGTAAAAATTATTGATTGATATTGGGAAAAAATTTTGACTTTTTCTTCTCGAATTCATATCAATCTATGATTTTTACATACCTTGGACCTGTAGGTGAATATCAAAGTAACACTTCAAAGTAAATTCACACCAATTACAGGTCCATCCTTCTGGAATTCCATTCTCGATACAGAAAAAAAGTCGGCCCTCCCAAGGGAAACTCTCCTTGGAAAAGAGGTGTCGTCAGGTACATCGGAAAGTGTCGAGCGCTAAAATACAGGATCGGAGTTTCTGGAATATTCTAAATAAACTGTATCCAGGTTATGTTATTGCAGTCACATAATGTTTATTATGATGGCGAAAAAAGCAAAAGCAATAAAAAGGAAATTAAATAATTATACAGACAAAATAGTAGGAGAATATCAGGCAGAATTCCGAAGAAACAGTGTAGTAATGGACCAGATTTTTGCTTTGAAAGGAATTCAAACATGTTACCAATTTAAAACTTTAATATATACGTTATTTGTAAACTTCAAGCAGGCTTATGATAGAGTAAGCAGGCAAAAATGTACCGGGCGCTGAAAGAACTCACTATTCCAACAAAATTAACAAGATTGATTAAAATGACACTAAATGATACCCGGAATTAAGTCCTATGGAATAGTTACTTGTCAGATGAATTCGTGGTAAAAACCTTTTCAACCTGGTAATAGAAGCGGTAATCAGATGAAGTCAAACAAAGAGGAAATGAACTATATTTAATAATGACGACCAATATCTGCCATATGCAGATGATTTAACAAGTCTAGTAAAATCCAAGAAAGAACTCAAAGAGAAAAGAGGAACAAGCTTGAACTAAACCAGGAAAAAAACAAATTTATGATAATGAGAGAAACTGATCCAAATGAAAAGAGATACTTAATAATTCAATGAACAAGAGGAAAACAATATGATTTTGAAGAAGTTAAGAATTTATACATTTAGGAGTAGGTACGGATAAAAGAAAGTGAAGAAATAAAACATAGAATTACAAAAGAAAATAAGAAACAAGTATATTATCAAAAACATTTCTAAAACCAAAAAACACACCCAGAAAAATGAAAATCAGAATATACAAGAGTTATCAGATCCACGGTTACGCACACTAGCGAAACATGGATCCTCAAAAAATAAGACATAGGAAAGGTGGGAAAAAAATGGTTAGGAGGATATACGGAGGTGACACATATTCGTAGAGCCAGAAATAATAGATGTAGTACGTGTTTATTAAACAAGATGGTTAGGATATATCAAAAGGACGGAAACAGGAAGGGCGCCAACATTAGTTTTGATAGGAATACCAGTAAGCAAAAACATAAAAGGCACACGAAGAAAACGTTGGTATGGAAGGATGCAAGAAGATCTACAAAAGCATAACGATAAAAACTGGAGAGAAACAGAAAGAATCAAACAAGAATGAAGAAAAATCACCGCCCTTGGGCCTAGCCTAAGGCCTGTAGGGCATATACAGATTTGGCCTGAATATTTGTATCTATACACGAATCCATGCGAGTGATAAAGAATGCGTTATGAAGTAGAAAGAACGCATTAATAATATTTTGAAGTAGAGATATATCGAGGTGAAAACATCGTTCCAGTCAATTCGATAGTAACGTAACGGCAGTCGTGGTTGTACCTCTAGTTCGGTCGAGAGGGGACACATCGCAGGGCGTTGCTTAAATTTTTGCCTATGGTCATTTAGGTACTTTCTGAACCCGTATAATAAATAAATAATAATAACGACTTGTATGAACACAGATGCGCCGATTGCAATTTTTTAGATAATTTAATATATTTAACGTAATAACTTGGACTCAGTGTAAAAGAGTTCATACTAGTCTAAAACGCACCGTTAATGACCTGTAAATCTCTATAAAAAACCATGACAAATAATAATACATTTCCCCAAAAAACATAGTACCTATCCTCCTGCTTATCTTAGTCCCATCTCGGTTATTGAATTCATCAAATTTCATATTCCTTATTTACTACAACTTGTATATTACAAAAATAAATGATGTATGCTCAAAAAAAAATACAAGAGCCCGGCCCAGGTAAGGCCAAGATACCGCCAACGCCTAGACTATATAAGGCTCGTTCTGATGGATAACCTAATAATCGTCGTAGGGAGGGCAGCTACTCCCTCAGGACCGAAATGATGGTTCAAGTAGCACAGACCAACTTCAAGCAATTTTCCGAAAGTTCACGTTAATTTTGTTTTCGCTGGGTGCTCTCCAAACTTGTATGTGTCAGCTTACAACACAGAGGGCAAGCCAAGAAAATTATCTATATTTATAGGTATTTATCATTAAAGAACAATTTGATCAAAAAAGTAATGCTGAAAAAGCTTCATCAGATTAAGTTAGCCAATTTATATAATTTATTCAGATTTCATTTTAGAGACCATTAGATATATTAGACTAAATAAGTTTTTTATTCATTTATATATTTCAATTGAGATTTTTATGATTTATACAATGTATAATTAGTATTGTTACAATTTCAAAATCATGGTGAAAAACAATTTAACTTTACATCAATGTCCATAGCCCTAATGGTCAAAACGTTAGAATATTTAAAAAAATCCTTTCTATGCTATGCCCCAAAATTACTTTTACTTTACTTCGAAAAATACTTAAATTTATTATTGTATTTAGATACCTAAGAAAAACCATGTATATACATTATTTCATAATTAATGAAAAAAAATGTATGAAAAACGAATACTCTAAGACAGTTTCTATGGCAGCAACAAGCAACTGGAATCAATTAGCGACATTATCCGAGAAAAAAGCGTTAGCAGAGCTAGTAAAGGTGAGCTATTTAGGCTTTATCAGCGATAACGCCAAAAGCAGTTGAAATCAGTGTTCCCAAAGGGAAAGTTGCGAGTGAAAAGAAGCTGGAAATTTAGATTCTACGTATGGGACAATAGTCCCAGAGGATGAATAAAGTGAAAAGTAACGAACTGAGGTAGCACGGGATCGACTAGGATGAGAATTCTTCGACTATGTGGAAAAACTCTATTGTTTTAAAATAGTTTTTGGAACAATTAAGACATTCTTTAATGTACCAATAAAAAAATAAACGTAATTAACGCAATTAAATATACAAGATAGATTCTTACTATTTCATAAACCGCTAAGATATTAGTAAAACGATAAAAGAAATTCAATATATTTTCGGTCTAGGTCTTTACAGAAAGTTTTGTAGGAATTTTACGGATTAGACAAGAGATAATGAAACAGACCGTTTATTATCCACTAATACATAAAATTCGATATCATCAATTACCGAAAACGAAAATAAAATAATAGTATTACCAATAATAAGTTTTTTGACAAAAAAAAGGTCCATCTGCTATGTTATAATTGGACTAAAAAAGTATTATTAAGACATTATAATAATAAACTTAAAAACAATACATAATAAATATAATTTTATAATAATATGAATGCGTAGAACTTATCATCAATAAAATATATTCAATGTACCATCAATTTATTTATTTTGTATGGTTTTTACTTTTTATGTTTAGTATATACATTGGTAATAGGTTTGTAAGATGTAAAATATATTTAACATATAAACATTTGTATTTTCACCTGTATCATGTTGGCATTTTGTATTACCTCCCATAATGTCGAAACGATGGTTAAACATTTATTAGTTTGTTTAATTTATCCCTTAATTCACAAATTAACTATGAATGTTGATATTTTAGACTGACGTATTGAGATGTTAATAAAATTAATAGTTTGAGTGGTATTAACATAATTAAATGATGGTGTCGTGATAAAATAAATATTATTCTAGATTAAAAAAATACTCAGGTATTTAAATAAAAAAAATATTAATAATCTTTTAACTAAGATTTCATGACAAATCATTTTTAGCAGTTAATTACTCTTACACAATAGTCTTTACACGAAAAAAACAATTTATAATTTAGCTTAAATTTTAACGATTTTTTTTTTCTTGCAGTATTTTGGAGCTTAGAAAAGAAAAAAGTAGAGACGCAGCGCGATCACGGAGAGGTAAAGAAAACTACGAATTTTACGAATTGGCAAAGATGCTTCCACTTCCTGCCGCTATAACCTCACAATTAGACAAAGCTAGCATTATAAGACTGACCATTTCATATCTCAAATTAAGGGACTTCTCAGGACACGGAGAACCCCCGTGGAGTAGGGATGGACCACTTCCAAACAAAACATTAAAAGGTAAGTCAGATATATTTTTTAGTTTTTAGAATTTTCAAAAATGATTGACTCAAAATATGCGCTCTTCAATTTTGAACGTTTGCTGTTAATTTCAGCAGCAAAAATTTACGGAGTGGTTCTAAAATAGTCTTTAGAAAGTTGTAAAAATGTTTTTATTCCAAATAAAATGTATAAATAAGTGTATACCTAAGTGTGTACATGTACCTATACATATGATGCAGTAACTTTTGTTATTCAAAATACAGATTATTAAAAATTGTGAAAATATTTACAAATTGTACTAATTACTGATTCGTATCATATAGTTCATAGATCATTTGTTTTTGATTTCAGAGGAGATCTATTTTTCCCGGTATAGAAAAATTGGGATTGTTTTCTTTCCTCTTTTTAATTGCATACAAAGTATTTTAAGATAATTTAAGTGAAGCTACAACTCTGTACAATGCGACATAGAACAATTAAATTTCCATGTAACATATTTAAAACTTTGTATTTTATCTTCTGAACAGATGATAATGGTTCTAAAGGTCCTCCAAACGTTTTTTAATTCAAAATATTTAGGATAAACTGTTGTGCTTGCACGTTGAAAGTCCTTCCTTATTATCTATAAAAAATTCAAGAATCACAAATACCTATAACGAAACTCTGATAGAAAAATTAAATAAATACAATACTTACATACTTAAAAACTAGAACAGTTATGAAAATAACTAATTTTGGAAATAAATACGATCTAAAAGCACAAAACTATAACAAAAACACAACAACCACAAACACTCAAATGTCCCGTAATGCACGGTTATTCTTTAGCCATTCAGACTCTCTAAAGCTTAGTTATTTTTAATTAAATGAAAAATCTTTATATTCTTTCATAAAGTTATTAACTTCCTTGTGTCAATAAAGTACTAGTGCATTATTATATTATTATAACAGCTTAATTACTCATATTTTGATTGCATTATATATTTACTGTCACAAACAGTATGCATCTATTATTAAATTAATAATAGATACATAATTATATTTAAATGTACAGCCAAAGCAGTCTATTTTAAACAACAGTATATAAATTTTGGACCAATAAAAACTCCAATAACTTCTGAAAGTAGTGATAAAATTTAAAGAAGATAGGTTTAATTCAAAATTATAAATTTCATAAGAAAATTATAATGGGTAATCAAACAAATTACCTCCCCAAAAATTATTTTATAAATACCATTAATGTCAAATTGTTTTCGAAACCATGACAAAAATTAAAAATCATAAAAAAATTACAAGAGGTTAGTTAATTTATTGCTATAGTACTTAAAACTAAAGACATACTAAATTTTATTAATATAGATTAAGTAATTTTAAACATATCCTTCACCGTGTAATCTTCACAGAGATCACCTTGGAAAGGAGGAATCTTGATAGTTTTATTATCAAGTATATTTTACGTATTTGCCATATGTTGAAAAAAACCCTATATATAACATACTAATAATAAAAATGTGCCAAGAGCAAAAAAAGAATAAAAAAATATATGAGAAACTAATAATATAAAAAATTTATTCAAACAGCTAAATAAATAACGGATCCTTAAAAAATAATTTAAAAAGTTGAAGCCAGTTCAATAGATAAATTGGTTTTTACAAAAGATACATTCATAAAATATGGAAATAGCTTCTAAATTAATAAGAGTTTAGAAAAAAACTGGAGTAAACAATTTTTTGTCTTCTAGAAGTAACTTTCTCTGAGATATGCAAGACCACCACCCTTAACCATATATATCTCAAAAACTGATTGCAGATCTAACATAGGAGATGCTGAACTCAGGAAATCGTAATATTTTTATTTTTGATATAAAAAAGTAGCTATTTCATCGTTGGAACTACTTGTTGATGAAGCTATAATTTCTTTATAAGTGCAAAATTAAAAATCAACCTGTTCAAGTCTTTATCTGGTGTATTATTAATTCAAAAATATTAAGATTTTTTCATACTTTATGAAAGCACTGTATAAAGTTCTATTATTCTTTTATTGTATTTATAGATCACAATTTATTGATTTTTTAATAAAAACAATAATTTAGTGAATTATGCACTCTTTTTTTAATTACTTTTATTTATTTGAATGATTTGAATAAATTTTACTGTAATAACATTAAAAATATGTATATATATATATATACTAAAAAAGAAAATTTTCTTCGTATGTATGGGTCACACACATTGCCGATTATTTTTTTTTCAATCATTATTATATCTTTTCAAATGATAGTGGTTCAGAAAAACCTCGAACGTCCAGTTTTAATTTCAATTTGACAAATTTTTACAAAAAAGAATTATTACTACCCCTACCAAGATGTTAATGTGACAATCTTCAGTTGTTTTTTTACTGCAATAGTTATTTATGAATATCAGCAATAAAAAGTTGACCTTTTCCTTTTTTCAGCAATACCTGATATGTTTTTAGGATATAAGGGGCGATTACTCAGGGAAAAATTCATGAATTAACTTACTTTATACAGATGCAATGCCTTCATAGTATTTTGTATAGAACACTATAATTATTTTCGCTTAATTAATAGGGTATTTATTTCCCAATTTTAAATTATGTTTATTATTAAATTTAGTACATTTATCGTTATTATTTCTATTAGTTACTTTTCGGAAATAATTGAAAAATGAATACCTATCAAGTGGCGACAATTTCCATAGTCATCTCCACACGATGTACTAATCAAGCATTTGTATCTGTACAAGTCAGTTATTTTTTTTCCTAGACTTACACCACTTTTAGCCATTCTCTGTCATCTTGTATCTCGAAAACGTATGACTGCAGACTTCACATTCAGAGTATTGCTAAAGTAGGAAAACGACAACTTTTCATTTTTAAGTTATAAAATAATATTATTATATAAAAGTAAACTAATTTAAAATTTAATGAAAAAATTACAATTTTCATAGCTAAGTATACCAATAAAAACTTGGCATTCTTATTTCCAATTCTTTTCTTTATATTTTTAAAATTGTTAATTTAGGATCTTTTAATTGATAAAGATTTTAATCGTCCAAGGTATAACGCATGTCCTTTTTAAATCAGTTTTTTTATCTCTTTACAATATAAGTGATAAGAAGGAAAATATGCACGTAATGTAAACTTCCAATAATACTTCTAATATAATCAAACAAAATAAGTCTGCCAGCTCATTCAAAAGTTATAAAGTTGGCATATAACCCAGTTACACTTGGTATTACTAAATTTTTTGCCTGGAATATCTTGTAAGTGGCAATCATTCCTTGTTTTCACTGTTGAAGATAGGCAAATAGTACATCTAGAAAATAAAAAAATGTTTAACTAAAACATAAAATGTCTGGACGCAATAGCTATTCAAGACTTAGTTCAGCCCTTCCTGACTCATCCCTCCATTGTATTTTTTCCTTTTTCGGACCATCACAGGTATAAGAAAGTGATTATTTTGTGATTTTAGTGCTGTTAAAGTGCCCGTTAATACCTCAATAAAATATAGTAAAATTAATATTTGAGATAAATAGAACGGTTTCATTAAAATTGTGAATTGTTTTAAAATTTGCTGTTTTTGAGGGTCTATTGGTATTATTATATTATATTATATTATTATATAGATCCCTGTCAAAAACTCTAATCCCATAATTTTGGAAGTACAAAATTCATCACTGTAGATCTGCTAAATGGGTATAAGTTCTTCTCTGGCCCTTTTTTTAGAATTAAAAACACACTTCTCTACTTCTTGTTCAGCAATGTCAGGAACACACAACTTCAAAAAATTAATAATCATTACAATCATAAATATTGTTATGAGCATAAATTTATAGTTTTCAAAATTATACATGATTATTGACAAATCATTAATAACATTTTGAATCCGGCGCTGTTACACCTTGGGAACTGATACCATTAATTATATTTATTTTATTAAACTGTTTATAATGCTAAATGAGATATTATGCAATACCAACATGATATCATAAAATTGGAAAAATATATGAACAAAACATACCTGTGAATGGATCTTCGCAGAATCATTTCACTACTGTCAGTAGAAAACTACAATTTTTTTCAGTACAAATCCAATGATTTTTATTTTTTTAATTTTCTCTTAGATTATATTTATATTCTTCTATTAAAAATACTTGTTTAGATCTTTTTAATTCCATGAATTCCATTGCAGCTCAAATCAAATAAATGAAAAATTATCATCCCTGTTCAACAAAATCACCAATAAAATTGGAGAAATATCAGTTTAGTATTTTTTATAAGATATTAAAGTAAAACACTCTAAGTATAAATATATTAACATAATAAAGGGATTCATAGTAATAATTAAAATAAATTATAATCACATTATTATATCTTCAACAGTTATCTAGGAAAAGGAATACAAGTAAATAAAAAGGAGAAAATGGGGGAATTTTAAATCAGGTAAAAATTAACGGGTTGTTGAAAGGCTGAAACAGAACAAAATGTTTAAGTACCGCAACAGGAAGGCCTGAAATAGGAAAATATCTCTATTCAACAAGAAATAAAAAAGATCAATAATATTACATAATGAATTTAGTAATATTGAAAAAACTCACTATTATGTTCAGATCTAGCTTAATTTAATTTTATACCCAATTAATGTATAATTATTGAAACAATGAGTCCATTTATTAAACATTTTTTCTTTTATATTGCACTAATTTTACTAAAGATATTCTATCTTAGAATAATTTACCTAGACACACTTCTGTCTTGGGAACCAATTATTCTACACTACTTTACTTAATTTATTTAATTAATTATAACAAAAACTATCAATAAAGATGAAAGCATTTAACAATTTTATATGTCAATTACTCGAATGACATGATTGACATGAAACTACTTGATATTGGTTATAAATTTTTAAAGTGGCTACTCTATCAATAGCTGTAATTATTAATAAAGAACAAGGATTTGAAGACGTTAAATAATTTGAATTAACAAAAAAAATATTACTAAAAAGTCCCCATATTTATCTATTTATTTGCATTACTTATACTTCTTACTTATTTCTTTATCATAAATAAGAGTGAAAATTTTTTATAAATAATATCAATTTTCTATTTTTTTTCTTCAAATTTCAAAAATTGCTCCGCTTATTATGAAGTATTAAATTAAAGACTTAAACTTAATTTCTGAATACATCTTTAAAACAACAATCAACGACAAAATTCAAAATACTCTGATGCTGACTATCCCACCTCCAACTTCGTTAAATGTATTTAAAAATGATTTATTAAAAATATGTTAATTCCTACCTTGAAATTCTTGTAGATTGAAAATTACCCTTCTTCTTTATTATTGAAGATCTCTTCTATAACAAAATAATTAGATATTAGGTACTACAGTTTCCTTTTATGCATCGATATCTGGAGGAATCTTAGAGTAAATAATTTATCTAAGCAATTCGGATTGAATAATATGACCAAACTTTAAAAGATATTACTAGTTTGGTTATTCAGTAACAAATTTAATAAAAAACATTAATTTTCTCTATAGATATTTTTATATCCAATTAATAGGATTGATTACCTATGATAGATAATAGTGGACGAGTCCATTTTGGTATCCCACATAATTTACCTACTAAAAATATTCTACCGATAAACACTTTCATCAAAAATATTACCTACACGCACTTGCTGTCTCATTGTAGAAACTATTTTATACTGTTTTCGAAATTTATTTATATAATTAGCACAAAAACCATCGATAAAGATCAATTACGGAACTAACTGACAAGAAAAACCCGCTTATATGATCGCTTATGCTTATTAATTTGGAAGTGACTACGCTTACATACTACGTAAAAAATAGAACCCAACTTGTCTCGATAAATAATTTTAAAAATTTTGGTATATCGATAGAAAGTTTTTGGGGTCGTTTTGAATTAATATTTGAACTTGAAAAAACTCACCGTTTTTTGAGATAATGGTCTTTTTAGATATATTATTATTATTATTTAGGGTATTTTCAGGTTTATTCATTTTTTAAAATATTCTCAATAGAGACTTTGTGGAAATAACAAAAAAAGGATATTCTCGCTTTGAAAATGAAATGAAATTCATAGTTTTAATTATATTTTATTTTATTAAGAAATAAATATATTCTGTATATAAACAGGGTGAACCCGAAAATAGTGAAATCCTTAAAGGTAAGTGTAGAATGCACCATTAACAATGAAATATTCTTAGAACATATTTTCCGTTCTCAAAAAAATTAAAGATAAAATGTTTGAATCAAAATTACATTAATAACCCAGCCCTGTGTGCCTTATGTTTATGTAGAAAAGTACTTCCCATTGTAACTACCTGCAATAGGGGGCGGCGTTGTCGGCTTTAGGTGCTTTTCTGTATATAATAATAAATATAATATTATAGATATAATAACTAATAAAATCAATTTTTATTTAAAACGGCTGGCTTAAGAAACCCTATATATCTACTCTAACCTTGCATACTTAGAAGTGTAGGGTGTACAATTTGCCCTGTTGGTCTTTTATGCCGCGTATATATTTCCTCACTTTTTTTGTTTCTCGCCACATTTCTTGCCTATGTCAGATTCATCTTCTTTCTTCCAGTAATATTGTTTAGACTGGCGTCCCACGTTTTTCCTATGTCTTCTGATAATTCTTCTTCAAGTAGTTTTGCATTATGTTAAGTCGTCTTGTTATTTGCGTGTTTCTTATTTTGTCCATTCTATTAAGATCGGCTGCTAGATATTTCTTCTCTTCATAAATTTTTTAAGCACTCAGGTTTCACATCCAAAGATGAGATTTGGCATAAACACCGTTTTGTATTCCGTTATTTTGGAAATTATTAGAAATAAAAGTGATGAAGTTACTAACGGTTATTTAATTTTCTTTTCTTAAAAACATGTATGAACTGTAATTTTGTCAAATCATAGCTTTAACATAAAAGGTTTCAAAACTATTTGTATCTCATGAATCCTATCCACTTTTTTGCTTAGATTAGAGAAATAAATATCAATTGAATTCTCAATTTACATTTTCTCCCTTGAAAAATAGTGGTCAGTTAATTTAGCAGTCGAGTAGTATATTAGATATAACGATAAAAAAGAATTGCATAGAAGTAAATTATAGGTTCTAAACGACTTTAACTATCATTGAATGGAATATTTCTGTGTATGTACGAAATATCCTGATTATTTCCATATATTTAAATCTTTTAAATACGGGAGACACCCGGTATGTTATTAAACGTTATAATTTATTTGATGAAATTAGTAAAATGCTAAGCAAATTTGATTTGAGATTGAAACAAAAACCCCGGCGCCCGACGGAGCGGTGCTAACCCTCTAGATCAATGTCAATTCATTAGTTAGTCCAAAGTATAAGATTGTTCGCGTTCGTTCTAATTCTGATAATCATTTCGGTTAGAACCACCCCAGCCGCAACTACCGAATTACGTTGGTAAATTTTCCAAGTTTGGTTTACAATAAGCAAGAGCTAATTTTATCACTCTCGACCGGGAACAGGCCAGAATTGGATTTACAAATTTGCCAGAGGGGTTCATTATTAGATTTACATGTTGAGGGGTTGAACAACGAGACACAGTTAGTGGGATGACACACTTTCAATCAACATACATGTCATATTGTGGAACCCCACTCCGGCCTGATTCAATGATCGTGGAGGCGGGCACGTCAAACGGGCTCTGCCTCTCCGTTTTTACACAAATCTACCTAGACATCACTAAAAACTTGCAATTCCAATATTCACTAATAATCGTTCATTTAAATTTAACCAAACATGTTGCTGTAGCTATGGAAAAAGAATAGAAGCTCAGTATTGTGTAATGTGCAATGGAGAACAGTTTCAGCTGTACAAAGTACCTTCATTTTCATAATAAGTCTTTTGAAATAAGTATACAAATATTTCCCACAATATCTCGACGTTTCCGTATCTTTCACGGGAGTGGGTTTTCCTCAAGATTCTCAGTAAGTAAAGAAACTTTCCAGTTGGTGGATAAGTCATCGTTTTGTCATCTGCGTTATATTATTGTTTTCAGATCTGCCCTAAAAAGATCGCAAAACATATACATGTAATACTTTTAAATTCCCCAAGTTAGTCAATCAATAGAATAAATATATCAGAAAGAGGTTGTGGACTTATTCAATATTTTTTTGTGGAAAACTATTTGCGGACCTACAAGACGTAGGGCTTCTTCAATGATTGTTCTGGTACGCTTTAAAACGTTTACACTATATAATTTTGTTCATTTTACAGTTTCACTTAAAACAGTTCTATTTCATAACTAGAAAACTATGCGTTACAACGTCCCACTGCCCACTTAGTGTTACCTGAAAACTAATAATATTTCTTTTTGTGTTCCATCATATATTTCAGGATTTATTTAGTTTTATAATTGTATTTGAGATTAAAGGAGTTATATTTTATGTAGCGATGAGCCCGCGCTGAAGATTTCTATTGATTCAATTCTGCTTCATCCCTGAATAGAAGATGAGTCTTAATTTGCTGGTATTAGTTCCATATAACATGCTAATAAAAACTTTTTCAATTTTTTGTCATTTGTGTTAGAGCTGTTTTGTTAGAATTTGTAAGATATTTTTTATATAATTTTTTTAATAGTACACAGATACATATATATAACTAACCAGCTCCATCGCTGTATGTTTCAATATTAATTTATCATTTTAGGATTTGTTTACTTTTTAGCCAAATCAAAATTATAGATAGAAATGCAAATTATGCATTGTTAATCATAAATGATATACATTTTTGCGTATATATTCTAAAACTGAAACATGAAGTCTTTTGATATACATGTCACAGTGTACAGTTAGTTCTTCCACCAAATATTTACTCGGGCGTCATAACTAAGTTACATATAAAATAACAAATGACAGCCAAGACTATTTAGAATTGGAACGTTCAAAAGTAGATCAAATCCTATCTTTTTAATAGCTGTCCTTTTCAGTGTACCGATCATTATAGAACAACATCTTTCTCTGCTTAAGAGAGAGATAATAATAAATGGTCTGCACTTCATGATTTGTAGATGTGTTTTGTATTATGAAATATTAAAGATGCATGGGTAGATCCTTGGAGACCCTGCAAGTAGCAATCATTAAATAAAGTTATTAAAAATGTTTTTTTCAAGTTCTTAGTTGACGAAATATCTATTAATTAAAGTGTATTTTATCCGACCAAACAAGTAACTATATGTTATTCACCTCTATAAAAACATTCAAGTCTAATTTAAAAAAAAATCAAGTTTTTGAGAAAAAATAATTTATATCAAGACCCCGAATAAGTTACTGATTTAATCCAATGAGCCAGACATCGGTTAAATTTTAAGGAGCGGGCAGCGATGTGTCCCCTCTCGACCGAATTAGAGGTACGACCACGGCTGCCGGTACGTTACTATCGAATTAACTGGATCGGTGTTCCCACCTCGATGTATCGCTACTTCAAGATATTAGTAATACGTTCTCTCTCTTTCATAACGCGTTCTTTGTCACTCGCATGGATTCTTGTATGACCTCAAATATTCAGGCCACATTGTATATATATAAAATACGAGAGTGACTTAATCTATTTTATATATTTTAAATATTGATTTTGGTATAACAATAATCAGGTTGTCTATGAAAAGTTTGCCGTGATTAATTTAAAAAGAACAGTCACTTGATTGACACGGAAAATTGTTTTTACATTTTTCTAATTCTAATAGAAAATATAGCCGTAAATGTTAATCAAAAGTAGATTATTTGCAAGTATATTTTCCAATCCGATGGTACTACAAAAATTGTTTTTAAAAGTGGAACATCAATTCCCAAATTAATGATCAAAACAGCATTTTTAGTCCAAAAAATAATTTGTATGAAAAAAATAACAACAAAATTAACTTAGAATATGGAGATACGGATAATCCAAAAATTTCTATAACTTTAACAGAATGTTTTTTATATATACTATATTTATACACTAGATATACTAGATTTTGTTTCGGAAAAAACTGAATTAGTCACTTGTTCTAGGGACACACTGGAGTAATTGTGCACTAGAAATCAAATATTTTCTATATAATTCAAAATCAAATATTAGATCCTATACATGAATCCATACGAGCTTAAGAAAACGAGTTATGAGAAAGCGAGAGTGCATACAAGTTCCACTCTAAAATCTTGAACTGAGCATATTGGAGGTGGGAACTTCATTTCAATCAATTCGATAATAATTTAATATAACACATATTTTCTATTTAATATTTTACAAAACAATTCTTGTTGTTTAGCGTTTCATTTTCTTTGTCACTCATTACATTTTTAAAAAAAATTTCTTATATAAGCCGGGGCCATAGCCGCTGATAAGCATACAAATTAAATTACTCATAAATTATATTCTATCATGATTATGAAATTAATGTTATATTATTTAATTATATAATTTAATTTATATTTATGAATTTTGCTATAAATAAACTAAGCTGAAGAAAATAAAAGCTCAAAATACCAATTGGCCAGTTGTATTTTTTCTATCTTAACTGCTAATAACGTTTATACAGGCTAAGAAAAAACATGAACAGAAACCACACATTTTTTATAATTTCTATAAATAAATATTCTTTGTGGACGTTCCAATATATCTTTTATTTTTGTAAAATATCCTTTCTTTAGCTGCTCAACATTAATTTGAAAGCAGCTTAAATATTTGATATTTATAGAAAACATTTGCAGAATCTTAAGTTAATCGTAAGTTTTCATTTAAATATTTAATAACAAACTTATTTAGTTGATAAAATAGAATTTGTTTATACAGTATAAAGCAAACGTATTTGATTTGTTAGTGATGGCTGGTTGAAACCACAAAGTGAAATCACCCTGTTCCGAACTAAATTGGGGGGCCATAATCGAATTACCTCGCAAAGAATACTGACCAGTGGATGGAGAATCGTCTAGAATGGCAAAACTGCTGAAGGACAAGACAAAACCGGAAGGCGGCCACTGAAATATGATTTCTGGCCAGTGGCCCTTGAGACTTCGCTAATGAAAAATGCCACTTCTGCAGGCATTGAATCAATGAATTAATATTTCACCCCTGAGACCAACGAGCGCGTCTAAACTTGTACCAACTATTAAATTTTTTTCGGAAAATACAGGGTATAGAGGTTTCCAAATTTTTGATAACTCCAACTTTCCATCGAAAGAATTCTACGGGCTGCAGAGAATAAATATATTTAAAACATTTTTTGTTTCAGCAGGAAGAAGTAGGTCGCAGGGAGGATTAGTAATGGATATTTTTGAACAACATCAAGGCACGCATATATTGCAGGTAAATAACTACATTGAGAAAATAGTGTTTACATAAGTATAAACCCATACTTTTAGTATATACGAATGAAGTTTGTAGCACTAGACTTAATTGAGCATCTATTTCGAAATAGTTACTGGGATATTTCCATACATTTCTCCAATCCCATTTCACTACATCCTATTTCGTTATTTTACTTTGAGCAGTCTCTTTTTTTCTAACATACTTTTATTGTTTTTTATTATGCTTACTCTACTTTTTCATCGAATAAGTGAATTTTTCCAACTGTTTTAAGTGTCCTTCTTCCAGGTTTATATTATACTGATGACATTTTGGTTTCCAACTATAAAATTAGTCCTTTTTGGTTTATATTTACTGAAAATGTCTTTAAAGTTATTCTATTTATTTCGAGCTTTTACTTCAGAGCTTTTCCATCTTTGGAATTTCATTTTTATTTGTGAAAAACTGTGATTGTTATTTTTGCATAATGTTGTAAAGTTTTGGTTGATTTTTTTTATGTTTATAACTACTACCCATATTGAAATATATTCTTTTATTTTTCAGTCCTTGGATGGGTTTGCTTTGGCTGTGGCTTCAGATGGTCGATTTTTGTACATTTCAGAAACTGTATCTATATATTTAGGACTTTCACAGGTAAGTTCTCTTTAATTTTATACCAGGGATTCTTAAAATACCGGACTTGCATACATGATTAAGTTGGGAAAGTGTATATACTATTTTTAACACTAGAGAAACGCGACAGTAAAAAAAACAATATGGAAAGTGTATTACCTAAATTTTCTAGCTGAAAAATTAATTAAAACTTAGTATGCATCGCCTATCAATACGAAAGTTGAATGAAATCATAAAAATTCAAAAGGAGTACAATTAGGAAATATTGCTTGACAAATATAATACAGTTACATAACCTAAAAATATATCAACGTAAAATCGTACACATAACGGGACAACGAAAATAATTATAAAAATTTAATTTCAAGGTTAATTAATCAACGTATCGAAAGTGGTTGTTTTTCGCACAATGTGACGTATACCTAATGCCAAAAATATTATAAAACTTTTATTTTATTCGATAAAAAACATACTTTTAGGAGTTTACTTATAATCCCCAGAATTAGAGATAAATGTTGTAACGTCTAATATTGTACTTCACTCTTCATTTTGTCTATATTAACCTGAACATAGTAACTTGTAAACTAAACATTTGGGATATGGTTCGTTTTTTTAACTTGCCAATAACAAAAAAAGACAAATTCAAATGAGATTTTATTTATTTTGCATATTTAGTAGTTTTCCTCGAGAATTGGTTTTTTGCGGTTTGTTTTTTTTTAAGTTGACATGTGGAGTAAATGAGTTATCAGAGCGTCCTGTAAAAAGCAATTTAACGCCACAAGCTTATGTTGTCCGTTTCTATAGTGAAAATCCCAGAAAAAAATTCATTTTAGATCTGGTAGTTTCTCGACATGTACGGTATACATTTTATCCGCTAGCCGCCTCCCGAGCAACGTTGGAGAATGCTCCTCACGTACTCCTCTGCAGCAGCGTGCCTGCCATTCATAATAGGACTGGCGGGGCCCATAATCAATAGGGTATTTGCAACTGCAGGGAAAATGGCCGACCTTACAAGACTACGCACATGTTATCACCTTAGAGAAATACCTATCTTCGGCTCACTTCATATTTTCGCTAAAATTCTCCACTATGTCTCTAAACGGCTATGTTCCAAAAGAAACTGAACTTACTTTCACAAAAGCATCGACCCATTCTCTCGACAGAACAAAGAATGTGCTTATTTTTACAATTCCTTCGCATCCTATATACGCAATTTTAGGTTACGTCTTTATTTTTATAGCAAATACTTAAAGAAACATGAATACATTATTACAGTGATCGTTCTGGAATCAACCACCTCGTTTCAAAGTTTGGTATTAATTTTATTAAAACATACTCAAAAATGGCAATAGTAAAATGATACATCAAGGATTTTTTTTCTGGTACCAAAAACTGAGAAAGGTATATGAATCAGTAACTAGTTCAAAATATATTTTGGGTTTTTTAAACCAAGCAATCAGATTATCACTTAAATTAATAATAATTAGTATAGCCTCACTGGCACCATGTTGACGCCGGACATATTCCTTCCATATTTGATATATGTATTTAATAGATTTTCTACAATATAGGATTCTTTTGCAGGTTGAAATGACTGGAAGTAGTATATTTGATTACATACATCATCAGGATCACTCGGAAATAGCCGAACAATTAGGATTAGGTCTTTCACAAAACCAAAGTTTAGCGTCGCCGGAAAGCGGTTCGGAAGAGAGCACCTCTACGGCAGGAACAAACAATCCCGACGGTAAGTCCCGTTTTGATTTTCGTCACCATTGTTTTACCTCTGTCTCATTAGAAAGCATAAAAAATTATAGAAAAATTTAAGTTTATAAATAAAAAAAATTACATTTTCTAAATTAAATTAAATTAGTAATTTTGAGAATTTAGTTCAATAATATCGCCATATTCATTAAAAGTCGGCTCTACGGAAAAACAAACATATACGTAGTTCATATCCTAAGATATTTGAAGCCTAAAAATAGCAGGAAAATCGCTAGAATAGTTTAATAAAAGTGTTCTGAATGAGCAGCAATATTAAAGAAATGGCTTTATTGAACCCTTGGGGAATCACAATACACATCTAAGCATTTTTTGAACAGAAAGGCTTTAAAAATTTCAGGATTTTGATTATTTTAAACTTTATTAATACCACAATTTTATTTATTTTTTAATTCTACTATCCTACTACTTTGATGTGTCAGAATAATTTGGTTTTATTTTATTCTTTGCGATTTAATCCAAGCTTAAACCTGCTGAACATGAACAAGTTCATGTAACTTTCCTTATTATTTTTATGTTATTGTAACGACAAAAAATCGTAGTGATCACACTGCTGTTTGAATTCTATTTTTGCTTTATATTCTGTGGACTTCGGTGTTTATGTAATCAGAGTTATATATAATTTCATATGCTATGTTTCGACTCCAGATATTGTTTTTCATACTGTTATTTTAGTACATCTATGAAGATATGCGACTTTATAGTCGTTCTATTATGCTTGGCGCCCTTTTGGTTTATCTCAAATAGTTTCGCGCCCCCAATTCAGTGATGTGAGTTAAGAGCCCTCCATCAAATTGCTCCCGTGAGGCACTAAGCAACAATATTTAGCGCGCCGGAGATGCTGTCGGAAAGTCCGCGTCAAACAACGAAGCTTGTCAAAGTGTCTAGATTAAAGCACGCAACGCGGCTATAAATAGAGAAGTGCATTTCCGGTTATTATTAGTTATTTCAATGTGCGCACTACTGTTACACAAAAAACTTTTAAATCTGGCGTTCTAACGCTAAACATTGTTATGAAATATGAAAGCTGAGCATAAATATTTACTGTTTTATTCCTCATCCAGAAAGTTGTCACGCGGTAAAGTAGTCAAGCGTGTCTACGAAATAAAAAGGGAAATAGAGATATTTTTGGACGAAGAAGGTTACAAGCATTCACCAGAATTCTAGGACAGAATATTTTTGATGAAGATTTCTTATTTAGTAAACATTTTTGACAAACTTAATACACCTAACCTTCAATTCCACGGAAATAATGTTTATAGATTTGATTTAAGTGAAAATATGGACACTTTAGTTATGGAATAACATATTAAAAGAAAACTTTCTTGAAATGTTTCCTACGTTGTGTAAATTTCTGCAGGGTTTCCCATTGGAAGAGAATCACAATGCTGTGATCCTAAAGACCGTAGGAGATCATTTACAAAGTTAAGTGATAATTTCAGACGATACTTCTATCACTACGAGAAGTAAAACAACTGATGACTACCCCTTATAAAAGCCACCTCAAACATAGAACCGAATTTAGAGAGGTTATTTGCCTTAAAACAATCGCATCTTAGCCATTATTTATTAGTCATTACATAGAATAAGTTGCTTTGTCTTTTATTTTTACTTTTTTTATTTGTAACGAGCCCCATAATTTGACGACCTATAGTCTATAGTATAATGTAGCATAGTACATAAATATCAGATCTAGGATTGGTAAATCTATATTATTTTTTGAACACTAGCATGATTATATTGTTAACCTTTAAATCGTTGTTCTATTTTTTTGTGATTTTTCATTTAATAATTCACACAATTTTACATTTATTGTTTCAGAAATATTTTTCAACATTTTGAATGTAATTACTTACTAGTTATTGTTAGTTGTGGATCATTTTTATTTCCTTATCCTTCTTCACCTTTTATTTCTCCCTGTTTATGGTTTAATTCTGTTGTTAACGTTTAAACAAAATCTGGTTATTTGGAAGTATACTTATTGTCCTTTGAAGTAATCAATAAATTATGTTTTTCTTTATGCCCATCTGGAAACTAGATAGTTTATACGTGACGAAAGTAGATTCTGATCCTTTCAGATCGGAGTAGCTATGCGGCACTCAAAGCAAAACTGCTATATTCTAAGAGCTTATGCTTATTGCTTTAAAATGCTTCGGATATGATTCAATGAAATTAAAAATTGCAATTGACAATTTCAATTGAAGCTGCGATTGATCAAGCTTTAATCATCACATCAATTCTAAGAAAAAGTTGCTGTGTTCATTTCAATTATTCTATCAATTCTTTTGGTTGTTATTAGTTTCAGTGTTAATTGCTGATACCATTAATCGCTCTCATCAATGTTCTTTAAACAAATTTTTTATCAATCTTCTTCAATTAGTTGATAATAGCGTCAATAGTCTTCTAGACGGTCAATGAGTCTCATCAATGATGTCATAGTCACTTGCAATTGACAATTTTATTGATCATCTCTGGGGCACTTAAGCTTGGCTATTTTCAGTGGCCAATCCCTCTACCTAAAATAAGGTAGCATAGGAGCCTTTGTTGATCGACTCTGTGTGTTTTATACCGGCATTTGAAGTTTTAGATCTCCATTCATGTTCAACTCTTAAACATTGAAAAGTGTTTTCTTTTGATGGTAATACCGTTTAATATCACGCTATAATTTATATATTTTCGCTCAAAAAACCTGAGAAATCCTTCTCAGGTACTACTCTTTTGAATTATTCCGTTTTACGAAACCATCTTAGCCTCCTTCTCCAGGAAAAAAAGGAAATTACTATATTTTTTAAATTACCTAAGATTAGACAGCACAGATCACAGTCATGCAGGTCAGCTGTAACTCGGTTTTGTCCACCGGATGACTGCATACATTATACTATTTAATTTTTTTAGACTCGTGTTGATTATTACTCTATAAGCACTGATTTAATTCTACTCGGCTAGTTTTTCTTTCAAATTTCCTAATTTGAAATCGATGATTTGCTCAATATTAATCTTGCAACAATCCAATACAACTATTAATCACAAAGTTGATAAAAATAAGGAAAGTGGTTATCTCAATTGGCAAAAAACAGTTTCGTGAGAAACTTTTCTGTATTAAGTAAAGGATCATCGTAACAACGCTTTTTGGTGTGTAGTTACCTCCGAATCATGAATGAATGCCTCAAAGACCGGTACTCATAAAACAATTCATTCAGATAAAACTCGAGATAAAGCTTGTTATGTTTTCAGTATACTGAGGGTTAGTTACGGACTACCTGACTTAAATTTAGTACGTGAACAAGATCTCAACTAAACTTCTTGACATTCGGAATATAATAAGGGCATAGGAAGTTCTGTACGATGATGGTTTAACTAATTTTGAATATATTTAGAATTACTTATTATTCTAGAGAAAAAATGGATTCTAACATTATTAGTTAGTTTTGAGTGAATGAAATAAAAAGTAATGATCAAAATAAGAAAAAGCAGCTCGTATTTTTAGGTAGTTGGTGATTCAAAAGTTAAGTGCGACTCTGTAATCAAGTACAGTTTTAAAAATCAAATTGGTAGGAGTCACCGTTTATGTGTTTAACTTTCGTAAAAGGTACGCATTCAAAATGAACGTTGATAATCATTTTAGTCACAACACGTATCACGATGTACAAAATTAGTAAGCAAATACAGGTTACGCCTACTACCGGTGAAGAGAGGCAATTATTCCAATTATTAAACGATCTTTACTGTATAAATATTTTGAAAATATTACTTGTGACGAGGAATTAATAATTCTAGTTATCAAAACATGATCAAATAAATATAGTTTAAATGAGTTATTTACTTTGTTTGAAATCCTATACGTTCAAAATTTTTGTCTAAAATGGATTAGTTGGTTATAACTGATTAATGAAACTTAAATTATAATCAGGTTTCCGAGTTGTTTCCAGTGAATAAGTGACGTCATACTAATAGAAGAGGCTAATCTTTACTCATTCCAAAAATGTCACGAATATTATGTGATACGTCAATATTACATCCAAAAATTGATTCAACAGTTACCCATCCAATTTGGGCCAATAATAACGAAATATTTTAATTTAAAAACCCACAGATATTAAGAGGACATTTGGTTATAATGACCCTTCCACCTCGACCTATACATATCTTATCTTACGTTAGAGTGTTTTATCCAGTTACGCTTTTTTGACTAGTCTTCAGATTCCTCTGTGTAACTAACTGACCTAGGTTTCTCTTCACGTAATTTCATAAACCTTAGACTTGTTAGACCTTCTCAGTTACACAATTCTGTGGAATTTCCTTTTCTTCTTGGCAGAATCTACATGTGATATATTTTGCCAGGTCTGTAGTATTCATGCGTTTTTTTAGTGTACAATACCATTGTCTGGAGTCTGGATATTTTATAATTCCCCTCCTGTTATGGCTTAGCATTAAAGTTCCGGCTCGATCATAGCCTTGGCGGCTCTTCGGTCCAGAGCGCCTTCATCTTCATTTCCCTGGAACCCAACCTTTAAAGCTTTTTACAGAAATAAAGAAAAGCAGAAAAGTGGATTTCATATTTTCAATGACGGTATTTTGTTTTATTCAACTTTAGCTTACAATCTACTCAAAATATGTTTACGGAGAGTACTAAGTAAATTTGTTAATTGATAATTTCATAAATTACTAACCATCCATTGATACGTATCAGAAAGTTCATACAACCAGGTCATCTGACCATAGTCTTTTTTGGTGTTTTCTTTTTGTAATTGTTGATGGTCAAGTTGATTTATTAGTTCGTTATTGTGGTCAGATTTCTCTCTTTCTGTATCTTTGGGCACCTGATTGAATAACCTCTGTAATGAGTTGTATTTCCGAAGTTTATAATTTGAGATACATATGATGCATTAGATCTAAAGTATTAGTCTAAAGTATTTTCGTATTTGATAGTTTGCTGCATCACCACAATTCAATACCATACGCCCAGATATGTTTTAGGAGAGCTTTGTAAATGAGAATTTTATTTTCAAGCAATAACTGGGATTTTCTGCATCTATCATTTCTGTAAATTTAATTGTTGTTTTTTGGCCTTTATATGTGCTTTCTAAGTTAGTTTTTGATCTAGGTGTCATCATAGGTATTTTACTAGTTCTATAATTGGAATGGGGTATTTTTTATTATGATCTGTGGACCACGGCTTCGTTTTGTGGTAAATGTGGTGATTTATCTGTACTAGCTTTTATTTTCCACTTTTTAATCTATCCTTCTAGCTAATCTACATGAGTTTATAGACTGTCTGAGAATAAAATAGCCGTGTCATTTGCGAAAGTTGCTATTGTAGTGTTTTCTGTGGTAAAAATTAGGGCGATACTCCAAAATTGATCGAACGGTTGGTGAAAAAGTGTTACCTTACCGACTTTAACTTTAAAATATTATCCTGGATGTAGGATGTCCTAAGCGAATAGAATTTATCGCGATTTTAGGTTTCAGTTTGAATAACAATCCATCGTGCCAAACTTTATCGAAAGCTTGCTGGATATATGGAAATCTTTTTTTGTTTCAAGTTTTCCATGATGCCATCGACTATTCTATGGCACTGTTGAATGGTGGAGTGCTTCTCTCTAAATCCAAATTGGTATGCAAGGATTTTATCTTCTGTGTAAATAATTTCTTTTGGTCTTTTCAGAAACAGTCTTCGAAAAATGTTTGATAAAAACGGTGGTAGTATATATCACACTGTATAACGCAATGTCATTATAAAAATCCGAGAGAATTATAAAAGGCTTAAAGGTTACTTATTTATAAAAAAATACAGAAATTAAATTTTTAAATGCAATAAAATTCATTTTCACCTAACACTAACTCTAATGCAATTTGGTATTTTACTCTTTGAAGCTTGTTATTGTTTGTTCTCGTTTGTATACAAGATCGCCGATATATTTTGGTCAGTCTATATCTCAAAAATTTAAACAAAGATATTGAAATTTTGTAATCATATATAATGGGAGTATTGCTCATGTTTGCTTTGCATTTGTTTCAACGTTACTTTTAGGTCTCGTGACAACTTCAGAGTGTTAGATGGAACAATCTATACATTTTGAGATTGCCATGAGTGCCTCTATAATACTCATTAAACGATACCAAATTTGTAGATAATTTTATTTATAACAGTAATAGTGGGAGATGTTAAAAAGGAATGATTTTTTTTATTGAGTAAATGCTTCGACCATTGAGGGTCATTATTTATTGTGACAATTTTGTTTGCGTTTTAAACTTTTTACTTTTAACTTCGAAATTATAATTAGTCCTGATCTATTTTGCAATACAATGAGCTTGTGGTAGATTTAAATTTCATTATAACACTTAATGTCTTTCAAAAACTGTAACGTATTGGTAACATTTTCCGCTTCTCCAAGAGCATCTTTCAGCTGTTTTTGGGTATTGTACTTCTTCCGTGCTGGTTCATACTTTGGACAGTCAATTCTTACCTGTTCAACTGTAATGTCTGCACAGCATGTGTTGCATTTAACTGGATTTTATTTTGACACTTTGTAGTTATGTGTTAGTCGTATGGGGCTTAGTCTTAATCGTTATATTTTAATCTGTTGTGTTCGGTTTGCCGGGAGATGTAATGTGTGATGTAACTTGGGTTTTATTGTCCGTATTTTATTTTATTACAGAACATAAATTGGAAAATAAAAATAAATAACTATCAAAAAATTGCGGTAGATGCTAAATAGATGTCCAGTTCGGTAATAAAACATTCAAATCTTTTTAATGTATAATCATCTCTGATGTAACAACTTGGCAAGCTACTTTGATTTCTTGTTGTCAAATCGTCTAAATTTCAGCATAGTAGCGTACTAGTATCAGAAGGACTTAAAAAATGTAAAATACACAGTAAATGTCCTATGACTATTTTTTTATCTAGTAATTCTTCATTTCTGAAAAAAAATTTAAAAAATTGGAGGCCCATTTTATAAACAGCAACCTTAAATTTTTATTATTAGATTTAGAATCCATAGAATTTTCTACTTTTAAGATTTTCTATCATCTGTCAAAATGAGTGCAATAATGGATTTTATTTTTTCACATACATATTAATTAAATTGCAAAAAATTACAATTAACTAGATGTCACTGAATGTACTTTAAATTATTTTAATATTTAAACTATTAATTTCAGAGTTGACAGAAATTACATTTCGTGGATTTACTTTATATTTATATAATTATAGTTTCATGAATTATATTTTTTTTTTCACTTAAATCCTTAAAACAGGTTCACTTTCTAGTACTTAGTTTATGAAAAATCACTTTTGTTAAACATTTAAAGAAAAAAACTTTAATATCACAATAAAATAAATAGCTTACATTAATTTTTAACATATATCCCAGAAAACCGGAAATAAGGAATGATGCTTAAAAAAATGCTAATTACCTACTCTCCTCAAGCTTTCAACTAGAAGAACCAAGGAACATCTACGTAAAAGTGTTTGGTTACACTTAGTAGATGTAGCAGGTATAAGGGCACTATTATGTCCTAACAGAGGGAAGGTTAGTAATCTAAAAGCCCTCCAACACTTTTTCGGATTACATTGGGGGAACTTTTTATAATTTTAAAAGCATGCTTTCTCCGTGCCCTGACCACCCCCATCTTCAACATATTTTCCATAAGTTTCGTCTATCCTTCCTATTTCGTTTATACATATTTCTCTCCGTCTATATTGTTCCATTAATAATTTTATCTCCATTTTTTGCTTTGATAGGTACTAAGTACTTACTTTTTTTATTTCAATCCGATCATACGACTATTCTATATAAATATCTATTTTTTTGGTAATCTTATACAGGGTGTTACTATATTCGACCGACAACGCTTTACCCTAGAGAGCTCTCGTTAATTGATGAATTTTGATATAGGAACATAAACCCTTAAAGGGCTTAGTTTCCGAGATATAGGGTGTTAAAAGTTTGAAATCAAAATTAAAAATTTTTGTTTAGAAGAAAATATCTACAATACCGTTCATTTTAGCTCCATAAATGGTTATTACTTTTTTACCTAAAAATGAACAGAAAATTTAAAAAAATTAAAAAAAAATATTTGTTCCAGTGGCGTAAAAGATAGGGGGGATAAAACTTGCCACAAACCCTGATAGCGCGCCACTGGTTAAATTTTTCAAAAGTCAGTTTATGTCAAAATATTACTTTCTTAAAGAGCATATGGTCACCAAATTTGAAAAAAATATTTGGAGGCGTTTCTGATTTATGACAAATTTTTAATTTTGATTTCAAACTTTTAACACCCTGTATCTCGGAAACTAAGCCCTTTAAGGGTTTATGTTCCCATATCAAAATTCATCAATTAACGAGAGCTCTTTGGGGTAAAGCGTTGTCGGTCGAATATAGTAACACCCTGTATACATATTTACATATATTTGTGGCTTCTAATTTCTTTTGTCTTCATTTTCCTTAAAAATTGCTTATTTTATTATCATATTTATATTATGTAGTGCTTTCCCATTTAATTTGTTTTTATACGAAAAATTGTTTTTTTACATATGCCCTCTTCTAGCCTGTTTCGTTTCATTGTTTTACTTTATTTGGATTTAATATAATTTGTAGTTTCTTATTGCATATTTACTGAACTAGGGGCTGATTTATCTACGTTCTTTTAAAGAATTTCTGTCAATCTTGTATTGTAGCTAGTTTTTATTCGGTTAAATACCGACTATTTAGAGTGAAATAAGTAAGAATTTTAAATACTTGCTTGAAAGAACAATGGCCTCTTCAAAGGATTCGTTAATTTCGGGTGTTCGGTAGAATAGTGAATAAATAGTCTTTACAGGTTATGAACCATAGAGTTGTATGATTGTGACAGGAAACTGTGGTTTTAACATGCAGAAAGCGCCTTGTGTACGTGGTCAATTGTTATTCCTTGTTGACGCTACGTGTCACGCCCAGGAATGCTGGGCTGCTGCTGTTACCTTGTTTAGTACGTTTCTTTACTCTTTCTTTGATCGTCGATACATTCAACGAAATTTTGGGAATATGCATGACGAAACATTCATGGCATATACCTTTATTTCCATGTTTCAGAGTTACAAGTTACAGAGTACGTACTATAAAGCAACTATTAGCATTAGGACGATGCATGACACTAAAATTTCTAGAAGTTGAAGAGTCAACTGTAACATCGATGATTTTTTTTCTTAATTTTAATAATCAGTAAAAGCGTATACAAGAGAAAATAAACCGAATAACAACACAAAAGTAACGATAAAAAGTTGTTTCAAAATAAAACCATGGCATGAATGATAAAACTGATAAAATATTAAAGATAATTGAGGTTAATAAATATATGTCCCAAGACCCTCCATTATTGTAATATTAAAAATTAAAAAAATATTATTTCTTGGAATTGTGATTGTTTATAGATTTTTTTACTAAACTTGGCAACAAGAATATACGTTTATACGGAACCCCTATACCCCCTATTTTTTACGTCTCTGCTTATTACAATATTATTGATATTAAATTTTGTTGCATTTGTAAATATGACAATACTTTTTAAACAATTAGTAGGAATTTGAAAATAATCAAAGCTTTAACAAATACTCAAAATGGTCTTCGTCTTGCTTTATACTCTAAAGATCTCATATTTGGGTTGAGTTCAAATAAAAATGTATGTAACTAGTTGAGCGCCAAATTCAAACTAAATATATATTATTAAATGTTAATACGAAAGTATTAGTTTTTTAAAGACAAAAGCGTTTAACCTTGAAATGCTAACTGTCAATTGGTTAGTCTTCATGTCCTAGCACACTACAAAAAAGTTCCAAAAGGTCACTTATTTAGATTATGTTCAATCTGAGAAAAACACTTTTGACATTTTGACAATCACTAAATTTCTTTTCTAGACACTCATGAAAACTTTTTTTTTACTAGAGCAACATGCACCCTTAGCATCTAAAATTCAACTGCCTTTTTCCCAAATTTTGAAGGTCTATTTATACTATTTCGATTCATGGCATTCTAAATTAACAAAATTTCATGAAAATGACGTCCAAAATGTCAAAATTTTCTCGAAATTATCATGTTTGAAAGTAAAATTTTCTATTATAATCAGTTCTGATTTATTTTTAACTACTTTCATTTGTAAACCTGCCCTTTTTCTTTCTTACTTAATCAATAAACTTTGTTACAATGATGTTTTATACTTATTTTGAACCTGTTTTAGAATCTATACAATTTTTCAGTTTTATACTAAAATTATGAGAAATACTACAAAATTTTTGCAATACACACAATTTAACTAATTTCTAATAAATATAAGTAGATAATTTTCCTTCTAACATGTAGTAGTGCCTTATTTTCTATTCATTTTAAATATTTACCTCTATTAAACTTACTCATATCTAACACTTTTTCAAAATAGCTAAAATTTTTCTATAAATCTATTAAATGATGTGATAAATTCACTCTTATATTTCAGACAATAGATTTGATAATAAGTTTTTAAAAAGAAATTCTCTATAATTAATAACATTAATATTTTAGTAACATGATCTGACTATTAGTGGTGACATATATTAGAATACTTTACAAATATTATTGAATACCTTTAGTGGGAATACTTTTCGTTTTTAATCAAATCAATTTTAGGATTTTATTCTCTAAATTCCTTAGATTCAGGTTTATTAATTGTGCTATAGGAAATCTCATTACAATACATAACCCAATTCGTTTTTTCTAAGGAAAAGAAAACTGTTTGTAATGGTTGTAGATTATTTATTTAAGAGTTGCCATGGCATTATATTCTTGCTCTTAACTTCAAATAGTACATTTATTCCTTAGAATAACTTCAAATAGTAAAATTCAAAGGATTAAAAACGGGGAGGGCAATGAATGGGGACATCTATTCACCTAGACCTATCTACTTATTACTAAAATGTTAATCCTTTCAACGAGGTATCACATTTCATATCTATTATGTTTAATAAAGGATCTACAGCCACCTGAAACTCACATTTTTTTAATTAGATTGGGTTAGCTTCATGATTTTATACAAAAAAATTGTATTACTGTTGATTTTTTCCTGTAAAATCTCACAGAATTCGAGTCTTAAAGGTGGGTCTTAAGGCGTCGATTCTTGTACTTGTCTATAATGGTATAGATGCAATTGCTTTAGGGTTCTCCTCGCAATAAAAATTGATGTATTGGTTTCTAAAAAAATTCGTTTATCGCTAGTGGTTGTCGGATTTTGGGCAACTGAATTTCCTTTTTTTTTTTTTTGTTCAATTCTGACTGATCTAACTCGACCTAAATATTTTTTTTTCGGTTATACAGAACCATCGCTTTTCCACATCTAAAAATGTTTCTCTATATAGCAACTGTATATTAGGGAATTTAATTTTTCAGAATAAGATCTTACTGCTGCTAGAGTATTTTCGAAAAATTATTTTGAAGGTAGTAACATTTTAGTATATATTTTAGTATATTCAATACTTGCATAAGTTTCAATTATTATTATGGGAGTAATTCACAACCTTTTAGCACTCACTAACGAATAATGTTAAGATCTTGTAATACAATAATAATATCTCAGTTCAAAAGACTCTCAGTTTTTTGTAGTTCACTCCCTTGAACATACTTATTTTTGTTTGGAAAATATTTTATGATGGTTTCATATCAATCTAATGAAAAAGGTTGACAATCAATATAAGGCTCTACACTTGTTTTGCTGACGAATGTCGCAACTCATAACAGTAGAGAAATACAACCAAAATTTAAATTAAAGCAGTGTCTTACAAAGGTTTAAAGCGTTCCTTAATGCTGCTGTACGCCCCTGGTCAAAAGGAGCAAACGGATTTTATTTAAAGATATGTCTCTTATATCAATAAAACTAAGGAAGGTCTTAGATCATAAATACGTTTAATAAACAAACCTGACTTATTTTTCTCTGTTTTATTAGACCTATCATTTATGCCATGTTTTTATGAAACATCTTTTATATTCGCTACAAGGAGGTAAGTTGAAGTAATATGACCATGCTAATGTTTCATTGCGTTTTTTCAGTTATTTAATGAACTCAATCAAACTATTTCTGGTATATTCGTAGGTGTTTCAATGTTTTGGTCTTTATTCTCAAATTTTTCAAAATTCAAAAACATTTGAAATTAGTTTAACAATGTTATTAGAATAATGTTATCTAATTTTTCGATGTGAGCTTGATTGGCATTAATTTTATAATTACAGTTAATCACTTAAATACTGAAACGCCTTTCATCTTTTTGAATGTTACCAATTCGGTTAGTCGAAACCGTTCGCATCTTGACAATAATTCGCAATATCTTTTATATATTTTTGTTACAGTGTCCACGCAAATGACGTTGGGAGCAAATCCACCCTACAAGGGACTCGATCGAGCGTTCTGCGTTAGAATGAAATCAACATTAACTAAAAGAGGCTGTCATTTCAAATCTTCGGGTTATAGGGTGAGTTCAACCCCAAGTAGACATATGTCTGATCCTTTAATGAACAGTAAAATTAGAGATTTTTATACCAATTTGTACAGTCAATCTCAATAACAGTAGTTTATTTCATTATTTTATCAGTTTACAGGTTCAATATTAGTGTTACGATTTTGATATTGTATAGATTGTAGTATCCAATTAAGGTAAGGAAGATACTTGTTACTGTGTCACATCAAAGATAGGATGACAAAAAACTGTGATAATTCTAATTATTTAATATGTATTTATTTAAAATATTGATGAAGTAACCCAATAAAAAATACAATTTTATAAACTGTTTATTCCAGGAGATTTCGATAAATGTTTAATTTCTTAGGCTATCTATCATTTGGACGATTTTAGATTATTTTAGAGTTATGTAGAACTAGGTACTTACATTCTAGAATATTTCTAGAACAGTTCTAATGATATATTCAACCAAAACACAAACAACTGTGGGACATACAATCTAAAACAATAAAAAGGGATTGGGACTGGGATTAAGTCAAATTAAAATGTTCTTAAAGGCAAAATTAGCCCGCAACATAGCACAAACACATGCTACTTGCTACATTGTTAGAAAATTTTTAAAAACCAACATCATAACTACATCCAGAAACAGGCAAAATAACACAACACAGGCCATTTATTCTGGTCGTAGATCCCAGACAATGGTTCCTTAAAAATACATTTTGCAAATATAATTAATAAATTAATAAAAAGATAAAATATATTTATCTTGAAATTCCACCATATTCTAAAATTCTTTAAATATTCTTATGACAATTGCTTCACCAGTGTAAGATAAGTATATATTATCTTTTACATGTATAATGGATAGATTTTACAAATTTAGGGTACAAACAATCGTTATTTTAAAACTAAAACTATTTAAGGGTCTCATAATGTTGAGTGTAATTATAAAATTATTTTTATAAATAAACTTAATTTTAAAACAGCGCATAAACATACAGTAAAAATGAGATAAAAAGTTTTTTCTTCGAAATTTTACTTGTTACATTAACAATTATTTTTTGGGACAGATACAAGATCTTTATAGCATGCTAATTTTCTGTATCAAAATAAAGGTGCCACAAACATTCCTTAAAACATTTTATGTCCAAATGCCTTTTTGTCACGGAGTACAGAATCTCTAATTATATTTTAATTATTCTTGTAAACTTAGAAATAAGATATTAAGGTGCTATTCTGGCTTAAAACTATTTAAAACTTAACACTGAATACTAAATTGCTCAATTATATTCGAAATTATTAGCTTACAAAATCCATTAAATTATAATGAGACACCCTGTGTATAAAAAATTAATTATTTACTTTAATAAAAATTAAGTTTTCTCTAGTTAATATGAATTGAAATCTCATTGAGTCATTCACAATAGAATATATTGGTATATATTTTAAAATAGTACTGAACCTACAATTGCAAAAAATTAATGATTGTTTTCTTTTGTTTGTTAGCAAATTTTATTGTTTGTAATTTTTATTGTTCTTTGGCTAATAAACACATTATTATTATTATTATTATTATTTGGTAAATAGGTAAATATTTTTCATAAACAAGCTTCGAGATATACGGAACTTTTTTTTATAATTTTTATAGTATTTCGAAGTTAGAGAATGAGCGCTGTATACATTATAAAGTTTTATTTAATAAGAAGTTAGATGTGTTTCTTGGATGAAATAATACAGAGTGGCCAAACGAAAACGAAACAGAGCCATTATCAGGAACTACGTCAACGTTTTAAAAAAACGCTGAGACCCGTCGATTTTTGATTAAAGGGGACCACTTTTTTCCAGTATTTTCGACTTCGCTGCTTACACCTCCAAGCGAGGGTAACAATCACCCCAAAATATTTAAATGGCATTAGGGGTCAAGTAAGGCATCATTTTTTTAGCCCTTTCAATTCTCTTTATAACAGTCTTTAAATTTTAAAATTCAGCCTAATACTTTTTTACAAATTACATTTTAAAGTATGGAGGTATAAGCAGCGAAGTCGAAAATACCGGAAAAAAGTGTCCCCCTTTGATCAAAAATCGACGGGTCCCTGTGTTTTTCTAAAATGTTGACGCAGTTCCTGATAATGGTTCTGTTTCGTTTTCGTTTGGCCACCCTGTATATAAAATATATACGTACTTGTATATATAAGTTTAAATTAAATTTTGTTGCAGGTTGTATTAATATTAAGCAGGTTAAGGCCGCAGTATACGTTTTCGCACACACGAAAGTCACAACCGCCTCTTTTGGGGATGGTAGCTTTAGCCATAGCTCTACCGCCTCCTAGTGTACATGAAATTAGGTTAGAGTCCGATATGTTCGTTACTAGGATAACTTTTGATTTCAAAATAGCCCACTGTGAACCGAAAGTGCTAGATCTTTTAGAGTATACAGCAGAAGAACTAACAGGCAGAAATCTTTATTCTTTGTGCCATGGGGAAGATGCCAGCAAATTGAGAAAATCTCATATTGACTGTAAGTCACTTCAAATATAATAAGTAAATTTTATAATTGCCATCGAATCTAAATTATAATGTACCTATGCACTAAAAATCTATTTGAATTTGACAATGCCAAGTAATGTTTGCTTGAATTAAGAGAGTTTATAAAAATAATTTAACTAGTGTCATATGCTTTTCCGTTTTTTGCAGTAATAAATAAAGGACAAGTTCTAACACACTACTATAGGATATTGAACAAAACTGGAGGATATACTTGGATTCAAACATGTGCCACAGTAGTGTGTAATTCAAAAAATGCCGAAGAGCAAAACATTATTTGTGTGAATTATGTGATAAGGTGAGATCATTCGTTTTTCATATTCATAAATAAATTTGTCTATTGCCCAAATTCATTACCTATTTTCACGTAAACAGCACAAGAGTACTTAAATTCTAATACCTTTACTTAACAACCTGTTTTTAAAAAAATGGTAAGTGCTTCGTAAAAAATGTCTTGTTAGTTTAGCTCTAAGAAGAACGTAAATTGTAACATCGAATAAGTTTTAATTTTTTGTTGACGATATACGACTTTACCGATTTACTCCAATTTTAGTTGTAAGACTTTTTAAATCATAATCCAAAAATTATATTTTCTTTGCGTATTTCAACGAATAATGCAGAAATACTTTCTTTTCAATAACATATTTTAGGGCCTTTTACGACCACAAATCAAGGCATGGATTTAATGGAAACAAATATCTAGAGTAAATTTCTTAGATTTCATACTATTTAAATGAGGTTCGTTTCTAAACTTCTCCAATACGAATTACGAATGAACTGTTCCCTTCTGAACAAAACTTTGAAACAGTTCAAATGTGTGTGAGTGTGAGACGTATCTCATTTTTGAAAGTAAAGAATCCGGCACTGAAAAGAATTTGAACGGGTCGCATTTGTTTGTAAAATGGTGGATTTTAGCATCTTCTCAATTAGATCTGCTACTGCTTGCACTTTCATTTAAAATAGTGTATAGAAATTTAAAACTTTAAAATTATCTCCAGGACTGAATGTAAAAGATTAAAAAAAGAGGGTCTCGCTTTAGAAGGGCTGACTTATTGGGGTAAGCAAAAAATCCCGTGGGGATCTCGCTTTGACCTCTTGCCGCTCATTGAACTGAACACATTACATTTTTTTACATAAAAGCTTTTCTAATTTTAATCCAAATCAACGATTAATGTTGTAATCTGATAAAGATGTGTAAGGTTTCGTGTGCACAGTTGTTGGCCGAGTTCTTTAACTCTTCGCACGTGGAAAAGCTGTAAACTCTGGAATCGATTGATAAAATCAATTTGGCAGACATTCCCAAGCAGCATACTTAAATATGGTGTACGTGTCGTACTTTTGAAATGGACCTATGCTATATGGCGCAGCCCTACGTGAGCTCCTCGAACACTCCAGTCCTCAGACGCTGGTCTATAGGTCATCCGATATTCCCGTACACAGCTGTGTCACGTCGACATACGTGTTCAGGGTGCTACTGGTCTTATAATATCCTACCCCTTCGATTCAACACAGATAAGTGTGTGTATCACGTGGCTTCTAGTTCACTTCCACATCAAATTAACAAACATAGTTATTTAAATATTCTTAAAATCATCACATTCACAGTAATCATCTCATTAACATCAATGACATGGGTTCCTACTGCGTACGTTTTTATTTCTCTAGGTAGGTACAGATTTTCGGAATGTTTTAATATACAACTAACGATTTTTAATTATTATAATATAATAATATAGACAAGCGCCAATTATTTTCAATTTGAACAACTTGCTCCATAACAAAAAACCTTTCAAAAATGTGAAGGAATTGTATTTCGACCTTGTTGATACCTGTTACCTAATTTATCATAAATTTTATAGAAAAAGCATAAACAATTATTTTTCAGTTTTACTTTTTAATATCATAAAAACCTTCTTGTTAAATCACGGTGGATTTGGTGACATATCTGAAGCAAAATAAACATTTTTTTTCATTTATTTCGTAAATGATTAGAATACAGTGTCAGAATTGGTCCACGAGATTCAACTGCAACCTTTTGTTTGCCATTGTTTTTAACATTTATATTCACACATCTTTTTCTGTTGAATCTGGTAAACACTAACCTGTTATTACCTTTATTATTATAATTATTTAAGAAATTTGATTTCATTTTATAACAAAGCCATATAAACATACAAAAAATTATAAAATACAGAACATTCCATTTAACAAAACATATAACTTTGATGGACCACATTTTTAGAATACCTCGAATAATTATAAATAATTTTAAAAATAAACCTCTTTGAAAGAATTTTTGTTTTTGAAACCTACATTATAATTACTATAACAACGACGGAGCTATTCTATCTATTTATTACAAAATTTGAATGGTTACAGTATGGTGTTTGCCAATAAATTTGATAAGGAAAAGATAGTTGATTAAACTCATTTTCGAACATGCTTTCTTATCCAGTTCTTATTTTTTCCTGTCTGGAATGCCATCTTACACCGAGAGATGCCGATCCTACTTCTCTATTTTGAACTGATGGAACTTAGAGACCTAAATGCATGGTTGAACCAGAAAGGAAAAAATAAGATATAAATATATTAAATAGATTGAATGGTTGAATGACGAGGTGTATACTCGTTGCCATTTTGGAAAATGTTGTTGAAAATAAAAATCAACAAGTTTCTGTTGCAGCCGACGAGAGTACGACTCCGTGGTAATGGATTGTTGCCAACTGGACGACCCGAACCAAGTGGTGAAGCGTGAGGAGGCGAGCAACAACGACCCCGAGAACGGATCACCAGACGCCGAACGTGGAGGTACGTTGACGTACCACCAATGCTAGTATATATATTCTAACTGATTCTGTGGTCAGATGACCGTAATGGCGGAGGCTTAACCAATCCAGTCCAGGACTCCAGCCAGGAGTTGGAGAAGGTCACCTGCGAAGGCAACCCCACCGAGAACGAATCAACGCCCCCCCAGGAACCGGGTGATCTGCGAACTCACCGGATGGACCTGGTAACGCAACTTCAAGCGACTCCCATCGTCAATAAAGACCACCGAAAGTCGTTCCCAGCTCGAAGGACCTCCAAAAGAAAAAACACGTCGTCAGACGAGAATGAGGAAGATGAGGCTTCAACGACTCATCGAAACTCAGCGATAAGTCCAGCTTCTTCTTGCCACTCCACCAACGGTGCCCACCCCCTGGCTACAGACTCTAATGAGAGCAGTCCAAAGAAGCTCATCGAGGATTCTGTGAGCAGCGTAACTTCCGTGAAAGACCTCGAGAACGCAATGTCCAAGCATCTACCAGCCTGTAAATCGCCGATCCACCAGCCGACAGATTTCAGTACGGATGCTCTTTTGAAACAACAGCAAAAAACCACTATCCAGTGGATCGGAGCTCATCATCAGCAGTTGCAACAGCAGGGACCTTTGCCAGCTTCAGCTCTTCTTCGGCAGCTCTATGCTAATAGAGAAAGTGTTATCCGGGCAAATGTGCAAGGTGGTAGTAGATCCGGTAGTTCTCCGGGTTACTACCCTAATGATAATCAAGTGGGCGTTAGTGCTTTGCCTACGCCTCCTAGTAGCGAAGGTTCTTCTTCATATAGTGATCATCAATTTTTGTTATCCCAACATCAAAATTACCCCACTAGTTACTATATGGACTACCATTCCATGACTCCCCCTTCGAGTGTATCTCCTCGCGATAAACATCAACAATTGCATGGCGGCGTGGCTTTTGATTCCGCGGTTCCATACCAAGATGTCCTAAGACACCAGTATCCCGATAGTCCTCTACCTTTAAAGCCTCAAGTGTATTCGTATGTAGATCAACCTCAGTTTTATCATCATGGATCAACAGGTACAGGCTTTCATTTGTATCATTCGAGTAAAAATACTCCTGGTACTCCCTCGAATTGGTATCCACCCTCATAGTAAAAATGAGACATACTCTATCAGACTATTATTATTATTATTGTTTATCAATTTTTCAGCTCGATATGCTAACCTTTATTTTATATACTTGAATTATTCCGTACTTTTCAGATACACTTAGTGGAGATTTTCGCGAAATGGTATCTGTTAAACTATTTTTAAACCAAAGAAAAATAATACAAAATAACATGAACAAAAATGTAGTTGGACTTATTTAATAACAATTTAATGCAAATATTGTAGTATACCGAGTATATCTATTACCTATTATGTTAAGATGAATGTATATATTATGATACATGTTATTTAGTATTATTCCTCCTGAACAATGTCATTGTCAGCATTTTTATGTAATTTTCTTTTTTATTTTCTATTATATTTTCAATTTCATATTTAATTATTATCATTGTTTATGTATACTGATCAAAATGATGCAGCATTCTGACTCGTAGGTACAAAACTTGTAAATACATTTTTGTTAAATTAATGTTATTATTATCGGCTGCTAAGGGTAAAAATTATCGTCAAAACTGTAGAAAAAAATATTTAAACACGTCAGAATAATTTACAAACCAGAACGAAGCATTCTTATAAGCCCATAATTCTAATAATTGTTTAATTGATTTTACAAAATTATATCCTACATTACCATTCAGAAAATTGCTTAAGTAGTGTTCAATTATAGGGAAAATTATTAAGATGCTGGTAAAATATTTTAGAGCGCTTTGTAATTTTAAGTACATGCTGCCGATTAATTAAATGGTGGTTTAATTAAACTGAAAATTACCAGCATATCTATAATTTAGCCCTAGTGTACCTACATGATGAACAATACACTCTGATTATGTATTTATTTTGAAATAGACGAACTCTTCCTTGTATATCAAAGACAGAACTCAAGCGCCGATTGACATCTAACATTCCTCCAGCTTATTTTATCTTTTTCTAGATGTCTATGTATATTTTTCTATGGTTTTGGCAGCATGACTTATATTAAAACCCAGAAACTGCTGAAGTGGAATATATTTGAAATATTAGCGATACTGAAATATCAGAAAAGGTGCTCCCAAGGTATAAATGTGATTTTTTCATCATATGTTAGTTTTACTTATTATTAGCGTTACTATTTGTAGTATTTGTTAGGGTTACCTACTTGTATCATGTTGTTACATACTGTTCAGTACAAAAACACAACATTACGATAGCTTCATGAATATGTTCGTAGCGTCTCCCTATGTGCAATATTGTACTTAATCAATTTCTGTACTAAATAAATGTTTGTTTAAGTTTTTGTTAAATCCACCTGTTTACATTCCATCCTCATATTCTATCCTAAAATTATAAAAAACATCCTGAAAAAAGAACTTTAAAAATTATTTAGATATATTTAACATTTAAAACTTTTTAATCAATAGCTTAATATATAATGTGTCCCCGAAAATAGTGCCTTAAAGGTACATGTAGAACAACGAAAAATTCTTATATCTGTTATTTCACGAAACGCGGCGCATCGTTGTCGGCTTTAGGTGCTTTTTTGTAGATTATAATAAACAGAATAATATATGTAGATATATTTAATGAAATGTTTATTTTGAAAAAGGCTATCTCAAGAAAAAAATGTTGAGTTTTTTTGTTGTTAGTAGTACACGTACCTTCAAGGAACGCACTATTTTCGGAGACACCCTGTATATATATATTTAAATAATCTATCATTAACACCAATAATGAACTTCAGACAACATTAATAGTATGTAAATCTACCTAAAAAAATACGAAACCAACATAAGATAATTAATCTAATGAACTCCAATCAAGCTACTCATGTAATAAACTAGTAGTGCCATCTATTGGAAAATAGTATAATGTAACATTAAAAAACAGTTACAGTGTGCCTTTTGATAACAATGAATACTAGCAAGAATGTTTATTACCAGTAAACTTAAAACTTAACATCTGGATGAAAATATTTAAAACCTTTTTCTGTAGCTGTATAGTAAAAACTTTACATTCTAAAGAAAAAGTTTATTACCTTTTAACCAAAATAATTAAAAGTGAGAAAGTAACTCAGAGTCCTACTATATCAAAATATTTTTATTTTATATTAATGACGATTACAAATAACGGCTGCTAGTTTCGCATTAAACCCATCATTAGGCTCTAATATTGTGGTCGGTCACTGTGTAACATAAAAGGCCAACAAAAAAGAGGAGATGTCAGTGGATCGAAAACCAAGAGAGTGAAAAATCGTTACATTTAAATTTGAAGGTTGGCATAACTTGGTCGCCATCTCGATATCGATAAGTTTATATACGTCGTTTGTTATGACCGAAATAATACATTTCCAAATAGTTTAAAATTTTTAAAAATATGGCAATATGTATTTTTTTATTCGTGGTATGAAATTAAGTATTAGTCATGTTGAATTGGTGAGTGATTTATTTGATGAATAAACAACAGGACTAATATAACAGTTTTTAATTTTTGAATACATTATTGTTTACTTTGTATAAGGTAACTAGATCAGTAGTGTTATTTTTAACGATATATAATTAAAATATAAAATGAGAAAAATATTTCCCCGGAAAACAAATTGTAGTATATATTATTAATTACGCCCACACAAACACACCTACTTTTTGTGTAGGATTTAATCAAGTAAAGAGTAAAACATTTAAGGAAAGACTCCGTACCAAGTTTATTAATTTATACTATGTTTCTTGTAGCTCGCCAATAAAGAAAAAACGACGTACTGTAATCAATAAGATGGAGATATTTGAAAATGTTTTACTAAATGCTTCAGAGTTTATATCAGGTTAGTTAAATTCATTATTTATTTTCGTAATTTAAGTTTTGGCATGTTTTTATTAAACGTTAACTCATCATAGAATCTGTTGTTTAAAAAAATGATTTTCATTCATTTTGTTGTAGGTCGCTTATATTTTGTTTCTTTGAATGAAATGGTAGAGCCTAAATCCACCCATTCAGTGCATTATTTTAGTATAGATCGTGAGTTAACATATGACAGTTTCTATTTAGATTTCGGACCACTCAATCTTGCTATGCTTTATCATTATTGCGTTAAATTGAGGCGGAAACTTAATAATCCCACATTTCAAAATAAGAAAATTGTGCACTACACTGATCTTGATGGTGAAGAAAGAGTAAACGCTGCATTCTTAATAGGCGCATACTCGGTAAGAATAGTATATTATATTACTAGTAGTAGAAGTTTAATATTATTTGTTAAGCCCTTATATTGTGCCAACTGGGTGAAACACATAATGAGCCTTCTAACCAATCTAAACCAAATAAAAACAAATAACATAATAAATAAAGTAGGCTGTTAATTTAATTGTCAGATGAGAAATGGCAATTAATGTTTTGTGTTCTATGAAATCTTTGATTTGAAGAGTTGCATTAGCGATTTGAAAATAAAATAAATTACATTATATTTATTAATTTAACTATTTTGTAAAGTGGAAAAATACTCAACACTAAATATCAAAATGACAGTTCTAATAAATCAAGGTTACATAGATCTCTTTTCTTTAATCTGTTGCTATAGTTACTTTTTTGTACTAGTATAATAAAAGACTATTTCTACACAACGTGTTACATGATTTAATGTACCGTATTAATATACACTTGAAGAAAAAAACATTTATTGCTATTAACTTTTGTTTGGTTATTTTAAAACAATACATTTTGCAAATTATATATAATTTTATTTGATTTCGTTCCAAAAATAGGTATAACATATATTTTAGTAAGTTTATTTTAAATCTCTAAGATATAATAATATCAAGTAGTCACTATACAAATATTATTTCAATTATTATGCATATTTATAAAAAATTCCGAAACACTTCAATGTTAGATTATGAAATGACATCCTGCAAAGACAAAATTTCATCCCTACATTGAATGAGAAGTTAGGACTTGTGATACATTATATGAAAGGTCTCTTCTTTCTCATTTAAAAATGTTATTGTTATCAAATTTATTGTAAAAATTAACATTAAATCATCAGAAATTCGGTACAAAAACTAAAATTAAAAAATAAGTACTGTTTAGTCCTTGATAATGTAAAATACAAAAAAAACGTAATGCGGACCAGTAGTGACAATTTTCAAGATTAGCATGACCGGGAAATATAAAAGTGCACTCACCAGAAAACAAAACATGTTTTAATTGTATCTATCATGTCCATCATTTGTTCACAAATATATGTTCTATTAAAATCGTCTTCTTTAATATTTGAAGAATCGATGCATGGCTAACAATCAATGTTGCGGCTGCTTGTCGATTTGAAGTATGGGGGTTTTCCTCAAACTGAATCATTACATCCAATCCAATGAGTGAGCAGCTTTGAACTGTGTTTGTGTGTTTTCTCATTAACCAATCACCTGCACAACTGGTATTTTGTGTATTTCTGTTAAATAAACCATATTTCTGAATTGCAGTTAACGAAATTTAAATGACAAGTATCTCACTGACACCTACTGTCATGTTGTTTGCTAAGGCGTTTTAAACAAAACGTATATTACCATGGTAACTTTTTATGTATTTTTTTTTAATTGGTATTATCCAAAAAAGAAAACTGAAATTGTTTTTCCTTACTTTCTCATTATCAGGAAATAATGGTATTATTTATTTTAAGGTTTTAGTGCGTTGTAGCGAATTTCATCAATCAAATTATTTTATTTTTATAATGTTAATTTTTACAAAAAACTGTCACTCGAAGTTCAATCTAGAGATGAAATTTTTTTGTTGTAGGATATCATTTCATAATCTAAAATTGAGACGTGTTTCGGAGTATTTTAAAAATATGCACAATAATTGAAATAATGAATGTATTCCATTTGGCTGTTCCATACCGTATATTGAAGAATAAAAGAGAAAATTTAAAGTTTTTACTTATTTTCAGTAATTCATTTGTGTAAATTATTAACACAAAAAACCAAAATGATAAAAGTAGTTATGCAACAGTAATTTAAAAAGATAATATTCAGGGTCATGGATTATGTGTAACTAAAAATGTATAATGAAATGGATATTGCAATAACACAAAAACTGTTGAGTAATTAAAGAGTTAAAATGTGAATATAATTATTCAATATATCCAGTGGCGACTTTTCCTTTGGGTTATTCGGCCAATGACTTCCCAAGAATTTTGGCAAAAGTAGAAAATATTGTTAGTATAATTTAACATGTACCAATCCAAAATTCAAAAAAGTAAAATTATATTACTGTAATTGCATTTCACAAAAATTTTTAGAACTACCCTTGTAATACACTAAACATCATCTGAAGTGAAGAATGCTCTATTTTGTTCTCCCATATGGTTCGGATTAAGTTGGGCTTGCGTCCCTAAATGTCCTCAGAACGGTAAATGTAGCCGAATTTTAACCGGACTTTGACGACGTCTCGCAATGGAAACAATGTACCTTTAGATATGCCCACTTTCGGTCAACAGCCCGATCCCGGGAAACTTAAGTATAGTAATGACTTACGGACTTTTGGTTTACCGTGCAGCTAAAACCAATGTAGGCAAAAAAGAGATGCAAGGCTCGCCATCAGTCAAACAAGATTTCGGGTGGTTTTTAAAATAGAATAGATAGTTTCTGGAAAGTTAGTTAGTATGAGGGATATATGTGTGTAGACAGTTTTAGTTAGGTGGTTTTTATTCATTTCAATATTTTTTTATTTAGTGTACAACACATTTTAAAATGTCAGTGGTTCAGAAAATTAAAGAACTTCAAATGACTAAAGCATTAGACTTTGAAAAACGTTTGGAGTTGAAAACAGAAGTTCGCCCTCTGCCAGAACTTCAAATTAGACAGACTAGCAAGGACAAAAATAAAGAAGTTCATCGTCATTTCCGTAAGTCCTTGTATGATTTATCTGAATGGATTTGTGGATGTGAAGTGACAAATGCATTTTACTGTTTTGCGTGTCTCCTGTTTTCAAATGATACGTTATGGTGTAATACCGGTGTTAAAGACTAAAACATTTGAAAGAAAAAATTAAAAAACATTCGTTATCTGCAAATCACATGAAAAGTTCAGTAGATATTGGTACAATTGGTAGTGTAGATATTCGATCACAGTTAAATAGTGCATACAGAAATTCTGTAAGACAGTTTAACGAAAATGTGTCTGAAAACCGTTACATCTTAAATAAAATAATAGACTGTATAATTTTTTGGTGCATTTGAATTGGCTTTAAGGGGGCATGACGAGACACAATTGTCCGATAACCCAGTGTATTTCGTGGTCTCATAGACTTTGTTTCATAGTTAGATACGATATTTAAAGATTATTTAGAGAAGGCTACAGTTTTTAAGGGTACGTCCAAGATAGTGCAAAATGATTTACTTGATTCTATGCTAGCGGTAGCTCAAGAACAAATTCAGTCGACTGATTTTATCGCCGTGCAATTAGATGAAACTACTGATATCTCAAATAAGACTCAAATGGTTTTTATAATACGATATGTTTTATCTGGCATCATTAGTGAAATGTTTTTAAAGTTTATAAATCCTCCAGGCACTACAGCTGAACATCTAACAAACTTAATTCTTCAAGAATTGGAAAATTTAGGAATAAATAAAACACCGGAAAAATTAATTGGGCAAAGTTATGACGGAGCTTCTACTATGAGTGGGAGATTAGGAGGAGTGCAAACAAGAATTAAAGAACATTATCCTTTTGCTAATTTTATACACTGTTATGCTCATCAATTACACTTAATATTACAAAAGGCAGCTAGTCAAGATAAATATATTAACATTTTTTTTTTCGCGAACTTACACGAATTTTCAACATTTTTTAGCAGTTCTCGATGAATTCGTTAAAGTCCGTTTACCCAAGGTTGCACCTAGAAGTGTTTATATATCAAACCGACATTCTTGCTTGTTTAGAAAAAATAATAGATACTGAAGAAGGTTCTAATACAATAAACCAAGCCATTGGATTAAACATATTTTTGTAAAATGATGATGGCTTTTTATTCTGGTTGAACTTCTTCCATCTGATAATGCCCCATTGTGAAATTCTTTTTAATCAACTTCAAAAACGTGGTATTGATGTTTTATCGATGAAAAATGATATAGATACATTCAAAGAGTTCGAGATCAAACTTTTTCAGAAATAACTTCCGAAATGCCTTCATCTTCCACTTTTAAAGATAAAAGAAAAAGAAAAAATGACGATTCTAAACGCCGAGTTGCTTTGGAAGTGTGTGATATTATAACATCTTAAATGAATGATCGTTTCAGCTTCATTGACCATTTAATAATCGCCCAACTGTTTTATAGTGATCAGTTTGAACAATACAAACTTAATTTTCCGGACCATATTTTACAATTAGTTAAACAAGACTTTCCGTTTATAAACAATTTGAAATCAAAAACTGAACTAGACGTTATTTTTGATCGGGACGACTTTCGTGAATGCTCTGGGGTTGTACCGATGCTACACCTATTCATTAATAATAGTCTTAATGAAACGTTTTCGGAAACGATTAAATTACTTAATATATTATGCACATTGCCTATGACAACTGTAGAGAGTGAGCGATGCTTTTCTACACTCAAAAGAATAAAGACATTCTTACGCAATACCATGAGACAAGAAAGATTATCTGCACTGGCTATGTTAAGCATAGAAAAATCATTCATAGAAAACATCGTTGATTTTAATGAGCGTGTAATTAAAAACTTTGCGAATGCTAAAGAGCAAAGAATTGACCTCAAGTTTAAATCCATTTAAATATGTAAGTAATAAAATAATAGGATTAAATATTTTTTTTAATAAATATGTGGCATTACCAAATAAAAATATACAATATATACAATGGAAGTGCGAAATAGGTAATTAAAACTGTGAGTATATTTACAGTATAATATCATTTTTTATTGTGAAGTATATATGACCCCCCTATAACAGGTACCAGGAGCCGCCACTGAATATATCAATAATTTATTAAAATACTTATAAAAAACGTCAGTAATAATTATTTATATTTTCAGATAATTTACTTAAATTTTACCCCTGAAAAAGCCTATACAGTCTTAAACCATGATTCGACAAAGGAGTACTTAAAATTTAGAGATGCTTCAATTGGAGAACCTTACACCCTAACTTTACTAGATTGTCTCAAAGCAATCAAAAGAGCTGTAGATTGCGGTTTCTTTGATTTTGAAAATTTTGATTTTTTGGAATATGAACACTATGAACGAGTAGAAAATGGTGATTTCAACTGGATAGTTCCTAACAAATTCATTGCTTTCTGTGGACCTCAAGACCGATCAGTTTCAAATTTAGGTTACTTAAATCATAGACCAGAGAGTTATTTTGCTTATTTCAGAAGACACAAGGTTTCTACTATTGTTAGATTAAATAAAAAGGCTTATGACTCCAATCGGTTTGTACAAGCAGGATTTGATCATAAAGACTTATATTTTGTTGATGGTGGCACTCCTAGTGACAGAATATTGCAAAATTTTATAAGTATTTGTGAAAATGCTAAAGGGGGAGTTGCTGTTCACTGTAAAGGTAAACATTTACCTATAATATAAAATACTAATAAGAATCTACGACAATAATTTTATTACCTTATTGTGTGTGACTTTTTAGCTGGTTTGGGCCGAACTGGTTCTCTTATTGGTTGTTATATTATGAAGCATTATAAATTTACTGCTGAAGAAGCTATAGCTTGGATTAGAATATGCCGTCCTGGTTCTATTATAGGACATCAACAAAGTTGGCTTAAAGAGTAAGTAATAATCTTTACAATGTGACATCTTTAAATTTTTAGTCAGTTAATGTTGAACATAGAATTTATTCACATTTTTTAATTTTCTTCAAATGTATTGTTAACAATCGCTGTGGGCATTTTTGTAAAAATATAATCAAATAAATATAGAGTTGATGACCACAGCCCGAAATTACCTGTGATGTCATCTGATATGAATATAGTCACTTTATCTCTGAAATACAACTAGTAGTGCTATAAACATTTTATGAATATGGCAAATTGTTTTTTAAAAATTAGTTCATTACCTCTTTTTTTGTTTTTATTGAAATTATTTGTAATCCATATATTCATCAAAATGACTTGTGATTTATTCTCAATAGAAAGCAAAAACAAATGTGGGACGCTGGTGAGATATACAGGAAAAAACATGACATGGCGGGACCCATAAAACATCAAAATGGTATATATAGTCTCTCTGAAGTTAAGAAGGATAAAAACCGAGACAACGTCACAGGGATTGTCAAAAAAGTAGATTGTATGGAAATCAACGATTCAGAGGAAGATTGTGCTGAAAATAGACTTACCCAAGGAGACAAGTTGAATCAAATCAAAGCACAAAGATCGCGAACAAAGCCGCTTATCAGCACGCAGTAAGTGGTTTGATAAACTTCCAACTATTTAGAAAGAGTTACAGAAGTTTAACAACCTATATTTCATTTATTTATATTATAGACCAGAACGAATACGAAGGGTGAACATCTCGACAAATGCAACATCACAGACAGTTTTGAGGACAGGGAAAGTTATATCTAGTGTTCCAACGAAAACGACAGTATCAGCAAGTAGTCGTGTAGGGCCTAAAAGGTTGGTTGTAAGCAGCAAGTAAATTTTGAAAAAGCTTTATATAGTTTTAAGTAAACGCATGGCTTTACAAATTTTGTATTCTTGGTATCGTGTGCATGGTATTTTATAGATTTTTTTGTATAGTTTTTATCATTAGATAGGCATTTTTGCCTAAGTTGTTAATGCAATATTTTAATAGAAAGGTATGTATTATATCAATTTTTTTGGATTACATATCAATTTGTCTTCTAATAATATTTTGATAAATGTTCTGTGACGTGATTATATTTTATATTATTTGTATCATGGGACAAATACCAAAGTAATTCCACTACAAAGATTAGATTTAAGAATTTTGTACAGGTATTACTCTGAATAGTGTCAATAATTTTACAGAATATTTAGCCTAAAAAGTTTTAAACGAAAAATATCTTTATTAAACAAATTAATATTTTTAATAGTATGTAATTAAATGTTCAATTCGAATATACCCTAATGTAACCAAGTCAGCTAACAATATTAATTTTTTTGGTGTTAATTTTTACATTGTGATAATTATTAGGTGTTTTTAAAATATACATATTTTTTTAAATGTTTTAAATTATTTTTTTAGTTAACTTCACATTCCAACCGTCTCCTTAACCTCAGTATAATCACAATTTTTACCACAAAAAATAGACTTATGCAAAGCTTATGGCATGTAATTATATAATTTTTTTTTTGTTAATTTTGTAGAGTGGGCTTACATTCGCATAAACTCAACACGGAACGTTATTGCCTGAACATAGAAGTGTTCTGAGTGATATTAACTTGCAAGAGCCTTGCTGAAATTTTTTAGATACTATCAAACTGCTGGAATATTTAAAATAATCTTATAAGTATAACTCTTAAAGAGTCGATAAACTTGTCTAGGAATTCCAATAAAAATCTAATTATGTGAGGTTGTAGTCACAATCATATTTTATTGACTCGTTTTTATAATCTACAAGTAGCACGAAATCAACATTTTCTTACTTTTGTTGTCGAATTTTGGATGGTTTACATTGTACATTGATACTTCATTTCTGGATCATAATTGTAAGCCCATAAGCAGTGACAATAATAAAAACATTTTTAATACGTTCTACATTTTCTTAATGCACCTATGTAATACTGATTTAGTAAACTAAATAAAAAATGTCGTGTTCTTAGGTTATACATTATACCCATATTATCTTTGCTTGCTGCTCACTTGATACTAGCGTATTTCAGCATAGAAACTTAAAAAGACTGGGGAGACAAGTTCAAATATGTCGTTGCATGTATGATTTTTAATTATTTAAAACATTTCAGCATGGTCCTAATATAATAAAACAGTGATTCAAAGGTACATATACATATATTATAGGATACTTTGGCGATTCCGACTGATATTACTAGACATATTTACCGAACTACAGGGTATTTCCTAAATTTTCATTAACCTTCTAATTGTCTTAAATATTGACCTGTCTAGTATAATTTTGATATATAAAATCATCTCATATAGCTTACTAATCGAAATACAATTTTAAAATTAAGGAATTAAGGTCTAGTTTTAAAATTTCTGATGTTTTTAACACGCTTATGAACAATATACATCAAGATTTTTCAACTCTCAAAATTTTTGTGAAAGTGACTATACAAATTGGTTGTTAATTTTTCCCTACTTCCTCAAATTGAATATAAGTCTATGAGAATGTAGATCTTTAGGCTAGAAATTTAAATACATCTAAAAACAACCCCTGTAAATCTCTTATCCGATTTGAAACGAGCATAAAAATGCACCTAAACATACCTGTCAATTAAATTCCCAAGACTGTCTTTTTCCTCTAAATAAATAAAAGTTTTTACCCGAATGTAGATTTTCAATATATTTAATGCCGATAGTAATATTTATAAATTCTTGACTTTTAAAAGACCCTGCATAACTGGTTGGTAGTTATACGTATTAATTTAATAAAATTTAGAATCTAGGTCTGAACCACTCTTTTCTCATACGCATACGTAACGTTTCGACTAAAACTAGTGAGGTGGTTACTAAGCATTTTCGATACAGATTTAATAGATTTGGAAAGTGTTGAACAGAGTGCAATTTACTCTCTTAAAAAATTGACAATTTTTCATCATAATTGTCTGCATATAAAATGTTATTTATGGTTAAAACTTGACTATAAGAAAGAACTCTTGAATTTTTCAGTGAAATACCACTTGGGTACCATATTCAACCTGCTTATCAATACCTTCATTACAAAACATTACCATTAAATATTTCAGAAAGAGCTACGTTATTTTAAAAATTTGTATTTGTAAGATAAATAACGTGCGGGGAAAATTAACAACTATACTTCTACTTTTTTATGCTTTTGAAAATTCTGTTGAGATTTGAAAAATTCTTTTATTTTGTATACCAAGTACCTTTCAAAAAAGTATGCAAAATAGTTCAAAATATATGACTGGAGAAAATTTAGAAAATACCAATTAATGTATGTACATTTATCTTCGAATAACTCTGTATACTTAAATAAATAGTTTTAAACGCAGGCCCAGCCCAAAACATTAGGTTTTCATTTTATATAAAATATTTTAATAAATTGTGTCAACACCTGTGATATGTGTTTAATGTTTATTCAGTAGTAGTATTGTTTCAATACTTTTACATACAATATTTAATTAAATTTTAATAGAATTAAATCTATTATATGATTGAAACTAATTGCGTCACAATAAACTGAAAGCAAAAGTTTCTATTTATAGCACAGTCTTCTTTATTCCGCTATTTGGAATACTTATTTCGAAAACTGCCTGTCGTCATCTTAAATAAATAAATTTTTCTTGCGAAAATGTAATGTTTTAGACTGGACGTCTTCCTTGAAGTTGATGATAATAATAACATTGTAGCGTTTGTTATTAGAAGATCTTTTAACACTAGAGATTAGGTAAAAACACTGATAAACAATATACAACCGAATATTACACACAATCAGCAAAATAATTAATTATAGATTTTATGAAATCTTTAAAAAAAATGATATACTCTAAAAATCATACTTTTTGCTGAATTTTAAAATTCTAAATTTTTATTGAATTTTATTTTTCGAATTAGAGATTTCTCTGTAATCTGAAACAAAATTGTAAAAATATTAAACAAATCACACTTATAATAACTTATACTAATATTTATATTCCAATTAATTAAAAGTTCGAGATTCGCGGTATTTCAACAAACGCTGTCGAAATGGATTTTATATTTTATTTAACTTATCAATACCTTTCTGTTCGAACCCAAATTTTTTGTTTAGGAAATATTTGTATTATTTTCGATTGGTCTACACGTTTTGTTCTAAAACCCCTTTATTCCAAAAATTTAGCAACAAAGTAAATGTGAACTATCTTTATTTTATTTGTATTTAGAACAACCTGTATTTGATTTTATTAAGATGCTTTTTGATGTTGACATAAATTGAACAATTTACCTCATTGCAATGTTACTTTATTTTAAGATTTATTGCTTTTTTTGCAATTTCTTTTTTCCCAGGTACGTTTTTGATACTTATGAATTCTGATGTTATTCCTTATTTTATTTCATCTTCTGGCGTTCCACCACATTCTACTGGGCCTAAATACTTGATGTTTTAAATAGGTTTACATTCTGTTTCATTATATTTATATTATTCTTGTTTTATATCTATTAGCATTGTTTTGGTTTTCTCTCATCTCTTTCGTGTTCTTTTCTAGTTCTTTTTTATATTTCTCGTACCTATAATATAGTTATGTTTTTCTAAACATTGCGTCGTTCCAAGCTTTCCCTTAATCTTTAATTAATTAAATTAATTTAATATTGCTTCATATTTAATTGTATAGTTTTAGAGTAAGTTTAACTTAAAAGTTTTGTTATATGTAGGTTATTCCATATAATGTACCTTTTTAATTCAGTTATATTAAATTAATCGTGTCAACTTTTACTTTGTGGAAACTATCCATAATAAATATGAAAAATATAAATTTTACTTATCTTTGTTTCCATGGGATTCAAACGCTTTTTTAGTTGTATTAAAACGACTACGGTTTCGCTATTTTCACATATAGCATTTTCAAGTTTTAATAGAAGATTGACAGATCTTTGACAAGCATAAATTATTCCATGTCATAAATATTTCAACAAATCACCACTAGTAATATATGTATATAAAGTTCTTATTTTTCTAAACAAATATTTTGGTTATTATTATATGGGTATTTAGTTCAAAAGGTAATCTAAGATTATTGAACTTCCCAGGTTTAATTGTTCGTTCAATCTGTATATTGGGGACATTTTAGGTGTTTCTTAATTTCATATTCCTCCAAAAAATCAAGTTCTTCTTGTGGCTTAAATGATGTATTTCCACTGATGTTTTCATTGTGTTGTTAAGTGTAGGATTGTGTTTAGTCTCAATGAGGTGTTTTGCGTAATGTGATTTATCTGGTTGTTTTAATCTATAAGCTCGTAAGTGTTCACAGTAGCGTATGTTAAAATTTCTACGTGTCTGGCCAAGATAGATAGCGTTACAATCCGCAAAATTTAGTTTGTAAATACCCGATTTTGAAAATTTATTAATTTTAGGTTTTACATTTAATAAAAATGAACCTACATTATTTTTTACTTTAAAATATATTTTTGAAGATGTTGTACGAGATATAATTTTAGATATTTTGGAGATATTTCATATATATCATTTATATTATATTGTTTTTAAATAGTGTACTATATAGAACTTTTAGAATAACTGACTGAAACACTCGAAATATTAGTATGAATCAACAATGATATATCCTAATTAACATTAACTTTTTCTAGATAGTATTTTTTTGTTGGTAGTTTCTTTCTGCCTTTGTTATTATGTCAACTGGATACAAATTTGTATGCTTTGACATAGGCTAATTATCGATAAAGTCTTCCCAACGATCATTTTGTTAACAGAGTCGACACACAGTCTTCAAAAAGAACTACACCTCGAAGAATAAATGCGGCGTTAACAGCCGCTACGGAGTCAATGAAGATTGCAGAGAAGCGTCAAGTGACGAAAAAAAGACTTGTTTATCAGAACGGAACCCCTCTAAAAACGGTACCTCCGGAAGACATAAAGGGCCAGATAAAGAGGGGAAAGAGAACGCTGACCATGGAAAAGGAGAAAAACACTAGAAAAGTCAAAGTACTTCGGAGGTCCCATTTGTTAACCTTAAGTTTTAAAGAGTGTAATAAAACTCCCATTAAAGTGAACAAAACTCTTTGAATTTCCTCTAAAGAAATATACTCTTAGTATAGACATCACTTAAGTTACTACTGATGTCAATATCAGAAAAAGCTATCTAAATGGTTCTTTGGTTGTCGATGTGGGTATCTTGTATTTTAACAAGTCAAATTTTGATTGTATGGATATTTAAACGTTTAAGTATGGAACAAAGTATAAAACTCAATTTTAATAACTTTAATACATTATTTCTTTCTTTTTTAAATCAAATTGTACCCATTGATTTTAGGATAAAAGCGGTCCTTTGGTATTATGCATTAATTTCTAGTTAATTTTAAAGAAAGTTTTATTGCTAACTTTTGCTTTATAAGAAATCTTACTATAATTTTGTTTTTTTTATATAATGTAATTTTTACAAATTTACAATGATAAAATTTTATGTATTATTTAGTATTACGTTTGATTGAAAAACGTTATACATTGGTTGATTTTTTAAATATCAATCTTAATTTTAATAATTAAGAATGTTTACTTATTTTATTCTATGAATATAAATATGTGTTTTAATTATTATATAACTGTAAATTTAAATAAAAAAATTACCATAGGTACGTGCAAATGAATAGGATCAATTACATTAATAATTAATGTTTACAAAATCTTGTATTTACTAGATCTCACACAAAGAATCGAATTTGAATCACCAAGTTAATCTGGGCTTTAAAAATAATTATAACAAATTTGAAAATGGCAACGAAAAATAATTCAAACTGAAGTTTACAGAATGGATCGAGACTTCTCAATTCTATTTGCGCCATTAAAATGTGCTATAATTTAAAAACGCATATTCGTATTAATTAATCAAATTAATCACATTATATATTTTATTTTCAATTGCCATTACTATTTAAAATTTTGAGATATTTCGACGACGCGTTTTCGTTTTTATTCTATTTTTATTAATTTCATTATCTTTAGTTACATCTGTAATAAATTAACGAATTATGATATATTTTTTCAACTAGTCAAAAAATACATGTTGTCATTAGAACATTCACATTTTGAACACATTGTTCTGGTATTCTAGTGATTAAATTAGAAGATATTCGGATTCATCATGTCTAGAGATGCAACAGATAACCATTACCTTCCTAATCATAGATTGTTAATTTTAACTAAGTAAAAGAAACTTGGAAAATTTATCGGCAACATCACTTTTTGTAATGTTCTCACAATGGATGAATTATAGAATCATATTTAAACTCATTGATTTTCAAAGCAAATTTTCAGTTAAAAAAAACTTTTTAGCAATTAAAATGATTTACATATAATTATTTTATTAAGTTTAAATTCAAGGATATGCACTAGCTCTTTCTATCAGTTATTTGGCTAAATGAAAAACATGTATGTAACTCTATAGTAGTATTTAAAAAGTTCCCTATCATTAACGCTGCAATAAGTTCCGTTTATTATTTGATATTATAAAAAAACTCTTTCAGAAACATCTCAAATTTCAAATAAGGCAGATTTTGCCAGTACATGACTGACATGAGAATTACTTTAAGATTTAAAAAATGAAAGCTTACTTTATTTATTATTATAATTTTTCATTAAACCTACTAATTCTTTTAATCCTCCGATAGGAAAAATGTTTTTTTAAATGGTATTAACTTTGTTCTCTGAAAAAATGTGGGAGTAATAGAACTGCTTAATAAAATAAATATTTCATAGAGAAATAAAATACTATAAAGAAATATTTCGGATATTAAAGACTCAATAAAATGAGAATAGTAGTATGGACAGGGAAGTTAACAACTGGTAACTAGGCAATTTTTGCCTTTCACTGGCTTCTCCCTATCCATACTTCCAATCACTCTGATCCTTTTATGATAACCAAGGCGTCATTCCATTTCATGTTAGAGGGCCACTGCTTCAAATAAGGACAAGGAAGACAGTATCTTTATACACAATCACATTATCGATTCAGATCGATAAATCTAAAACTATAGGATGATAAAAATAGTAATTTTTCATTTTTCCAGTAAAACTTCGTTGTTATTGAAAAATATTTTTTTTCCAAATTGAGGATCTCTCTCTTTCTAATATTTTTCGATAACAGCCTTTCTGCCAGAAAAAGTTATAATATTAAAAGTAATATTCCTATATAGAAGGCAATAATCTATCAAGACAATATTTTGAATTTCGTCAGGTCTTTTTTTTAAATAATTAAAGACGAGAAAGAAGCATTTCTTTCCTTCATATTTTCAAAAACATACCGTACAGAAAAAAAATGAAAAACGGTTTGGTTTTCTTTATGGCTCTATGGAGATATTCGAAATATTTCTGATTACGTTAATGTGTTTTATTTTTCTCTAAAATTTTCAAGAATATTTAGAATTTCTTTTTTTGGAATGAGAATGTTAATATCCCTTATAAAACGAGGTATTTATTATATTGTTGTGTATATTGTCTCGTTCCATTCTTAGTTTTTATATTCTAAGAATGTTGAAAGTTATTGTTTACAAAATTATATTGAGTATTGTATCTGTACATTCAATTATACAGCGTGTACAATATGTGATACTACCCCATCTCGTATTAAATCATTTGATTTATTTTTTCGAAAAGTTCTTAAAGCACTTTATAATTTCGCATTATTTCAAATCACCCTTTATGCATTAACTGATAAAAATGTAAGCGAAAAAACGAGTGATTTTTTCGAAAAAAATTGTACTAAACGAGTGGGATCTGTATGTAATTTATGATTCATATTGTATTTTATGTTGTAAAGTAAACTTTTAAGATATTATATGTTGTATATTGATTCGATGTTTGTTTATAAAAAGTCTAATATCAAAAGTTATGTTTATTCAGTTACAAGGTGTTCTAAATTCGCGCTTACATTACTGAGCAATTTTAAAATCAGAATAATAAAATTATATATTTTTATAATATAAAACAGGATCAACGCCTTAAGTGTAGAACACGCTGTGCAAATGTATATACAATTAAATTTCTTGTCTCGAATAAATATATATTTTATTTAATTTTAAACAACTTTAAATTCCATCCCATAAAACACCGCCTAAAACATGAAATTAGAATATAGACAGGATGCTCTATATGTTCGTGTTTATGTGCAACAATGTAAAACAGTGTATTTCCAAAGTCGCATCATAGATGGAAAATAAATATTTTTAATAATTAAATTTTAAAAAACCGCTTATGTACACAGTTATATAGACAAATAGTAAAGTTGTTGTTTCTAAAACAAAAAATATTGAATATTGACATTTTTTCAATAATTTCATAGTAATATATATTGAATATAATCACAATCTGTTGTAGATATATCAACTTTGTCAGTAGGTTTTTTTTAACGATAACGTTTCTGTTTTTTATTAGCTTTGAGGCTATATAAGTTAAGTACACATTTTATATTTTAACAAATCAATAGAATAATGAAATTATTGAATTAAAAGTTTATAAGTACCTTATTTTAAACAAAAGGTTTAAGGCACCGTTTTTAGATTTTAAAACTTCATACAAGAATGAAGGGTGCTCCAAAAACTTGTAATACCTTATTGTCATTTTTTAAATGGCGTACTCATTTTTATACTATGATTTCAAAAATATTGAATGTAAATGGATTTGATTTATCACAATTCTATCTATTATCACGTTTGCATAAAGTTTTAAAAGCCAGATATCCAGCCTTAAACCTTTTCTATACAATTCTTTTTTATATTTCTAATAATTGAGATATGGATACCGTCCGGTATTTGAGAAGACATTTTTTTTTATAAATTCTGTGTACAACTCTGATGATGGCTATATAATTATAAGAAACATTGGCTTTTAAAAAATAATGTCTCCTTTATGTATAAAAAAATGTTTATTAAAAATCGTAATAAAATAAAAAGGAATAAAATATCCTAAAAGAGCCCATAGAATATTTTTATTTATATACTTAATTAGATTTATAAATATTAAGACTTTTAGAAATTGCTATTTGAGTTTTAGAAACAACTTACTTTTGATTCTTTAGGAGTTTCAGTGTCTTATATAGATTATCATAACGTAAAATGGTCACAACAAATCATGATTGCAATAAGACATTAAAGAATGCTATAAATTTTTGTTACGTTTTGTTAGTGCTCAATAATATGTTTGGTAGGAAACTGATAGCAGGTTCTTCCAAAAATCAAATGATTGTACCATTTAGTGTCATCTGCAGTCATTGAACAAATAATATACTATCTTATCAATTCTTTTATATTAATGCAGTGTTGTGTTTGGCTTCTAATAGTCTTAATTATTTTGTCCTAAGTTTCAATAATTTTTAATATTGTTTTAAATTATACCATTCGTTATATCTGATTGTTTACAAATAAAAACGATTATTTCATAATTTTGGTAAATAAATAATTATGAACATCACGTTTTTCGTTTTTTTTTTTTTAAATTTCTATTATAGGAGTACCTACACCACAAAACTGAAAAAATAAAAGAACTTTTATTTATAATGCAGACACCTGCAGTAGAAACTATTTAAGTAATAATTATAAACTGTAACTTTGGTATTTGAAAAGTACTACAAAAAATTGCCCATAGAGCATCCATACCTGCAGTTAAACAGTACTGAGCAAGGTTAGTACATGGGTGAAATTATAAGGCATCCCAGAAGTATTGACAGGTTTGGCTCAAAAACACTGATGTGTAGTGTAATTTTATAGTCATTCGGCTTTCAAATTTAAATTTGGATGCGGTTATTTGCTATATATTGATTTCATTTCATCCAGAGAAGTTCTTATGCTTTTAAAAGCAATTTAGATTTTTTTGTATGAATCCAGAGGAGTAGCCCTTCAGTAATTTATCCCAACATTTTTACATGAAAGATTGACTGCAATCACACCTCCAACTTTGAGGGATATTTTGCTTATAAAATTAAACAAATTTACATATTTATTTTGATGGTATTCAGAGTAGGGGAGGGGGCTCCAATTGATTATCTGGGGTGGACAACTCTTTAGTAATTTACCCCAAAATTTTTCCATAAAGGCTTAGTATTTATTTTCGCAAAATGATGAATTTTATATAGGTATACGATCAAATTTCAAGTGATCGATTTAAAGCAATTTAAATTTTATTAGCAAACTATCCCTTTATGTGGTTTTCTCGAATTGAAGACAAGCTATCTGACCACCTAAAATAACGGCACTAAATTGGGGACTGTCTCAAGGTTTAGAATAGTTAATAAGGGTACATTAGTACTGAGATTATAATGGGGGAATTTTACACTGCACTGATTATGCGATGGCAGACCACAAATAGGCAGGTTTTTCATACAGGCCAGACTTGGTGTATAAAAAAATCCAAAATTTAGGGTTAATTAAAGAATACTGAGATGAAACAAGTCAAAATACAAAATGGATGAATTATGTTTTTGGTCCGATAAGGGTGGAGAATGTTTTGCTATAAATATAGCATAATTTGAATACACTCAGAAAGTTGAGAAATATTTGACTGATTATCTAGTTACAAATTATATTGAAGATTCGAAGATGTTGTTTTTCCTCCAGAATTTGGTCTGAAGCTGTTGTTAATACAGAACAATCCACAAACGCTTGGGTGTCAATTCATAGACGTTTTACTTCAAATTTTTATTCAATGCATTCATCATTGTATTTATTTGTATATAATTTTCAAACTGATACTTATAATCGCATCCAAAGTGTTAAATGTAATAACAAAATTATTAGACGTATAAAGAATATGTTAAGGTCCAAAATGTTAAATTATAATAATGACCTTCTTCTGTAAACTGTGTAATAAATATTTATGTACATCGTCAATCGCATTTTTTTAAAATAAATTTCAATAAAAATAACTTGCAAATCCATAAGATTTCTATTAATCATAGATTCTATCCTCATGCTATAATGATTTATCGGAAGAACTACAAAAACGTTGATATTTTTATCATTTTTTGCAAGTAAATGGAAAACATGTTAGCAGTTTTTCATTTTAATTCCAATTGAGTTTGAATACGTTGTACGAAATCATTAAAGGCGTTTTACGAGTGTATTAAGTATCTTCCATTAAAATGAACCATCAGCAGCAAGAAAATGAAAATTTATCAGAATCATTAGAATTGTTACTCTACTTAAGTTGAACCCGCTGAACGGTTTAATGTCACTCACGATTTCAAGAGTTTTAACATGTTTTGCTGTAAATGGGAGTAACGCAAGACGACCTAGTCAAGGTCGTGGCAGGGTTACAACCCCTAATCGGGAGCGATTTTTGCGACTCTGAGGCAAAAGTTTGTCTCCAGTACTTCTCTACAAAATGTATTTTGAATCGTAACAATTTTAGAATCAGTCAAAATACTAAGGAGAAGACTTGCAGCTAATGACCTGCGTCCTGGAAAGGCACTCACTGGTCCATTATTGACCAGAGACCATAGAAGGCACAGATTATATTTTGCTCGTGAATATGTTGGTTAGAATAATGAAGATTGGAGAAGAATATTGTTCACAGGTGAATCTAGATAATCCCTTTTTTCTGATGATAAGCGGAACAGAGTATATCGAAGAACCGGGGAAACGTTACGCCCACTCTAACATTCTAGGAACTGTTCAATATGGCGGCGGCTAAGTAAACTTGAGGAGTGGAATTAATTTGGAAGCTCATACGGAGTTAGTTCGGACAGGTAAAGGGCGGCTTAGAGCACAAAAATACATTACAGACATTTTAGAGGAACATGTACCATTTGCACCATTTATTGGGGAGAATTTCATGCTTATGCAAGATAATGCCAGGTCACACGCTGCACGAATTGTGGAGCAATATCGTCGAGAAGCTGGAAATCCTACCATGGTTTGGCCTGCGAGAAGTCCCGATCTCAATCCAATTTAACACGTTTGGGACCCCATAGGGAGACGATTACGATAAGTACCTCACCAGACAAACGCAATAGAACAACTGTTTTTACGATAAGTTCAAATTTGGGATCAAATAAGAACGATCATTCTTAGTATGAGAGATCGTTGTCAAACAGTAATAAATGCCAGACAATACTCGCTATTAGTATAATTTTTTTGTACTTTAAAAATTTTCCATTTTTTAATCTTTTACTATTTTTGCAATGGATTTCTTATTTGTGATGTTCTAAAACGAACCTTAAAAAAATAAATATAAAAATGAAAATTACACCTGAAAATACAATTTTAAAATTACGTCTTAATTTGGTATTTAATATAAAAATATGTAATTACATTAACTATTCAGTAATCTGTAGCACTCAATAGATGTGTAAGGTCCGTCCAAATTCTCGTCTTCAGGCTTGAGAAGTTTGTGAACCAGCGGCTGTCATTTATGTTGCGACTCGTATTTCCGTCCTCATTGTGTGCGAGCCACGAGCGAAAACGCGTGCTCGAGCGCGAGCACAAGAATGTGGACGCACATTTAGAATGCTAGGTATAAAATTAAAACTTTCCTAGGTCGAGCTACTGATGTCAATATTTTAAAAAAATCTCGAAAATGGGCCCCATATTTAGAAGAAAAAAACAAAACACATTTTTTTATTTAAATTTAAAGGAGAATCCAAATTTATTTTTGAAGGTAAATGATAATTTTTTATTGAAATATTTTGGTGTAAATATTGTAACCCCGAAATAAAAACATTTTATAGAATATTTTATTGTTTTTTGAGCCAAACCATGCGTCCCTTAAGTAGCCACCAATAATTTGACATTCTGTATATTGTAACAACCCTCACATATCCTAGACTAGAATGTAGGGTAGTAGTATATTGCATCATTAAATTAATGAGCGAGCATCAGGGTATCTCAGAGAAAACGATAAACTCAGCGTCTCATTTCCATGTATGTTATGTTCATTCATGATCTCTACTTTTTAAAAAGTTTGTTACTTTAGATCTAGTAACCTCTTACGGTTTATTATCTGATCAGTTGATTAATATGATTGTCTGGTCCTTTCAATCTGTATATCCACAAAACAGATTCATAGAGAATATGTGAGGCAGTTTCATTTTCCTCGTCTGCATGTGGGATCTTCTCCAAATTTGCCCATAGTATAGAATTATTCTTTTAAGTTACAGTATCTAGTTATTAGGTCTGTAATTAAACTAATTGGGAGCATCAGCTTAATAGCAGTAGGCTTTCAATTAAATAATGTTAACAATCCATCATATAGCCCTCGTTTTTTCTATTTCATGCAATTTCTTTTCAGTTTTTTATATTCCGATTTCTCAAATCTTTCTGTATATTTTTAAGCCACCTATTTCTGGTCTTCCGTTTCTTTTTTACCCTCTGGGTTTACTACGTACATCTTATTCTTTTGTTTATTTTTGTTTTTTAACTCCAGATTCCAGTTTTTATACTTTGCCGTATACACATTTTTTATGGAAGATAGTCCTCCAGACAGTTAATCTGCCAGTGATAGCTCTGGATCTACTTCGAATAAGTGGCGATATATTTATCAAAATATCTAGAACCCCTGCTAGGGCTGTTCTCAAAGTTCCTGAGGCCTGTGGCACTTATGAACATTTGCCTTTGACATCTCTCGATTCTGCTGAGTTACTATTTAGCTGATTGAGAGGAAAATAAAAGAAAGAAAAAGTTAAACAGGTCCTTTATGTTGGTATTTATATTATTTTTAAAATATTTTTTCACGAATCAAAAAAGAAAAAACATAAAATTATTGATCACGTTTTCAGATTAAAATAATATAATATTCGAATAAATATAAAATTGGAAAACATTCTATTACTACAAGGAAATTTCCGGGTTTTAATGTATCGCGCATCCTCATTGTATTCTAGACAGACTCGTGCAATGATTTGCACAGCAGACACCCATTAGACACCCGGCTTGATTGTTTAGTTTCGATTTTAATGAACCGTCGTGTGGAGAAAAATTTCAAACTCACTGTCTTTTTGCTTAAATTGTGTTTATACATACTTTTTATAATAAAAAAATTTTATCTGAAGAAAAATTGCAAATATCGTTAATCTGTATTTCTGGGAGCCATCAACAGATTTAGGATGTAGGATTCTATAAAATACAGGTATGTAATTATTCATTATTTTGTGGTGAATTTGAAAAAGGAAAGCGCGTATTTCTTATTTTTTAATACAAATTGTAGCGAGGTACTTGATATTGCCATGGTTACCAAACAATCCCGGTAAGGTCTGAAATAACAAGGGACCTCACACAATAGGTGGTTGTCATGGTAACGCTTCAGATTCCAAATATGCTTTTAGTATGCATAATTTTTTTAAGTTATCATTCTTTTTTACAGATACTACTCACCAAATCGAGAGAGAAAATGCAGTTTCCCGGTACAAATAAATTATAAGAAAACTTAAAATCAATTCTATTTAAAAGATTCATGCCTGCAAATTTTAAATTGGTTTTTACCTACCTTTGAACTTGGCAAATTATGGACGAAAGTGTTTACTTTATTTTTTTGTACTATTACCATTTAATAGCCTTTCTAAGTGTAGTCGGTACACTTTTATATACCTATTATATTTATAAAAAAATACCCGTGGAAATTCTTATAAAAAGAAGAATAATTAGAAACCTAGATAAGATAAATTGGAAGGCTGAATAGGAGGTACCACGTAAGTAACTTTTAAAATTGCATATAAATAAAATAGGGACTATTAAATGGAAGACTGAAGAGGAAACTGTCTGAACGAATTAATTTTCTTCACAGAGATATAGAGAAATTTTGAAAATGATATATTGAATTAAATTATTATTCGTGGTTTAAATTGTTATATACACATTGGTCTGTCTCTCCATGTACTTTTTTCAATTTGAAAATTTTATGAAGAATTGCATGAGATTAACAAGACTTAATTGATAGACGGATACTATTTTATATTATTTGTCAATATTCAATTTTAACTTTATTACATTTGTAACATCCTCCTAGATGTTATTTGAAATTGTGTTTGTTTTTATTGCAACCACTTACATTATACTCTTGTTAGCTTTTATTTATAAATTATTATTTACCCAAAAACAATATTGTCACATTATTTAAATTTGATTAATTTTGTTTTGAAATAGTTTTTAGCTTATTTCATTTATTAGGTATTTCTATTCAAAAAAATATGAAGCTATATCGCTACTAATAAAAAGGATCTTTTTTATTATCATTTAGAACTAGGGAACAGATAAAATTTTAAAATAATTTTTTATTTCCTATAACATTGAACCCGGAACTAAAGTCTCATTTTTGAAAATGGTAGTAGTAATACCTATTCCCAGCCAATATAGAAATCCAACTGCAAATTAATATAGTTTTAATCTATCGCTAGACAATGATTTATTAGTACAGATTATTATTATTATTATTATTATTAGTATATATTATTAACCACAAAAAACAAGGTATTAATCGAATTAGAAACGACAAGTGACAAAATGTTAAATTTAAAACTTTATATTAACGTTATTTTGGGCATACTATTAAATATTTGGTGTAAAATTGATATTACGTAATGAGTATTAATTTCATGTTATAAAAATAAAAAGAAAAAAAAATAGACGTTGTGTTATAGTAAATATTGGTAGCTTTCTGTGCGCGTATGTTTAATAATTTTTCAGATATATTTAAGACAGTAACTAATATTTTTTGACAAGTTTTTAATACAAATATTTATTATATATATATTTTAAGCTGGATGAAGAATTTTGAATAACTGTAGCCTAAACAGCTAAAACTATATTAACATGCGCTATTATTATTCCCTTTAACGCTTACATTATTTCTGTGTAGTAATGTAGAAAATCTTCACTGTATTTTAATTTCTATAAGAATATCTTCTTTTTCTCTTTTAAGCTGTTTTCTATCTGTGGAATATAAGTCCGTTTCAATCATTTCCAATTTGCTTAATATTATGCCATTTCATTTCACTTCAACAAGCAAAAAATAAGAATAGTCTACTATGGCGAAGTAGATTGTACCTCTAAAATAATTATAAAAATTTCTAATGTCACGCTAATGTTTGATTACATCCACACAACTTAAAAGGCTTTGGTGCACATTGGCACACAGCTCTACTTACGTGTGCGATTATTAAATTAAATTAATTAATTTAATGTAAAGTTAAAATTATGATTATGGACAATTAGACATTGAAAGATACTGACTAATGCATTTTTATTCGAATATAAAATATGTACGTACACGGAGCATTTTGCCTGGTACTCATCTAATCATTGTTATGCATACACCATTCATATTAATAAATTTGGTGGAGTCAGTTAAAATGTAGAATTTGTGTTAGAAAATAATGTGTGGTTTTTTATATTTATTTACGGAGATATTTATAATTGTTAGAAGATTGTTGTTAGTATATGATAAAATGTATTATTTTTGGACGTTCTCATTGTTTAATAAATTATTGTCGTTTAAAATTGTTTACTTATACCCAACCGTGTACTTCGAAAAAAAGGCAAACGGGCCAAAAGGAATATTATTTGCCAGGTATTTGGGACGTGTTTTTCAATCTTACTCATTCCAGCTCACTGACAAAAATTTTCAATCATTATTTTCGCCTTTATCAGTTATAATCGCTTCTTTTTTTAAACATTTATTTTATTAATATTTATACATTATAAATATTTACACTTAATTTTCATGAATTAATAACACTCCTAAAAATTGACTGTAGGTCAGGTAACTAACGTTATTGTATGTAATCATAAGAAATCGTTTGGGTTTGATCTGCTTACTGTTGAAATTCTGTAATAACTATCATAAAAAGCGATATAATATAACTGTTAGTTCGAACTTGTCTTTCCTATTTGTTTTTTACAAAGTTTCAATCGTTTTGTTGCTTCAACCTTCTTCCGGTCCGATAATAGTAAAACATTATTATTTGACCTTCAAGAATATTAAAAAATAATATACAACTGCTTGAAAATTTATGATTTTGGACATCCATTGTCTGAAATAGCAGAGCACGTGTGTACTGAATATCTGAATATATGGTCAAAGCTAACATCGTTAAGAAACAAGACAACTAATTCAACAAATATTTCCAATATGCCTAAGAGGGCTGATCCCTTTGCTCCACCCCTGACCTACTTACATTAAGGTTAATACATTTTTCCCATCGATGTTCTAGTATTACTAATGCTTCTCGAAAGAAAATTGTTCAACATCTGCAACCATTGATTTACCGCACATATAACATCATTATCCACTTACCACGTAAGAGTTCTTTAAGTTTTGGAAATAGTTGGTCATCGCTGGGAGCCAGATCTGGCGAATATAGTAGATACTCAACTAATTCGAAGCCTGCTTGAGCTATTGCAGCTGTTGCAATGGCGGACCTGTGACTGCGTGCGTCATCCTGATGCAAGAGAACACTTTTGCGCAACTTCACCTGACGTTTTTCTTTTACCATTTCACGTAATTTTGAGATTAAATTGCTATAATCAGCACCTGTAAGTGTGGCTCCCTTTTGTAGGAAATCTACTAAAATTACGACTTTAGCATCCCAAAATACGAATATGGCTTTCCCTACTAAAAGTTGCATCTTGAATTTTTTCAGCGGTGGTGAACCTCGATGTGTCCACTTCTTACGATGTATTTTGGTCTCTACATCATAGTGACGGATCCAGGCCTCATCCATTGTCACTAATCTTACAAGAAATGTTTCTTTGTCTTGTCTATACTCTGTTCAAATATGACAGCAAATGTCTTTTCGAATTTGCTTGTGTGCATGTTTTAACATGCATGGTACACATCCTGCAGTCAATTTTTTCATGTTTAATTCGGTAGTAAGTATGTTATATACAACATGATATTAGAAAACAATATCTTCAATTATTTGTTTAATAGTCACACGTGGATCTTGTAGTACGAGATCATGGACTTTTTTAACGTTTTCTTATGTAGTACCGGTTGTGGGAGCTCCATCTGCATGTTCGTTTGTACACGATTGTCTACTACGTAACTCATGACACCCACATTTTGATACTGAGATGTGACTTTCTCAAATTCGGGCGTCTACTGCAGGCACGTTTGAACAGGTTCAGATTTGTAAGTTTCTAGCGTGAGTCTATACATAACAAATCACTATGCGACGGGAAGATAAATAATCGTTTTGGTTTATAAATAGGTCAGGGGCCGCGCAAAGGGATCAACCCTCGTACATCCTGTGAAATATTGTAGGCTTCAGTCAACCGGTTACAAAAATCAAGACTATGTGGGAACCGGTTATAAGAAGAATGAGAAATTTCTCTCTTATTGGCCACAGAGAAAGTCACGAATGAATGCAATATTAAAAAAAAGGACCTCCCAGAGCTATGTTCCATCAGTATTTCCCTGAAGACTATCCAGTCATTTTTCTTCTCGGCTATTAGGAGAAATGAAATTTTATAGACCTATAATAAAATTATTGTAATGTCTTAATTGTACTGTACTGTAATTACTGTATGAAACAATATGCCCAAACAAATAGGCAATATCTAAAAGTTGGAAGATAAAAAAAGGTGTGGCATTCTGTTCAAAATCAGAGAAGTTTTATAAAAGTTATTTCCTGATCCGAAGTCCCTCAAAACAGCGCCTTTGTTTCTGCACTATACATAGCACAAACACTAACAGTAATATTTGCAGCCGATTTTGCCATGAAGATCTAATTATGGCATTAAAATCCCTATTAAAGCAAACAAATGAAATTCAAATTTGGTTGTAGAAGTAGTGAATCGAGGTAAACGAATTTAAGCCTATACAGATAACCTTCACTAATGTAAGCACAATTGTTCACCATTTACACTAAATAATGAGATATTGGTACAAAAGAACGTCAAACATCTAGAGATGCAACTATTCATATACGTTTAACTAGGAGGAAGTATATTATCTCATAAGGTGAGCAGCCATAGGTTTTAAGTTCATATCAATATTTATTCTAGTTAATAGGCAGAAAATTCCAATAATTTATTAAACATATACTTTTATTTTGAAGCCAGAATTTATGCCATCAAAATCTGAGGGAAATAAATTGAATAACTCTTCAAAATATGTTAATCGTTTGATTGGTGGCGGTGTATTGATAGCAGTTAACCGATTTAGCTCCAAAGGTGTGAATTCTGTTTATATAGATTCCAATTTTCCTAACTTAACATCCTTGTTGGTAAATGTAACATTTGGCATAAGTGCTCTTACACCGTATTTCATTGGTATATATTTCACCTTATATTGATTTGGATTCTTTTGAACAGTTTTTTATAATCATTTGATCAACTGAATTTTATGTGTTCGGAAAATAGACACTTTCGTTAATCATGAGCTAAAGAATAGGTTTGGTCGTAATAATTATTTCTACCCTTAGTTTGTGAAATCTACCCTTTACAAATGTTTTTCAAAGCTTTTAAATATTCTTATATGACATAATTCCTTTAATCAAGCAGATTTCACAGAACTACGACAAATTGTTAACACATTTGCTATTTTCTTTAAGAGATATTTCTTGAGTAGGCTCCAAATATTACCATCCTAATTCTTTAATACCCATTTAAATATAGGATTACCATTCATTACTGAAACAACAGTTTTAAAAATAATTAGGAAACTAAAAGAAAAATTTACATCTGGATTAGACAATATTCTATCATTTCTTGTAAGAGATTGTCCAGAAGTTCTTACCGTACCTCTATTATATTCAACCTTTCATTAAGAACCTTAATGTACACTACGCAAAAAAAATATGTACGATATTTAAAACTTGAGTTAAGGTATACCTATAGTTGAAAATTATAGGCCAATACAACTTTACCAAACTTCTCCTAAGTCTTTGAGGTATATGATCACATTTATCGCTTCATTTATAACCAAATGTCAGTCTCCCAGCATGAGTTTTTGAAGAAAAGCTCTGCTACTAATCTTACAATTATATCCCAATAATTTGCAGAATGTTTAGATAATCAAAATACGTTATGTAATACCTATATACCGATTTTTAGAAGACCTTTGACAAGTTAGATCATAAAATACTATTAAGCAAATTAGACAATTTTCGGATTAACATTGCTTTTATTTTACTTTTAAATTGTTATTTAGATAACCAGACTGCAAACGCGAAAATGCTCTAACTGCGCAAAATTAAGTATAACCAATATTGATCATGTTGTTTGGGATAAAGAAAAATGTATGGCCTATGAAAAATCTATTGATAAATTAAAGTCACAAATATTTGCGATTAAATAGCAATCACCGAGTAATTTTTCGTTGACACTCGTAAAGCAAAGTATTGACTGTAAGCCAATAATGAATATTAATAAACATGATAAACATTCAGCTATCTATTTATATGTTTATTATCAGAATATCAGAGGTCTGCGTTCAAAAACTGTCGAGTTTTTAAATGCAGTCTCCCTGAGCGATCATTATATCATTGCAATATAGGAAACGTGGTTAAATGATACATTTTATAATGATGAATTGTTCCCAAATAATTATTCTGCCTACCGTTCTGATCGTAATTTTCATAGATACATTATAAATAGATGGACCAAGAGCCATAAGGCCTGTAAGTGGAATCTGTCAGTCCTGGAAAGAGAGAGCAATAAGGCGAGGTCGATATCTATCTCTCTCTTACCAGTGGAAGATTTCCCCCCACAATCCAGCCAGCGCGATGCTCTCCACCTCCTTTCCTTCAGTCTTTTCGGGCGCGCTCGGACTTAGTCGCATACATTCGGAGATTTTCGGGGATTTGATATTTCGAATGAAATTCGGTGAAATTTGGGATTATTAATGATAATGATGTATAATGAGGGGTACAAATGAAATGTGCAGAATATATAATATGTATTATAATAAAAAATCGGAAATTTAAAAGATCGGAGACCCGAAGACGCTCGAAGACTCTCAGGTCCACGCGTGTCACAGTAGAAATTGACGGAGAAAGGCTTCCATTAGTTAGAGAGAGACAAAACGAGCGCCTCCCGTTATTGTCCTCTCTTTCTCGGCAACGACGCGCTCCCCACCACTTTGCTTCATCTATTTATAATGTATCTATGGTAATTTTTAAGCGCAAAACTGTTCTAGAGGTGGTGGGGTTCTTATTGCTGTAAGCAATGATTTTATTTCCTCTCGTGTGAATGTAGATAATTTTTTTTCCACGTATTCTAGCCTGCATTGATGTTGTAGTGGTAAAGATAATAAATGATTCAAGTTCTGTGTTTGTTCTGAATTTGTATGTCCCTCCATCATGTAGTATTGATATTTATAACAATTTGTTTGATTTTCTAATTTGGAATTTTTACACAACAACAACGTACTTATTTTGGATGATTTCAATATTTCCTCGTGCCTTACAGATCTAAATGACAATTTAATTAATCCGAAAATCTGCATTAATTAAGTTCTTGTCAATATTTAACTTAACTCAGCATAATTCCGTACATAATGATTCTGGAAATTTGCGTGACCTTGTTTTTTATAACAACATTTGCAGTGTTGATAAATTCGAAGAAATTCTTCTAACGGAAGATCGGCATCATCCTGCTTTGGATATATCATGTAAACTAAATTATACCCATAGCTTAAAAAGAAATTTCCTACTTCTTATTGTAACGGATATTGCTTAGAAAAGCGAATTTTCCTCTATTGTATCAACGTCTCTCTAGTATTGACTGAAATTTCTTAGAGGGTTTTGATAGATGCAATGATGCATGTACCTACTTCTATGGAAGTGTTTATAGAATATTGAATGAATGTGTTCCAAAACAAACTAGAATGTTTAAACATAAATATCCACCTTGGTTTACTCAAAATATAAGTAGAAAAATTCGTTTGAAATCCAAATATCTGAAGAAATTTAAGAAAGATAATGATGGAGACGCTCTTCAGCAATTTAAACAATTAAGGTCTGAAACCAAATCTGAACTCACCAAATCGTACAAAAATTACGTTAAGTCACTTGAAAGAGATATGAAGGCTGACTGACCCCTGTAAATTTTGGGCGTTTGTTAATAGTAAAAAAGGATCAACAGATATTTCAGAATGTTTTATAATAATGAACTGTTAGATACTCCATTGGACATCATTAATGGGTTTGCTGACTTTTTTGCTAAATCTTACTCGGTTAGCTCAGATTATGACACTTCTGATGAAGTTTGAAATGTACAAGTACTTAACATTCCCTTTTTTCATGTAAATGAAGTTCTTGCAGCTCTGAAGCAAGTTAAGAATAAAATGACCACTGGTCCTGATTTTATTCCATCGTTTCTCTTAGAAGACCGAGCACATATATTGGCCTCTCCTTTAACCACCTTACTTAACTTATGTCTTAGAACTTGTAGGGTGCCTGATATGTGGAAAATCTCAATTATATGTCATTTTTGTAAGGTTTTTGAAATACTTTTGTGTGGCAGATTATATAGTCATGTATATAATAAAATTGCGTGTAACCAGCACGGTTTCATGAAGGGGTTCTCTACGGTGACTAATTTGGTGAACATTTCTTAATTTATATTTGAAAGCTTCGATGAAAGAAGCCAGACAGATGTTGTATATACTGATTTATCAAAAGCTTTCGACAGACTTGATCATGGAGTGTTGTTGAATAAATTGGTACGATATGGATTATCTACACGATTGATTAAACTTTTCTCATCATATTTGAGTAATAGACGTCAATTTATTGCTTTTAATGGCTTCAAGTCTGTCGAATACCTAGCAACACCTGGAGTTCCCCAAGATAGTAACCTGGACCCTCTCTTGTTTAACATTTTCATAAATGACATAATCGAAGCACTCGACGTTGAGTGTATGTTATAAACTGATGACATGAAGATCTAGTGTCGTTTAAACGATGTAAATGATTGCATTATACTTCCGAAATTTAAAGTGTATCGAAAACTGGTGTATATGTAATAACTTGTTACTTAACGTTGATAAATGTAAAGTTATGACTGACACACTAAAAATGGATAAAATTGTTTATGAATATAAAATAAATAACACTTGACTCTACTTTTATCGATTTAGGTATAACATTTGACTCTAAATTATCTTTTATTCCTCATATTGAGTCAATATCTGCACTCGCCAATCAAATGTATGTATTTATCGCACGTAACTCGCTTGATCTTACTGACACAGGTACACTAAACAGTGTGTACTACGCATATGTCAGATCCAAAATTGAGTACGCTGATTTAGTTTGGAATCCATTCTATGAAGTGCATATACATAAACTTGAATCCATACAACGCCGGTTTTTGAAACTCCTATCCTTCAAAGAGGATAATGTTTATCCCCCCATTGGAATACCAAGCAACGAACTTCTTGCAAGACATGGTCTGTGTTCATTAAACTCACGGCGTGATTGGCATTCGTTACTATTTCTTCACAAGCTGATAAATAATAAAATCAATGATCCCGGTTTTTTGTATAAACTCAGTTTCAATGTACCGAGAATGGAATCAAGAGCATCTAATACGTTCTACTTAACTACACCACGGACCAATATTTTAAAATATTCCCCCCTTTTTAGAATGTGTACTGTGTGCAATGTGCCAAGTTGCCAGCTAGATATCTTTAACTGTAGCATCTCCGACATTAAGGCATTTTGTCTGAACAAAAACTAAAATCTAGGTATATCTTATCCTTTAGGTAGGTTTGTTTTATTGTTTTGATATTTTATTGCAGTAGTTTCTATTTTCTTGTTCTGTTCTCTAATTGGATGAGAACTTGTTGGAACAGTAAATAAATATGTTTATTATAATGGATTTTAATATATCAAATATATTACAACCCCATCGCTCCGCAATGCTCAATCTTGAAATTGTGCTATTTTTTCTATTGATAGGCAATTTAACTGAACGTCTCACTCCTAATAAATTATAATATGCAGATGATTTGAAAATATATTTAGAGATACAAAGGGTTGAAAATTGTAAGCCACTTCAAAATAATCTATATATTGTAAACAACTAGTGTTTAATCAATATGCTACATTTAAATATCCTTAAAAGCAAAGTAGTTTATTTTACTAATAAAAAAGCACACAAAGCATATATAATTCCGAGGTTCCCACATTTTATCTCGGGTTAAGCTGATTAAGGATCTTGATGTATGATTTAATATAACTTTGAATTTTTACATATTAGTTTAAAAATTTCGGAAGCAAGTAGATTCTATTGATTCACTGTAGATCATTTTCACGACATAGGTGCTTTGAAAATGCTATATTAATCTTATGTACGCTCAAGACTAGAATATGCTTCAATTGCTAGAAGCTATTTTATAACGTTCAAAAAATAAGTTTGGAGTGTATCCAGAAACGATATTTAAAGTATCTCTGTTTAAAAAATTATGGTATCTAGTCAAGAAGAGGAGTCGATGAACATTTTTATGTACCAGATTCAATGGAGATAATTTACAACTTAGGCGAATACTGGCATCACTTACATTTCTGCTTAAATTATTACATAACAATATTGACTCCATTAGTTTGTCATACATAATTTTCATGTTGCTCTTCTTTTATTGCCACATTCTGGTTCTTCGATACAAACTTGTTACACCACCAACGTAAATACCAATTCTCCAGTATCTTATATCACTAAACTTCAACAATATTAGTAAATTATGTGTTCATAGGGTTACCTGATCATTTATCTTAAATACTAGAGAATGAAGTATTTTCATATTCTGTGTTTTGTTATAAATTAATTTGGTTATTATATAATAAAACTATTTTATTATTATTAGACTAATAGCTCAACCAAACAGGGGTGCTTCTAATCACATATTACAACCTATAGTTGAGTTAAATTTATCAACAAGTATAAATTTTTTAGTAAACATAGTTCCTTATCTAACGCCTTCACTTTGTGCAAATGTGATTTATCCCATAGGATATGTCTCAATACAGCTGTATTCGAATTCTGTACTACTCTATGTCTATTTTTAAAATATATACGTATTTTCAAAAGAGGTAGGTAAATAAAGATTCTGTTACATTTATAAAGGTTTATTTAAAGAGAAATCCATCACAGCACTAGTTTTTAAGTCCTCTAACAATAAATCCACTTGGATTACTAATAGAAAGAATAATATGTATCAAACTGTAGTTTTGATTATTATTTTTAACAGAAGACTGTTAATTTGTCCGAAATATTTTTATTTTTTCAAGATAGTTTAATTTCGAGAATTTGGTTTCATACTTTTAAAGTTTACATACTGTTGCACGTCGTGAAGACATTCAAGAAAAGGTAAATACTCAATTTATAGTCTTAAAGATTATTAATAAATGCTAATGATACGATACTATATGGTATAGTTTGCCTTTCTCCAGTTACACCTTTTCTAAAATATATCAAAATATTCCGTATCCGCCTTCTTTACTATCGTAGTGCATGTGCGCTATGGGAATGTATTGAATAAGGAAACGATTGCATTTAATGCCTAAATGGTAAGCAAAAGACTTAGTCTTTTTATTTATCATACTTATTTTTAAATTTAAGGAAGACATAAGAAGCGATTTTTATTATGAAATAAGTTAATCAGAATTCTCAAATTATGATATTATAAAGATACTTGAAACTGTTTAGTAGCGCTTCAACTATTAAACTATCTTGATACGAGACAAAAATGTTGCCTAAAACCTCATTTAATATGTTTCTCATAACAAGATTATCAAAAAATATCCACTCAAGTTCCATTCAGTCGTGCACTTTTAGTCTTATATGGAGTCATTTTCATCCTCATAAGTGGGATGTAAAAGTCCTTCCTGGTCTTCATCCATCAACCTTTGTTGGTACGTTATGCCGTCCCCCAAACTACATAAAACAGCACATTGTACAAAAATCTGTTTTTTCATAGAATAGAACTTTCATGATGTTAATTAAATGTTGAAATTGCCAGAAACACTTAAATAAGCTATCAATTAGAATAGACAACTAATCAAAGATTCTCTCAACGTTTAGGAATATTTTCCTTTTAAGTCGAATTAAGACCTTTAGAGAATACATGCTTCCCTAATGGTATCTCAAATATTTATGAAATAATCTAAATAAGAGAAGATATTGGATTATTTATATGAACATAATTTAATATGTATTAACGTATTAACGTAACTGCCTGTTAAAATATTAAGCAAATAGAATTATTTAAATTTGATTAAGATGAAAAATGACGATTTTAAGCAATTTGTAAGATATCCATTAATATGATTTACTAAAGCCTAAAACATTCAAACAATGGGATAATGTAGGTACTCTCATTGTTTATAAATGCAACAATTACTATTGTCATGCGCCTTTATGACATCCATGTACCCAAGCGGCGCTTACCAAACCTAAACAATTATTCTACAAGCTAATATATTTTTGTATAAATAGGCATTAAAATCACTTAAATGCAAAATGAATAATTGACTCTGCAATTTCAAAAAAATATAACGATTATTTTGAAACATTTGTTTTTTAGATGATTAAAGCCTCACTCAAATGATTTCAAGAACACCTATTTTAAATGAAACAACGTGAATGAGGTAAAATATAATAAAATGAGACTCTTATTGTTCTAACTACGGTAAAATAATAAAGTGCATGATTTGGTAAAATTGTTTATGTAACCTTGAGACTCACGCCAGAATATTAATGTAAGGTGATTTTATTAGTTAGATACTGACTTGTTTTGCTGACTGGTTTTTGAATTAGATATTACTGCTGTCAAACTACCTCTTAATTATTTTTTAATTTGCTTGGATTATGATTGTTCATAAAATGTATAATGCATGATTTCAAATAATAATAGCAAAATGATGATCACAATAAATAAAACATAATCTGGCAGCAGTCAAATTTTCAAAACTATATATATAGACTGAAATTAACAATTTACCAAGTGTTAAGCGTGAATTTCTGGTCCTAAAAAAAAGCCTTATAAGTAAATTTTATTTGGTAACATAGGGGACAGCCCTTGAATTAAAATGTTAATATTTTTTAGAACTTTGGTTCATATATTTTCCATAATTATTGTTCTCATTAACCAATTATTGGACCTTCCCTTATTAATTAAAATGTTAGTGTTAATTTTTGTATTTTTAAATTATCTTCATCTTTCTTTCAAAAAATCTAATGTTTATAAATCTATAACTAATGTTTATAAAAAGGACATCTACCAATTGCGAAAAAAGTTATAAAAGGTATCTGTAGTTATTTTGTACCAACCATTTTTTTCTGGCTATAATAACTGAAATCTAATGACACAAAATAATTAGTATTCAATTTAGTCCTCTGTTACAAATGTTAATTGAAGGTGAAATAACACGGAACTTAGGCCTAATAATTGATAACTCTTAGTATTTTTTGTAAAAATTTGCAGTGATGCTCTACCTTGTCAAAAGTGTTACAACGGCATTGCGGTCTTTCATCTTTATTTGTTGCAAAGAATACGAACAACCTTAAACTAAAGAAAGAACAAAAATGTACTACTGCAATTTTGTTAAAAAATTTTATTGCAATAAATAAAAAAAATCCACAGTGGCAACCAGTCTTCATAACAAGTAACTAGAGAAGTTAAATGACTAAGAACAGAATAAAAAAACAACAAACTGCAAATTAGCTAACTAGCATTTTAGTTACGTCCTGACCTGTTCTGGGTGGTGTCCATTGAGCGATAGGTACTGGCCTGGAGGCGTGAGTGTACAGGATACTCTAAACCGTTACCCAAACTACAAAAAGTTATAAAAAGTTCAATTATTCATTGAGACCAACTATGCCTTCTCTGTAATTTTATTGCACCACAAAATATATTTTATATGCATTTTATTAGACAACGAAAATATATAGCGGATAATGCCAAAATTATTATTTTGATAAAAAATGATCATAACCTAAATCAAATTAAAGAAAATACCTATATTATTTTTTGCAAAAGGTAAATTTTAATTAAAAAAATCTAGGTTTCGATTATTTTACTATATCATAATATTATAATTTCAATTATCAACCAAGCAAGGAACTAAAAAGTTATGATAATTATGTATTCCATTGAAAAAGTCTTTAAATGACACACATTTTTAAAGTTAAGTATTTCAATCAGTAAAAAATCGAAATCATTAGCAATGAGCATTAGCCTTTTTATAATCATGAGCGTCCATTGCAGTGATAAAGGAGGTAAACATAAAAGTGTTTTTTATTGATACTTGAAAATAAGTGTATTTTTACTGATATTTTCTGAAAACTATTAGAATAGAACTAGCAAACACTATAATAAATACACAGGGTAAGTCACGCATAAACCAATATTAAATATGTTAAACAATGTTTTAGATCTACAGGGTGATATGAGTATTATTTCTAAAATTTTGTTGAGTTGTCAGGTCTGAAATAATAAGTAAAATAAGCTCATATTTTGTATTTAGAGTAATCTATGAAAATGGTAATTGGCAAGTATAACTATTTAAAAATTCCCTGACTGAAGTAGGTAAGTTTAAATTTTAAGAAATACTATCTCGTCATCTTTTAGCAAGTGTACCAATTATGAGCTAATTCTGACCATTGGTTCTGACCTGGTAAGTCAACTAATTTTTTACCAAAATACGTATATTAGTATTTTAATTAAAATTTAGTTAAACCATATTTAATTGTGGTTTAATACTTATCTCAATGACCTCAATCTGCTATTGAAATAAGTATTATTCATGACACACCTTGTATATAAAAAAGATTAAAAATGAAATAACTAAACCATAGATCAAGCAACCAGGTTACATTTAAGTTTATAAAATTTATAAAGATATGAAGCAAACAAGCAATTATTTCATCATGAGTAATATGCAAATATATATAAAATGAACACTACAGATCATTACTATTATGATTAAAACTTATAACTATAGGGTTAATAAAAATGGACGCCCATGCATTGTAATGGTTACAGGTTTTTTGTTTTAGTGCAAGTGTTAATTTACTGGTTGCTACTGATCTATATAAACAAAATAAATATAGTTCTAAAATAATTTGTTTATAATATTATATGTGTATTTGAAATATTTCCCAATAATAAAATAAAACTGCTTTAAATATTTTCATAATTATCAAATATTCATTATTCAGTGTATTTGTTGGTCACTTTTTAGTTACTGCAGGACTTCACTGGAAATTTTTAGAAAATAATATTAAGAACACATCCAAACCAATTTTGCTTGCACATGCAAAGAAAGAGCCTTAAGGTACATAAAGCTAATAATTTTACCAAAACTTTTCTAAGTACATAAAAATACCTCAATTTAAATTTGTCGTATTTTTCTGTCTGAATAGAATATTTTTATATTTAAGGTTCCCCCAAATGAAATCACTTAAATTGAGGCTGTAAGTTATGTAAAAGAAAATTATTGATGGACTAATACAATACCTTGTATGAACTGGCAGAAACCATGTTCCACAACTTTCTCCAAAAACTTCTTTGAAGTTATTTAATTTTCCGATATGAAATCCGTATTTATCTGTTCCTATATCTCTAAAATTTGGTGGCCGGAACGCTTCTAATGAAACAAAATACTGTTATAATCTCATAAAATATTTTTTTTTAACTTACCCAAGGTGGTTCTATTCTCAATAACTAAGTAGCAATGGTAACAAAATAAAGAAAGTAAACTGATACCAAACATGATAGACACAAAAAACAGAAAAAGAATGTGAAATCGGCCCATGCCAGGAAGATCTCCCTAAAAATATAACATTAAAAAATAAATTAATAGGTATTTTTCGATTTAATGTATGAAAATAATTAATAAAATTGGCTTTATTAATTTTTCTAATCATAAACAATAATCGCATGCTCGTTTTTGAAACTAATCATATTAATCTACAGCTCACCTTCCAAAATGATATGAAATAAGAAAGTGATGTCAGTGAGACATATGCGCAATATAAGAGTGCATATCCTAAAAATAACACAAAAAATTTGTAATTGGTAAAAGAAACACAATTATTAATCCAGGGGCAGTGATGGTCCATTTTTAAGACACAGACACCACACACAGAACAGTGGTGAGCTCGATCAGGTTTTAGAACCCTACATTTCTCACAAAAACGGACTCCTCCATTCCCAGTAATGTTCGTAATTGGTAAACGTTTAGCTAAATTTTCTAATATAGTATTTTGAGTTTCAAAGTTGTCAGCGTTATTCATATACGCTTCAAAAACAGGGTCTGGAATGGCATACTAAAATAAACGAATATAACATTTATTATAAATCTCAAAAATAAGAACTTACTTTGTGGGGGACTTGACCAATATCTGTGAATATCGTCTGAAAATATGACCAGCAGAACATTAAGAAGAATAAGTGATAAAATATTAAATATAGACTTCTTTTAGTTACATCTTCAACAGTCACTAAAATAAAAATTAATTAGTATGCAATTGGCTTTTCATTCAGACATATTTACGTATACAAAGTTGGATAACATAAGCGTAATAAGACCAAACAACTATAGTTACAATAAATAAGACTGGTATCCATTTTAGCGCCTTAAAACACCAATAACATGGGCCATTACGTTCTTTACCAGGTATAGCCATAACAGTGTTTTACATAATTTTAAATCAGTCTTTTTAACCAATTCATTCTAGAAGATCCTAACCATTGGAATATTCATGGGCGGGGTTATATATTCACCTAAAAGATAAAACATGAAAACAAATATTGAATCAACATTTACCTGTACCTACTATTGTGAATCATTAATGTAAATGTACTGGATATAATTATATCATTATGATTTTGATTTTACTTTCGACTACAATCGTATCGTGTGTTAATGCCAAACGTCAAAAAAATTATCTTCATTTATCTAACCTAACTAAAATCACAAAACGTCGCTTCCTTTGATAACGTTATACAAAATTTATATATTTACGGGCAACCTAATTACAAAAATTTGTTTTCGGGGTTGCATATTTGTAAGGCAATAAGTAAATAAGTTTTTCTTAATCGTACCTATAACTAGGCAACTCTACTTACCCTCTACAGTTACATACTTGAAAGTTATTTTAGGAAGAAATCTTCTTCTACAAAGTTATTATATTTAACTACTGGAATACAGATGCCAAAACGTTTCTATTCCGCAGAATATAAGAAATTAAGTTTCTTTGCCATTTTTGACCAGTCGCGCGAAATTACGAAGTTGCGTGTCACATTTTTGTACATATTCTTTAATTTATGTTTTAAAATTAATAGCGTTGAGAAATTTACAATTTAGGAACCGTACTAGCTTCTACGAACCAACAATAATTGTAAAGGGTATAAAAACATTTTGATAGTGCTGTACTTACTTCGAATATTTTAAAATTGTATCATAATGTTTAAAAAACATAAATTTTGAATTTTCCGGTGAGATAATATATTTTTTAACAAGTTAAATTTAATAAAAATTATACATTCGGAGTTAATGGATATTTCGATATAATTATTTCCACTGACTTCACCTCTTTGGTACCTCTCTATAAACAATAAATGTAAATTTTAAACATCGGACAATACATTCGGTAAAAGTCAAAAGCGGTACATCTATCCAATAATTTTGAACATATTCAAAAATATTTAAAAATAAAGGTGAGCAATACTTTCATTGTTATAGGGGTTCCATTGGAACTGTTCTAAAATAACAACATGCAAGAACTCTCTTACATTCTATAATAAACTACAAATCGTGATAAAAACAATAAAAAAGATAAATTGGGCATTGTATGTGTGTGTGTATATATACACATTTAAAAAAGTAATGTCAATGATAATAGAAAAAAATCACCGTTTTTTAGGGAAGTCACATAAGTTGTCTATGGTTAACAACATGGTTGACGATAAAAAATGTTATTTGATATTTAATGAATTTGCGATTGAAATGATTTCCATTGATATGGTACTCAAATGTCAATCCCAATAGGTCTGTGGACGATGATTGGTGGGTTTTTGCTGACTTAGTAAGTAAGTCAGATGGGGTCATCAATCATCTGTGAGTACCATAGAGTGCAACTGTGGTTAATAATAGTTACAATAGCTACAACTTTCCCGCATATTTTCAAATCTGAAAGTAGCTATTATATTAGAAAGTGGTCCTCCACGAACAACCTTCTGAAGTATCACTAAAAGTCGTTTTCTATGATCAGTGGGAACTTATGTTTTATCCATAAGGGAACAGGGGAAATTAAAAATTCAAAGACAAAATATATTTGCTTCACGTAATTAACCCGCATAATATAATATAAGTTGGATCGTTCGGTATAAATAAAAATCTCAACACACATACGATAATAGTTAAATAGCTTTTAAAATTAGTACGGCTGAACACGTCAAGATTTTACGGGGATAAAATGCGATTGTCCTCAGAAGTGTTTAAAATAGACTAGTAATTAAAAACAAAAAAAAAGCGTGATATGTAAAGGTAAAATAAATGCTTGGCTAAGGGCAAAGAGTATATTTACGCTTAGATAAGTATATATGGCTCAAGGGATAAAGTGGACGTCGGCAGGCCGGAAAAGAATAGAAGTCGTATTACTGTACAAGAAGACGACAATAACATTGAGTATAAGAACTCAAATTAGATTACATAGCAAGCCTACCATTTAAAAAAACAATAAGAAAACCACCCCAGGCAGGAATCAAAGCAAAGAAGAAAAAGGCGGTCAAAACGGAATAAGTTGGTTGTAAACAGTCAAGCAATAGTAGAAGAAGACTGTGTATCACAAACTAGGAGAAAATAGAAATAAAAAAACAGAAAAATTGGTAAATGAGCAATAAAGCCTTATACAATGCCTATATATACAATTCCATGTACCAGAGAATTGATAGTAGTATATACTATAAAGTTTAAAATTGAAACCTTTTAAATGAAGGTGGGAAATTAGAAAGTTCGACAAACTACCATATTGTATCTAATATGACGTTATGAATTTTTGACAAATCATATAAACGTGGAATTTACGGGTACTTTTAATAAAAAGCGAAATGCAAAAGTTTTGGCGACTGAAACTTGACAAGAGTAAACATTTTCGGATTTATTTTAGTCTCAATATAATGACTCATTATTAAAAATAATGAATATATTTTTTCGTTGCTAATTAACAATCTATGTCTTGATTCAGGTACCGTCCACTCATGGAACTCTGTAAATTATGATGGGATATTGTTTAGATAATCTTTTCGCTGAGGACTTCTGGTTGAAAGTTTGGCCTATAATTAGGTTATAATGTTATGTACATTGATTTTTGAAATTAGTTACATGTGTCCTATAATTATTTAATATAAGTTCGTCATAATTCAGTTCCGTATATTTCTAGATTGGTATTAATACTATTGGGTCCGAGAAGTTCGCTCTTTTTTGGCTTTTATACGTTTTTTTCTAAGATAATTTTTGATCAAATTTGAATCCTAAGATAATTTGTTTCTATTTTAACTGGGATGGGCGTGCCGAAGGCAACGGGAAACCACGGTATTAAAGATCGTTATGATATCCCCAGGACATTCTCCTGAAAAATATATCTGTCATGTTGAAGGAACAAAAACAAATGGCCTCCAGTCCCGGGCAGACCTTAAGTGGTCAGGAGGTGCGAAGAATCTCCCGGCTTCGATATGATAGAAGTATAAAGAAAATTGCCACCTGGAATGTAAAAACGTTATATGCAGCCGGAAAATTACAAAACCTCATACAAGAGATGAACAGGTTAGAAATAGACGTTCTTGGAGTGAGTGAAGTGCGCTGGACTGGTACAGGAATGATTCAATCAAACGGTAAAATCTTTTACTATTCATGTAACATGAACCCGAACCATATGGGTGGAGTGGGAATTTTGATGGACGAGAGGTTACAACCATCAATTAAATCTGTTGTTCCAATTTCTGAACGTGTTATTCTTATCCAACTGTATGGCCAGCCAATCGACATTAATGTAATTCAGGTTTACGCACCCACTGCCGAAAAGCCAGACGTAGACCTGGACCTATTCTACCAGCACGTGGACGAGGCACTGAAAGTGACAAAGTCCAATGAGATCAATATCTTTATGGGTGACCTCAACGCTAAGGTCGGAAGAGGTTCTGTGGGAAATATAGTCGGGACATATGGGCTGGGTGAGAGAAATGACAGAGGGGACAGACTAGTCGAGTACTGTCAAGAGAAAGAATTAGTAATAACGAACACATGGTACAAGCTACCTCCGCGGCGCCTTTACACATGGCGATCACCTCAAGATAACAAACAGCATATCGTACGCAATCAAATTGATTACATAATGATCAACAAACGTTTCAGAAATAGCATCATAAAAGTTACCACCCTACCTGGAGCGGATATGGAATCAGACCATAACCCGGTGTGTTCAACAATACGTCTAAAGCTGGCGAGCTTTAAAAAGAAGTCCAATAAAACCCTACCAAACATAAAAGCACTCGATAATCCGGAAGTCAATCTAGAATACCAAGAACAAATTAACACCAGTATCAAAAATATTGTAATGGAGGAAGACGTAGAAAAAGATTGGACCAAAATAAAAAGTGCCTTCTGGACAGTCAACGACACTTACCTACCGAAACCCAAATTAACGCCCAAAAAACAGTGGATGACAAGCGCAATCCTAGAAATGATGGAAAAACGAAGGAAATGCAAGGTTCGAGGAGATAATGATGGATACCGGGCCTGGCAAAGAAGAATCCGACAGGAAATCAGAGCGGCCAAAGAAAAGTGGATGTCCGAACTTTGTGATGAAGCGGAACGATTCTCCCACCTTGGAGACGGTTTTCACCTCCATAAGAAAATCAAAGAAATTGCAGGAGGGTACAAACAAAAAACCATTATGACCATAAAGAACAACAGAGGAGAATTAGTAACAAACCGTGAAGATCTCCTAAAAATATGGGAGTCATATGGTGCCGACTTGTTTGAAGACAACAGACCTCCAACGTTAGCAGAAATAGGAGATAACCCGGTAGGACCGAGCATTCTGAAATCGGAAGTAGTTCACGCCATCGGAATGATGAAAAAGGGAAAAGCTCCGGGTCCAGACGAAATGTACTCCGAGACTATAAAACTTTTAAACGAAGAGAGTCTGGATGTAGTTGTCAGTCTATTCAATAACATATATGACACTGGGGAGATACCCGTTGACTGGCGGCGCTCAACTTTTATACCGTTACCAAAAAAGCAAAACGTTCAACTTTGTAAGGACTACCGTCTTATAAGCCTTATGAGCCACTTTTTGAAACTGTTCCTACGGGTTCTGCATACAAGACTATATAGAAGATGTGAGGAAGTTAGTGGGGAAAGTCAATTTGGGTTTAAAAGCGGATTTGGTACCAGGGAGGCTATTTTCAGCCTTCAAATGCTTATTCAGAACTGCCTAGATCAACGTAAAGATGTCTATATATGCTTTATAGATTACGAGAAAGCATTTGATCATGTAAGGCATAATCTATTACTGCAGTATCTGGATGATTTAGGTCTGGACGACAAAGATGTAAGAATCATACGCAACCTCTACTGGAACCAGACCGCCGAAATACGGCTACAAGATGGCAATGTGTCTGAAGAATTCCCAATAAAAAAAGGAGTAAGACAGGGCTGCATACTGTCACCAATGCTTTTTAACCTGTATGTAGAAAGAGCGTTTCAGGAGGCACTCACGGAAAGCAGCTTAGGAATTAAAGTAAACGGCATCCACATCAACAACATCAGATACGCGGATGACACGGTAATCTTAGCTGACTCAGAAGATGATTTACAAGCAATATTGAAAGCCGTAAATGATGCAAGCTGTGCTCGGGGTCTGAAAATAAATGCTGCCAAAACCAAAATTATGACAATTTCTAAAAACATCCTGCCAAAGTGCAAAATAACCATCGATGGCATGCACATAGAACAGGTACAGAAATTCAAATATCTGGGCTGCTACCTGAATGAGAAATGGGACCCGGAGATAGAGATCAAATGCCGCATAGAACAGGCGAGAGCCGTATTTATATCCCTACGTACGTTCTTAGTCGACCACAGACTAGATATTAAATTAAGATTCAGGATGATAAAATGTTATGTGTGGTCTGTTCTCCTATATGGTACCGAAACGTGGACTCTGAAGGCTGCTTCGATGAACAGACTCGAGGCATTTGAAATGTGGACCCTTCGCCGTATGCTTAAAATATCATGGGTAGAGAGAGTCAGTAACGAAGAGGTCATAAGAAGAGCAAAACTAAAAGATAGGGAACTGCTCGAGATCATCAAGAAGAGAAAGATCTCGTATTTTGGACACATCATGAGAGGTGACCGGTATGAGTTTCAGCGTCTGATATTGGAGGGAAAAGTGGAAGGTAAAAGAGGCATTGGCCGTAAGAGATTATCTTGGTTACGCAACATCCGGCAATGGACTGGAATTCACGACTTTGGTGCGCTTAGAGACGCTGCGAATAACAGATATATATAAAGTTTGGAGGACGCCTACGCAGTAAACTGCACGGCACTCAAAGAAGAAGAAGAAGGGCGTGCCGATATTGCATTAATTAGCGTTTATTTAAATGAGATACACTCATAGACAAAATTGTTAAATATTTTTTGTTTTCACTTGTATTTGATAATAATTTTGAATTTTTTCTGTAAACTTTTATAAGTGTTAATATTATTTGTTTATAGACGAATGTAATCAATCCCGTTTAATAATTATTTTGACATTTATTTAATATTAATGGCGATTTTTGTTTCTCGTGACTTTTATGATATTATAAAACAATGCTTACATCATTCAAATTGTTTAACATTTTTCAATTACCTATAGTAAATTAAGTTATTTCCAATAAAACAACATGACACTTATTCGCTTTTGCTCTATATAATACAACAATATACTACCAATTAGATGCTGCAATGAAGTAGATGCGGTGCAAATTGGAACTTTATATAATAATGAATTAAAACAAAAAAATATCACAGGACGTCTCGGAATAAACCAATCTAAAAATTTACTATGTTTCTAAGAAACTGGTAGTCATGTGAAAAAAATTGGTCTAGAGCGTAAAAGGTTAACAAGACGAAGGGATAACCCTTTTGTGGTTAGGTTAGGTTCCACAAGAAATAACATATTAACGTCTATGCATCTCAGAAATGAGCTGCTAATTATAAGCCAAGTTAATGTTATTAAAGTTAGAAGAAGAAGTAAACAAGGATACACGCCTTGGAGAAACCAGCGACCATCGCCAAATGAACCGGCGACCTACAGTTCTGTAGGTTCGGCGGCAACAAGGTACAACTAGAGGCCGTTTTGGCCCAAAATAGCCATAGCCCACTTCAAGACCGCCAACAACCCTGTAGGCTACCATACCGTGAAAATCGACACTACAAGTTGAATTAACGTTCATCCTATGCCATCACTGCGTAAAATAAGATGTGAGTCTCCTTCAACATCGTCTCTAAGCTTAAACAAACTCAGGTCCCTATTTAAGGGGCAAATCCAGGAATTAATACCAACTAACACCCTTAACTCCAAGAATTTGAACATGAGTACTTGTTACTAACTATTCTCTTATTTGAATCAAAATTTTGGTATTTGTTATTTTAATGGTCTTAAAGTTTACAGTTAATATATTCAATTTTTTCAAATTGAGGAATATTGTTTTTCCACGAATGTTCTATTCATAAAAACTTTTGGCTTTGGATGTGATCTTTTAGCTATAAACACGTGAATAATGAGTAGTACCTACTTTAAATGAATCTTTTGTTTATTAAGATAAATTCCACAATTGAGTTGTTTATGTCTTTATCCTTATAAAAAACAGGTGATTCAAATCTGCAATTTCGTTATCGCATTGACGAAGAGGCGACTCTATTATCCCGATTTTATGTAAATGAGCCGTTAAACATCAACGGTTAATTTTAACTCGTGTGATGATAGATGAGTACTTTTTTGAAATATTAAAAGTAAATATATGGGGAACCAACCGGTTTTGGTAAATCCTTGTGAATTAGAAAATACGAGTTTTTGGAGTTAGTGGCTGTCTTACACCACTTTTCCTTACATGATTTAATCATATTTTGTATATAATTGCAAAATGAATCACTGTAACATGTAATATTATTAACATTAGTACAAACTCGCGCTTCTTTAGCTGCTATATTTGCTTTTTCATTACCAAAAATGCCACTGTGGCCCTTTGTCCATATAAATATACACTTGCCTTTTCTTATGAAAGATGTTTTATACTACAAATGATGATGTTTTTTGAGTTGTTCATTTGACAAGTACTTCATGCTTTCTAAACGGAATTTGAATTTATTTATTCTTGAATGCCATTGTTCACGCGCCAGGAGAGGGCTTTTTCAATGGCATTGAGTGCTAAAAGTAGTACACACCCTTTAAAGGTTAATTCTCTGATTAGAATAAAAAACGCGTTACACGTCCCTTGTTGGTCCTTACTTCCATGTGTGTATAGAACTAATTTAATCTTTAAGAGCCAACGGTACCCTATGAAATCATAAATTGCAAATATTTCGAAAACTAATTGAGATAATAAGATGATTCAAAAACTGAGAGATGCATATTTGTACACCAATGAGGGGATTTATAAAAAAATACCTTTAAATACCGAAGAAAATGGCAAAAAAAGAAATACGTCTTTCCCTTCATGCATATTTTTTTAAATTTAAAGTTTTTATGTAACTTTCTTTTAAATTCAACCGCTTAGCGGTAAAATTTCAATAATTTGAAATATATCCGCGTTAATAATACCTCAAAAGGAATAGCAATATATAACGAAGCATTTTTTCAAGATTTTTGAACAAAAAAAGCTACCTCCTTCTGTAAAAAAATGGATGATGGACACAGATGGTTAGGACATGGTTTATTAGATTGACCACATATTAAAAATTAGATAAAAAAAAATAGTCAGACTGCGTCTAAGACAACCATAGCTAAAATAGTTCTAAATGGTCTATGCTAGTTTTACCGTAAAGCTTTGCACCCTGTCTATTTTTTATGCACTTTACTCAATTATTCAAAATTGGTCTAAAAAATATCAGTATATACACGAATTTAAAAATACTATGATTTGTTCGGAATTAAATATATAAGAGGTTGTTTATTTTCTGTAAAATTTCAACGAAACTTTATTTTCATGAAAATGTATGAATCAGTTTGCAATCGAAATCACTCGTCTTACGCGCTCGTGATTTTGTCACAAAAATGATTTTTTATAAAATCATGTTTTCATTGTTAACTGAAATTTGACTTAAAAAAAGCCGGAATATATTTGATGTATCTTTTAAATATTTATTACCATATTATCATTTTTGAAAACTTTCTCTTTAAATTATTTGCAATGCTCTACTTTTCCGTAAATTTAACCCACCGCAATCATATTATTTTATACTACACGTTTTTCCGTCCATTCGTAGGTGCGACAAAAAAATTAAATATACTTTCTATAAGAACCGGGCCTTTGCAATGTTCTAATCCATGTGTATATCACAGAAAAATGTTACCAAAGTTGTTTTGGTAGAGATCGTATTCGTTTCTTTATTTGTTTCATGTAATCAAATTAGAAGAAAGGAGACGTGTTTATAGGTAGTGTATCTGTATATTTTTTGAAGACGTAAAAGGGAGCAAGTGTTTTAAGTCGGAAAAAGTCACGTGATTATGTTGGTTCTTGACTTATCTATTCCTAAACACTTAATTTGAAAATGTTTTTGGTGTGATGCTTGATCCATCAGAATTTATATTTACAAAAAAGAAATGAGAACAATTTTCAAATATTCGTTAATTTTATTCATGTGTGTAAAAACAGTCATCCGATTTAAACTTGTTCATTTATGTTAATGCGAAGCCCATCTCTAAAAGTAGAAGACGAGACTAAAACGGGCTGAAATTAGTGATACTCAACGCAAGTTACCCTGTGGGTAGCTATCACTGAGATAACAGCTGGAAATAAGTTAGCAGTAGGAATAAAATTTATCTCGTTGGTAGACGACGAATGAAAAAGCGGCCCTGAAAGGTTTATACTCTTGTTGGGGTACGGGGCCAAGAGCGTTATTCGGCTATGCTAATGAGATAGCTAGAGAATCGGCGCGACCAACAACTAGTGTGGTCGTCGTCGTCGTCGTCGCCGCCGCCGCAGTAATATAAAACAGAGCATGGACCTACCATCGCGTTAGCAACGAAACTAAACCGACACCCAAAACACAGTCACAATTTGGAAAGCACCGCTTCCAAAAGGGCGGGTGCGTGGATGTGTGCGTTATTCACGAATTTCGATTGAGCGTTTGAGCGTTCGAGCGTTGTGAGTCGCCCGCTGGTCGCCATTGCCATTGCGATTGCGGCTCTGCGTTATCGTACCGCGCACGGGAGAAAGTGATCTCTGTGCCTGTGCGAGCACTGTGTTGGTTCTCTAGACACTTTCGTTCGTGCTCTTCTCCTCTCAGTCTGTGTCGTGAGTCGTGTTCGTGACTCGTGATTGCCACTGCCATTGTTTACAGATGTCTCCTCCGCAGCTGGTGTGATTCTAATGTCTCGATTTTCGTCACACTTTGATATCTGCCGGACCCCGTAATGCCGTGCTGTTTTTGCACGTACGATCAGGTGAGAGAGCTTCGTCTAAACGAAACCATTCCTTTTACTTTCAATGCACTAAACCTGCATTTTCGGCTTTGTTGACACCGTGATCCGAATTTTGTATCCAAATAACTCGGCCTATGTCGGCTTTTTGAATCCTTGGTACACCTTGCGGCCGGGACGTCTGACGTTTTTACGCCTTACCAACTCTGTTTGAGTTGAAGAGACCCTCCAAGGCTAAAAAAGATAATCGTCGGGCTAATGTTGCCGAATTTACTCCCAAAAATTCCAAGAAATTTTACATTATTTGCGCCGACAATAGTTTTTACCCACCGTTGTTTTTTCTATCAGTATTAAATTTATTTCTAGGCCGCGCTCCAAATCTATTTTAAATAAACAAATAATCAACGCACGTCTAAAAATTTCAATATTAGAGTTACTAATTTTGTATGTCAAATTAATATTACCATAATTTTTGTATATTTTTCAGAAAATAGTTATTTACTCAATAAATCTCTCAACTAATCCAATAAATACATTTTTGGGATGCGGTGTGTACACTATTTTTTCTTTTATAAAAAAAAAGTTTAAAAACTAACGTTGTAGAACTCACAAAATAATCTCTCTTGGAATAATATACTCCAAATGATTATAGCTACTAAGTATATATTTTCTAGGAACAATTAATTTTAAAAGGTTTTTATTTTATAGACAATACTATATAGCAACAGGATTGTTTAAGTTTAGGTGCCCAATAAAAGACTTGATATAATTCTATTGATACGTTTGGTTAATCCAATAAAATTACTAGTTTTTCAATAAAAAATATCCCAAAAATCGAAAAAATCCGATTTTACACCATTTTTCATATCATTATAATGATAACTGATAACAAATTAGAAATGTATTCTACTTCCCTTAATTATTATTATAAAGCTAGATTTAATCACAAAATGTTACTTTTGCAATAAAACTAAATACCTGATAATTTTAAGTTATGGTTAAAGCAAAAATAAAGGTTAAACCTAGGTTTAACCGGTTAAAGCTGGGCCTAACCAATACAGTTGGTTAAAGTCCGAATAATTCCGACGTTTTCATCATTAATCGTCTAAAACTGAATCTAACCAATTCTAGTTGGTTAGTTTAGGTTAGGTTAGACGAGGTACGGTTAGATTAGGGTTTAGTTAGTCTAAAACCTAACTTAACCTAAGCTAACCTAAACTAACCAACTAGGATTGGTCAGACCCAGATTTAGCCGATTAAAGGTGGAAACGTTGGACTTATTCAGGCTTTAACATAACCAATCCTTGTTAGCTAGGTGGCTGAGGTCAGGTTAGGCCGGGTTTTAGGTAGTTTGACCGTTCCAAACGCTTCAACCTTTAACCAGCTAAAACTAACTAAAACCTAACCTAAGCTTACCTAAAATAATCAACTAGGATTGGTTAGATAAATATTATTCGGAATTCCGGTTTTATTTTTTAACTTTTTTTAACCTGTTGCTTTCCACCCGTAAAACTAATAGTTTTCGAACAAAAACCAAAAGACAATAGGATTGTTTTTAATGTGGTGAAATAACAAAATTAAAAATACGTAAAAGTAAACACAAGTTATAATAAATATTATAACAAAATGGTAATTCAGAAAATAATCTCATAATTACCACTTTATAAATGTATGTAGGTAATCCCCAAAATTTCATTAATTCGGTTTGAGAAAAAAACTCAATTTTAATTTCGTCCTGTCGGGGATGATATCTCTTTATGGGTTGGGCCGAGAACTTTTTTTTTATAGGAAAGACTACGGATATTTTCAACAAGATTTTTTTCCCGAAATCCTGAATATAGCAACACCCTGTATAAAGTTCAGTAATTTAAAGATACTATAGTTTATGCATTTTTTTTTCACAAGTTCTATTTATGACTGATACATTTTAATAGCTAAAGTTTTAATCATCTAGAAGTTTTGATAAAGAATAAATATTTTTCATAACATTCTTATTTTTTTTTTCATATGTAGCTAAGTTATTAAATACAGACTCAACGCATGTAATAATGGAAAGATAGGCATTGCTTTTTTGAAGGTTTCATTTACTTGAGAATTTCATAAGTGGCCGATAGATTTTTTGTTAAAAAATTCGTATTCTGAAGATTCTTGAAGAGATAATTGCATTGAAAGTAGCTAAATCCTTTTAAAATAATTGACTTTTCATGACCGCAAGAATATACTTAGGTATGAGATATATATTATTTAAAAAGTTACAAACATAAAATAGGTATATACAGAGTTACAAAAAATAAAAAATTCCGAAATGTAGTAGTCATATACCTGGTTTGTCAAAAAATATATACTAATCGATTATTACGTATCCGTTCAATTAAGAGAAACTTAGACTAAGTATATTAAATCAAATTCCAAACCGAACTACTGGAAATAAACGCTCGGTACGAAACTTACCAGATATCTCACTTCTTAATACCGGAATTGTACTCAGCTGCATCATGCGCAATTAGGTCAGCCCGGAAATTTTTGGATCTCATCTCGTACTTAAGTAACTGATGATGGACATAATTGTCCTAAAGGTGATGGCGATTAGGTTTTGAACCATTTGTCCGACATCTTTAAAAATATTTTTTGCCAAATATTCCTCAATGAAGATTGTAAGAAGTCTCAACATTAGTAAGTACTGTCCTTAGTCATAAGTTTTGCTTAAGTAGTGGAAGAAGAAAATGTTCGATTACAGAAAAATTGTAGATTAAATATTTTAGCTCCAAATTCATTTAAAAGGATTAAAGATGATATTTTTTCTATGGTTCGACTAAGAATTTAACGTTATACTATTTACTTACTTACTTACTTACTTACTTTTTAATTTAAAACCATGAATAAAGTTTGGGAAATACAGATTAGATTATTTTTAGAATGCTTTATCAAAAATTAATGTGTATGTCTTTTCGTACTTTGTTTTATAATTTGCAAGACGTTTCATTTAAATACTACATTATATTCATAGAAATTGAAGTCGATTAAAAAATATAATGTTAGTAATAGCAATAAAAAAATTAGGAAACGCTTCTGATTTTATTGTAATAATGATAAAAATTGTATTTTTAATATAATATAAGTAACTAGTCCCACAACCTCTCTCACAAGATCAATATTTTTTATTTTCAAATACCACACCCAGTTATGACAGAATTATTATCATATATTGACTCTATACCATTATACATCCACAGACCGTGAAATAAAAATTCCTTAAACTACGTTTAATATTGGTCTCAGTTTTACCCCAATGACCTCCATCTGCTCTAGACTCACACTGTATACCGAGACTAGCAAACCATACCATAGTTATGACGTATTCATGTAGAATAAACTTATTCGTTCTACATTTTTATACAGCCAAATTATTGTGACCATGAAATCAGTCAGTGATATTGACATTGACATTTATTTAAAAATTGTTTTAGCAATATGTATCTACCGCGACCACTGATTATAATTTTATCTATCCATTTATTTATTTGAGATATTTTTTAAGTGATCAAATATTTGAATTTCTTACTTCTTTGTCTTTATGGAAAGGATACAAATTCTGGCAACATTGTATGGGTTCAAGATACCCTAAACCTTTAGGCGATTTAGATTTTGGAGATTTTATAGGTACGACTAAAATGCAGCTTACATTATAGCTTACGAAATCATTTTTAAATTAAATAGTATTTTCATCGACTGGGCTACATGTTTTTGCCAATAAAATATTTACAAAAATTGTAGATTCAGAATTTAGAGGAACCTGTATTTCTCAGCTGCTTATTTTGTTGTAAATATGGAAATTATTTTTTAGTTTTTTATTTTAACTCTAAATTTAGTTTTGAATAATAAATATTGCGATAAACAAGGCGTGTTTTCCATATTCCTTAGAGACAAAAATAAATAACTGCATCTAGATTAAAATAAAAAACTGTTATTTAGTCTTCGACATTTTTTTGTTTGTGAGAAATCGAAAATTAATTATCGTTAAGATATTTCAGACTTATTTTTGTTTAAAAAATGTTAATAACATTAATTTATATTTTTATTTTTCTGGTTTTTATAACTAATAATAAAATAATTTTATGAATTCATATATTTATTATCAAGGGAAATTAAAAATTGTGAAAAGTCAATTAAATCGTTAATAACTTAATTGAATAGTTTTATACTACCAATTAAAGTAAAACCAGTAAACTTAATAATAAATTGGGACCTATCTAGTTATTATCTTACGTCATCACTTAAATCTATAATTTCTGAATGATTAAGTGTAGGAAGACCCTAATACTTTAATTACTCGTTTCTCAGAAAATAAGAAACATTATTATTATATAGTACTTCAAGAATGGAGGGCAAAATAGACATCAGGAAAATCGTTAAGGACATCAGATTATACTTCGTAACAAGTCTTGATTGATATTTCTCGACTTTTAATTCTTATGATTTCGAAGTGAAATTGCAACTTACCTCAGTCTCCCGTGTTTTAATAAAGTTGTGTAAGTATTAAGACTGGCTTTCGCTGACATTTCATCGATGGCTATTTGATTTTTTCACCTCATTTGTAATCAAAGTGGCGTTAATAAAGTCATGAATTTATGCGGGTTTCACAATTGTCAATTGGAATTTTCCCAATTGATCTATGCAAAGTGTTAGAATTTACCCATTGACTTTTAATTACATTTAATTTAGTTCTATGGTAAACAGAGTTACACGTAAGAGGTGGTTTTTATAATAATGTGACCCGCATTAAGTAGCAAAGGGCATTTAAATGTAGAATTAAATATTATTTCAGTGACACTCGTGTACGAAATTATATGGAAATTCTAACGAAAGCCAGAGAATATTTATTTTCCATTACTTGCACGAGCAGAAATAGAGAAACGAACAATTCTAAAATTAATTAGAAATTACTGAACTAATCGTACAACCCCGATAGTGATAGTAGGTTATTTATTTATTAACGTTTAAATTCGAATTGTTCGGGTTTTTTTCTATACCGGTTTCACTTTTCATGTTCTTTTTTAGAAATCAAGATGCTTAGACGAGGTCATCATCAAAACGTAATAATGATTTGGCGTTTTAGCGAATTTTTACTTTCTCACATTGTTCGCGAAATATGTGTTAGGAGGACACCGTGAATTTTATTTTCGCCAAGTGACATTTTGTTCTAATTTTTTTCTAAAAGCTCTTAATTTTAAACGCTTCATTTTTAAGGCGCAGAAATAAATGTATGTATCCATTAGGTTGTTTTTTACCGCATTATTCAAAAATCATTGTTAACAATCTATAAATTTCTATTAGTATTTATAAAATCAGGGAAAAAATATACGCATATTTAGTAGACACGCGTTGACTGCCATTATGCATTATTTTTTTTATTTCTTGAATTTGTATAAAATCTTTTTTAACGGATTGTAGATGTAGGTTCTTTGAATTTGTAGAATGCATTGAATAAACAATAAATGTTTTGCAAATTAATCAATTTCCTTATTTTAATTTAAGTCTTATTAATTTTTAGTTTAATTTTGGGTGGTCTAAAAGAATTTGAAAAGTAGGAAAATTACCCTATTAATAGTTATCCAATTAAATTTAAATTGAGCCAAACTTTTCAAAAATTTCTTTTTAAGAATGACTTTTTTCGTGAAAAGCACTTTGTCTGGTGTATCATAAAAGTTTTAATTCCAAGGGGGGTGTCAAGTAGCAACTCATTTAAAAAATGATTTTATTGTTTTTCTATATAATTTACTGTAAGGCCGATTGTTTAGAATTTAGAAGAAATGTTCGTTAAATTTAAAAAATTTATATACCAGCCCGAAACATTTTTCTAAATATTTGAGTACTGTAATTTTTTATTTTTTACTATTTAGCAAACGTATATGTAATTGTATTATATACTAATATTCTTATAGTTTCGTATTCGAGTCCACCTAAAAATTTAATTACATGCATAAATTTCAAAGTATAAGTAACATTTTAAAAGCGAAAATTATTACCTACGTTAATATTTTACTGTTTGTCGGTAAACTTTTATTTGCATAACCTTGTATATGAGTTTTAAGGTTATCGTACTTGAATAATTTTTATAATAAAATTTCTAGATCTCTATTTATAATGATTTTTTTCTTTGGAAGTATTTTTAACATTGACGGCACACCCTATAAGTGTATATATGCAAATGACAGGATTAAGTTATGTAAATTTATAAATGTATTACAACTTAATTTATTCTTATGTCACACGAAGTACGTACATTTTAGTGTTAAGGGCCTTGTAGACTTAAACCTAGATCAATTTCCATTAAGTATTTATAGTATAGATTTCATTAATTGGGCATTTTATTTAGTAAATGAAACATTTACGTGAACAAAATTTTAGGTAGGTAGTACTTTTTATAATATAAACTAATTTAAACTTGCAAGGTATTTTTATAGTAGTAAACAATACGGAACCTATTTGTTACAGTGGTCAGTAAACTTATAACTGCAAACTGAATGAAAAGACTCACAGTCACTGTTACATAGGCGTCACCTATCTGAAATTATTATTATTATCTACAGAAAACACATATTACATATTTCTTTTTCACCTTCCATGGTCTTTTCAGAGGTCTCGTTATTATTATTCGCTATAGACTTCTTTTCTTTTTCATTAGTTATCCTTACCTACTCTTATTCGTAGGAAGAAGAATTAACGTATCCATTTGCTTTATTCCTTTTTTCATTAAAAATTATTTTGATATATTTTTATTTATTTGTACTTTTCTTCTCACCAGCTGATATATCCTTTCCTCACAATTTTACATTTTCGAATATTTTAAATCTTTCCCATATTTCTTCTATATTTATAAAGTTAAAGGGTGTTTCTAGTTCAGAAGTTAAAGAGTTTTTCTAATTCAGTGACAGATATATGTAATTTTTCTTTCTGCATTTTTTCTGTTGCTGCTTGCTTTTCCCTTTTAAAATTTTTTCTTATTACTATTTTGCTAGTTTTTAATTTTGCAACTACGAATAGAAGACAAAAACTTCACCAATTTACCGAAGAGTTTATATTTCAAAAATCCTTTTGACACTTATGAGGAATTGACTTCTTATTAGAAATGAATATATCATATAGAGAGGACTTAAAACTAAACCATATGTGAAATTGCCCCACAAAGAAAATTTGTACTAAGCGATATATCTTTAGAGGAACTGTGGTTTAACATTTATTATACATTTGATGTTTTAGTGTTACGCCAATGCGTAGAACTACAAACTGAATGAAAAACCATCAAGTCATTTGAATAAAGATGAGCATGCACCTTGCCATACACTGTGAGCCATTGAGGTACATAACAATGCTCGTTTTAAGTGTAATAAATATATCTATACCGTTTTGCGGCTACCGTAAATTTAACTCATGTCAATCAGGAATCAGGAATCAGGAAGTATTAATATGTAAGAACTTTTTATCTTCCTGAAACATAAATTTAAAATTATCAACAAGCTATCAAAAGGTTAGAGACTGTAGAAATAATTTAATATTTTCTTATTGAGACTACGAAGAATTTCTTTGATAATAAAGTTGTCTGCAAGTAATTTTTATGCAGTTTATCAAGACTAACAAATCAAATTGTTTATACTAATAAAAATAAAACAATTAAGGTATTATCTGTTCAGAGATAACATTGTCGCTTATTTTTGCAAATATTTACTTTCTGCAGCAAAACAGCAATGGAAAAAGTATGTTTTTGTCTGAGAAAAAGTAAATTATCAATATTTGTATTGTAAAAACATTATTTGAGGGAATAAGTGAATGAAGTTAATTGTTTTACTTACTTAATCCCTACTAGTACAGTCTATTTTTTCAAAGATCACACTTAAAGTTAAAGTTAAAATATATATCGATAAAGATCATTTTCAACTATACATCATGGACGAAAAATCTGAATCATATATAGTTATGTTTTTTTAATAAGTTACCCTTTATTTTATTATTACATATTTTAATTCTCATTTACCAACTGCCAATAAATAGTTTTGTTAGCGCAACTATTTAACTATTTAACTGCCTTAATTTTTAATTTTCAAACAATTTACTTTGGAGCCAAAAACTAAATAAACATTTACACCAGGCGTTTAAAAACTAAACTAAAATATCACATCTGTCCCAACTATTTTCTTTAGGTCTCAAGACCATTAAAAGTTCAAAAATGTAATATAAATACAGAATATCCATTTAAAAAACTCGACGTTAATATGCTAACATATTTTATCGCAACCCCCCTCCCTGTATACTTGAAAATAATTTCTAAAATTATTCTGTAACTGTATACAATATGTGCACAAGATTCAATGGTCACTATGAACAGTTTCTGTATAAGCAACCGTGAGAATAGTCATGACTCTCCCTGTATGCTTACAAAATGTAATTTTAATATTCAGAATATGATGTCATTGCCTATTCAGAAAAAAAGGTTACTTAAATCACGAAATTATTTTTAGTCAATGAGAAATAAGTAAAATAAATTTGTTTTAACAATTTTTAGAAAAAAAGTAAATACAATGATAAGAGGATCGGGTTAAAATAAATTTGAACAAATCAAACTAATTATTTCATTTCATGAAAATACTTGACTTTACCTAGAGATGACGTCAGTTTGATGAAAATTGTAACACAACAGGGATCTAAAGCCAAAATCATAACGAATCTTTAGACATTCTTGCGTCTTGCGGTTAAATTATATTCCTAGGATAGGAATAGTTTCGTTTCAGTTTTTAGCTTAATGTAAAAATATATTTTTTACGAAATAAAGAATATAGTTTTTTTAGGTTTAATTAGATTATTTATTACATTATTCAAGCATTATTTGCGGCTGTTTAGTAAAAACGTTGTTTAGGTTAGAACAAACGTTTTTTTCTTCTTTTATCATTTTTTGTCCATTGGAACAATTACCCATAATGGTTTTTGGTACCCAAATTTATTTTAGTTAATACATTTTTTCCTGTGAATAGTTAGTTTTAATATAAATTCTTTTTTTTTAATTGTGATTGTTTAACCGATAAGATAAAAATATTGACTGAAATTAGATTTCTCAATTTTTAATGTCATTATCGAAACTTTGTACAAGATTAGATTGTCGAATAATTGTCTGAGCAGAAACCCTAGCATAGTTTCCATTTTCATGCAATCCGTGAAACGAAATATTCTCATTGATTTTTATCCAGAAAATATGTTGAGGAACCGAACAAAAAATAACAATTTTTACATTCATGGTAAATAAATTCAAAATATTAAAAATAAAACTATTTTAAATAAATATTCATTTTATTTGTCAGGAAACACACTTTTCAAATCATTCTGATAAACGTTAAATTTTGTTCAACAATTCATTATCCGTTCACATTCTGCTGTATACTGATTTATATAAAGTTAAATAACAGCACTATAAATTTAAAAGAAATACAGTTATAATTCTGGTCATGGTGGTTCTTACAAGATCCTGAAATATACCCACTTTCTTTTTCTTATACAACCGGTCCAATGTTTTAAGATTAAACTCATAAAAAAAATTGGAAGATATCATTACTTAGCACTAACTAGGAAAACAAATTTGAATACCCGATTTGATATCGCTTGAAAAATGGATTTAGTAAATTTAAATTACTCAAATGTATATCTATGTTATGGTCGTAATAATTTATCCGGCTTGTATTTATAATTACAGGTTACTATTTATACAAACAGGTAAATATGATAAGTTATACCTGTTAATTACTGCCGCCTTCTCTAAATTTATTTTTTTATATAACATTAGAAATTGTCAGGTAGATTCATGTCTTTTTTTAATAATTCGGATTCGTCATGAAAATAGATATGATTTTTTTACGAAAACGGCGACTTTTCAGAAAAATATCTGATTCATAAAAACTAAATGGAGGTTGTAATCCCGTTGACCCGCAAATTTTTTATACTTTAGAATTAGGCTATTGGACTAACACATTAATTTTGAAACTATTTATTTCTTACTACTATTAGTAAAGTCAGTAAGTTATGTTCTTATAACGTGTTTAATACAACTTAAATAAGTTAAGATCATTATGTTTATTGAAAAAAATCGATACTTAAATATGTTTTTTATTTTTAAAAATTGAAATTATCTGGTTAAAAAATTATCTATTTTAATACAGAGTATGGAAGTATGGAACGCCTTAATTGTCTCGGACACGGTTTGCATGATTTTTATAAAATTTGGTTTGTGAGGGTTTTGTAATAAGAAAAAAATACACAAGGTAATCCATTTGAAATAACAAAGTTCGTTATATTTCCAGAAAAACGAAAGATCTGACAACAATGTAAATACTACCATAATATCGGTCGTATTACAAAACCCTCACAAACCAAAATTTATAAAAATCGTGCAAGACAATTCCGAGATAATTGAAGAGTTCCATACTTAAACCTCAGTCTGTATAGGTATAATATATTTATTTTTGAGCTTGATTCCAAAATATACAGTATCATATTTTATAATAATTTTTTTTGTTACATTCTTAATACAAAAGTGAAAGATAAAAAGAAAACGAATCCATTAGACACAAAAAATTACCACATGGGTGAGAAATGTTAATCCCTTGTTCTATCTTATTTATGAGTCCCAAAAACACATTCTTTATAGGGAGGAAATTTATTTTTTTTTCTAACCACTTATGATATTTAAAAATAAAATAAGAGAGGGCTACTAAGAACTCGAGACTTTAAAATCTAATGCTTTAGTTGACTTTATCGTGACTTTTCTGTACAAAAAATAGATACTTTTTGTACAATTGCCATGGCAATCGTTACCAATACCTAAATGGGTTAATTTTCATTGTAGAAAAATATTTATATTCTGAATTATTCGTTTATTACTATATTACATTTAGGTTTGGTTAGGTTAGTTTAGATTAGGTTAAAACCGATACTGCTATTTATTACAATTTTTTTCAAAAAAATCTAATCAGTAAATATTTAATGTAATCAGATTATATTATGGTATAGTTAGCCTTATTGATTTTTTTTCCATATTTTTGCTGCAAAATGGCTATGAAAAAATGACAGTTAAGAAATGTCATAATTTCACAATGCACAAAATCTATAAATAAATATCTTTTAAAAATACTAATCCCAAACATATGACTCACTTTTTACCAAATTTTTCACTGTGATTGTGAATTACTTTTAGACAGATTTATTTTTGATCTATTTGTGGTTTATACAGGGATGGTTCGAAAAGTTTGTTACTTGACTAAGTAAATAAACCTACATATGAAAAATAGTAGTGTGGGCGACAAATGCGAAAAATGTTTTTTGAGATCAGTGATCACGTTTTTTCCAAACAAATTTGATTATAAAACCAAAAATATACCTTTGTCATGTACTAATTATAAACAAATAAAAACTTAACACTCCGAGGAACGAACCCTAGTGTTCATTTATAATAAATGAGCTATTTTTTTCCCTTTTTCTTATTTAATTTTTAAAAATCAGCACATTGTTTATAGTTTTGCCTTTATATAAATCTAGTAAAAATATAAAAAAATGATTTCAAGTGAATCTTAAAATTCAGTGGTCATCATTTTTCAAGGATCAATTTAAGTTTTAAAGGGATGTTAAGAAACGTGACACCCACCTCAATAATTTTTTCGATTCTAGTTTCTTACTTAAATTACATTTATTTAATCAATGTTTAAGAAAGAACTCCGATCAGATAAATAAATTTCTTATTTTTGTTACGAATTTTCTGTGATACCAGCGTCTATATTTGTTTTTATGAACTATGAACTTATTTATCCGCAGCATAATTACTTGAAATTGTCATAGATTACTAGACAATGCGACCGATCAATTGCATGTCCAGACTAGGTATAATGTGCATATTGTTTATGGAGGCCAATAAATTTATTTTTCTCTTTAATTGTTTTATAATTCCGATATTTATAGAACATCAGCTGCATTGCGTACACACTTTTACTTTTAATTCACTTGCAATTCTTACCAGGGCCATACAACAAGTGTTGTTTTCAATCTGATAACTATGTAACTACATTTACATGAATATGAAAAGATAAATTATACTTATCTGAATTTCCACAGTATTCCAAAGCTTTTCATATTTATTATGGATAGTCTCCGCAAAGTAAGAGTTGAAACAATTAATTTATATTTATATGATCAGTTGAATCTTCTCTGGACTAAAAACCTTATACTCTTTTAAGTTTTTTTCATTTTATTTATCTTATAATCATATGACAATTGGGCATCGGATTGTTGTTAATTAATTTAGCTCATTACTGCTTTTATGCTTTTCAGTCTTTAGCTGGACATCTTATTGGTCTAAGTTCTTTCCTCTCTTTAGCTATCCCCAAAATCTGGTCTATTTATCCAATTCTTTTTTGACTTTCGTCTTTTTCTATTTCCTCCGGTATTTTTCTTAGCAAAATATTTTAAGCCTCTGTTACCATATAGCCGTACCAATTACGCTGATTTCTTTGTGTAATTTGTTATTGCTTCCAGGTTTTTCTCCCTATCCAATTATTTTCCCTGATGTTCTGAGAAATTTTATTTCTGCTGCTGTAATATATACTGTTTATGCTAAGCTTGAAACATCCACGACTCGCTTGAATCTGTTAGCGTTGGCACTGTAAACCACCGCGTTGGTCTCACAATTATCTTAAACTTAAACTATTTAATAATAGATGTGTAATACATGTGAAAGTAACTACATATTACTATAGTTATTCATATTACACGGCTCCCCACACATAGTCAAGTTGAGTATATAATTAAGCTGTGATATGGTAGTAGTTTATATAACTTAAAAAGTTTGTGATAGAAACATAAAAAATATAATCAAATTCATTTAATTAAACATGAAAAGGTTTATATATATATATATATATATATATATATTATTATAAATGTAAATAAACTTTTCTATTTTCGTTTCGAATAACGAAATTCCATGAATAGCTGCAGATAAAGTGTAGTATTTGTTTGCATATAATATATACTCGTTAAATGGTATACTATTAATTTAATCTGACTATTTTGTTTTAAAACAAAGTATATATTTTTGTTTTCTGCCTATTTGAAATATTCATAATTTTATCTATGTGTAGTCTGTACTGTCAAGTTTTTCGCTTTATTTTTGTTGTTAATAACAATTTGTCTTTGATTTCTCCTCTTAATTTAATTTTTTGTAGGTGTAGGTTACAAGGTTTAACTGGTTCCATTTTGCTACAATTTTTGGTAGACAATTCAGTTTTCTTGTCATAGAAGTCAATTAAAAATTCAATTTTCGATATTTTACAATACATCCCCTTATATCCACAGGGTTCAAATATAGGCTATATAATGACTATAAAATTGTTTCTATGTTATTTTGCTGAATCCAATCAATATTTTATACAAGAATATTAAGTTCAAACAAATTTGTGCGATTGATGGATACAAGTTACTACTTAAAGTGGAAACACTCTTTGAAATAGGTTGAAGTCAGTGCCTTTAGGACCTCCTGCGGTTCCGCTATGAATTTTCTCGACATTCTCAAATCGACGTCTTTTAAACTTGGATTATATCCTCGGAAATACGAAAAAGTTGCATGGTCGGGTTAATATGATGCATGGAGCACTAGCATTTTGTTTTTGGCTAAAAATTTTAACGTTTATCGTCTACAACAGTATATCGGTCCTCTTTCAAACTCTTAAACCACTCAAAGGTCATTGATGTACCAAGATTGCACCACTAAAAGCTGAATAAACATTTTATGGGTCTTAGTTACTGTTTTGCCGAATTTAAAACAAAATTTAACGCAAACTCGTTGCTCTTCGACAGAAGTAATCACAAAAATCATAGTGCGTTTAAAACATTACTGTAAACAGTGTACCTACTCGGCTCTACGTGTTTGCACAATTGCGTCGTTTAGCACACTGACTTCGAAAACTATGAGTTGTTTGTGACCATTTATATTCCTGGAACTTTTGGGTAGCACCTGGTACTTTTCTTTTACTAAACACTTTTTTTTTCATTATAATGTAATATTTGTTATTTAGTGATTATATTAATTGAAATAATAAATAGTTATGATAGTGTATTCAATAAATACATAAATAAATTAAAAATATTATAAATGCGTACTAGAAGCAGTAGTAGGTAGGTTTGGAATGTGAAAAAATAATTGCATTAAACGAAAAAGGAATACAAGACAATAAAATACGCTACAAGTTAGATAATTCTGCCAAGGTAGTGCGTTGAACGTGTAAAGATGAATAAGTCACATTCAGTAATAATAAAATCGATTTGTCAGTAGGCTGTACTAAGAAATCATGGTGAAAGGTCAGGCCTGGATTTCAATTTAGTTTTAATCTAAAACATTAATAAAATATTTTATTCTGCCTCAAACATACATAAAATATACACCACGCCTGCTGTATTTTTTTTTCTTTTTCAAAAATAATCAGACTTTCTACAACAAAAAATAAAAGTACTTCATAAGCAGTAATGGTTAAATAATAAAAAGGTGAGATAGTAATAGACATACAAAAACCAATTACTATTAACTATTAACTAAGTAATCCAAGTAGAGCAGAGTTTAATTTTTTAAATGCATAATTTAAAGCAGTTTTAAAAGCTAATATTTGTTCATTTGTAAGGTCATCTTACACGAATCTGAAGAAATACTTGTTTTTATTCATTTCGTGTCACCTTTTTTCTTTCCAAGACTATTTTTGTTCGACCCACGATCTTTTTTAGTTGTTTTATTTCGGTAATAGTTGGTTTACTTGTATTCTTTCTATTTAGTACCCTAACCTAACTACTGTGGAATAAGATAGGCATAGTAGATTATCATTTTCGTATTTCTTTCTATTGCCTTGTTTAAACAGTTATTAGAATTTCAATATTTTAAAAACACATTTCCTTATAAGTATATAAAACTATTTATTAAATGAAAAATTATTTTCCTATCCATAGCCATTGTTTTCAGTTGATTGCAACTATATTGATTTTTGTATCAGCTTTGAAAGACCACAAATTTCGTCCAGTCAATTTTGGTCTTTTTATGTTAAGATCTAGAAAAATATCCACATTTTCACGCTCAATTTTCTCAATATGTATAAAGTTTAGCAGTATATCTATATATATATTTTTCAAATTAAATTGAATTAACTATATAAAAATGATGTTTACTCTGCTATGTTCATTATTTTTTATTATTAATCACATTATATTTTATTGTTGTATTCTAATAATGATTTGCCAAAAAAATCGTCTTAATGAAACTAATTTTTTGTATTAAAACCTGTAATTTCAGTAAAATTGCACTGTGTTTACGCCTACAATGCCAAATTGCTTGCGCTGGTGGGACCAGTTTCAGTTTATTTTGGACAAAAATTGCCGGTATCGATCATGTGACAAAAAACTGTGTGGGAACAGTGGTTAGCCAAGCGAAACGTCTATAGCTACGTCTAGATTATTAAATTTAAAAACCCGTGACCGGAATATAGATGGTTAAATTGTAGAACTTCCAAACTTGAGACATTATAAGTATTATTCGACTACGTTTAAAATATTCTAAACAATATCTATAAACATACTTGGTTTTTGATACACCGCGTTAGTCCTTGATGAAAGCGTAACTGATAAAAAAATTAAAAAATTTTATATTAAGATTAAATTACTTTATTATAATCCTGGAGGCATTGATAAATCTAAATAGTTGCTTGAGAGTCACGAATACTAAGACGATTGTCTGAAAACCAACCTTGAATTTCGTGTAGGCATAATAAGATGTATATACAAGGTGTCCCAAATATTTTACGAGCTCAAAAATTGCCTGCACTTATCTAAAGAACAGTTAAATATCCTAATTAAAGTAGCAGAATCAAAACCATGTAACTTACAAGGGATTGTGCAGGATTCGTTTTATGCCTTCCACTATTTTATGTTTATATTAATTTAGCACTTTCGGTTTAATCTCTAATAAATATTTCGTGAAAATGAAATTATTTTGTCAAAGTGATTAGTTCGGTACTTTTTTTAATGGGCACTTTTCCAATTTTTTCTACCTTTTTACTTAAACAAATTGCGTAATTTTGAATTCAATGTGTCAACCGTATTTATTTATACCCAATATCAAATCAATGTAGTTGTTCTGATATTGTATTTTATCATCATCATAATCGAACTCATTTACCGGCAGATATCAGTATTTACTTGAATTTTCTCAATCTTTGCTTATTTTATTTCTCCATCTGTTTCTGTCTTTTGCGAGTTCTTTATAATTTACTTCTCTTTACTTCAAATATCTACAAATCAAGTTGTTCCATTTCATTTGTGGTCTACCCTTCGTGATCTTTTCCATACTATGTACCTTGGATCTTGGTTAGTTCCGTGTCATGCATTATGCACATATGCATTTTCACTGGTTTAACTTCTATTTTCTTATTTCTTTATTTGCTAACTTGTCCTTTAATCTTAGTTTTGCTATTTTTTTTAAGTTTTAATGTCACTGGCTTGTATTCTTCTTCTTTGTTGTTTCTTTAATTTCCTAGTTTCTGGTCGTATGTTAATGTTGGAACACAATGCATTTGTACTCTGGCGTTAGATTCTGTTTTAATTTTTCTTCTATAGAAATGTCCTGCTACAATTATTCCTATATGTTTAAATTGTTTAACTTCTTCAAGTTCTGTGTTTTGTATTTTATTTCCAATTTTTTCGTTTATTTATTGTTGTTTCATTTATTCATTTTATTTGTAGAAATTGTTAAAACATGTGTGACTAAGAGCAATTATTTTTATCATTACATACAACATTAAAATCAATTAGTAATTTTTCTTTTTTATTCTGTCAGCCATCTAACTTTAGTAGTAATATAAAATTGTATTCTTCCTATACTAAAGTTGTAATATTTTTTATTTAGTCCAATGTGGACAGCCCTGTATGTTGCGCTTAGCTACATCTTATAAGAATTAATTTTCCATAAAAATCCTCTAACCTTGTCTAGTAATCATTTTCGATTTATTTTCCCTTTCTATAGAATGCTAAGCATGGAGTAAACACATGATATCAACAAAGTGATAATTTTTTTTGTACCACAAATTATTATTCTTAGTTCTGTTAACCTATTTACATACATTTTGCTGGCTGTATTAACATGACGTTGACCCTATATAAATAAACTCATGCACTTCTTGATTCTTACATCACACGATCCGCGATCTCCCCACTATGTTTAATAAGTCGACTTACGATTTGTGTTTAATTTTTTTGTTGACTTTTGATTTGGGATCGTAAAATAAAAATATGTAGGCTGTTAATATCAATAAAATATCTGATTTTTATGTATTTCCTAATATAGATGGAATATTTGGACGATTCCCATTTGCTTAATACTGATACGAGGTGAGGTGTAAACATTTCCATCTTTTCGAGAGCACACTTGCTTATCTTCACGTGGCATAACACCTGCAGTCAAAACTTCCTATTTGAATTAGTTGAAATCAATTCTCACGTATTATGACCTATAGAAAATTCGTAAACACAACTGTGCTAAGATAGTCATTATCATGTGCTTTTAGGTTGTAAATCGTAGTTTTCAAAACACATAAATTTAATCTCACACAAGTTGAAAGCTTAAAAAGTTATTAGATATTAAAAATGCAGGTCGTATTTATATATTTCTTTTGATTACTTATTTCGTAAGTGGTAAGTCTCAAAATATGTTTTAAATATTAGGTAAGTTTTTGAAATCTCCTTGTAAATTGAAGATTTTAAAACTACAATCCATATATATTTTACAAAGTGGTACTAAAATGTTATAGTTGTTGTTTAAATGTAGTTCAGTATTACGGGCACAGCTGTTGTTTTATGTCAAAAATTTTGACCTATTTTTGAAATATTTAATTAACACAACATGCCTAAACTCGAACCTGTGCTTCAAATTTGCTTTTTCCAAATACTGTGTTTTTGAGTTGTTTTAATAATAATAGTCTTTATTGACCAAGTATACTATTGATCAAAAAGCGTATAATTACCAGAAGCTATACTTCATTTTAGTGTATTTATAAAATATATAAACGTAAATCCTATTTTTTGAAAACTAGAGGAGCACTTAAACAACCAATTTCCTTAAACTCAAAGGGTAATTTCAAACCTTTACCGTTATCGAAATTTACATATCACGTTAAAGTAATTAAAACAATTTCTGAAATGAAAGGTTTTCTTATTTTAACTAGAAGGTTATTATTTTGTAAATATTGACGTACATCTTGCCCTGACGGTTGGCCCACACCCTAACGCCGCCGCTGATTTTCTTGAAAAATAACTCGAAACGTTGCCTGTAGTTAGTTCAGTGAACTTCGTGTGCTAGTGACGTATTCGGCTACTAGTAAATTATATGTGTCTACTACATCTATCGATTTTCTTGTGACGTCAAATTTCAAACGAACCCGACATTTTTGGAACGCAGCGTCTCATCGATTTAAAAAATAGATGCATGTTTGTTTTGGTAAATTTTTTTAGAAGCCGGTATTTTTCCAAGTATAAAACTTTAATTAGTATATGAGGGGTGATCGATATTTTATACAAAGTAGCTGATTGCAATCTGTTGAAATATTACGAAAATCTTAAATGGTCGTATATAAAGTAATAATATTAATATTTGTTTCAGATGGTGAATAGTCAAAAAAGATAGCTAACCACATTCCCAATTGTCCGGAGGGATATTTTCTGAACAATACATCACGTTGAATAGTCTGAATTAGCAACTAACAAAAATGACAGCTGAAGACGATCTCCTAGAAAACCACAGAATGCTGGAAAAATCCAGTAACAATAATGGTCCCACAAACGACCTGCCCGAAGAACAAACCACGCTGACACAAGAATGTAACGGGACATATAAAGATGTAGAGATTACCACGGAGTGTGGTTTGGGACCTCTTGCTCCGGGCTGGCTTCAGAAGTTTGCTTCGAAGCAGTCGTTTCTTATAGTTTTTTGCTTAGCATGGGTGCTTCAAGGAATGTACCACACTTATTTTGTCAGTGCAATAACTACTATAGAAAAACTCTTTCAAATTCAGTCGAAAATTACTGGTATTATAATGAGTGCTACGGAGATAGGACAAATAGGTTCGTCGCTTCTGTTGACTTATTATGGGGGACAGGGACACAGACCAAAATGGATAGCATGGGGAATGGTCCTCTTTGCCGTTTCTTCATTCACATGTTCCTTGCCGCATTTTATTTATGGTAGACAACTTATAAACGCGAATGAGCTGACTGGTCTCATTAAGGATCCTAACGTTTGTAAATCCAAGGACGGCAACGTAACGTCGTTTTTATTAAGTTACGCGAACTACACAGTATCTGATAATTTTACTACGGGTATTCCGCTTGATGTGGAAAATTGTCAAGAAGAAATCGTCACTTCTGGTTACCAGTTAGCACCATCAGTGACTAATATAGTTCTAGCCATATTCTTTGTAAGCTTACTGGGAGTTGGTATGGGCCAAACCGCCGTTTACACTTTAGGTATTCCTTATATCGATGATAACGTTGCCAGTAAGGAGTCACCTTTATATTTTGGTAAGCCTCTTTCTTGTTCGTATATACCTGTACAGTAACAATGAACTTTACTCCATAATCTAAAAACAGTACAAACAAAATGTTATATAAATCATCAGGTACTATGCAAGTAAATACTAGTACATTAAGTAAAAGCATATTCACTTATATCCATGGACAACATTTAAATCTATATTTAATTGTTACTACATTTATCGGTGGAACACTTCTGTTACTTCAATTTTAGAAATTAGAAACCCTGCGAAAATTTATTGTTGTATTAGTTTTAAAAATTTAAATTATTTTTTTAGAAACTTAAATTCTATAATTGATTTGAATTGTATAATTTGAAATTTAATGGCTATAGAAAATCAGGTTATATTATGTACCTGTTTTATTAGTGTATACAAATAAGGTGCGGTTTATTCTATATTTATCTGGTTTAGTTTTTTTACTTTTATCAGACTTTACACAATTTATTGTGTCTAAGAACTTAGATCTAAGGAGAACTACACGTGCATATTTAATGAACTACCAATCTAGTATCCTTGTGTGTCTGAAAATTTATCGTCTTAATTTTTTGTGTCAATGCGTAATTTATTACACACGGTATTAGGCCACTGTTTGGGACAGAACAAATACAAAGAAAACTATTACAATAACATTTTTTTTATCACAATACACATTGTATCAAAAGAAATTATTTGAATTCAAGACAGGGACTTAAACAAGATATGAAATCAGAGAAATTCTTATAAAATAATTTAGTAAAGAGAGAATAGTTATTTGTTTGACTTGTATAAAAAGAATGCCTGTTCTTGGGACGATTAAAACCATCCAGCCGAGAATGGCAATCTTTTGAGCCTCAAAAGTGCATCTGTTGATTTTCTAAAGCTCTTCTTTTGATCCAGGAACATTATTTATTTGTCAAGATTTTTATTACTTTTTGAACAATTTTATTTTTTTATAAAATTGAAAATTATTTGTAGCAATATATATTAGCTGGGCTGTTACAAAATAACTGACATGTAGATGAAAAGTGAGGTCAGAATAAAATTTTCACACGCATTAATAACCAATTATATTCATATTTCTGTTATTATCACAGAAATTACAAAACTGGAAATTTTTTATTGTTGAACAATTAACCCAAATTACACAAAACTGATAATATAATTTTTGCGATATATTTATAGTTACCTAATAATTATTTAAAAACTCAAAAATATAACTTAACAATCGATTCTTATCAAAGTAACCTTAAAACTGCACAGCATTTGTAGATAAAACTCGATTGTTTTGTCATAGCTTGTTTAATATTTTAAATTTATCTTGATTTTTGTAAAACCTGTACTTTTTTCAATTTTCCTAAAAAATAGTAAATTTAAATATTGATTCTATTTCAGCCATAACTATTGGAGTGAGAATATTGGGTCCAGCACTAGGTTTCATAGTAGGGGCACTATGTACTAGTGTATATGCAGATTTATCCATAGACCCAAAAATTGACTCATCTGACCCACGATGGGTTGGAGCTTGGTGGCTAGGTAATTCCAATTTTAATTGCTTGTATTTCTTTAAACAATTAATTTTGTAGGTCTAGTTCTTATTTCTGCTCTTCTTATGTTAGCATCGTTTGCTATGTTTGCATTTCCAAAGAGGCTTGCTGGGTCTAAACAACCCCTAAAAATAGCATATCAATCTGATAAGAAACATCCCAGCATTAGGGGTAAGATTTTTAATTAGGAACTATTTTCAATCTTACTTATAACTTGTTTCTCAAAACGTATTTATCAACTTGTTTGATTTATTTTAGAATCGGTTTATGTATTTTAGATTTTCCCAAAACACTTAAAAGGCTGTTAAACAACGATATTCTAATGTACCGAACTGCTAGTAGCGTCTTACACATTTTGCCTATAGCTGGCTTGTACACATTTTTACCAAAATACCTCGAAACCCAGTTCAGATTGCCTACTCCTTCCGCAAATATGATATCAGGTCAGTAAATAGTAATTTACGAAAAAAGTGCATAAAATGGTTCACACTTTTTTTACTCTGCGAGTAGCAGAAAATAATCAGTAAATTTATAATAAGTTTAATTTATGTATATTTGTTTTTTCAAAATTTTACACCTCTCAATTTTTCGGTTCGTACCGTACAAAGCTGTTTTAATATTGAAATAAGTCGTATGAAAGTATGTCAATCTTAAAGACTAATTGTAATATAAATTAAATGGACTTTCTATATCAAAATTTACTGAATGTTGAATAAAAATAAGAATTCTTAAATACTTATATCTGTTGTTTATTAATGAATATTGTTACTTTAGGAGTTGGAGGAATCCTTGTGATGGGAGTTGGCATAATAATAAGCGGTGTGTTTATTCTAAAAATTAAACCAACTGCTCGATTCGTAGCAGGATGGATTGCAATTACTGCAGTATTGTATGCAATAGGTATACATTCTCCAGTAGATATATCTAAAAAATATTTATAACATATTTTTTTAGGAATGGGAATTCTAATGTTCATTGGATGCCCTACAAACGACCTGGCAGGACTTATGAATAAGAAGTAAGAACTGTAAATTTTTTTTCAATTTCTCCATTGAATTATTTTTTGAAACGGAAGATGCATCAGCAAAAATTTAATGAGAACTTTTCATCTCATGTACAATGATAACGAATGTAGATTAAATTTATATTAATTGGATTTCTTTTGAGAAGTTGTTAGCAACAAAAAAGAGAAAATAGAAAGTACCTATCAATCAAAAACCTCAATTTTTTTATATTATCTTTGTTTCAGATTCGACAGCATGCAACTGAACTGTAATCCATCGTACTGCGATTGCAACAAAGACAAATTTACCCCAATTTGTGGTCAAGATGGAAGAACGTACTTATCTCCTTGTCACGCAGGATGCTTGAATTTTACGGAAAAAGGGGGTAAAGTAACTATGTACTCAGAATGTATGTGTCTAAATATGACACTCGCTGCGAATTCAACTTATGACAACCAAATTTATGGCAACGCTACAATCGGGTATTGTGAACAGGACTGTGATACTTTCGTCCTATATATTATTCTGTTTTCTATTTTTGTTTTTATACATTCGACTGGAGAAGTAGGTGCTATGTTGTTGATTTTGAGGTGCGTGGATCCCAGGGACAAAGCTATGGCCTTAGGGTTGATCCAATTCGCCATAGGGCTTTTTGGAAATGTCCCTTGTCCCATTGTTTACGGAGCTGTTGTAGACTCCGCCTGTTTGGTGTGGAAAATGGCTTGTGGGGAAAAGGGGGCCTGTGGACTTTATGACTCCGATGTCTTTAGGATGTTTTATCACGGTAAGTCCATTTTGAAAAATAATTATATTTTTTAGATAATTCCACCGAAGCAAAAATACATTTGGAAAGGGGAAATCCGTTGTACTTTAGAATCGACTTGCAATATTAAATGCTCATTACGTTGCTAATCATAGTAAAAGTGAATCTTCGTTACTAGTGCCAATGATTTATAATATTTTACTTTTTTTGGGTCAACTAATTTTCCTAAATACCAATGAATTGATAACTCCCTAAAGCTGCCATGGTCGTTTATGTAGAATTTTTTACTGATCCACATAGACTTTCTATTAAAAAGCGGTGTGTTATGATTTTTAATAGTTCCACATTTAATTAGGTTAATAACGTTTCCGAGTTTCCAAATATTTTGTTTTTACTTTAGCACATTTTTAACAGATTTTTGAATATTTTAATTAACTAGAGAACTGTTAAAATTAACATCATTGAGATTTTATTAGATGTATTTTTCCTTGCTATAAATTCCATTCGGTTTGTTAAAAAAAATATCTCAACCACCATACTGGTTACAAAGTAGTTTAGACAGTTTAATATGCGCGATTATTTGACGCTTTTCCAGACCGTAGTTGGAGTTTTTAATCCAATGAGAAACCCTTCTGCAAAAGCTTGTCACACACTTTGAATAATAGCTAATATTTTGTCACTTTTACTCATTATATGTAGTTTCATATATGCGTGTTTGGTAAAATTGAATTTTTATTGCGGAATTAAAAGAATGCTCCTTTCTTCTAACCGTACTTTTGATTCTCTAAGAAAATAAAAATTCTCTTCCATATCTCCTTTATTTTCATGGAGTGGGATAAGACATCTGCTACTTTTGTCTTTTAAAATTTGTGTACTAATATTTTGTTAAGGCATATCATAATTGATGTACTATTAACGGAAGCAGAAAGATTTTTATTCCTTTAGTCGTTTAATTTTTTTTTTTTGCATTAAAGGACAATTTATTTATTCTGCTTTAACCATTTCACAGAAGCGAGAGAAGAACTGTTATCAATTTTTCTACACAAACAGAATAATTTGACAAATATTACTCAACTCTTCTCAATAAACTGAATTTACTATCGACATCCTTTAATACTGTTTGTCGCTGTAAATAATTATTTTTTGGTTAATAATTATTCAGGTACTTCATCAAGTTATCAATCCGTCTATTTTCAACAAAAATAATAATGTTGATGTGTTTTTAATACAAAGTCTCGAAATTTGATAAATAGTGCAATTCAAATAGTTGTAAAAAACGTTTTTATTCTTACAAAGTATTGTACTTCATTTAACAACCACTATTTCATAAATTCTATACCAGATTTATCAGGAACTGTAACAACAATACCATCACACGTTTTTAGTTGCACTGTACACCTAACGATATAAAGAAAGTATCTATTGAATGAAATTTTGGTGTTAATATTTTTACTCTCAATAAAATGAAATAAATCGACTTTCTCGGTTTCTCCTAATTCTAAATTTTTATTAAAGTATACAGTGAAATAATAATTTATTGATTTAATTAAATTAAACACTTCAGATTTATTAGTAAATTTGAACTACTCCTTGTATGTCACGTGGATTCATTTCTTTGATGTACTTGCTTGGCGAACTTATCAAATTTTATTTGTACTATGACCTTATTATGGATTTATCTGCAGATCAACATTTTGCAATATGTAAATTTGGAAAAAATGTAAATTACCTGAAACCTTACATGTTTTGTATCTGAAGATATATTTGTCATTTCCGGTAGGAATTCATAAAATTGAGCCCGTTTATACCTTATTTTTATTTATTTACAATAAAATTCTCAAAAATTAGGAATAAAATGTTGAATAAGCAATTTTATTCGTGATACAAAACATGTGGGTTTGAAATACTATTTCTGATAGTCCACAGCGACAAAACGGTTGTGGTTATTATGTAACATAAGAAATACTGTATTTATTATAGGTACGACAGGAGCTATATTGTTATTGGCGTTTGTGGTTGACGTAATAGTATGGTACAAAGCAAGTAAAATTACTTTTGTGGACGAAGTACCGTATGAAGAGGAACTGCATACGATAACTGGAAAAATAAAAGCTGAACCAGAATAACAAAGACCGTCGGTGGAAACACCACCTAACACACTGGAATAGAATTTTGTGGTAACCTTTTTCTTTACATAAACGAGCAGGTCCTTGCCAAAGGAGTAATGTAAAACTTTTTTACTCCTGCTGACGAATTATAAAAAAATAGTTGTAAAATTACTTTGACTAGACGTTTTTTGTATTAATTATAATTTAACTTACTACAAATGATATGTGAAAAAATGAACAAAAATAAACAGTCAATTTTTAAGACCATTTTTGAATCTCATGTATACCGAGAAAATGATTTTGTCAATTTTTATAAACCCTTTTTAACAATATTGGGTATATTTAGGTGTACCAACTTAAATTAGAGATTTTTTTCATTTCTTAGATTATCTTAGTCATTAAAATAATTAATACATTTTTGTTATATATCTACCTCTATTATATTAAATTTTACGCCCGTAGTAAACTAATTTTAATTAATTGTAAGAAATTTAATCTCGAGTATAAAAAAGATGCTTTTGACGAGGATTCAGTGTAGTACTAGTTTTTCTTAAATTTATTTGTAAGAAAAATATTCCTTATATAATTTTCTAAAAACTGTCTCATACATTTTCTATTAGATGTGTTTATGTGATATAAAATAACATAGTAGTACTAAAGTTCATTAAAATTATCCGTTATTTATAGCCATCAGTTTTTTAAACATAATTCTTTAAACTTATTGAGCTGTAGGACCTACATACGTTTTAAATCTAGTAACAAATCACATTGTTTCAGTAATGGTAAATTCTAAAATTATAATTAATTATGTTTATTTGGAAACATCTCATGCCAACGATTTACGGAGAATTTTTAGAATATAATTTGGCAAGATGAAAAAGAAATATTTCTGGTGTTAAATACTTGCAGACAAAATATCATTGAAATATTTTATCATAAACGAACGACTGTATTTCATCCATTTAATTAAACTACTGAGATTTTTTTAATAAAAATGTACAAAAAGTATAATAGAACAATAAAAACGATACGTTTTGATCTTTAATTAAAAATGATAAGTATTCATTGTTTTATGATCCATTCAAAAAATTTAGAATGTACTTCTAGCTTGTAATAACTGCTTTCTATTGAATAAAAATATTCATTCAAAACAACGAAGTAGGTAGATGAATTTTTCATAAATAATAATTTGGCAATGTCTCAAGTTGTTTCGGCATAACACCAACAAACAACTGTCTGAAGATAAACTAATATAAATTGCAAACGACATTCAGCCTGGCCATAAAAACATATTTTCATTCTATTTATTATCATATTTTTTCTTCAATGAAACTATTTTAAAATAATGGAAAACACTCGATTAATTTCTATTTTTTACTATTCGTCTTAAACAGACTAAAATTCTTTTTAACAGACTGGAATATATTGAATTCTATTTGCAATTCAAATCGACTAGCAGATGTAAATGTTCTTATTTCGGTTTAAATTTTATAATTGAGTCATTTTCACATGTAACCTTCAAATATTTTTCTATCAAATAAGAAGCACTAAATATTTATTAAGTGACAATGGTAAACTAGTTAATTTCAGAATAGAACTTTCCAAGAATTAATCTAAATAGTTTTAATGATCTTAGTACTAAAATATTTCGGTAAATATATCAATAAAAAACCGCACTGGGCTGTAAATATCCATAGTTGAAGTTTCTATAAAAATAAACCTGCGCAAAAAGGGTCATAATAAAGAGTATATATTGAAAGTCAAGTTTGAAAAAGAAAATTCATTTACTAAAAATTTATAAAAATACAACACAGTTTGAAATATTCTACAAACTATATATGTATTATGTAATAATCAAATGTATAGAATCCATAGAAAACGATTTATTTTTTACAGACACATCGTTTTTTTTTATTTGGGATAATAATGCGTAAATATATAATGGTTTCTTAAATTTTAAATTTAATTATTCACTCTGTATACCTGGACGGTTTAGTAATTAATTTTTGATAACCTTGATGATATAACCGCTATTTTATTTATATCCGCAGTATCTGATAGAGTTATTACAATGGTTACTAAATGAATATATAATAAATAATTATGAGTCTCAATTTTTGAAGTATTTCCGTTGAAAAGCTAGATCGATTGTTTTACATAAAATATATCAAATAAATCTCAATTAGACATATATGTCAATTAGAATAATTGATATATATATATATATATAATTATGGAAAAATAGCAATTACGACCCTCATTCAGAAAAATATTTATAGGGAAAAAACTTAATTTTAACTTTATTATTAGTTATTTAATAACGTTTGCTATGGTACTGTAGATAATCCAAAATGTGTGTGTTGTTATCAAATAATAAATTGCGAAAAACTACTAAATAGGTCAAAAATTCGACGGCAGATAAGTTTTGAAAGGTTTATCTATAGAAAACATAAAAAAGTTCAATGATCTCTTAAGCAAATCATTTTATAGTTCCTTTTTTTTTATATAAATATACTACCTCTTATCAGCAAATATTACTTAATAGTTAACAAATCTCAGTTGAGTAAATGAACTTTACATTGTGAATTAAAAATGTCAAGCTTGATAATAAATCGTTTAGCATGATTACATTTTCAAATATTCATTAATGGTTAATAGTGCTTATTTAAATTTTAATATCTATTAATATCTACATTAAATCAGACATTTGCTTAATATAATTCTATCTCTTTGGAATGTAAAAAAATATTACAATAAATATAATTGATATGCCTATGAAATCTATTTATTATCGTTTTCAATCAATTAAAAGATAATTTTTTCATATTAACTATCATCTAATGTTAAATATTTAAGATTAAAAAAATCATTTGTCTTGCTTATTCTATAATTATTGGGTTTAATTAAATATTTTTTTGTTAAAATTTATATCTCAATTTTATATCTGAAGTTTTGCATATGTTATACGTTCTTTTCTTTTTCGTGGAAATATTTGAAAAAGATTAAATGCTTTAAAACTGTGCTAGACGCGTCCTTACAACATCACTTCAAATAGTTGAGTACAAAAAAAATATGCACAGGGAGCTCGTCCAGTACTGTTCTAACTGTAATGTATTGTACATATTTTTTTGATAATTTTAGCTTAATTGGAGGTTCCTTTGGTTACGACTTTGAATTAAATTGATATTAAGCCAATCATTAAAGATAATTGACCTTGACAATGAAACCGAAATAATGTATTGATTGTTACCGCGATGATTTAACAAGTGGTGGTCCTAATCGAAATAAATTAATTTTTGGGTTATGTTTAAGCATTTCCGTTAATTTCGCTGTTAACAATTTTATTCAGAAAAATATAGTTACTAATTTTATTTACGTATATAATATTACTTTAAAATAGTATCTCTTGACAAATATTTCTTATACATTTTTATTAATTACTTTATAACTGTAAATATGGCATATACAAATTTAAATGAAATTTCTTAACACCAGTGTACTTTAATGATAAATAAATGTACGTACTATATTTGTAAAGGAAAAATTTATATTTAAATAAATTTATAGCATTTATATTCTATCAACATAGTATTGCAAAGTTCATCCGGAATAAGTCTGTAATTTTTTACTATTTTTTTACATAAACAATTATTCTATGGATCGCTTTGGTTACCATTAAACTTGATATAGCATATATTCTATTAATTACTTTTATACCATGAACTTATTAGTACAGCTTTTAATTATAGATATATTTTTCATTTTTTACTAATTAAAAAAAACTATTTTGGTAGAGAGTATACAAAGTGGGACATTTTCTATGTTATAATAAAGAGCATGTATATTTGTTCATATTAAGACTATAAAATAGCTATCATAGAAATTTTAAAATGTATTTAATAATATATTATGTTACTAGGAGTAGAAGGCTAACATTATTTGTTGAGACAAGAATATCTATTCTTACCTCAACAATCGGATCTCTCTTTCCTTTTTTTATATCACCATATAGAATACAGAACAATAACAATATCAAAGATTTCATAGAAGATAAAACATTACTTGTCATTTCTTGACAATTAAATCAACAGCGTACTTCTAATAGAATAAAATAAAACACAACTACTAGATTTTAACATAAATAATTTTGACATTGATATAAACTTTACATTACAATAAATATTCAAATATAATATATTTTCTGTAAAATACAATTTAAAGAACTTTGAAAATTTTGTAATTTTATTTTTAGTTAAAAAATGTTCCTATTTAATTATTAATATAAATAAAATTGTTAGTAAATATGAAAGGATACATTATATTTATCTGAATTTCCACAGTATTCTAACACTTTTTAAAGTTATATTCAATCGACCTATTAGGTTTCGATGTTTTGACACATCATTCTCTAGATTTGATAGAAGTTGGACAGATTTTTTATATATTTCATGTCATAAACATTTTAACCAATCATTATTAAGCAATATACATAATATTGCTTTTTTCCTAAAAATATTTTTGGTTAGTATTATATAGGTATTTAGTCAAAAAGGTAATCTAAAATAACTGACCTTCCCAGGTTTAATTGTTCATTCAACACTGTATATTGAGAATATTTTAGGTATATACAGTATTGAATGAACAATTAAACCTGGGAAGCTCAATTTTCTTAGATTACCTTTTAGACTAAATACCTACATAATACTAACCAAAAATATTTTTAGGAAAAGAATATTGTATATATTGCTTAAAATGTTTATGATATGAAAAATTTACGCTTATAAAAAATCTATTAAACTTCTATCAAATCTAGAAAATGCTATGTCAAAATAGTGAAACCTAGGTCGATTGAATATAACTTAAAAAACTTTGTAATACTGTGGAAATTAAAAATAAGTATAAAATATATTTTCATATTTATTTTGGATAGTTTCAACAAAGTAAGAGTTGAAACAATTAATTTAAAATTGTTAGTATTTATTATGTTATTTTTATTTGGCTAGACAGGAAATATTTCTATAACAGTTCAAGTATTTTTTTTATTTTAACGCCTGAAGAAAAAATAGTTATGTCATTCGGATTAGAAGGTTGATTAGTAATACACCTAGTAACATAATATACTATTCTTTTTAATATGACTAGTCACAGTTTAATGTCTTCTGGAGAATTTTGTATATGGACTTTGCAATATATATTTATTTTTACAACTTATACAGTGATTAACCCTTAATTTAATATATACATTATTAATTATACACATTTTATAAATAAAACCGGAATGTAATTTTGCAGTCTTGTATACTCGAGTCATTATCTATCTCAAATGAACTATTGTCGGTTTACAGTGTTTGTATATTTTTGTAAAGGGTTGAGTACATTGTATATTTTTAGTGGCCTGACAATTAGGCTACAGTACTAATTATAATCTGTGATATTTAAATATATTTTACACCTCTTCAAACAGATTTTGTAGTATCTCACACTGTTAATAAAAGAATGTTTAAATTTAATGTTTTGTTTAGATTGATAAAATAATGCTAAATGGTTGGTGAAAATAAATGTTATTCTTAACTAGGTAATAAGATGTTAAATAGGTGGTGTATTGATTTTTATTTTATATTATTTGACATTATATTTTAGAAATTATATTTACATAATTATTTGATTACTTAGTGCAATGGCCAATGTTTTAAGTGTAATAAAATTAGGATAATTAGCAACATTGGCAAATAAGCTATAGCCCCACCTATTGACATGCACAGAGTGTAATATTAATGTTAATGAATTAGTTTAATACATCTAGTTACCATTTTGTTACATACAAATAAAATGTACGCATTAACATTTACACGTGCCATGTACTATAACAGTATAGGTTTAAAATATTAGAATATATCAAATACCTCAATTTTTATACTACGCTCAAAGATTGTTACTTTTCTACAAAACATTTTCTGTTGAAATTAAATTCTTGTATTTTTTAATTTAAATTTCAGTAAAATATTGTACCACCTGTTTTATTTTTATTTGAAACCCAAATTCATACATTATTATTGAGATATTTCTGATACAACTCTGTATGGAAACGATAAAATATTTTGCATTATTGTAAAAATTCGACTGTCGCAATAGTGTCCTCACATTTAACTGGAGAAAGTTTTTGCAGAAATGGATTGGAATTCCTCGCAATTTATTGAATCGCAATTCGGAAAAAAAAAGAAAGTAGATTATTGTTATTCGTTATTTTCTTTAATTAATTTTTACTTATTCTGTCGAATACCATGCTGAAATACATATATGGGGTGGCCCATTGATAACGAGCTGAAGGACAACTGGCAGGAAAAGATTTATCGAAAACAACCTGAAACACGTCAAGTTTGTTTCTGAGGGGGACAACTTTTGATGCAAAATGTATACCCCTTACTTTGCCCTCCTAAGCGGCGTATCATGCCTCCCCTTTTTTTCAAATTGGAACGAGGGTCAAGCGATACATCATTTGAAAGGTCTTGTTTTTCTTGATACAACACAAATAAAATTGGTGAGTTAGAACGATTTATTTTCGAAATATTCGGCTTTAAAGATACAGAACCTCTTAATTTTTACAAAACAAAAATATTTTTAATAAGAAAAATTTAAAAGAAGATGTTATTCATTGAGAAAAGAACAAATTAAACTTTAATCCAATAGATGTTCAAATTGAGCACCACGAACATTCATACAAATGTATGCATTTTATTCAAATTTTTGCCTAACATTTTCCAGCATTTCAGGAGTTATTCTCCTGCATTCATCAATAATGTGCTGGCGTAACTCATCCAATGAATCGCACTCGGTAGCATAAACTTTTGATTTTAAATGCCCTCATAAGAAAACATCTAAAGGGGAGAGGTCTGGAGACCTGGCTGGCCATTCTACAGCACCTCTTCGATCTATCCATTGACCGGGAAAGTTTCTATCTATCCATTGACCGGGAAAGTTTCTATCTAAGAACTTCCTAACCAACAATGGCATAATGCGGTGGAGCACCATCTTGGTGGAAACATAAATGTTCCGAGTATATGTAATCGTTCTCAACAATGTCAATTAAGGAAGGTTATACAAAGTCTTCCAATATTTCAAGATACCATTCGCCTGTCATTCTGCCATCTATAAAAATGGGTTTAATGATGCGATCATCAAAACATTGAGTGTGGGCTTCATGAAAAACATGAGTGTTTTCATCTGACCAGTAATGACAATTATGACGGTTCACAATATCATTTAGAAAGAAAGAACTTTCGTCAGTAAAATAAATTTAAAAAAGAAATTGCCTGCTGTCAATTATTTTTTGAGAAATATTTTCGCAAAATTCCAGCGCCGGTCATAATCGTCGTCATTCTTCCTGAACTAACTTTATTTTATAAGTATGGATCGTGACGTTTTTCAAAATTCGTTGAATAGTTGTTTTAAAAACAGTAGTTATTGCAACTAATTTTCTTGTACTTAAAGTTGGATCTGCACTAACTTGCCCTATTACTTCCAGGATTGTGACTTCATTAACCATAGGAAATTCACGTTCAGGGTTTTCGCTTTTTATTAGCCACCGATCTAGTTTCTCGGAAATTATGTACCAACTGTAGACCATACTGATGACGAACACGCCTATCAGGATGCAAGTCATTAGCGTTTTTATGATGATGAAAAAGGTTCACAATTTCAACTCTTTCGGCAATTGTATACACCATAATGAATGTATAAATCAATTCAAAATAAACAACCAAATCGACGTTCTTGGTTCGTTCATCATAACAATTCAATGTCAATAAATTTATCGTAGGTTTCTTGATTTGAATACGCAAAGATAAAAAAGTCACTATCAAGAATGCGTTATCACAACACATGTTGTAAGACGATTTTTGGAGCACCTTATTCTAAATGAATTTTTATTACCTACCTGGTTCAGTCTGTTCTTTTCTTAATGAATACCATGTTTTTTTTTATTATTTAATTGTGTTGTATCAAAAAATACAAGATCTTTTAAATAATGTATCGCTTGACCCCCTTCCTATTTGAAAATATTTGGGGAATGACACTTCCGCTTAGGAGGGCAAAGTTTGGGGTATAAATTGTGCGTGAAAAGTTGTCACCCTCAGAAACAAACTTGACGTGTTTCAGGTTTTTTTCGATAAAATCTTTTCCTGGTTGTGCTGCCCTTCAGCTCGTTTTCAATGGGTTACCATGAATAGTAAAAACTACATTAGTGGACAAAATTATCAAATATTTAAAAATTGTTCTAATTTTGTAAAAATAAATGCTGATGAATCAAGTATCAAGGCAGAAAAATAGTTTTATTTTGTAAAAGAATTCGTTATGAAAGAGAGAACGCATTATTAATATCTTGAAGTAGGAATACATCGAGGTGGGAACATCGTTCCAGTAAATTCGATAGTAACGTACCGGCAGTCATGATCGTACTTCTAGTTCGGTCGAAAGGGGAAACATCGCTGCCCGCTGCTTGAAATTTAGCCTATAGTCATTTAGGTACTTTCTGAACCTGTATAAAATAAAACAAAAGAATAATTACAATAATTAAACACATTAATTTGAAATTAATGGATTGGGCCACTATTGAAATATTCGAAACTGTGGTCTTCAAGTTGGATAATTATATCAGAAAATGTTTAATAGCTACCAAATTCAGAATATGCTTGACTGCTTCAAAGTAATCGGTTAGATTATACAAGCACATATCACAAATAAGATTTTTAATTTGTAAATTGTAATCCTGGTAGTTTATTGAAGTAATTTACCCATTATTTTTGACTCATTAAATCTACAGTGAGTTTGGATTAATGCATCTTTTCCTCTTGTTTGGTATGAGTGGATTTGAGAGTATGTATTAAATAGATGTCTGTTGCTTTTTATATGGTTTAGAAAGCATCTAAAACGACATAGGCGAAATTTTAAGGAGCGGACAGGATATGTCCCCTCTCGATCGAACTAGAGGTACGACTACAACTGCCGGTACGTTACTATCGAATTGATTGGAACGATGTTTCTACCTCGATATATACCTACTTAAAGATATGTATTAATAATACGTTCTCTCTCTCCCATAACGCGTTCTTTATCATCCGCATGGATTCATGTATGACCTCAAATATTCAGGCCAAATGTGTATATTTTTTCATATATTATAGCTGAAAAAATTTTGTGATGATTTTAAGCCCTAAAGTTTGGTTTTATGGTAAACTGAATAGCTGCTTTTTGTAGAACAAAGACTCTGTAAATGATTGGAGGTTGAAACTTTAAATACTATTAAAATAAGGGTACTTCTTTTTTGAGTTCTAATTATTATTTGCACTCTTCTAGGTATACTAAAAAGAGTTTGAATTCATTCTTGAGGAATCGCATTCCTTTCCTCTGTGCCGCAATTTGAAGCTCTCATTTTGTATTGTAAATTTTTTGATACAGTAGATGGACATCTTCCGAGACAACATGGATAATGTTTTGTTTTAATCCTTTGTTATAAGTAAAGTTATACTCTACTGCTTCGGCCTCATTGCAGCGTCTAATTAGTGGCATATATTTGTATCAAATAAAATAAAATGCAACAGTGACTCAATATCACTTAGTTTTATTGGAAATAACTTAATTTACTACAGGTAATTGAAAAATGAAAAAAGGTGCGAGAAATAACCATCACTAATAATATTAAATAATCATCAAAGAATTTATCACACGTGATTATATTCGCCTATAGATGAATAATATAAACATTATACAAGTTTACCGAAAAAAATAAAAATTATATATACAAATAAAAAAAAAATATTTTCAGAAACAAAAAAAACTTAACACAAATTGCTTTAATTTCGTAAAAGTTATATAAATTTTATGAAGACTAGTATTTTATGTCTAAATTCATATTTTATTATTATTGTTAGTAGGATCCAAGGATTTTTTATTGTTTCTAATCCTCAATACCACATTTGAGAAAATGGATAATCTTTATCCACTTAAAAATTATTTTCAATAATTTGGGACAAAAATTTATAAATAATTACACAGATATGCTTCATTCATATTTTACTTTTGAATATTTAGCATGTTTTTTTTGGAATCTACTTTTGACTCATGGATATCTAGAGGTAATCTTTATATTTTACAGTTAGGCTAATTCACAGAAATTAAATTCATCCAATTTCAAACTAAACGGTGGCAACGTTAAACATGTTATTTTTTTCTAACTGTACTTTTTTATTTATTACGCTATTCTAGATATTTAATTACAAATGATTAATACTTTTTACGTGCAAATATTTAAGTTAATATTAGTTCAATGATACCCAATTCATACATCATAAAAGATAAACGCATTTAATAAAAACGTGTAATTTTATAGTATCGAACAATTTGCAGTAAAATATATAAGTGAAAATCCAATGAAAACTGAACACACACTAAAAAGTGACAATGTTTTTTATTCTAAAGTAATTGTCAAAAATGTTTATATATAAAATATTTATCCCACTGGGAGACGACACGATCAATTTTAGTCTTGTAGAAAGACTTAGGTCGCTGACGGATCCACCTCACCCACTCTTGCATTTCTTTCTCTAAATGAAACCGAATATCTTTCTTCAAACATGTAAAAACCGCAAGGAGAAAGATCTGGGCTGTACAGAAGATACTGAAGTATTTCCCAATCGAATTTCTGAAGTGTATGCCTCACCAGATTGGTAGTATGGGGGCGAACATTGTCATGCAGAAGGATGATTCTGTCAGACAGCATTCTAGGTCCTCATGACCTTATATGTAGTGTTTGCCATACACAGCAGACAAGCAACGTTGAATTTCGCGTGTTCAAGCACCCTCAGGCACCATAAAACGAACCACACCTCTCTGCTCTTCTTTATTTGCCTCCAATTCTAATGCTGGACGAACACACTTTTCACAACGTTTATCTACAGCGAAATAAACAAAAACAATTTTTGTGAGGAATGTGTTCTATGGAGGGTGTTCGCTTTTCATTTGGCTACCCTTATTTAATCTCGTTTCGGTAAAAGTAACGTCTCACTCTAACATCTACGTAAATATAAATTAATTTTATTTTACAACAAAATATGGCGTCCTATCAAGAAATCGAAACAGCACTATTTTAGCAATGGGTCATTGAATATTATAACGTTGAATAAATGGTAGTTTCGTTTGACTTGACATTCATTCAAATACGCAGAGAAAATAAAATTTTTGGGAATGTTACAAGCATATATACAGGTTATCTGTAAAGGTCTTTAGAAAAACATATCACGTATTTCTTAGATCAAAATAAACCGATTTAAGTAAACTTACCTCAGTACAAAAGTTATGTGATAAAAAAAGGTGTCAAAATAATTTTGTCAATAATTGCCCATTTAAAATTTCTACGCCAATGGAAGAAAAGGGATTCTAGTATGAAATTTGAATTGCGTAACTAATTTACTACAAAAAAGGTACCCTTAATAAGACCCGATTACTCTGATGTATTTGGCAAAATTTATAATTTAATAATTTGGAGTGTAAGTTTCACAAAAAAATTTATTTACTAAAACTAAATAACAAATATTTTATAAAACTTGTTCGTCATTTTCATGCATACAAAGATTTATACGACGAAGAAAAATGAAATGTTCTGTTACATAATTTCTTCATCTCTTCTAAGATTATTTGCTGCATCTTGGATACGTTGCTCTAATTGTTCTTTATTTTATCTACAGGCGTACATTAAACCATGTACTTGATATGTCTCCACAAAAAATAATCCATCGGATTTAAGTCTGGAGAACGTGGAGGCCAATTTGCAAGTGCATCATTACCTCTAGTTATCGATTTCAAGTGGTTTCAAACATTTAGTGAAAATGGTGGAGGAACTTCATGGTGCATAAACCACATATCTATCCGAAAGTGAAGAGGTTAATCGTAGAAAAATCTGGCAACTTATTTTGTAAATGTTGCAAATAAATGTCTTCCATTAAGCTTTATGGAAGAATGACAACCAACAATAATATTACCAATTATTTCAGACCACACATTTATTTTCAATTCGTGTTGAATTAAGTACTTGATGAACGACATCTTTACATATTCTTAGTTCTCTACCTATTCGTCAGGTGTTTATTCTGGATCTTTTTCATCTTCAGGAACCCTTATAAATCGTTGTCTTCCATAATAATCGTTTTTAGGAGAAAACCGACCGGTCTCCTAAAGACGTCTCTCAACAGCAGCATACATTGAGTGGCTTGGTATACAAAGATTTGGAAACCCATCAAAGTGCATCCCAACATCCTCTTTACCATTTCAGTCACAATATTTAATACCAATAACATATCGGTATATTCAGCATTGGTGTACTGTACGGCCTTGATAAATCATAAAAAGGTAAGTTTTTTAATTATGAAAATAGATAAGATACTATTGAACCTTAATAAGAATTTAGGTGTTAAAATTTTCATTGAGTCTCAATGGCATCATTCTTATTTTTTGTCTATTAAACTTAAGCACGCTATTTTTTTAGTTTCTTCATTTATTAGCTTGGATTTTATTTCTTTGTCAGATATCACCCAAACTTCAAAACCATAGTTAATGTTGGTACAAATAGTGAGTTGTGCAAAAGTATCTTAATTTTTGTTGACATTTCCTTTCTGTTGAATGTGATTTTATTTAAAGCAAAGTATAATCTTAAGTTTGCATTAACTGATAATCTATATCCACCCGACATCATCAGAAAAATATTAAATTATTATGAAAAATGGAAAAATCGTAATAATAGTATCTTACCTGCTAAATGGAGAACCTCAATAACGTCTATCCACAAAATCCTAAACTACACTGGCCAGCAAAATTAACGCACCACCACTATATTTTGAGAAATATTTTTTATTTCATAATATTGATCAAATATTTTTATGTCTTAATTAAGTATATTCTTATTCTAACTAAATAAGGGTATTAAGAAAAGAGAAAATTCCAAAAGAAGGTAAGAAAAAAATAAAGAAAAAAAAATCAAGAAAATTCAAAAATAAAAAAATAATTAATAACCGGTATTTCCTCCTCTATTTTGAATAATAGCACGGCAGCGATTATTCATGCTTAAAATTACGGGCCTTATCTCGTTTTCAGACAAATTATTCCATATTTGGACAATATCTCTCGTAAGCCCATTCAAAGTGTTAGGAGGGTTAGGAAGTTCTTGAAAACGGCGGTAAATCATGTCCCAAACATTCTCAATTGGGTTAAGATCAGTAATGTTTGCTGGCCAATCCATAGTTTCAATTCCAACCTCATTAAAATAATTTTGCACAATCTGAGCAACATGCGGTCTAGTATTATCTTGCCGAAACAAAAAAATCTAACCAATGTAAGGGGCAAATGGTATCACATGTTCTTGTAGAATCTCCCTTATGTACCTATCTGCTGTTAAACTGCCATTATTAATAGCCACAAAGTCAGTACGAGCACTTAAAGAGATTTCTCCCCAAAACATAACTGACCCTCCACCAAATAATCTGGTGTTTTGGAAGTTACATTGGGCATATCTTTCATTAGGTCTTCGGTAAACTCTTATACGTCTATCTGAGTTGTAAAGACAAAATCTGCTTTCATCTGACCAAAGAACTCTTTCCCAATCTTCATCAGCCCAATCGATGTGTTCTCTAGCAAAATTTAACCTTGCTCTACGATGCTCTGGGGTCAAAACTGGTCCTCGCGCTGCAATTCTTGGTCTCAGATCAGAATCAGCTAGGCGTAGACGAATAGTATCAGTTGAAATTCTAAGTCCATCTGCTTCCTGTAGCTGTGTCTGCAGCAATCTTCCTGTCAGAAACCGTTGTCTTAAAGCAGAGACTCTTAAAAAACGGTCTTGAACTTACGTAGTTATGCGATGTCTGCCTTGACCAGGTCTTCTTAAATGCTGACCTGTCTCTCTATAACGTTCGATCATACGGGAAATGGATGTATGCGATACACCAAATCTCTGTCCAATTCTTCGAAAGCTCCATCCCTCTTCCAGTAAAATGACTGCCTGAGCACACTCTTCGTCGGTCAAATTTCTAGATTGGCGTTCCATATTTAACACTATACTTCACTGTACCTCAGAAATGCAAATTTTCAGTGCAAATGATAAATTTTAGAAATAAAAACCTTAATAAAAAGAGGTAGGTTAATTCAAATTTTATCTGAATTCGATAAAAAAACCAACTGTATAAATTTATAGAATGTGTGTACTATTGTAGTTTTACATGAATTTCCAAAAATAATTCGAAATAACTTAGTGGTGCGTTAATTTTGCTGGCCAGTGTATATACTGAGTGTTACAGATTGCAATATGTATGTGTAAGCCTAACACTAACTGAAATTCTAACCCGATATTTCTAACTGAGGTAGCTTGGCTTAGAGACAGAAGATTAATACAGGTTCTGTAACAAAGGGAAATCTTCTTACAGATCTTTCAGAATGTACCAAAATCCAAGGGCATTGTACCTAAGAGCATACAAAATCGAAGAGGTACGCTTACCTACCTTGGACCTACCTAGTCTCCTAATATTCCTCAGAGAAATAGGACAAAATATCCTCACTAGACCTAGAAAGAAAAAAAGTGCTAATAAATATTTATTTTATTTGTAGATATAAGACAATAGTGACTAGTTTCGGCCCTAGATTAACATCATCAGTCTAGGAATTTATATATAAATCACTGATCCAATGGTTGTTTTTTTATAAATGTAACCTTACATCAAAGTAAACTAAACTTATCAATTATATCAAAATTATAATGTTATCACAAAATAGAATCTAACTAACCATAAGCTCACAAACATGGAGAGACTGTTTGTGGGAGAAGCATATCAACAATACAGCTATTTCAATAGTAACTGACCAAGTCAGATAACATCGTTAGAAAGAATATCCAATAACAGTTTAACACCTAAGAAATACATGACAAACCTCGAAAAAAACATGTTCCTTGAAACAAGCATCCTGAGAGGCCATTGTCAATTAAACACCTACACAGAACATGGACAACCAGATAAAATGTAGTTTCTCTAACTCTTTTATCTCTTCCATGGAAATTTGACAAGCTAGTCAAGCGATTTAGTAAAACGCATTCTGAAAAAGAACTAGTCCTCTGACTATTATCGCGGCAGGCATATAGCATCCAATGTGAAAAGGAAAGGTAGATTGCCGGCATTTTTAATAACTAAACACTCTAAACTTAAAAACTCTTGATTTAGAAATATTACATCATATTTTGTGCAAAATAATGGTATATAAATGATTTAAATTCAAAGAATTATTTATGGTCATTTGGTTGTTTATAACGGATAAAGAGTTTTTATTATAAAATAAGAAGTATCTACAAGGAAAAAGAAAAATAAGCAACTATTTTCTGCATTTATTTAAACAGGTTTTCCCAAAATTACATTTAGGAAAGTTAACTATTTTCTATTCACATAAAACAATAATATACACCAACAAGTAGTTGCTATAAAAAATAAAATTTACAACTAAATTGAGAACACATAGGTACATCAGGAATTAAAAAAAACATTGTAATACTGAAACGTCTTAAGTAACTTAAGTTTAAGCAAAGATCTGAATTCGAAGATGGTGGTGCATCTATTATACTAACAAAGCATCACAACAAAGTTTTTAACAGTGCACTATATTAAGAAGTCATGCGCAGTGAAAGTTTTATAAAAATTACACAATTATTAACTATTTAGAATGTGATTCGTTTCTGCTGCAGCATAAGAAGTTACTATATCAATAGAAATACATAACAATTTGTCCACATTAATAGATCGTGTGAATGACAGCTGTTTTTATGTTTTATATCTATTAATTATAGTTTTCTAACATAAACTTCAAATGTTTGAACGGTTGAAACACCTATGAGTAATTTTTTCCTTTAGTTTGACACCATTTACAGGTATTAATATGAAAATTAGTCCAAGCATTTAATCGATTTTCACGTCATTTCATATTTTAACATGTCATGAACCCGTCTTAGATATATTTACCTCAAGTATGTCAAATGAGCATTTTTCGTTAAAAAAATATTAAGAACATTTATGAGTAAATATATATTGTTACCGCCGTTAATATAAACGAATTCTTGGTAAAAAATTACTTGCTACATTTAGTTTATATGTGTGTATTTTTATAAAATTTTAACATGTTTTTTTGTAGGAGCATGGAATAATAAGTAAATAAAAAATAGAATTAACTTATTTTTTTTAAGTAGACACTTCTGTGTAACCAGTTATTATTGTACTTTTAGTGTCTGTATTTGTGAATGCATTTTAATGTTCTTAATAAAGTTCAATTGGGATGAGAATGTTTCATTTATTTATTATTCATTACTCCAATGAAAAAATAAGTAAAAATAAGGTATAGAAGATATAACAAAATTTTATTTAATTTTTTATAAAATAACAGAAATTATTTAAAAATATAAATTTCATATGTAGCTTATCAATACCTCTTACAATGTTTTCAAAAAATGCCTTAAAAGGTTAGTCTGAACGGTCTTGCTTAGATGTCTACCAGAAAAAAAGTTTTAAAATATTTTAACCTAATATCTCTATTTTTTTATTTTTTGTGTACATCTGAAGACCTATATATGAGTTTAAAGTGTACCTAATATAACTATAATTGAAAATAAAAAGGTTAAATTTACGTTTGAATATATAGGAAGAAATAAATCTAAAACAAATATATTACAATTTAAATAAAACAGCAATACTTCCCTTATTTACGCAAATAGACAATGGGGATTCATGTTTTCGGTAATTTGTTATTTCCAAGAATATTAAGTTCTCTTATTTTCTTCAAAACATTTCTTATTCGGATTTTCATCCACATAAAAGATAATACAATGACTTATTTTGGTTTATAGACAAGGAAAGCATTATGTGTCAAAATTAGGGTAAAAATATGAAGTGTGCGGTTCAGTAAAACATTTTCAAATGTTATGTATTAAGTACAGTCCCGGAGTGTTCTTTGCAAAGGATCTGTAAAAGATTTTATAGTCTTCTGCGGTTTAGTGTCGTAAAAATTACGAAAAGCTAATCGGCAATCAAGTCATAATCACACTATAAATCTAAGTCCATTATATTTACCATATATGTACAATGTGTTGCAAATAAAGCAAAAAGTTGTCAAAAATTAATCAAGAAAATAATCTATGACCTCTGCTTTTAAGTAAAAAAACAGAAACCTATTATTCTATCGTATGGTAAAAATAGTTATTAACATAGGCACTGGCATGAGATCTTAAATTTTATAAAGCGTAATATAATTGAGCAGTTTGCATATTTAACAACACTCTGTTCCTTATCGACACATTCCTACAGGGCACACGACCCAAGAAACTACAAGAAATAAATGTTTAACTAAAAATGATTTAATTTCATTATGGAAGCTTTTGGTTGCAAAGTATCCCAATTCACGACGATATTAATCTAAATGAATTTTTTATTGATCTTAAGGCCCATGGCTAATAAAGGTACCTAAAAGCTTTTAACGCGACACACACAATGTATTTATATTTCCTTGATAAATTATTAGGAAGTTAAAAAACATTTTGAAACAATTTTTTCAGGTCATATCAACTATAGCCTAAGGTTACCTTTTTACTATAATAAACAAAATATAATACGATAGTTATGTAACCAACATATATTAATTAATAACTACTACATGAGAGTTGCATACACATTTTTTTTCTACTGCCAATAATAAAGTTTTTATAATGTAATTCATGTCTTGGACATGTTCAGAACTGTAATGACAGGCATATTTTTCCATAGTAAAATAATTATTGTATATACTGAGTGCCCAATAATTTTTTATAACGTTGTTCAATTGATGGCGTTATTCAAATATTTTTACTTTTACCATTGATTTGTACTTAATGCCGACTTCCGTGATCGAGTGCGCTTTTAGCTGCTTGATTCTGAGGCGCCAGGTTCGAATCCTGGCAAGGGCTTAGACGTGGTGTAAATGGTTGTAAATGTCCCACAGTCAAATTAAACTAATTAAAAAATGTACTTAATAAAACGATATTTGACAGCCTTTCATACTTTGAAGAAATAACTTTAAATCGTTTTTTAACCAATGGCATTATTCACATGTTTCATCTAGATTTTATCAATTATTTTTTATTTAACAATTAGAATTTGATAATTGAAGAGGCTAAAGCAAAAACCACGGGAAGTCACTTTTTCCATTTTAAATTAGTGCCACAATCTGGTAGGCAGGGAATTACGTTTTGCCCTACCCCAAACCTCACTACCAACCACATTTATAAAAGATAATTACGTTTTTATTAATTTATTATAACACTAGTAGCGAAGGGACACGGATGCGCAACACATCGCCTCTCCTGTTCAAGACAACCTCATCTATACATGGTGCAACCATGCCATTTTATAAGGAACTTTGTGGATTCAAGAGTAAAGGAATTGGTAATTTTTTTGTGATTTTTGCTTTGTTCAAAACAAAAAATACATGATGATTCGTTACATCGAAAACTTGGTTAGTAATAAAAAAATATGATTGTGTTAAAGTTTTGTTCCCAGTTACCTCAAAAATGTGATAAGAGATATTACGAAAATAGATCACAAGAGTTATATATAAATCCCATATGGTTGGAGAGACGTAATTAAAAAGGGCAGAAAAACTTCGTCATCTTTTTAGGTGATTGACCGACTATAAACAGGATTTATTTAACGCATGGGGTGATAACTTGTACCCTAAGTACCTAGCAAAATGCCCAATGAATACAAGTGAAATCCAGTGCCTCAAATTTGTTCACAGTAAGTCCCTAAAACTCAGTTACCGTAAATGTTTTTTCCAGCACTAATCCACTTCCGAGATGAGTTTCCAAGCATCCAAGAGGGATGAAGGGAAGAATACTCCATAACCTCCGATTCGAAATCTAAAAAAATCATAGAATGTGGCCTTACCAATAACGAAGTAAAAATATAAAGATTTTAAGCATCTGAAACAATTTCTCTGCAATGAGGAAGTTCGAAACTTTTACGAAAACATTTCATATTGAAATGATGTACAACAAAAATCAAGATGGTTTCATCAATTACTGTTACGACAATACTGATTAAGATTTTTCTTTATTTGAACAAAAATTTACAACCAAACTTTAATAGTTTGTTTAAAGTTAATTTTTATTTCATTTTATGCAAGAAAATATTATTTTATTACTTAAAAATTTATTTTATTTAATAATACTTTTTAAGTCGCTATTTTGTTAAAAGTAATAAATAATTTTAGAGATCCTGAATATAATGGTTTTTTTATTATCTCAAATTTTGCGAATGGTAGCTACCAAGAATATTGGGGCAATACTCACGGTAGAGAGGCAACCATGGGTTTCCTCGCCAATTATATGTACTTTTTTACTATTTTTTACTGGCTTTGGTATTAAAAATATTTTGTAACCTTTGGTTTTTGTATGCACTAAAATAATATCATAGAAAGTGATTAAATGCATAAAAACTTCTCTTAGCATCACAGAATTTGATGTGGGAAGCTTTAAATTTTAAATTTAATTTTTCTCAAAATAAAACAAAAGTGACTTCTGGGCTTCTACCTTAGTCTCTTCAATTACTATCTTATATCAATTGTTATTTCATTAATTTTAATTTAATAGTAACATCTGCATGTTATTTTTGACCATGATCCTAACTTACTGAAACTGCACTGGCTAAATCGATGTTTTAATTTTTGACATCACATCCGTTGTTTAACGTTATTAGAGCCAAAAATGGTTGAGAATGAAACGTAACTTGACATTTAATGAAAAAATTATAAAAATGTAGAGAAAATAATTGTATGTAACCTCAAGTAGAATTTGTATGAATTTGTGAGAAAGGTCTTTTAAATAAAATTGTAGGAATGTATGTTCGGCAATTAGCTCTAGTTACTTGTTTGGTGTATTTGATATCCTAATTTTCAACGACGAACGTTAAAGAAAAGGACTGCATTTAAAAAACTACCACCTTTGTTTAAAAAACAACAGTGACTCAATCCTCAGTTCTAATAGTACTAACCAGCAACATTGACTCAACTTACTATCGTTATTTTCCGTAAAACCAATAATTCTAGTTAATACCTGCAAAAAAATATAGATAATTATAGATTGTAAAAAAGATGAAAACGAAATAGAAATACCTATAGTAATTAGGCTTGAATGGACCTGCTTTGTTCAACCCCATGTACTTAGCTTGCTCATCTGATAATTCTGTTAAATGGGCATCAAATGTAGGTAAATGTAAACTGGCAACGTACTCATCTAAAAAAAGTTTATAAATTTACGTGATGTTTCAAATCAGATTTAAACTTCAAATGCGTTTATGGATGTTAAATAGATAGATACACTACGACCTAAACGATTTATCGCATCTCTTTTTCTTGCTATGTCCGTTTAGGATATTAGCTCAGTGGCCATAGCAATTTTTGTTATCCTATTTCTCTGGAGAAATTTAGGATATTAGTTGAACGCAAGTTAGGTAAATTTTTCTTTTTTATTTGGCATGCCCTAAGGCATGTTGTTCTTGGGTTTTGTAACACATTTCAAAAGGATGTGTGTGAAGGTTTCCGCCTATCTTCAATTAATATAGATTCCTCTTTTTCCTCTTTGTAAGGAATCATTTGATCGGTAATGTCTGGCGAGAATCCTCTCAACAAACAAGTATGTTAGCGTGCTTCAACTCTTGAAAGTCTATACAGATTTCTGATCGTTGTAGTGGTACTATTAATGACCGCACGCAAGGATTCTGATCCTTAATAATTGTTGGTACAACTATTGTTGTGAACATCTCTCTCAGTATATTTAAATTACATCTCCAAGTGCATTTTTGTGGTTTTTATATTTATAAACACAAATTATGTGAGGCTGATTATTTAAAAGAATTTAGAATATATAAATTACTTTTTCCCCAATTCTGGACCAAACGTCTTCCATGATGTGGTATATTGCCAAGTTCTAAAGTGCTCCAATCTAAACAAATTCTATAAGACAGATTTAATGCTCAAAAATATTCCGCCTTTCTTTGAAGATTGTCATACATTCTAAGTTTTGAAGAGAGGGATTATGTCAAATTTATTAATTTCCAATGCTTTTTTTAACTTACCCATTTTTTTAGGAAGCAAGTACACATCTGATTTGTACCTTCCCTGGGGTGCATTGAAAAGCTCTATTAAAGCTAACGCCTGAGTGGCAGACGTTATAGAAACGACGAACGATGGTAAACTTGAACAACTTAAATTAACAAGGCGTCCTTCAGCCAAAAGAATGATTCTTTTGCCGTCTGGCCAAATAACATGGTCCACTTGCGACCTCACTTTTTCCCAAGTCAGGTCTGGGGTTCTTAAACTATTCTAAAAAACATTAATTTAATTTTTTTACAAGAACTAATTTTTTCTTAACTTACAATGTCAATTTCAGTATTTGAATGTCCCATATTACATACAATGCAGCCGTTTTTCATTTTATCCATATGTTCCCTAGTTACCACGTTTTTATTCCCTGTAGCGGTTATTACAATATCAACATTACGTATCACTTCATTCAATTTTACTACACGAAAACCGTCCATACTAAAAAATAAAAGATAATATGTAAGTTTGGTACATCAAAGCCTCAGACACGTTGATTATTATATCGCTGCTTTTTTGTTTCAAATAAAAATTGACGTATCTGAAGCGAAATAAATTCAGATTAAATTAGAAAATGTTTATGAGACTTCACCTGGCTTGTAGAGCACAAATGGGGTCAATTTCCGTAATATAAACTACACAACCGAATCCTTTGAGAGCTTGACAACAACCTTTGCCAACTTCTCCATATCCGCAAACTACTACTTGCTTACCACCAAACATAACATCAGTCGAACGTTTTAAACTAAAATAAAATGTGTTTAAATAGATAATATCATCAATACTTTAAAAATTACCTATCAATTATTGATTCTCGGCAGCTATACAAATTATCATACTTTGTTTTTGTCACTGAATCGTTGACATTCATAGCTGGGACGGTTAGTTTACCACCTTTCGAGAGTTGGTATAAACGATGAACACCCGTAACGCTTTCTTCTACTATTCCTAAATCAAAAATAAACAATAGCAGTGTTTCCTTTTAAAAGCATTCAGAAGTGATAGAATCTATCCAGAGTACTACATTGAACACACAGCGATAATATGCATAAAATTTACTATACATTTAGAGTAGGATGCACCAACAGAATGCGGAATAGAATATTACTTTTATATTATATTAAAGAAGACTTAAAAATATGTAACAACTATAAATAAGTAATAATAAGGTTTTACATCACTGTGATCACTAACGGATTTATTGTGATTTATCCCAAAAGATTTTTAGCACCACAGAATCGAAAGTTCGCCATTTGGTTTGGACCTATCTTCTTCCACCAAAGGCGACAATGTCTTTAGACTAAATCATTCAGTGCTCATCAAAGGGTTGGAAATAAACGCTTTAGTGTAGACCAAACGGGAACTTATGTGTAGCAGCAGAAGCTTTTCCTCTCTGTCCATGTTGACAGGTTATCATTGTCAGGCTCTTGGCAATTATAATTATTTGAATTCAAAATATATTGGAAATAATTAAGACGTCTACTTGCTAAGATTTGTGATTTCTTAAAAGAAATATTTGCTTCCTTTATATGTTTCTGAACCATCTAGTAACAAACTTTGATGTTAGTCTGGAAGATTGTTAATGTGGTCATACCAAGATTTGATGCAGTATGTTTCATGGTTCTTTGCTCTGGGTATATTCTCATTTTTATATGCCTCCCCTTGCTTAAATTCTATTACTTCCTTAATCGTTTTCCATCTAATTTTATCTACTCTTCTTCAGGTATGTCTTTAGTTAGCAGTTTTGTTTTTTCATATTTAGTTTGAATTCTGCTTTTTATACATTGTATTTCAAGTTGTTTATTTCTCTTACATTTGCTGCGGTTTAATTGCAATTAGACATAGTAAGTACATGTAAATAGAACGTAGTGAGAATAAATAAATAAATAATGAAACACATCTGACTAATTTGTCATAATTGTAGGAATAAAATAAGAGGGGATTGGTTGATTTTTAATTATTACACCATTGATTGGGGTACAATCGATAAGCATCAAAGATAATGAACGAAGTACTACTCTGGGAGAAACCAATAAAATTTGGTTAGAGGTGACAGTTTTTTGTAAAAAAATAAGAAAGCTAGGTGATGAAAAAGGCGATTGTATAAAGACTTACCTTTAATAAGTTTAAATATGGCAGGATGTTTTTTTAACATGAGATGAGTAGCGTCTCCACCATCATCTAAGATCATGTTAGGCTGCCAGTTTTCAGAATTAACGCATTTATCTATACACCACCAGAAATCTTCTTCTGTCTCTCCACGCCAAGCGAAAATTGGATAACCGGCTTCAGCCAGGGCTGCAGCAACTTCGTTCTAAAGGCAGATAATGAAACGCATTTATTTGTTCTAAGATGTTAAGGTCAAAATTACCTGAGTCGAATATATGTTGCAAGCTGCCCATCTGAAGCTTGCACCTAATGCAGCCAATGTCTCGATGAGTACAGCTGTTTGCGCGTTTATATGTGTACAACCTACTATTTTAGCGTTTTTCAGGGGTTTATCTTCAGCTGCTCTTTTTCTTAAAGCCATTATTCCTGGCATTTCTAAAAATAATACAGAAGCAATAGCAAAAATATGGAAATACGTCTGTAGCATATCTTACTACTGACACAAAATATTTATGTGTAATAAAAATATTAGAGTCCTCTCTAGAATTTCGCATCTGTGCAAAATGTAGACACTTAATATACAGGATATCCCACCGAAAAGAACGTATTTTAATTAGTGACGGAATACATGAGGCGAGACTGAATTAATCCCGTACATATAGAAGATATTTGTAGCCCCGGTATACTCATACGTAGCTTTACATAATTAGTTCATATTGGGCTGGTATATTTTGCTAATAGAGTTTAACCACCTGGCATATTAAGGAAAAGAAAAATCAGGAACATACTAGAAAAATCTTTGCCATTTAGGTTTAATAATAACATTACCATCAGAAGATACATTAAATACTACATCGTCAAAACATTTCTCTAGACAACATTTTTAAATATTCATATTTAAATGTCATGCATTTTCATTTATTCCGAGTCAAAATTTGCCGTTCTGGGTTGAGCCTCGTTAAATTTTGATAAATCAATTGGAATATTCTTAGAGAGCAAATTGGAGATATGTCAGATAAATATTGACAGAAGTAGAAGTGATCAAAGAGAATTACGAAACAAAATATTCCAAACCCCAATCATAAGTGTTTAAAAGTAGTTTTCATCCTATAACAATCACACTTGAAAATGTCTGTTAGTGTACAACATTTTTTGATATTTACATAAGAATCAGAAATCAAAGGAAAATATAAAATAAGACTTTAGCAGACAAGGGAAGCATGACTATTATCATGGTTCCCGGAACCTAGAAGAGTAATTTTGCTTATGTACTAACAAAAAAGAAGTACTCGTATTAAAAGTGTGTAAGTTTGTTAAAAGATATATAATTGTTAATACCTTGTTCTGCTATTTCTATCTCACGTCTACCAAATGCATGTTGGTTGATATTACGTACGCAGAAATCAGAGCTACCAGCGGAATTTTTCTGCACTTTTTCCCTTGGAGATACATCCTCTTCGTCAGAGCTACTGCCTGTATAAGAAGCTAAATATATAATATTTATAATAAATAGCTAGTTCTAACCCAAGCTCTAGAAAGCACAAAAACTTGTTTGTATGTATTTATAAGTTAGAGCTAGTATAAGCCTAATAAGCGTTGTGATATAAAAGTAATGAATTAAAAGTTAATATTCAATTCAAACATTTCGTAAATTAAAATTAGTTTATTTTTTTTACTTATGTCAAAGTACCACAGAGACGGTTTAGTTTAAAAATGTTAAAGTAAAGCTGCTAAATAGATTTTAAGAACCTACATTAATAATAATAATAATAATAATAATAATAATAATAATACAGCTTTCTTAAGTGTAAGAGAACCCTAAAAACAGATCTATTAAGAGAAAGGAATGACTGTTATTTATCAGTCTTCTTTTCTCTACATTTAACTGAAACAGCCAACTTTCAAATATATCGTCGATAATTTAGCAACATCACGTATCTCATTTGTTTTTGATAAAATAAGTTAAAATATCATTCTTTTCCATTTTTTCACGCTGTTTCGATCTCTGTCATCAATTTTACAGCTGTGCTAGCAGAAATTAAGTAACTTAAAAATGTAACACTGTGTATCTGCATCTGTCACGTGAACTAGCGTATCTCAGTGTTCAGTATTGAAAGAAATAAAAATTTTATCGCACTCTTTGAAAAAGGTTTGAAATTTTGAGATACATGGTGTTAATAAGAATAAATGAAAGATGATGTTTTAAAAATCAGTTTTAAATTTTAAATACCATAAACAGGGTGATCTTTAAGTAACTGTACATAAACATATTACCATTTGAGTCAACTAGCCTTAATTAAATGTTAATAATAAGAGTAATAAAATGTGGGATTTTCAAATGTAAGAATTCATAATTTGATATCTGTTTTGATAAATTTTATAGAGGGTGCCACATAAGTCATGTTTATGGATAAAAGTGGTCTAATTATTTTTTGTGCCTCAAGTTAGCACCCTTTTTATTAAAAGCATTTTATTTTACCAAAAAATGTTTTACTTGACATTAATTTCAAAACTTTGTGCTTCGAAATCAAATAGTTTGGTATAATATTTACAATAATTCATTCGACTATTTGACAACATCGGTAAGTTTTTTTATGTTATTTTTCTATTAAACTAAGGAATACTATACTAAAAAGTAAGGTACTAAAACTACATTCTAAAACTGAAAAATAACTCTTACTAACTACAAAAAATAAAAAATCATTCTAAACATATAAATAAAACTACCTAGAAATTATACAATGTGGTCCATTTGTATGGAATAAATTCAGTTTTAACGTTATTGTGAACTTTTGGGAAAAAATCTGAGACAGGTCGATTTTTACTTTTAATTTTACAAGTCATGGTATAAAAATGTTACCTCCTCCTTTCACCTCCTCTGAATTATGACATCCCCCCAAAAAATTTTAATGAGAAAAGGGGTCGTGTGATACCTCTTTTGATTCTATGTTCAACAATATACAAGTTTTTAAATTTGGTGGCTTCATAATGAGCCCCTCTTTTCTCATTAAACATTTGCACGGGGGTTGTCGTAATTCAGAGGGGGTCAAAGGAGAGGGTAATATTTTTATACCATAACTTGTAAAATTAAAAATTAAAATCGATTCAGGTTTTTCCACAAAAGTTCATAATAACGTTAACAATGAATCTATTCCATACATATGGACCGCATTATATATACGATTTTTTTACATTTATCTTAGACCAATCTATTTGGTTTTAATTACAGATTTTTGTGATTGAACCTGAAAATGTGTGAAAAAATACTTATGTAGAGTCTCTATAAAACTCATTTTAATAGAAACCAAATTTTGATTTCTCATATTTAAAAATCTCTACATTCAAAATTTTATTTTTATAAATTCAAAAACGATATTCCGAAAAATAACTTTTACTTTTAATACCCTGCAAATCTCTTATTATTCGCAGTTAATTAAGGAAAGTTGAAATATCTAGCACAGACATCTCTTTGTAGAATTACTTAAGGACCAGCCTGTATTAAAGTAAATGCTTTATATATGATTAGTATTAATCACATCATGCGTATTCCAGTTTTGTTTTAGATGATACAACAAAATTCTAGTGAAAGCTCTAAATCTACTAAAAATGTTATAAAAAAATACCTGAACTATAAGAATCTGTAGAAGAGGCTGATAATGAACGACTTCTGTAACGACTAGATTTTTTTAAAGCACTTGTTTTTGTATCCTAAAAAATAACCACTTATTTATATTTCGAAACGAAAAGTGTCAAACACAAAAAGCTCAAGACACAAACACTGCTTAATATGCCTCTAAAAATTTTAACAAACGATATTTTAAAACTGCGAAATGGTATTTTTAGCGAAAACTATAACAAACATGGAGAAATTGTGTAGAAATATATTTCAAATAGTTGATGTATGAATAAGCTTTCTTTACAAAAAATACTAATAAAAAAAAATACATCATATGGTTTTTAAAATATTATTGGAAGTCCACCCTCATATTAATCCTTAATAAAAAATTTAAGATTTAATATGTTGAAATTAATAGTTTATCTGACGTAACTTGTATTTAAATTATGTTCTTGATCATAAGTATGGAGTTGATATCTCAAGTGTATTGAATTATAAAAATTTAAGAATATTTACTATTGAATATAGAAGATCTGTTTAGTTGTGCATAAAATGATAAAAAAATAATTTTGTAATAAAAAGTTTGGTCTTAGTTTAATGAAAATGTTTAAAAATGTTCGATTAAATATCTTAAGTAGTACATTTTCTATAAATGACGGGTAAAATGCTTTTGTCTATTTTGCCTCCATGCAAACAAATGATTGATGGGTGGATTTCACTTATATAATTAACTAATGCAAATAGATTTTTGCCAATTGGATAATATTTACATGAATATTATATTCATATAGTTATAATGGCTATTTATTTAGAAAAGCAAAAAGTAATGTTACAAAAATGATTTAATCTCCATCAAGAATATCGTTTAGGCCACGTTAAGAAGTATAGAGAAAAAAATACATACCCCAGGACAGATTTACATTTCCTTAATACAACAAAGCATATCTTAAAATGAGCAAAACAAAATACAAAACGTTTATAACATCAACATTTATAACATATTTCTAAAATTATTGTAAAACATTAAAATGAAAATAAATTTGAAGGATAAAGTCGAAAATTAAATTTAGGAATATAGTACGAAAAATGAGAGATTAAAAAAACGTCAAATTACTTAAGATAAGTACCATAAAGATTCGTGTTTAAAAATGCACGAAAACATGTGATAGGAGTTAAAAAATATGTTAATATTAATAAATGATATCATTAGAAAAATAGACGAAAATTGAAAACAATTAATACTTGTTTTGATATGTTATATCAATATAAGTAATTGATATTGATAACGCTAATCATAATTCCCTTAATACCGTCAATAATTATTAAGATTAACTGAAATATAGTGTGATTAATCATTTATAAAGGCCAAATTCAATAAAAATGGCACAACTGGCCAAAAACTATTAGTATACTTCAGTCAAATAACTGAAAATGGAAAACACATTAAAAATTGAGTGACACAGATGATTACTGCAAAAATAATAAACAAGCTATGTAAAAAAAACATTAAAAAACAATTTATTTCTTGTATTGTCTAAAAAGCATTCTTTATTGCTGAGTTATACATTGAAAAGCAGAAATTAGTGTAATCGTGATTTTAACATGCAAAAATATAATCTAATAATAAATAATATAAGAAATAAAGACCGAAAGAAGGTAAAGCATACACATATAAACACATGTATATCTTACCAACTTAGATCTTTGACAGACAACAAAGGCGTTACTTCCTTCCAATCCCTAGAAATAAATTTCATATAAATGAAAAGGTTATATAAAGTTAAACCTGACCCATATTTGTAATATATTTAAATATATAAAGTGCAATATCAAGTATTATGGTGTGTAGGTATGTATTCAAAAAAGGGTAGGAATCTGCACACATATCCAAAAATCATTTTTTTTATGTATTTATTATAAAATATCCAATTATAAATCTCATTCCAAATAGTTATATATAGGGTAGGGTAGTCACAAGTATTGTCTAGAGAATATATCTGTAACCATCATAAGTAGAACATTTGCTTCCGGCTCAAGCGAAAGTGGTATTAACTTTTTTTAATTTAAATGACAATAAGATTTTATTTTTATACCATGTTAGTATTGAAATTCCTTATCAATGACATAAAACAACTTCAAGTATTTTAAAAATAAATAAAAAATTGTAAAATAATAAAAATTTAAGAAGATAGTAATATTAAGGTATCATCAAAAAATCCAAAAGCAGCCATTTCCTATTTAAAATACTCGATAATTTGTTACAAAGCAATTGTATGGGTAAAAAGGTCCAGACATTTCCGGTCTAAGAACATAAAAATAAAAACGACATAATTACTATTTATCAATAAAATCATCCTGAATATCAACACATGTATTACAACGCTTTGGTAATAATTCTATACCCTTAAAAAATAATCTGCCTCCTTGGTTTGAAAGTGAGCTTCAACGGCAGCTTTGATCTCTTCATCCGTGTTAAACTTCCTACCCCGTAAGTCAGATTACAATTTTGAGAAAAGATAAAAGTCACTGGGGACTAAGTCGAGACTGTAAGGGGGATGAAACCCAGTCCTTCACAGCAGCCTTGGCAACAAGGGCTAGGATAGCCGAACGCCACGAGACTGTATTTTCTTATATATAAACTGTTTTACTTTCCTTATTTGTGTTTTACTTATTTTGAATACTGGCAGTGTTCGACTATGATCAAATACATCGAAACGGTGTTTCTCTCGGTCTCTGAATATTTGACATATTTAGTGTGGTAAACAATATAAGCCATTGTTTTTAGTGCCTTGGAGAACAAACGCCTACAAGATTACTTTTTCCAAAAAACGAATTAAGTGACATGGTTTTGGTTGAATTCGACAGAAATTGTTTTATTGGCAAAAAGAATTTATCATCAACAACACCCCGACAGACGTATTCCGGATCAAAAAAATAAAAAAAAAATACTTGCAAGATTTACCGAAACTGGAAATGTTGCTTATAAAAAATCAATAATTGAAAAACGTTCTACTGATGATAATAACCAATTATTTGTTATTTTGACAGTCCTAGAAAATCCTAATGTTAGTCAAAAAGTATTCCGAAGTGGTACAAGTGAAAGATCTGTTGGAAGAATTTGTTACAGGTTCATTATCATCCTTACTAAATATAATTGGGTCAAGAGCGCATTTTTTACTCCAGGTGGCTGATGAATTATATGAACAATTTCCTAATAGATGGATTGGTAGAAATGATCCAAAAAAACACGTGCTTTTTTTATATGGAGTTATGTTAAAAATGTAGTCTATTTAAAGCCACCAGCAACACCTGAAGATATTAAAGAAAGGATAGTGCAAGGTTTGCATTCCATTACACCTGATATGCTTGGAAACGTTTATCGATCATTTGCCGAACGAATAAATGTGTGCATTAGAGAAAATGGACGAAATTAAGCAGCTTTTATAAAATGTAAATTTGTTTTCATATAATTTTCAAATAAATTTTATTAATGAAGTTTTCTTGAAACTGTCCGTTTCTCGAACGCAAGTAATGCCTTTCTTGAATTTACTTTTTGACGATTACAGATTGGTATAGGAAAGTCTATGCGAAAGTCGAAGGGTACAAAATTCGTTACCCATTGATGAATAATTATATAGGGTGCTCCATTTGAAAAATTTGAGAAAACTTCCCTGAAAATCCTTGAAAAGTGGCATTAATTTTTGACCACCCAGTACAAAATGAAAAATTAAAACTTATTTTGAAAAAATATTTGATGTGTTGGCTTTCTACATTTGCAGTTTTTTAAATTCCAACGTTAAATCTGAGAGAGCAAGGAATTTTTAAATAGGAGTATGAAAATATTTTTGGGTACATTTTTTTTCTTCGAAAGGGATGAGATATTAAAAATAATATTTTGTAGTTATATACCAGAGACTATAGAGTACCTAAAAATGTAAAAAAGTTGGGACATTCTGTAAAAAAAATTAAGGGATTTGCCTAATTTACTGTTGGACCACCCTGTATACACGAAAATAATTTTGGTTTTGATGCCCACTGACAAATATCCTTCAAATAAATCGTTAAGTTATGCATAGTAGGAATTATAGAACTATGACTGACTTTGTCGGACCCTGTATACAAAAATAACTAAACTGGACCTAAAAGTTTAAAGTAATTTTTCAAAAAACATGAAACTCTATTTTTTTCGATTGCTGTACCCATTTTTTTATAAATAAAATGAACCATGTACTATGTATGAAACAAAATAACATGAACTATTAGTTTCCGGGTATTTTTATAATGTTTACTCAATTTCATGAAAAATCAATCAGAACGTATTTTAGAAGCAAACTCTTTGTATTTACCTTCGTATTTTACATTTTATCGAGTGTGAATGATCCTCAATTTGCGTCAAAATTAATGGGGGTTGCATAACATATTGTTTGTATGCCCTACAAATCGCAGCGCCATTTCAAACAATATGTCGGTTTCTACCTAACTTCTACCTGTAGTATTGGTTGCATAATCATATTTTTGTGGATATAATTTTCAAAAAATAAAAATATTTGACATTTCATATTTTTAGAATCGACTTATCTATACTCAACTTAGGAGCTAAGCTTTTTTGGTTGCATTTTGTGAACACAACTTGTCAAACTATCAAAAAAGAGAATATGAATATCTATCTTACCATACTATAATTTTACACCAAAAAAGCTTATCTCCTAGACATAGTTATAGAGAATCAAAAATGATTTTTATAATATAACGTAAAAGTTTTATATCCAAAATATCGCATAATTGCAGTGTTGCCAACAGAAATTATGTTACTAGCATTTAAGGGCGCTCTTAAGCCGGAAGTAATTTTTTATACAAATACTTGTATTGTTCTACTTACAGATATATTCCATAGGCAATACTTATATGACCACCGGGTATATGCAAAATGCTTTGAGTAAAGTAGTGGATAAATTCGTTTAAGATTCAAATAATAACTTTTGTGGGCATATTTAAAAAATAAAGTAAGAGGGCTGTTCTCTTTCCGCTGAGCCTACCTACTAGGCGATGATATTTTTGCAACAAATTTTGTCTGACATTTCAATCTAATTGTTTAGAATTTTAGTTAGTGACAGTTGTCAATTATATCTGATTGTTTGTAAATTACATAAGGTTCAACAAAAAATAATGGAAATCAACAAGGAGCATTATCGGGCTGTGAATTTTTACAATTTCAAGCGTGGGTTAAACCGTAAACAATGTCTTGAAGAAATCAATAAAGTGCTTGGTGACAAGTCGAATTTCTTCGCTACCGTAAAGCGGTGGTACAATAAATTTCAACGTGGTCGACTTAAATGACAATTTTCGAGCTCCTAAACCAAACACGGTAGTTACAGAAAAAAATATTGATCTTATTCAGAACACCGGCACATTACTCTCAGAAACATTCAAGCAACTTTAAGGATTTGCGTGAATGCAATTAACACTATTATACACAAACATTTGTAAGTTCGTAAGCTTTGTTCTCGGTGGATTCCCCACAACTTGACTTCAGCTCAAAAAGAAGACCGTCTGTGATGATGCAGATCTACTCTAGATCGCTTTGACTGTGGATCATCTAATTTGGTGTACAATATCATCACAGGTGATGAAACATAGGTAAACTGCCATGATCCGAAAAAAAAGCAACAATCTTCAGTTTGGGTCTTTGAGAATGAGTCGGCTCCAAAAAAGTGAAAAAACCGAAACAAGAAGATGGTCGCCACTTTTTTTGGAATAATTCTGCATGTTTCCACTGTAGCACTGGAGGATAGATGTACTGTTCATTCAGATTGATATAATATAGTTTGTCTGCCTCAGGTTCTAGAAAAGGTTTGCGAAAAACGTCCAAGTGGAAGGATCATTTTGCATCAAGATAACGCTCGGGTTCACACTACTGCTCAATTAAATGAATATTTGCATGCCCAAAATATGTATAGAAATAATGGGTCATTAGCCTTCTAATTTCCGCGGGTAAACGATAAATTACGGGGTTTACGTTTTACATTTGCCGAAGAAGCGGTTGATGCCTTTAAAAATGAAATAAACAAAATTGGAGCAAATGTTTTCAAGAATGGTTTTTACGGATGCAAAAATGTATTGGCTGTGGAGGAGAATATTTAATTTAGTTGTAGTAAATTGTATAAAATCTAAAAACATCTTTTTTTATTTTGATGAACTTAGCATGTTACGTAAATGTGTTCTAGTAAAAAATACACGTTCCCATTAAAAAATATATCGATGATGTCATACCTCCTATACGATTCACCCTGTATGTATAAATTACGTTTAAAAATAAAAATAAAATTTCAAGAATTCAAGCATTTTTCTCAAAAGTTATTCATTGAATTATTAATTAATCCACTACTTTCTGTAAGCACTGTACATGTCAAATCTATGCAATGTGTAAAAACAAAAACAGCTATTTAAAACATTTAGGTACATCACATTTTTTAATAGGAATTCTTTTGGACTTAAATGGATATAAATGTTTGTTACACAGAATAACAACTTTATCGTTAATTTTGGTTTAGTAATTTAATTTATAAATGAAAGCAAGAATGTTTTCAAATAATTTCAAAAAAGTGGTAAAATAATTATCATACAAATTAAAACTAAAAAATAAATAAATATAGCAAACAAAAGCCTTAATAAAAATTTTTTCAAATAAGTTATGTTTAAACAACATTTTCAAATTATAAAGACCGGACCACCGATATTTTTATATTTTCAAAATTGAATGATATTTTTCAGAACAGAAAATTGAGAAAGCTAAAAATATACAGGGTCATAAATATTGAGACATAGAGTAAACGCAAATTATTTGAAGAAAAATATGAGGAATCGACCAAATATTAAGGCATATTTAAATAAAGGGTGTTAAAGGTGAAATGTTTTTTCGTTTTTTTGGTAATAATTACGCAATATATTTATAAATTATTACCAAAACTGACAGGCATAACTTTAGAAAAGGAGTATTATTTTATTTTTTATTTTGATAAAGGGGTCGGCCACATAAAGGATTCCTGATGATGAAACTGAGTCGTAACGTTTTTGAGGAAACTTTTTAGTAATTTTGAATATAAAACATCATTTTTATGTAAAATTGCTATACTTGTTGAAATATGATAATTTTTACTGTTTTCGAGAATAACGCAACTTAACAGTTGAGAGTCGTCAAAAGGGATTTCAAATAATATTTCATCTATTAAAACAAAAAACTTTAATTCTTATAACTTCACGACGTTGATTGAGATATTTTGTTCACTAATGAAGCAACTTTTACCGCTCGAAAGATTTTCAATTGGGATCTTTACTGGGAAGTACAATATCTGCATGCTCTTAAAGAAAAACATTTTTTCGGCATGAATTTAAATTAAATATTCTGGGATCATAGGCGACCGACTATTAGAACCATTTCTTTTTCCTCCAAATTTAAATAGAGACTTTGGTTTTTTTTTCACAAAATTCTCTTTACATTTCGGATGACTTCTCAGTAGATGTAAGAAGAACTATGTGGTTTAAGCAGAACGGAGCTTTACCTCATTTCCATTTGGTAGTTAGAAATCATCTTAGTGACATATTTCCTTAGCTTTGGATTGGCACAGAAAGTGAATTTGAATGGCCACCAAGAAGTCCTGAATATAACCCATTGGATTTTTTATTTTTGGGAACAGAGAATCCTTAGTTTTTGCCAATGAAATTTATTCACGAGACGGGCTCTGGAGAAGCAAACAAAATGTGGCTAATTTTATTAGGGGGCAGAATGCCTATTACTTTTTTCATGTCAGAAAGTCCTTCAAAAGAATTAGAAAAGGCACAGAAGTAAAAAAGAAGCCTCGTAGAAAATTTATTTTGAATTATGTTTACCTTATTTTGTTTATTATTCGAGCAAATAAAAACACAGTTTCTCATTTGAAATCATTTTTCGGAGACTGAACTGTTATGCAGGTCTGCAACACTGTAAACGTCTGCAACACTGTAAACGTCTGCAAGATCTGTTGGAAGCAAATTTTGAACATGAGGGAAATTATAAGAATAAAAGTTCCCTCTTTTTGAATTTCAATAAGAGCTAAAATATTATTTGAAATGCCTTCGACTCTGAACTGTTCAATTGCGTTTATCTCAAATAAAATAATAAATAAATAAAAATGATGTTCACAGCATGTTTTTCAGTCAACATTACTAAAAAGTTTCGTCAAAAGAAGTTACGATTTAGTTTCATCATTGGCAATCGCTTATGTGGCGACCCATATATCAAAATGTAATTTAATAAATAAAATAGTATTCCTTGTCTAAAGTTATGTCTCTGTGCTAATTTTGGTAACAATTTCTGAATATATTGGGAAATGATTACCAAAAAACGAAAAAAACACATCAACTTTAACGATCTATAACTTTTTCCACAGGAATATTTTATTAAGGCATATTTGGTCCAATGCTCATATTTTAATCCACATAATCTACGCTTACTGTATGTCCCAATAGTTATGACTCACCCTATATAATTAGTAGAAAGAAGACAATTATAAAATGTCTAGGCATGACAGAAATTTTATTCTAGACCATTACATGGATTAAATTAAACGTTGAATCAGATACAAAACACGGGACAATTTATTTTCATTAAAGTATTGTAGCTGTTCAATTTATATTAATAAATGCTCGTTTTCTATATTTAAGCACAAAAGAATCTAGGAATGTATTTACTGTACATACTATATAAACTCAGAAGAGTTTTCTAAATAATCTAATTATATAATAAGTAACATGTTTAATTGATTATAAGTTATTTTAAATGTTTTACCTTGCTTACAGCTGCTGGATCCGTTATAGGAGTGTCAGACACTGTATTAATATTCCTGTTACCAATAATCGTTCGAATTTCTATGGCTTCAGACATTTCTATTAAATGAAATAAATACTTTTCTAAAAAGATCTCTGTCTAGCGTAGAAAATTCAACATTCTATAAAAGATACCGACGAAATACATAAAACTGCTGTAAGCTTATCATATAAACTCGCAACACCGTTTCCCCACTAATTTTCAGAAGTGAGAATTGACGGTAACAACAATTACCAAAACATCTGACGTAAACGTCAAACATAATTGATTCTCTATGGTCTAAAACGTCAAAGTTGATGTGCCACGCCATCTTGTGTTGGTAAAATAAAATACATTGGGAGTTTAATCACAATATTGCCTTTGAAAAGTAGATGTCAGCATATGTCACTTTTTTAATTTCTATTCTTATTTAAAAATTAGGCATCCTCTAGTTTGTTTAAAATTATATGGGTTACCTTATTTTGACTACAATAAAATCCTAATTATCGCTTTGGGCATAAATGGTCTCAAGTATACCGCCTGTTCAGGCAGAACCGGGGTACAAATTTTATTTAGTATCCATAAGAATTATATTATTTCAAGTAGGAATAAATTCCTAATAATAAATAAAAAAATTATTTTTATTAATTTTAATTCTAATTGGTTTTCCGACGAATGATTTTTATTTTATTAGTATTTGGTTTACTGGCGACTGATATGTTTTGTTGTGTTAGTGTTAGAATTTAGCCAAAAACTTACTAGTAACAACAAATTTGTTTTTTTTATAAAATCACCTAAAAAATTATCGCACAATTCAAAAAACATTAATTAGTTAAATAAATACTAGTCAGCCTTTTCTTAAATATTTGTACATTTGGTGACTCTTTAAGTTGTGTTGGTAAGTTAATATATATTTTTAAACGTTCTACAAAAAGGGACTTTTGCAGTGTGGATATATGAAATTTATCTACAAAGTAACTCGCCTTGTTTTTTAACGTATAATCGATCATATCCGATTTTTTGACTAGAAATTTTGACTAATATCTGGGCAGTAAGCCGTTGATCACTTTATAGATAAATGGCAAACAAATCACATCTCTCATTTGACTAACATTTAAAATGTTTTACCTTTTTAGCATAACTTGTATGTTTGAATATCTATTGCAGGTCAATAAAATACGCATAACTTTATTGGTAGTATTTGTAATATATTTATATCTTCTTTAGTACATGAAATTAATATACAGGGTGTTACTATATTCGACCGACAACGCTTTACCCCAGAGAGCTCTCGTTAATTGATGAATTTTGATATGGGAACATAAACCCTTAAAGGGCTTAGTTTCCGAGATACAGGGTGTTAAAAGTTTGAAATCAAAATTAAAAATTTGTCATAAATCAGAAACGCCTCCAAATATTTTTTTCAAATTTGGTGACCAATATGCTCTTTAAGAAAGTAATATTTTGACATAAACTGACTTTTGAAAAATTTAACCAGTGGCGCGCTATCAGGGTTTGTGGCAAGTTTTATCCCCCCTATCTTTTACGCCACTGGAACAAATATTTTTTTTTTTTTTTAAATTCTCTGTTCATTTTTAGGTAAAAAAGTAATAACCTTTTATGGAGCTAAAATGAACGGTGTTGTAGATATTTGATTCTGAACAAAAGTCTGCAAGTACTTAGATAATTCACAAATTATGATTTGTTGTGTAATTTGCCCGTCGGCGTTTTGCTAAACAAGTAAGTATTTGCTTTTAATCCATACTATTAATTCGATTTCGAATAATAACTAAGCGTTAGGCGTTAGTTGAAAAAAGAATACATGCTATTTCTGAGATTTTCTGAGAACTTGATAAAAGTAAAAATCACAATAACGCAAAATGTGGTTTCAGCACGATGGGGCATCTGTTCATTTTGCTGCAAGTGCTAGAAATTTCCTAAACAGACGATTTAGAGAAAAATGGATTGGTCGGGGTGGACCCCAATGTTGGCCTCCAAGGTCACCCGACTTAAACCCTATCGATTTTTTTATCTGGGGCTACATGAAGTCCTTAGTGTACGAAACCATCGTTGAAACTGAAGAAGATCTAATAGCGAGAATTCAAGCTGCGACAGAACTCATTCAGTCCAATCCGGAGTTATTCTCAAAAACACGTTTTTCAATGAGAAAACGGTGTAGAACGTGCTTACAAGTAAACGGCCGACAGTTTGAACAACTATTGTAATTTTGTCAATTTTGTTATTGTTGTATCTAATACATTTGTTTGAATTTAATTTTGATAGCTTTTGCGTTATTGTGATTTTTACTTTTATCAAGTTCTCAGAAAATCTCAGAAATAGCATGTATTCTTTTTTCAACTAACGCCTAACGCTTAGTTATTATTCGAAATCGAATTAATAGTATGGATTAAAAGCAAATACTTACTTGTTTAGCAAAACGCCGACGGGCAAATTACACAACAAATCATAATTCTTTATCTTTATTGAATTTTATTAGCAATAATTCTGGGACTTCCATAATGGAATGAAATTCCTGAATTTCAGATTTTAAACGGGTTTTCAAAGGAATTTATTGTTCAGATAAACCAATTAACATGTCTGTATTGTATTTACTAGTCAGTTTTCCGGCTTGTTTTTATTATGTCATTTGAAAATGATAATATTTTAACCGATTGTAAGACTTCGAATATATTAGCCAGATCATAGAGACTCTGATTTTTTTTTAGTTTGAGAAATCAATATATCTAAAGACCAATAGCACACACTGACTTTAAAGTACGATTCCGAATCTGAAATTCTCTCATCTAAAATGTTTATTATATTTTTATATTAAGACTATCTAGTAGGACATTTCTGTTTAAGGATGATATTAAAATTTCAGTTTTAAGTCCTTCTGCACTACAATTAGCTACTGATGTAAACCCCAAAAAAGACTCGCAAATTTGTATTTCTTTACGTACATTATCATTTTCTCTTCTCAAGATATATCGAAAAACTACAGAAAGTTGGTTAGTTTTTGTCAGTTCTTATGTTGTATCTAAAATCATCGCAATAAACGGAACTTTTTTTAATTCCCAAAACAATATTTTCCCTTACTGCGATACCAAGCAATTAATACATTTTAACTCGTGGGGCTTAAGTAATTTATTTCACCGTTTGGCTTTAAAAGAAGTTTTTTTAAAATAGGATCCTAATTAGATGGCAAGTATATTTTGATAAGAAATTTCAAGGTTGAAATTAATGCCTCTTAAAAAAAATTGCGTGACACCACAATGATTATAACATTAATTAGACGTTGGAAAATATCTCGCCAGAAAGTTATATTACTGTTGATTTCATTTCCCAAATAAATATCGATGGTATTTTCTTGTAACCAATTACTAAGAGATAAAGCCGAGTTAATTTGCTGCTGTGAGTTTTCATGGTCAGATATATATTGTGTAAAAAAGCTTCTAACGGAAGATCATGCGGAGTACGATTATATAATAGTTGAATTATTTACTTTTGAGGGATTTTATATTTACTAAAACTTTTGTCAATAATTCTATCATGCGTCTTCTTTGCACTTTTCCATTCTTTTTCTAATAGCGTCTAGGTAAGAATTAACAATTTAACAATTTGTATACAAATGAATTCCAATTAATTATGTGAAAAACAAGGTAAATTTTTATACTTTTCGGACGGAAGAGGTTGAATTTCGACCACAGGCTATACTGATTTTATTTATTCTTTCATTACGGGGCTCTTATCCGATAAGAATTTGAGGGTAATATTTTACGAATTTGTACTTACACACATCCCTGTAGTTCGGGGTCCTCATATCATTGTTATACACTCGAGCAACCCCTGTTCTCAGTCCAACCCCTAAAGCAAAAAAGGATAACTTTTTTTGAAAGGACAGTATAGAAAAATTTATGGTGAACCACGGGCCAAAATAAAAGCAGTTGATAATAATAGATTTACTTAAAATAAGAGAAAGTACTTATATACAGGGTCATTCAGAACGCCGTATCAGGTGAAAGGTAATTTTTTTAAATGAGACCCTCTTTGATGCATTTTGCAACATCAATGGTTAAAGAGATATCGGGCGTTAAAAATCGAGTTTTAGAAATTTTTTGTGTCGAAAATATTCTTTATTGGACAAAACGGCTTAAATGTCCCTATCCTAACTTTTTATGCACTATCTAGTAACATGTATTTAAAACAAATACAGTGTGATCAAAAATTCAAAACGGAAGTGATTTTTTGACCACCCTGTAGTCGTTGTAATTATATCCCGTTGGATAATACATAAAAACTAAGTATAGGGACACGTAAGCCGTAAGTTTCATTTAAAAAAATGACGTTCTGGAACACACTGTACAATTAGAACTAATTTTATAATCTGACCCTTAATGGTGGCTACAGTCTTTCAAAACTTGTATATGGATTTGAAGTTATTGGATTTTATCGCACTCATGAATCAGCTTGTATATAAGTATATATATATATATATATATATATATATATATATATATATATGTATATAGCGTTTGTATAACAAAAATATAATTCTAACTAATGAGAAACTTGGGATTTTCAATATTTCAATATTTCAATATTTAACTCCATCTGTAGTAAAATTCTAAACATTGTCCAGTTCAGTTTAAAGGGCTAAAAACATTTCCAATTTCTTAAAAAATATCTTCACCCCTTGTATTGTCGTTTATGGCTGGAAGTGCGAGCAAATCTTCTGTAATTTTCAAATGTTAGTTAACTGCCCGAATGAAAATTACTAGTTCCACTGTATCAGTAATGTCAGTACTTTCGTCCAATACACCTATTCGTCTTGTGACTGTTCTTCTAACTAACTAACTAACTAAATTCTAGGAACTTTTTACTTTTTTCTGGACACAAGATATTTGCCAATTCTGTTAAGCACTATTTCACAAAATCGCCTCCTGGCCACGACTTCGAATATTCCGCAAGTTTCTTCCTAACAACTCGCCCGAACAATATAATCAGCTTCTTCACTGCGTTTTAGTAAACAGTTTGTTGAGGGGTTAAATTCTTTTTTAACTTTTCGATTCTATCACTTCTTAGTAACCCTGTTAAACTTCCATATTTTTGAAAAAACACCGAAGCCCATATCAGAAAAATTAGTTTGTCCTTATAAATAACAAACAAATATTCTTGGATCCACTTCTCTTGGAAGGTATGACGTTCTTGATCAACCTTTCTGTATTTACTACCCGAAGGTTCGAACATATTTTAGGACAAGATTTTTTTTTAATTTTTAAAACAATCAAAACTAACTAATCCAACTTCTGTACTTCCCTGATCATAAAACAAATTTGTAGGAATCACAGCAATTCTCCTCATATAGCTGGTGGCCTAAGCATCTCGAATATTCCTGAATTTACTGATACCGTCAAATCTAGTCGGTCGCTGTATAAGGGGGACGCGACGAGCTGTTTCAAAATGGGACAGAGAAATTTAGTGAAGAGCCGGACAAATATTGCTCGAGGGCCGCATGTAGCCCGCGGGCTTATGGTTGCCCACCCCTGCATAAAAAGATAACAGCCCCAACAGGACTGAATTTAAATTTTGTTTGTTGGTAATTATATTCTCAATCCAATTTTATATAGAAACTTGAAATTTTCGTGATTAGATACAATTATAAAGATATATTTATGGAATTTTTTTCAGTATTACATTTGTGTCATAAGGAAGTGAAATTAACAACCCTTACTTACTATATTTTATGTCAGAACTTTTTTATAAGGTTGAATTTCGTAAATAAATAATAATATTCGGAATTTCTGTTTTATTTCTTGCTTTTTTTCCATAGAATAATAGTTATCGAGCAACAAAACAAAATACAATAGCATTATTTTGAATGAATATTAAGTGAAATAATGTAATTGAATTGTTTAAAAATACAGGTATCCTATAATCCCTGGAAATTATCTTTATTCTATTATTTTTAACAAATATACAGAGTGTGCTAAAAAAAACAGAAGGAGATTAATTCCTCGTAAAAAAAATGTACTTTTTTTGTTGCGCTTAAAAAAATCTAATTCAGAGTAAATTGTCAAATAGTTATTTGGTCAATTTTCATTTTATTAGTACTAATTAATGTTTTTCAAATTAATAACAAAATAGAATAAAAACGTATTTAGCATTCATGATGTTTCTAAAGTAATCTGAACTATTCTAGTTGTCGATGCTCCATACATTTTTATAACAAAATGTGGCATAGTTCTTTCACTTTTGAGATACAATTTTTTTAAATCATTTTAATAAAAATAATAACATTTACGCTGGTACAAAATTAGCCAAAAATTATGCCATATCAGAATGAATTAACAAAACAATTGAAACAACAGTGGAAGTTCTTCATATAGGTGATAAGAAACAAGAACTTTTTTTTTTGAGGAATTTATGATCAAGAAATATCTACGTTATCCCCAATATATAGTAAGTACTAAATGAACAATTAAATCTGGGAAGTTCAATTATTTTAGATTATCTTTTAAACTAAATATATATTAATCAGTTTTTTTGAAATTGAAGATTATTGCTTACCAAATTTATAAGATATAATCCCACTATATACATATAAGATACCTGTCATTTCTTATATCATTCTAGTGCTGACTGATTCGAATATATATAAGAAATCAAGCATGTACGTTTAAAATCTGTCAATTTTTTTTGATGCTAGAAAAGCGAAACTTAAGTCATATAAGAATGAGATTTTAAGATAAATATAATTTATTTTTATTGTTTATAATTATTTCATAAACCTTTTTTAGATTTTTTACCATTTTTATAGTAAATCCATTGTTCGAATCTAACAAAACACCATTTTTAATTTTATTTATTTAATTAGCCTAAAATTGACTTTTGGGGTAAATAAAATGCAAGAAACATTTAAAAATGGTTTATTAAAGAGTTTATTATAGTATTTACATTTAGAAAACAACTAAAATAAAAATGCCAAGTGTTTAAATATAAATATAAAATATACGCTAATTAAAAATACAAACTTATCACATCTTTATATGGAGTTAATTGCCCGTTAAACGACCAAAATTTTTACAATATATTAAATATATAATACTTATTTCTACATTTAATAATACTAATCACAAAATATATTTGGTGAAAGAAAGAAAGATCATTCCGTAGAAAAAGTAAAAAAGGAGAGCTCAAAATAAATTACTATTCGTACAAGGTAGTACGAAGATATAACAGCTTTACTGAATATCATGAAAACGCAAAATAGCTCTACCATTAATTTCGGATTGACAAAGTTTTTGAACTACAGTACAAGCTTCATCAACAGAAAATTCTGTGTATGGAGGAGGTTTAATGGCGCCCTGTGACACATAATTTACTAATTGTTTTAGCTGTTCAATCGAACCAGGAGCCACGGCCTCTATCTTCTGATTTCTTTCATGGATCAATCTTGAAAACTTTGGTAAAAGCCGTTCTGCTACTTCTTCACTAACTAATACTACACCACCCTGTAAAAAAAGGAAAAAATACATTTACATAAAATAAAAGTTGCATTAGTAATCAATGTTGTATTATTGGAAGTTTTATTATGTAATAATTATAATAGAAAAAGAATCTTAAATGTGGAAGACGAAAAATTGCTATTATAGTATAAAATTATTTCTGGCATTTCCAAGGACAGAAATTTGTGTAAATAATTCATTTGTATTGTTTCAATTAATTTTCATTCAATATATTTTTGTTTCTACAAACACATTAAATAATATATATATATGCATATGTATATAAATAACATATTCATATTGAATTCTTTTCATATTCGCTTTAATCAGCCGACACGTGTATACAAATACCAGATGTTCTAAAAAACGCATATTAACAATTAATGCCATGAACAAATAATTGGCATTGAATAAACATACAGAGTAATCACAAAATCATCCAACAAATAAAAATAAGCTCAACTTTCATTTTCTGATTCCATTTAAAGTATTATTGTTAAAATAAATTTTGTTTAACAATTAAGGAGAAAATCCAAGTTTATTATATCTTTTCTCCAATACATATCAAATTGAAGATACTTACGGAATTTAGGCATTGAAGTGATCTGTGCAAGGATCTGGAAGTAGTTCCAAAGTCAATGACTATATCTACTAAACCACAACAGGCATCTTTGGTTCTTTCTATCAGTTGTTTCTCATAGAGATCTTCACTCCACTGAACAATATTAGCACTAGAATAAAAATAGATTGGTAAATATTTCTCCAAAATCCAAATGAAATACTAATCTCTTAAGCAAATATTTGTATCTTGAGAAGTAACACGCGCAAGCTAAATCGCAATAATTTGATTAGGAAGTAAATATTGACGTTACAACACTTTTCAGAAAATAAATATTACTTACAATTTCAATTCGGCTGCAGCCATCATAAGCCCTTCGTCTTTCAAAGTAGCAACTGTAATTTTAACCCTGTTCTTGTATTCGGGAGTTTTAAAGTGGTGTTCAGCAATTCTGAGTGCCCATAAAGCTAATCCTCCTGTGCCAACAATAAGAATTCTGACAATATGATCTGCAGCTCTTTCTTTTAACAACTCAATGACGTATTGATGAGCTGTAATAACAGCATTTTTGGCCAATAGGGCTCCTGTCGGTAACATAGCAGCTACTCCCATAGATAAGGAGTCAGGAACTTTGACGAGATAAGACATATCAGGTACCACAACAAACTCGGCATATCCATGTGGAATGCCATCATATGGGTACAGTACTACACGTGTACCGACTTTAAATTCATCTGAGGTTACATTAGACCCTAATTCGTCTATAACTCCGGCTACTTCGTATCCAGGAAATAGAGCACCATCTCTAATACCATGATGGGCGGGACTGCAACCCGTATCTTCCGTGGACTGAACGCTTGAGACTGAAGAAATGCTGGAAGTAGATGGAGATCTGTTTCTCATTCTGTAGCAGGCACCTGCACATACAACTCTAATTCTGGCTCCATTTGCAGGCACATCTGGAACAGGAACTTCAAAACTTAAGACACAATCTTTGATCACTGAACCAGGGGATTCAATAGAGACTTGACGACACAGCTTATTCATCTTGCCTTCTCTGTAACCAACAAAATATAAAAATATAAAAAATCTTAATGGAAAAATTATTAAGGGGGCAAGTATAAAACTCACCAAACTGAATAAAATAAAAAATCACTACTATTTATAGAACAAACAAAGTACTTTTATAATCTCAAGTTGAAAATACTTCTCTAATTAGATTTTAGTGATGATTTGAGATGAACTAAGCTTTTGGTATAGATCGAGAGCACTTTTATATCAATCAAATATTAAACAAGTCGTGGTTATTATAATCGAAAATATTTACAAACTAATGTACATATAGATACAGATTATTGAAGCTTATCAGGAAATTGAAAACTTCAATAATATTGAGATAAAATAGATTAGATAAATTGTTTATTGTATCCAGATTGGTCGTATAGATTTCACATTACTTAATGTGTTTTTAAAATCAAATCTTAATTGCATTATCATGTAGGTAATATAATTAGACGGAACACTTGAACTCAAAAGAAAAAGTAAAATTTGATCCTAATTATCTAATATGAATTAAAACTGACACATGTTATACGTCAGTGTGGTAGTTTAATTCCTACATTTAAACTTATATTTCAAGAATTCTTACCATTTTTAACTTTAAAATTCGATATAAAGACTTTTGTGAAACTCAAAGAAAAAGCTGTTGTGCCAAAGGACAAAAAATATTTAAAAGTATAATATATAAGGTGGTTGCTTTTTAATAGATACTATATCGTTATCTAGCAAATGGCAAAATTTAAAAAGTTGGTTAAATTCAGAAAAACCTACATATATAGGAAACATATGGAATAATATATTGAAATTGAAAATTTTCCGATCATCCGCAGATATATCCGAAAAATACATAGCATGTTCATTTTGTTTAAACCAAAAATTCAAGATATGTAAACGGATAGTCTTTACAACAAAACACTTTTTTCGTAACATGAAAATTATGTTTTTTAATTTCAATTTTACTTGTTGCCTAAATATGCAACTTTTCCTCCATTTAACCAGTCCAATATATCAATTTAAAAATTATACACTCCAGAAATTCATTCCATAGTTATGTTGAGAGAAAACTGCCAAAATTTAAATGTTTTAAAATTAAACGTTGTTTGTTTAATACATTCACAGATGTACATTATCGGGTTACAACGAAATTATTTTAGTTCACCTGAACATTAAACGCTGGTTTTAAAAGTGAAAGGCACATGTATCACAATCTACGAAGATGACAATATCAAGGAGAAAATTATATTTTGTAATGTAATTGATATTAAAAAAAATACTAGGCGGGATCCCTGATGACCTTGGTTTAGTATTTGCCCAGTAAATTTGTTGGAGAAAAAGTCAAAAGCTTCAATATACAATTTTTTAGTTACAAACGTTACTAACATTTTTATTATCTTTCTCAGGGATGTCAAAATTCTCAATTTTGATAATAGGGAAACGACTCATAATCAACAATAACAATGAATAAAATGTAACATTTTAAAATCAATTTTAAAGTGTAATTGTGTTATATCATATTTCTTGGTTAAGTTGCGTTTCCTTGTTTTAAAAACTGAAGATTTTGGCAAGAAACATTTTTAATAGCTATCTCTGGGTAAGACAATAGGATTTTTCAAAACCTCGGCAAACTAATAAATTGATTTTTCTAATTTTTTGACCTTTTCTCCAACAAAAATTACACTGCAAACTCTATAACTCGAGTTTGACTTTTATAAAAAAATAATGTTTTTATCTTTAAAATGTAGTTAAATTAAACCCGTAACCAGCTGGAAAGCGTCAAATAATATTACAAGTAAAGTAATTACATTTGGATAATCCTTTCTTTGTTTTGCTGTATATCTACTGGCTATAGTAGTGTTAAGTTTGCCTATGATAAAACATTTAACACCGATAATGACTTGTGAAGTGTCGATATTAAATCCGCTGTCATACGATTAATAATAGTGATAATATTTAAGGAAATATTATAGGTAACAACTTAAGTAATAATGAGTTTAACTTTAAACAAAATATTTTTATTAATTTATATATTATTTTTTGTTCTAAGTAGATATTCTACAAAAAATTAAACAAAGGATTACTTAAACTTACCTATGTTTACTATTTAAAAAGTGTATATTATTTATCGATAAAAGGTGCGGAAGTAAAATATTCAATTTTATCGACAAATACACTGACAATAAAAATAAGCCATTATCAGAATATTGCTATTAAATAAAATCACTCCGTGTATATATGCTGACCTACGCAATGTTTAAATGCGGCTTAAATTATTAAAAGATTATTTTGAAAACAAATGTTATATTTAGATACGTTTAGTTTACAAAACAAATGTGCCAGTGTTATTAAGTTGATTAATTTTAAAGTCATTGTTTAATTTTGGATTTCCTTAAAATCCGACAAAAAGCTCTAAAAATAAAAATACTTTATTTATATTTTCATTTGTTTTGGCTTTTAGGGACAAATTATAGAAGAAAAAATAGGTTTTATTTCAAATTATTTAGAGTAGTATTTTTATTATAGTTAGATTTGACATAAAATCGTTCCTGTTGTCATGAGTCATGAATCCCTTTAAATATTTTAAACCACTGAACTAGGGAAGTTTACTAGGTTCAAATACTTGGACAGCATTCGAATGTAAACATTTTATTAAACCCCAATTTTAAAGCATATTAAATTATTTTAATTTCAAATTAAGTTTCATTTGCGTTTTGCATTTTAATCTATTTATCAATTTATACCAAAGGAAGTAGTGTTATTATTATATCAAAATACCACATCCTAATTTAAGAACAAATGTAACCATAAACAGCCATTTTTGTTTAGTAAATATACATAGACATTGAAATATTTTGGTATCCTACTTAATTCTAGATGGCTATAAAATAGAAATGGAAAATAGTACAAAATGATCCTTTTATAGATATAAATCTAATAAATTTAGAAATTTATAAGAATTTATAAAAAATAAGTATATTTCATTTCGAAATTAGAAGATTACTTTACAAGAAACAAGAAAGCTTTGATTTTAAAGAAAATCTAAATATAATTTCATTAAAAAAATTAATGATTTCTTTGAAAACTTGCTTTAATGAATCTTAGAAATGGAATATAAATTTTGTTGTGTGTAACGAATAATCTAAAAAACACAATATGTTATCGAAGGTGGAAGGTAAATATATCAGTATTTCATTTATTTACTGTAATTGGCATATGTACATTCGATTAATGGTGTAATTACTATAAAAAAAAATTTGTATGGCACAATTTTCTATAATGTCTATTAAGGAATAGTTTTAGAAAATATTATTCTGTTTTATTAGCATAACTTCCCAAGGAAAAATAAATTGCATAATTACACAATTATCACTGATAACTAATTTACCTTTGTAGATAACTGCAATTTAACTTCAACCTTTGTTTTTTGCAATCCCTTATTCTTTGGTAAAAATGTAAAAACTATAGTATAAATACATAAATTTACATCAAATTTAATTAAATTATTTTGATTTATATTTTTTGTTTATTTTATAAGTTTAAATATACAAAAAAAATCATATTTAAAAAAACTATTTCTAATGATATATTCTCATGCATTTGTATTTAATAAAAAAAACTCTATTCTAACAAAACGTATATATGAATTAAAAAATATAGATGTGTAGGTATATTACAACGAACCAAAATTTAATTACAAATTATATTAAGGATTAAATAACAAAATAAGGAATCCCTTTGTTTTAACATTTAAAAAGAATTTGAAAAATTGTAGTTTTTTTTTTAAATAACTAACACCATAAAACTCACCTATCATGATAATTAGTAACACAATTCTCACTTAACATAGTGAATACACAATTAATAAAAAAATATTAGGAAAATGCGACTTTGGTGCTTACGATTCCAAAATACACAATGTACTAACGGAATACCCATGCCAAACTCGTATTTACTGGAACTCTTGTTTACATGAATCACAAGGATTTAACACGTGGTAGCATCGTGATCCCAATGTGCTGTGAAATAGTAGCCTTGTTGTATACAACCACATCCCAACAACGTTGCCGGTTTTACTAGTCTTTAATCACCGAACGTGATCAATAAGCACCATACTCCAACTAACAAAGAATCCGATTATTTTTGAATCCATAAAATACAACGGGAAAATAATCGTTTCATTGATTTCATAACTGTAACAGTCAAAATAATAATAATAATAATAATAATAATAATAATAATAATAATAATAATAATAATAATAATAACAATAACAATAATAATTATCAATTATTTTTACCCATTGGGTTTAAGGTTTTCCAATTTAATTAAAATTCAGCTCTTTGCTATGACCTGGACTTCGACCCATGTTTTATTTTTATTTTTTAATATTTTGCTAATTGTATCATCCGATGTTTGTTTTGGCCTTCTTCTTTTCTTTATGTCCGTCATTTTAGTTTCCCATAATCTCTTGACATGAACTTTACTATTCATTATTTGCATGCGTGCCCTCACCATCCTAATTTACGTTGTTCAATAAGTTGTTCTGCTGCTTCTATTCGTAATTCTTCCCTAATTTCTTCATTTCTAAATCTATCGGCCTTGGTTACTATTTTTACTCATCTTAAGTATCTCATCTCTGCTACGTTATTCTGCGTTTCTCTCTATCAAATTATACCTGTGATTCATATCCATAAGTGAGGATTGGTCTGTATATCGCTTTGTACACTTTCATCTTTGTTCCCCTTTTCACTTGCTTTTTATTAATAAGTCCTTTACTTAGTGCGTAGTACATTTCGTTAGCCTTATCTATTCTATTGTTTAGTTCCATCCCTTGATTTCTTCTATGATTGTTCCTAGGTATTGAAAGTTGCTTACTTGTTTTATAGGTTTATTTTCAATTACAACTTCTATTTCTTTTTCCTGCGATTACCATTATTTTGTTTTTGGCCTTATTCATTTTCGTATCATTAGCCGTTAAAATTCCATTCCATACTTTTACATTGTGTTTCAAATCCTGTTCGTTACCTGTAATTAGCACAATATCGTCTACGAAAGCGAATTCTGATTATGTCGATACTTTCTAGGTTTCTATACCCAATGTAGAGTGGTTTTGTTCTTCCTTTAGCACTCCTAATTAATTTGTGCATGAAAATAATAAGAATAATGAACTCAAGCTGCCTCCATGTCTAACGCCCTCGGTTGTCTTAAAAATGCCTGATGTACTGTTTTCACTAATTACTACATTTTTGGTCACTTTGTAGAGGGTTTTAAACACTCTTAGTAATTTATGGTTTATATTCTTTTCGTTTAGAAATTCTTAATAATAATAATAATAATAATAATAATAATAATTATTATTATTATTATTATTATGGTGATTGCTTTTTCCAGAGTACCTCGTCATTCTTGAGTAAAGGATCCGCTCGAAAAATCAATTACACGTGCTTGATTTCCAATACTGTTTTTTATCTCCTCTATTCTCCCCAAAGGTGTTCTGGTTAACTATGATATCACTTCACTGTTTAAGTTAACAATATCCAAATCCAAATTACAAATTTCCTTGATATTCTGTCATATCTCCTAGCTAGAGATAACAAATCTTCTAACTTGGTTCATTTGGCAAAAACATATTTTACTTTCCAAAACCAATATTACCTTTAGATCTTAGGCATCCCAATGGGTCACTGTTATTCCCAGTCATTGCTTACATTTTCATGGCAGCCGTTGAACAAATGGCGCTTGAATCCTTTCATCTCAAAACCAAAGGTTCTCTTCATTATGTAGACGAAGTTTTCATCATTTGGCCTTATAGTCAACACACACTTTCAATTTTCCTGAATCATCTAAACAAGCAACAATTTAAAACAAAGTTTTTTATGGAAATAGAATCCAATAGGTTATTCTTTATAAAAAAAATCAACGTATACCGACAGTTATCTCTACTACATTTCACACCACCATCCCATTTAAGAGAATTCAGTAATCAATTCTTTAGTTTCACAGGCTATTTCTAACTCTGAACCAGAAAATCTTTCACATGAACTAAATCACATCTAATCAGCACTCGTCTCCAACGGTTCCAAATGAACCCGCATATAAATAATTAGCTTCAAATTCCAAAAACCTAGACTCAAAAATTCCATTTCAGAACCTCTACTCCAAGCTCCATCAGTGTCTCTACCGTAAATTCGCTACGGCACAGATCGTACCGGTATATTTCTTCATATAGAAGGAATCCGTACTCCGTACAAAACCCTAAGAGAAATATTACAATATTCTATCCCTCGCAAATCAAAAAATACCCTTGTTACATGAATTTTGGCCACATTAGTACTAGCGAAAGGTCCCCATAACATCGGAATATTCGAGAATCAAAAGAAATACAACAACATCCAAATAATGTAAATAGAGCGGATGGATATTATACTTTCTCCCACTGTAATCTAACAGTCATTTCAGCAATCACTCCGATTTCACGCCAGACCTCTACTTTTGATATGTAATGGTCCAGTGATGATATCACCGCTTAAATTTGTTTCTATCCATTTTCCAATTCAGTTGTGTTTCGTCTCTGGCTACATTTAGTAGTTGAGTTACCGTGCACATCTCACCTCCTAAAGAAAGCGCTTATAAAATGAAGCTGTTCTACGGAAGTAATAATCATCAGATTCATTCTAGCCGTGGAAGCCTAGGAACTTCAATAACAATACTTTCACTTTATTTCATTCCTGATAGTGGTCCCCAGAAACCAGAATTTATGCTAATTATTTGTCACGAAACAGATTATTGAAGTTGTTGTTTAAGATACTGGGTTAGAAAAAATCCATTCACCATCGTTGGCATCATAATTATCAATACTGCATTACACTAACTAAACTATGATTAGTCCATTTTTACTCTTACGGGAGTAAGACTGAGTGAGTTAGGTTAACCTTGGCTTTTCTGTTGGTTTTCTAGGGTTTTAGCTTCTTTCATTTTTATAACATTTGCTTTCCATATTAGTCGGTCTTTTATTATTATTTTTTTAGTTGGTCTCTAATAGTGGTGTTTATTTCGGCCATTTTTGTTTTACCATTAATTTTCGGTAGAGTTCTCATTTCCGTACACTGGTTCTATTTTTTTCTTTTTATGTATATTAATATCCTTGTTTCGGAACCTGACAAAAGGACTTAGGGCAACTATTAAAATATCTGTTTTGGTATTTCTTTTTGGTATAAAAATGGTGTTGCTAATTGAGCCGAATATTTTTGGTGAGATTGCTGCAATTTAACTGTTTATTTTATGTTCTAAAGTCCTACCTTGATGATATTTTGAAAGGTCGAAACTTATTGTGGTATATACTTTGAGTATCATTCATATTTGCAACGATATTCTTTAGTTTTCTTTCAACGGTTTTTCACTATATAGATATCGTCTGTTATTTTTATATTTTTCTTAACTCTTAAGTTATTTCACGCATTCTTGCCATAGAGCACATTTAATTACTGGTATAAATGAACAGATGGCTCATCTGTAGTTGTTTTGCTTTGACTTTGAGAGAATGTTGTGACTCAAAATGGGTAGGATCGAATAGTTGGTACCTGAAATGTCGAATAGTCGAACATGTACAGGTATTTGATACGATTTTGGTACGACAAATATAAGAAAAAATCAGATTCGACCGCGACTGTTCAATATCGGATGAGTTAAAATATCGAGTACTTTGCCAGGTAAATTGGATGAAATGGAGAACTTTAAACAATCGAATATTTCTCGATACTTATAATTCGACACTCATTTAAACGTAACGTGTCTTTTTATATTGGTGGAGATTTTATTAACAATTTCGAAGTTGATACTTTGAGAGCAAACAACTTCCAAGATATGCATCTAGAAAAAAGTTTATGAACTAAACTGTGCGTCTTTAAGTAGTTTCCAATACTTTCAGAGGATACCTTGTATAACTACATCTTAGACTCCAGTTGAAATTTAATTTAGCACCTTCTTATAGTTGTATAATTTAATTGCAACTAAATAATTATTTACCAATTCAATTAAATGTTTTCTTGTGTTAATTTCATTTATACTGCGCTAAACTTTGTACAGAATCCTGGATTGTTGTATTATAATTGAAACAAAAAGGGTATCTATATAATGTGGGTATTAAATTTAATCTGAGCAAGTAGGCATACAATCAACTAAACCGTTTTAATAGAAAAACAATTATAGGCGAAAGGACGACTCTATAGACTGTCTAATACATTTACCTGAAGACAAAACTGTAAAAAAGGTGTTTATGAAAGAATAATAATAGAGTAATAAGATAAATGTGAAAAGGCCAAACAAACACGGAGCTAGCCAAGAACAAGAAAACGTGGAAGAATGTGCCTAAACAGAAGAAATGTAAATGAAACGCACCAAGTTTAAATCCTTACGGCAGGTGGATTCATCGTTTAAAAATTTTTAGAATTTTATCGGTCATTAAAAAGAAAGAACGAATACCTATGAAAATGGTATTTAATATTTAACATTCCAATCAAGACAAAAAAATATTTTTTTATTTCACTTAATTTTATTTATAAGTTTGTTTACCAAAAATCAAGGAAATCATTTTCAGGACATAAAAATATATATAGGAAAATGCTTCTGTTTATTTTTCGAAAGCGTTGTTGTTTGTTTGAAACTCTAAAATAGCTTTCTCGGAATTTTCTTGTTATTATTTCCAAAAATTCATGTGGCAACAACGAACAATGTGAATACTTTTATTTGCTCTTGAGTATTAAAATGTAAAGCTAATCTAAGTAAGAATTCGATCCAATTAAATTTTTATCTGATCAAAGTCCAGTCACCTAAATCATCATTTTATTTACTTACGTGATCGTTAAAAATTATAAAACCCGCCCGGTAAATTGGATTTCTGAAAATAGATCTCCAGACTATTTTCGTGTTGGTTTCTGGGCTCCCGAGGGGAATTTTAATACTGATCACGTGAAAAGTTTCCGATTTTCCGGAGAGGACACTACCCGAAAACGTGACATTGCACCTGTTTGTTATTTCTTTCAAAAATTTAATACCCATCCTAAATATACACATTTCGTAAAAATAAATATATTTTTTACTAGTTTTTAAACTTATATGTCGAAGAGGGTTGCTCTTCAAAAAGCGAATTAAGGCAAAACATCTCGAATAAGGAATCTCCTATACAGTTAAAAATATCCTGGTTACGGATGGTTCCGAAACAAACGACGTAACAGTCAGCTGAGATTACAACAATACAATATTGCAACAGAAGTAAAATGACATAGAAAACTTTGGCAGTATTCAAACTGATACTAGTCTAGATTATCAGGACGTAAAGGTCACCAAGACAATGAAGAAGCAGAATCTGGCCGGAACTTTTCTGTGATATTGTAAAACCAACTGCAGTCCTAATATATTGAATAGCTGAGAATTAAATCTAAATTCACCAGACCAGACAAAAAGTTGACCAACAGACACTCGCAGAAAATAACATCAGCAAATCACTAACAGGAGAACACTGCAGATTGAATAAACACTTATAAATACAATAAGTCTGGCAAAAGAAGTCACAAATAAGTTTTGCTTGGAAAAAGAGGAAAACGCAGAATGCGATTGTGGAGGTATAGCAAGGACAAATTTTCTAACATTAGGTGAAGAGAAATTAGGGCAGTTGGCTCCACATCCAGATTTTAAATCTAACTGGACAAGATATTCTAAGGTAAGAGGATATCTCAATACATTGCTTTAGGTCGAGGTGGAAAACGCAATATAATTCACGATGCAGATGTAAATCTAAAGTAAAACGTCATTAATTTGGTTACACTTGTTGCTGTATTTGCATCCCTTAAGTACAAGATGCCTGAAAAAGGGTTTGCTAACTCCTAAAAACAATTGTAACCAATGCGAGCACTCTTTTGGCTTGGTTATTTGCTTGTAATACTGCCAATAGTACCAGCAGTCCACGAACTATATTCATAATAGATTCTTAAAGTTTAAAATGTTTTTTCAGTAAGGAGAAGTCATGTGTTTTGTCAGTTTTGTATTTAGATCGTGCAACATGTTTTCTATGAGAACTGTCGATTTTACTAGAGACATAGTCTTATATTACGTAATATCAGATATGGTATTTAATTTTTCTGTATGCATTGAAAAAGTACTAATGTTGCGAAGCAACTATTTATGGAATTATCGAAATATTTTCACTTACTGTAAAGCTCTTTATTTTATGTAATAATCTACTAATGATTTAACTTCCGTAATATATTGCGACCTCTTCTCTAGTCATCACACTCATCACCCTAGCATCATAAACTAGTATAAATATAAAATAATTTTAATCAATGGTTATTTATAGAAAAACATTCTCGAGCATGTATAATTACAATTTGCTTCGAAATTGATGAAAACTAGTCAAAAAAAAAATAAATTAAAAACTAGTCCATGAAAAAAAGTTTACGATAGACAGGATACGTCTAATGTAACCTTAGATCTGGGTGGAAAGTTTTGCCTAGTAACGAGATGCTCGCGTTCAAATAAGATACCACAAAAAACTTAATGGTTAACTAACTGTCTATCTTATAACGATAATATAAATACACGTGCAATAAAAAGTTTCGTCATTTGCTAAATCCCAGACTGTCTAGGTCAATGGTTCAATTTGTACAAGGTGTTTGACCAATCTTAGTAACTTTTTATCATCGAGTACTTAATTATTTCATTGATCTAGAAACTAATAATAAAAAAAAATAATGAGTCTTTAGTCAGAATACAATGCAATGTGACACTCTTTGTTAATAGGTCGAACTTTCGCCAGCATTTTTTTGCTTTTTATGAAAACATTTGAATATAAAAATAAATGTTAGTAGTACAAAGTCTAGTAGTTTTGTTGACTCAACTGTATTGTTTAGATACATGTAAAAAGTAGTTTTTGAATGTGGATATGTGCGGAATTATTGTAGCTTATTGCATATTCAACATTATTTTAACAGTAACAGTGATTTTAAAAAAATTTAATTGAAAGCTTGGGTTTGCCATTTTTAATCTCTTTATATAACCTAATATATGTGTTGTAGTTTAGAATTCAAGAGAAAAATAAAAATAAAAAACTTTGTCTTTCATGCTTGTATATGCACTTTGAAACTGTCTTACAATTTAAATTTTTTATGGGATGACAATGCGAAATATCCCAAAAGTATTTATCAAATTTTAATTATCAATTAAACATTAAGTATTAAAAATGTATATTGCAAAAAAGCTATTTTCTATTTGAGATAACTTTAGGAATAGGTCATCATTTATATATACATAAAAAATAAAAAGAAATAAGTGAGCACGAAAAAATTGTGGGTGTTTCGTAAATAATCACAGTAAGAAAACGTGATGAGCACCTTTTGAGATTATTTGTGATACCCAACCTTTGGAATGTGACTAAAATACTAATATTAATGAATAAAATACATCCAAAGCTTTTTCGTCTATATTTTTTAACTAAAATGCTTTTAGTTTAAATAGATACAATACGGTGACACCTGTTAGCCTTAGCTTTTATTAGTCATTTAGAAGTTTACTCACTGCAGAAATTTGTTAAAAATATGTTAAAAAAATTTGTTTTTTTTGAGGTGCTTGACGAAACATGTCTCAGTTGTTCTTCTTCTTCTAGTGATTGATAGCTCGACAGGTACAGTAAACTCAGCTCCAATCGGACAATTTGCATCATCTTTTGCATAGAAGTATCTGAAATTCTTACTTAAGTTTTCTAAATTACCTCCCCCGATTTTTATCATCACATCTTTGTTATTCTCTTCTACTTGAACTTGAACCCCAGACTTAAAAGTTTCTTGTGTAACAGTAGTGCGCACGTTGAAATAGATAACAACAACCGCAAATGCACTTCTCTATATATAGTTGCATCATATGCTTCAATTCAGACAGTTTAAGAAGCTTTGATATCTGATGCGAACTTTCCGACATCATCTCCGGCCCGCTAGACAGTGTTGCCTTATACTAATGCAATTTGAATTCGTACGGGTTAGCTCTTAACTCACATCACTGAATGGGAGGCGCGTAATTGTTTGAGTTAAAACAGGAGGGGCGATGTACAAAAGAGTGACAACCGCTACATTAGGCGATGAAAGCAGAACGAGGGATGAAGCAGCTTTATCGATGAAACAATAAAAGATTATATTTTTACAATAGTGGAATTGCTTGGGATACGGAATTCATAGGCGCGGTGTAAAAAATTATAAGAACATTGAATAAATGGATTAGGCCTAATGAATCTCATAAGAACAAACTAAAGCCACAATACCACGAACAAAAGCCAGCAGTGTGTCCCCGGATCCTCAGAGTTAGGCAGCCCTCGGGGCAGTCTGCTGTCAGAAAATGATAACGGCTCTGATATAGGAATGCGTAGACGTTCTAGAGAGCTTAAGTTTTAATAGAGAAGTCTGGGTACGCGGCCTCAAATCAATTGGTTGATGAGGTAGCAAGGCTCGGAGCCTCACTGCGAATAATATGGGCCCAAAACTCAGAACAGGATTAGGAAAGACAAAATCTCATCAATGGTAAACGAATGGCCTCAAAGAGGCGTTGAATAATTACTGGAAAGGAAATTGGTTCTGCAAGCATACCAAACAAGCAATTGGTGGTTCAGATTTAACCAAGACCAGATGACTGCTGGACAAATTCAGACAGCAAATTCGGTTATTCGCTGGAATTCCTACAGTTACTGGAAAGTCGGCAGTCATCTGTCTCTACTTTGGGCAGTAAAGGACCCAGGCTGTTAAAGATATGGATGGGAGACGAAAACTGCTTACCACTATTTGTCCAACTACATATATAGCTTTTCTACATTCAAACACAAAAACCTTCGTGAAGATGGACGAGGAGGACTTACACACTTTTATGGAAAGATGCCTCGACTTGCATCAAAACTATGTAGAATTATAGGATGTCGAAGGCCTGACAACAAGGCCCTTTTTGAATCTAGGTAAACCAGGCTAGCTCACAGAGCTTTACATTGGCTGTAGTCGATAAATGTGAAGTGGATTATGTATTTCTATGATGGTAAATATTGGTAAATATGTAATGGAATGTAATAATCCATGTTTACAGTTACCAAACCTCATTTAAACAATAGTAATCTACAAAAATAATGTCAACAACACGAGTATTACTGTGCTCAATTTTTTTTATATGAAAATCATCAGAGAATTAAATAAATATTTACTTTTTTCGTTATTAATATTTTAAGAATAAAAAAGTGTATTCAGGTTATATGTATATGAGTATTATCTGCACAGAATAATGTTAATAAATCATTATAATTTGGTATTTAAAGGTGAAATCCTTTAATTCTTATAAAGGAATAGATAGGAGAGGACTCAAGGAAAAGAAACTTAGATCTTTCAGAATTTAAAAACTTAATCATTTTCATTTAATAAACAGTTTTTCCTGAATAAATCAGCTTACTTTTATATGTAAAAAATTGGCTTTGTATAGAATGTTTTAAATTGCTTTGTATAGAATGTTTTAGCCGGAAGCAACACATAACTTTTTTATAACAATATGTTTATTTCATTGAAGTAGATAATTGCCTCCTGCATTTACGTCATTTACATTTTTTATGTTCTTTGTAAAATAAATCACTAGTTTGAAAACATTTATTTTGTGATATCACGCAAGATTAGAGTAAAAATAGATCGAAAAGTCCTTTGTTTTATTTACAAAGAATTTATTAACAATAACAATTATCGACAAATATTTTCAATATTTGATGCTTTGAATTAAATTCAAAATAAAGGTCAGTGATGAATGCGATATCAATTATTTTAATAATAATTATTACTCGTACAAATATTTATATAGTGAAAAATTGTGAGCGCTCGAATTTTAAATTTATGAAATAAAAATACACACCAAATTTATATGAAATCACTTAAATTTTTGTACGGTTACTTAGTTGTACAGAAATAAATTATTTGGTAAATAAAACTACTATGAATATATATATATATATATATCTATCCATAAAATTTAATAAAAGAAACGAAAATATTCTAAATATTTGCTAATAACTCAAAAACAAATGCCTAGTAATTCTTAGCTGAACAAATTAGAAAAAAAATAATTTAACTTAATTATTAGTCCGTACTTTTTCCTTTGGATTTATGAAAGATTCAATGCGTCTGAGAATGCTTCTAATTAAATTCTCAATCTCTTTCCAAGGGATGCTTTCTTATTGTTTTAAGGTGAAACGAATGGTTCATCTGTCGTTCTTGCATTACCATAACAATTAATAACTACTCTGTTGATTAGTGGTCAAACCTGTACGGAAGCGTTTTTGGAAAAATACTTCGAGAGATGCTTGCGGTTTCAGCTACAGCTTGTTCCATAAGGGTAATTATTCTATCCCTCTACACATCTAACCTAAGGCATGAGATCTTAATCGCTGGTATTATTAATATTATAACTATTACTATTTTTATTACTATTAATATTGATAGTAAAATTATTCTTGGTATTATTATTATTATTATTATTATAAACCTTATTAGTTTTAGTAATATTATATTAGTATTGTCGCTATACAAATTGCTGCTCTCCTTATTCTAACTATTATCATTAATATTCTTATTAGTATACTAAATACTATTATTACTTGAATCATTATTTTCATCACTATTATTCTGTTTAGTATTAAAGTTTCTGGAATCCTTATGTTATTATTGGAACTGCAAAGGTCTTTAGTAGCTGGTATTATTAATTTTATAATTATTACTATTAATATTGTTAGTAAAATTATTCTTGGTATTATTATTATTATAATAAGCCTCGTTAGTTTTAATAATATTACATTAGTATTGGTACTATACAAATTGCTGCTCTCATTATTCTAACTATTATCATTAATATTCTTATTAGTATACTAATATATATACTATATTATCATTACTTGAATCATTATTTTCATCATTATTATTCTGTTTAGTATTAAGGTTTCTGGTAGTCTTTAGAACAGCAAAATACTTTGGCTTCGATTACAGCAATGTATTTTTTTAGGAATATGTATAAGTGTATTATCAGCAAAAAGAGTTGTTTCCAAATACATTTCCTTCATAGAAATAGGGGGTGATCTCATATAAATTTAGTTGTGTGTAATAGACAAAACCACCATTTTTAAATAAAATCAATTTTCGTATTTTTTTTATTTTTTTAAGTTAGACATATCATACATTATTTCCTGGTTTTATGGATTAAGAAAAATCAAATTCTGTAACTTCTTTTTTATCCAATTCGGAACCTCCGATACATTTTTCATTAGAACAGAATTGAAAGAAAAGAGCAAGTTACCAAAGGAAATTATTATTGAAATATTTTTAAATTAAATTAAATAAAAAAATTTCCTGAAATTGGAAATACAAATAAAAATAGAGGTGTATGGAGGAATCATCAAATTAATAGAGGTATATATTGATGATATAAGATAAAATAACCGGTTTAAAGAAAATTGCAGGCGACGAACAAGCAAGGCTAATGAACTTTGAAATAAAAACCATTTTGAAAAAAGGAGAATTTGTAACTGTCCAAAGGCGTCGGTGACACGGTTGTATAAAAGACTTATATAAAAATGAATCAGAAGACAAATATGCTACAAATACAGAACCAGAAAAATCAAACAAAAGTAAGTGAAGACGCAAAGATAACTCGGTAGATTAAGCTAGTAAAATATTAAACGAAAAATGTGGAGTAGAAGCAACTAGGGATTGTACGACGCATGTCTGTATTTACCAAAAATAAAATATGAATCTACTATCTTAACTCGGCAACTACCACGTGGGGCCTAACAGCACCCCATACAATACGTTTGTTAAATGTTTTATATTTCAGGGTTGGCTACTTTAGTATTTATGTTTGGAGTTTGGATTATTTATCATTAAATACTTGCACTGTTACATGTTTTTATAAAACACCAATACAGATTCCACGTGAAAGTTTAAGTTTATACATTTTTATTGCGTTTCCAATAAACATGTTAATAATTTAAATATTCTTTAGCATATTTGTTGTAGAAATTATTATATTAATAAACTAATTTAAAATTCTACCTTGTTTTAGAATTTCAAGAGACATTATAAATTGTTCAGAAAAGAACAAAATTGTCTGAGACTCGAAGAGGTGCATCAGGATGATACAGGGGCGTTTCATGAATGATGGGATTCTGAAGTTGACTCTTACCATAATGCCGAATCGGAAAGCTTAGCAGAATCTTCCGGTGAAGAAAATTTCACAAAATCTTTCGATTAAAATGATTTCACAAATGTGTTAAAACAAAAAACTCTATTCTCTTTTGGAAAAAGATGGAACCATAAGTTAGAGAATTACAAAGGGAAACAGAAACGTTTGTACACTAACATACTAAAACATAATATTTAAAACAAATTTAGCATTTTTCATTTGTTTTTTAAGCACTAAAATATTATTTTGTATGATAAATCATTTTATGGAGCTAGTTTGGCCTAAAGTGTATTATTATTCATATAACAAAACTTTTTTGGTGTCTTGTGCGAAAATGTAAATAAGTTATTAGAGATATTGGCGCATTTCAACATTATACAAGTGTCTGTTATTGGTAAGTAATTTATTTACTGGAAATTATCATGAAGGACATGTTGGTGAATTTAACGATACATAAACAGGTCGTTATGGATAACTACGTAGAAATTATTTGTAAACAGCATAAAATAGGAAAATGTTGTATAATGTAAAAAAAATATTAGACAGCAGTTTACATATCATTTGCGTATGTAGCGTAACAGTAAAAATATTTACCAACACACCGTGTATCGAAGAAAATACTCGTACTTTGGATGAAACTATTTAATAGAAACTTACTGGTGTTTCTTAAAACTGTTCAATAATTTAAAGCAGTTAGATTGTCAGTTACATAATCCATCCATCTGGAGAGATTTTTGTAATATTTTGTAATATTAAGTACTAATTTCCAATATTATTATTAATACAATATCTTAAAACAAGTTTGATATTGATAGTATCTAAAACCTATTAATTAAAAGTATTTGTACGTTGTATAAGTGCTTGGAGTGTTTACCACTTAAGTTTAATTCTCTTATTTTCTCAAGATAAACAGCACGAGGCACTTAATTTTGAAAGAAACCTCAAATCATAGATTACCTGTCATGCATCAAAACAATGACTTCGCCATAAATATCGATTTATCGTTTTTAGGATTAGATTTTTATAAAAATTATATATATTGTAATGTAATTTCTTATAACAATTGTTTAGTTTTCATAAAACATCATATGTTTTTATGTAAAAAGAAGATGTCTTGTTATGTTTTATTTAAAAAAAATAAAAAGTTTATAAAAGTTAATAAAATTTTATTGCAATTTAGAGTCCATCGTGGGGTTCTAAAATATTTAAAAGATTATAAATAAAAATAAAATGATGTTGAGAAAGGGGAAAAAGATTAACACACAGGTGAAGAAATAGGACAAGGAGACACACCAGAAATAAGAAAACCCAATTTAGAAGATAGTAAATTAGAAAATAAAAGTAATGAGAGTAATGAAGAAGAAGATCAGAGAAGAATAAATATCATAGAAATAGCAACAATAGAAAGTGATCCAATAAAAAGGAAATTTCATTAGAAGATATAATGGAAATGCAAAATAAAATTGAAATGAATAAAATGGGTAATCAAATAAAAAAAAAACATTATTAATGAACAGAAATTGGCATCATACGAGACAAAGATAAAGAAATAAAGAGAATGCAATGAAACAATAGCAAAAATAGTTTTTAGAAAAATGTTCGAAAGGAAGAGTACAGGAGAATGTGAATTCAAGAGAAAAAGAAAATTTAAAAACTAAAAGGAATTAAAAAAGTTATTAAATTATAAGAAAATATAAGAAATGATTACAATTTGAAAATGATAGAAGAAGAACTTGAAGAAGGTTTTGCATTAGTGAAGAAATAATAAATATGGAAACAAATGTGATCAATTTGAAAATAAAGAAGATAGAAAATGAAATTACACATAATAGACATATATGGAAACAAGAAATAGGAAATAAAAGTACTGGAACAAAAATATTAACCACATATGAGGAACCAATAGTTAAATTCAAAGGTGATATTAATAAGAAACATCATCAACAATTTTTTCTTTTTTCCAAGACATTTCTGGGGAGAAAATTATCAAATTAAAAAAACAAACTATATTAATGGAAAAAAAGATTTCCCTTGTATTTGCAGGAAGGTTTTCCCAAAAATATTTTTGTATTTGATACTATTTCATAATTTGTTTTATTTCTATTATATTGAGCATTTCTAAAATGAAAAAGTATTAAAATTTATTTTTTAAAACTGTTTAAAAATAGATTTTTTTATTTTTATCAAATTTTCTCTTGTACTACGAACTATTTAAACGATCTGAATTGTTCCATAAATTTAGTGTTTTTTTTTCTCAAACACGTGCAGCAATATTTTTTCTAAAGCAAATATTTCAACTATAAGGTGCAAATCAAACAAATTTATCTAATTTTAAACTTTGTTGATCTTTTAATTCTATCTTAAATCTCTAAAATTAAATTTGTCACATAAAAGTGAAACAAGGTAAATATTTTTCTCAAATCTATTATCAGCTTCTGACAACAATAAAATTATAATTGATAAAAAAAAAGATGTTGTCATTATGTTAATTTTAGAATGGATGGTTAGAGAGTATACATGGCGATATGGCGAGTATATTCATTTTTGGAAAAATCGGAAATCGTGAAATAATTTAATTGTGATATATTACAAAAACCGTACCACTATTACTAATTATAAATATATATTATATATCCCACGTTTTTTTTAAATATATTGTAATCGTTTCATATCTTCCATTCCAAATATTTTTTAATTTCAGATTCTATATTGTCACTACATCTTGCCTTTCCTAGTTTAATATAATAATAATAATAATAATATTTATTTACGGAAAATACAATTGTTAAAAAAATAATATAAAGTAAATGTAAATAATTATAGATACTCAATAAGTGAAAAACACTTGTTTTGCAAATAAACAATAAAACAATAATAAAGTAGTAAAACAATACAAAACAATACATATTAAAAGACAATAAGGAAGCTATTGGTTAAATGGGTTGTGACAACATATACGTTCATGTTGATCTTTTCTATTTGATAATTACTATTTTTTCTTTTTGGGTTTCCTATAAATTTTTTATTCTTATGATTTATGGTTTTTTGATTTTTTTTTACAAAACTTTTCCCAGTTTCCCAGCTTTTATTTTTATCAATTTAATGTTTGTTTATAGATATTAATCTTTATCTTTAGTTTATTTTGTAAATAATATTGTAATTTACTAAAGTTTAATTTTTGTTTGCTTATTTTGATCACAGAGAGTTTTGTAAGGTATCATGCTCAATATTCTTTTCTAAACTATGTATATAAAAAAGAAATTTCTACCTAAAAAACGATCGTAAATATGGATTTCTAAATTGGCAATATAAAAAATAAACAAAACAATAAAGTTTGTACTCTGTAAATACCAAATATTTTATTCATACGTATTTACTAAAGCAACTATTTATATGATTAGACATTTAAGATCACTGGTCTTAAATGTGACCTATTTCCATAGACGTACACAATATTTTATTTATCCTAATGATTACAGTATTATTCATTTTTTTTGCTCAAAATATTTTTTTATTATCTAACATTTATCACCTTGTCCTGTGGGAATAAATTAAATAGCACTGTAATTTTGCTACAATCAATTTATTATTTTCAAAATTGACCTTCGCCGAATATAATCATGATGTAGTACAGAAATAAAGAACATCGATATTGCCTTCGGTATAAGAAATTTTCTAATTAAGTATTGAAAATATTAGTGAGCTTCAAAAGAAAATTACGATTTTATTTCATCAAAAGATTGTATTTGTTATGTTTTTTATTTTTATGAATCATTTTCTATACCAAAGTTCATTTCTTTCCGAGTTTAATTTTCTTCAAATTTTAAAAATACCTTCAATTTGTGAAACTAAAAATAACTTAATCATAGGAAATAATAAAACAAACTTATTTTTATATAAATAATTATAACACTATACCATAACAAATTTCGATGAACGTAGCAACCTAAAATAAAGTGATAACAGAATACTTGGTTCATAAAATAATTTTATAGAAAATATTTAAAATGTCCACCCAGAAGGTCTAAATCCATATTGTAAGAACGGGGATTATAAGATAAAATCTAAATATGATAAAATATACAGCGTGTCTCGTTTAAACATGTATGTTTGCTTTACCACCCTGTAGAAATTGGCATATTTCCAAGTAAGTAACATATTGTTGCCTACAATTTTTGTATATAACTTTTTTGGATATCCTCTATTATAACGAAGTTAAAATATATGGCTAAATTTATATATTTCCTTAAATGCGTATTTCCCTACTTTGATTTCTACATTTTCACCTTTTTCGTTGAGCATTTTTACTACTACCTTCCTTCGTTTATTACTAGCACGATATCGTTATCGTATGTAATTAGCAATTATTTATCCGCCTCTTGATCGATCTTATTGTTTTGTGGTTTTGTGAATATTTATAATTTTTATTATTTCTCGTATGTTTTGAACTAACTTTGATTATATTTGATTTTTTTGAATTTTTATGATCTCTCATTTGTCATTCTTCTTTCAAATTTTCTTCTGATCATATGTTTTATCAGCATGTATATTTGTTATTTTAGTATTCCTCCTCCATATTTGATTCAGTGTTCAGTACACCTTCTCCAGGTGCTTTTTATTTTTTTAATTTTATTCTTATGTTGGCTCTTTTATTTCTATTCTATCTACTTCTAAATGTTTTCTTTCTTATTTTGTTCATGTGTTAATAATTCTTTAAATTATTCCACACATATACTATTTTATATTATTGCTTCTTTTCAATTAATTTTACATATTTATTTTTTATTCCTTCCTTTTATGATTATGTGATAAATTTCTTCCTAATCTTTTGGTACAATCTTCCAGTACTTTGCTTTATTTTTTTATTTTTTTTTTATTTGTTTTTCTCTCCCTTGCCCTTTTCCATTACCTAGAGAGAACTGAGATTATTGATTTTTTGGTTATACCTCCGCAGTTTTAGAAAATATTAAATTTTTTGTTTCCTAAATATGTAACGTTAATACCATTCACCTTAATGTATTTGTTTGACTCTTTAGGATATGCCCATGTTCTGGATACTTATGTGGGTCACAGTGTACGTAAGTTCACGATTGTATATTAAATGAAAGATTGGTATTTAACAGTACCAACTCTTAAAGCGTTAACATATATTTATTACGTACCTCTCGTAATTTTCAATTAATTATTTCAAGGATAAGCACCACAATAATTATGATTTAACGTATAGATTGCGATCATCAAGAGTCTAAATTAGATACATTTATCGTAATGAATTGGTTACAATTATTTTTAAATCATTCTTAATTATGCAAAAATAAAATTTTATAGCTCATTTAAATCAAATTATTTCATGCATTTTTAAATGAGTGATTAGTTTTCCTTTGCATTTCAAAGTCCGATGTTGATGAATTCAAAACAAATTTCCATTAGGTTTAGAATTGTGTTTTTAATTGAATGTGTTTACTTTCAAGTTATTTTTGGATGTACAAATTGTCTGTAAAAGAAAATAATATTGATTGACATAACATTACCTGATATCGACAAACTACAAGTTTATTCAAAAAAAATATTTGTAGTGGAAAAAACTGATTTTTATATGTTTATTTAATTGCTTATATGTTTATGTTCATTCTCAAGCAATTAATAAATTGTTTATAAAAACAATTATTTCAACTTGATTGCGGTGATAAGTTATTTCCCAGAATATAATTAAACATATTTTTTATTGTATTTTTAATAAGCGAGTAGAATTTGTTGGTTTATTTATTTTCTTTGTGACCAATTTTAAACCACCCCGAGGTTAATTCCTTAGTTGGATTTTTATTCAAAGAAAAGCTGGAATGTCACTTAATTCAACTTTCTAACAACTCACGTCACTCACTTTTTGTTAAAGGAAGTTAGCTGGGAGGCCTGCATTTTTCCCTTCATCCAAATGTATTAATCTCCTTATTAATGCCAAGATATCGCTTCATGAAAACTACTATCTACTCTACACCAAAGATTTCTGTTGTTAATAAGTCTTGCAAATAAGTTTTTTCCTTCTTTTCAAATCTTTGGCAGTATGGATTCTTTGTATATTTTTGAAGTCTGTGGTGACCAGTACGGATTCCAATGATTAACCGCAGTTGCTATTTATATTTGTCCTGCATCCACCTGGAATTATATGGATCTGGTACCACAATTGCTTGCTTTGCCTGTCTGTATCCACTGTTTTCTTCCCATGCTTTATTCAATGTCTTAAGCATTGAGGAGATTTGCGCTTTACATAACCCTATTACGGGTTCTAGTCTATAGGATTCGTGGTCTGCTCCAAAGTTTGATAGCTCATCGACCGGTTCATTTTGCACGCGATTTCCTTGTGACCCTGTATCCAGAACAGTGATACTATCATTCACCTCGTACAACGTTGGGGACTAGAATCTTTGGTTAGTCGTAACTGCTTGAAAGTCTTACAACACTTCACCAAACCAAAATTCGTGCGCCGAGTGCAGTGAAATGGTTCAAGACTCTCAAGCAGTAACACACCTTTTACTTTAGTCAGTTGATTGTAAGATATTATTTCTTGTACCAAATAGTGTATGCTAAGTGAACGTTTAATTTATCTATGCAGGTGTAGGATTAAATCAGTTATTTAAGTGAGTGTGGCGAGCAAACGATTCCTGGTTTATAAGGTCTATTAAATTGCTGCACAAAATTCTATCAATTGCAATTTAGTTTATTAAATAATACTTTCAAAATGTCCGCCATTTATTTCCATGCAATAATATAGCCTCCAAGCCAACTCTGTTCGAATATTCTGTAACATTCAAATTATTTTGTTATATACCATTCTATAAATATTTGTCATAAATTTGGCTTTTTAAAAATAACGTTCCTAAAAAGTGTAGGATTATACTATCAAACAGCTGTTTAGAGCTAGTGTATCTCAAATATGTACTGATGATCATCATGATCATCATTGAACTCTTGTGCAAGATTTAAATTTTTAATCACTAGTTCGTAAACGATAGAAAAAATAATGGAAAAACAGGAGAAGAAACCCAAAAATCAAGGCTTAAAAAGGCCAAAGGAACTCTGAGACAAAGAAAAACACTGATTTGCGACTGCTGAGGTATCACATTTTTACAGTAACTAAAGTGTTATCCATAATGACACTATTTTAACGAGTTTATTGCTGTTCTAAATCATGCACATCAGTGACACAGTTTTTTTTGTAGATCTCTTTGTAAACAGTTATCATTGTTAAATAAAACCTCTCGGCAATAGAATGGTCCGTTTTTAAAAAGAAACCAATTCATTGCAAATTCTTGTAGAAGTATGTGATGTAGAAATGAAATCTGATTAAAATAAAACACTAATAAAAGCGGGAAAAATAAACAATACATATACCAAAAAATATCATAGAGGAAATATAGGAATAGATCAGAAAGTTTATGGATTGAAATAGAAGATAGAAAGAAAGCGGTACTATTCTTACAACTGCATTTTCTTGTTGGACGAAGTTCATGATGAGTTTTCTCTGTCATAGGGAAGAGTTGTCAAACTGTGTTGCTGAATTTAAACGCGATATAACAAACATTGAGGATGCACCACGATTTGACAGACCAAAACCAGCTACCGGCCAAGAAACAATTGAAAAAATCCTTGAAAAAATCGTGATGAATGACGGTCAAGTAAAGTTTAGAAATACCAGGGAAAGTAGGCATTTCATACGTTCTCCTACATTGCATCTTACATCAACAAAAGAAGGCTTAGTGCTAGAGGGTGTTGAGTCTCTTGGTAATCGATCAGAACCAAGTTCGAAAGACCACTTCTTAGCAAAGTCTACACATGTTCAAATGTAATGGAAAATATTTTATGCCTGTAGATGAAACATAGATACATCACTACATCAAACCAAGGAAAAGTCAAAGCAGTGAACCAAAACTAGTCAGCCACCGTCCTTTGGTATTCCCGAGGAATAATTTAGGTGATTACTTGCAACAAGGAAAAACAATAACAGCTGAATATTATGTTTTGTTATTAGACACACTGAAGTTTAAAGTCCTCATTTGAAGAAGAAAAAAGACTTATACCATCAAGATAATGCCCCGTCCCACCAGTCGGCAATAGCCCTAGCGAAATTACACGAATTACAGTTCTAGTTAATTGAACATGCCCCGTATTCATCAGATTTGGCTCCATTCGATTTTTTCCCGTTTCCAAATCTCAAGAAAATGTTGACTAATCAAAGCTGTAAATTGATATTTCGAAGGTTTCGATAAGTATTTTTTTAAGGGTTGGAAGTTCTTGAAAAGCGTTGGACTAAATGTGTATAGCTGACAGGAGACTTTGTTGAAAAATAAATACAATTTTAACCAAAAGTTGTTTTTCTCTGACTAGTTTTAGAAATTTTTCGATCTATCATAGTATTTAATATCCCATGAAATTCTACTTTTCATTTAATAATAGTTAATAATCAATATTCTACGAATACTGTATCCTCAATGTTTTTAATATAACAGAATAGATTGGCAATGTTTTATTCATTGAACCTTTTTACAATTTTTATTTTTCTCATTAGACGTTAATATTACAATAATGGAAAATTACAAGGTAATTCTCAAACACAAGATGAAGTATTTTACCTAATCTTTAAAAAAAATAAATTGTTAAGTGGCTCTATTAAGTTAATAATACTTTGCACTATTTATCTATCTATTTATTCCATTTAGATTACAATTGCTTGAAATTATCCCTACTACGTAACTATGTAAGTTACAGCACACATGCAAGTGTAAACACATAAGTACACAATTAGAATTATGGAAAAATAGACTTTAGACTGATTATCATCTCTATTAACTTTTCACAATTCATCTTCATGATCGTTTTAGTATAAGGTGCTCAAAACAATAGAATATTTTATGAAAAACATTATTCGGGTTTCAAGCATATCATACTCGGAAATAACATTTCAATTCAATATTATAAAATAATTTGTTAACTAATCGCAAAATTTCGATTTGGCATACAAAAAGCTAAAATAGTAATTAGATACATGCAGATATTATCACTTTTGTACCAAATATGTACTGGTACTTGACATAATTGTTTTATTTATTTCAATTATAATAATTCACAACAACGTAAATAACATACATTCGTTGTTTTGACAAGTGATACAAAGATTCACATACGATTTTAAATGCGCTACAGAAAAAAGAAAGTGCATTATCATGCTCTACAGTAATAAAGGACCTATGTGAAAGTCAAAAGCTAGAAATTACGTTGTTACATTTATTATACATACACAGAATGTCCATGTAACGTAACAACACCCAAAGTTCCTTCACAGAACTCAATATTTTGTTGATGTCGAAGGTCTTATCAAAGTCACATGCGCGATGGGTCGTCCACCCCCGTCCATATTTGTATTAATATAATCGTTATTTCTTGCGTTAACAGAGCCATCTTTTGAGATAAATTGTTTACCCAAATTTTTATTTTATTATCACTATCAGGACACCATCTAAAATGTTATAAATACTCAAAAAAATAATTCCCAATAAAATATTCAAATTAAAATTTGTAAATAATTAATATAACTTTCAAATGTTGATTTTTTATACCTACAATTACAACTCATGGTTTTGCCAGACTCTAGGACTAATTTGTAGAATAAGTATAAAACTATTAACTATTTTTTGTCAAAAATACTATATTGAAAAGCGACTCAAACACCAATGTTGGTACATATATCGACATCTCTTGGTGAATAGTTATGTTGTGATGTGAAGATGGAAAACCACTGAGATTTCTATAGCTTTATTATTTCACTTATAGATATCTATAAATTGTCAAAGAGTATATAACCAATTAAAATTACTAGCATTCTAAAATTAGAGTAGAATTCAATCATATAGAATAAATTCATTTTACCCATAATTATAAACATTTCCAAAATATTTTGAAACAGGTCGATTTTTAATTCTTTTTAATTATAACAACTCTCTCAAAAATGGTATAGAAGAATTTAAAATAAACTGCTCAACAATTGAAATGATCCATGTGACTAAACTGGTATTAAAAGGAAATTACAGATATAATTATTTTAAATGTGTTTAATGAATTCTAATGTATACCTTTGTGTATAAAATTTATCGGAAAAAATATTTTTTTTGACCTATAGGAAACAAAAACAAAGGATTTACAGTGTTAGCATAAAAAATGCATACAAGTAATAGTCGTATCATTATCATTATTTCAATTGTTACTAAGAGTTTGATATATAAGTTGTGTTTTTGAAGTTGAAAATTAATCCGACAATGATGTACTAAACGATAGGGAATTACAACATGTGGTTCGTTTAGTGCGACAACGTCGATCACATAGAGAAGTCGCAAGATTGTTTATTGTGGCTTATGGGGTAATCAATAAGATCTAATGAAACCGGTGAGGTAGGCTTTCGACATGGTGGAGGTCGTCCAAGAGCTTTAACAGTACGTCAGGTCCAGTATCTCAGACTTACAGCTCGTCGACGTCCTACAATAAATGCTTCTCAACTTAATAATGTCTTGCGGCAAACTACTGATATTGTAATATCGACTCAGACAGTAAGAAGAAAGTTGCATGAGTATGGTCTGAGGTCAAAAAAAGCGTGCCAAATGCATGCGTCTAACGGTGGTTCACAAAGTTGCTCGAAGACAATGGGCACAACAACATTTCCATTGGGGTGATTGGGTACGATTGGCGTCGAGTTATGTTTGCAGACGAGACGAGAATAACATTTTTTCGCTCAGATGGCCGAATTCCAGTATAACTGAGGAGAAATGAACAATACAATGCAGCACTTATGGAACCTCAGGTAGCTTTTGGTGGAGGTGGAATTACCATCTGGGGAGGTATTATTTGGAACAGTCGCATAGACTTGAACAGCCTCCACAGAGGTAATATGACTACATTTCGTTATCGAGACAGATGTATTCTACCTGTTGTAGTCCCATTTGCTGAAAATTTTGGTCGAGATTTTTTGTATGCCGATGATAACGCTCGCCCACACCGTGCCAATCTGGTATCCACAGCACCGAGGACCCACAAGATTCAACGAATGGACTGGCCCGCAAATTCTCCTGATCTGAACCCAATCGAGCATGTTTGGTCACGTCTCAAACTACAGGTATCCCAACGAAATGATTATTTGAGAACGTCGGAGCTCTAATAAATGCCGTTTTAGAAGAATGGAAGATATTCTGATAAGAAGTATGCAAGATAGATGTAGAACTGTCCTTAGACTTCTTGGGGGTCCAAGGAACTACTAATGTTACATACTGCATCTTTATAATACATCTTTTTCACACTTTTTTCACAGATTCTTTCGCGACGTTTTTATTTGAGTAGGCTTTTTGTGCTATTCTAATTCTCGACAATTTCCCTTTGCTAAAATCTTTAGTATTCAGATACATAGAGAAATATTTGTCCAGATTATGGAGTCTAGTTAAACAGACACAACAATACAAGATATTCTCAAGTAAGAAGATATCGACAAAGGATCTCTAAATGCCTAGTTGGAAAAGGTAATAGGCCCTATGGTCCTGTTGCACTGTAATCTAATCTATTATACGGGTGCGGGATGATTAATTTACGACTTGACATATAGTGGACTGTGTTTTTGTTTATTGTTTTATTTAATGTCATATGTCATTAGGTTTTCTGTGAAATATTGTAAGTGTGTTTCCAGTTGGCTATACTAATCAAGTACCAAGTTTTTAGAATAATGGAAAAACTCGAAGTTCGAATTGTCCAAAAATATTTTAAGATTGATTCTACTTTAGGCGGTTCTCCTTTATCATAGTCAACGGTCAAACATGAGTTGTAGATTTTAAACATGGTCGTACTCCAAAATGCCCAGGTAAACCAAAATCGGCTAAGACGGAAGATATGGTCCTGAAAGTCCATAAAATTATTTTGAATGACTATCAATTGAAAATGGTGAAAATAGCAAGCAAACACATCACATATTATACGACATTTTAGATATCAGAAAGGTGTCTGCAAGATGGTGCTACTTGGATTCAGTATTGTACACCGGAGATCAAACAGAAGTCAAAACTAGGATTTGAATTACTGCCCCATGAACACAACTCGCCACACTTAGACCCTTCGATCCTCAGTTTATTTACAATCTTAAAGAACACGCTGGTAAGAAATATGCGCTCGATTTGGAAGTTTTGGTCAGCACAAACGCCTATATAAATTTTTACTATAATCTTTAGATTAGTAGACTGTTAAACTGTTTTGATAAACATACAAAAAGTAGTGGCGAATCCAATAGTGTAGGCAATTCCTCTAAAATATGCACATAAATATAAATTAAAAATGAGTAACTTAAACGACGAAATTCTTAAACAATTAAAAGATTTGATCGTAGAACAAAATAAAAGACAAACAGAAAAATTTCTTAAAAATATTGAAGCAAAGATAGGAGAACTAAGTAATTCTCTGGATTGTCAAATACGAGAAACCAGTGAGATAAAAGAAGAGCTTGTGAAAGTTAAAGAAAGAAACAAATTTCTCGAAAAGCAACTGAAAAAAAATAACATTATTATTATCAATTTAGAATATACCGGCGGAGACTTATTGAATTTTACCATAAGCAAACTAAACCAACTGTTGAATGTCAATTTAGAAAGAAGGGATATGAACCAAATTTATAGAATAGGAAAATAACCTAAAAACAAGCCAATAATTGTACACTTCGTTACCTACCACATAAAATAAAAATACTTACCAACTGTAAAAAACTAAAGGTTACCAACATAAGAATATCTGAGGAATTGTCCCCCGAAGAAAGATTAGACAGAAAGATACTAGTTAACCATTTACGTAAAACACGGGCAAAAAATCAAAAATCGCATATCATAGGAGACACTCTTTATATAGAAAGTAAACTATACAAAGCTAAGGAACTTGAGCACGAAACAGGAAGGAAGAAAAGGGAAGAAGAAAACACAAATCCAGAAGACTCGATAAGTGAGAACGAAAGAGAACTAGGCGTGAAAAGTGAAAGAATATTAAGACCTAAGCGAAACTGGATACAAAGTGAATTTTTCACTTTTATATATTTTCTACAAGTAAATTAAAATTTTATATTAAGTCAATTAGGTTTTATTATGTCATTTAAGTGTAATAAAACATAAAAATTGCATATAAACTAAAATAATATCGAATCAAGTTAACTTTTCTTATACAATTAGTTATTAATTTAGTTATCATTAATTAGTAGGAAAAATGGATGCATATTTAAGAGACTTTGATATAAATCATGTCCATTCTTTTATCCTGGATAATTCGGAGGAATATAATAAAGTTTTAGAGGTGAATAATAGCCATGCCTTTACAATTTTTCATCACAATATATGTAGTCTTAATAAACATTTCGATGAATTTAAGAGTTTATTAGATCAGTTTAATTTTTCGTTTGACTAACAGAAACTTGGTAACTAGCCAATCCTAGCCTGTATAGTATTCCTGGTTATACAGTAATATACAATAATAAAACATACAATCAGAATGACGGTACCGTAGTTTATGTTAACAAATATCAAATTATTACTATTATTATCACATTAACTTTTTACAGATTGAAATTGGACGCCAAGATGCACGTATAACTGCTTGTTATCGCTTTCCTGCTTCTAATGTTGGTGATATTTTACAAATTTTACAAGATTATTTCGAAAAAAATGAAAATAAAACTTGTAATCGTAGCATCCTTATTGGGGATTTAAAATAAATTTCTTGCAAAATAATTCGAACAAATATGAATAAGTAAATATTCTTAATGAGTATGGACATCTAAGTATGATTAATAAACCTACTAGACAAAAATCGTGTATTCATCATATTTTTTGAAACCAAAGAACTATAAAGACGTTGATATGTCTATTCTAATAGTATTAAAATCTTCAATTACTGATCACGATGCTATAATCTTACAAAGAGCTTTAGAGCAGAATAAAGTAAATTCACCTCAGTTACTGTTTAAGGAATACCTCAACTGTACTAAATTACTTAATGAAACTAAGAGTCTAAATTGGACTTCAGTTTACTCAGCTGTAGATGTTAATATCGCAACGAATACATTTCTAGAAGAATTAAAAATACTAATAAATCGATGTAAGGAAAAACAAAAATGTAAGAGAAAAAACTCATCCTTTCCACCATGTCTATCAAATATTTTTTTTAAAACAAAATGAATAAAGAGTTAAGACTCAACCCAAAAAATAATATTTTAAAAATGTAAAAACAATTTTTCGAATATTTTAAAAAGAACTAAACGTAAATATTACAAAAAAATAAAAATAATACTAAATATTTGTGAGACATGGTGCGAAGGCTATGTGGACGAAAACAAGAACAAATAATATAACTCTATTAATAATGATAATGGATACTTATTAAATGATGCACAGCAAATAGCAAATATTTTTAATGTCAACTTTGCAAGTTTTGAAAAAATACTAGCAGACCAAATTTCAAATGAGCAACAAAACACACTACAAGAAGAGTCCCTAATTCTATGGTATTTATTTGAGAATTAATTGAGAATTAATAAATTTCCTGGACATGATGGCATAAGGACGGAAGTATTAAAAACAAATGAGATATCAGGACCTATTGCTTTCATTATTAATGGCTGTATTGAAAGTGGAACATGGCCTTATGCACTTAAACACTTTGTAGTCATACCGATCTAAAAAAACGGCGAGAGAACCAACGTCAGCAATTATAGACCTATATCATTAATTAGTCTTATTGCAAAAATATTCGAAAAATTATTGCAAAATATGTTAACATCATTTATATCTAAATTTAAATTATTATCCGACAAGCAGTATGGATTCAACGCAAAAGCTTCTACCGTTTACGCTTTACTGGACCTAACACAAAATATCCACAGTTCTTGAGAAAAGGGAATGCCTTGCTTATGTCTATTTACAGATTTAAGCAAGGCATTTGACAGTGTAAGACATTCGTTATTAGTACAAACTCTTGAAGAGGTAGGACTTTGTTAAATTTGTTTCAGAGCTACCTAAACTCATGAAAACAAGTAGTCATAATAAGAACTAATACAAGTAATAAATAAATTGTGACATATGGAGTACCTCAAGGTACTATTTTGGGATCAACCGTATTGAATTAATATGTAAATAGGTTATTTAGTTCAACAACAACAGGTAAAATAATAGGATACGCAATGATACAGCGATTTTCTATGAGGAGATGACATGGAATTAATTAAAAGGAAAAGTAGGAATGGATTTACAAATGGTAAAAGGATGGTTTAACAGTAATCTTTTAACCATGAATCTTGTAGAGAGTCATTTAAGATAGGGAATAGTAACATGGGGTGCTGCTTCGCGTATTCACATAAACACAACGAGAAATTTTGCAAAAAAGATTTCTGAAAATAATCATGAATAAACCTCTTAGATATCCAACAAAGGATTTGTATTAAATAACAGAAATTATGGACTTACGTCAATTACATTACTTTAACATCTGCCTAAAGTATCATTATTGTAATGAAAAATGGCCCTACCCAAATCCTCCATATAATACTAGACAGAAGAAATTACATACCTATCCATGCGTCAAAATGTCATTAACACAAAAAGAATTTTCATACATTGGTTCTAAGTTATACAACACTCCCTAAAACAATTAAATATATAAAAAGTAAAAACACATTTAAAAGAATTATTAAAAAATTGGAATAGAACTTTTATTGGCAACCTGATAGAAACTCATTAATAATACTTGCTCATTCTGATCCTCTAGTTGTTTAATTCTCAAATAACTTTTTTTTTTATTAATCTTTTCAACTTAAATATGCATTATGCATATATTTTTTTTATCTCATTCCTGCTTTTGGTCTCAAATTTATAGTTTAGTTAGGTGTATTGTATTTGCTTGTACATTTTATATTTGGATTTTGTACTTATTTTGTATATTTGCTCTTTAAATATATAATTATGTTCGAAACAAGTGTTATCACTTATCGATATACAGGGTGGCCCAACGAAAATCTGACGTGGGGGTTTTCGACAATATTATCGTAGGAAAAGAAAAACGCTCAGACAGGTCGATTTTTGTTCCGAGGGGGCCATTTTTTTACGCTACTCGCAGCATCGTGTCTTCAACCCTAGACCAGTGGGGTGAACCACCCCTAGAATTTAAATAGGGAATAGGGGTCGAGTCGTATATCGTTTGAAAGTCCGTTGAATTCTCTAAACAACGATATGTAGTTTTTTAAATTTGAATAAATTATTTTTTTCCGCAAATGAATCTTTTTGTAACTTTGATATTTACAAATTTTTATACGCTACTGGACAGTTTTTTTGCAATTTATTTGCTACAATACTTTAAATTATTTTGTTCATTTTTTCCTCTTTGCTGATAAGAAGACTAATAAAAAACTAAAAAAAAATACCATTTCTATTTCTCAGTGGTTTGTGAATTTGATTAGTGTTTGGTACTGAACTTAATTTTAAATTAAAAAGAAACAATGGTTTACTCAGTAGCAGAAAATATTTGAGTTCATTGAATTTTATTAGGAAAACAGACGATTTGCTCATAGGGCCGCTGAATTGTTCAATCAACAACATGGGAAAAATGTGTCACGACACTATGTTTTAGACTTAGTTGCAAAATTCCGGGAAACTGGATCTGTAGCAACTAAAAAATGGCAAATCGTAAATAATGAAGAGACCGAAGTGGCAATTTTGGGACATGTTGAGCTTGACCATATATTGAGTACAAGGCAGTCAACTTTTTCCGGTGTCTCACGAACCAGCATTCAGCGTATTTTAAAAATGCATAAAATGCATAAAATTAAATTAACGCAAGAGCTAAATGAAGATGACTTCGATCGGCGTTTGCAATTCTGCGAGGTAGTAAGTGAGCTAGCGATGGGAAATCCACATTTTCTTTTTACATCTGCTTCAGTGATGAATGCTCTTTTTTTCTAAATGGCACAGTTAATCGCCACAATTGTAGATATGGGGCCGATTCTAACCCCCACATATTTAATGAGGTACATACTCAACAACCCCAAAAATTAAGTGTATGGGCTGGAATTTTTGGCTACTCTGTTGTTGACCCTTTGTTCTTAGAAGCAGTCTAACAGGAAAAATGGATCTGGAACTTCTGGAAGACACTATTAATCCTATGCTGACAGACATAATTAAAAATGAAGAAAATTTTCTGGCCGATCAGTTGGTATTTCAACATGATGGCGCTCCTCCCCACTATGCTCTCCCTGTTCGCCAATATCTAGATGAACAATTTCCGGTTCACTGGTTTGGGAGATGAGGATCAATCGAACGGCCCTCACGATCACCAGACCTACTACTTTAGATTTCTTTCTGCGGAGTTATTTGAAAAGCAAAATGTATTCTACTCCACCTGCTTCTCTCGAAGATTTACGACAACGAATCACGAACGAATGTCGCCAAATCACCCCAGAAATGCTACAAAATGTTCGGGAACGTTTCCAACAGAAACTTTACCATTGTATGGAAGTTGGTGATGCGGTTTTTTTTGAGCATTTGTTGAGATGAGAATAAAGTAAGTAATTTTGACTGTAAACTTTATCCAAATTTAAAAAAACTACATTTGCAAAAATTTTAAAGTTTCAAAGTTACAAAACAGTTCATTTGCGGAAAAAACTCATTTTTTTGTAAATAATTTATCCAAATTTAAAAAACTACATATCGTTGTTTAGAAAATTCAACGGACTTTCAAACGATATGCGACTCGACCCCTATATACCTATTTAAATTCAAGGGGTTCTTCTCCCCACTGGTCTAGGGTTGAAGTGTCGATGCCGCGAGTAGCGTATCTGAGCGTTTTTCCTACGATGATATTGTCCAAAACCCCCATGTCAAGTTTTCGTTGGGTCACTCTGTATAACTTTATTTGTGGTCAAATAGATTTTTCTTTCATTGTATTTTATATTTATAGAAATTGTATCTTAGCCTGAATAAAGTTTATTATTATTATTATTATTTTGAAGAGCTGGACAAATCGGCCTATATAGGAGTGTCATAAAGCGCCTCAAATTTCGTGAAGCGAAGTGTATTAAACGCACAGTGACTATGACGAAAAATAAAATGGATTTTGACACCTTATTCCGTTTTTTTTCCTTTTAGATTTGAAATTATTCATCCCATCTTGGTGAATGAGCAAAATCGATAATTTGTGATGGACACATTTGGATCCGACATCAGTGTATTTTAATTTATTTCGTGTAGTTGTGACGACTGATCATAACGCACACGCCAAGAATCAAGATTTTGAAAAGGGCCGTAATATTTATGTAAAAATTTCATAAATTAAATATTTGTTTATCGTATTTATATATCATTTGATCGTAAAAGAATGGAAAGCCAAGGCCAATAATTTTGATCTGAATCACTCGAAAATAATTCATCAGTTTAAACAAATTTATATTCATCTAACATAAACGGATACGACGATATCAGCGGTAGCCAGCAGATAAAAAATTGCTGAAACTGAAAGAACTTGATCTAACAACACAGGGCGTGGATAATTAAACTTCGCTCAGTTCTTGGTTCGTGTTCGGCATAAGTCTCGCGGCGTTTTATTTTGAATGTTTCGCGCCCCGTGGGGTAAAATCCGACGAACTATTTTTAAATGAATTGTGATACGAAGTCACCAGTGGTGAAAAAGTATTTCGATATTAAATTTTATGATCTGAAAGTATTGTACGTATTTGTGTTTATTATTTATCTCATTTTGAAAATGGGGTGTGAAATTGAACAAATGTATTTTGATCTGAGTGCTCTATTAGAAGGTAAATATATTTTGTATATATATCATGTTAAGATGTTTTCATAAGTGCAATGCAGTGGACTAAATAAAATTATCAGTCAATATTTTTAAAGAAATGAAATTATGTCTGGTGGTCATTTTTTTAAATATTTATTTATATTACTATTCCTACAACTATATTGTTTAATGACAATTTAGGATTAGAATAATTGGGGAAAATTTAACTATGAACCGATTAGAGAATATTTTTTTTAGTTTGTTTCGAAAGTATTATATTTTTAATGAAACATATTTATTTTAATGACATATTGCTGAATTTAAAAAAAAATATTTATCAAAATAAGCGAACAATTCTTTGATCCATATATATATACATATATGAGGTAAAATACCTAACGTATTCAAAAAATACTTGCGGTTTTCCGTTTTCAAGTGCAATTATTTATTTTGCAGTAATAATTATAAATTAATAGTACATATATTCAAAAATCAATTTTAATACCAATTTCACGGAACAAAAGGCAATTTCTAACAAGGTAGTGAGGAATATAAACAAAAATGTATATTTATCGAATGTTTACGGTTTTATAACACAGAAAATTGTGGTTTTTAAATTTAAAAACCACTATTTTCGTGTGAATTATGAATATAAACGTATAAAAGAAAAATAAATACTATTGACTAGTTATTGTAAGTTTCTAGTAAATAAATAAATATTAATTAGTATATAACATTATTAGAAATAATTATTATAATAATAAAAGTATATTTATAATAATATCGAATTAATGTTTTCGAAATGTATTATGTTATGTTGAAATAACAGCGAAATGTTTAGGAATACTCTTAAAATAGTACCTTTTTATGCCAAAATATTTTTACGTATTTTCATGTGATATACTTTTCGTGTACCAAGTATTCATGTCTTTTCAATTTTTTTTTAATGTTAATAGTTTACCACTGTAGAATTCCATTTTAGAAGCTGCAATATTGAGCTTGGTCATTGCTTAATTGGATGACTCATTATATAATTAAAGAAAGTTGAAAAAGGTCGTTGTTTTATTTGTAACGTTATTAGCTTATTGTTTTTTTTAATTAAACATTTAAAGGTATTTTTCAATTCAACCACTGATTTACTTAACAAACATTCTTACGAAATATGAAGGAGGATTTCGAAAAAAAATGTATTTGACATTTTTAGATATATGCAAGTTTTTGACTACTGACAAATTGGGAATGTTGTCACCAAAAGACCAGAAGATAGCAGAATCTTTAATAAATAGATCCAAAAAACAGTTACAAGAAATTGCTAAAATACAACCGACCTTACAATGTAATGAAGATTATGTTATAATGAACAATCAAGGTAACAAAATGTGATTAATTTCAGAGTGTTTTGTAAATTTGGTCTAAACTAAAATTTTAACAATCAATTAAAGTTATTACAGATTTTTGACTAACTGTTAATTTTTATTTGTAACTACTTACCTAAAAGCGGTAGACAATGTTTTTTACAGTTTACAATCCTATATGTAATCATATTAAAAGTGATCAAAAAGAAATAGAATAAAAGAACAACTAAAACAGAAATAAAAATATATGTATTGGAAAAAACTAATAGATTTTAGCGTAATGATTGTCACGTTTATATCCCACGCACACGCTTAATAGTTAAGGACCCTGGTCTCCTAGCTTCGACTTCTATCCTCTCTTTTTGTAACTGAGGTAAAAGCCGTGGAATCCATCCACCAACCCCTGGCCCCTACCGACCCGTCCTCATTATCCTAGTTTTTCCTAGTCGTTAGGCGAAGTGGAGCTTATCTGTCGTTTACCTTTTATTTCGGCGTACCGTTCTGCACATTTTTCCTTTTGGTCTTCTCTTCTTTTGCCTGGTGCTCTTCATGTTGTATCTTAATTTCTTGTGCGTATTGCTCCTCGCATGTTGGTCCTCTTGTTTAATTTTCTGGTCCCTTATTGATCCATATTCTCTTCCCTATCCTGGTCAATGTCTTCTTCTAATTGTTTCCTCGGTCAATCGTACTTCTCTCGTATAGTCCGTTAGTTTCCTTAGTTCTTGCTTAGAAGATTCCATAGTTCTTCTAGTAGCATCCTGTATCTGTCATTTATTATTTTCGGTACTGGAGAAGCTGCTAGTTCCCTTAATATCTGTTTGTTTAGTACATGCCAAGGGGCTGTGAGGGTGAGTCTTAGACAGATATTCTATTGTCTATCTAATTGCTTCCTTTGGTCTTCGCCGTATGTCCTCATGCTAATGCTATATGTGTCATAATCGGGTTTATTATGGATCGAATCAGCAGTGTTTTCAGGTTTACATCTTCTTTCTATGAGTTAGTTCATCCGGGCTATTGCTTTTTTCACTAATGCCAATTTATTCTCTAAACCTCAGCTTCTGGTCCCTAGGTACTTGACTCGTTTGGACCATTCGATATTCACCTTATATATTTCTTTTTCGTTCTTAGGGCTGTGCATTCTATTCTTGAAAAATACTGCCTGACTTTTGTTGAGGGAGATATTCAAACTTAAGTACCATTCGTGAATGTTCTTCCGATATTGTCCGTGGTGTTTTTTGTCCCAATGCTAAGTGGAAGGATACTAATACACCAAGCGCTAAATTTTTTCCAATATAATTTACTATTGTTTCTGTGATGGTATAACCGTGGAACAAGATTAAAAATGTAATAAAACCGGTAAATTGTTGAAAGCCGTCAATATGAAATTTGAAAATAGTTTTTAACTGAGGCAACTATTGTTTACAAGCATGTAATAATACAGACTTTACCTTAATGTTAAAAATATCATATTTCTTAGCTAAGTTCTAAATGATGCCTAGATTTTTTTCAATGTCTCTTATATTTTTTTCTCCTTTTTCCCTTGTTTCCCTTGTTTCTTTTGCGATTCTTTTGCATGTTTGCTAATGTCATTTATAATTAATTTAAAATATTTACTAATTTCGCAAGATTAATTACGCTGCAATTTCCAAAAGTAATGATTTTGACTGACAATTTTAAGACGAATTACTTGAAAGAAGATGAAAATTAATACTAAAATCTACATGTATTTTGTGATTTGTAGAAAGTAACATTTATTATTATCTCTAATAAATACTAATAATAAAGTAAGTGCATACGTTTATTTTTTTTTTCTGCAAAATCAAAATAAAGTTTTTGATTTTGAAATGCAATATAATTATACCAAATTTCTTGACACTATTGAAAATGAGTCATAAACACTAGTTTTAGTAACGAATGAAGAAGAAGAAAAAAGCATTATTTATTCTTGTGTAGATGACGTCAGTATAAAACCGGACACTCCAGTAATTGAAGAAAAAGGAGAAAATCCATATGCAGGTAATACGTATTTTAATACGAAACATATCTAACTTTAACACATTTTTTTCACTATATATGGTAAAATGTTCAACCAACAGAAATCTAAAGAACGAAGGCGTGGAAAATCCTGATGATACAGATAATTAAACAGTAAAAATAGTGTAGGTATATAGAAGCAAGGTCGATGCAATTTTTAATTTCTTCATTAATGCTTTTTATTACTTATTTTTTATATTAATTTAGTCTTGGTCTTACTTCGTCTTCTCATCTTATTTTTGGTAGTCTTCTTAGGATTTTTTATGTTAGTGTACGGTACATTATTATCTTGGTTATTTTTTATAAGGGTCCAGTGCAGGATCGTATTTTCTCAACAAACCAATTTATGCTTTACTACTTTACACATTTAACTATGCCGTCTACTTCCGTTATGTATTTTAAGGTAATATTTCATAGGAACATGCATTCTCCCTATTTCCTATATCTTTCTCATTCTTGTAAGACAAATTGTTTCAGTTTTGCATAAAATATAAAATTGAATTGTCTATTCATCCAGGCGCTCCGGCATTTATAGTAAATTGCTCCATTGATCAAGAAATAATTTAAAAATATGTGAATCTAACCTAACGTTTGGTGAATCTAACCTAACTTTAAGTAATCTAAGGTGAGTGTCACCTTAGATATTTTTTAAATAAAATTTTTATATACATACACATACAGTGTGATTCGAATAAGAACCGACACAGAGCAGGAGCATCTAGGAAAACCTAAAATACGGTGATTTAAAGCAACCTATATTAAGTCGCACCCCTGAGAAGTTATAGGCCTTGAAAGTGGGGGTTCAATTTTCAAAAAAAATCAATATATCAGTTATACTTGAACTTAGAAAAACCAAATTTAGTAAGTGTACCAAAAACATTAAAGGACAGTAAGTAGAGTTCAATTGTAGCATTAAAATGTGAATTTTTGAACCCGTTGGCGGACCTAAAAGTTGTTACTTTATTTTATGGGAAATTGTATTCTAAAACTTTTCTTTATTATTTTTCAAAAAACTTTATCGTTTTCAACAAAAACCCGATTAACTAAACACGTGTATTGCAGCTGTGTTATTTAAAATCATCGAAAATTCAAAAGTTGGCTATGAAATTAAACGTCAAACGTAACGATCAGAAAAGTAGTTAAAATAATATTAATAATAATAATTTAAGAGAAAAACAAACAACTTAAACAAGAGAAATGACATAAAATTTATATTGATTGATTGAAGTATTTTACTCGTTTAACCAAATCTTCTGCTAACAAGTTTTGCACTTTTTGGATATGATATGGATATAGTAGATTACGTTTGATAATTCGGTGCACAAAAGTTTGCGACATACCAGTTTGTCGATATAGAATTCTGGTACTAATATGTGGATCATCTCCAATTGTATCCGAAATAACTTCTTGGTTTTGTGTCTTGATTGCAATATAACGTTCTCGAGTGTTACTGAAAAACTTGCCTGTTTCTTGAGCCCGTCTTTCAACATTAGAAAATGTTTCTCTATGGGGGATCACACGATTTCTGCAATTTCCTTCGCAGAAACTTAATACTAATAATGACTTTTTCCCTTGAATTTTCGATGGTTTTTAAATAACACAGCTGCAATACGTATTTTTAATGATTCGGGTTTTTCAGAATTAAATTCCTCATAAAATAAGGATTTTTTAGGTGCGCCAACAGGTCACATTTTAATGGTGGTTTTTCTAAGTTCAAGTATAACTAAGATATTGATTTTTTTCGAAATTTGAAACCCCACCTTCTCACGAGTGCAACTTAATATAGATGTAGGTTGCGTTAAATTACCATATTTTAGGTTCTCCTATATGCTCCTGCTCTGGATTGGTTCTTATTGGTTCTTAAACAAATCACCTTATATAAATCGAAAAAAATGATATCCTAACGTGACTAACTAATTTTATTTATTTTTTATCAGATTTGCCAGCTAAAGAGGCATCCCAAACAGTAAAATGTGGGATGATCTCAATGAAAAGAAGATATTTACTAGGTTTCGAAGTAACAAAACGCGTTTATGCAAGTGTACACAATGGGTGGTTACTTGTTTATACATGCGTTAAAGATCGGAAACCTTGGTTCACATTTAACTTAAAAGACTACGAAGCTAAAGAATCCAATAGTGAAAAAAGTGACTTCGAACTTATTTGTACCATCTCTAACAAGAAATCCCATCAAGTAAGATACAGGCACAAATATCTGATTAAGGTAACGGATGCTCACCTTAACAATTTCTATTTTTACTAAAAATATAGGGCTTAATAATCTTAAATAGTATATAATTTATTATCTTGCATTTTACTAGAACCACTATTATTTTCATATTGAGCTCATTAAATAGAATTAATTATTGTAACTATTAGATTTGTACTAAATAAAATAATTACAGTTACCTTTTATTACATCTCAAAATGATAGATGACACCACGCGTGTGCAACTTAAAGATGGCATCCGTTACAGGCAATCATCAATTGATCTCAATATGACTCTGCTACATTAATCAATTATGTTTTTTTTTAATTTTTAGTTTGTAGCGCTCACACATAAAGATATGTTACAGTGGACAGTACATATTAATAAATACCACGACAATATTGTATTAAATCGTAAAAGTGATGATGATAATGAAGCTTCCAGCTGCAGTGATAGTGAATGTATATACGAAGAACTGACAACGTAAGAAATTTGTTGTTTTTCTAATCTAGTTTAAATAGTTATATACTCGTATAATCTTCTAACTTATATGTTTTTTAGAATGTAGTTTGAACATATTTCCAATTCGTTCTATTCTTCGACTGCTTTTCTTTTCACATCTTTCATATGTCAACGATATCATCATTCCACGTTTTACACAGGAACATACTCGTCTACTTCTTATTATTTTTACTTTCCAATTTTTTGTTTTCTATTCATTCCCATTCTAATGCCAGATGTTTTTGCCTCTAAAAGTCTCGTCTGCTTTACAGATGGGTATTGTGGTATGCAACCTAGGTTGATGATACACCCACAGTCTCTCTTGCAGAACTATTTCAAATCTGGATATCTGTTAAGGAGAATCTCAGAAGAGGTTACACTAATAAGCAAATCTGCCTTTGTACCTACAGTTACGCAGATTTGTATGATCAGCTTCAGAATGGTTCCCGAGACTCTGGCATTATTGGATTAAAGAAATCAATAATAGTATAGGTGCTATAGGAAACAATAATATTGTGGGAAATGACAATGAGATCAATCCAAGATTAGATTGAGGCAGGTTAAAATTCTTGTTAAGAGGCAACACACTAAGACAAATTATTTACACCAAATGCACAGCATTAGAATCATTACAGAAATATTTATTTATTGATAAGACTTGGTTGACAATTTTTCTGCATTCTTCTATACTATTTACTTCACCCTTCCAGTTTTTAATTTTCATGTCCTTTAAATCTTCTTCGACAGCATCTATTCACCTTCTCTATAAAATAAATATTTTCCAGTTTTTCTACTTAACTATTTCGGCTCCTGTATCTGTTTTATTGTTTATTGGAGCTTCCAGATACCTATTTGAGTTTAAATTTACGTGCTTATTACTATTTTAATATCTAGTTCTATTTATATCGTTGTGTGTTTTCTCTTTTATCCTTTATCACAATATCCATATTTACATTTTTATTAAATTTATATTTAACATTTAGTTTATATTTCTTTGCAGGCATTTTAGATTTATTATGTTTTAGGGTGAAACCTCTTCGACAAAAATCAGAAGAAAATATACAACCTGAAAAGAATATCAAAAACGCGATCCCAAAGAAACCTCCATTGCCTCCTTCCCGCATAACATCTAAACTTTCCAACGCTAGCACTACGAAAGTGTCAATACCAGTACCACCGCCAATTATCAGATCATTATCAGTATCGACTCTTCACTCTTCTGGTTCTTTAGCGTCATACAATGAGATAACTAACCCTCCGTTAGACTTAAATATTGATGTTAGTAAAAGTTCTGAAGATTGGTTTTCTGATGATAGCGCAGATTCGACTTATGAAACTTTCGCAAATGTTCAGAGGAACGTTGCTTCAAAACGTAACTGTTTTCGAGAGGGAGACGAAGATGAAATTCCTGTGCCTCCCTTGCCACTAAAGAAAAAATGTTCACAGTGATATAATTTGACTAGTCGGTTTTTTGTTTTATTTCAATAATGATATTTTTCAGTTTATGCTGTATAATCGTTTTTATTTTAATTTTGCACAAACCTTTTGCCAAGATATGATATGAAAATGTTGGCAAATATAAACAAGGGAATTAAACAATGGGTCAAAATAATATCAGTGGTATACAATTTATCTAAACCCAATCATTTTTGGTTTTTTCTCAATAATGTCTTCAGGTCTATAAGAAATTTAAAAAAAATAATCTGAACTATCTTATTTTGACTAAATATATACATTCCTATACCAATATTTCAGAGATATGTATATATTTCATCAGTTAGAGTATGTTGTACTTATAATAGGTATTCGAAATTATGATGGTGAAGAAAGTTCGAAGATCCTTTCTTGGCCCTCTTGTATAGTTTGTGCAGCAAATTAAATTAAATTTTAGTATTGAAAAATATTAAATCAGAAACCAGATATTGAGCATATTTATTTTTAAATACATATTTATATAATAAGCGACGCAAAACCCTTTCATTAACTTCACGAAAATGTGAATAAACAGAATGCTATAGGACTTTTTTTATTGTTGGAAAAATTTAAGATGCTTTGTAAGCATTTTTTCGATTTTATTTTTGCAAAATCTTGAATTTGAACAAGAGTTATGTAAGATCTCGACTTCAAAATGGAAATTTTTTGTTATCTAAACCTCCCGAAATCAATCTTTATAGTAATGTGTTATGTATATGTACATCCAGTAGATAGTGAATTATTTGAACTATTTTCTCTTATTACGAAATATTTTTTATTATATTTTCAGCACGCAGAAACTGTCATAATTTTAAAATAAATTTTTTACAGTTCCTAGTTTTTATTGCATATATATAGCTTCAAATAGAGGCCTATACTCTAGAAGTGGATAATAGATACTTATAAGAGGGCTAAAAACTATATCACGAGAAGCTCTCTAGTTTATAGCTAGTAATAATGTGGAAGGAGAGACTGACGCTTCGTAACTAGATTTTCAACTAATGGATAATGATTTCAGCTTTTTCACAAAATTTAAATGATTTCTACAGAAAGTAAATGATCAAAAGATAGACAACGAAATAAATTCATATGTATATAAACTAGTGTCTAAATTTAAAAGATGATTAATTTTATTTTTATGCTTGTGGTTATGATTACGTTGTTGCATAAGTTGCCTCATTACATTGGAATATTTAACTTATACAGGGTGTTTCTGAATTCATGCGAAAAAATTAGAAAATTTCTCGTTAAAAATTTTGAGGGGTCTTTTCTATAAAAAAATTTCTCAACCCAACCCCTAAAAGAGATATCACCCCCGAAAGTACGGAATTAAAATGGAGTTTTTATTTTTTTCTTCTCAAATCCGAGTTAATGCAGAAATTTGAAATATTGGATATTACATACACTCATAAAGAGGTAATTATGGTATTTTTTTCAGTATTATCATTATATTATGAAGGGGTGAAATTTAACACCCTTATTTTATTTTACATCAGAACTTTTTATTGGGTTGAATTTTATAAATTAAAAATATTATTCAGAATTCCTCTTTAATAGTGATGTATGTAAAGAACATAACTTATAATAAATGTTATAACATAATAGTCATAATTACGTCTGTATGGGTATATGTAATCCCCAAAATTTCAAGATTTTGCATTAACTCTGAATTGAGAAAAAAATAAAAACCCATTTTAATTCCGTCCTTTCGCGGATGATATATCTTTACGGGTTGGGTTGAGAATTTTTTTTTTATAGGAGAGACTTTCCTAATTTTTAACGCGGAATCTCCCACTAAATTTTTCCGAATGAATTTAGAAACACCATGTATGTATTTATTTCAATTTCAATTATTTTACTACGATTATATTCGAATACATGTTTACTTGTAAACTCTTGAGGGTAATCACCTGATCTTGACGAATCTAGTATAGCAGTTTGCCATATTAGATACCTATTAACAATGGAGTCGTTTAGATATGGGACTACTTCGATTGGTATTTGTCGAACTCAGGGGGTAGTTCTATGCATTATTTTCCCTGTCTTTGTCTCGTGGTCGATTGTTTTGTCCATTATCCTCTAACAAAAAGATTATTTAGCTGTTTGTTGTCATGTTAGATATATGACTATTACTATTTGTAATTTCTAGTTAAGTACTTACAACGTAGGCAGAGAGCGATATATTAGGATTTTTTATTAAGAATTATAAATCATTTAAACTTAACGTAAATGTATTAAGTGTTATTATTATACCTGTGTACATTTATCTATATAAAGTTATTATTACACACCCCTTTTAAAGAAGTAAACTAAATTAAACCATTAACTGTATCTTTAGAAAATATCAAGTGCGAGTTCAAAAGGAAGTTTTCGAAATGCTGAAAAATTTACAGTCCAAGAATGGTATAAAAATACAACAAAAATGGAAAAACGTTCCACAGAAGCAACTAAGTGGGACCCTTATAGCGGAAGATCTGAACTACTACTGACATTAAGCAGGTTTCCTCATTTGACAGTTAAAGCAGAACTGAACACCATACGACAATATAATCGACATCATCTGCAATGTCTGCGGCTCAGAGATTCGACTTAAGCGTTTAAAATCAAGAATTCTAACCAATTTTTTTTGGTAATTTTGATTTGTTATGAAATTAGATATGAAATTATTGAACTAATCAATCGGTGGTTCCTAAGAAGGGTATATTAAGACCCGAGTTGTATGATGATGTAAATTTTTTTAAACATTTTTTGTAAACAAAGGGTATTTTTTCGGAATTATTATTGCTTATTGAAGTTAATTTAGACAAACCATATGACCGCTAAGTACATGTCTTGCTGTACCTAATTGTTACCAAATTTTTAAATGCAGCTGTCCCGATTGAATCATTCTAAAAATAGTTTCATAAAATTGTCAGAAGAAAGCAAACGAATTAATATTACATCAATATGGCAACTGTTCATGTAACTTGTATCATTATATTCTATTTGATATGATATTTTATGTCCAAATTTATAATAAAACATGTTTAGAAGCATGGCTTATGTCGTAGGACAAAGAAACGTAATCACTCTAAGGACTAATAATTAATGGCTAACATGCGCTTGTTTTAAGGCACACAACATCTTTAAATTCAGTTCTGTGTTTGAAATGGTCACTTTCATTTTTTTTCTACTACTTTTTTTCCATAACTGCATTTTCTTACAAAAATATCAATCAATCAAAAATATTTACATTATTTCTCTGAAGTTAAAGATTAAGTGCATTAAGTTTTTCAAAAATACCTACTAAATAAGAAAGTTTCATTAAAAATAAACTGTTATAGAATTCTCCTGAATGCTTGTAATCCTCCTCGTTCAAAAATATGGCTATTTGTCTTTTTAGTTCGTAGACACGCTTGACCATCTTACTGCGTGACAATCATCTGGATGAGGAATAAAATAGCAAAGACTTATGCTCAGCTTCTATATTTTCACATAGAACTGAGAACGTCCTTGATTTCAGTGGTCTAGTTTGTATATAGTTAACTACTGTCAAAACCATATTTAGTCCAGGACTTAGCGATTTAGTTGCTAAGACTTCGCGAAGAATCATGCAGTGTGTCCAAATAACTTATGAAGGTTCCTTCTTTACCAGCGCTTGTAAATTATTGTATTTTCCAGGCATGGCTTGGGCTCTATCGGTGCAAATTCCAACACAATTTGTCCAATGCAAATTCGCTCTAGTAATAACATCATTTGTAATCTTGACAATTATGTGGTTGTAGTTCTTCCTTAAATTAGTTTGCAATACAATGAATCTTCATATATTGTAAAACCTTGACAGAATCTGATGTAGCAAATCAAATGGAAATTATTATTGGAGTCGATTGCTTCATCAAGTTATACAGCAAATAATTTTCCAGTAAGCTCATATTTAAGCTGTTGCTGAATATCAACTGATATATCATTAATTCATCGACAAATCGTATCGTTGGCCGAGGAATATTTTCAAGTTGTTTAGCAAATTTTCCCTAAACATATTTCTAAAATGTACTAGCAAGCAGGAAGGATAAGTTGCTCTGTAATAATTTATTTGCTTTTATGCTATCTGCAGCTAATATTTTTAAATAAATAACGCACTGAGGCTTTTCTTCAACACTTACTTCAAGTTTCGTAGAGCCTAAATTTTGTGTTTTAGATTGAACAATCCTTACTTGGACCTGTCGATGTACAAACCTGTTTCTCCTCAAGTTTTCGTTTCAAAAAATCATCCATACTTATAATACACAACAATGTTCAGCGTTGGAACACCACACTTAAAAGTTTCTTGTGTAACAGTGGTGCGTACGGTTAAATATCTAACAACAACCGCAAATGCACTTGAGAACTTGAGAAATTTCGATACCTGACGCGAACTTTCCGACATCATTTCCTGCGCGCTAGACAGTGTTTCCTACTGCCTAGTCACCAGTGTAATTTGAATTCCTACACTGAATGGAATGCGCGAAGTTGTTTGAGTTAAAACAGGGGACGCCGATTACAAAAAATTGAGAACTACTGGCTTATACTATATTAACATTACATGTTTAAGTGTTCGTTTAAATATTACAACTAGTTTAGTTATATTCGTTTACAGAAACAACGTACTAATATCATTAAACCAGCTCTTAACTGCAATAATGTACTATACACCAAATGGGCCCATTATTAATTTTTCAGATAGTAAATCCGATTTTCCTTGCGTAAGAACAATTAAAGGCAGGGTAAATGTCTACCAATATTGCAATATTAACAAACCATTTCATAAAATTTTCTAAAATAAAAAGTATAAATAAGACAAAAAACGAAAAAAATCAAATCTTTGGAGTCACATATTTTATGGATAGGCAAAACCTTTTACATACTTGTGTAATTAGATTTACTATTAAATTCAAATTACACCTGATAACATTTTCGCCAAAATTGTCCTGCTTAGAAATTGAAATCATCGTCAATTTCCTATCGGGTTGATTGTTCTTGTACATTTAAATTTTCTCTGGTTTTTTTTTGTAATATTGGCGACACTTAGTTTTATCTTTGACATCAAGTCAATGCGTCATCCATTGGTTGTTTGTGTACGTTTTTTTACGTTCAGTTAAAATGTGAAATAAAATACGGCAAAAACTTTTTCAAAATGTATATTGTCTTTTTTATTTTCAGTTATTTAATTTTTGTGACAAGTTCCAATAGCAACATTCCTTCTTTGCCATATTGTCCAGAAAATGAATTAGGGTAAGTAAGGTTAATACATTTATATTTGAAAATAAGGATGCTTCTTTCTATAAAATACGCTAGTAGAAGTAGTAATAGGGTCACCATTTATAAAATAATTAAATTTTATTAAAAATAAATAATTCATTAATTAGATACAAAAATCATGTCATATATTACATTTCAGTTTGCTTATAGTCAGTACTTTAGATGGAAAAATATCAGCTCTAAATTCTAGTGGATCTCTAATTTGGGACTTAGACACTGACCCAGGCCCTCTCCTTGCATCAAACATACATAACCTAGAAGTAAGTATGCGCCGTTTTCTCCTGCATGTTTGAACTTGTTTTTGTATGAGATAATACAAAGTTGCCTTTAAAAACTTTTAGCTTACAAATAGTGGAGAATGGATAAGGATTATTCCATCCTTAGGAGGAACACTGTATAAATTTGATGGATCTACCATAGATCCAATACCTATAACTACAGAAGAACTTCTAAAATCTTCCTTTAGGTATTCAGATGATCTCGTTATTGCAGGTAAAATAAATTATATTAAAATTATTTTATTTAGCAAACTCATAATTTAAAAATGAATTTACTAGATAAAAATATTAAATATTTCTTTACATTTTTTATATGATTTTAGTATTTTAATATTTCTACAGGTGGAATTGAGGTTAGAACTTATGGGGTTGGTTTCAAAACAGGTCATTTCAAATATGAGTGCAACTCTTTAAAATGTTCTAATTCAGAAGATAATGATGGTGATGATGTTCTTGTAATAGAAAGAAGTACACATACTATTAGGGCTGTTGAGCCTAGAACAGGCAATGAAAGGTGACATTTTGTTACTGAGTGTATTTAGTTGTTTTAATAATTTAATTTTAAGGTGGAACTTTAGTGTGGGTCTTCATAACATTAAACTCTCAAAAATAAGTTGCATTAATTTGAATTCCCAGTTGTTTGACTGGAATGTATCTGCTATTTTACCAGAGGGTAAACTGAGAGCTTCAGTTATTCACAATAACAAAGAAAAAACTTGGACTTATGTTTTTGCATCTCCAATTGTAAAAATTTGGAGATGGTCTGGCAAAAATTTATCTGAAATTGATCTGTTTGCCCCCCGAAATGTTCCCCAAGTTGTTTCTACTGGAATATCACTTTTGCCTTCTATTTATTTAGGAATGCATAAGAAACAGGTAAATCAATAAACAATAATATTAGGTTTGATAAGCAGCATAGAATATTTAAAAGTATACTTAATAGATTGTTTACTATTTTTTGACTCATTTCTTATCTTAAATATTGCTTTTATAATTCTAGAATTTCTGTTTAATTATAGCATAACAGAACTTTACATATTAGCTTATCTACTGTTACTTAAAATTTTAAAATAATATGGAAAGAATTACGTATTTATATTTACCTAACATATTGCAAGAAAATTGGTTTTCAATTTTTAATCTTCACTTAGTTATTTTTATGGATGAAATTTGTTCCTAGCTGTACATTCATGAATCATCATTTATGCAACTGGCTATACGTAGAAAATCTAGTACAAATTTAGCAGTAACTGAAAGTAAAAGTATTGCCAAAATACCTTGGAAACCTATTTCAGCTTCTACTGAAAGTACTGAGGAGGATTCAACTGCGCTATCTGTTCTAAATGCGTCTGAATACGTCAATGGTATGTTTTAACATTTAACCATAATTAATAGCCATTCAAAATACTTTTGTCATTTTTTATTTACATTTTTTAAATTCTTTGCCATCTGGCAGATTACTTATATTTAATTAGGTAGGTAGCATTTGTGATGTATGAGAACCTCATTTTTCTAATTGTCTCAAGTTAGTTTTTGAGACAATATAAAATGAATATGTATTTATCTTTAAATTGTCGATTTTAAAGAAATAATATTGTTAGCAAAAAAGTAAATGAATTATCAGAACAAGAATTTGAACATAATGTCTCTATGTCTGACAACTAGATGTCGCTACTTAAAATAAAATTTCATATTATCATATGATTTTAGGACAAGGTTTTTACTTGTATTCAGAATCGGATATTGCAGAAAAAAATAAGTTATTATGTGATACCAATGACAGTTTAATTGAAAATGATACCTTTCCCACCGCCAGAAATAATAAAATGGCATCTTTGTATTATTTAATAGTAACTTGGTACTGGCGAGAGTTAATTCTTATGGTAGTCACTCTTTTCATTGGGTACTTCCTTTTTAAATTAAGTTATAAGAGTCAAAAAGAAATAATAATCATAGAGAAACCAATAGAAATTCAACCTATTAGTAACGAAAGAAGAGTTTCTGAAAGAGAAGGAGATGTATTTAGCTCAAGATATGTTAATGATTTTGTCACCTTACGCTGTCTGGGTAAAGGGGGATTTGGTGTCGTCTTTGAGGTTAAGCAAAAAATTGATGAATGTTCATATGCAATTAAACGGATTACTTTACCTAAAGAGTACGTTTACAGACATATTTGTTGAATTTTCTTTACATATTTTTTTATTGTAGAGGTAAAGATAGAGACCGTGTAATGAGGGAAGTTAAAGCTTTAGCTAAATTGGATCATCAAAATATTGTTAGATATTTTTGTTCATGGGTTGAAAATCCACCCCTAGGCTGGCAACAAGAACACGATAGGAAATGGTTAGGGTAAGTAATCTCGCAAAAAAAAAACTTATTGATATCATAGATTTGTACTATTCTAGAGATAAATTTAACTTTGAACATACATTTACTTCTACTCCTGAATCAAAAATGAAGAAACGAGGAAAATCAGTATCAATTAGTATAGAAGAATTGGGATCAAGAACTTTTGACTCTGAAATATCAAGCATAGTACAAGAAACTGACAATGACGACGACTCCTTTATCGTTTTTGAACATTCCAAATCACAATCAGAAGAAATCACTTCTAATGATCTTTCTTTAAAAAATTCAGGCATTTCTTACTCTGAGCATTTAAAAAAGAAAATAGACTGGAAACGACCAGACAGAAAGCATCATTCTTGGGATATATCTCAAAATAATTCGATAACTTTAGATGATCCTCCAGTGTATTTGTATATTCAGATGCAGCTGTGCCAAAAAGAAAGCCTTAAAGAATGGCTTAGCACTCATCGTGAAAGAGATTACAATTTTGTTAAAGATATATTTTTTCAGATTTTAGAAGCTGTTGAGTATGTTCACTTGCAAGGACTTATTCACAGAGATTTAAAGGTAATCAATTAGTTCACAATAAAGTCTGTGTCATTTCACTATGATTTTGAACTTTCAATGTTCGTTTGATTTACACAATGTTTCCATGAGGTCTTGTATCTCACGATTGTTTTTGCAGAAAATACTTTTATTTAGATGCATCTTCTTGCTTCAAGTAATTTTTTTCAAATCATATTACATTGTGATGTTCTGCTACTTCAACTTTCTTCTTCGATGAGTTTGATGTTCCTTAAATTTTACTTCTGAAGGTTGTTTGGTTTTTCTATATACAGTGTGCACATAAAGTATGGAATAAATTAATTTTGAGAAAAAATTCTGAGACAAGTCGATTTTTGATATCAATTTAATGTATTTTTACATAACAATTAGATATACAGGGTAAACCATTTGTGAGTAACGATGTCGACAATTTTTTAAATGGCACACCCTGTATATTTTTTTTTTAGATTACAAATTTCAAGACGATTCCAAAAATATATCATACTTGTGTTCGGTAATTAATAGTTTTGAAAATACAATAATTTTAAAATTAATATCGGCATACCTTTGGTTATCATTATTGTAAACAATTTTTAGATGTAAAAAGTTTATGTGCACACTGTATATGAGCTTTCTCATCCGCTTGAATGTACTGGATGAAGTTTTTCATGTGTTTGGTTTGGTTCTTATGAGTTGGCTTCTTGAAGTGAAATATGCTTTTATTTTGAAATGTCGCGCAATTTATTTGTTTTTTGTTGAGTTTTTGATACTAGGAAAGGTATTTTTGATGGCTGCTAATTTATGAATAAATAAATTAGTGAATTATCATTATTGTATGTCACATTCAACCATATCTCTAAGGTTTCTATCTCTAAAATTTATATTTTTAAACATTTTAATCTTTTAGCCTAGCAATATATTTTTTTCGTTGGATGGTCAAATTAAAGTTGGGGATTTTGGACTTGTTAAAGATATGGAGGACGCGTTTGACTTAGAATTAATTAAAAAGGGATCTTCCCCTTCTTACAGGGGCCACACTGTTGAAGTGGGTATGTAAAACAATAGTAAAAAACTTGTAGAATGTTATTTAATTCTTATTTTAGGCACTCAGTTGTATATGAGTCCTGAGCAATTCCAAAGTCGTATTTACGACTATAAAGTAGATATTTATTCATTAGGATTGATATTTTTTGAATTGTTGGTGCCATTTTCCACTGAAATGGAGAGGATCAAAATGTTAAGTGATGTCAAAAAAAATATTTATCAGCCAGGATTCACAGAAAAATTTCCAGATGAGGTAACATTTTTTAATAATTTCAATTGTCTGCTATTATCATTGTCATAAGAATTCCTTTTTTCAGCATATGATATAGCACTCGTTTACTTGTTAACATTATTGTAAGAATTCATTTTTTTCAGCGTGTGATATTGCAGAATATGCTCTGCAAAGATCCCAATAAACGTCTTACAACTATTGGGATTAAAGCCAGAGCTCCATTTAATAGAGAAGATTCAGGATACAGTGAAGATTGCCATTATAGACTACTTAATTTTCAAAAAAATTAGTATTTGCAGTTATTTTATGTATAGTTCTATTTTTTTATAAGACTTACGTTATATGTATATATCATGTGTAACTGTGATATATATATAGTAGTTCGTGTTTAAGTTATTTATTTAAGAAAGGATAAGTTGTGTTAATTTCTTAGAGTAGGAAGACCATTTTTTTTATTGTAAGTTTTTCTTTTAAGTATAAAATTTTTCATTCTGGTTTTAAATCGTTAATAAACATGATTCCCAGTTGTATTTTCTTTAAGTTCATTAAAAATCATGTTATTCAACTCGCTTGTGCGCAGTGTTCAGCTTTCACACGCATAGTACATGAAAAATGGTCTTGATTGACCAGCAGCTATGGAGCTTCTGCATTAGTGGATTCATACTTACCTTTTATTCCCTTCCATGGCGGTTGCTAATGCAATAAAATGATGAAGGTCAGCTTTGTGCAACACTTTACGAAGCGTTTGCTTAGGCTCGAGATTATCTACTATCCCTCATGCCTATCGGGATGCTGTAAAACCACATCGGATTCAGAACGTGATAGTAGATCAGTATATTTTTATACACTGACAGATTGGAGTTATTTCCACAGAGGCCAGTGAGAAAGGAGAACATCTCCAAAGTTCTAACTTGGAAGAGGACCAACCGCTGAGTGAGGAAAATGAAACGAAAAAAAAGCGAGACTAGGGGCATGGTCCTTCCATTTCAGAAATTTCCGCCTAACGAATTCCAATATCTTTTATAATGTTAGACATGGACTATGTTAATACGTCTACTTCAATTCTGAGAGCCAAACGAGCATGTACCAATCGTCCCTCGAGAAGTCACCTAGAGATCTAAATTAAATCTATAAAGAATAGACTGGAGATAGAAATGTCTGATCAAAGTGAAATGAGAAGAGGCTATGGGCGAATCAAAAATATTCATTGATAAAATGAAACTATATCAATTCGACAAAGCCTGTGAACACTTTCTCCCCAAATTAGTCCTTAGAAAAGGATATAATCTTTGTAACTCAATATGATATACATATATATATATATACGTAACTGGAAGGGTTGTCTTTGCTGGTTAGGTATGTACTAAACTATAAATTATTGGGGATGCAGCAAATAATTAGGGAACAAAACTCTTTTTAAATATCCTAGCTTTCGGAATTTAATGAATTAGTTCCATCTTCAGGGAGCTGAAATTATGTTTTAATTATGTAAAAGTAATCTTAGTTATAAATTTTTAAATTTACTTACATCTAAGTTGAGATTGATCGTTTGATGTTTATTAAAACATAATCCCGTTGTACATAATAAAAAATTAAAACTACACAAATTTCACAATATATCAAACTCGGATTATAGAAAAATTGCGATGAATGTAATTTATATTTGATTGATGGCAAAATTTCATTTCAGTTATTTGTGCGAGTTAGAATTACTAGATCTTTTTATTCTCGTCCATAACTATAAATCTGCGCAAAATATCTTTTAGATAGCGCTTAAATAGCAAGAAACTTATCTGAAATGTTCATATGAATGAATTTTTGCATAGATGTGAGCAATGGCGCACCCATTTTGCAGAGAGCTTTCTCATGTCTCGTTAGGAATTGTATTTAGTTTTAAATTTTCTCGGTGTTCTTAATCAAGTGACGCTGATATGGATATCACCACACATTGGAAAATATAAGACCCGACTGATACTCCTGTAGGACAAGGAACAGATTTTTTGCGTTTATAGAACCAGAACTATTCTTTGGTATTGCCAATGATTTTCTATAGAAACTGGCAAATGCTGCGTCAGGAACTGTCAGTTGTGACTGAAAGTTGCTGTTGCGGCCAAGAGGGAATTCATTATTGTTCTATCTCTCTGGGTTGTTTGATTATATACATATATTTCGTATTCGTTTACTCTTTAATATTTCGCTTATATATTTTTGAATACTTTCTAAACCTGTATATCTAAACTACTTCCAATGAAGCAAAACGCTACTTATATAGTCTTATTCTTTTTTCTCCACCTTAACATAAAGAGCTAGATTTAGAAACTTTGCATTAAGTTCGATGTCCAGAGGAAGAGCTTCCACTAATTTTTTTATTATTCAAGTGTTCGTGGCCAATTTTTTTTTTGTATTTTTTCCAACCAATATCGTTTTCCCTACTATTGAAAGTAGTGAGATGTCAATAAGACATTAAACGTCAATATTCAGTTAATACAAAGAAGTTTACTTTTTAAATTACGTTTATTTTACAAACATGTAACACCTTGTGCCTATAAACAATAAGTCTCTTTGGATTACAGAATTAATTATAAAATATGAATAAATTAACACAAAATTACATTACTTTAGTTTTTAAATATATTTCAGATAGGGACAAGATTTTCTAGTATAACAATTTTTGGCACTCATTAATACTTATTTAAATTTAACATTCATTAATAATTAAGCATTTTATTAAAAAACTGAACCATTTAGTTTCTAGATTTCATTAAATCAGGGAATTATTGCAGATACAAATATCACAATTTGAATAAAATCGAATATTTAAAAGTATTTTTAATTTTTCTATCTCGGGATTCCTAAACCAAATAGGCTTATTTAATTGGCTCCAATATTTATTTTTAAGGTTAACACTAATATCTATAAATAGTAGGCACACAAGAGTTCGTTGCGCTTAGGGAGAAGTATTAGAAAAATAATTGTGACCTTAGTTACAATCTTAAATTGATCCGATTTAATTTTAATTTAGGGTGCATTGGCCAAGATTTTCATTATTGTAATGTGTCTCACGTGTTTTTTTCAAACTAAGTAGAAATAAAAAGCCTTTTTTAAATAAGAAAAGGCAGCATTTCCAGCGTTTCATATTTTCATAACATTTCCTATACTTAATTGTTTAATTGACCAATCCGAATATTTAAGAATTCTTAAAGCATGTTGGACTCCTCATAATTTAATAAAATGACCAATTCTTCACCCCCTATTTGGTTCTTTAATATTTTTTTAATTAATGAAGACCCTGTGTATCTGAATTTCTTTTAAGGCCACAATTTTAAATGAAGTAATGTAATTTTGTTAAATGTAATAATTAGTACTCTAATATCTAAATAAATAAAAATATATTGTGTAAATTAAGTTATTAAAAAACGCACGTAATATAAATTATCTAAATATATAAATATATACGTATATTATTGGTCAAACAAGTCGGTAGGACTGTATGATTGAGTCTTGTGAAAAAATACCTCACATCACTTTCTGCTTACAAGTGGAATTATTAATCTCTACTCAAAATTGGTTTCTTTATAAATTTGTTTTAACAATATTTGATTAACAAGAAATAAATATTTTCTAATTAATTTAATCGAGCATATATTATCAATAAAATGAGCGTAAAACAGTGTGCTTATTAAGTAACCTCGATAAACAATTAATTTAATCGTACACTGTATAAAAAATTTAATGTGAAGCAAATAAAACAGATTTGATTTGCTTCACATTAATCTTCAAACTACATTTGTGAAATGGAATTGATTTCTTTGTTTTTTTTTATTGGAACACCCTGAATAAATTTAATATAAAATCTACGATTTGCAATTATTACACAATAATTTTATCATTTAAATTATTTTTACACAAACAAAATGAATGTAGAATTTATGAATATTTATCTTGTTATAGATTACATTCATGTTTCCAGAAAATAATTTACCAATATATTAAAGTAGAGTAGTTATTAAATCAGACAGAAACCCTATTTCTTAAAAAAATAATTACAAAGTATTTATCATCTAAAAAGAATGTAGAAATAATTTGTTTCGCATATATATGCAATTATCTACCACATTCTCCTTTTATTGTTTGAATTATTCCCACGATTTTTTGGAACAGAGAACATTTTCTAAGTCACTTATTATATGTAGAAAGTATGACAAGACAGACAGCAACCTTAATTGAGATTTAAAAAATTTAACATCAATCATTCAAATGAGTTAAAAATGAAGATATTTTTTGTGGTTAAAGGCAGTTTTTCAGCCTCAACCACTGTCTCTTTAGAAGATGGTGCTTTAAATCGTATTGTATAAAGCAAAAGTAATATAGCCTTTGATTAATATGGGCGAATTAGGTACATTATTTATGATAATAGTACCTATTTATTACGCAATACTTTTAACCCCATTTAATGACAAAATATACCTAATGTATTTAGTGAAATTCCGGACAAATGAAAATGTCGACGCTAGAAAAAAATGTTGCTGTTTGTTCTGATGATTTAATTGAATCGCCTATTCATTTTAAATTAAATCTACCATAGATAGTTACGTCACTGACAATATTTTTTGACTGTAATGATAGTTGATGCAACAACTTCTATTACATAAGCCATTTTTTGTTTCAAAATGATTACAAACCCTTTTAGTTTGAACATTCTATCTGCTAATGACTTTGGCAAATGACAGATACAATGTTAAAAAAATCAATCATAAAAAAGAAATAAGGTTTTAAATATGGAATAACATCTAATAAACCCAAATTTGTGGTTAAATTTGCCCAAATTTCTTTAAGAAATATGTCTCGAATAAGGGCATTTAGGGAAATAAATTGGATTAAACCCAGTATTGATTTTTACGCAGTAATATACTACTGTTAGAGGGGCAAGGCATTGGTTCTGGGACTTCCGGTAGATCAGGCGCCTCACTCCATTCGTCCATACCATCATCCATGCCATATGGATAAAACATGTGAGGGGATTCCAATTCGATTCTTCCCAAAGGTGTTACTTTGCAGTGAGGCAGTACGTTTAAGGATGGAGTAAATTCCGACGAAAACTCAGAAGTAAACTCCGCTGACAGTTCAGGCGTAAAAACAGGCGCAAAATCAGTCGAAAAGTCGGGCGTGAAATCGGTTGAGAAGTCAGGAGGGAAATCGGAACCAAACTCGGGCAAGAAATCGGAACCAAAATCGTGCGCGAAAGTCGATGTGAAGTTGGACGTGAATTCGGGCGGGTAGTCATCGGGAAGCGATTCTCGCAACGAGGGAGATGACGTCATAAGTCTATCGGGTGGACGGGGTAAAGGTATCGGCTGGACGCAGTGTTCTTCTTTATCGATGTGATTCTCTACTGAACGGCACTTTATTACCACTATCACCGCTATACCCAGTACTACTACTCCTACGGCCATACTTACTAAAAAAAAATAACATTTTTATTAGGCATTTTAAGTTTAACCAAACATATTCTAATTAGAAAAACTTGTACTTAAAATATAACATTGGATATCTGATATATTTCTGAGTGTCTCATTCTCAACATCATCTGTTATAATTAACTATTCAATAACTTTAATCAACGTACTATCTACTGAAATTTTACATAGACATATGAAGCGATAAGAAAGAAAAGAGGAAAATTAGTCTTTGGTGTTCTTTTTAAAACAGGAAAGATGAGGGTAATGGATTGTTGTGTTGATTATACTATTTATACATGAAAAAAGTTTTCAGAACTTATGTAAACTATCACCATCCTATGTTTTTTTTATATGATCTCTAGAACAGTCATGATGATAATGGCTTATCTGTGGCGGGATACAGTCACTGGTTTTCTAGAGCTGTAAATAAATGGAGACTGCATAATACCACAGTATATTATTGATGAGTACAAAATAAGTAGCAAACGCTTTGAATATGCCATAAAAGGAGGTGTTAAACATACCTACAATGACACCTCAAAAATCAAAGAAAATCCAGTATGTGGTATTGCTATTTCATAAGTAGAAATTTGAAAATAGCTTATATGGCAAAAAAATAAGTCAAATGACAAAGACTACGTAGAATAAAACAAAATACATAAATTGTAAATACGTATATATGTTCTTTCGAATTATGAAAGTAGCCGAATTTTTGAAGTATTAACCGCGCCCGATACTGATTCTGTGGTGATAGTTTTTCACTGTTACGATTTTTGTTTAATGTTATACAGTCATACTTATGTTCGTATAAATATTAGAGGTACATAAAGAGCTTTATTTTTAGAGTAAAATAAAGTGTTCCTTTACTTCCGAATATGCAGTTTATTGAGGATTGGCGATAAAAACATAAAAAGAAGAAATATATAATTAAGAAATGTAAAATAAAATTCTCTTGCATTCAGGAAGCTCTTAAGCACAGAGCTCATACCAAATTACCTTTAAACTGGTTTTAAGCTTATGTGGATATCAGGATACAGAGGGGTAAAAAAAATATGAAAAACCGGATACCCTCGCAAGACCAGAAGCAGAGTTTGGCGTTGACAAGAGTATGGTTAATGACATGATTTTAAAAAAAGTAGAAAGGAAAACATTGAACATTGACTGGTCTGTTCACAAGACATTGTAGGGTTCAGCGCCATATAAAGAAGTTAGGTTTAAACCAAAATGTGGATGAGTGTAGATGCTGTCATGGTTTTACATAATAGACTAGCGGTCGAAGTAAACGTAGCGATGTAATAACCACTCGCATTGTACATAAGCAAATATAACTCATATCCAATAGACTGACAATAATAAATAGCTGATACCGAGAGATTGCTAATAAGGGCAGAGAAAGAGCTACGGGAAAAAGGGGAAGTACTTAGAAACACTGGATAGAAGTAGTGGGGAAAGGTACTGAAATAAGAGGATTCAGATGGAAGCAAATTTAAATTATTAGGCATGAAAAAAATTACTGGCGAATTTTGTTCTTAAAAAAAAAATAGTACCTGCCTACTTACCTATTAATAAATAATCTTTGGTCATATTCGGGCTAGCCAAATAGAGACCCCCTTCATGACTAGCGGGGTCACTTGGTCCAGGAAGTGTCGGAGAAATATCGTTTTCCAAGTGAGATTTCACAAGAATTTTCAATTCTCCCACTGCTGGTTGCACAATATTAGCGCTTAAAACAAATAATATTTTGTCTTGATAACCATATCTCGCCACTTCTATATCATGTGCGACAAAAAATATTAAACCACTCTGTATATCTTCATGACTGAAGCTGGTCACTGGAGTGTTTAAAATATTTCTTTTTTCTCCAGAACTTCTGATTATCTTTCGAATGTCTCCATATCTTGGAGAATTAATAATTGTGTACCGGGGATTGCCGTTGGTTAATTTTGCTAAAGGGGACGCATCTAACGAATTTAGCGTCAAACGTACAGATTCTCCAGTTTTCACAGTCAGATTGTGAATGTGCATAAACGGTTTCACTTTGATTATAACTTCAACAAGGTCTCCAAAAGAATTATTACCCGAAAATATCTCTCCACTAAGTTGAAAACTGTCATTAGAAATACTCATGTCAGTTTGGAGGTACATAATTTTATTATTGAGTAAATATGAGTATGAGAAGTAAGTTAAGTTAGCTTGGTTGTCTTTATACAGCAATCCATGTTTAGGAGGTCTTCTTAGAGTAAATTCGACTTTAGTTTTATCAGCATTTGTGTTGATAAAAAACTGTTGTTCTGATAAAAGTATATCGTAAGATCCTTGTAGCAAATAGACAGGCATTCCAGCCTTTACACTAATATTTATTGGCAAAACAATAATATTAAATAAATTAAACTCTGGCCTAAACTTTCCATCCCAGATTCGGAAGTAGAAAGAATCCTTCAAAGCACTCCCATCATGAACATACATCAGTTTATTATTATCGATATCGGCCTGAGTAAATGATGTTACTGAGATATTTTCCAACACCAACTTTCCATGAGATGGGCCTTTCCATGGAATGAGATCATATTTTAATTTGGAAGGAGGAGTATCAGCGTCTTCAGTAGCTAAATCGTGTCTAGTTATTGTACGATTTTCTCCTTGCACTACTACTAAACTAGGAGCTGGCGTTACTAAAGTGAAAGGTTGGTCATTTACGGGGTTAACAATAATAGGCACGGTTATGTTGCAAAGAGTTATGGGTCCTGGAATTAAGTATAAAGAAAAGTGGACATTATCCCCCAAAGTATCAGAATGATCATGTTCATAATAAACCTGACCAGATTCCAACTGAACTTTAGTAAAAGTTGAAAGGTTTCGATTCTGCTGGGAATACACTTGACCATGTAAAGGTGGTAGAGCAAAAGCATGAATTATTGGGGAACGTAAACCTGCGTGATTTTCCAGGAACATTACGACTCCTGAAAGGTTTAAAGGAATCGTTGTTGTTCCACCTTCATCAACAGAAAGCTTGGGAATATTAACATATGCATCTAGGCCACCGGAAGACACTGAAATATCTATTCTAAATACCTGAAACATAATAAGAAATTCGTAAATTTAAGAATATTAGCCGTCTTTTTATAATATTATATACCTCTTTGAAAATTTTAGGCGCCAGATGGGTGGTAACATTGAACACAAAAGAATCGTTGGCATACAAATCTGAAAACTGGTGAATGTGTTCATAAAACACTCTGCTAGTATTCAAATCTTCCTGTGTAAAGCTACAAACAACTTTGAATATACCAGGTTTTTCTGATTCCATCATAAGTCTTCCCAAGGTTGGGGGACGGATAACATGGTACTCTATGTTTCGGTAAGGATCAGAAACTATAGTAAGTAAATGATTTGATGTTAGGTATTTCTTCTGGAGCGGAAATATATGGAGAGGGTTATTTATTAAATCCATTTCAACGGGTTTAGTTTTAACATGGAACATATAATCTTTGGTAATGTGTAAACCATCTGTAACATTAAATTTAAATCTTGCACCTGTTCCATCTAAAACATAAGTAGGAAATAAAACTTGTGATACTTCTGGTTTTAAATACTTAAGATTTGTACTTACTATAGTGGTGAAATACAATCATACGAGTGTCTATCATTTCTTGAGTAAAATGTGAAATATGTGCTGTTATATCGGATTTCAGCGAAACAGTACCAAACCAACAATTTTGTACTTGGTATTTTAGCGTTTCTTTAGGTAGATCGTCATCTATGGCGGCTAAAAAATTAAAATTAATTTAATATTACTCTTCTTATAATACCACCACAAAACATAAAACAATCAACTTACAGAATTAAGTTAATATATTTCAAAAATGTTCCAACCTATAGAACCAAATCATCAGTCATAAATCATAATTAATATGAATATGAAATAAAGCAAGAAATTTTTAGTCAAAACTGTGCCTATTTTGAAATTAAAAATGACATAGTTACGGCTGTGACAAACATATAAATATTAAATATATTTTGTTAATTATGTAAACGTTCCTTTAAATTTTTATATTGTATGCTCTTTCACAGATCTAAGAGAAATAAACAATGCATACGTAGTAACTGTTAAAATTGAAAGGAAACGGTAAGTAACACATTTAATAAACCTATTAAGTAAATGAATGAGCATCTGTAATACACTGTATGTCAATAATTAGACAATTAACTGATGATGATTACATGAATAAAAAACGTCGACAAATAATTTTTTGCTATACATAGTTGCTACAAAATTTACCATCGACTAATTGAAAAAAAAATCCAGGTCCATATTTAAAAAAAACTGCATCGTGGCTCTTAAGTGACTAAATATTTTAACGAAAATTTTTATTGCATTGAACATAATTCGAATCATTTTGATATTTCCGGAAATAAAGACATTACATTTCTTGAGTTTTTACTTTAGGCCTAATAAAGAAGTAATAGACACTCGCTATTACTATATTTTATCGAAAATAAAGAAAAATACGTCAAGGGATTTCAAATATTACACCTGTTAATTTGAATAACGTGCAGCAATAATTACCAAGTAGGTAATTGCTAGTTGACTAATGGAATTCTTTTGTAGTTTAATTTACGTTTTAAAATTTACAGTCAAAACAGATGAAGCAAAGTGGTTAAACTGAAATTTTAGTAAAAAAAAAAACAATTTGTGCAATATGTTAAGAACGCTTGGTATATCTATTCATAAAATCGATTTAACTACCTAACATCTCATTTGTTATAAATTCCACACCTCCTTCCCACATGGTTAACCCTGTATTATTGACGACTTTGGGCTTTTGATCGTTAACGGGAAAAATAATTATATTCAAACTAATCGGAAAACTAGTTTTCTTCTGTTCAGTCTCCCCGACCACAACCAATTCATCGTTTGTGCTTTCTGTGCCATCGTGAAGGTATTGAACGACCCCCGCTTGCAACTCTTTCTGAGTAAACCCTTTTGACTTCAAACACCTTTTGTGTACTTGTATACATCCGTGTTTGACGTTTTCCTTAACTGAATAAGAGGTAACTTTTGACTTATAGTAATCAGTCAGTACGAATAAGTGAGTCATAGTTAAAATACCGACTCCACCCTCGTTAACAATTAGATCGCTAGATCCTAAGAACAGTCTTTCTGGAATTATCTCTATGTCTAACTGAACTTTGTTGTTCCAAACAACCCCGTTTGTAACGTTAAAAATTATTTTATCTCTATTTTGGTTCATCATAGACTGAATGTACAGGATTTTGTTTTCGTTCACCAAGTCTTGGGTGAAACTTTCTACATTTACTGGTTCTTCAGATGTCTTAACTTCTGATAGAATTGTTATATAACCATAAGTAGGCATTTGGACAATGTGATAAGTTATCGCCGAGGGGGGTACATTCTTCTGATTAATCTAAAAAATTTAAATCATTGACAAATATTTAATAATAAAACTAAATTATATAACTTCACCTCTAAATTCTTTTTTGTAATTAAGACACTAGTCGCTTCTTCGACAGATAATTTCTTTAGGCTCTTTATTTCCAAGGGTTCCCAATAAATCGAAGGTAGCATCCAAATACCAAGTTGAGCTATGTTAACAGCATCTTTACATATAACTTTCATGCCGATTTCATCTGCGTTTACTCCTAGATTTTCATTCAAATAGCTTATATGACCTTTGTTTATATCTTCTTGGGTGAAATTTTTAAGAACCTGAAATTTTAACATGAACTTGTCACTAAAACGTAAATTATAAGAAATAAATTATTTTTTTAAAGATTACGAGTTCTGTGTATTAAAACAAATATGGGGCATTTCCCCATTTACTTTTTGTTTTTTTTTCTTATCTAGTACACTATTCTACTACTAACTAAGTATATATATGATAAATACATTCAAAAATTATAGAATTAGTTCATTGACTTGGATTATTTATAACGAAACCATGAGTTGAATGGAGTTCTTTCGTTAAGAGTATTTTGCCCTTCTTCCTGGGAGAGACGAATGGAAAAGTGGGCTGCTTTCCCCAGGGATATCCTGCATACCATACACACATTGCTCAAAAAAACCGAATGGGCCGGACTGTTCAGAGTTGATATCTCAATAAACCTCGTCAAGAATGCTATCATATTCCTCTTGCTAACAAAAGCATTTGTTAGACAACTAGGCAGCTCTAAAAGCACTAAGCTCCAACCGGTTGGATTCGAGGCTGATGTGGATCTGTATCGAATCCTTGGATCTCATTAGTACCGATAATGGAGTAATTCCACTCTGGTTACCTGTGCATAAGAGGGTGGAGAAAGCCGAAGCTCTCGCGAGAAAATGAACAGAATCCGAGTTCAATGACCATAACCATTGTTTGGCATTGTTTAAATGAGCAGAGAGGAAAAATCTCTAGTAAAGATATTCCTGGTTTAGCTTTCAAATCTTTAGGTAACATTATATTGCTGTTTCTGGAATGGACTAGAAGGGATTTATGCATTCTAATGAGACTGCTTACCGGACTGTCATTTCTGCAGCGTGCACAACGAAATGGCGGAGCATATTTTATGCTCCTGTCCAGTCCTGGAAATGAATTGATACCATACATTTGGTTTTCTACAGCTGGAGCTTAATTAATTCAAAAAGCTTCACCAAATCAATCATTGACTTCTTAAGAACAAGTGGATTGTACAGTGAACTGTAACTTTTGGTTGCAATAGAGGTGCGAGCAAGCGCCCCACTGAGACTTAAGCTAACCTAAGCCATCTTGCTCAGTCGTGTTTTTTAACTAGACTACATAATCTGAACAAAGATTAATCCCGACTACTACTACTACTACTACTACTACTACTACTACTACTACTACTACTACTACTACTACTACTACTATTACTACTAATACTCTATAAAACAATATTGTCAATCTAAATAATTTCAAAATTTTTAGATTATTTTAACTTACTTTAAGACTCTTGGACAAAACGATTTTTCCAAAAACAGGCTTATTAATAATTTCATATAAGACGTCTTTGTCGTATGCATATAGATTCGTGGAATAAGATAGGTGATCGCTAGTAATTGCCACAATTCGTCCTTGTTCCACAATAATTTTTTTCTTCATGTTAACATGAATAAAAGGAGCCGAAGCTTGGACTTCTAGGATACCATTTACATGGAACTGACCATCTGTTACCCACAATCTTACTTTTCCAAATTCTGGTCCTTTATGTTTAAAAATAATTCTGTTATTATCAAGGTCTTCTTGAGTAAATTCTGTTATCTTAATACTAGAATTAATAGTATTGTAAAAATATCCGTTTGAAGAATCCCTGCATGTGTAAACAATTAGAGAAGGCGTAGTGTCTAAATCTTCATCAGTGTATTTTAAATCTTTGCCTGTTAGTAATTTTTCACCACCAACAACAACATGAAATACTTTATCAACAGTTCTAACAGGGCTGTTATCATTTTTTAATGATATTTTGATTGAAAGTTGACCGACGTAGAGAAAATTGTCGTCTTGAAATGATAAAGCCAAAAATGTAAAAAAATCTTCTCTAGTTTCTGAATTGTCATGAACGTAATATATTAAATTATTTTTTATGTCCTCAGAGGTAAAGTAACTGGTGTAGTTTTTGTTAACTTCTCCTTCTCTCATCAGCAGATAACCGTTTTCAGGTTTAACAGTAACATTATAAATTATATTTGTTATAAATTTGGATTCAAAAGATAAATGTTTTTGGTCTATCACTATGGTCGAGCCTTCTTCAACTTGTAATTGCCCTAAGTGCACAATAACTTTTGATAAATCGTCTTCAGATGGTGTGTAAATTATTGTCAAATTTGATGTAACATTATTACACCCTGGAGATAGCACAACAAAAGTAAATCTATCCTCAACTTTTGAGTACGGTTTCTGATACAATTTATATTTCACGTTATGCGAAATAATGTCTTCTTGGGTGAACTTGTCACAAGATTTCAATTTGTACTTTGATTCTGGGGAAAATAGGTAGCCGTAACGAGGAGGGTCAGCTATGATGTAATGAATAGACGTTGACGGTTTAGAGGGTTTCGTTTCAAAGGATAGATCTTCAATTGATAGCGTTTTTTCCCATTCGTCTTTCAAGTGTACATTTTTGGTAGTTGATTTGTGTAAAGTACATCTGGTGAAAATTATTCTAAAGGTATACATTTGTGTTTTATCCATTGTGAGAAACTATAAATAAAATAATATCACGTTATGGTTTTAAAGACTGCGATGGAACAGTTTGTATATATTTGGAAAATAATTTTTAGTCTTACCTGAAATTCATCAAAATCTGGTTTAGCAGAATTATGCCTGTATCGCACCCTGTGCTGTTTCAGATCACTTCCGGTGAAAGAATCAGATCTTTCCCACGAATTTCCGGTTTTTTCAACTTCTATTACTCCATAGGTTGGTTCTTTAATAATAGTAAAATAAGTGGAATAGTCCGGAATAGCAACATTCGATGTAAAACTTAAATTATTTGGTGTGATAATTGACGAACTTTGATGTAGAACAATAAGACCAGTATTTCTTTCCATTCGCCAGTATTGTGGGGAAACAGCAACCCTCAGGCGGTAAACTGGACTGGTTTCGATACCATCCGATACCTGCATGCTTATGTAGGAAGTATTTTTATCCATGGTTTTGTCGAAAAATAAAATTAGCCCACCATTTACTTCTTCTTGTGTAAAAGTTGATATTTTCGTGCCAGGCTTGTTCGCATTTTCAAAATAACCATCGTCGCATTTTAATATCGTGTATATTAATTGTCCTGGACTGTTATCAAAATCTAGAACTTTGAATATCTCTGGAGATAAAAACTTTTTTGTTCCCTATAAAATACAGTATGTCAAAATATGAAAAAATGTTGATGATAAATCTTTAAAAAATTCATGTTTATTTACCTTTGTAGGTTAATATGTAATTCATGCCAGAAAAAGATCTAGAACACATTCAATAACAAACTAAAAAAAATTAAAACAAAACTTAATTAAAATCTTCAAATCCATCAGAACATTGTATTAGGTAATAAAACAAAACAAGTAAGCTATTAGTTTTTAAAATACTAAAAAAAAATATTAAGGAAATAATGCATTCAGTACCTTTACTATTTCCTTACATAATTCTTTTTCAATATATATTTTTTCTAAACATTAAACATTTAGATTTTAGTTTATGATACAATTTTTTATTCAAATGTGATAAAAATTGTGCAAAATAAATAAAACGCCGTATTTTATTTTATTTAACCCATCTTTAGTTTGCCTATGTCACAACTTTTTCAAATTTTGATAAATATTGTAACGGACAAAGTGAGTTTAATTTAAAAATTTAATTTTTGTCTAAATTTCGGAAATTGTAAATAGAAATAAAAATTTTTGAAAAAATAATAGTCCTCTTCGTAAAAAAAATATCTAAACGTTACCTAATCATAATGGCAAATCTCCAGCTTATCGATAATAAGTCGAGAATAAGTTATTTTTTGACACATTCGAATGAAAACTGTTTTATACACTGTAGCAAAAATTTGAGTACTATTGAAGGCAGTAGAAAATCCTTCATAGTATCTTTTTCTTTGTTTAAATATTAAATAAGCAGAGAAAATAGCGAAATCGGAAAAATTGGATTTCAAATAACACTGTCTTATAATTGGGAAATAGTGTGCATATAAAATTTTTTGCTAACCTGTAAAATAGAAAAAATATAAGCAGCTTTTTAAATAGAAAATATTCAGGCCGACGCACATAAGCCGTATTTTACTTAAATTTTAATGAGGGTCCAAGCAAAAAGTTCAAATAGTTACAGAGATTAATCAAAAAATCTAGATCCAGTCAAGCATTCACTGGGAATCTTCTATTTAAAAAAAAATACCTCAATGTAATTATAAAATATAAAGTATACTTAAATAGAAGGCCATAAAGTAAGAGCGCATTCCTCTTAGAAAACTCTTAAGTAGTGGGCATTTTCTTTTGTGAATTATTATGTAGAAATATGTATATCCCGATTATCGGAAGAATAGCAAATGATGAATTACTTTTAGATATATTTTATTATTTTATAATTAATTCGAGATCATTTTTAAAATTGTACACTCCCATTAAACGTTTTTATTTCAGTTAATTAATAGGTATGATTATAAAGTGATTATTTTTATTTATACTTTTAAATTTCTTAACTTTATTGGGCGTGCCACTAGTGTATTGGAATCTGACATTGGGGGGTGGGAGGCATGCTGACAAACTTGCATTGAAAGCATAAATCTGTTTTTTTTAATGTTTTAAAATGTTTTCACAGGTGAAAACTAGCCTAATATCGGGATCGGGATAAGAATTATGTGTAATTTACTTATATGTGTGTTTGCGAATCTTAAAATAAAGACATTTAAGTATTTCCTATAAATAAAATAATTAAGAAATTATAGGGAGTAGTTATGGATATTGTCTCAAATTTAAACGGATATAAATTAAGCATACATAGTTATTCCAAAACACCCTACATACAAGGGTAGGTATTTATGTATTTAGAATAGAAAGAACTATCAAATGCATTTTATCAAAAATATATTTATTGCTTTTCAAAATATTCGCCTTTAAGCTTTATACACTTTTGCATGCGATTGAACCACCCTTCAAAGCACTTTGTCCAGTCAAAAGGTGATAGCTCTAAAACATGGTTTTTGAAGGCCTCAACCCCTTCTTTGGGCGATGAAAATCGTTGTTCGCGCAGTTTATCTTTAATATGTGGGAGCAAGAAGAAGTCATTAGGTGCCAAGTCGGGGCTGTAAGGCGAATGACCCATCAATTCGATCTTTTGTGTGTTCAAATACTCGCTTGTTTCACTTTATGTGTGTGAGCTCGCATTGTCGTGATGCAAAATGATTCGGCACAAGCCTTTTTTTGAGCATCTGTCAACAAATGTGGAATCCAACGCGCAGATAGCTTCCGAACCCCCAAATGTTCGTGCAAAATCTTATGTATGCTGGTCATACTAATGCTTAAACATGTCTCGATTTCACCGTATGTCACATGACGATCTTTTTCAATTAGTTTTCTCATAGAATCGATGTTTTCCTGCACACCGACCGATTTTGGACGACCTTCTTTAACTTCGTCCGTGAGCGAACTACGACCACGTTTGAATTCAGTGTACCAGCGATATACATTGGCTTTGGATGGTGCTTCATCGCCAAAAGTTGACTTAAGTTGATTGATGCACTTGTTCTTGAGTTACACCACGTCGAAAGTCATAATAATAGCTCGAAAATGTTTGCGAGTTAATTCCATTTTTTGGCCGAGATGAGATTTTCAACTTACTGTAAACAACACAAATAGTACTCGCACGTCAAAACGTTCTGAGTACTTATACTGTTAAAAATGTCAAACTTTAAGATAGCAATGACAGATTTCATCTGGCAACACTGGTGTTGCCAGTTCTCAATACATAAATAGCAACCCTCGTATTAGACATAATTATTAACCAGCTATGATTTATAAGGTGATTTTTTTTATTTTTTGTCTACAATTATTTTGTGTTGTACTATAAAGTGTATTAAAAAACTGCTGTTAAATTTTTAAACAGATTGTGCATAAACAACTAGCAAAGAATTAATGCATTCCCTTAATCGCCATTAAAACGAATTTCGTACGGTGACAAAAATGTTTTAAAGGCTTAACGGCCAAATAAATAAGAACAGAATTAGATTAATTTCAAATGAGCCTTATCTTTCATTCACAACAATTGAAAACTGGACTGTTGAATTTAAACTCGGTATAAGAAGCATACAGAATGCACCACATTCTGACAGACCAAAAACAGCTACCGACCAAAAAACAATTGAAATGTCCATGAAATCGTGATCAATGATGACCCAGTAAAGTATAGAGATACCAGAGAATGAAAGAAGGCTAGGATGATCCCGTCTGCTGGAAAAGTGATGGCAGCCGTCTTTAAGATTCCTCAGGGGAAATATTTATTAATTATTTACCACACGGCAAACAATAAGAGGTGAATATTATGTTGCGTTATCAGACAGATTGAACGAAGAAATCAAAGCTAAAAGGCCTCATTTAACAAAAAAAAAAAGTCTTGTACCACCAAGATATTGACCCGTTCTACAAGTCGGCAATAGCCATTGCAAAACTACATGAATTACGATTTATGTTAATTGAATATTTCCTGTATTCATCAGAATTAGCCCCCTCCGATTTATTCCTGTTAAAAAACTTTAAGAAAAGAGATTTTCACTGAACACTGAAATATTTTTCAATAGTTCTCATTTTTTAAGGGTTGAAAAATCTTGAAAAACGTATTAAATGTATATACCTGAAAGGAGATTATGTACAAAAATGAATTTATTTATCGATCTATCCTAGTAAATAAAAGTGCAACCTCTAACCAATCTCACGACTGACTTTAATTTAAAGTTATTATTTGTTGATACAAATTGTCACCTGGGAAAGAAATTGAAATGATGTTAGCTGATTTGGAATTATTTATTACAAAAATTGCAATGGCTCGAAAACATCAAAATCCATACTATAATAAACAATTTCAGGTGAAATGAAACTTATAACAGAAATGTCAACTGGCTGAAATTATCGTTTGTTTCAAAATATAAATAATAATTTTGAAATGCTAAATCAATTTTAATTTAATTTAAAACTACTATTAATAACAAAAAAATAATGAATATTCTATTATAAACAAAAATTATGAGTATGTTTATACAAGGAAAACCCCTTTATTATTGTTATAATAGAGGAATGTGGTTACCAATTCAGATAATTGTTAAATACCAAATAAATGTTAGTGATATCATCAAACAAACTAATCGTCAGTGCCTTATTGTGCAAAATTTTAAACAACTATTGAACAACAACCTTTGATATATAAGCTAGTAGTAGCACTGGAAACAAATTTGCCTAAAAATTTACATTAAAGTATTACTGACATTTTCAACGAAACTTGATTAGACATTATCAACAATTTATTATTCTCGGTAAAGTAAGAAAAAAAAATTTTTTTAAATCAATGTTAAATTAACTGAAATAAATACGCCACAATCCATGCAACAAAACGGCAGAAATTAGTGGGCATTGGCACACTTAAAAATTCATTCTAAAACCTCATGCTATAACAAGTTATATTTCTAAAAACATAAAATTTTACCTGTACTGTTCGCAAAACGGTTGCATTGGAAATATCCAAAATCGGTGGATCATTAGTGGGAGTAACCACCACTGACAAACTAAATCTGAATCTGCCTTGAAGATACTCTGGTAGTGTAAAAGAATCTGCAGTGGAAAACATGACTTCCATAACAATATGATCGTGATTTTCCTCAGACCCATCGTGTATATAATGCACTCTGTCCCTCGCTAAATCGTAAAAAGTAAAAGAATTCTTATCGTGGGGCCAAATATCAAGAGTTATACTTCCGTGTTCTGGTCCGTCGATAACAAAAAAATGTATACCAGAATCAGAAATACCATATTTATGGTAATCCAAGATCATATGCAAGTTAGTTGTTGTCAATAACTCACTTTGGCCTTCCAGTACTTGCAGAGGTTCAACCGATAGGAGTTCCAAGTCTGTTGCAAGACTGTTTCTAGAGAAAACCTTGTAACCTTCGCTGTAGTTTAGGTTAACACAAAATTCTTCCTTGCACTGACAGTAAAAAGAGTCCAAGCCTTGCTGGATGCAGAACCCATCGTTGCTACAAGGATTCTGTAAGCAAGGATAATGCCAAAGGCAACCCGGCATGATACCCTCTGTCACTTGAGCGTCAGGTACGCCTTTCTTGGCATCAAAGATTGTAAGATATCTCAAGCAGCCTTTAAAACTGGTATCACAAGATTCATTACAACCTTTCTGAGAAGCACGAAATTTCTTACTAACTTCTAATCCTCCTAAATATGAAGTATCAGTCATTTGGAAAAGAGTACTGTGAGTATTTTTCTCACTATATATTTTTTCGTCAACACTCAGCTCTATAATTGCAGGGGTCATTCTGAAAGAAATTTTATGCCATTCTCCATTTGCTACTTTTGAATTTTTACTATATATCTTAGTTGTTTTTTCGTTTATTTTGATTACAACGTCTATGGAATAATTATTCACTTCTATTAGCAGAAAATCTTGTTTCATTTTGCTTCCTGTATTATAAAAAAGTAGACCGTTTTTACTGATGGTTCTTATTTCGAAATTAACGTTGAGCTCTTTGTAGTTTGTAAGTTTGTCTAAAATTAGTACGTAGGCATCTTCTTCTATAAAACTGATAGGCTGGTCAACAGTTGTATCAAACTCTGCAGCGCAATTCCACGTTATTCCTTGCACACTAGACTGTGATTGTCTGTACCTGGCTTGTTCTAACACCATAATTCCATTGTACTTTAGCTAAAATATTTCCAAATTAAGAATAAATGTCTATTATTTTCTCTTTTCCTGTTTCCCTGATAGTTAGCAAAGAAACAACGAAGAACATAAATGAAATCAGAATACATGACTAAAAATTTAAAAATTTTGCAAACTTTAAACATAAATAGCAAAAACGACAGAAATATAGAGGTGCCAGAAAGAGTAAAATCAGAAAACAAAGAAACTATAGCATATTGCTTAAAGACAACCATTTAAGCAAAAATACTGAATTTAAAGTGTATACGCTACTATAAAACCAACAATGCCATATGCAGAAGAGAAAATGTATTTGACAAGTAGAATTTAAGAAAGCTTTAAGATAACTGAAAGAAAAATATTAAAGAAAATATTTGAGCCAGTCAAAACAGAAGAGGGGGGAATTCAGAAATATGATCAATCACGAAATTAGATAAAAACCGGAAGGAAAAGATATTCTAAGAATTAATAATTGGACATTACAGGTAGGAATACCATAAGGAATACCGAAGACAAGATACTAAAATCAGGCCAAAGGAGATATAATAAAATTGAATATACATTCATAGAAAAAAAGACATAAAGCGACAGGTAAAATAGAACATAATAGAAAAAAGCAGCAGAGTAATGAAAATGAAACCAACGAGCTCAAAAGAGCATGCCGGCAGGAGTGAACAGCCTCTATAAATATATTATGATTAAATTGTGACTTATTATCTTCCTGCATAAAAGCTGGTTTCAACAAACTAGATAGAAAAATTATTTGAAAGTATTCAGAGTCCCAAAGGTTCATGCCATAAACTTCAGTCATAGAATAGCTTTCCTTCATTTTTTCCCTATAGCCCACTATTGCCACGCTGTAGGGCTTTAAAGTTGGAAATTAAAAATCGTTTTTATTCATAATTGCTACAATATTTATTAGAAATGAAATAAATAAGTAGCATAAATACGCTCTTGTCAGCGTAACAAATACATCCGCATTATCAATATGAAGTCAAGTACTTCACAATTCCTTTCTTTAAATATTTTTGAAAAATGTACTATTGTAATAACTTGGATACATTAACGATTTGAAATAAATGTTCAATTTACAACAAATTTAGCAAAGAAATCTAACAGAAGACAATTGTTCGGCGTGACTCGCGTCGCTTGTCACTGTGTGTTTGAACCCAAATCAACGCGTTCTTCAAATCGTCTCTTAAAAACTACCTGAAACATTTTATTTTAAAAAGCAGTTGACTTACAAAAATTGGTTTTAATTCAAATTATCTGTATTGGTTTATTTCGCACCCTTTCCATGTATTAATAGTTTAAACGTCCGACTCGTAACTAATTTACTGTTGAGATTAAAAAAATTCTAGTTTAAACCTTTTCTAATTTTGTCTTCCTTTTAGATTAAAATACCAGAATGTTTACCTTTATTATTGATAAGTTTCGTTAACATAAACAAATGTATTATTCTTATTCTTATTTTTATTTTATTTAATTCTAATATTTACATCAAATAAATACATTTTATATTATAATAATATGTAGTATATTATGTTACTAGGAGTAGAAGGCTAAAATTATTTGTTGAGCTCAGTATATACGTAGAGATCTAAGAACACCTTATTGATTATTTAAACGTTTTCTTAGGTATTTGTTTTAATTAAGGGAATATTAAACTTTGTGGTTATGAGAACGCCGCGAGCGTGCATTGAATTATCAACTTTCAAATACTGAAAACAGTAAGTATTTTGATGAGTAAATACGTATAACTTTTACATATAAAAATGATAAAGTTTTCCAAATTAAATATTTCAATTTTAAAGACCGATGTCTAGAAAAATGGCTGATTTATTAATAAAAATATATTTAATCATATTGATTGTTTCAACCCTTACTTTGTGGAATCTATCCATTAGAAATGTAAAAGATAAATTATACTTATCTTAAAATTCCACATTGGTTAAACAATTGTCATAAGAATGTTTAAAAAGTTTTAGAATATCGTGGAATTTTAAGACAAGTATATTTTATATTTTACATCTATAAAAATTTTATTTTTCTAACTTCAACACTCTGTTGCTCTAACAGGAGCGATCTTAGATTCATTGCTGGTAAACAAAATAATTATTTTTGTATTCTGAACATACAGTTACAATTTGGCCCATTGCTTATGACTCATCTTGTATAATTTAGTCGTATATTATCCAAGCTTGAATTGGTATTTAACTGCGAAGTGTGTTATAATAGAACAGTTTGCTAGAAATGTTGTTGGTAAATATTGATAAAACATTTAAACTGAACCGTAAATGAACATTTCAATGAGATGTGTAAATTTGCAAGCGTATTTTCGCTTGAAGCCGTCACACCACATTGTTTATAGCTATATAAACATAATATAATAATACTGACTCATTGAAAATAATAACATTATAAAATTATAAACTGGTAGTAAAATCTGTATTGTTGATATAACGAAACTTGCTCCTTGTGCTTAATTTTTTATATATATATATATATATAATTTGCTGGTAATTTTGTAATTATTATTTCATATAAGAAATAAATAGTACTTCAGTAATTTACAGTCAATTGCTTAAATTACCAACTTAAAATAACAAAACTTTATGTATAAACCTGTTAGATTACCTAGGGAACAGGATTTCAATTTATGGGGATTACCGTTTTAGTTTCGCTATGGGTACATATTAAAATTATATACTTAAAACTGATTTAAATAATATTATTATTCTATTCAAAAATATTTTATTATACTTCTAGTGAATATTTAGAATAGAATACACAAAATTAATTATCTATTTTAGAAAAAAAATATATATTAGTTTTATAATTAATAAATTTAAGGAGTAAAAAATAAACATAATACTCACATCAGATATACAACCTCTAAATTTGTCCATGTGTCCAAAAAATATATCGGTATTATTCCTGTTTTTATTATTACCAATAAACAGACCATAATGAATGTTAAGCTCAAAAAATTTTCCTGGTAGATGTTTTCTAAAAAAGTTATTTAATTAAATATATAAATTATTCTTTTATGTAGATAAGATATACACATATAAAGGATGTTTTGTGTGTACCAGGTATGCCTGTTATGTCTAATTGATCACCTGTCAAAATTTTACATCACTTTGTACAGAAATTTCTTCAATACTAAAGCATATTATTTAAATCTTTAATGGTTTTCACGAAGCAGGCATAAAAATTTCAAAAGATGCGATTTTCATTATCTGTGTATCCAAACTATTCATTTTAGACCCAAATGTGGCGTATCATTGAAATCATCTCAATGTACTTAGTAATAAAATACTAGTTAACCGATTTAAAAAAAACGTAATGTCACAATTTTTTGGAACACTACGCTACAAAGTATGATAAACTAGCGCCACTATTCGCGTATGCAATGTTGATTTGAAAAAGTGAACACTTAAAATATAAAATTTACAGCCACTTATCAAGATATACACCATGTGACATGGAACCTAGTAGAGTAGACACCACCAAAGACATTGAAATATACAAAACTTCTTTACATGACCTTTTTTTTATATATTAACCGGTTCTCTGAACTGTTTATTAAGTAAAGCGTTTATTTCGAGAGTTTCCCTTAGAAGAACATCCTCGTAATAAAGTATTAATGAGACTATTAAGAAGATTTCGGGAAATAGGTAGTTTTTTTTACAAAACACTATTTACATAAGAATCTTATATTCCATAATAATAGATTAGTGAATAGAAATAACTCTTCTTACAGCACAAAAAAATATGGTAGATGATGATAGATGACAAAACTGATGGTTTTTAAATGGATTAGCAGAACCGTCTTTTTTTGATGGCTATTAAAAATTATTTAAGATTTTTGGATTATTTTACAAAAATACAACATATTTTTCTAGTAATGTGAGGATATAATATTTAAATGGCAAATTTCCCGAAAAGTGCATAGGTAGAGGTGGTCCTAACATTTGGCTTCCTAGATGACCTTACTTAACTTCAAGTGAACTTATTTTTCTGGCGATATGTAAAAAACTTAGTATATATTATCCACCAACGACTATCATTTGTGATACGTTTGTACCCATACTTTAAGAAATGTAAAAAACAATTATATTATTATTATTGAAAAAAATAGATACCACTTTAAACATTTATGGCAAGGTTATTAATCTTGACAAAAACCCAGTTTTTTATGCATCACGGTATAATTAATAAATAATCCGCTATGAAATAAACCATGCTTATTTATGGAGATAAACTAATGTAACTAAGTCTGAAATTAGTGCAAATTGATATAGGGAACCTTACTACAGGAAATTAGTTTTCGCTGTATTTGAATCAATAAAATACAGGGTGTTATATTTAAGTTAGCATAGTAATTATACAAAATATTGTACTCTATAACCTACACAAATAATTTAAAGTATTAATTATTTGAAAGAAACCACAAATAATTCAAATATATCAGACAAAAATAAATTGATTAATATTTAAGTGATCAACTATAATTAATTAATTTGCAGAATAATAAATTTTGAAAAAAGTCAAATCAAAAACTGTGATTAATGTTTGTGGGGGTTTCCCCACTAGGCTCAGTTGCATTGAGGTTGGCGCACGGTATAATTGCAAAAAACAAAATATTACTAACACTTACTAACAGTGATTTCTTTTCATCTTCTTGAGTGCTCCTCAAATGGGTGAACTCAGCAAAAGTATTTTCAATTTTTTTATAGTTACTCTATAGTTTAGAAAAAAAAATTTTTCTTAACGATCCAAAAACTTAGTCCTCTTGAAAAAAAACATCATGGTTTTTGATAAAAAAATCATATTATTTTGAATATGACTAGATTGGAAGAGGATAACAAGCATCAAATAAATGAACTCGTAGATTCATTTCAATAGAATTTGAATCCGTCATTTTTATCTTTAGACTTATGAAAAATGTCAAATATTCTAAATTGGATCCAAATATAGACATTTTGACAAAGTAAACACTATTGTGGCTAAGAATTTTACGTTTTATTTAAAAATCCAATGCCTTTTTCAAGAGAAATGCTAGGGGAATCAAGAAAAAAATTTTTAAACTGAAAAATAAATTTATAAATTTTTGAATATCGTTTAGGATTGCTAATTTCACACCTATAGAGCATGCATGGAGATAAAAACAATTCTCAAAATAACAATTAGCGAGAGTTATTTACACATGAAAATATTGTTCCTTGAAATTATACTTCTTGACAAAAAAAAACATACAGACATTCCGTTTATTCTAAGGATCCATTAAATAAATATTTTTTATTTTATTAGGGTACATTTATTTAGGCAAAATAAATAAATTGTCACTATTTATTTATGGATAAACAGTAATCAGAGAATTACCAGAAGATACATTTATTTCTTATTTATATTGAAAGTTTAAAATAGCAGACAACATAGAACTTTCCATTTATTGACATAATAAAATATTTTATAGGTAATAAATAATTACTTACTGTACTTTATGAGATTTATCAACTATTAAAGTTAGATTGGCATCCTTCCTCTCAATTGAGACATTGTGCCATTTGAGATCATTAAGTTTCAGGGTACCCGGCGACACTACTTCAGCTTCACCTGACCCTAAATTAATATTAATTTTAATTTTTCCATTTTCTAATTGTACGATACAGTAATCGGTAGCCCCAGCTACTAAGAATATTAAAGCGCTTGACAAATGTGTTTTAAATTTGAAATGTATTTCTGTGGAACTCCTGGCTTCTTTAAACGGCAAAGCAATAAAACTATTGCCATAGAAAGAGGCTAAAAAATAAACTTATTTATTTGGAAAAAACTTTTATAATAACAAAATCATACCTTGGTCAATGCACTGACATATCAAAAAATAAAAATAAAACAAACACAAAACCAAAGCTTTATTCCCCATTATTTCTAAACATTATTAGTTTTAGTTAAATGAATCATCGATTTTAGGTCATCTTTTATTTAAGTTAATCACCATATTATTTTTCTTCGCTCTAAAATTAACACTTCACAAAATTAAGTTGAACGATTTACTATACAAAGAAAACTTCACTAAACCCAATCGCTCAAGGTGCACTGACATTTGACAACATGGAAGTCGGGGAACACAAGCTGAGAGGGTGAGTTCGAAATCGAGACAAACACACATTGCCATCTTGCGGTTACAGCCTCATTTATCTAAATTTTGTTTCCACCATGTTATACAGGTTTCTACATTTTTTTCTAAACCTGATACACTGAGATGGTAAAATCTCCGATTGCTTCTTGGAAGCATAACTTTGAGGGAAACGAAGGAATGCCTTCTTAGATTGGTAAACTAAACTAGCATTATTTTGAATACTATTTCTAATAATATTCATGATATATTATCAGCTCTGCAGGCCCATGGCTTCATGCGCGATTTTTTTCTATTTCCTCTTTTCATTTGCTTTTTTCTACAGTTGTTGATCTTTAATAACTTTATGTCTTTCAGGACCTCGTCCATCTATCTCATCTTTGGTCTGCCTTTTTCCTCCTTCCTCCTATACTACATTCCATCAACCTTTTAGGTATTCTTCCACTTTCCATGGATTCCATGTGTCTTAGCCATCTTAGTCTATTACCCCTAACTGTGCATACAATGTCTGATTGACTGAATAATTCATGTAATTACTTGTTGGTTGTTCTTTCCCACACAGCGTTCATCTTTTTTACTTTGTTAATTTTTCGTAGACACTTTCTGTTCCATACTGCTCTTATTTATTGGTAAAGTTTCGCTTCCAAACAATACTACGATATTGTTTTGCTCCTCTAGATAGCAGCTTGCTGTTTAATACATTCTTAAGTTGACATATACAATTGTTGCCTTTCAGTAGTCTGCCCTGTATCTCTTTCTTTATATTTGGTATTCTGCTAGATTCTGCTCCTAGATACGTGAATGTTTCAGCTTCATCAAAACTATATACTTTTGCTTTTACTGTTACCACTTCAAACTTTTTATGTCGTGCTATTTGTTTCTTAGTCCATGCCATAAATTTGGTCTTGTTTTCGTATCTTCCCAGCTCCATTCATTTCCTTTGTTTTTTGTTCTAATCGTAACCGTAACCGTTTCTGTTTAATTTTGTTATTATGACAATGTCGCCTGGAAATACCAAACATTGGTGTCTCTTATGGTACAGTAGTTCTGTTCTTTTTATATCATTGCTTTTTGGATAGTATATTCAAGTATATAATTAAATAGTACTGAAGATAATGGGCCCCTTGTTTTAATCATTCTATCACCTTAAAATTTTCTGTTAACCCGTTTCCTATTTTAACACAACATTCAGTCTCTGCAAGTGTTAATTTTACTATATTCACTAATTTATTATTTATAACGAGTTCCTTTAGTTTATCTTGACGAGAACCTGTTTGAAGCAATGCTTTTGTAAGCTATATTTAGGAAAGCTATACTTCTATAGTTTTCACAGATTGACTTCGTCACTTTTTTTATGTATGGGGTATAACATTGTTTCTTTCTATAGTTTCGGTATTTTCTCTTGCAACCAAATTTATTTTGGTAGTTTGTGCATGTATGCCATTTGCTTTTTCCCTCCATATTTGAACATCTCAGCTGTTATGCTATCTTTGTCGCGCTTTTGTTATTGTGATTTCTGTTATTTTTTCTCTTTCGGGGTGTTCTCATGAGCTTCTTGTTTCGTGTCGTGTAATTGTCTTCCTCTGCTCTACTTTTTCTTCCGTCCTTTCCTTATCTCTGTATATTTGGCTCTTTGCTTGGTATCCTCGTTTTTTCATTATGATGCCTTGGTACATTTTTCGTATTTCGTCTTTTTTGTAGTTTTCCTCCATTTTTTGTATGCGCTGTTCATAATACTTTCTCTTTTTTTCTCTTAATATTTTTTACATCGTTTCTGTACTAAGGCTAGAACGATCTGAGTAACATACGGAGACTCCTTAGTGTTCCGGCATAGGCTTGCTGCTGGAATGTTATTTACAACATCAGCAGATTAGATCTACCGTGGAAATGATCGAAAATGGCGTATGCAAGATGACCTGGCGCTACTTGTGAGAGGGGACGACGCAGAGGAAGTCACGCATCTGGTAAGCAGCTAAGGTGAATATCGAGATAGATGGCAAAAAATAAACTGTTCTCAAAAACCCCAGAAAAAGGAGAAAGGATATGACTTATCTTGGAGGGCAGGAAAATAGTGCTATAGCGCAGAGATCGGTGAGATAGGGAATGGTCGGCAACTAGTAGTGCTAATGCTCTCGAGTACAGAAAAGTGGAAAATCATACACGAGGCTACTCCTTAAGACCAAAGAAGCGGAGAACAATTAAGAACGGCTACCGGCCCTCCCGATGGACATTCTACGATATTACTGCAGGATATCGGCGAGTAACCTCAGGGGTGGTTTTTGTGGGTACACCGGACCTACACTAACGAACTGGGAATCTCACACAGGTGAAGGATAAAACCTGTAGCCGATATCCATAAAGGATTTCCACTCACGAAAAAAATATATCTCTCATTGGTAGCATCCTATACAGAATGACTACGTTTTAATAGGGGCAGTATTGCTATCTCGTAAATGATAGAATTATTATTTTATACGTAGGGTGCTAAATAAGTTTTGAGTTAACCAATACGTCAAATCTGATATCGTCGCCGGATTGTTTGACGTTTCTAATGATACACAAACTTAGAACGTTTTGACATTCGAGTGTTATTCCTGTTGTTTACTATGACTTGAAAAATTCATCTCAGCCAAAAAATGGAATTAAATCGTGAAAATTTTCGTTCAAATCACGTCGGCTTTTGGTGATGAAGCACCATCCTGGGCCACGTGTTTGGCTGGTTATCCGAATTCAATCGTGGTAGTCGTTCGTCCAGGACGAATTTCGTGACAAACTTCCAAAAAGGGCTGTTTTGTCTGAACACATCTATGATGTGGCTCATTTGATATCGAAAGATCGTCACGTGACTTATCTTGAGAATGAGACATGCCTGAGTATTGGTCCCACTTCAATATTGGTTATCAAAAGATTTGTTCGCGTTGGATGCCGCATAATTACATAATCGCTAAAAAAAGGCTCATGTCGACTCGTATGGGTCTTTCAAGACTAGCCAAATTCAACAGAAGTAGTTCGCGCAAGAAGCACATCTAAAAAACAGACATTAAAGCAACCTAGAACCGTTAACTGTGAACGTTACGTAACCATTTGTTTGCCAGAAGTATTTGGAGAAATGAGAAAAAAAAGCGTCAAAGAAGAATCATAATCCATCATGACAATGTGAACTCTCACAGATCGGGTCAAACGACTTTATGCGCGATACCAAAACACCGAATTGATGGCACATCCGCCATACAACCCTGATTTAGCCTCAAATGACTTCTTTTTATACCAGCATATCAAAAATAAATTGCTTGGTCAATGTTCTCAGACACTTGAACAAACGGTTAATTCGTTCAAATCGCATGTTTTTGAGCTACCTCATTCGGATTGGGAAAATTGGTTCAAATGCATGTAAAAGTATATTGATCTTCATGGAGAATATTTTGAAGAACAATAGCCATTTTCGATATTAAATGTTTTTTCTTTGTTTATCTCAAAACATATCTGCCACCCTTGGTATAACAGTCATGGATTTTTTTTAATATATCTCCATATTTTTAAATTTATTTCCTTCAGTTATAGTCATTTGTTAATATCATTTACACCATTGTATTATTAACTAAAATATAACGACATAATAAACAAAAACATTTATTTTAATTAATAAATATATTGGGATGAGTTGTAACAGAATATTTACTTTAATTTAAAAATATCACATCTATACTACTTAATAAACAGAAATAAAAAAAATACATGAAAAATGAAATTTTATTTTTGGTAATTTAAAAAATAAGTCGGAACGTTTTGCAAAAATTTTCAGTTCACTTTTAGCAGGACTAGATATTTAAGTATAAATTTAATATAAATTCATTAATGTATAAAAACGTAATTTTAATATAAATTAATAGTCATGGCATAAGAAAAAAACTGAGATTATGTAATAATTATAGGTACAACCAAGCATTCAAAAACTGACGTGTATCATAAATGATTTCAGTTTTTATTTTTACAAAAAACTTTATTTTAAATATAAATTGGTTTAGATTTTTTAACTAAATAACAAGAGAGCACATGCTTTGAATATGTACATCAACCAAACATCATCACAACTTTTAATCGTATTTTTAGGCATAAAGCATACGAAATATGCCTGGGCTTTATTTCGTATCTTGCTTAAAGCTCGTGTTAATGGCCATTATATAATTGTTGGATAATATCTATTTTGTGGATAATGTATTAGCGTTCCATTTAAAATAAAGTAGTTTTACAATTGAGTCAATTATATGTACACAAAAATATTCAAATATAATAACTGAAGTTAAACAAATAATGGAAATTAAAGAAACGATAATAAATTATTAAATCTGTAACTAAGTAGTTAAAAAAATATCAAATGTAGGTAAGTGAATATTTTTGTGATACGTTTTATAATTACGTTGTTTATAAAATATTTCACAGATATATTAATGAATGTTACACTAGAGAAGAATACATATATCTCTAATTTTAACAAGTAAAAGGGTATTTCAAATCTGGGCTAGGAAATAATTTGGGAAAATGTCACTGGTATTAGTTCACGCTTTGGGAAAAATTTTTATTTTTAACTGAGTATATAAGTATTTATGACTTACAAGATTAAACTATTAAGTAAATGATTTATGGAATCATATATTCACACACTGAAAGTATTTTATTTATAATTATTGACAATGTAAGATATTCTGTGTTTATTTCAAAAGAAATTTACGTATATCATCATAAAACCATCAAACTTTGCCTGCTCTTAGATAACAAGCTGTTTAGACTTAATAACAGTAGATAAATCCCATATAGATAATAACAATTCATTATAAATTACTTTTTAATATTTAAAAATCACATATATTTTCTTTTTTGAAAAATAAAAGTATTAGTATAGATTTTCTTTGTATTACGATTTAAAAATTTGAGTATTTATCATTTTCAGACAACCTTAATTGTGCACTCAATTCTATGCATAATTCTTTTTGTTCAATAATTTTTCTAACTAAATTTATCTTTTTGATTTGTAAGATTTTATTTTCGTTCTGAAGCAATGTCATTACCTCATCTAAAGTTTCCTGTTTTGGTATCACTACCTTTGGCGGTGGAGCTCCGCTAGTGGAGGCTTCAAGTTTTGATTTCAACAATTCAATATCTTTCTTTTCTTGTTGCATATCTTTTGATAGTTGTTCTTTAAGTTGAATGAGACCATTTCTCTTATAAGTAAGTAACACTATATCATCATCAAATAAAAAGTCGTTTTTTTCTAGAGCAAATTCTTCTTCTGAACCTTCGCCTTCTTTTAATTCTGGTTTTGGTAACGCCACACTTGAGCTCACTTCTGAGTCTATTGTTGTTACAGCAGTCTGAGATTGTAGAGATGAAACGTCAGAATGTGAAGCGGACTTTTCTTCCTCATGGGCATTTGCTGATGGATCTTCTAATTCACCTTTATCACATTGATTGTCTATTTTTTTGTCTTCACTACTATTGCTCCCGTCGCATTTTTCACAGCTAGTTTTTATTTTCTGCACACTCTTAAGTTTCCTCTATAAAATAATCATTTATGCAACAAATGTGAAAAACGAGATTTTTTTTTACCAATTGGAATGAGTAAAAAAAAGTCACTTGTACACTATATTTTAACTGGGCTGCTGCTTTAATTTCGGGATATGGCACCACTGTGGCAATGTGATGTTTGACTTGGGAGTATTTGTGACAGAAGTTGAGTATAGTGACCCGGGTACAATTTAATCTTAAAGTAATGAATCGAAAATAAACTATGTATTTAAATCGCGAGTATTTTTGAGCAATGATTTTGTTTTATTTTTGATTACAGAAAAGTGAAGAAGAAAGTTTGAATGATCTAAAAATTGCTTCTGGCAACGAGGCACCATCAAGAACAACTGTTTTTCGGTACTATCAAGAATTTAAATTTGGTCGGAGCAATCTTAGTGACGAATTTTGTGAAGATTAACCAACGAGATGAAAAACGGCATAAAATTTTGATGCTGTAGGAGAAATGATGATAAATCGTTATATGACATACATGGAAATACATCATATTTAGGTATTGATATGAAACAGGTTAATAAAATTTTACATGATCACTGAGGTGTAAAAAAACGCTAAGTGGTGTTGAAAGTTGAATATATTCTTATGAACTATTTGGGTGTTTTAAAATGAAGAAAATTCAACAAAAGTTACTCGAAGTCGAAGTGTTTCAAAGCCAAGGATTCAAATAATTGCTTGTTTTGTATCGAAATCTCAGCGTTTCGCTACTATCCCTTAAGAAAATCTCAAAAAGGTGAATGCTGAGTGCTACATGATTGTTTGTTTAGCACAAGTTTTCTCTGAAAAGAGAAAAATCAATTTATCATTCTGCACCAAAATAATGCAAGTCTCCACAAAGTGCAATGAACAATTGATTATTTAACAACACAAAAGGTAGAATCAATGACCAATCTTCCATACAGCCCTAATCTAAGCCCAAACGACTTTCATACATTTCCAAAAATCAAAAATCAATGTTTTTGTTTACAACATCTCGAAATAAAGCAGTAACCCTCTGTTCCGTGACAGTAATCATAAAATATAAGTATTAATGAAGACAAATTATTTATTGTATGCACTTATAATAGAAAATGAATTAATTAAATTGGACGGATAGATTTTTTTATTTTTTAATGCATGGTAGTCGATATAATTGAATAATAAACATACATATAGTTTCACTTACTTTAATTTGTGTTATTATTCTCTGTACTTCCCACAGTTTTTCTTCCCGCTCTTTGGAAATGCAGCCGATGTTCATTTCTTTGTGAATTTGAGTTAACAAAGATTCTTGTTTTTTAAGTTCATTTTCAAGGTGTTGTGGCCTTTCTGGCAACTGAACTCCTGAATTTACTGGTGGCACATATTTAAATATTAATAGATTAGGAAACAGAGCTCTACTGTGATGTAAAAGAGCTTGTAATAGTCTTGAAGACACATGGAATGTGTGATTAAGAGCAGAAGCAATGTGTTGTTTGCTCATTTTATTTTGTTTTTCCTGGAAAATTATGAAAAATAAAGAATCAATTTTTGTATTTTTTGGGCACTTACATTTAAAGAAATATTGTCTAAATGAATAATAAGCCATGACAATAATAATTTGTTGAGAGGTGGCAAATTTTCCACTAATATTTTTAAATGTTTTTCTCTAGTATTAAAATTTAATATGGCACCAGCTTCTTCAAACCTTATTAATAAATCATTTGTAAATATAGGTTCCGGCAAATCTCTAAAAATAAATAAATAAAATAAATTTATCAAAATGTTAACAATAAGTATTATCAGTTCTACCTTAAAAACATCTTAAGTAAACTGGTAGCAGTAGGTACATCATAATCACTTAATCTAACATTTAGCCTGCGATTGTACATTTTCTTAATTTGTGAAACCTTGGCTTTTGTACCACTAATTTTGTAAACTCCCTCAAATGTCATACCAGCAGATTCTACATAATCAATGCAATCCCTAATTGGTAAAGGTAAATCTACCCCATCATGACACCTACTTCTTTCTAATGCAAGATCCAAACTAACACCAAATACAGGTAAAGCTTCTAAAAATATCAAGTCATAGTAATGCAATATTAATGTGTTCTATGTTAACTACCAGATATATCAATAATTTCTTCCACTGCGTTTTTAACTCTCTTTCCTTTTTCTTTTTCGTATTTCTTATCTATTTTTTTCTCTTTTTCCTTTTTCTTTTCATTCACTTCTTTTTCTCTAGATTTCTCCCTTTTCTCTTTAGACTTTGAAGTAGTAAATTTAAATGATTTTGTCTTTTTAGACTTTGAAGGACTTCTGAAAAAAAACGTGTATACATATAAAATTATTTACATCCTGTATTATAAATATTCTAAATTATTCATCAGAACCAAATTCTAAGAAGTACACCATTGTCGCATAAATTGATATTTCATAATTATGGCATTATTTTTGTGTGATTATATGGTTTACATTATGGTCAGAAATTTATATAAATTATTACTTACGACTTAAATAAATACATTCTTATTCAACAAATTCTACAAGTAAATGACACAACTTTTACTGTGGCATTTTTAAACAGGTAGTAAATAATGGTAATTATTACTATCTAATCAGAAATGCAACAAGCTCATTAGTATCTTAAATACAGCATGTCCCAAGTTTTTTAACTTTTTAAGCAAACACAAACACATAAATTTTATTATGACCATGAATGTAAAACAATAGTACTCATTTATTTTTTCAAATAGTAGTTAATTACATACATAACCTATAAATATTTTTATTTCCTTGAAGATAAACTATATAAATGAAGATTCCCAATTAAAAATTAAAAGTAAGCATATAAGTAAAAGTATGATTTAAAAATAACTACCCTTAATTGTATACAAAATTTGTTATACACTTACCTAGATTTACTTTCCTCATCGGAGCTTTCCCCTTCTAGTGCCGCATAACCCCTTTCTTTATCTTTCTTATCTTTTTTATCTTTTCGCTTCCCTATAAGATCTTTTTTCATCCCTTTTTCAACTTCATCACTATCTGTAGAAAAACTAAACGGTATCAAACAAATTTTTATTTTTTATAAAATTAACTTACAGTCACTATCATTATTGCACTTTTTGCTATGGTCTGATGCGTATAAGCCAGGAAAATCTTTCATTACATCTGGACTATCGAAATCCATTTTTAAATTATTTTTATTTACTTTTTACAAAAACTACAGAATTGCACCGTTCCTTGAAAAACTGCAAAAATAAGTTGTGTTAGTAAATATGATTCGGAATAGACGGTTTGAGGACAAAAGGAATATAGAGTAAGGCGTCGAACAAAGCTTGTCTTGTTCTTTTGGCAATGACTTTGTTTCTAAGGTACATAAATAATTTTTGAATTATTATTATTATGACTTGAACAAGAATAGTCACTCCAAAAACAAATACAGATAGTAAACACATTCGCACAGCAAATAACCCGTAAGACATAAGGTTAACAACCAATCAAAGTGTGATTTGATGGCGCCATATTTCGTTTATTTACACTTTGATTTGTTGAAATCTTTATGTCTTACGTCTTATGTGTTATGCGAATGTGTCTGTTATGACTTATGTTCCACAAAACACCAATCTCTGAAAGAGCAGTATTCTGTGGTATGTTCTTGTTATTTGACATTTAGAGTGTCAACAACAGTATGGGCAAACGTAATGGATCTAGTTTCCTCTCTTAGTTGTGATGTTTTTTAAATGTTTTACGTTTATTTGTTATGTTTTTACTAAGTTTGATGTTTTTATATTAATGGAATATTATTTTATATAAGATGCATTTTTCAATTCCGGACACACAAGAATTAAACGAAGGAAATGGGTCAACCTTTATTGTATGTTATTGTATCAATCAATTAAACAAAATACCAATAAATTGTTTTTTAGGGATACAATATTCATATTAATGGAGTATTTCACTGCACGGTTCGATATAAACAACTTCACAATTTAAATGAACAGTTAAAAAAAGAATTTGGCAATGATTCTGTGCCTCCCTTTCCCCCAAAAAAATTGCTTCCGTTAACAGGGTCTCAATTGGAAGAGAGACGGGTCTTGCTAGAGAAGTACATACAAACGAGTAAGATATTTTTATTCACCAATTTATTTGCAGGAAGTTCGCAAATCAAACTTAATTGACTGACATAACAAAGGTTCATTTACTGAGATAATTTTGTGCTCTGATTTTTTTAATTAGATTCAATTATTAATTGGCTAATCATCTTTGAAAATGCTGATATTTATTTAGCCAAAAATTTAAATCAGATTAGTTATCTCAAATGAAATCATTGTTGAGTAGTAAATTTGTCATTAATCATTCATAAATGTTAAAATATTTTATTTATGGTTATTCTATGGGTATTGAAATCTTTTATCCAGTGCTTTCTCTTTCTAAATTTAGAAAAAAATAATGAATCATCTGATATTTGAATATTAGGTCATGACTAATTTATAATAATATTTGAAAGAACATTGAAGGCTTAAAAATACATAGTTTAAACATCTATTTGCCACAACTTAAAACTTCTTCTATATATGGTGTTTTCTAATGACATTCATAAAACACATTGTAAATTTTTTCTATGAACTCTTAAGTTACCAATAAAAAAATATTTGATTTTCTCACTTTCTGTTTCCAATAGTTTTCTTTTTAATTATTAATTTGTAAAACACTTTAAGTTTTTCTTAAACTTATACTTACTCTTATAACAAAAGGAGTCCAATGTTATTCATTTTTAAATCCAAACATAAAAAATATTTTTAAAATCTTTCTTTTAAATTTCAAGGGCAGGTTTTTCTTCTCAATAAAAATAACACTTGACTTCAATTGCTCAGTTGATGGGCATGCAATTGAAGGGTGGCATTATTATTCATGGTTTCCACGTCAAATGAGAAAATAATAAAGTCGCTTCAAAATATTTGGTGTATATCCTATATAAACTTCTATTTTTTTGTATGTTAGTATACTTAAATAGATAACGTTTGCTTAATGTTTATATGATAATTTGTATGATTTTATATGATGTTCATGGAGTGTACTTTAAATACTATGTTGTATATATTGTTTTATTATTAGTATTGCTTAAAATTATTTCTAGATTTTAACAGTTATATTCTTTCTTATTTTTAGTTGGTCAAGACTCAAAATTAGTGTCTTCTGAATTAATAATAGGCTTTTTACTATCGGCTCAACAAGAAACCACATGTGAAAAGAAACAAGACATAAACTTAGATATTTATACTATGAATAATTATCAAATACCAATTTGGGTGTCATCACATGACAGAACTGAACAAGTACTTGCTAAAGCTTTTAAATATATTAATTTACCTTTAGAACACCTACATTATTTCTCTCTATACCTTGTTAAAAAGGACAATAGTGGTGAGATTATTATTTTAAGAAAATTATTGGATTTTGAATCACCATACATGTCACATAAATCCTTAAAGGATACCAATAAGATAGTATTAAGGAAAAGGTTAGAACATCAATTTTTTTTTAAATGTTAAAAAAGTATTTTTAAAATAACATTTTATTTATTATTTGTTATTAATATGTATTTATATTAAATTAGCGATATTGGATTTTTCCAAAATATAAGTAAACCATGGTGTTTTTAGTTATTGGGATTCCGCATATGATTTTGAATTAATGAGTGACCCAATTTCCGTAAATTTGCTGTATGTCCAAACTGTAACTGAAATTGAAAAAGGATGGATAATAGCTAGTAGGGACATGAAATCCAAACTTACTGCTTTACAAGTTAGTTTGGCAAAAAAAGAGTACATAGAATTAGCACAGAAACTGAAATATTATGGATTTATGCAGTTTATGCCATGTTACTGTGATTATCCCAAGACGCAAACTAAAGTATTGATTGCCATTGGGGACCAAGAATTAAGTATGAGAATTATTGGTAGCGGACAATTGGTAAAGGAAGGTAGCTTCAAAGTTACCAGAATGAGATGTTGGAGGATCACAGCAACACATGTAAGATATACTTTCTTTCTAAAATAAAAAAGTGTTGACTCATTTGTGCTAATTTTTGAAGGTGATTTACATAAGTTTTATTTTTAACTCTTTTGTTATCAATTTTAGAATAAGCAAGATATGGCAGCCAACAGTCGGTCAAGTCCAAGCTCATGTTTAGAATTATCTTTTGAATATTTAATGTCAAAAGATAAACTTCAGTGGATAACCATATCAAGTGAACAAGCAATATTAATGTCCGTTTGTTTGCAATCTCTTGTTGATGAATTACTGATGAAAAAGAATGGCTTCAAGAGAAAAACATTGCCTAATATCAAAGGAAGTTGGTCATATATGAAGAGAGATGGCTCAAGCCATCGCATATCTATTGACAATGTAAATTTAGATCATGAGGTGTGTTTATTTTTTATTACTTTTGTTACTGTTTGTGCGATTAACTCCAGCTGTTACCAGTAGTCCACGATGATCTTAAAAATAACAGCAGTACTAAAATAGTAATAATATCACTTACAAAATGCTTATGAATATTTATTTTGTTGACTATGGTGAGTGAAGTTTTCCGGATTTTCTCTTCTGTAAACCAAATGGTAATATTAATCATCTGTAAGTCATTTTGGATCGCCATAACAGATAATAAGGATAGGTATCCCTTCCCTCAGCATATTGTGCTTTCTGGGGTTGATTCGTAGGGGCAAATTAAGGATAATATTAATATTTTTATGTAAATGATGGTTTGATTATACGTACAAGGTAGCGCTGCAAAATTCACATCTTTAGTATAGTTTCTAAATCCAGTTCAAAAATCTTTCGGCGCAAAATGCTCAATCTTTTCTTGACCACTAAAGCGTTGGTGTTTTTTTCAAATTGAGGTTAAATCTTTGGTAATTTTCTTGGAATCATGTTTGTATTAGAACATGCCATGAAACATAAGTATGTACAATAGTCTGATGTACTTTAGCAATCAGATTGACATGTTTTTCAGTCATTGTAGTAAATCATTTATTGGTAGAATGCCTTTGGTAATCCAGAAAACAGTAGCTGAAAGCCTACAAGCAGATTTTGTCAAGAAGGCTGTATTTTTAACACCTCAAGAAATATAATCAGTCATTTTAATAGTAACATTCTATTCACATTATTTATCTTGCCCACTATACAACCTCAATTTTTTATTACTTCATTTTATGGCTGTTAAATTATTTGGCCTGGTTCAGTTTTTTTATATCCAGTCTCTGAACTACACTGTGGTATGGCAACTCTGTAAACTACCTTGTATGTGACAAAATGGATCTTCAACCTTGAGCAAAAATATCAATGTTTTATCAATTGACTTGGATGAACCTTATGTCCACTTGACTTTGACGGAATTTTCATACTAGACATATTATTTGTCCATAATTTTAGTTCCATCTTCACACACTCAGCTGTACGCAAAATACCAGAGGAAATTTCATTGAAATGGCTTTGATCGTACCAATCACTTTGAAACATTATGACGCTACAAGGTTTATACATTAATAAACTGAAATATCAGTATTTTATATTTGATCTGAACTTCTGAACCGTACTTCTTACTAGACTTCTCAATAAAATTTTAAAATATTTATAAGCATTTCTTTGTAAAAATATTATATCTCCTATTTTAATAAATGATAATAAGAAGTAGAAAACTTCATTCTTTATGACATTAGTTAGAACTAGTGGATTCATGCTTCTCATAGGTTAAATTAGATGACATTGAGACCTTAAACTTCTTTAGTGGTCTCCTATCGTTTGTAATTCTTTTCATAGCTTCTCTTTTTTGTTTCGGAACCATAATCCGCGTCTCACGGAGGGGTTATAATTCTGGAGCAAAGTTCTTATAGGTTATATTTTACCGTACTAAGAAAGTTCTTGAAACTTGCAAGTCGTCGCTGCGTGTTTAGTGGTTTTCGGGACTCAGTGAAGACTCGCCTTTTTCATTTTTAAATAATTGTGTAAAATTGCTCCAATTTATTCCTTGTGAGTGTCTACAGCATTCACGTCTTTCCATTTTTTATTAGAAAATACCAAACATTTTTAAACTTGTGACTACTGGGAACTTTAAAAGTTACTTGGATTTTATTATATATATATTTTTTCTACAGGTTGACGGTATGCAGCAACCTAAATATCAAGAATCATTTTCAATAAAAAAATTACAGGAGAAATTTTCTAGTGTATCTTTTAAAAATGGACGAGAATTCATAGAAAACCACGCGTTTGAATGCATAGGTGATGATGATTTATAGAGATAGACGTAAAAATGCTCAAGTTGGGTACACTTAACTATAACAAACTAGGTTTTTTAGGGAATTTGTCCAACCTAATACTTCCATGTAATGTATCATAATAATTTGGCATTTTTGAGAGCTATCCTCGCTCTGTCCATAATGTGTGCCAATTGCTAAAGTAAGATAAATTGATGGTTTATTATATAATTGTATTTTATATACTGCCATCTTGTATACAAAATATGATACTGTCTCCGCCAAAATTCCACTAATGTTTTTATTTAGTACCTGAACAACTAACTGTATATAAAAAATATGACAAAATAATTTGTAACTTCTAGATAACGTAAACATTTTATACTTTATACAGCATATATATATATATATACATATATATACACATATATACATACATATATACACATATATACATACATATATACACATATATACATACATATATATATATATATATATATATAAATATACTAGTATACATATTTTTCTGTATACAACTAGCGAATTAAAAAGCTGAGAATAGGATCTTGTGTAAGTGGAACGTGTTAAACTATTACCTGCATTATCTGTTAGTCCATCAGTACTATTTTGTCTTAGTCTGTTTTATTTCACTGGCACAAAATATTATGCTCCGTTTTCTAATAGGCTACCTGTATATATTCACTTATACATGTGAATAAAAACGTAACGTAATTATTGTTTTTTATTTCATTAATCTTTCCCCTCAATCATCTTGAATTATTTTATTACCCAGTGTTTAATTAAATTTGTTGACTATCATTAACATACATTTTCCCACAGAAGAGAAAGATGAAGAAGAAAAACATGCATTTAAAAACAGACTTCTATATAAATATACATGTATTATAAAAATATTTTGTAAAAATAAGGAAAGATAACTATTGGGAGACATAGAGGAAATTTTGGGGAGATGAACTGAATATTTTAAAGAAGTTTTTGAAATACACGAAAAAGAAAGACCTAGAATAGAGGAAACGGATTTAGAAATATATAACCAAAAAGAGCCAACGACAAAAGAAGAAATAATAGAAATAATAAAATGAAGAACAACAAAGCACCAAGGGAAATTGGTATTACTACGGAGATGCTGAAAGCGGGTAGAGAAGAGATAGAACATAACATATACAATAATAATAACGGCAACATGGAAAAAGGAAGATAAGACAAGAAGATGGAGAGAATCATTAATCAGTCACATGTATAAGAAAGGACAACGACCAGATTGTGCAAATTATAGAGGAATATCTCTTATAGACGTAGTTTTTAAGATATTAGAAAAATTAATAAAGGATAGAGTAAATAAAGCAGTGGAAAAAATAGGTCAATATCAATGATGTTTCCGAGAATACAGATCAGTTTTATGGATCATATATTTATATTGAAGCAAGTTAGCGACAATAGTATATATTAAAATCTCCCCTTACATATAATTTTCATTGATTTTGAACAAATCCACGACATAGTCAAAGACACAAGATATACAAGACTATAAAAGATCTAGGCATAGAAGAACAACTAATACGTTTAGTAAAGATGACTCTAATGGACACTGACTACAAGGTACATATAAGTGGCCAAACTTCCGAAAAGTTTACAGTTTCCAGAGGTTTAATGCAAGGTGACATTTTGTACATTATTCAATATAGTTCCACTGTCAGAGAAAGTCAAATACAAACTAATGACACGATATATAATCAAAGAAGTCAACTGATGACCTACGCGAATGACTTAGTATTTCTAGCGACCACAAAAAGTATTCAATAGCAGTGGTTAAAATTTTAAATGATCAGCAAGAGATAAGGGATTTATGTAAAAGAAGTAAAAACAAAATACATGTTAATAGACGAAACATAAATTAACTAAATAGCGAGTTTCGGATAACTGTTGAGGGATAAGACTATACAGCTTCCAAAAGCTGGACAATTTCGGTTATCTAGGAGTCACAATAAATGATAAAGGGGATGAGAGAAGAAATAAAAGAGAATAGCTAAAGCGATAAAATATATCAAACAATAATTATGCTAGTAGTTATATATGGAAGCGACACATGGAAACTAAATCAGAGAGAGAAAAGCTCATTAGACATTTTTGAGAGAACAGTTCCAACGAAAATAAATACAGAAAACAGAATAAATAATATGTGGATAAGGAGAACAAATGCAGAACTGAAGGAACTTTTTGAAGGACAGATACAGTACGGATACAAAGTTTGAGGTGGTTAGGACAAGTGCCGAGATTAAAAGACCAATCTAGAAACATATACTTTCCTAAAGCTAAGATAGGTCAGTCAGGATTTGTGGTGCTGAAGTACAAGAAGTATGACAGAACCAGTTAAATCATAAACGTTATCGATGTTAGGATGCAGCTTTTTACATAGAAGAAAAATTTCTCTCACAGAGCCAAACACATTTAGTGGATTAATTCATTAAAAATTTAAGCAATGATTTAGACAAACACTCAAACCTGTGAAATTTTATTTTCATTTTCACTTCTTTTGAAAGAGAATTAATACACATGTAGTGTTAATTGTATAGGAAGTATGACATCGCCGATATTTTTTTAATGGCAAATTCCATTTTTTATTATGGAATTTGAAAGAATACATTTTTTTATACATACATTATATGATAATGACATTATAAATGTAAATTAAATAAGAAAAAGAAAAATGATTTTGCAATTTAATAATATTAAATGCACTGGTAATGATGAACTCAAAAATCAATTAATTTAAAGTCTTTACATTTTAAAATATTTTTATCAATATACCTAATGTTATATTTATGATATATACTTATTATGTTGATATAATTCTTAATACCAGCCAAGACTGATATACCTAAAAGGCCTTCTCAAAATTTTATATTACAAATAAATTATAAATGAAACAAAATAAAAAAAAACTATACAAAATTTCCCCTACCTACAGGTTGCGTTAATTTAAAAAAAAATTATAGGATTCATTTATATCTTCTCCTTCTCTTAATACTTTTCAAATTTTTAGAGAGTTTCTCAAATTAACATTTCCAGACTTTAAACTCATTAACTGGAATTGTTCGATGTAATGTTTCTCAATTCTAAAAACCTTCCTATTGCTTTGCAACTCTAAAACTTAGGGTATTTCAGTTAAAATAACAAAGTTGGTCTAAATTTCTTCAAAATTCGGAAGTAAAAGAATATATATTTTTGGTTTCACAAGACATTCCCAAAACACCATTTTTCTTAAATTTTAAACTTTATATCGCTTTGATTGAAATAAAAAGAATCTAAACAGCAATCGCATACGGTATATGCATTAGATATCGACCAAATATCCTGTCTTTCAAACAGTGCTACGTGGAGAAGGTGATTAGAAGACAAGCAAATAATCAAAGAATTGTAATTTATTTCCGGGGCTAAGCGGCGCTTAAAGCGGGAATGTCATACTAGACACACCAAGATAAGTAGGGGAGTGTCGTCGTCCTCAACAGACAATAAACCCTGAATCTTTTTGCAGGGATGCTAAATTCTTCATCAAGGTGCAGATTCACCAGAGGATGATCAACCAGGTTTTACTTGATAACAGGAAACCTAGGTCAGAGATAAAGTAAACTATTCTTTAAGAGCTCATCAGTAAATATGACAGTAGATTTATTAAATTAAAGTGCGAATGCGAAGGCCCAGCAACGGTACAATCTTACATATAAGGAGAATAAAAACCGAAGCTCAGAAACTTGACCAAAAAGCTAACGCAAGATACTGAGCTTTAAGTACAGATGACTTTAATATAGAGCTGCAGTAAAGATCGCGGTGGAGTAGAACAGAAAGCCTTTCTAATGCAAATTTAAATTAGTATCTCAATTTTTCCTTGATGAAAAAATGGTAAATTTAAAATCAAAATTCTCCTGTGTATTTGTTTTCTTATATCTAAAGTCCTATCTCGTAATCTCTACATAAATTCTACGGTGTCTGTTACATAGATTTCTTTGGTTTTCTTGGATTAAAAAAAAATGGTTGTTGAATCATTAAATCCAAAAATTTTTCATTTTGACAAAAAAGTCATCCTTGTTTTTTCGGATATCTTGGGGAATGGTAGGAATATTTTGAATTTCAATATATCATTTTATTTGCTAAATATGTAGGTGATCTTGAATTAAAACAACTCGTTTCTATGCTTGCGAATTTACTAGTTCAGTAAACACTAAGTATAAGTACATAGAAATATATTACATACAAAATAAATTCTACTACAGGTAGTGAAAATTGCATTCCATACAGAGTTAATATTGTCATTTATTTTCATAACATCACAGAGAGAAGTGTATACAGTGCCAAGGATAGGAAATGGAAAAATGATTTTTTTTTTCGTTATATATATGTCACAAACTAGACATAACCACAGTGACTAAAATTGGGGATCTACTATATATAAAATCGCATTAAATTTTTTTAAACATCTCTTGGTTTTATTGATTACAAGATTGTCTGTTAGTTATAACTATTCAACAGCTACCTGGTGACGATTAAATTGTGACAAAACGTCAATCAAACAAATTAGAATCACACAATCTAAGCGACCTACAGCAGCTCTTGAACCTAACTGAACTAACACAGTTTGTTTTAATGCTCTGTTAAAATATAATATTACAATTAGTGACTTTAGTGTATGCTAAAAATGAAACATTCATGATAAAACACACACGTTTTTGACTACTATGTTTTCATTTAAACCAGCCAATATCGGGCCCTTACAATCTGGCTGTTATAAATGCAACTTACTAAAGAAGAAAAAGATACATAACTAATTTTATTAGTATTAAGATTATTGTCAGTGTGTGCTCTTATTGGCCAGCACTGGGACTCTTCAGAATACATGGAGAAATATAAAATAAAACTAAATTTGATTTATTGATTTATTTAACATTAATACGTTATTGAATACATGACTTGATAGTGACAACGACTTGTTAAACATCCATTTAAGCACATTTGATCACTATAAAAAAAATAATTTTTCCTTATATAATCTCAACAGGTGCGATAATTTTATAGAATCACTACCTAAACCATAAAATACTTATAAAAGACAGAAAATATTTACTCTAGTAGCTATCGACTGATAAGAGATATTTTCTTTCATACTACCGCAAACGTCTGGCAGAAAGTTTAAATAATTTACATTATGCATAACGCGTTTGTATGCTAGTTTAAATATTTATAATTTAATGCATTAGTAAAGTAAAATGCTTATTTCATGTTAATTAAAACACATAGAAAATACTGAAAATGGTTGTTAAAGTTATTAATGTTATACGGGTGATAAATATAATTTGAATAAATAATTCGCCTTCTTACAGTATTTTAAAATTTATCTTCCATCCCGATAGCAGTAGGTAAATATCCGTTTCTTGCGTTTTATATAACATATTTATTTCTACCTGTATGGGTTTTTTATTCACCAATTGCCATTATAATATATAAGTATCAATAATTTTTATTAACCATTTCCTAAAAATATTCACCCTTATTTTTTTAGATAATTTATTCTTTTAGGAAATGGAAGTAAAAATTAAAAAAAAATCGATAACTTAACTAATTCCAATGATGCGAACAATTTTTATATTATCTAACATTTTTAATAAATATATCAATTCTAGTTCTACATGTATTATTCTTCTCAGAGCTGGTAAATTTTCAAAATTTATTTAAATTCGGAAATTTAGTAGATTTTGTTACAGCAAAATCTATTTATTGTCAGACCATCACATCTATACTCTACCGGATTAAATAAATACTTGAGAAAAAAGTCACCTTACATATTGAACGGAATTAGGTTATTTGTACTTCTTGGGAAGACCAATTGAAAAGCGTAAACCCAACAATTCAACTATTGTACATGTTGTTCAATATTAATTTTTAAATTTCGTATTTGGAGTCAATTATTAAATATAAATGGTTATAATGTTTTTAAGAACCAGTCGTATAACAGCTCTATCTTTTTTTTAAAATAAAGATTATGAAAACGAATTCCAACTTCTAAACCTTGATGCAGTTTTTTGAATAATTAGGAAGACTTGGTTTACATTAAGCGTTACACTACATAACGTTACTACTTTTACTTTAGTATCCTTATTAAATATGTATATAATTTATATATAAAATTAAATATGTTTGATATGAGTATATTTAGATAAATATTGAAATTATTTCACTAGAATCACAAATTATTGTAGTCCGATACAGCAACTGCAAAGATTTCACATTTGAACATTATTTTATGTAACATTGGCTTCAAAATTTCTAATTTACAATTTTCACATAAGTACTTATTCTTCATTGGGCCAAAAAATATTTATTTTTATAGTTCAATGATAATGGTACACCATAAGCCATCACTCCAAAATGAGTTTCATGGGAGTAAAATTTGTAATAGAAATTATATTCAATTTATAGTAAATATAATGATCATTTTTAACCAGCCAATTATGAAATATCTCTGTTATACTTTAAGGATTATTGTAAGATGTTAGAAATTGATAGTTACGCAATTCAAAATATTTATATGTTAGTATTTTGATTACCATCTTGTTGAATATATAGTATAATTGTGTTCGAGCAACAGTGAACACAAATTTTATGGTAATCTGGATAGAGTACATAAGTACTTTGCGAATCTAATTCGTTTACGGCAAATATTTTGAAACACTACACGAACAATAGACGAATGAATTTTGTACTTTCTAAAAAGTTAGCCACTTTTTGAAATTTTTGTTTAGTAAATTTTTTTTAAAGGTATAGCTCCTCGATACAAGAGTTGGAATTAGAAGTGAAAAAATTGTAAAGTAAAATATATTTTTTTGTAATATTTGTTGTAAACGATTGTGATGCACATTGTATACATTTTAAAGGTATACCTATAGTAAATTGAAATTATCATATTTGTTTGTGATTTAAGTTCACTCTTAAGAATTTTTTGCTTATTCTTTGTAGGTATTTTCATTTTTTGAGAATGTTTTTTGGTAATTTTTAGTTTTAACGTATTTATATAGAAAATAAGTAAAGTTTCTTAAAATTAATACGTACTCGATTTCTTAATCATCATATCATCAATTTCAGGAATTTTATAAGGATAAAACACTATTAATGATTAAGAGATAAGTTACAAAGCTGTAGGTACAGTGCAGATAGATTATAGTGTAAGAGTAAAATAGAACATCTGATATTTGTATTTAAAAAAAAATTTAACAATTATCAGACTCCGAAATAGATAAATATTTATATATATATTCAGCGTCCGGTAAACCTTTGTGATATAAATTTTGCTTTAATGGTTATAAGGTTATTTATAAAAGGTTGGAAAGATACTTTTTTTCTTCAAATTGTTTTAGAATTTCTACGACTTTAATAGAGGTTTGCCGAACCCTGTATATATATATATATATATATATATATATATATATATATATATATAAATTAGGACATACAGTAAATATATTTTTTAAATGTCTTATAATTAACTTTTTACATAATTGTAAGCAAACTGTAGATGATATTGTCTTTGTTTTATTTATTTTTTTGAGAACAATTGTATCAGTATATTGAAACCGAATTTAACTATAATTTTTACCAAAAATTATATTTAATGTAAATTCGGATTAAAAATATTGATTCAATAAGTTATTAAATTTATAGAGATATACTTAATATCTGATGACTTCCTAAATGTTTCTTACCAATCTGAGTGCTACTTTTGTCAGTTTAATGAAACATTAATAATGTATCAAAGTAAAAGAACTATCTGTATTTTCCTCATCCCTGGTACTTTTCTGAAAGAAAGACTAAGTAAGTGTACTTTATATTTATATTGCGACATTTTCGCATAAGTTCATGAGATTTCTTCAAATTACTCATACATTCATTTGTTTATATGTTGTTTTTTATAAATATTAAAAATATAGTTAGTTTACTCTTATGAATCTTTTTCATTTCTGTGGATATATCTTTAGATAGAGATGAGGATTTGAGTTTCATTTCACAAAACTAGCCCACAGTTATCAACATATTTATAACAGTAATAGGATGGTAGTTTTTAAAACAATGGGAGCAATACCGATATCTACTTATATTTCATATAATCTAAATTAGTGTATGCTTACACGTAGAGAAGTGAATAAGCATTAAATATCACTTTCGGCTCTTGTAACAATGTAAAATAACCATTACACACTTTTATACCTACCCCATTACTGTTTTTGAAGCAGCCTCTTTAAGAATATCAGTTTACAACACTACTATATAATCATTTATTCGTAGTTGAACATTTGGGTAAATATATATTTTTTTTAATTTAAATTGCCCTTATAACTTCAGTCTGTTTTATTCCCATAATATATATTATATAAATTTAAACGTGGTCCTAAAATATTGTCTGTTTTGTCTGCATTTTTAGAATATTTAACCATGAAATTTTAGTCGAGTATTGATGTCAATATTGGTATGTTGTTGAAAACGGCATTTAAATTATCACCACTTATGACTTTTTGTTACTCTAAATTAACGCATTTTTTCATCCAAAGAGCGGTTACTTACATCTTGAATAAACTATTTCTAGAAATAATGGTACTGAATTGATAATAGAAAACTGTAAAAATATGGGTCTGGCAGTTAGCTGAACAGCCAAACTTTTGATAATAATTTCATTTTGTTTTGTACAAAACATATTTAGGTATTTATTTTGATTATTGGTTTAACTTAATAAATAAAAATAAATCGATTCCATAGTGAAGCATAATAGCACTAGGACTGGAAATTAAAGTTTGTACTGGCATTAACCACAATAAACCACTTCTGCACCAACTTTGTGTTATTTTAGTTTTATTGATAGCTTCTTGCTTTTTTTATTGTGATAAAAATGTGCATACATATTACGATTACAAAAAGCTCAAAAAGTGCTTAATAAATGTTTTGGGCATACGGATTTAAATTTTGAACATTTTTTCAAGTGATGATTTTGGAATTCATTGATTTGTTGCCAGCTGCACGAGGGTTTTTAGAGCTAAGTAACTATGCATAACATTCTGATTAGTTAGATTGTTAGTTAGCGTTAACAGACGATAGTGCATCTGGCAGTGAAAAATATAAATAAAAAATAATAGCTGGGGCCTACTTATTAGAATTAATGTTGCATTAAACATTTACGACATTTAAATATTCTTATATTTACAAAGAAACATTACACAAATTTCCTATCCTTAAGATGTATTTTTTAACTGTTGCCAGATTGGATATTTCAGGAAGGAAAATATAGTGCGATTGGGTAGTTCATAATAGTTTTTTGTTGACATAGTTATTTTAACTTTATCTAGTCAATAGATATACAAGATAAATCACTAGAGTGACTATTTTAAAAACCTGTATTGGAACTTTAATTGATTTATCCTGTATGAAACAATACCAAAATTTTTTTAAATAGGTATACCTGTATTGCTTTTCACTCTAATTGACTTTTTAAAGTTAAATTTAAGTAATTTTTTATACTAATTCCCTTTGTCTAATCAAAATAGCTTTTTAATTAATGTCTAAGATAATTCTCTGATTAGCCAAATGCTTATAAATATATGGTTAGCATACGTTTTGACGTATATTTGTAGTAAGAAATGATAATAAGAAATTTGGTGTAACCTGAAAAATCGTGTATCATAAAAGTCAGTTACATTACAAAAACATTGTTAGTTACATGTTTTAGTTGAAATTCTGACTGATTCCTAATTTAGGCCTTCCTTTTTATACTTTCCTACAATATTATAAAATACTCCAAACATTCGGTTGACGTTATGCAGCAATTTTAATAGTAAAGTTGTGTCACCATTTGCTAATTCCTCTGAACGAATAAAAATATTTGATACCTGTTATGATCACAACATAACTCTTGATGTGCTTTTGCAGACTCTGCTCATACACTCATCTAGATTTTTCGTTCTCGCTTTTTAGTTACTAATTTTAATGTGTCATATCTCCCAGTCCTAAGAATGTTCAAAAATTAAAGCAAATAGTTTTTAGGTTTGTATTTTTAATATAAATTTATAAAATATGTCCAATGTTAATGTTTTTATTTCTATAATGTCAATTCCTCTTCTATTTATGCATTTTTTGTCTATTTCTGGGCCTATACTTATCACTTTTTTTCTTAACGCCTTTCTGTTCTAATTTCGGTATTATTGATTCTTCCAGGTATAGTTTATTTTTTAATTTTCCTGAGAACTTCCATTTTCGAATCGCACTTATGCTACCTATCTATGTTTTTCTAGCAGAGTCCATATTTTCTTTAAAAATGTTAGAAGACCTTGATTGTCTCTATTTTAGAAATCTTTTATAGTTGCAGAGGTTAGCAGTTAATGGTTTAAGTAACACACCTTATAGATATATAAACTATGCTGTTTAAATAATTCTCTTGTACTGAAAATAGGTATTTAGTTACTGCTTTAAAATTAAGAATATGTTTATTTAGATATGCGGATCCTCGATTATTTTTTTTGTCTAAAAAAGTATTTTTCTCTTTTTATATTGTTGAAATACGCGCTATGATTGTGCAAGGGTTTTTATAGGCTAAATAGATGTATTTGTGATAAGGACAAATTTTATCTGTTATCAAAACAGAAACTAAGACCAGCCTCACAATTTCTTATCAGTTATTCTCAAAATATTGTTTTTATCACAATAATACATCCATATATATATTCCAGACTTAATAATTTTCTTGTTTCAGTCACATTTAATCGACTTAAAGAATGAACCGATCTGTACTCAATTTCAATTTCTTAGTTACCAGAAGTACTAAACTTTCTAATTTTTTTATTTACAAATGCCTAAATTACCAAAACATTTTTTGATTTATTTCCCCACTTTGCCAATCTAACAGGTTGACGACCTTCTATGAGAGTAGTAAGAAATGATTATTTTACCTTAACTTAATTAATTTACTTACGTATTTAAAACAAGATTCTGCAGTTTCGTGAATATTAAACGGTAGATAATTTTTAAAAGATAGCAGTAAAGTCGCTTTACAAACTTGGTTATATCCAGACTTTAGTCATAAAAATGATCCAGGAATTTATTACTGAGTACGTACTAATCTGATAAAGTTAAACTAACTTTTAGTGATCATCAACCTGTTAGAATTAACAGATTCCGTTGTGCTTTACTCGATGCTAAAGTAAATCATTTTATTTTTATCGCTAGTCACAAAGCAAGAAAATCTAACATTTTTATTGTCAAAACAAAATGTTTAACTATAGCACCGAGGCGCTAAAACTCTATATTTATTTATATTTTTGGCACTTACAAAAATATTTTACTTTAATTCCTCTGTTAAAAGGAAATCTATCAGTTGATCAGTTCACAGGGAAACAATAGGCTAAATATGAACTAAGTATATTTTTTCATTAACTACATCTCACTGACAAACAATGACCAGCTTCCGATAACCAGTCTAATACTACTATTAATCATTTTTTCCTCCTTATGTTTTTTAATGATATGATAAGGATATTTTTCTCTAGTAAGCATGGAGGAACATTACATATTTGTATGATAATGGAGGCTTTGCTATATATGCTGAAGAGGGTGGTTAACAACATCAAACTAAACTAACACTTTCTTGTTTTTTTTCTGTAATTGCTTATGGAAGGTAACCGCTATAACCATCCTGCAAATACAAAGAACAATTATTAATAAAATTAACATCTTTGCGAAGTATAACAATTTTTTCTACGACTTGTAATCAAATGGTTGTATTTTATCTAATTATAATAAGATATGTAGAAATTTATATGTATATGTGGGAGCAAGTTATTTTCTTCGAGTGGACTGTATACTTTTATATTTGCAAGTTCCACACAAATAAATTCTATGTTACTTTTCTCCAATAAAAAAATAACACACTATTAGTAAGAAATAAATAATCTTTATTCCAAAAATATGTATGCTAAACAGTTTATTGCGGTGCAAATTTCATATACTACAAATACACTTCCTGTGTCTTTAATCACGGTTTGCACAAACTGTCACTCACTTTAATAATAAACTAATTAAGAAATTAACTTGTGTTACTGAAGAGGTCTTAAAAATAGTTCTTTGTATTCAAATTCACAATTTCTGCTTTCTTTGTCAATCAACTTTTTACAAACTTTGCGTATGCTTTGTAAAGCTGCTTAGGAATGACTGCGTGCCGGCGAATTTCCGTTGCGTCAATTGCAATGTGACCGAGAAGGAGAAGCAGTGCTGAGTGGTTGAAAATTATGTCAGAAAGGGCGAATCGTGAGAGTTTTGTATGCGGAATCTTCTAGAGTGTATACAAGGGGTAACAAAGAATTAGCGGTTTTACTGGTTTAAAATGTGTGAATTTTAAACAAGATACATTGTCCCTGACTGCATCATGATCAAAAAGATCTAAGCGTGACTGGTATCACATCTATACAAGATTTTTACAGCTGATATTTAGCTTAGGGGCTCGATTCTAGGTTTTTAACATCCTTAAAGTAAATCAAATCCTACAAATTATTTAATAATGAATCAGTATTCATTACTTTGATTTAGAGTTTTCTTAAAGTATTTTTTTTAATACAGTATAGTAATATCATCTTGTAGATTGTTTCTCTTGTTCTATATAAGTTTTGTTTCAAATATTCATTATAAAAATAAAATTTTTGGTGTTTAAGCTAGTATAAAATGGATACACAAATTTACTTTTACTATTAGAACATATGTAACAAAAAACTAAAGAACTAGCCCTAAAACCTCCTACAGATTTCTAGGACAAATAGAAACAAAGCTTTTGATTCGATTGTTAATTGATCCTCAATTCCTTGCTATCTTACAAGAATTATAATTTTCCTCTATGTTCTTCGGATAATTGATTTCTTTATTGTTCACTCTTAATGAAGAATTAATAGAAAAAACTATAAAGAAATAAAACTCTCAATGAGGTACAGGTATTGAGTTCCATCACTATGTTCATTTGGATGATAAGCCGTAGGTCGTGGATTCGAGTCCCCTATCCAATATTATTTTTATTTTTATCGCCTCCGTGTTGAGTAATCGCACGTTAAAAGGTTCCGTCTTCTACTAGTCACACAGAAAGACGGGACCACAGAAGATTCACCAGCATGAAAGAGGTGAAAGAAGAATTACGAACACGTATGGACAAAGAATAGAAAAGGGTAGAAGAACTAAACACACATAAGAAGTGAAGCCAGAACAACAAGAGCACAGAGAAGAAAAGAAGAGGAGACGGAAGAAAGCGCAGGAGGCTACTCCGAAATAAAATGGCAGATGACAGGTAACCTCCTATTCTCTAGATTCTAGACATTTTCGACTAGTGGCTAATCTTTGACCAGAAGTTTACCATGCAATACATAAAATCAGAATAGTTTACAAAGTGTAACCTAATGTAGGAAAAAATTGGGGATTATGTTCTAAAATGATCACTTTTGGAAATATTAATATTACGAGAACAATGGGAAAGAAAATCTCGTAAGTCACTTTACAAATCCTATTTTTTAAATATACTCCTTCATTTTTTGTGTCAAGTCGTAGAAAAATATTGTAATGCTTAATGAGAGGTAAATTTTATGAAAAAATTACCAAGAAAGGATTTGATAATGTTATTTATTAGATATTTGTGAAAAAGAAAAAATTAAGAAGTAATAAACTAGAAGGGCATAATTTATTACCCTAATAAAATATAGGAATACGAGAACTATTAAATCAAGAGTACTCGCCTTATGAATTTATGTACAGGACTCCTATTACATCATTGTACAGAAGGTGTAACTTATTTTACTAAAAACCGATATTTAACGATTTACTTACAGCAAATGAAGTGTCGAAAATCGCAGGCCGGTACGTCCGAGATTTACCTGCACTGCGAGTGTAGGCATAATCGGGTACCATTTTGTAGGTGTAAGGTCTTGCAGCAGGATCAGGAAATGACAGGAGTCCTGGTCTTGGTGTATTACCTTCACTGTTTTCATAATCAGGTTCATCAGACATATATGCGTAGTCATCTGTGACGTAACTGAAAAAAATATATAATTTTTCAAAATTTACGATTTGTAGGCTAACAGGAATTAAAATATTACTTTCCCTAAAACTGCAAGTGATAAATGTTAAAGGAACAATAAAATAATTTTAGCAATTTATTAAAATGCTTTATTGCTAAATTAACATAATTATCTGAAATAACCCAGCATTAAATTTTCCTCTTTATATCATTATTATTTTTTACCTTGACTTAAAGTTAAATTGTATGGAGAGCGTAATGTGAAAACTGAAAATTTTATATTTAATTGTAGGTAGCTTAATTTTTTGCGCTCTATTAAATCTGATTTTTCGATTATCCCATTGTAAACTGTCCAAAATTTTAAATTGTAACGGATATCATGTGGTACCTCAATTTAAAGCTGTTTGTATTGTACACTGCGCACAAAAAATATTTTTGATGACATATTTTAATTTTTTGAAAAGTTATAACATGTTTTACTTCCTAGAATATCAGCTCAAACATTTATTTTTTGAGCATATTGAATATGATCCTCTCGTACATTTTATCCAAAACTTTGAGTTGCATTCTTATTTTTCACTGATCCAGTAGCTCTACATTTTTACACAAAAAATCGCACGTAGTTGTAGTTTTTGAAAAGATAAGCAGATAAAAGTTTTTTGTAACTTTATTTTATCAAAGGTAGTTTTTTGTTATCTTTCACCAATCTTTTATGTAAGGTAATCTTATAATACACTTTGGAATTTGTTATTTTTGAATTTTGTTATCCACAAATTTTGATCAAATACGAGCTGCTTTTTTGAAAACAATTCGTAAAAATGGTGTATAAATATGTTCAACGGGTTAAAATGATTTTTCTTAATGCTATTGAAAATCGCCGTGCTTGATAGGCAGCTACTACAGCTACTCAATGCAAGACATCTGGATCAAAATGTCAGTGATGTTTACATGCGACTTCTTATGCAGAAATTTGAACAAACTGGTTCTGTCCAAAATATCAACGCAAAGCAGCCCAGAATTCTTGATGAAGGGGCTCAAATTGAAAATTTGGGTGAAGTTGCCATGCGTCCAACAACGTCGCTTCACAAAGTTTCAAAATTAATAAGAGTGTCATATGAATCGGTTCGAAAAGTATTGAAATCAATCAAGTTTTTTACATACGGCGTATTCCAATTCCTGACGATGATGCCGATAGGCGAATTCAGTGCTGTGAGACTATTACTGAAAAACTTGAACGACATCCTGACATTCCACAAAAACATTTGTTTTACTGACATATCCGTTTTAAACAACAAACAAAATTGTACGAGAGGATCATCAAAATATAAATAAATGTTAAATATTTTTTTTGTATGCAGTGTACAAAGACCTTTAAAATTAGGTATCACATGATAGGGGTTGTAATTTAAAATTTTGGAGTTGGGGTAACTACCCCGCTTATGAAATAATTGAGAAAACTCCTGCCACTACTAAACTGCTTCCCCTCCATTCTGCCGAAACGGGTTTTTTTGTTTTCTAAAGCAAAATTTAATCTTTAGAGCTATAGCCAATCCAACCCCCGTATGTAAGAAATAACAAATACATTATAAGGGGTATTATATTTTGTACTTCTCCATTTTTTATTTTTCCATGTATGGTCAATACCAATAAGATTTAATTGGTTTTATTATTAACCAACAATTATAGAAAGAACGTATGATTCCAATAAAAAACATATTAAAGTATTTTATTGGTTTTCGAATAATCATATTATATTAAAATTAGAATAGCTTTAATGTCATGATTAGTTAAAATTTTTACTAATTTTTGCACAAACTTATTAGTAATTTAACATGAAAACCAGTTAACTCCTGGGGTGAGTGGTTCAGTGGTAGCACCTCGGATTGGTGATCGACATCGATCAAAAATAATCTAAGCAATATACAGATGTTTGGAACGGATGAGTACATGTCATTTTTTAAAATGGAATTCATCATTACTTAAATAGTGATTTAAGCATATTATTTTCTTATACGTTCGGTAGCGTTTACATCACTTGATTTACTTCTTAATTTGTCAGTTAAAGCTAAGCAACTTTTAAGTTCATCATTGTCGTCACAATCAACAATGCAATCTATGACCTGTAAATGTCTAATATAATGGAAAAATACTTTAATTCTTTACTGGATTTAACATTTTATTCCTTATTAGGCTAGCTAAAAAGCTTTTGATGTTCCCACCTTAAATAATGTGGATTAACTTTTCTGTCCTTTAACTGATTTCGGTGTTTTAGATATCTAGACTAGTTGCAGGAAGTTCCCATTATGTGGTTCATGAAGCTTACTAGAAGAACCTCTGAATGCCAAAAATTGCTTGGAGAGAAACTCAATTATTGACAGCAATTTCTCCATTATTCCATGTCAGTGTTCTTTCCTAGTTAAACAATTTGTGAGTAGTCTCAATAATGGTTCTATCCTTCTTTAAAGCTCCTTCCTGCTAAATACTGCCAACAGTACTGCTTTATTGCATGCCAAATAATAGGCATTTTTTGACTCCACTGTTAGAGAAAAACATTCTGCAAACGATCCATTACTTCCCCTATTATCCAAAATGCATATACATACAAAGTTCCTTGCTCAAGTGCACAAATCTACAAACACGTATCAAAGAATACCGTAGATACATGAAATCTGACCTTTCAACATATTCCGCAATCGCCGAACAGCAGCACCAAAGTGGTCATTAGATTTTCTTCGACAATATAGTAGTACTAGCAAAAGCTCCACATTTCTACAGTCGGAAGATGTGAGTAGCAATAGAAATATAAAAACACTCAATTAATATAAACAGAGAAAATGGATACTACATTTCTTCCATTTGGAATATAGTCATTCCACTGGCCATTCCGACTTTACGCCATATCCCCACTCCCAACAGGTCATACGGTCATTCTATTACGGTATCACCCTATAAATTAGTCCCTAGTTAGTTTTCCATTCAGCTGTGTTCCACCTCTGGCTATATTAAGTAGTTGAGTTACTGTGCACACCTCCCCTCCTGAAGAAGCTACTTATAATAGACTGCGAAACATTGAGAAACATCTCAAAAAATAACGCGGTCCTCTGGAAACAGTAATCATCAGATTCAAACAAATTAATATTAAAATCACCCATATACCCCTATTTCGATAATATATTAGTAATTCTTTAATTATTCAGCTCCAAGCGAGGGTAACAATCGCCCCAAAATACTTAAATGGTCGAGTAAGATATAATTTTAAAGCTTTCAATTCTCTTTACAACAGTCTTTAAATTTGAAAATTCGGCCTAATACTTTTTAATAAATTACATTTTAAAGTTTAAATTATGTTTAGTTGTTTACTTATTTCTTAATTAAAGTAAATATTCAAATTGATGACTACCCGCGTCCATACAATAATAAAGATTTTGTTCGAAACGTTCTCGCACATTCCGAAGAATTTCCGGAGTGATTCGAAGGCACTCTTCGACAATTCTTTGACGCAAATCTTCTAAAGAAGCTGGTTGTGTTTTGTAGATTTTACTTTCGAGGTATCCCCACAAAAAAATCAAGGGGCGACAAATCTGGTAGCCGTGGAGGCCATTCAATGCTACCTCTTCTCATCCAGTGCAGTGGAAAATGTTGGTCTAAATACTGACGAACAATCAAAGCATAATGCGGAGAAGCACCGTCCTGTTGAAACATTAAATGATCTTCACTATACTGTTGGTCATTTTCAATAATATCGGTATCTTCGAGTACTTGCAAATACATTTCGCCAGTCAAATTACCAGGTAAAAAATATGGACCCACCAGCCGGTCACCGAAAATGCCAGCCCATACATTTAATTTTTGCGGTTGCTGTGTATGTACCGCCTGGAAAATTCTTGGGTTTGAATCAGACCAGTAGCGGCAATTATGACGATTTACGGTACTGTTCATAAAAAAGCTGCATTCAACGGAGAAACAAATATTAAAAAAAAACTGTGGATCGTTCGCTGCTCGCTCACTCATTATTTCGCAAAATTGCAAACGGCGGTCATAATCATCCTCATTAAGTTCCTGCACTCAATGTATTTTATCCGGATGGAATTTGTTCTTCTTCCAAATGGTTTGAATGCTAGTTCGATTGATCCCAGACACAGATGCTAATTGCCTTGTACTTAACGTAGGATCTAGATGAACATGTCCCAAAACTGCAACTTCACTAGCTGTATTCACTACAGGTGGTCTATTTTCTCGTTTTTTATTAGCTACATTTCCAGTCTCTTGAAATTTTTTCACTAACTCTAGAACATACTTCCTACTGATCTGTTTATCTTGATATTTTTCATTAAATAACTGAGCCGTTACATTTGCACACTTATTGTTCATAAAATAAAGCGAAATGATATATACCCTTTCCGCAATGAAATAAACCATGGTATTTAATTTTCAAAAACACAATTAAACAAACCTTCCCTTCGATATACGAATCTACTAATTTCACGTTCTTTGTGTGTCCGTATCGTATCCATTTGTCTTTTACAAATGTTATAAAATAATTACAAAAACAATGCAACGCAAGAAAATCAACATTTAAACCATTGGCGTACTCAACGACCCATGTGTCATTTTCACTATTTTGACATAAATGAAAAAAATTCCAATTTTAAAAACTCTTATTAAAAACTAAACAAGTACATAATTTCAATTTTAAAATTTAAATTTTTAAAAAGTATCAGGCCGAATTTTAAAATTTAAATAGAATTGAAAGGGCTTTAAAATGATGCCTTACTTGATCCCTAATGCCATTTAAATATTTTGGGGTGATTGTTACCCTCGCTTGGAGGTGTAAGCAGCGAAGTCGAAAATACCGGAAAAAAGTCTCCTCCTTTGATCAAAAATCCACGGGTCTCTGCGTTTTTTTAAAACTTTGACGAAGTTCCTGATAATGGCACTGTTTCGTTTTCGTTTGGCCACCCTGTATTAATTAGACAACCAGATGTGTAGTACGACTTATTTTATTTTTTAAATCAAACACAAAATAAAACCTGGAATTGTTATTTTTTGACATTTCCAAAAAGGAATGAATAAATTTACTGCAATGAAAAGTTATAATAATAAAAAAAAATTATTAACGACCGTTATATTGAGATATGAACAAGTTTTTGAATGATATCAGGGATCTATTTAGATACTTTAGATATTTCTAAAACGTATTTCAAGAATATCGTCCATATTTTGGCGACTAATAAATTGGCTAAACTTTTTAATAACATATGTATAGCCCTAGAATTATTAAATTTTATAAATGAAATTATTCTCAACAAAATTTGGGAAACTTTCACATTTCTCTCTATAAATGATTTCCCGGCTTTTATTAGGGCATTGTGCAGCTTTGTTGGAAGCTCTAAAAGTTTTTTATTTCTGTTGTTTAATTTCGTTATGCAATATTGAACCAAGGAAAATAATTTGCTTAAACTTCTTAACAATACATCTTTTGATCATTTTCGCATGGAATTAAAACTCTCTCACTATTTGCCATTTTTTAACCTTTTCATTGCAAACACAGGATTATGTGTTTTCTTTTAATTTATGTGTATTGAGTTTTTGAATAAATTCTGAAGAGTTTTTTACTGAATATGTAGATATGTAATCATAATTAGTTAAAGTATTTCTGTTAATTTATTATTCAATGTATTGATATAGGAAACCACAAATCTAATTGATTTTGTATCTATATGTAATTTAAATGTACTATATAAATTTGGCTCTTGAAGATTTTCTTGAATTATATTTTTTGTCACAGTCGTTATAAAGAAGTTTTGATTGATTAACTCGTACCCTAACATTTTCTGAAAACTTTTCAGTTAGAACTTGCAAGTAACTTGAACCGATAAAATTGTTTATTTTTTGATTTCAATTACTGTCGCACCACTTTATCTGATTTCATGATGATTAGGTTTTTTTCAGGGCCTTTGTTTTTAATCGTTTTTAACGCTAAAATGTCATTATTAATTTTCAATTTTGGCAGGTTTCATAATATTTTCAATTAAGTTACAAATTTGTAGTTTTTCACAATAAAAAATATTTGACTGTGGTTTCAGAGTTATTTTCGGGTCAGTTGCTAAAATTTGTTGAATATTATTAGTGAGTTTAGGGGGTATATTGTATTTAAGACCTTTATTAAGAAATTTTATTTCAGTGTCAGTGAATTGAGGGCCAGATACATTTTAAAACCATTCTGCAAAATTATGTGTATTTGAGTCACTGTTAAGTGTTTTGTGCTATTTACGTTGATTGACCTCCAAATTCTTCTATTTGCTTGATTGTTTTAGACATTTTTGACCATTTAAAATGCGAGATAATTATTAATAAAGTTAGCACTTTTCAGGCATATTTCCCATTTAAAACAAGTAAACCTTCGTGCCCGCCCAACTATATTCTATTATACCAAAAATCTTTAGATGAAAATTAAAAAAAAAAATAAAAGAGTATAGAAGAAGTTGTTAAAATGAATTTATTTAATATAATACAATTCCAAGATGTTCTGTTCATCGTCATGGTTGCTCTAGTAATGTGTGTCTAAATTTATTTTGATTGCATTTCTAATCGGAAATATTTGATAATATGTATAAGTATTCGTGTGCAACGGTTCTGAATTTCTATCTATATCACGCTTGAACTACTTTAATAAATCTATGTCAGGTAAACAGGAAGATTTTGGTTTCATAATTGTATGTATCGGAAGATATCAAAAAGATATTCGAGATTCACTACTTGACTAACATTAAAGTGAAAATACAAACGTTCAAAACAGAAAAATTCATTCCACAGTGTAAGAAATGCCAGGTTTGTAGACATATTCAAAGATTTTGCCGAGGAATCCAGTATGCATTAAATACGCATGCAGGAAATTATCTTACATTAATCTACACAAAACAAAAGAACATCCTAGCGAAATATTCAAACTGGCTGAAGCAGTAAATTGTATAAGGCTGTTCCATTGCCAAGGAATTATAAAAAAAGACAAGTACAAAGACAAGGTAAACAAACATCAAAACTGAGAACTTTTACATGCAGAGAAACAAACGATGAAGTCTTTTATGCAACAGTTGAGTAGGGAAGCAACGCACAACAAAACCATCCCCAATCTATAGAAGAGATATAAGCACCAGATAATGCAACAATGATGAAAATGATGAATCAGTTTGGAAAGAGAATGGGATCGTTTGCAAGCTATGCCTGTTGGTACAATCCCAAAAAGAAATTAATGGATAAACAGGACCGGCGAAGAGCAACATGGAATCCACACCAAGGTACAATTTAAAACAAGAAGATTAAAAAATACTATTATAAAACATGGGTGCAAGGAAATGAGCTGAGAAAAACCATCATACAAATAGGCAGTAATTTTAATTCTACAGAAAAATATACTGGCCAACTGACAGATTTTTTATGTCAAAGAAATATACCACAAATCTAATATTCAAAATTGTAGTTTCGACACAAGCAGACGTTTTTATAAAGAATTACTTTTTCTTCTAAATCTACAAATAAAAAAGTTTTTCCTCTTCCAAACTCTATCCGTGGACACATTGTATAGTCTCACAGACTAATATCTACGCCTACCAACAAACTAATCATAGCTTTTTTGTATCTAAAGCTGATTTAATTGGTATACTGTTACTCACCGGTTATCACCAATTACTAAGCGAAAGTTCGTACTGGAGTCTCGACGAAGAATTGAAACTACCATTTGTGTCAGGTATCGAAATAGATTTTTAGAACACAACATTAGATAGACGTAATAAAACGGCAAAGCTTAGACCCCGTATAGATCATTTAAATCAAAACTTCCAACAGTGGGGAATTTTTCAAGAAGACCTGTGTGTTGATGAATCCATGGTAAAATTTTTCGGACGACATCTAATGAAGCAATTTATAAAAGGGAAGCCAGTGCGTTTTGGTTATAAAAATTAGTTATTATGGAGTGCTATTGGCTATTGCTATGTAGAAGATACCTCCTGTGGATCGAAAAATGTGCAGCCAGAAGGCCAAAAGAAGAAAAAAGAACCGCTGGGACCCAGAGTGGTCTTCGACATGGTGGATGAAGTACTTTTACCATGAGATCACAGATTGTTTTTTTACGAGTTCCAATCTGTTAGTAGAGTGAAAAGGAAAAACTATTCGAGTTACTGGAACTATAAGAGACAACAGGACAAAGTAGTGCCCTCTGACCAACAAAAAGTTGCTGCAAAATACGATCAAACACGTGGTCTTTTATTCGTACGATGGAAAGACAATAATATTGTAACGATGGGGACAATTTTTGACTCCATAAAACCCACTGCAAATGTAAAACGTTGGTCGACTCCTGCTAAGAGTAAAGTTGACATATCCCAATCCGCGCTATTTAAAAGTTACAATAAGTCAATATGTTGGAGTACTACTTAATCAACAGCTGAACAGCTAGCGAATTAGTGAACGAGGCAAAAAATGGAGGTGGATCCTGTTCACCAATTTGATAAATATGGTAGTTGTTAATGCGTGGAGGTTATACCAACTAGTCATTGTAGATCAGCAGATTCCTTTGCTTGATTTTTAAAGAACTCTGGTCAGACATTACTTAAGGTGTTATGTCAAATCTTCTTTTACAAGAAGCAAACCAGCAGGCAGAGCTTTATCAAGCGTTAGAAGCCATGAAGGAGGGCATTTGCCAAAAAAACTTACTACAAAGACAAGAATGTCACTGAGCTTAACTAATCATGCATTAATGTTTCAAGCTGAAATTATAGTAATACAACACCGCAGAGAAGAGTTGTCAAAGCAAGAGTTTAACAAAAACATCAAGCCAAGCAGCGCTAAAGGATTAAGCTTTATGCAGGTCGAATCAAGACTTGTGTGGAACGACCTTAATGATCTGTAAAATCTGGACAGTCAACCCCACAGAGAAATGTCTATCTAAATTGTGGAGTCTAATTAAAAATAAATAAAAAGAACACCTGAAAAGATACTCTGACCTAGAGGATAGCTACAATAGATTTACTTAGGTCCACGAGGAAGAGGCAATATAACCTAAGATCCCAAAGTAAAATCTAAATCTAAACTGCAGGTTCAACTACTTATATAGCTAAACCCTAAGATGCACTATATCAATTTTTACACTAGACATAATGGAAGTAATTGTTTCAATTAGTTCTTTAGCTTGATTGGCCATCTAGTTAACAACCCAAGAAGATGTGAATGTTATTCCAAGATAAACATATTCATTAATAATTGAAATCAACTCATTAAAATAAAAGAAAGAAATTGGCTGTTGAAATCTACTCTTAAATAAATTGTTTTTGATTTGGAAGTATTAATAGTTAAGAGATTCAAAAAAGAATATAGTATTTTCTATTTTCTATTCATATATACTAAAAATGTGCAAAAAGAACTAGGTTGTTATCATAAAGTAATGTCAATATTTGAGGAACCATGTCATTGAAAAAAACCAGGTCTGTTTAAAGATTGCAAAAATCAGTAGATTTAAAGGCTTCATGTCAGATTTTTTATTGAAAGCATGATTACCTTTTACTCGGACTGTATAGTGTTTAAATATATAAAAAATGGTATTTTACTGATTTTTTAAAATCAACGAATGTAACAAAAAGCTTCCCCTTTCGAAGTCTTTTGATAAAATAAATCATATAGCCCCAGATGAACGTATACGAGTAGCATCTGATCAACTTTTTGGGATGACTTTACTTTCAAATAATTGGTTAAAAAATGAAGTTAGCTAGAGAATCTAAATATGCAGAAAGTTTTGTAAAACTCATATGATAGACCATCACTTCCCGGAGATTTTTTGTTTTTGTAGAGATTAAGGAATTTCTTTTATTGTAATTGAGACGTCTAAGAAAGGGTAACAAACATCTACAAGGGAGGATAGATATTTTCCCATATCTCAAAAGCTAGAGATTTACTGAGAGATTATTTAGTTCTAAGATATCTGATACTTGAAAAAAATCCTTCGCTGAAGCAAACAGGATCGAGAAAATTCCGGTTGATAACACTTTTTTGAGTTTATCTTTTTATAAATTTCTTTAGCTGAGATTCATACTGAAAAATAATTTTTTTGTCTTAAATTTGATAAAGCTAGTTTCAGTTGTTTTTTTAGCAAGAACACAAGACCGAGTCCAAAACCGAGGTTTATTTTTATTTTTTTAGTTTTCTGCAGTTTCAGTAATACTAGAATAGATTGTCATAGGAATTTATCCGACTGAGATAAAAACATGTAATGCAATTTTATATTGTGAAAAATGACATTCTGTCTAAATAAAATATTTGGGTTTCTTTTTAACAGCTTCTCTTATATATTGATTGGAGGTGTTTTCAAATTATAAATTAGTCTATCCAAAGATATTCTACCATTTTTGAGTTAGAATGAACCATTATACGTAAAATCAGCTAACAACCGACTTTATTAGAGTTTAAAATGACGTCAAGAGCGGTTCTCAAATACATTATTTTTTCAGAGCTTTGTGGGACCAAGTATCTAAATTTGAGGAGCGAAAATTAAAATCGACTCCAATTCGTATATTTATATTAATGAGTAGAGATCAGCCACTGGTTTCGCCGTGAGCCAAATTTTAGGAAAGCGAAGTGTGTTATAATCATTTAGGAAATTTTATAGATTTTCATAACCGTGACTCTCAATGTTACTAGAATCCGTTTTATTAGTAAAGAACACTCCATGAAGTTGCAGCCGTTATATACGCAGAAACGAGATTGTGATTATGTAGCACCCATATTTATGCTGAAAACCATATTTTTATAAGTTTGTGTTTGACGTATTTGAATTTGTGTATTTGTAATAGTTTATTTGTTAAATGTTTATGATTATTAGCCATTTAGTTTGTTTATAAGTGAGCGACGCGGGTTTTATTTCTTTTAAAATTAAGCCTTCTAAAAAATTTATTGGTGTAAAAGTAAAATTCAAAATCGTTATGCTACTGATTTGAAAAGAAACATCAAGTTGACAAACGTCTATGACAACATTTTCGCGTATACGCTTTAACTTCATTGTGTACTTTTACTAATGAAACAAACCTTAGAACCAGCCTGTTGCACGGTCGGGTCCAAATCCAATTAGGGACTGAATTTTTAGCTCCAGTTCGACCAATTTCATCTGTACGTGATACACTCGTTTCAACTACCACTTTAGTCAGGATAATTGATTTTTTATTTGTTATAATTATTACGAATAAAATATTTCAAGTTGTTTATAAATAAGAGACTCAATTAATCATAATTTATCAATAGTGTTGGTAACGTTGCGGTTTCCTGTCACGAATAGTCAACCTGTTTACTTTGAACCAAACGCATTTATTTACCTTTCTTTTATTCATTTACTTAGTCAGATTTTATCACACACATTATTATTTACACATCATTTTGTCTGTTTTGATTTTTATTACAGAATAGAGATTGCGTATCCAATGAGTGGTTTTTGTATATAAAGAAGACCCAAACAATTTTTACCTAAGTATTACATTGGGAAACTCTTATTATAATAATAATAGCAAAGTAGCAACAAACTTAACTAACAAAGTTTGAATCTAGAATTATGAGCAAGTTAATTGATGTAAAACCAAAAGTTTAAGTTCAAGAATCATAGTGTAACTCAAAATACCTACAAAGTCAACATAAATAAGTCAGAATTGTAAGAAGTAACAACCTGTATCCTGTAAACCAGTTATGTTTGTAATAAAGCATCATTGAATTAGCATTCCTGATTATATTCATTGTCCCAAGTTTGTACTTTATTAAGAATTATGACTTGAAGCAGGTCATTCCTACCAGTAGCAATATTAGTATTCTGCGTACATAGGTAATATATTCTTCAATACCAATTCTATAATTATGTTGTTAAAATTTTGTGAATCTATATCATTTAAATTCATATAAGAGTACGATAAGATACATATTAATAAGCGAACTGCCAGACCAAAACTCAGAATAAAAACAAATTTAAGTTATAGATGCCAATCGTAATTTCATAATATTTGTACAGTGTACAGTTTCTGTGGCAACCAACAGTTGTCGAAAAATCTACATTAAATAAAGAAAAACAAATAAACTTGGATACTTTCGATAAGAGAATCCAGAAGGTCCATTTTGTCCCACAGCCTGCCCTGGCCCTCGACAATCCTGCTTAATAACGCAATAGAAATGTTAAATATGGAGCGGGCCATTTTCTAAAGCAAATGTTGCGTTCGTAATTTTTCAAGGCAGATTAAAATTGGGAAACAGAAAAATGTATATTGAGAAGGTACTTACGCTTGGGTCCTTGTTTTTCCTTTAGTGGCCAAATCTTTGAGTGCCGCCGCTCTGGCCGCCGCTTCTTCTGCCGCTCTTTGTTGTTCCAGTTCGCGAGCACGTTCCGTTTTAATTAATTCCTGAAAACAAAAGTGAGGTTTAATTAAATAAAATTAAGACCTTTAATTGAAGTGATATTTCGTCAAAACGCAAGTCCTGTCAAGCCTTTTACTGTTGATTACTTTCTCCAAAACCGTTTCTTAGATCCTTTGATTTTAATTAGAAAGATAAATTATTTCTGCACATATTCTACTTAATTATTTTCAGGGAATTCGATCGGTTTGACGTTGATTGGAATATTTTTAAAGTTTTTGTAAATGCACTATGAAAATAAACATTCTTTTCAATGTACCAAACCAAAACTCGACAATCACAAAAATAAATTATTTGTGTTATAACGCTTGAGATTGATCGTAAAGTTATTCTATTGAAACATTTTTTATAATTAGAAGGAATATTGTTGTACTGTTATACATAAATAGTGAGGACAACGTAAGCAAAACTCCCACTTTCATTCTTTTCCTGTGCCACAAATATAATACGCACACTTCAATGATCGTATTCAAACACGCTTTTATCATTTCTAGGGTTTTCCCAGTTTTTCTTTTGTGGCAAAATATAGTATTTCTTCGCAGTGTCCTTTTCCATTAATAACGGAAACGATTCTGAATTTATCAAAACGTGATGGTTAAAAATGACATTGTGTTTATATGTGGGTTGAATTGAAGAACGAGGATGCTTCAGTTCATTTAAAATGTAACAGATAAATAAAAAAACATATACAAACGATTCCATTTATGCTGAGTTTTACATAGTTCTGGTTTTAAATCGTAGTACAGTCACTCACACAAGAAACGGAACACAGTTTTTTAAATTTTAACACTTTGTGATGTTTTATTTTTATAATAGCTTAAGTAGTACAAAAAAAACAAGTTTTTAGTAACTTCTAATAACGATCAAACATTTATTTGTAAAAAAAACTGTTTTTGTATGAAAATTCACAATAATGAAAAATATTTTCACTTAAAAGTAGAAAGTTCGTTAGAGTATCTTTTTGTATTTATTATTTTGAGATAATTAACAAGTATCTAACATATTTTGAAGCTGTGTTAGATTGGTTTAATCCAGCGGTTCTTAATCAGTAGGAATTTAAATTTCACTAGTGACTAGGCACTAGGCAATACTATCTATCGCGCCAGAGATGCTGTCGGAAACTTCGAGTCAGGTATTGAAGTTTATCAAACTGTCTGAATTGAAGCAGGCGACGCGGATCTGAACAGAAGAAGTACATTTGCGATAGTTGTCAGTTTTTTCAACGTGCCCTACTGTTACACAGGAAACTTTTAAGTCTGGTTTTTCAACTCTAAGTATTGTTGTGTGGATTTTTTTTTGTAACGAAAACTTGAGGAGAAAGAAGCTTGTACATTGTCAAGTCAGAGTGGGGATTGTCCAAAATCTAAACCACGAAAATGCGACAAAGCGAACCTAAATTTTGGCTTTACCAGTCTTGAAGTAAGTGGCGAAGAAAAATCTCAGGCCGTTATTTGTTTAAAAGTATTGGACGCATCTAGTATGAAACCAAGTAAATTTAAGAGGCATTTAGAAACGTTGCACAAAGGACATTTGAATAAATTTATTGTTTTGAAAACTAATTAAAGGAAGGAATAAAATTGTGGCTGTAAATCCCGAAATAGCGACTGTTATTATTGCATTGCTTTAAGACGGAAGAAGTTAGCATTGTCCAAAAATATCATATATTCAACGGTGCATCGTATTTTTAGACAAACTCAGAGCTTCTCAGGCGTCATCGTATTGTGCGACTTCAGTTTGGCAGAAGTCACGAACACTGAAGTGGAGACGAATGGGGCATGTTTTGTTTATCGATATGATTTTGCCTACGGTCTCCAGATAGTCGTAAGAGAATGTACGTACCTTCATTCTTAGAATAGGCTACCAAACGAGCTCAGTTATAGTGTGGACTGGAATTCCTCTGGAAGCACACACAGAATTGTACATTCTTCCAAAAGGTTCCTTAACAGCTGTTAGGTGAATTGATGAAGAAGTTATCCAATATTTTGATTTCATTTAGGCTGATTTTGTAGGAGATGACTCTTTATTTATGCATGAACCCAATGGAGTATGTTTGGGATATGCTTGGGTGAAGAATTCGAATTCGTTTCTTTTCTTTTAGCATTAAATTAGTGGCAACAAGATCTTTTAGAGGAATGGGAACTTATTGCTCAAGAGAATATTCGTAAATTGATTTTAAATAAAGTCAAGGAATATACATGCAAAAATTAGGGCATATGGAAGAAATACTCATTATTGAAAATTTAAATTTTGACTAATTTAAGGGCATTTTATCAAAACATCAATTTGTGTATTTTCGATTTTATTTTTTCAAGTGTAACAAAATAGTTATTCCTTTAACTAAGTATTCAATCGTTATTAGAAATCACTGTTGTTTTATTGGTACTAGACCTATAATAATAGTAATAAAAGATCACAAAGCGTTAAAATTTTGTTTTTTAAAAAAATTTAAAATATGTATGCAGAGAACTCCATTATAACACAAGCTACATATAAATATATAAGTTTGTAGACAGAATGTATTTAAAGTAATTTTACTCATATTTAGCTGCAGGTTATGTAACGAGAGATAATGAGTTGGAATACTAATCGAGATGTCAAAATATAACCTTAGTTAGTGCATGTCGACGGATTCGGTGTTTCATTCATTCTTGTTGCTTGCATTTATGGTAAACACTTCTATAAAACTGTGATTATTCATCTTTAGAAATAGCCTACATTTTTTGGCTTCTTAGAAGGGAACTGTCCAACTTATGTCAGTTCAACCCAGTTCTGATCATTTTTAAGTATATAGGTTTAATTTTTAAATTATGTGAAACACCTAAAGTATTATAATTCAGTTTCCAGTTTGGTTTTGTTTTCATCACCAATTTGATTACTGATATATCTCTCTTTCTCTTACTATTAAATCTTTTATTAAAACATTTCCATCAGTATCTCTCATAAACGTTGATAATTCCATTTTCTTACTTTACTAGTTGCAAAACATTTTTTCCACTCTGCAGGGCCCACTTTAAAAACAAGTGCTTTGAACTTCTCTACTGCTACCCCAGGTGAAGAACAGCTCTCACCACGCATTTTATATTTTATTGTAGAAAATAAAAATAATCACAAGGTGAGGTGAATATGGGCAATGTGTCATTAATTCAACACTTTGCCCAAGAAATCAATGGTTTGACGTGTTGAATGGGAGCTAGTGTTGTTATGGCGAAAATTAATGCGCCGTTTTAGATTATTTACTCTCAATATATCGATGACTTCTGGCAAACAAATTGTAGTATACCAATCGGCGTTTATTGTTTTTCTATCTTCCAATGTGACGGTTGCCACATGTCCAGTCAAACTAAAGAAACAAGCAATCATTTTTTTCCCAGCACTACGCGATCGGACCAATTTTTTTGCCTTTGGCTCACCTGCAAATATCCAAACGATCGATTGTTGTTTTGTTTCAGAATCGTACATATAAATCCATGTTTCATCTCCAGTAACTATGTTATAGAACAAATTTGAATGTCCTTGGTCAAATGTATGTAGCATATCTTGGCACCATTTTGTTAAATTATGTGGGATCCACCGACTACAAAGTTTCCAGACGTTTAGGTGTTTGTACAAAATAGTATGTATTTCTTTCATGCCAATATCCAAAGATGCCTTAATCTCACGATAGTAACGTGACGATCCTGTTTTATCATTTTGCGACAGCATCAATATTTTTGCCTCAATAGAAGTAAATGGAAGGCCTTCATGTTCTTCGTCATTAACACTACTGCGACCATGTTGAAATTCAGCAAACCAATTATAAATAGTGCTCTTTGATGGAGCTTCACTACTAAAGGCAGAATGAAGCCGATCAATACATTCTTTCCGGGTTAACCCACATTTAAAATCATAATAAATCATTGCTCGAAAGTTCCATTTTTGACAAAATCTTTCTCTTTTAAACCCTATGTAGACAAAACGAGTGAACTTCAGTTAAACCTAACAACTTGAATTATAGACTAGAAATCTCCTATTTTAGAAATATCGTTTTTAAAAATGGGCTATACCTTAAGAACTATACGATTTCAGATACTTTGGGTGCAGTCCTCGTATAAAAATTTTGAGTTAAATTGTTTTTCAATAATTTTTTATTTTTTAAACTCAATTATTTTTTCTAACTCTTTGTTTTTTGTTATACAAATTTCTTATAATTATAATTAATTATTATGTTGGTTTTTCCCTAAATCTTATGAAATGCCCAGAAAGACCTAAACCTTAATACTTTCTTGAACTAATTAATTTCTCTTCTCCCATTGCCTTAATGGATATGGACATTCATGTCTAAATAAAAGTAAGGTTGAGTGGAATACTTTTCAGTTTATTATTTATTTACAAATGGTAATAGAAAAAGTAATCTCACGGTTATTAATACATCATTATATGCTTTTCGCATAATATAATATTGTATTAATGAAACGCCATCTGTAGCTGATACATTTAGCAATGGTTTGTACAAATAGTTTTTACAATATTTTCAATAGCTTCTGATATATTTGACCCAAAAATTTCCATTTGTACCGCTTTACAGGTATATGTTTAGTTTGCAAGAAATATTTAATTTCGCAGGTGAAATCATTGTGGTAGTGAAGTTGGTTAAACTTAGTACACCGCACTACTATGAAAATCAAATATTAAAATATATTCGCGGTTCCTCTCTATCGTTCTCCAGTCAGTTTTCCCGCCGCTGCTTTCCAAATAACTTTCTAAACTTTCGGAAACTTCTTGCGGCTGAAACCCACGTATTATACTATAAAACCTTTTTAGATATGAATTGTGAATTAAATTAGAACATTTTTCATAGTCATGAGGGCGGATCGTGACAATTTTACGTCTCTTTGGGGCGTTGCAAAAATCCAAACAAAATAGACTACACCACTTTTAATAATGTTGTACAGGCAAAATTGTACAATATATATACACAGAGTTCTAAAAATTGTAGGAATCGAACAAATCTTATCAAAGATATTAAAAAAATCTTTTATACGAGTAAAGCAGTTTTTGCTATTATGTCCAATTGGATTTAAAATACATTTAGAAATATCTTGATTATAGTACTAATAACGAATACAAAAATGTAAGAACCGGTAAAAACATGGGTTGAAGAAATGGAAGTCAACACAAATAAGAGTCAAGTTAATGATAATTAACAATAGAAGAGAATAACAATAACAGAAAAATCTACATAAAGGAACAAGAATTACAAAAAATAAGATACGAATATTTGGGAAGCATGATCACAAAAGATGGAACAACAGACTCGGAAATAACGAACAGAATGAAAAAAGCAAATAGCCTCTATTACGTAATACAATTATGAGAAAGAAAGAGCAAGCAAAGAAATTAAATTAAAAATGTATAATATAATTGTTCAACCCTAAGTAACATACACCTGCGAATCTTGGGTATCTCTGAAAAAGCATGATAGCAACATAACAGCTATAGAAATGAAATTTTTTAGAAGAAGAAAAACAAGTTATAACTAGGGAGAAAGAAACGTGACAGTTACACAACTAGATAATAAAAAAAATAGGAAAGAAACAGCTTAATTGGTATGGACACATCATTAGAATAAGTCAAAATAATGTTAAAAAAGTAATGGAATCAGGAAGAGTAGGCAAAAGAAGGAGATGCAGACCAGAAAAAAAATAAATCGGAAAAAGAAAATTTATAGACATGATAGAATTGAAGCGAATGGCATTGGACCGAAAGGAATGGAAACGCTAGGTGATAGAATAAAATAAGAAAATCTGACGCCCGTCTAGGTTATTAAGGATACGAGAAGAAGAAGAAATTCATTTTTAGTTTTTTTTATAGTGAACAGAATAGCAAAAAAAAACTAAAAAAAAGCGATTTACACTTAACGGACAGGGGAAATTAAATTTTTAAAGCTGGCAATACTTTACAACGTTGCCAAATGGATCTTACCAAAATGCTTGTCATTTATCGATATTTTGACATTCCTTCTTCGGTTAAAATGCATAAGCATTTAAGTAGTACATCCCAGCAAATGCTAATAAAGTTAACAAACTATTTTGAACACGAACACCAAAATGGAGGTCCATTCCTTCTACTTACTACTATAAGAGACGTAAGTATACATTTTTAGAGTTTCGATTTAAAATTAATTACATATCTTGAAATTGCAAATTTCAAAACTACTTTTACATTTCAAACATAAAATAAACTAACGCAATGCATAATACGAGTACAATATTCAATAAAAGCATGTCACAGTATTATGTTTAAGTGAAGGAAAAAAACTGAGACATGATAACGCCGCAATTTTTTACCCTTGTGATGTCATTTCAACTTTATCGTGAACAGCCTTTACATTTTCGTATCTTCAATCTTCAAATACAAAATAATAGAAGTCGTATATTTGTTATGAGAGATAATAAACTTTTATAGAGAGTAGAAGATTTGGCATTCCTTAATCCTTATTTGCCTCTTTGCGTTTTGATGACTTTAGTTATTTCTGGATTATTACATTTATTTCATAATTCTTTGATAGTTTTTCTTCTGTAGTTTCCATCAGAATCTTTAAAACGTCCATATATCCTCTTTGGTAATTTTCTCTTCCATCTGATTAGTTTTTCCTGTTCTTTTTTATTAAGTACCCGCATTTCTGCACCGAATAAAATTGTTTTTAGTATTACTGTTAACTAGAGTTTTATTTTTGCTGGGATGAATATATATTTATTAAGGTATATTTTGATTAAATTCGTTGTTTCAACTCTTACTTTGTGGAAACTATCCATAATAAATATGAAAAGCTTAATTATATTTATCTGAATTTCTACAGTATTAAAAAGTTTTTTAAGTTATATTTTATCGACCAAGGTTTCGCTATTTATCTATAGCATTCTCATGATTTGACATATATTTTAATGTTAGCTGTTGCGTCATTGTTACTGCTTTCTTTTCTCATTCTGCGTTCTATTTTTATCGTTTATTTACTGCAACACTTAAGTATTCACATTGTGTTACTTTTTCGAAAGTGTAATCTCTATTTTCATTGATTTTTACTTTTAGCTTCTTTATTTCTGATTTTTGTTCCACTCTGAGGTATTTCGTCTTCTTCTGATTAATCTATTGATTTCTCTTCTAGTTGTTTGAATATTCTTTTAAATTCTATCTGTGATCTTGTATTAGGTAGTCTGTAAGGGTTATATATTGGTGTGGTTGGCTCGAAATAATTCCTTTCGTTTTTATATTTGTTTCTCATACTTTTCTTCTATTGGAACAGCCCTAGTTATTATGTAGGGTTTTCTTCACTAGTGTTAATGATTTTCCCAGCTCTGTCATCGCCTCAATTATTTTTTTTCGGTTGATTGAATCGTATGTTTGTTTGTAATCGATAAACAAAAGATACAGCTCCTCTAAATTTTGGTAGTAGTTGTTGCTTTGCAAATATTTTAGCATAAGTGTTTAGTGTATTTTTCTCCTTTTCGGTCTGAAACCGATACATGTTTCTGCATATTATTTAATTTTCCTTTTATTATTTTCGCAAGTACTTTATACGTGTTGAGTAGAGATATTTCTCTATAGTTGGAACATTTTTAACATCTCCTTTTTTGTGTAATAATATTATTAGAGCTTTCTTCTATATATCAGGTATTTGTCCTTCATGTCATATTTTTTTAATAAGGTTTATTATTTACTTTTTTAATTCCACTCCGCATTCTTTTAATACTTCTGTTGTTTTTCCGTTTTCATCTAGGTTTTTATTATTGTCAGGTTTTGTCTCTTCTGTTTCGTTTTTTGTTGGATTTTCTACTGTTTATTCCTTCTTTCCATTTCTGTCTTCTCCTATAATTTTTATTTCTTCATTTTAGTCTGTTCTAAACATTTCTTCGAAATAATTCTTTCATAATTCTAATTTATCTTTTGCATTACTTATTAGTTCTCTTTGTTGGTTTTTACAATCGGTAGCCACATTTCCTTTACTTTTGTTGTGATTTTCTGGTTTCTTGTTAGAAGTTTTTTTTCTTATTGTATTTCTCTTCTATAGTTAACAGTTTGTTCATATACTGTCTTTTCTTGTTTCTGCCGATGTTTTTTGCTTTTGTTATTGTAGTTTATTTATTAACCACTGATATTTTAGCCTTACGTCCATCTTCACACACTATTTTATTCTCTTCGTCAAACCATTCCTGTGAATTTTGCTGTGTCTTTTAGCCAGTGTTTAGCTATCTTTGTTATTACATTTTCTGTTCCATTTTTCTTTATTATCTCTTCCCTGTTCCATTTCTTCCATTTCTCCTTTTAGCTGGTTTTGAATTTTTTTTTATATATTCTCTTTTTTTAATTTATTTATGCTTTTATGCTTTTAGGGTTTTTAATTGGCAAACTCTATTAATTTTTTTTATTTTTTATTGGATTTATCTTGTAAACTATTTACTTCTGTTATTTTCTTCAGTTTCTACTTTAGCAATGAAATCTTTTATAATTATTTTGATGTATTTGGGAAACCTTTTTAATAAATTTCCTACTTCCTTATACAATTTATCTTTTTTCCTCTCATTTTCTATATAATCGTAACTATATATTTCTCCAAATGTTTAAAACAGTTCCAAGAGCTCCTGTTGCCATCTAGTCGTCTATTTTCCTAATTTTCCTATATTTATTTCCTATTAGATAGCTTTTTTTCTAAATCCTCTATCAGCTGTTTTAGGTTTTCATCTTTTTTTTTCTTTATCCTTTCTGCTTTTAATACTTTTTTTTGATAGTCTATTAGAATCAGTTCGAACTACATGATAAACCGATTTAATTATCTAATAGCCAATATGTTTTGTTTGGTGTAGCTAGATTTCTCTATAATGTAATATTATTAAAATGTTAACTAATTTGTTCTCTTTAATTGGCGTTTCCATGATGTTTTTAGCAAAAATAGATTTTCAATTGATATATGTTGCTTGTTCACCGCCTATTTTGTCGTTTAATCTTCCTTTTATGCATAATTTGAAGCGTTTTAATGATAAATATGGTGTTGGGAAGTTATCATATTTCTCTGTAACACTTCTTTATGAATGCGCATTATTATGTTTTTCCCAGTAAATTTTCCTTCATGATTCGCTATAGAAATATTCCACCCTACCCTTTACAATAAATCATGCTTCTAGGGAGCTTTTATATACATGAATAAAAAAATATTTTTATACAAATATCCTTATTATCTCTAATATAAATAAAGTAGTTTAGCTTACTTTACTATTATCCATAGTTATTAACATTTTTTATTGAAATATCTACATTAGGGATTCTTCAATTTGGGAAAGTTGATTAAATTACCACGCTGCCTTTTTTTTAAGTCGTGCTTTTAGGTATTAATACTTTTCTACTTTTTGTTGTATGCACTCTTTTTTGTAGGACTCTTTAAATATCCTTTTAGTTCGGATTAACCCTAATCATTAATCCTTGCAGAAAAGTGGGATAAAATAAATACGACAAAAGTTCCACAGTTACAACTTCATAAATATATTTAATAATATGTCTCCAACATCTGAATAAAAAATATGTTAAGCTCCATATTGATACTGTCATTATGTTTCGAATTGAAACGGGAATCCAGAATTTATTTGCTAAAGGGTAACAGGGAAGCTGTAATGGAAAAGCAATTTAACGTCAGATAAATATCTATTTATATGTATACTTTATAAATAAAGTAATGTCGAGATATAATGCATACTACCGTTTAGATTTATATAATACCTACATTATTTAGGGATAATATTGAGAACCTGTCAATGGTCATCGACAAGAATTTTCCACTTTTCCTCTGATAAAATTTTGGGTGCATGGCCGAGTATAAAAGAACCTGCTCCGTGACTCTAGCCTAATTTTATGTTTTTTAATACAGTTTTTTATGTGACCCAGTTATTTAATTCGTATATTCAAATGTCTTAAGATTTTTCACAATGTTTTCTAGAGTTTTGTATCTTTTTTCTCCAGTTGTTGAAATTAAAATATAAGTTCCTACTACATAGGCAATTCATATTACATCATTTAGGTGAAATGTCTATGTTTCATATCTCCTAATAATATGCAACAAGCATGGCATACATAATTTGCGAGCAAGTCAATTCTAATTGTTTACAAAAAACCTCGTTAAAAAAATAACTATTTCGAAAATTTGCTATATTTTTAATTACAACCATCGTTAGTCAAAATTTATTCAAAACTAACACCGCTTGAGTAAGGTAAGATGTCGGCAGGAACCTCGTTCTCAAATTCAATCCTAAAAAATCTTAGTATTTAATCTCACTACCGAAAAGTTTCTTCAGCATCAAAATTTTCTTTTTCTTCCGTACACACTAAATCGCGAGTGTTTAGCGCATTTGCTATTAAAATCAAAATTATATGACTATTTTTATGAAAAGAATAGTAGAATTCAATAACGAAAAAGTTTTTGGTGTTCAGGAAGAACCACACTTAATCTTATCATGACTACTGATGGTTGAATCTGCAAGGTTGGAACATTGCTTGCTATTAAGAAGATACCCAACTGTCATTAAATATCATTGCAATGAGTTAAATTATCTTATAATATATTTAAAAATGTTTGTATACAGGATGGACAAGAAGACCGCAAAAATACAAAAACTATAAGTTTAATTTTTTAAGTTTAAGTTCTTCATGATAGCCAATTTCATAAACCTACGCACTTTTGTATTTAGATAAAGGTTTAAAAACTATGAACGTTAAAAAATCTAAAGCACTATTAAAAACTACTAATACTTTTTAAAGTGCTAAAGCACTAAATAAATTTGATGTAAGTGTATAAAGAACTGTATGAACAAAACACGGATTTAAAAAGTTTTTCTCAAAAACCATAAACGTTTTATTTTTTTCTATATAAAATAAACACACAATTTGGAAAATTCTATTATTTTTTGTACGTTAACGCTCTGCAGGGATTTTTGGACATTGGTTCTTTATGTGTATTAAAGTGACTCGATGAGAAAAAAGTTCAGTATTCACACATATAAAATCAAATCTAACATAAAGTAATCAATATCACTTACTTTAAGATGTTGGAAACTTCCTTGTACCGGTGGTATCCCCAAGGTACCAATTCTTCCGCCACCGGGGAGGCGGAAGGTAGTGAGTTTCCTTCTGGGTTCAGCAGCCATCGGCATACCGTACAAGTGGGCTACTTCTTGGAAAGCTTTATATCTTTCGGCTGCATTTTGTTTCCTCCAGTTCGGCGGATTATGGATGATCGTTCCAAATATCGGTTGGTCTCTGTAACGACCTATTTTTTGCCTGAAATAAACAAAAGGGACGTCAAACTTAGCAAACATGGTATATTAGTACATTTACTATAAAAATTAGTGGAATGTGCTAATTCCAAAATCATTTTTAATAATAGAATACAATTATTCTCACTCTTGAAACACTTGCTTCTTATGTGTGTTGCATGTATTTTAATTCCATAACAAGTGAAGGAATGAATATTCCGTAATTGTTTTAAAACAATATCGACAACCATGGATGTCCAAACTGTCAATGTTAGATGTAAATGGTGACGCCGTAGTAACAAATTTTAATTTAAAATATTGAGCGAAAAATCGAGTAAATTTCTGATCGTGGAGAAAATATAGTCTGTAACTCGGTTAGAATAACAAAATTTGATACTTGTGGTTCCACTCGTATCGATTTTTTTTCATTCTAACCTCGTTACAGAATCTACTATTAAATATTTTAAAAAAATGAAAATATGCCGCTTTTTAAAACTTGAAATGTTTAAAACGTTAAAATTATTAAATAATATCAAAACCTACATGTAAAAGCTCTTCAAAATAAATAGTTAATAATAGTATAAAATATCATCACACATCATAACGTTTATTCTTAAAAGATCTTCCGTTAACAAAATATAAAGAAATATGAACAAAATCAGATGGCGTTCGACTTCACAATTACTAATCCTGTACAAGAGAAATATTTTCTAAAAGATGGATTAGTAACAAGGATCCAATTCGATGGCCAACTCGCTTCGCAGATCTAAGTTCGTTAGACTTTAAATAAAATTATGTAGTTATGTATAGTTATATATAAAATCCACTTTGTAAAGCTGATTATCAGAGTTCTGTAGAAGGGCTATACTTTCAAAATGAAATGTACTTATTAATTAATAGTAATAAATAATATATAAATAGAGAAACAAATCGAGAATTTGAGGTATCTATATTGTAAAACTTTAAACCAGTATAGTCAAATCCAAATAACTTTATATGGTATTCTTAGTGGCAATATATGTAAGTACAACTGTATAAGCAGTTGTATTCGGCTACTTCTAGACAGAAGAAAAGAGGATAAATATTTACCTTCAACTATAAGTCGCGTTCACGCTAATAGACATAAATTATTATCAGGTGTTAAAAGAATGGGTTAGTAATTATTAATTACAACTCCAACTATCTACGCAGTATACATTTACTGCGTACATGCATTGGTTAAGTCCAACAAACAATCACATTCAATTGCCTATCACAGATTGCTTCAATACTGAGAAAAAAAATTGTATAATTTTGTAATTTGGCTTACATTTTTGTATCATGTTCTCGAATGATAATATATTCTTAAAAAAAATCCAATTCAAGTTTATTATAGAAATAACACATTTCTCGTTGATACAAAAGTGTGAGTAAACAAAAAAATCAAGAGCATTTTTAACTTTTTACACATTTTTTGCAATTCTTCAAATTTATGTCAGATTTTTTATTTTTTCTTGTTTTTTTTTTATTTGAATTTAATTGTTTCAATTATTTTTATATTTTTACCGTTTTTTTCCGACTCTATTTTCACCTTTAGGTATTTTAGTACAATCACTCCATTTAGCCTGTTATATTCAACAAAAGCTATAACTCTAATTCTAGATTATTTAACATTCCATTTTATCCCTCATTGTGCTTCCCCATTTTACTATACATGTATAAAGGATATCCGGATATATAATCAACTTTTTAAAAGTATGGACATGAAAGATCTGAAATATTTTGATAATATGTATTTTCTAGTGTTGTTCTGGAAGCGATTAGAGTACCTTTAGTTCTCATATTTTTGACATCACTCGCAGGATCTCAAAAATTCTTCATATTCGTCACTTGTATAATTACATTTAATTAATGGATAACCAAAAATTCAAAATTCAACCACTGTCAAAGTGCGAAGAAAGTTCAACAGAAACACGTTTAGAGGCTGTAAAAGTTATTTATGTACTGTCTGGATAAAAATCTATTATCTAATTCATTTGGTAGGTGTATTCAACGCTATTATTTGAGTGAGATAATGAACTCATTATCTAACTCAATTGATTAATGAAGCCAGAATCTAAGTTTAATTATTTATTATTAAATTTCGAAAACAATCATTAATGAATATTGATAACAATATTTTTGCATCTAAACAAGTGTACTCTAGTTGAGGACTGTTCTGTTGAAGAGCCAATAATTTCTAAATTACTAAACTAGTTACTGTTTGATAAGTTCATTTGCAAATTCTTGTCTCACAGAATTTTTGTAGCTATTCGTTTTTATTTTCTACGGATGTTTCAATGTATCCCTAGGCTACCCCATGGCTGTTCCAGTCTCCGTGCCCTTTTATTCTTAATAGATCCGCTCCTAAGATTGTAAGAAATGAATTTGATGACCTTGTCTTTTACATTTGGTAATATTAGAAAAGAAGCATTTTTTGGCATATTACCAATTGTGTTAATACCGACTGCTAATTTTATGCATCTACTATTTCTGCAACCAAGAAGAAACCTTTTGTGATCGATATTATAGCGGCGCAGTGTTATTTATTTTCGTACTATCTACTAAGTTAACTCCATCAATGCCTCCACAAGTTATATCAAATTCACGGCACACCTTAATCTTTGTGTTTGGTATTATAACGAAGAACACTTGCCTTTATCCTTCACGTTTTACACTTGCATGTTAGTAAGTTCCTTTTTCTTACAAACTCCAAAAATTCCAATACAAGGTAGTAACACCTTCTCATTTGTTTTATTTTTGACTGTCTTTCCCTCACACCATTTGCTAAAACGTCCATAAGCTTGTTCGTATTTTAATCTTAATTTTTGTGAAATCAGTATCGAACTTGCTTTCGTTACACAATCTTCAATATCTGATTCAAAACTTTCAGATTCAGATTCATTCATATTAACGCGTTTTCTAAAAACTGAGAGAAATTGAAAATATTTGACGTTGTTTGTAAGAAACTGTCAGTTTGCTTTATCAATATATAATTGCTATTACAGAATCGCTGCTTTTATTTTAAAATTTTATCACACGAATTAAAATACAACATTTTATCTATGACTGCCAATAATTATTGACAACTGCAAATATTGATAAATATGAATGACATTTCAATTTAATTTATTTTACAATTGGCAAATATTTTATTTAAAATTTAAAAAGTAGCGATTCTGTAATAGCAGTTATTTATTGATATGGCAATTTGACAGTTTGTTACAAACAACTTCAAATATTTTTAATTTTTCTTAGTTTTTAGAAAACGCGTTAATATAAGTGAGTTTGAATCTGAAAGTCTTGCATAAGGTCTTGAAGATTGTGCAAAGAAGTAATTTCGTTACTAATTCTACGAAAATCATGAACAAAATACGAACAATCTAATACCAGTGGAAAGATACTGGAAGGCTTGAAAAGCAATACGGTAGCTGAGGTATACAATTAAATATCCGTAAAATATTTTTAGATGAAAAATGTAGGTAATAATAAAGTAGATATATTTAAATATGAATGTATTTCTTATTAAAAGGTAATCCGTTATTTTAACAAATTAAATAAATAATTAAATTATGTTAGAAATATTAACTTTCAGCTAGTGGCGTGAAAAATATAGGATTTTAAATATTTACCTTGTAGCACGCCTCTGGCAAAAGTTGCCTAATTTATGTTTTTGATCAGAAGAAAAAGAAAAATTTTTTAGAACAAATACTTTTTATTTTTGAATTTTAAAGACCCGTATCTCAAAAATTCATTATTTTTTTATTTGTGCTCAAGTAATTAGGCAATGAAAATTATTCCAAACGTAAATGTATATTTCATTAATATTCTCATATAGACTTATTTGAGAAGAAATATAAAGATCCAACCCAAAACAATTAATCAAATAAATGCTCTCCTTAAAATCGAAATTGACACACGTTTTTAAAGTAACAAATTTTTGGTTAATAAGCATTTCAAGTACAGTTGCAATTGATCTAATTATTTTCTTTATCACGTCGGTAAAATTTTGGTAAATTTAAATTACTAAATTTCTATCATGCACACATGTACTGAATGAAACTATGACATGACCAACTCTTTTTTAATCTTAAATTAATAAAACTCTCTATAACTGTCATCAAAAAAATAAAAGCTGTCTAAATATGCTTTAATTTACGGTACGTTTCATTAAAACAAATATCGTATATAAAATATACTTTACTAAAATTCAGTTATATTCCTGTATATACATATTCAGAGAGAATCTAAAATTCTTTAGGAAAAAAATCTTAAGGGGTAAGATAATCCGAATAATAACTTTACTCTCTCGAAATCCGCTGTGCTAGAGGTGCTGCCGGTACGTTACTATCCAATTGACTTGAGTCATGTTCCCACCTCGATACCTCCGCTTCAAGATATTAGAGGAGAAATTGTTCATAAGGCGTCCTATTACGCTCTCATGGATTGATTCGTGTATAAGAGAAATAAGGGAATCAAATTGTAATCAATACTTTTGTCAATTGATGACAGACGATAATTTCAATATGCCATTTGTTTTGTTCTTCAAAAAACTTTACCAGAAATATTGAAAATTGAAAAAAGGGTATTCTAAATTAAACGTTCTGAATGGCAAAGTCTGTAAATAAACAATTCATTTTGATAGTTTTAGATTTTCAAACCAATTTGTAAACGGCTATATAATATAACACAAAGTAAACACAATGGAAAATTTCTCGCTTGTGTCGACTAATTTCACAAGTTAAATTTATAGTTAGTATAATGTTTAGCTGCTTTCTATGAAATTACCTAATACGATTAATGTATGGTTGCAAAGCCGAGGACCTTTTGATCCTCTTTTCGACAGGGTACGGAAAAAGGGATGCGGCTATCGATCTTTCATTACCGACTATAAAAGATTGGAGAAAGGTATTTGACCACCCTCTACCGATATAACTTAACGGAAAGATATTAACATTCTTCTCCTCGAATTCAAACAGATTTTATAATGAAAGTGGTTGGAAAGATATTTGTTCTACATTCTGGATGTCGGGATAACAAGTGCCAGAGACATAAATCTATAGATTCGCAAGCTTGATTTTTAAAAGTTTGTTCTCCAAACTTTTCAATCTACATTTTTCAAAAAGAACTTGAGTCCCGTACCAGCAAACGTTAAATGTTTTGAAAATAAAACGTAGGTATGTATACAATTATTTTGCCGATGAATAAATCATTTTCTTTTTCTGTTATAAATGTACAAATGTTTTGATTGTTTTGTAAAGACGTTGAAATAGTAAATAAAATTATGCTATTTGGCCTAGATATAAAAAAGACAATTATAAAACACTATAAAAAGTCAATTTCTACTAGATGTACCCAAAAAAGTTAGGATTAATACCGATTTTTTGTTTATTTATAAAATTGTCAATGAAATTTTAGTAAACAATGGCCTATAAATTCGTAGTAGCTGCACTAATTAAGTTTGTAGAGGGGGTCAGCTCCCCTTTGACCCCTAACTTTATGGTAGTATCAAATTAATTATTAAAAAAATAGACATCCATTTAGCAAATATACACGTTACTTTACGTAAAGTCGATACAATCGATATATTTTCTAGTGGCTTTAAAAACTAAAGGCGGTCGTAGCTTAGTAAGTTAATTGTTCGGTTTAAGAGTGAAGTACGAACGCTCCAAAAACGTGTCAAAACACAAATTATAAATTATTTTTTTCGATTTATCATTACATTCTCTCCTTCTTATTTTTTTCTCTTTTGTTTTTTTTTGTAAACGTAGGTAATTACCGGACTGGAGTTCCTTCCCTATTTTTTATTTGAGAATTATTTGTTTACTATAATTTCATTGGGCTAAGGCGTTTTCTTAATATTATAAAAAAATGATCCATGCGCCACCATTCTGTTATTTTATTATTTCTTCATGACTAATGTTTTTTATATTCTCTTCGATAATCTTTTTGAGTCTACGCTCGTCGTTGACGTTCTATAAATATAACTATCAAACCAAATCGATAATTTCAAGTACAAATTAAACATTCAAGCCCGTTCGGAATACCCTTTTAAGTAAACACCCTTGTTAGAAATCTACGTTATTTTATGGAGTTGATTAATCTACATGTATTTTGTATTGAATAATTATTTATGTAAGACAATCCTCAAAAACTGCGACAGCTACTATCTACTGTTAACAAAATGTAGTCTTCTGAAGAGGTATCGGATTTTAAGCACCTTTTTGTCCTGAAGGTATGTGAAAATTCGTCTTGGCATACCGATGTAGGACCCACTAGTACTAAACTTAAAGGGCGAGTTGGTAAATTAAAGATTGTAACTCTTTACATAAATATATTTATTAACATACAATTTTTGTAAAAAATGTAGTTAACAAAAAATTGATCAAAGGGATCACTTCTAGATTCGGGCAGAAGCCAGGACCTTTTAGAAATGAGATAAAATTTCATAAAAAGAAACTTAGGCTACACTTGTAGAAACTTCTGGAGAGGATAGTTCTCTGTCTGACCTTCTTTAAATTAACTCAAATTACTATGTTCATTTTTCGAAACTCCAAAACAACAGAAACTCCTTCTTACGCTAAAATCTTAACTTCAGGCCACTATTGCTATTCGTTGGATATTTCTCTAGATTATATTAACACAACTAAATAAATTAATAAAACTATGAGTGAGGACCCAAAAAAAGACTACTCCCTCCTAATTAATACTGCATTCGTTTCTCTTTTAAAGGGGAAATTACATTCATTTGAGAAATAGGCATCTAACTCTCAATTGTGCCACACAAAGAAAAATTACATCCAAACAAAATTACCAGCTAAATTGAAATAATACCTGTTAATTTACCATAAACTTTATTCACCAAAAAGGATAACTCCAAACAACCAAAAAAATCCAAAATGGTGTACTCCCTGTATGTGGCGGAAATGACTAATTGACCACATTAAAAACACTGTAGTATTAAATAATTTAATAAACGAATTTCTAGTTTAGTCTACTTCACACTAAGTTATTATTAAAAAAAACTAGTTCCTGTGTCTAAAACTATTCGGAGACTGCGTTGAGACTTTTCGGAGTCTCTGCTAAGAGCGATTTTTTCTTTATTTTTTATTCGTGGTTCCTTCTCTTAATCAATAATGGTTTTTCGACATCACAAGACATCACCTTTTTGGACCAATCTTCTCCAAGATGGCTTACGCCTTACTTTCCGAAAACATGGTGTCAGCGTAACTTACTTCCAATGTAAGTTTAGTAATCTGAGCTTGGACTTTTTACTTGCTATCAACGACCCTTAAAGAATTTTTCTAATTTAACCTCAGTTGGACCACTTGGTTTTGCGTCTTTACTTTCTAGATTTCAACAACACGTGTGTTGTTAATAATTTATATTTTTGTTATTTTTTAAGATGGGTTTATAATTAATTTCAGATTTAAATTTATTTATTTTATACAGGCATTCTCATTAACCTCAACAATTTTTTGATATTTACGATATTCCTTTTTTTAAGAGTTTGAACAATATTTGTAAAATAAATATGGAAAGATAAATAATACCATTGGTATGTCAAAATACAGAAACCTAGGAAGACTTGAATATATATTAAACAACTTTACATTGAGTTTCTGTAGTAACAAGATCTTTCAAAATCTGCAAAAATATACAGGGTGTCCCATTTATATTAAAAAAGTTGAGGGTATTTCCGGTTAAACCGGAAGTATATTATTAACAAAAACATATACATCATCAGCATTTTGCCCTATTGCACTTACTTTTAAAATTTCATAAATATCGTCCGTTTCGATTGAAAGATATTTACTTGCTTCCATACTTTATCCCAACCATGTATAGAGGTAAATGGTGGTCATTTTGAACAACTGATATAATACATTTTGAAAATAAAATCTTCTTATTATTGAAAACGCTTATGATAAAATTAGTAAAATAAAAGTTCCGCATAATTCAATTATATCTTAATTGAAAATTCTGTAGCACACAAACTAATTACTTTAAACCCTATGTTTTATAAGTTTTCGAAATCAGTTGAAGGAGAAGAATCAAATATTGATAAAATATGGGAAAAGGCATGTAAGAAATTTGAAGGAATAATAGCTGAGATGAGACGGTGACTTATTCAGCAGACCTAAACATGGTACAATATCTCTCCCTTCGAATCTTAATTGACATATTTTTTTGTTTTTTCTTTGTAAAATTCATTCCTTTGACCACTGTAGAATAAAGCTTTCTCTGAATTCTGTCTGTTGCTTATAAAAAATTAGTAATGTTTTCTTTGTAGGGTTCATTTAATATTATTTTTTCTTGTGAACTATTAATAGTTTTGTTATTGTATTCCGTCAGTTGATTCTATACCATTCTCTGTTTGTTAATTTTCTTTGATTCTTATAAACATTGGATCGATAAAAATGTTTATTTTACCAAATTAATTAATATGTCTTCCTCTATTAATTGCGTTGGTTCTAAATAATGTATTGTTATTAATAAAGTCACGTAGATGACATTATATTTATTTATACCTTATGGATTACCTAATATTGTTTAGTCTAGTAGTAGGTACAACTGACAGACGAGTTTGTGTCTATCCCGAGATCGCGTGTATTAAAATAAGAGACATACCACAAAGCGTCAATGTTCAGCAGAAGCATTATCATTGAAATCTTTCCATAATTTGTATGTTGAATGTGGAAGCAGTGTGCAACAATTGTATGTCGTAACACCAAATGGGCTTTAGCATAATTTTCTAGATTAGTAAAGTATTATGCAATGTCAAAACTAGTTGTTTTCGTTTGGTGAAGGCATGCTTTTTGCATGTCAAGCGTCTGTCGAGGTACATTCCTAAATATTGGCTTCATCTTGGTTTGGTAGTTCCCTTTTATTTAGTTTGACCGATTATCTCCATTAGGGTTTGTACATTTTTTTTATTAACATTTGCTCAATCATTACTCTCTATTTTATAAAGTTACGTCAGCAAGATTTCTGTGTTCTGTATTCGCAGAATGCACAGATACCAGTGTCATCTGAAAAAGTTGCAGCTAAAGTTTTTTATTTATTTGTAGTTCACCGGTGTACAACAGATACATAAGCGGTCTAAGTACACTGCCTTGAGGAACTTCAGATTCAACTTTGTGAAGGATTGCTTATTCTCCATGATGCTTCACGGGGAAATATCGATCGAAAAGGTAGGATTTAATAATGAGGAAATAGTTTAGTTGTAGTTTGTTAAAATTTTGCGATATAGTAATGTCTTGATTTTTTTCCACAAAGTGTATGTCCTCATTAGAATGCGAATTGAGTCTTGGCATTAGCTACTAATTGCAATGGTTCGATAAGAAATTTTTCAAAAAAATTTGATAACTTCTAGAGCAAAGGACCCCGCACATTTTATATGGAAAAAGGTCTTCCCGTCAAATTTGCTGAAAATTTGGGAAATTGTTCGTTTTGTACCCCTGATCAAAAGTGTCAATGGGGTCGAAGCTCAAAATAACCATCTTTGGGCTCTACAGCCATTTTTAGTGGCCAAAAACGGCAAACATTCATTTTTTTCAATTTCATGTTTAATGCTGGGAAATTGTACGTTTTGTACCCCTGATCAAAAGTGTCAATGGGGTCGAAGCTCAAAATGCCCATCTTTGGGCTCTACGGCCATTTTTAGTGGCCAAAAACGGCAAAAATCCCTTTTTTTAAACATTATGTTTAATGCTTGCACAGTTCCTTAAGTTTTCATTAAGTTGTATGCGTGTGAGTATTTTATGTAGGAATATGTCCATGTCTAATTATATGTGTGTGTATATGTGTGTGCGCATGTGGGTGGCAGTGCATAGATTTATGACTGCAGTTTTTTGAATTTTTCATTTAATGCTATCTTTGTGAAAAACCTTTCAATTAATTGTTAAAGAATATTTATAAAACGAAAAGTTTTTACCGCTGACTTCAGAGTAACCCAGTGTGCACCACGAGGAGGTTGTCAAGTCGGATTTTGCACAACATTTGGCCCTGAAAAGGGCCGGTTATTTATTTCAATTAAAAATGTATTAAGAATATCTTAAGTTGTTTTTAAAGGTGTTTATGCGACTGGAAATATATAATTGGGAATATAATTGGACATTAGGATGTTTTTAGCCTTCAATTATTCGAGGATCGCTGAGGTTTAACTGTCTAGGTCGATGTCCTGCATCAATTACATTGTGTAATAAATCTGTTGGTTGGTATTTTATATTAGGTTCATTCCTAGCATAACCTAAATACCAAAGAACACTGGCAATATGAGCACAGCACCCAAGGGTTTTCGCCCCTGATTTACATATGCAGTAATGCCCTAAAATTGGAACGATTTCTTGATTGGGTGGTACGTGTTCTATAGCAGCAGCATTGAATTGAATAAAGATTTGGTACTTTGTGCGATGTCTAAATCGGGAGTATAATCTAATACGTAATAACGTTGGATCATCCATAAGTTCGTCAATTTGAAATTCTTCATCTTCTTCCTGCTGAAGTTTATCTTGAACATACGATGGGGCTAAACTAATTTGATAAGTACCAAATGTATAGTCTCTAAGATAATCAATTGACAAATAAGGAAATCGAACTTGATTACCTCTTAAGGGTTGCAACTCTTCTTCTTAGAACACCGTCATTTTCAACTCTCTGTTGCAGTAAGTTAGGCTCTCGGGAACGTTCTAACATTCTTCTTGCCAATTCTACATTAGCACCAATCATTTGTATGGGAGGATGATATCTATTAATTAAGGCTGCTGCTATTCTGTACAAGTCCTGAAGATGAATAACATGAGCTGATTCTATTGTTTGATCAAAAAACTTAAATATAGATTTAATATGCCCATTTCGGGATTCAATAACCCATCTTGTCTTGGTTACAAGACGATTTTCATTCGCCTCTTCATCAGTGAATTGAGCTCGGCCCCGTTCTAATAAGCTAGGCATTTTTGATTCAATTCCTAATGCAGTAAGATATTCCACAGCGTCTCTGTATCCACGGTCTACCACTAAAATATCACCATCCTGAAGCCATTCTCTTATGCCAGCAACATCGGTTTCAAACTCATTAATTAACATTTCGGCATCATTGTTTCTACTGTCAGAAAAATAGGGCCCTTGAACAGCGAGAATAAAGCCATCAGGGGCAACAATTAGAGCTGGTTTAACTAAATGTCGACCTTTGTGAAGGCAAAAGGATTGTCGTAATGCGCGAAAGTTTGAACTTCTATCTACATGAGATAGATGTACCATCAATACAAGCTATCACTCTGGGAACTTGAGGTTCAGGGTTATATAATTCATTAGCAAAAGGTGTTACATGTCTTTCTATATATTCTTGACGAGTTATAGCTTGAAAACCAACATTTTCTGGCACAAAACGTCCCATTAATGACGTTCGTATATTAGCAATAGCCATACTTACTGCTTGATGTGAAGAATAATGGAATATCACTTTTAGAAATTCATCAGACAGCCCTTGTCGAAGTTTGCATAAGAAGGTTATAACATCCTTCTTGTAAACATACCGCAAAGAATTATTATTATTTTCTTGTACCGGATCGCAGTAACCTAGTAATTCATCAAACTGGGCTTTCGTTAATGATGTTAATACTTTGAATTCTTCATCCGTCAATTCTGATTCATCCGTAATGTCTCTTGTTTCTACAATCTTAGTTCTCAAGCTTTGAAGGAAAGCCTGCTGATCTTGACCCGGAATAACATAAAGTCTATTTATGCCTCTCAACCCTGGTAATAAAGCAGAAATAATATGATTGTCATCTGTCAGGTGATGTTGACATGTTTTAGTGTACTGAGGAACGTAAATATCTCTTTTTAGAAAGATTTGTAATCTAGCTTCTAAAGATAATCTTCTTATACCATTTTCGGCATTGCATATAAAGCATACGCGTCCAGATTGTTGTAGTAAAATATTAAATCTTGCGCAAGCAGCATCCGCTTCGATAACTCGTAATTCTGCCTGCACTGCTTGGCGACAATTAAGACATAATCGAGTTTGATCAGTTATTTCAATGGCAGGTAATTCCCTTGCATCACGCCTTGTTATAGTAATCTCTCGAAGATCAAGATCTTCATCTCGATCAAGACGTGATAATAGTCTTCCTATAGGAACCCTATTGTTACAAATAAAACAGGGTAATCTGTTTTGATGAGCCATGAAAATTCTCTATAATTTTATGGTTCCCTGATTATAAAAGCGTATTTAAAAAAATTAAGAAAATGTTGTGTAAACAATATTTAAAGCTCTATGAATACTTTGTTCTTTTACTGAAACAGACCCGTTTAACAAAAATTGAAACAAGTCAAGTCACGTTGTGTTTTAGCCCAAAGACGAAGCGCCAAAAGCCAAAAGATTTAGCCCAAGAACGGGCGTCGGTTCAAGACTGACTCTTTTTCTTCTTCTCTTTTTCTTTGTACCCGCTTCGCACTTGCTGAGAGCCGCCAGATCTTGCCGCGACTTGTTTGCGCTTTCTCTCTAGGGTTTCAGCGTGTCTTCTCTTTCGCTTTATTTACATTCTTTCTCGAGAAATCCGCTTCAGTTATGAACTGCGAACTCTTTAAAAATCTTTGGCAACTCTTTGGCAACTCTTGGGAACTCTTTGAAAAAATGCATGAGAGTTCCGAGTTCATTGAAGGTTATTACAACCATAAAATAATATTGAGACCGTGTGAATTAAATCTTGTATAATTGTGCATTCAAAAACTCTCTCACACAAATACATATACACACATATAATTGGACATATGGACATGGACATATTCCTACATAAAATACTCACACGCATACAACTTAATGAAAACTTAAGGAACTGTGCAAGCATTAAACATAATGTTTAAAAAAAATGAATTTTTGCCGTTTTTGGCCACTAAAAATGGCCGTAGAGCCCAAAGATGGGCATGACACTTTTGATCAGGGGTACAAAACGAACAATTTCCCAAATTTTCAGCAAATTTGACGGGAAGACCTTTTTCCATATAAAATGTGCGGGGTCCTTTATGATTTTGGTTTTTCACAGTAATGGAAAATATGTAATAATAGGTATAATAATGCAAAATATTGTTATTTTAACCGACAAAAGCACACTTTTCTAACGTATGATGGTATGTAAAAAATGGCGTTTTTTCATCTAATGTCTTGAGAATACTTGTATAATGTTCACAGCTTTTTGGCTGTATTGTAACCTATATTTAAAGCTTATATTAGCAATTGATTGTAACAATGTATTTGGAGGATTGATATTTTTAACATTCATAAGAAAATTGGGGAAGCTTTGCTTTTATTTTGGCTCTGTGGAATATTTTCTCTTTTTACTTGTAGATCTTTTTCTCCAGATAGACGTTTAAATATGTTTGATGTCTTTGTTTACGCAAATAGTTAACATGCTGCCGTTGATCTTTGTTTGTTTGAGTTCTTTTTTGTACGGTTTATCTTTTGTCAGCTTTTCGAATTTTCAACAGTCCAGTCATTTGCCACTTTATTCTGAGTGGGGATTTGTAACTGTTAAGGATTTTGGAAAGGTATATTTTTGGAAACTTAGGGGTTACTATGCATTTGTTGGTATTATTTCTTAAGTATCTGTATTTGGCCATGTGGTGTGCTTGGGAGCGGTCTCATGGTCCTTTTACAAAGGAATAAATACATGAAATGCCTTGTTTACTAGTAATTGCTCTTATTATATATAATATTATTACTAGAATTTGTATATCCAAATGAGGTAAAATGTTTAGAAAAAACGTACTCATAATTTTATTATACTGTATAAAAAATGTCTGGTCATATATACCGACATCTATATAAAACTACCTCACGTATTGTATGATTTCTAGCTTAATTTAAAAGGGTTAGATATTCAAGTGATCTTAGGTAATATAAATACAAACGAATTTTCCAAAACACAAAAAAAATTAATAAATTATTTCATTTTTCTAGTTTTCTTTGTTAACCTTTCAGGATTCGAGTTTTATTATATTTCACGAAATTAATATATTATATTCCTTGTAATAGATTAATATGAAATTATAAATCGTATACGCCAGATGTTTAGAATGGCACAAAAAAATTGCACATGTCGTCCTACGAGATATTGCTATATTATTCCTGCAAGATGTATATGCCAATTTAAAATAGGAAAGTAGGCGCAACGAATTGATACTGGTTTTATTAAATTCTATTTTCTTTTTAGCTTGGCTCTGCAACGTGAAATTATATTTTGCGAACATTTATCACAGTCGAATTCGTACGTGCTCACTGTACAAACAAGGAAAGACCACGATTTCTCCACTTTTTTCTTTTTGATATCTGGTGATTTTGTCACTTCCTTGGGGCTTCTAACAAAGGTTAAATGGTTTAAAAAAGTAGTAGAATAATATCTATATGTACATTGTAATGATCTCTTATGGGAAGGTTCAAAAGAAATTTTGTTAATAAATAAAGTTAGTTACTGTAATGGGCGACAAATTGACATTGTGATTTGTTTCTGTTTTTGTAATCTATATTAGCCTTAGTTGATTTGGTAAAAATAAATAAATAAAAGCAATATATAAACATAAAATACACAAAAATGTTATCCTAGAGAAAAGAATAAAAAAAAAACTTAAAATGTTTCTCTTAAATAGAAACTGTCAACTGTTGATCTGACCTTTTTCTCTTTCTTTTCTATTCAATCAATTCAATTACAATATTGTTTTATCCTTTTTTTAAATCTATACAGTTTTTTACTTTTTTATACAATTATTATGAGAAATATTACAAAATTCTTTTGATACATACAATTTAATTAAATTTTAATAAATATTATTATACAATATTCCTTCTAACATGTAGCACTGCATTTTTTTTATCCGTTTAAAACATTTACTTCTGTTAAACTTACTCATCTCATATCATATCGGTCACTTTTTCAAAATAGCTAAAAATTTTCTATAAGTCTATTAAATGATGTGATTAAAATACTATATGCTGAACATGAAAGGATTCAAGATAATTTTAACATAGTTCAATTTATCAGTTGTCGATTATTAATTTCTTAAAAATCTTAAAAAAATTTTATAGAGTCTCTTGTCAGGTTATGTTTATTAAGTATCCAAAACTTTATTATTGGATTGTTTTCTAGCAAATTAGACTATTATATTACTGAGTTATAAAATTTAATTATGGGTTTTACTTAATTTACGATTGGTTATGTAATTTTTCTTAAAAATGTTTTACATGTTATTATTGTATTGTTCATCTCCTGTTAAGTTCCAAGAAAAATGATTTGTTTTATGAAATAATATCAACACAAATTTTATATTTTGCCCAGAGATTTCATATTAGTTTTGTTCAACAAATTCCTTATAATTAATAAAACATTAATGTTTTAGTAACATTATCTGTCACTTTTAGTGTTGACTTATATCATATACTTTTGCAGAAAATTAAAGATTTAAAGATGAAAACTGTTTTCAAACCAGTTATCAAATCACCTATTTTCCATTCAAAAACAATAAAGTGATATCGTCTACAGCGCCATCTATCATACTGAAGTACTTCACATTTTTATATCCAAGAGCAATAAACCTTATTTTATTTAATATAGTCAGAACGGGTGTTAAGAAAAGCATCGTATTTCTTGAAGACAAATCGCATATATTCTACATACATACTTAAAATAGTTTCAATTTTGTTTGATAAATGAATTTGTCTGTGAATATATTTTGGTCGAGCTTCTATATTTCATGAAAATTATAATTAAATTTCAGATGTCAAAGAAGATATTTCTATGCCCATGGAATGTAGCCGTCCAGATGAATTAATCGCAAAATGGAAACGGGCAAGAGAGTTCTGAAATTGCCATCATTTTAGAGTCAATTAGAAATACCGTACTTTCAGAGAGTTACGTCACAAGTTGCATTTGCAAAATTTAAACTTTTTACAAATACTGATGCATATAGCAAGTGATTAAATTTCTTACGTCAGAACCGTAAAGCTTGTCTAGTCGACACAGTAGAGAATAGTATAAAAATGTATGAGTTATGTTTCATATAAATGTAAGTAAAAAAAGCATTATTTAGTTAAATTTCTAATATCTACAATTTCATACCGTTTGATTACAGCATAACGAATATTATTATGTTAAGTATTTTGACCTTTTTTGATATGTGTAAACAATTCCGAGAAATTTAGACCAAATATTTAAACAAGCTTGTTTTGTACTACTATCCCTACCAACATTTTTCTTGCAATACTTCTTTAAAATACTACAGACAAATTCAAAAGGATTGAAAATTGTAATGTATCCACGCTGTATATTGTTTGGTCTCGTAGGCGGAGAGAGCTCTCTTGCGCATGACTGTGTGGGAGTGCGGCGCCCAGCCTGTAAACGGGACAAGTAAGTAATATATGAACAGTAAAACAGTAATTGTATCTTTTTCATTATTATCCTTTGTAGGCATATTCCTACCTAAAGGCTCGATGACATTGAGCGAGTTTACAATCTACTAGCCAGCGAATTCACTATCTGCTAGTAAACTCGCCCAGTGTAATCATGTTCACTAGTTACTAGCAGATTGTAAACAATCTACTGAAAAAAGTTGAAAGCCGGGCTACTTTGCTCGCTACTCGCTGGCGTGTGGGCTTGTTAGCTAGTAAACTAGCCGTGTGTCATCTAAGTTGCTAGTGAGATAGCTGCGAGTATCTTGTTTGTCTACAAAATGTCGACGGAATTAGTTCGCGCGGGGGTCGTTATTTTAGCTCATGCTATCAAAAAGGAGTTAAAAAGGAAAGCAAAACGGCACAGAAAAGTGTGGGTAAAATCCTGGATAGAAAGACGTGAGAAATATGGTGCATCTAGCAATTTACTAAAAGAGTTAAAGGAGGAAGATCCGTTGGCTTATCGAAATATTCTGAGATTAAACTGTACCAATTTTGATAATTTACTGCAGATGGTAGACGGAATGCTCAAAAAAAACGATACGAAAATGAGAATGACAATCCCAGTAGTCACAAAACTGGAAATAACACTACGTTATCTAGCAACTGGCGATTCTTTCAAGTCTCTCGAATACATGTTCCGAGTTCCGGAATCAACAATATCGAAGTTTTTGCCTGAAGTGCTCACGGCGATTTCTCGCGCCCTTCAACCATTCATTGAGGTAAGTGAAAATTAATTTGGTACGAATTAATAACAAAAGAAGGAACGTATTTATTAAAATTATAGTTACAGTATATATTACAGCATAATACTTTATCCAAACGTATTAATCATAACCTGTTGTAAAACGTCATCATCATCGTTGTTTGAAGAGAAAGAATGGTTAGTAGATGGTGAAAATGCACCATCGACAACCACATGATCCACAGAGGCCAGTTTAGAATGAATGATACAGTTTTGAATTTCCTGCTGTAGCAAGATGGCTTGTCGCTGTGGTAGCTGACGAAGCTCAGATGCAACAAACTTTCCGAACTGGTCATACGGCTTCTCTTCAGCTGCATTTTGTGCAATTTTGTCCAATTGGTTAATCGCTTCTGATATTTCAGAAGAGGATTTTTCGGATGCTCCTTTTTTAGCCCTTTTCATTGGCGTCGCTGGTGGTCTCATTTTTGCAGGCAACTTGTTCTTGAAGGTTCCGTTTTCGTCCTCGGACTCAAAAGATTCCTTTTCACTGTTCTCATATGACACTGATTCTTGACTGTATTGTGACAGATCCTAGAAAGAATACAAAAAATTATTGATTTAAATTTATTTTTTGCAGGTACCTAAAACTGCTGTTATTGATTTAAATTTATTGTTTGCAGGTACCTAAAACAGCTGATGAATGGAAAAATATCGAAAAGAAGTTCTTCCAGCGTTGGAATTTTCCTAGATGTTTTGGGGCCATCGACGGGAAACATGTCATCATTAAAAGACCACCGTGTTCCGGTTCAGTATACTTCAATTACAAAAAAACCTATAGCATCATATTATTTGCTATGGTTGATGCCGATTACTGCTTTACTTACATTGACGTAGGTGGAAATGGCCGAGCAAGTGACAGCGCAATATTTAGAGACAGTACTCTGAACATTGCAATGGAAAGCAATACTCTTGGGATACCTGAATATGGCGTTATTATTGGAGATGATGCTTTCCCTTTAAAAACAAATATTCTGAAACCTTATAGTAAAACTGGTCTCGGTGAAATGGAAAAAATATTTAACTATCGTCTTTCTCGTGCCCGAAGAGTTGTAGAGAATGCTTTTGGCATACTTGTATGGCGATTTAGAGTATTTTCAAGGCCAATTGAGTTGAAAACCGAAACTACCGATAAAGTCATTTGGGCTGCTTGCAGTCTTCATAACTGGCTACGAAAGATTGTTCCGGGCAACTACTTACCACAACAAGCAATAGATAGAGAAGATTTAAACACTGGGAATATAACACCTGGGCTCTGGAGGGAAAATGTCAACATGCTGCAGTCTATTAACAATCTAGGCAGCAATAATTACAGACGTGCAGCTGAGGAAATAAGACGAACATATGCTACATATTTTACGGAAGAAAATCCTTTACCTTGGCAATGGGAGAAAGTTGGAATAGTCTGTAATAATACATAGATAATTAAATGAATATATTTTACTCACCAAATTTGATTTACTACTTCGTGTAGCCAAAACCTCTGACAAATAACTTGCTTCATTGAACCATGCCAGCTTTGGTGCATAAACTTCCTCAGTACCACAGCCACTTTTCTTACTTTTTTCAATTTTGTTTAGTTCCTGTCTGTAGACATCTTTAATTGATTTGATTTTACTCTTCAATTGCTTCATATCCATTCCCATAATTAAATGCTTTTCATTGAGTTCACCAAACAAACGTTGGAAAATTTCAATTTTTAGTATTGCGTTGCAATAGTCTTTGTCTTTTATATTCCATAACACAGGGTACTGCTGATAGACGTTAAGAAATTCCACAATTTGATTTACATTCCACTTCATTTTTTCGCACCCAGAAAAAGTTTAGAATTCGATTATTTAAGGTTATAAAAACAAAACAACACGTGTTAACTCGCTAGCTAGTTGGCTTCTGAGCGAGTAGAAAGTTTTGTGTGTCATCATCACTAGCGCACACGCCGATTTGTCCGCTTGTAAACTCGCTGGCTAGTAGATTGTAAACTCGCTCAATGTCATCGAGCCTTTAGATGACACACGGCTAGTTTACTAGCTAACAAGCCCACACGCCAGCGAGTAGCGAGCAAAGTAGCCCGGCTTTCAACTTTTTTCAGTAGATTGTTTACAATCTGCTAGTAACTAGTGAACATGATTACACTGGGCGAGTTTACTAGCAGATAGTGAATTCGCTGGCTAGTAGATTGTAAACTCGCTCAATGTCATCGAGCCTTAACCAAATATATAACAGTGGCGACGAGGTCGTGTTTTTGTGTTTTGTGTTTGGTAAGGAGGAATATGTAACACTTTTTGTCTATATTATTCCGCTAAATTAATACCACATACACTTTTTGTGGTGTGTTTTTATATTACAGAGCAAATATGTTTGCTTTACTTTACTTTACAGTTCAAAAATTTGAAGAAGATTATAGTTAAACATATTAGGAGGAAATTTAATTTGTCCATTGGCGAACCAAGCTTCTATTTCAAATTTGGAGGAATCTTTATTTGGTGTTTTATTGTAACATGGTAAGATAGGAAGCATTGTCTATAATAATTAGAGAAGACTCAGATTCTTGAGTAACTGATTTTCAAACTAACGTAAAAAGTTGCCCTTATTCATGGTAATCATTCAATTTACAGCTTCTGCACCTTCAATAAATTAATTTTCATTTCCAGCATGTAGACCTGTCCTTTTTTCATAATTTTATCAATCATCTCTTGCTATTTACTTATTTATTGTCGTTCTGACACTTCTTTTATTATCGTTTTGGCGGCAACGGCTTATATTATCATTTTTAAAAATCCATGTCTCACCAATGAAAACGAATTTTTATTATAATCTCTCTTTTTCTCATACATAATTTCTTAAAAATTCCCTCTGTTGTTCTTCATTTTCCGTCAGAATTCTATTTTTTAGTAATTTCTACAATTAAGTATTACAGTCATTGAATAACTGCTTTTTGTTTAATGTTTATCATAAGGATTCCAAAGTAAGATGCAGTCCTGCAACTAAATACTTATGTACAATAATAAGTATACAAATAATATTTCGATTAAACCAGTATGTCAATATACTTACTTGTTTCGTACATGTTATAATTCACATTTAGAATTGCACTGGTATCCAGTGTTTGTGTACCAGGACCTAATTAATTGTCTTTTAGTACGAACGGTTTTTTGGAGGTAAAACTTTATTATTTATTACTGCTTGTGAAACAGAACTGATAGTTGCAACATTTAAATTTAAGGCACCTTCAACACTCTGAAATAGAGAAAATCAATTTCATATTTATAGAGTTTATATAATCTTAAATTTTCTTCTCTAATAGCAATTAAAGGTAACACTGCCCCATTATTATCACGTTCGCGTTTAAAATATTGCATTAATTAAAACACCAACTCCTTACAACGACTATTTAGTTAGATTAGATTCGGTTCATTAGTTTATTTCAAAAGAGCCCGAATAGTTGGTAGTATCATAAAAATATCGTGTATGACGTGCATGAGTTTTTGTAATAAATGGATTACATTTAATATATGTCAAATAGGTTTTTTACTTTTTGACCGACTAGCACCTATCAATTTTTCTTAACTAAAATTTATTTTTGTTAACTATAAAAGACACAAGTTTTATCTTCGCTAGATCAAAATGATTTGTCATTGATACAGGGTTCGAAGTTTTCAAAAATTGCTTTTTTAAATTTAAATAAACATTTCTTCTGAAAAAGGATTAAAAAATGTTTACCTTGTAAATGTTCTTTCAGCATAGACGAATGTTATTAAAGTTTGAAAAGCTAATCTTTCTTATAAGGCATATATTATTACTAAAGTATGTACAGCAATCCACCTAGGCATCGCCCTGTACATAGAACTTAGTTTTTATTTAATATTTTCCAAATTATAATATTATTTATTTAACATTACGTGAGCGAGAGTTATGGGTCAAGGTTGCGAACGAATGTTAAATAAATATTTTTAGTAATCAAAATTAATAAACATTGGAGTTTTCTTGGTTAGAAAAATAAAAAGGAGATTGGAAGTTAAGTTTGGGTTCTCGGATGATTTAGAAGTTAATAGTGCCTACCCCTGCCATTAAATGTATTAGTTATGTAAGTTACCCTATTATTTTGTTGTTCTTATTCATTAGGTAAATAAATTGTTATGGTTTTTACTCAGCTTTTTTAATTTCCCTTGACTAAGTTACGTAGTGGGTTAAACACCCCTGAAAACAGTATTTAGATTTTTTCATATATTTATTATTCAAAAAAACAAACCAATATGTAATAATACTATTTTGGAACTTATGGCAAAATAAAATATTTCAGTCAAATCCCACTCCGTATAAACCTGAATCAGAGAGAAGAAATTAAATTTGTTTGGACCTATATTCCTAGAGAGTTAAAATTCCCAAAGTGTACCATTATGCGAATTCCTCTCTTGTATACCTCCTCTGTCGCAGTAATGAATCAAGTTGAAGCAAGGGATGGAAAGCTAACAGGTGCGTCCGCTTTAAAACGAACCAGGAGAATATATATACTGAACTAAACTGAAAAGTTAATCCCAACATTTTTAAGTCGGTATACATTCCAAAATAAAATGCTGCGTATGTGGTAAAACGCTAAGATATGGACGCTATTCAAATATCCATCAAATGTAACTCGTTAAATACGTTTCAAACGTGTCTAAATGGAAATTTAAAATTCAGATTTCTATTTGTGTTGGTAGTCAAATAAGAAATTTCATTATAAGTTGGCAAATTGCACTGAAAAGCGTTAATCTGCTTTTTTGGGCAAAAAGCCCATATCCAACCGCCAGTAGTCTGACGAGGATCAATACTCCGGGACGAGAACAGCTGTTATGGATTTGTGAAATTCAAGCGATGCTCCGGCCTAGCATCGGCTTCTCGTGATTCTGGAATTTCATTCACAAACTCACCCGCTTTATTACGTACATTCATGTCCTTGTTGGATACGATAAAGTTTAAAGAGATGAAATACTCAAGAATAGCGACGTAACATCGTAATTTTTCATATTATGGTATTGTGATCAAATCCACACAAAAAAATTATGCAATTTATAGAAATAATTTTTCTACGGTTATATTTATAAATAAAACTTACAACCTTGAATCAACTCATAGTTAACTGCAATAAATCACAAATAATGTGTTTTTGAAAAGGTGGTTTTAGAACTGATCGTAAGTACCGCTTTTTGTTTAATACCCAGGAGATAGCCATGGTTTACAAGTTCAATTAAATTGGAGTTCTGTTTACATGTTCATCACTCTTCAGGGATTAAACGTTGATAATGAAGTCAACAGCAAAACAAGATCTAGGGGGCGATCTACGTACAATTTTGAATACATTTACTACCCATATTCCTGGTTAAGGTCTGTGTTATCTTTATGAGATAGAAAGAGTTGAGGTCGGCTAGAAATAGGGTCAGTTAAATTGGAACATGTGGTTTAAACATTTTTTGAATTGGTTCTTGAACATTTTCTCAATGGATGATATTAGTCTACTAGTAATGATTATGTTAAAATTTTTAAAACTTCAAAATCATAATAATTACACATATAACTGGACTCTTTCATTACTTTAAAAAGTTATCTTGGCCGAATCTTGAAAGCACAACAAATTAAATTGTACAGTGAAGACTTAGGGCCAGTATTATAAAGTCTGGTTGGCTAGCGGCTATGGTTCAACATATTTTCGTTACTATAAATGACAAGCGAAGGTCAAACGCCGGTTGAGCCCAGCTTGACTCAACCCCAAGATATGGGTACGTTTGACCGCCAACCGTAAGTTAAAGTGTCAAAATTATAACCTAAAATTTAGTGAAAGCTACTTCATCGCTTTTGTTAATTTTTAATAGATAATATGTCTTATAATTATCAAACGAATGAAGAATTCAAAATGAGATTTCATAATTCTACAACAAAAAATTGGCAATGCAATTGCACCTGAAACTCATAGGTAAATAGGATTATTCAAATGAATGAAAATTAATTATATAACAATCACGCAATTACAGCAATGCCCAAATATTGAAAGTTCTATATTGATATCCTTACTTTCAGCTAAAATCTCAATATTCTTAATACTTTTATTTATTTAATTTTAAAACATACAAACTCAAAATGCTTGTGCACAGTATGTCAATTAATATTATTATTAAATAGGAGAATCAACAATTAATTAAAAAAAACATACAATTTTTTACCACAGAAGCTACTTCTGCAGGAATATCGCTATCACCTTCTATAGGATCTAAACCTCTTGCCGATAAATTTATTAAACTTAATATTTTTTCATATATTTTAGTGGAAGCCTTCACCTATACATCATTTTGTCCACCACCTGTTTTATATAGGTTTTGTCTCCTTTGACCATCATACTTACAGACTTCTTTTTTTAAGTTATCAAACTTACAACGCAATTTTTCTGCTGTTCTAGGTTCCATTGTGCTGGCATTGTAAGTTTCAGCTATTTTTTCCCAACCTGCAGCCTAATAACATAGCAATATCATTTTTTGCTTTAAAAAAAATTGAAAAAATTACTTAATTTTTGTTTTCATGTAGCGTCGTCTTTTTTTTATTTTCTACTATGTGACTAAATCTATTACTTAAATCTACTAAATTATGACAGTCTGTTTCAAGATAAACTACCCTCTTTAATTTGGAATTCCTATTTGTTATATTAAAAAACCTTGCAAAACGCTAAATTTTCAAACAATAACCACATCAAGAAATAAGATTATGTCGCTTACACAGTTGCTTATCTCTAGTTTTGTTTTCTGTGCTTCGATTGGTTCAAATTCGAACGCTAGGGAGCCAACAACTGAAAATACACTTCAACTACCGGTCGACAAACCTCTACCTAAATGTATGTTTATAATATGGCACTCTCGAACCTCCCATTACATTTCAACTGAAGGTTGAACAACCGCACGTTTAGTGAAGCTTTTATAATACCGACCCTTAGCAAAGTTATCTACAACGAGTATTGTGCCGTTTAGAAAAGCCTGTCAACTATAACCTTGTATATTTGTAAGATTCTACAGCCAAGTTGGTCTCTCTTCCGCTTTAATCTTGAATACAATGGTTGCTACTATATTATTAATCAAGATGAAATATGTACAATGTGCAATTTTTTACAAACTCAGATGCTTGAGCTACCTTATATTTTATATAAGGACATTCGACTACTAGAACTATACGGTCTTCGTAGACATGTTGATTAGGTTATTGTATAATAAGGATGAGCATTGTATAAAGGTCACACTTAATTTTTTTTGTTGGAGTATTAAAATTGCGATGTCTTCATTCTCTATGAGCTGTTTATGTTTTCCTCTTTTAATTAGCAGTTTTGGTTTTTATTAATTTTTAGTTAAACTATTATATGATTGTATATTCTTGCTATTTGAATGTAAATAATTCGTAAGAAGCAATAAAGAATATTATTATTATTATTATATAAATAATAAACAATTTTATAATTTCAGAAGGTATTTTTGCTATAGTAAAGTTTCATTCAGTTCAAACCCATAACCTTGTGTGAGTTTCCAGTACCGATTATCTCTTGTTTTTTTCTTCTTTTTCTACATCCGCTTCTGGTATCTTCCATACATTCTTAGTAACCCAACCTTTACATAATATATCTCATAAATTTCTTCGTTTGTACGTTTATTCTATAGTATAGTAATTTGTTCTTTTTGTCATCATATATTTTTCTTACTGTCAGTATCTGGAAAGTGGAATGGAAAACTTACTACTATAAAAACCAGTTCAAGGATAATAGGATTATAGAAGCATATTATGAGGCACTAGAATAAGGAAGAAGAGGGCAGATAGACGAACAGAACAGAAATGAAGTTTTTTCTAAGAATAACCTTACTTAATACAGTATATTTATAAGATTGTGTAACGTCTCTAATAAAAAAGAATAAAAATAAATATATGGGACAGACACTAGGACAATACCAGTAAGTATTCCAAAGAGGGAAAGCAACAATAGACTTGCATATATTGCTTCTGAATTTTAAGCAAGCATTTGATAGTAGACATAAACTATTGGAGGAAATAAACAAAATGGAACAAACAAATTAATTAGACTAAAAAAGTCTAAATGAACAACTCTATAACCAGAATTTTAACAAATGAGTGATACACAAAAAAATTGCTACTGAAAAATGTATAAGACAGTAAGGTGTCCTATCAACTACGCTGTTTAATATAACAACAGAAGGAGCAAAAATAATCTGGATAAGGCCCTATGCAATCTGGTTCAAGACGAGAAAAGCAGAGGTTTGGAAATTAATCTAGAAAAATCTAAATAGATGATAGACAGCAGAGAAACAACGGAGAACATAAACGAAATCAGAATAGCAGTTAGTTTTGTTAGTGTAGGTTCATTAGATTCTGCTTCACTTAATCCAACCATTTCCTCTTTAGTCGGCCCCTTTTTCTTTCTAGAGCTAGTTTTGTTAGTCTTCCTTTAGGTAATCTGGCCATATGTCCAGCCAACTTAATCTTTTAATTTTTGTCACATTAGTTATTTTATTCTCTCCATATATATCCATAAATTCACTGTTTGTCCGTCGTCTTCATATGTGTCCATCTTTTGCACTTCCATATATCCTTCTTAGTTTCTTTCTCTCCCATATTTCTAATCTACTCTCCATATTTTTATTTAAGGTCCATGTCTCGCATGCGTATAGTACTGCTGGTCTTATAATTGTTCGATATACTCTACTCTTTTATTTAATGAAGTTTCTATTAATTGACTATTTTTGCATCAAATATTCCCCTAGTGAGGTGCCGTCGATTATTAAGCATGTAATTATACTATTTTGTAACCTGCATAAAATTTAATAAATCTTCAGTGACATTAGATTATTATAAATTTATCATTTATGTACTGTCTCTGAATGTGGGTGTATTTCTGCTGTAAAATTGGTGTTGTAGACGTATTCATTTCTTAATTGATTGATTAGTATTTTTCGTTTCTTCCAACAAACAATAATAATGTAAATAGATCTGTCTCAAGGTATCTAACGTGTAGGTGGAACAGACTGTATAATAAACATTTAATATACATTTTTCTTTCTTTGTAGATCTGGAATAAATGTAAAAGAATGCTTATTTGATTTCATCTGTAATTTCACGGTTATCTAAGATATTTTTTATAGAGACGATGTCGAGCATTTTCGAAGAATTTTCCGGTTATTTAATTCTGGATGAAAACAACCAGTTTATATATAATTAGGTATGTAATAGTATATTCGGTAACAAGGTTAGAATGAAAAAAAATCGATACGAGTGGAACCACGAGTATTGAATTTTGTTACTCCAACCGAGTAACAGACTATATTTTCTCTACCACCAGAAATTCACTCGATTTTCACTCATTATTTTATTTAAATTAAAATTTGATTTTACGACGTCGCCATTTAATTCTGACATTGACAGTTTTGACATCCATCGCTATCGATATAGTTTAGAACAATTATGGAATATTTTCGTTCCATAACAAGTGATGGAATGAAAATACATGCAGAATGTTTACAATTTATTATTAAAAATTATTTTGAAATTAATACATTCCACTAATGGTCATTGAGAAAGCTTAATTTAAATAATTTCTCATTTTCTCAATAATCACAACCTAGATGGATAAAATACAATGTCTTATGTTTTTCGTCTAAATTATCCATAAAATATGGTAAGGACAACGTCCAAGAGCTACTGGGCATTTTATTTTATGTAAAGCATCAGGATATAACAGAAAAGTATCGATATATTGTTGAAAATACAACAAAATTTTCTGAAAAAAACAACTTATTACTGATGACGAGGAAACGTCCGAAGGATCCACCCATAGTAACAAAAAGAAGGATATAGACGATAACAGCAAACAGATAGATAACACTTCTAATACAAAATTATCCTAATCTTTATAGATTTATGAAAATCTACATACAGAATAATTTAAGTTTAGAAGGATAACAGTTAGCAAGAAATCGTTCTAACAATAATTCATTCAGTACTAGGATAATCGGTAACCTCAATAAGGAACACTAAGAATTTTAATGAGGAGAAGTATTCAGTTTTAGTCAGTTTTCAATTGCCGTTTACGGTAATCGAAACCTTTTGCTGAATTTTTTAATTACCGTGTTTCGATTCAAAAGTACAAGTATTCATATTGATTGATAATCCTCTATTATTTAACTCATTAAAGATTCTGTTTCCGTGATGAATATGATTGGGTTATTTCCGTAATAACGGTTTAATTACTTAAGACACATGATCTTCTTGTACACTACTTAATAGTTTCGTATTTTAGTAGAGCATGTAGGTGTAATATAGTTGCAAGTACAAGGCGATCTATTAATCATTATACCTCTATTCACTTGCTTCCCTTACTTTGATCTACGATAAGATTGATGAAGTTGATTGATGTTTTTTAAAATTACATGCACAATGTAAGGCTCTTAACTAAACATTAAATTTCCTTTCTATTAACACAAAGTCAACCAAATTTCTATCGAATTTTTTTTATACATAATTTAGCTTAGGGCCTAAAATGCAATACTGGCATTTTGTATGCGGTATCTTCGAAAATATAAATATAATTAAACGATTATTGAAAAAAGCTGATTTGAATGAAAAATCATACACTCAAATGTACAGGAAAAACTATCAATGTAAAAAAAATTTATATTTTTGAACGATTTTTTAACTATCACTCCATATTGAATATGTGTTTGTGATAGATAACCTGTTGAGATATTTCAATATATATTTCGATACTGTCACCCATCGAAACTAGAATTGAATGGAATAACTGCTCAGGAGAACTATTTTCGAAATATAGTTGAACATGTTTGTAGTGTTGTTACTAAGTATTTTTTATAATTGTAAATAAATGTAAATTATAAACGTATTTTTATATTTTACATTTGTTGAAATTTAATTTAACAGACCATTGTATATTATGTTACTAGGAGTAGAAGGCTAATATTATAGTTAATAAATATTTTGCTGAAATAATGCTCATTTCTCTTCTATGATTTGTTATTATTATTAAGGATTTTTATATTTGGCCCACTTTGGAAACCATAATGGTGTGTAATATTCTCTTCTTGAAGTGTTCTTTTTATCTAGTAACACATCAACTGATCCGAAATAAAAGTTGGAAAATGAACGGACCGAAAAATAACCAGCAACTAGAATTGGAAAGTTCTTTTCATCAGATTATGGCTAAATCCCTTTTTAGTCCATCTGAGAAAATAAATCTAAACAGGAAAATTCCTTAACCCGATGGTGAAAACTAAAGACAGGACATTTTCAACCTGTCGGCAAGTTTGCGAACTTCTCGGAAATTAACTGCCGTTGAGCAGGAAAGCGCTTGAGTTAAGTGCTCATAAAGACGCTTCAACTCAACTGCCCATCCACTTCTAATTCAAGGAGAGCAATTGCCGGGAAAAAGAACAAATAATCTCTTTTATGTCAATTGAAGGATCAATGGGGTTTCGCAGGAAATATAAAAATCGGCTCGTATAGTTATCGCAAAAACAGATTTAGGTAGTCATTTGCAGAGATTTCTAAATATTTTTGGTATTCGCTAAAAATCGTATGTGATGTAATTTTTTAATGTAACGAAATAAGAAAAAAAATAAATCTAATTTAATTAGAACTTCTAAGAGGAAACCAATGAATTTATCATCGTGATGGTATTTAGTTTTTTTTTTCAAATGGTATACACAATTTTTTTTTGAATTGAGGTCCAGAGTATAGGCTAGTCACTCTCTTACATTAATATCTACTATTTCAAGAAATTCTGTTGCCATTCTTCTTGCCGTATGTGGATCTTACATAAATACAAAGTGAACTCCAACAGCTACTCTCCAGACATTTATGACAGGTTCTAACACCAGATCATCAAACTTTTTCCAGATAGGCGAATAGATGAATAAAAATTAAGAGAATGAATTTTTTGTCACTTCATAATGCCTGTGCAAAATATATACCTATATTTTTTAATATGTATGAGTGCTTTAAAAACAAAGAGATTTTTTGTGAAAACATTCGATTATCAAAAATAGGGAGTACTGTTCTCAATTTTTTGTACTTGGTTCCCCCCTGTTTTAACTTATTCAGAGATGTGAGTTAAGAGCTAACCCGTAGGAATTCAAATTTCACTAGTGACTAAACACTAGGCAACACTGTCTAGAGGACCGAAGGTGCTGTCGGAAAGTTCGCGTCAGATATCTAAACTTATCAAACTGTCTGAATTGAAGCTCGTGACTCGACTATAAATAGAGAGAAGTGCAATTGTGGTTGTTGTTAGTTATTTCAACGTGCGTACTACTATTACACAAAAAACTTTTATGTCTTGTGTTCCAACGCTAAGCATTGTTGTCTGTCGGATATTTTTTCGAGAAGAATGAGGCTTGTATGTACAAATTAGGATCATCCAAAAACATGAAAATACGACAAAGAGTACTTAAATTTCGGATTTACGAGTCTTGAAGTAAGGGGCGAAGGAAAACCTAAGTGCGTTATTTGTTAAAAAGTTAGTAGATGGCATAAAGAGAAATAATTTACAGAAGCATTTAAAAATGCTGCACAAAGAATATGTGAATAAACCGCGTGATGAGGTAAAACTCAGATTATTCAAAAATAGAAGTCATAATTGGGAAAGCTCTCTTGGCATTATGCAAAGTGGCTTATAAAGTGGTTAAATGTAAAAAGCTACTCATTAATGTAAAATAACTTATTCTATCCGGTTGCAAGGACATTTTATAAATAATTTTATCTATAGTTTGCTGAAAACTTTGCTAAACAACTTTAATATATTCCTACATATGTCAAACGATACAATATGTTGACTAATTAATGATATACCAGTTGATATTCAGCAACAGCTTGAATTTTTATTGAAAAATTGTTTACTTTACAACCTGATAAAGCAACCGAATCCAATAATGATTCCGATTTAATTTGATACATCAAATTATGTCATGATTTTACAACATGTGAAGATTTATTGTTTTGAAAATTGATTGAAACAAAAACTGTAGCCAACGAATTGTCCAAGATTATAAATGGTACAATTACTAAGGCGCATCTGTAGTGGAAAAATTGTGTTAGGATTTGCACGAATAGATCCCAAGCCACGTCTGGTAAATACAACAGTTTACAAGCGCTTGTAAAGAAGGAATCTTCTGAAATTATCTGGACACACTGTATGATTCATTAGGAAGCCTTAGCATCTAAATACCTAAGTGCTGGACTAAATATGGTTCTGGCAATATTTGTTGAAGTAGTATAAAATCCAGATCACTGAAATCAAAGATGTTCACTGTTCTATGTGCAGATATGGAAGCTGAGCATAAATCTTTGCTGTTTTATTCCTCATCTAGATGGTTGTCACTTAGTAAGATGGTCAAGCGTATCTACGAACTAAAAAGTGAAATAGTGATATTTTGGAGCGAGGAGGGTTACAAGTATTCAGGAGAATTTCTTATTAAGTAGACATTTTAAAAAACTTGAATATACTTAACTTTAACTCCTGGGAAATAATGTTAATATTCGATTTGAGTGAAAATATTGACTCTTTTGTAAGAATATGAAGTTATCAAATAACTAATTAAAAGAAAGCTATTTTGACATGTTTCCTACGTAGTGTGAATTTATGTAGGATTTCCCAGGTGTAATGCTAAAAACTGTGGGACATTATTTAGAAATTTTAGAAGATGATGTCAAACTGTCCGTTTGGAGCTGGGTTTAAAATCCATTTAACTGTACACATACCGGGCTATCACTACAAGAAGAACAGCTGATAGTTGCTTCGTCAAGCACCTCACAAAAATCAAATCTTATTAACAAATCTTCAATTAATTTCTGGACTGAACTTCCGAATAATTACACCTTTATAAAAGCCAAGTCCAAGATTTTGTTACCTTTTCCTATGTTTTACCTTTGTAAAACTAGATTTCCTGCTCATGCTGGTTTGAACTATAAATATCGAAATAAAGTTTAATTAGAAAAATAACTAAGAGTGACCATCTTCAACATAGAACCGAATATAGAGAGGTTGTGCGCCTTAAAATAAGTGCGTGTTAGCCATTAGTTCTTGGATAAAATAATTTGTTTTTGTCTGTTAAATAAAATGTCTATAAAGAAATCATAGATTTTTAATTTGTAGTCCTTCCTTAATTAGATTAAGGCGCCCCCTGGAAGTTTTGCCCCGTTGTTTGAGACCTTGTAGGACCGAATATGTTCAAAGAAATGTATCATTAGTTTTTACCCAAACCTAAAATAACATTACGCGTATTCAATACAGAGATGTCTTTCAATTTTTAAATACATTTAAGTATAATTTCACATTTTAGAAACTTGGTAAAATAAATATCTTTTTGACCAATAAATTTTGTAGGATTTTATAGTAGCTGTGTTTATTGAACCCGTTGACGTAAATAGCAGGGACAAATGTAGTTTTATGAAACAAACGTTTACGACAGGCAGTTGCCGTCAGAAACAGACCAAATTCCGACATTAAGTGTCCTGACATTTGTTTGTTTGGAATACAGGAATATAAGGTATTTTCTTGTTTATTACACAGGTCTGTGTGTGATTGTAAGCATTCCCGGATATTAATTATAACATTTTACAATTAACATTTTGTGAAAAGGTATTTCAATTTTGTTGGTTAAAATAAAATAAGAATATTGTTCAGCTATTTTCTTTTCATTTTTACTTTATAATTTGAATTTATAGCGAATCATATATGTATAGTGTAAAATCGTGTAAATTAATAAGCCCATAAAAATTGTAAAAAATCATTGATATTCTTATTTATTTTGATATTAGCTACAGATTGTTTGTATATATGAGTACATTTAAATAATAATAACTTAATCGATGCCAATATTCCGAAAAATTAACAACAACTTTTTTCAATGTTAAAAATATTTTTAAAATTTAGTAAAATATGTTAAAGATCCTTAGATCATGTATTTGAAAAACCCACAATGTTCTATGTTATACGAGATATACGGGTGTGGACATATTTACAGATAGAAGTCTAAAGGAACAAAAGAATACGAATAATAAATGAGAGATAATCCAGAGAAAGCACAATAATGTGTCCCTTCCAGTAACTTTACTCTCTAGAACTCGGCTGTGCTAAAGGTATGATCACGACTGCCAGTACGTTATTATCTAATTGAGTAGAACGATGTTCCCACCTCGATGCCTCCACATTAATATATTAAACTAGAAATTGTAACGCATTTTCGCTTCTTCATAATGTATTCTCTTATGCTCGTATTGATTTGTAATCCTATAAATATATTATTTTTGAATGGGTATCTCTCACATTTTAAAATTATATTTAGAATATATTAAATTATAAGTTTTATTATATCCTAAATTTTCATATTTTTCAAAATTTTATAAATTCATTGTTCAATTTTCTATTTATTTTAAATGTAACCCTTTTATTTGATAGATTTTTGAAATGAATATTTTTCTAATAGTGTACTTAGTTATTAATCGACATATTTAAAAACTAATTTACGGACCTTTGTCTTACTTCCATTTAGATAATTTAATTCGATCTGTTTGTTAAAATCACTCGAATCATGCTATCGTGATTTTCTCAGAAGGGGTCTTGTTACATTGCCAATTTAAAGTATTCGTAAACCAACCGTAAACAATATCCGGCTGAATCCGAGAGCTCTTATAATATTATCCTCCATAATTGTTAATTTATGAGCGTACTTTGATCACAAAAAATCGTTTTTGTGTAACTTTTTATAGTTTCTGAAAAACCAACCAATAATCTTATGTGTTCGTGATTACCCAACAAGGTATATTTCAATTTTATTATAGGCATACAAATAACTAGAGTGTTTTAGAAAGGTCAGTCGGATCTTGCCATACTACGAGTATATATAAATTGGGATTGGAGTGCACCTAAAAAGCGGGTAAACTATGTCAGATATTAATGGCGTACAAATGTAGGGGAGTTATTGAGAAATAAAACTATAGCTAAAAATTAGTACTCGTATGTTTATGTACATAATACTATCGTATCTAGACAAGATTTGCTAAAATAAATAAAAAATGAAAAAATTTTTTATGTTAGTGCTATTTTATCTGTACTCCAAAATGGGTTTTCTATCTTTATATGGAAACTGTTTCCAGAGAAGACTTTTGCACATTGATTAACTTAAATGATTTGTTATATCTATCAATATAATCTTTAAGTTGGTGGCAAAACACCTTTGAGATGTTTTGCCTCTGGCTACGTTTAATAATTAAGGTATACCTACATCTTACCTCCTGAAGTTCTGCTTATAATTCTCAAAAGCTGTTTTGTTTACTTTTTATGTAAATATTTTGCCAATGTTTGAGTTTCTTTGACAGTATGTCTTGTATTAAACTACGTTTCGTCCAAATATGTTATTGTGGTTCCTTGGATCAATCATTTTGTTTTAAGGTTTGATGTAGAAATAACTTTGGATTTTAGTTAAATTTAAGAAAAATAAAAAACACCACATCACCACTACTTAAGAAAAGTGCAACCCAACCGTGCAAACAAAAATGTATTATGACAATTTATTTTTCAACATAGTGAAATAACAATAGACCATGAAACAAAACACCTACGCCACTGTGAAATAGGATCCTGTGATCAAATGTACTTACTTCAGAATACATATCATATTGTTGCTCGAGTATTTAATGAAAGGCATCCTAATCGCAACAGCCACCATGTCATCATATATTTAGTACGGAAATTTGAAGAAACAGGATCAGTTTGTAATAAAAAAGTACAAATCCCAGAGTTCTCGACGAAGATGCACAAATTGAAGTGCTAGGCCATTTTGCTGTAGATCGTACCTATTCCATTCCAAAAGTGTCAAAACTTTCAAATATTTCTGTTGGTTGAGGCAAATTTAGTAAAAAATAATTATTTCTTTGTTAATAAACATAACAAACACTAGGTATTGGGACAACGAAAACCCTCACTTATTTCGAGAGGATAGCACTCAGTTTCCTGCGAAGTTCATTGTAAGGGGGGGGGGGGGGTATTCTTGAAAATAAAATAATTGGACCACTTTTTTTGGAGGAAAATCTGACGAGAGAATTATTGTACCTCCAATTATTAGAAGATGAAATTGATCCACTTATTAATCGGCCATTAGAACGACTAGTTGATGAACAGAAAAATATGGTGCTAGACGAATAGAATATATACCTTCAGCAGAATGGAGCTACACCATATTGTGCAATAGCAGTAAGGCAATGGCTAAATGAAAGATTTCCGAGACATTGGATTGATAGAAGGGGTTTTATTGAATGTCCAGCAAGAATTACAGATCTAACGCCACTTGACTTTTTTTATGAGGCTATTTAAAAACGTTAATTTATAAAACCCCTCTCGAACATATTCAAGAACTAAGACGTAGAATAACTGAAGAATATAGACGAATTACCAAGGAAACATTGCGAAAATTTCGACAAAAATTTGAAAATAAGTTTTATTACTGTTTACAGAACAACGGAGACCACTTTGAACAGTTTTTTAAAAATTTTGAGATTTTTTGGTAAATAACTTCTGACGAAGCACTCATTTAAAAATCAAAATCGACTGGTTTCAGAATTTGTTCTTTAATAGCTTCGAAATGGACGCTTCTTTAACTATTGATGATATACAATACTGCGCTCCTCTTCCCATTTTAGTTAAGTGCTTTAGAACGAAATGTTGTAGTTGATAATACATAAAGATTTTATGTTTTAAAATAATTTTTTTTTATTACTTCTTATAACATGCAACGCATATGCTATGCCTCTTCTCCCAAGTAATATATAATTCTATTACAGTGTGATTTAAACTTTTCACAAATTTACCCTCATAACTATCTTAGTACCTGATATAAAATAATTCTATAATTTTAAGGAAAATTAATACATAATAAAACAAATATATGACTACATAATTAAATGAAGACATATCTGTGTACATGATCAATATACATTTAGTTCTGTATATTTTGTTATTACCTTCTTGTAATTATTGAGAGCGGATCTGGAATGGTATTTTCTTAAGATATGTCTTCGGATCTTGTTACTTCATCTGCCGGATTTTGGCTTGAACTCCAATCTTTATCATGACTTTTCTATTGTATCTCTCCGATTTTTTTGGCAACAATCTATTTAAAGTGGTTACTGTCTCTTCGAATCCATCTCAGAATACACTTTGAGTTCTTCCACTAGAATATCTTTTTAATTTCAAGCTTATACCTTAGGCTCTCAGTTAGACGGCATTACTGCTCCTTGCAATTATAGCTTCTGAAAAGTTAAATATTTCAACCGAGCAATTTGTGCCTTAGCTGTTATAAAGAGTAGTTCTTCCTTCTAGTTTGCTGCATAAATTCTTTCATTAAAGCAGAATATCATGTTTGACCATGGTGCCGACACTGGCAACGAATATCCTTCTAAACCTAACTTTTATCCATATTCATTGTATTATTGCTAAAATTAGATGAATATGGATGGCTGCAAAATAGTTTTAATAAAAAGAACTATTTTTAATCATCTTAATACGTGACATTTTGTCTCGAGCTTAATCAAAATCATTGACATCGAGGAATCTCTCTTTCTTAATTCTATCAATTATTAGATTGGTTTTCAATTTTCCTCGAACAATCATATCCCCAATAGCAAAGAGAATTCCCTAAAGACCAGAACCAGATTAATGTGTTTCGGAGACAGGTTAAAATCTAATTCGAGTATCGTTTTGGGACGTGCTGAGCCAGACCGTAATCAACTGGTTTAGAAACCTAAATAAATAAGGGATATTACTGTAAATAGATTTCTTGGTTTATATGGATGCCAGTTTCCGTCTATAAATTGAATTAAATCTTTCATCTTCCTTTTGCTACGTTTTAATACCATATTAATTAAAATGTGCACCTATTTGCACAAAGCAGATTTAAAGTTTTCTTCAATTTTTTATCCATTTAAACTGAAAGATACTAACACATTTTCTTTGATCTATCTTTGGATTAATACACAATATCGGCGCTCTAGGGATGAGGAGCGATATTAGTTTTGGAAGTACGAAAATGATTAAGGGTCATATTAGTATCTCGTACGTGGGCGAACTAAGAATATAAGCTGTCTACTGAATTTCTCAGCATCAGGTACGGTAAAGATTGATAGTGTAATATTTTGTTCTAAATAGCAATGTACATCACGATATACCTCTTTTGAAAGGAGTTTTTATATTATAATTGTAATTACTATGTCTAAAAATAGTCTCCATTAATTTAGTTTATCGAGATTTACTTCATATGTATCCTCTTACAAATTAATTAAATTAGTTCAATGAAGATCTACGTGGCCATTTAGTTCATTCTCTTTACCTTATGAACCGATAGGTGCTGTCCAAGTGGTTACTCATACAGCATAGTGTGGGGTGCACCATTTTGCTGAAATAACAAATCATTTCGAAAGAACTAAGTTCTTGGAGCAGGCAACCTTGCAGAAATTGTATTATTCGGGTCCAAATATTTCATTATTTCGACATATTGGGTATGATAGATGACATTCGATTTTTTTTGTGCAAAAAGGTGTTATAGTATCCAAATGATTTACTTGGTTCACTAATATAAAAATATTTTTGTCTTCTGCTATTATTCTTGCTACGTTCCAGTCTGTTTTGTTTCTTCAAACATTCCGTTACTATACAATGCCACTTTTTCCGTGGCGTCCATCTTAGTCTTATCTTCTTTGTCTGGTTGTTTCAGATCTTCCGTCCGTATTACGGGTGGGTACAAATCACTTAAAAATGTTAGTTCGCCCTCACTGCTTCATTTATTTTTCTATTTCCATACTTTTCGGTGCTCTTTCGTATTTTATTTCTCTTGCTTGCATTTTACTTATCTGTTGTGCTGTTAGAATCCAACTCTTATTCTTCATTATTGTCATCTTTCTGTATTTTTGCACTCAGGTATTTAAAAAGTACTTATTTGATCTGTATTTTTATGTGTAGTTTAATAAGTAATAGGCAAAAAAAGAATTTTTATAAATCACTCTGTAGGTCAACCCTGGATGATTGTGAGCAGGGTAGATAGTACTAATTCGGGATAATTACAAGTTGCATTTATATTATGTTTCTAAATTTATGAATAAATGTGTAATATTTTGATGAAATTCTTCTACTCATGTGGACTGCAAAGGGATTGCAGGTATTTTATTTTCAGTTCTTCGGTTTCTTAGTGTATTAATTTTCTTCCATACTTCTTTAATAAGAATAGATCTTTATCTTTTTAAAGAGCTATTTGGTTTAGTTTGTTTGATGATCTTCTTGGCAGTGGCGACATCTTTTTTATGTTGTATTAAATTTTCAAGATTAGCGGTTGTTTAGATAGATGCGGAACTTTCATGCCTTCTTGTAACTGCTTTCTCACATTTTGTATCCCACCATTCTTCATATGTATGTTTTCTATTTTTGTACCTTCGGATAATGCTAGAAGCAATACTACTAATTTTATGAGAGAATGAGTCATACGATTTCGGACGATTATCTTCAGTATATAAATTCCAATCTGCTTGCTTTAGATTCCACTTTGGAGTGTAAGCATTATTCAGATGAGCTGGATAAACTTCTAAATCAAACCTTATTGGTGTATGGTTGGAACCAAAAAGGTCTCGTAAGGTTTTCCAGCTCATCAAGACATTTAGGTGAGGAGAACAAATGGTCAGGTCAATTGCCGATTTTGAAAATTTGGAGAACCGTCATTTTTAAAAATGAGGTTGTTATCGTCCAAAAAGTCCATAAGGATCTACATCCCAAGAATTGTGGTGAGCATTGAAGTCACCACCGATAATAAGAGGTTTCTGTATCGATTTTATGAAATTTTTCCATTAATCTAAAGTTATTCTTGTTTTTGGCGGAACGTAAATGTTAACTTTATTTACATTGGGTAAGTCAATATTTATGGAAATTTCTTCATAATACAAGTTAGACTTTATTAGAATGGCTGAGCCACCACCTAGATTGGCTGTTTGATGGTCGTCATTAAAATCTTGAAAATTAATGTATTTATCTGGTTTGAATATAGGTTCAGATAACAATGCAATTTCTACAACCTGGCCCTTTAATAAATGAAAAAAAAAATTCTCTATTGAAGTTAGTCGGTCTACAATTCCACGGATATATAACCAAACTATCCATTATTACATAGCAGAGAACTTAAAACGGATTTCAAGAATTTATAAGAGCGGATTTTTCTGGTACTTCAAAATTATTTCGTTTCATATTAGATATTACATTTAATACAACTTGTAATATTATGTCTATCAGATCTGTAGGAAATTCTTTCATAAATATGAAAAGACAAATTATGCTTATCTAAATTTTTACAGTATTCCAAAGTTTTTTAAAATTATATTCGACCCAGGTTTCGATGTTTTGACACATCATTTTCCAAATCCTGAAACCCGTCGATTTTTGTTTTTAAATGGGCGCTTTTTATATATCTCTGTGAGCGTGCGTACGTCATCAATAAAATTTTTAAATAGAAAAGGGCGTCTTGTAATACATCAATTGAATGTCTTTTAAATATCTATTCACCCATATCGATTATGTCAACATGGAGCTGACTGAAACGGAAAAAATGTAAATTCTAATATTAATTGGTTGTGGAGATAAAACACGTAAACAGAAAGAAACGTACATTTTTCAATAATAAATATCCCAACCGAGAACCAATTACACAGTCCACAGTAAGCAAAATTGAGAAAAAAGATCTCCCTAAAGGAAGTAGTAAACAAATATCTGAAAACAAGAAACTATATGTTCTACTAGCCTTTGAAGATAATCTCCATACCAGTTTATAGCAAGTAACGTTAGACAATGAGGTTGGCCATCAAACAGTTCATAGAATGCTAAAAAAGAAGTCGCATCCCTATAAAGTAAATTTAGTGCAGTAACTTATAGAAGAAGATTTTGATAGACGAGTTGAATTTTGTGAAATTCTAATGGAAAAAAATAACAGAGACCCGATGTTTTTAAAAAAGTTTTTTTTTCTGATGAAGCTACATTTCTCCTAAACGGTGATGTGAATCGTCAGACTTTCCGGTATTGGGCTACAGAAAATCCACACTGGATGCAGGAGTACCGTACTGACTACTCAGAGAAAGCGAATGTTTGGGCAGGAATAATAGATAAAATGATTATAGGAACATACTTTTTCGAAGCAACCTTAACAGGTCCTCGATACAATTTCTGCAGAACTTGTTGCTCCCAGAATTAAACCAGTTGTTCCCAAACAGAAATGACTGCAAGATGGTGCGCAACCGCACTTTGCTGTCTTGGTGAGAAACTCCTCTCGATTTTTTTTATTGGGATACTTGAAAAGTAAAGTGTACATAAATAGACCACAAACTATTAATAAACTCAAAGAACGGATACGCATTGAGATTGCAAAAATAACTCCGGAAGTTATAGCGAAAGTTCAAGAAGAGTTTCCTGCACGACTTTCGCATTGTATTTTAGCTGACGATAAACAATTTGAGCACTTGCTTTAAATTTGGTTGTACTTAATTATAATATTTATTGTAACATTAAAAATTTAATAAATCATTTTTTTGACAACATACAAAAATTAATTACTTAGACATAATTGATATGGGTGAATAGATATTTAAAAGATCTTTCAATTGATGTATTGCAAGACCCACTTTTCGATTTAAAAATTTTATTGATGACGTCAAAAATAAAAAGGTGATCTAACGAAGCGCCCAAAAATCTACGGGTTTCAGGATTTTCCCCTAAAATCGCCGATTTACGAAATAATGAATTTATTCCTTTCATTTGGACCATACTGTATATTTTGGTAAAATATGACATTTAAATGATATTACAAATGATTTTGTTGGTTTTAATTCTAACGTATCGTTTATTTTTTACTCTCCTCATAACATAATCAACTGAAAATTTAGAATTGAGATTGTATTGTTTTATTTTTTCTTAATATATTTCTCTGACATATCTGTATCTATGTTCCTGATTACCTCTGTTTTAAATAGTAAATATTTTGCAATGTACGTCCTTAAATTTGTTTGTTTAATAAATTTATAGTTAATTTATATGTTAGCACTTGTATCATCTTTAAAGGTAACTCTCACTCGATTACATCCAACAGAATCAATTTTTTAAATTTTATTATCAATTTATGGGTTTTAATGCGTTTAATTTCCCTATTACTATCATTATTTTCTATGTAAGTGTAGAGTGGTCAGAATCCCAACACAATTTTTCAATGCAAATTCGCCTTAGTAATAGCATAATTTCTAATCTTCGCTGGTTGTAGTTCTTTCCTAAATTAGTTTGCAAAACAATGAATTTTCATACATTGACGATCTTTAACAGAATCAAACGGGAATCATTATCGGTTGCTTCATCTAGTTGTACAATTTTCCAGTAAGCTCAAATTCAAGCGTTACTTATTAACTGATATATCGTTAATTCGTCAACAGAATATATAATTTGACAGAGGAATATTATCAAGTTGGTTAGCAAAGTTTTCAAAGTTTTCAACAAACATTGTTTCTAAAATGTCCGTGCAAGCGGGTAGACAAAGTTGCTCTGTACTAGTGTGTAGCTTTTCATATTTAGCTACATAATAAACCATTTTTTTTTGCCGCCGTTTATTAACATTTTCTATGTGCAGCCTTTCTAAATGTCTCTTTAATTTATTTGGTTTTATACTATCTGCAGACAATACTTTTCAACAAATAACGCACTTAGGTTCAGTCGCGTCGCGTGCTTCTCTCCAGACAATTCGATACGCTTCGATATCTGACGAGAACTTCTCGACAGCATCTCCGGCGCGCTAGACAGTATTGCCTGCTGCCTAGTCACTAGTGCAGTTTGAATATTTCTAGGAGTTGACTTTTAACTCACATTACTGAGACGTGAAATTGTTTGAGTTAAAACAGGGAGGCGCCAAGTACAAAAGATAGAATCGCTGGATTAAATGGTGCAAAAAAAGTACGAGCTCTATTTATACCCAAGAGGTTTCAGAATTTAATACAATTGCTTTTTGAAATAAATTAAACATGTATATATTAAACCAAATTTAGTACTATTTTTCCAAATTATTCCAATTATAATTATTGCAGCATACTTATTAATTTATTATTATTATTATTACTATTAATATTATTATTATTATTATTATTATTATTATTATTATTATTATTGTTATTAATATTATTATATATTTGTTGCAAAACTATTTTTTAGTTAGTGTTTTAAATTTAATAATTTTATAAATCGATGAACAATAACCTTTCAAACTCCATTAGCATTACTCATTTTAGTTTTCAGGAAGGCGTTAATCACTACATTTCTTGTCCAAACAACCGAGATAGCTATGAATGTATAATAGAATATAACGTTTTGTTCGTAAAATGTACGTACATAAAGAGAGAATAAAAATGATCGAATTTAATAAATAACAAAATTATTGTAAGCTGACAAAATATAGTCTTAAGTAGGACTTTACAAAATGCTTCGACTTACCCTCCAATGCTTCTAGAAGTTGCATAGTACGGATGCGCCCAAATATTTTCTCTAAAGGGGTCACGATACATGGGTATTTCATTGGTAATTTCAGCTGCTCTCGATTGTCTTTTAGAAAACCTCCACATCGCTTTGAGTTCTTCGCAAGAGGGTTCAGCTTGAAGGCCATTTTTGCTCGCCAATGTCTCGCCATTTCTGTACACCTTTGTTCCTCCAGGCAATGCCAGAACAAGGTTCAGTACCTCATTTACTATCAATAAATATAGAATTTTTAATCTTGTAGTCGTAAAATACTGCATCTGTGAACAAATGAAAATTAATAATTAAAATTAATTGAAAGCAAGGATTTAGGACACGTTCATATTATTTATATTCACGAAACATATTCCAAATGCCTTTTTTAGAATGTAGGTAAGTATTTAGTTAGAACTACGCACGTGCAGTATAGATTTGAAGTTAAAATTAAGACCGGGCATGTGTCTTGCATTCTGAACATATTTACAATAGTAGAAGGTTATATTAGATTTAAAGAAGGTACTGAAGTAATTTACTTTAGCGATATATAGATTGGCTGTTAGGGTTATTGATTTAATAAATATGTAAATTATGTTGAGAATAAACAGTCGCCGTCCATCTCTAGTAATTTTGAGCAATTATAAGTGTCGCTTTGTTAGCCAATGTCCTGTCTGCTCTCGGTATATTAAAATCTATCCCTCGATGTCGCCCAAGCCTCCAATGAAGTTTGGCATGACCTTAATCCATAAGATAAACAAGACACTTCCTAAACAGTACGTAGTAATCCCAATTTCGTACACCAAGAGATATAATAATTAAAGTACGACGTGCCTTAGTATGTATTTAATTTAGCTCTATTAAATCTGGAATTTAAACTAGAAGAACATAATGATTGAATTTGGTATCAGTAAATTAAGTAAAACTGAGAAAGCTGATGATCCAAATTTGAAAATCATCTTGTTTTTCGCCAGCTTTCTTCATTCTAGATGAAAATAACAAGAGTCAAATTAAAATAAAAGGTATTGATAGAGATACCAGCAGAAATAATTATCTATATAATTTATCTATAGATAGAATTTGAATGTTCTCTAGAGAGATATTTGTAAGGAGTTGAAAAATTGTTCTAACATATGTCAAAAGGTTAAAGGTTATGAGAAAAATTAGAGAATGAATGCAAAAAAATTACATAACATCTATTACAAACATCAATCATCATGTTTTTATAAACTATTTTTTTTATTTATGAAAGGTTTTAAAAAGTTTTCTCCAAAACATATTAATGATAAACGTGTGTAATGTAAAAAACGAAAACTATTAATTAGCTATCCCACAATAGGTTGTGTAAAAATGACAGTATTTAAAGTGACAATTCATCGTTTGGTAACAATTGTAATTGTTGTCGTTAGGTACTGAGTTCAGTCTGTAAAAATTGTTTTTGAATATTCTTTATTTGCTATCTAAAAATGAATGCATATTTGTTTAATGCAGATATGCTACTATGAATAACCCAGGACCTCTTAACAGACTTATGTTTTCTTTAAGACAACGAATTAATTTATGTATTAGAGAAAATGGCGGGCACTTTGAGCCATTTCTCTGAACGGTTTTAGTGTCATTTACTTTTATAATATTTATTGTTTTCCTTAATTATTTTCTTTGCCTCCCAATAATGTTTTGTTGTTTGTTTTATTATGCTCATGCATTAAATTCCTCATTTCGATGACACAATTTCTTTAAGTGCTAATATCTCGAAAAATACTCATACTCGTATGAAAGTATGACAAGAGCATATAATTTACTCAGAAAGCAAAATGTAAAAATAAATCTAAAATTATTATTTATTCAGTAGAGCCACGTTAGAGGGGGAAAAGGGGTTCTTCAATCCAGCACTACGTCACTGGTTGCACCAATTAAAAAGGCTTTTTTTGCAAAACATTCTTTAAGTTAATTTAACTGACTGACATAAAAAAAAATACAAAGTGAAGCAAAAGTTATAGCTAATATTCATTTTTGGATTTTAAATTTTAACCGTCTGTATCTTGACATACTATTCACAATAAGAATATTGGGATGTTTTTTTGGAACACCTTGTTTATATGTATAATTTATATGTACATATAATAAACACGAACTGTCTAGAAATGAAGACCAGACGTTACACACATACTGGTTCATTTATTTCAATATATTTTTCAATATAAATCTCCAACGTACTGTTTTATCAAAATAAAGTATCTTTCTGAATATTAATATACATGTTCGTGTTAGCATCTCACCAGAAAATTTATTGCACACTTAATTTCAGACAGACTTGTTTATGTTTATGCAATCTACAATTCCATTACTAAATTTCTTATGGAAATGTCCATTTATATTTAAGAAATCATACAAAAATCTTCTAGTGCGCACTGAAAACTTAAAATTTAAAATTTTTAAATTCCTACTTGTAACAAATTTGAATTCATCCTTTTTATTTTGTCAATGGTCTATATTTCGAAGGGGTAAATATAGTTGATTTATATTATAAAACCATGAATCATAATGGTTGCATAAAATGATTCGTTCCAAAAAGAGGTAGTGTTGTGGAAAATGCACATAACACATATATGTATATGTATATATAGAACACAGCTTTTTAGCAAATAAATTGCACTTTTTTATGAAGAACATCTACAATAGGCAAAATGAAATTTTAATTAATTACCATGAGAAGACTAATATTAACGTACCAAAGCGAGATTAAAAACAATAGTTGCCATCCAATGGAAGATTGAAAAACACTGTAAAATACAATATACGTACAATTAAAAAGTATGAGGAAATCAAGAACTGAGAAAATATTTTCAACTTGGAACGTTTATCGTCAAAATCTAAATTAAAAGTAAACAATCAACGATCGGTAGCCAACCCCGATTTATTACAGATTGTTTTTATACTCAGAAAAAATTATTTACAATGAAAGTTCAAATAAACAATTAAAGAATTGAATTTTCAATTACTACGCTTTATTTTAATTTAATACTAGAAACTTATTTAATTTTGTACAGTCATTAAATAATAATAAATTTTATTTAAATTAGGGATGCTGTAAACTATATTAGTAACCAATTTATATAAAAGTGTTTTGTTCTAGTATATTTTTTTACGTTATAGGTAGCAATTTTGACGTTGTTGCAATTATGTATAAAAAGTAGAGAGCAATAAAAAAATACTAGTTTCTCAGTTTTCATTGAGACTTGAATTAAAATTAACTGGCTGAGGATATTTAATATTGATTGTGTTAACAATATACCTGTTTAAAAAGTTTCTAGCATAGGAATACAGACATAATATGAACTTCGTTGAAACTAATATTCTTGCAAAGGAACCTAACTATACAAGACGTATTTTTTTAGAAATGGTCAACATTAATAAAAACAAAATTTCTAATTATTTACTTTCTTTGAAAAATTAAATTAAAATAAAATATACTAAAAAACATTTTAATTCATTAATTGTTTATTTGAAACTCTTTGTAAGTTTGCCACCAGTATTTCATTATTTAGTTTTAATTTAATTTAATTTCGCTTAGGTAAGTTTATTAATTAGTCTTTTTATTGTTACTATTTAAAATTTTTGTTCTGATGATCGAAATAAATATTTTCTGAAAGCTAAACAAACCATTTTATTTACTAAAAGGCCTTTAATTTTTTGATAGTTTCCCAAGATTAGCCTTCTTTTTTTGTTATGGTTAGATACATTCCTCTAAGGGAATCCTAAAAAAATACATAAAACTTCTACAATTTTATGGTTTCTCTAAAGGGGTATCTCTGGTACATTAGAGGAAAGGCCGGTAGCAGAGACGCCCCTAATAGGGAACCATAAAATTTTAGTTTTAACGTTAAAAGAAAAAATACAATTTCTTAAACGTTATTTGTTTTATTTTAATACGATTAGGAATGAAAGATTTTTTATTGTTTATTTTTGAGTTACAGTTGTTTATTTACCGAAAATGTATAAAACAAAATTTAATAGGTCTATATAAAGTAAACAGTGTAGTCAAATTATAATATTAAAAATAATCATAATGATAATAGTAATAATTTGTTAATTAAAAAATAATGTAATGACTGAAAAAGTATTTATTTTATATTCTTTAAATAAATCGCTGTGATTTTGGGAAGTTTTTTATGTTACACACATTTGTAATTGGCTATCCTAGAGTTCTTTTTCGTTGACTTTAGTATGTAGTACAATGTGTTTTCCAACACTTGTAACGCGAGGAAGCGAGGATCAAGATCAAAATCAAAATGGCGAACGTGAACCTGTTTTTTTGGGGGAGTATAGTGCATACTGTAGTGCATATAAATCCTACTAGGATCTGTTCCTGCAACCAAGAACAATAAAGAAGATTAATAGGAAATTATCAAAAAAGTATAAAAAAAGGTTTCATGAACCTACAATATAAACTCAATGTTTTGTGTTTCTTTGTTATGGATATATCGCATGCTGAGTACGAAAGTGACCTAATACAAAAATTAAACACGAAAAGATAAATTATACTTATCTGAATTTTCACAGTATTGCGAAGCTTTTTAAAATTATATTACGAAGCTTAAGTTATATTTTATCGATAAAGGTTTCGCTAGTTATCTATAGCATTCTCAAGATTAACTGAGATAAGACTGACATATTTTTTGTAAGCGTAAATACCTTCATATCATAAACATTTTAACCAATCAATACGTACAACAATATTCTTGTTTTCTAAAAAATTTTTTGGTTATTATTAAATAGGGTATTTAGTCCAAAAAATAATCTATCCAAGATAATTGAACTTCCCAGGGTTTAATTATTCATTTAATACTGTATACTGAGGGAATTTTAAGTATATCTTTATTTCATATTCCTCTTCTTTCTTCTCAATTATATGAAGTATTTCCACTGTTGTTTCAGTTGTGTTATTAAGTGTAAGTTTCTGTTTAGTGTCAACGAGTTGTTGTGCATAATGTGACATATCTGGACGTTTTAAATAAGCTTGTAAGTGTTCACAGTACCTTATGTTAAAATTTCTAATGTTCTGGTCAAGATAGATAGTGTTACGATCTGGACAATTTAGTTTGTAAATACCCGATTTTTTCAATTATCTTGGATTACCTTTTGGACTAAATAACCAAAAATATTTTTAGGAGAAAAAAATACTGTTGTACATATTGCTTGATAATAATTGCGTAAAATGTTTATGATATGAAGTTATTAACGCTTATAAAAAAAATTGTCGATCTTGAGACCGCTATAGATAAATAGCGAAACCTTCAATAAAATATAACTTAAAAAGTTTTGTAATATTGTGGAAATTCAAATAAGTATCATTATCCTTTCATATTTATTATGGATAGTTTCCATAAAATAGGAGTTGGAACAATTAATTTAACAAAATTCTTAATTTTAGGGAAATGAGGAAAATATGTAAGCCTTTGTGATATTTTTTCATGTATCCCATATAATTTTGATGTTATTTTTAAAATAATGGCACATATTTGATTTTCTAGATGGTAAAGTAGGGGGTTTTAAGTAAATTTATGTATTTAATTCGATTCGCCTAAATTTTGGATTGGGTCATTTTTAAAGGTTTATTAAAAAATACTAATAATTCATCCACAAAAATCTATAAGTTAAATGTTTTTAACAGTTTTATCAAATACATTTTCTGGTTGAACTATAAGTGTTATTTAATACAAAAATATGTACACTAGCAATTAAGCGGCTATTTTTCTGTTAATAAAAATATATTAATATTTTTATTTTTTTTTGCCTCATTTTGAGATACCCATAATTTTGACGCTTACCAAACGTGTAAGATTAACGTTTTATTTTTGTGATATTCTCACTGAAAATTTTCTTACATTTCTAATACAACGCTTTAATTATCAAACTAATCATTTCGCTTATATCGTAATCCTGTAAAACTTCAAATGCAGAGACTAATGATAGAATTATCAAATTAATGAATAGAAGGTCATAAGCAATTTGTAATATTTAGAAAAAAACAATATTTGAAGTTTAATACTGTATTTTTATAAAATTTGCCACTTAATAGTAAGAAAACCTGATTATTAATGAGGGTTTAACTTTACCTGACGTAATATTTCAATTAAATATTTTTTTTTTCATTGTTGATTACTCTATATTTAATTCTTTTCACAATCCTCGTCCTAATAAATTGTTTAGAAAAATAAGTATTTTCATTAACTTAACACTAAATAAAAGTATTCCTATACTGGGCGTTCTTTAGAGTCATAACGAATCTGAGAGTAGTCAAAACTTATAACTATTTTTCTTTTCTAATCGATTACGACTATCTACTGATCATTTCTTCTAAGCTTTATATTCGTGGAATAATCTTATCACAGGACTGGACTCAAAAAGATGAAGCTAGAATCTAGTATATGCTTAAAATAAAAGAAAGAGTACTGATTTTAATCATAATTATTTATGTATGCAAACTAAAAAATGTATAATTTTTAATTACACTAAAATTAAAAGAACCTAAAAGTGGATTTAATAGACCTGATATGCGATCGATTCATTTAGCTTTTAATATTTATAGTTGATGATGATTATTTCTGGATTTATTGAATAAACAATAGAATACGTTACAACAAAAACTTTACAAACATTATATCTCGTACATCTTCTACAATATCTTTTAAAGCAAGAAATAATGTAGGTTCATTTTTATTAAATGTAAAACCTAAAATTTATACATCTTCAAAATCGCGTATTTACAAACTAAATTGCCCGGATTGTAACGCCATCTATCTTGGCCAGACAGTAAGAAATTTTTACGTAAGGTACTGTGAATACTTACGAGCTTATAGATTAAAACAACCAGACAAGTGACATTACGCAAAACACCCCATTGACACCAAACACAAACCTACACTTAATAACAACAGTGGAAGTGAGAAGAAAGAAGAATTTGATTTTTTGGAGGAATATGAAACAAAGAAACACCTAAAATATCCTCAATATACACAGTATTGAATGAACAACTAAACCTGGGAAGTTCAATTATCATGGATCACCTTTTGAACTAAATAATACTAAGCAAATATATTTTTAGAAAAAGAAGAATACTGCTAAATAATGATTGTTGGTCAGGTGTATGACATGAAATTATTTACGTTTTTAAAAAGATCTGTTAAACTTCTTTCTGTCTTGGAAAATGGTTATGTCAAAATACCGAAACCCGGGTAGACTTGAATATTATTAAAACGCTTTGGAAGACTGTGGAAATTCATGAGAAGTATTATTTATCTTTCCATATTTAATTTCTTTCCAAAGTTCGTACCTAAGCAAACCTTGTGTAGTGCCATAACTTAATATTACAATTTTTTTTTAATCTAAATGCCACATGTATATAGAAAAGTATGATTATTTTAAATAATTAAACGTAAAACTGAATTATAAAATCTATTCAATCATTTTATGGCATATCAAAGAACATTTATAATGCAAATTAAAAAAAATCATAAAAATCGTAAATAGCTAAACAAAAACAAGTAGAGCTCTTCAATTACACTAACATTAAAGCTAGTGCATCATATTTTTCAATTATGTAATTTTTAATTTTTTTCTCAAAGAGTTTAGATTCGAAAGACTGTTATATAATATTAATAAAATTCTATTATTTAAAATATTGCGTAATATATAGAATATATAAGTCAATTTTTTTAACTGTTTAACTGTGTATTCTATGTGCGGTATTCATATAAAATGTTTATGAATATATATATACAACCTATTCAGCTCCATTCGTTTATTTTTAAAGGTAAAATATTTTATTTAATTCTGCTATTGTCTGAAAGAAAGCAACATATTTTATTTTGGATATATTTAGGCAGCGAGTATTTATGTCAAGCTATTTTTTTACATCATTTAATACAAGCTGTGCGTAATCATAAAACTCTTTCCATCTATTTCCTGTACAATTCAGAACTTCAATCAGCATAGGAAAGAATATCGCGTTCATTAAAGCAGAGTAAATCGTTAATAAATATTAAAAACAAAGTAGGACCTAGAATTGTTCCTTGCGGAACTCCGGTTATAATTGTTAATTTGTCACTTAATTCATTCCTAATAATTTTTTGTGGGAGACTATCAAACTATTTAATATCTGAGAAGGGCTGTCATTTTGATATAATGTTATTTTCATTTCAAAAGGACCAAACTCGAAAATTTTTGCAAAATTGTTTATAAGTGAGATTGGGCGATCATTTGCCATTTAATCTTTTTTTCGGGACATATATATGTATATAAATTATACACCTTTCTTTAAATTGTTTTGGGATATTCGTTCAATCAAAAATGATTTTGCCATTTTCAAAAAAAAATATTTCTCGTTAATATAAGCCCTCGTGATGTTACAGTATACTCATTAGAGCGTTATGGATCGAAAATCGTGGCTTTGTGTGGGCGAACAGCAGATGTGGGTATTCTGGTGTTGTTTTTATTATTTAATCTGTTTTGCCTCCAACTTGTATAATTTAAATATTTAGCATTAAACTGAACAGTTGCGAAGAGTTAGATATTGCAGCTGTCCTATTTTGCGGTTGACCGCAAACTGTTTTGTGGAGATATTAACTTCCATTTGCAGGAAACTCGAAATTATATATAAATGCGTTAAATATCTTATTGAAACATTTGTTCCTCTACTAAGAGCCACGAAGAATTCTGATTAATAGTTTATAGAGTAAGTGAACCCGATTACGAGGAATTAATCAGGCTCTCTCTCTGGATTAAATTTTCATCAATAAAACTGTGGTAAAAAAAAGTGAACTTATGAATTATTTGTTAATTTTATTTAAAAGTTTGTCGGTTGTTCGAATCTGGTTTACTAAAAAATGTAATCTTTTTTTAACATTTCGAGTTTTATTTTTCTTTCATTACCAATCATAAGATTTTAAAAAATTTTCATTTATACGAGCATACACCAATTTTTGAAATGGAATAGTTTTATAATTTGGTGTAAGAAGTTACGGGTGTGAAAATAACTATATCCGTTTATTTATATTTATTGGCATATGAGGCTCGATTACTAAGCACCCGTGTTAGATTAGAAAACGCAAAATTTTTCAGTTTTCAATGTAATCTCCTTTTAAGTCGACACACCATTCTGTAATTTATTTAACGCCTGACAGTACTGCACAGCGATCGTTCTTCCTTTCTGCAAAAAATGATTCCCTCCGAATCCTAAAAAATCGTAGCCATGACCTTTTCGACCGGCTTTCACTTCTTAAGGGCCGAATCACCTGGAAAAATCCACTGTTTTGGATGTCGCTTCTGGTATTTGGAGGATAATAATGTATTCAGGTTTCATCAAAAGGTGATGATCCGACACAAAAACTCCTGCGAATTACTTACAGTTGTGTCCGTTTGTTGTCGATTGTGAGCAATCGGTACACCCATCGAGCTGACACCTTTTTCATACTTAATTAATCATGTAAAATATTGATCACCATTCCAAACGACACACCTACAACCTCTGTTTTTAGTTCGTCAATTAGCGAAAATAATATCGTGGACCTTTTGAACGATTTCCTCGGTAACCATGTCTGCCAGTCGGTCTGGTCGTTCCTCATTAAGAAGATTCGTTGAATCAAAATCTCACAATTGTCATAGATGCTGAAGGATTCCCATGGACAAGATCCAATTTCGCTGTTACCTGTCTTCAAACACGGGTATCTATTAATATTAAAACAATTGGTTAAAAAATTAGGAAGGAAACATTTTGTTCAGAAATGGTTTATGCGACGCCATTTTAGCTCAATGTTATAATAAATAAATTATTTCCTTTTGTAAGAGTTTCTCTCATACCGATTAATACAAGTCAATCAATCAATGAAGTTTTACAAAAATCACAAATTAACCTAATCTAATAAACTATAACATTCGAAATTATTAAAATGTGTAAAAAACTACCTTTTTATCGTAAACAATGATTTCTGCAAACGTTTGTGGAGCCACAGTATCGATTTAATGGATTAGCAAATAGTATGGAAAAGTTATGAATGTGCAGGGAGTTATTTTAAAAGTACGTAATTGTTTTTCGATACTATACTTTATCAAAGTCTACACTACATATTTTTAAAATCTAATTTGGGGAAAGTAAAAATAACCAAAATAAATAACTAAATCTAGCTATAGATACGAGATTGAGATTGTACATAAAAAAATCCATTGGAGATTCGGTAAAATCATTTTCGAAAAGTTTTTTATTAACGTATTTTTGAAACGTCGAAATTAATGAAAACAATTTCACTATATACGTGTTTTGTGCTTTTATTGAGTACGGCGGAAATCAGTTTCTGCTTTTAATTTTAAATTCAGCGTAGGTTCATTGTGTTTGTGTTTAGCTTAGTTTTATTTAACAATTCGGATTTACCTAATAAAACTCGACAGCAAAATATTTAAATGTAATAGAGTTGTTTCAGTAAAATTGTATCCAATACTGTATAAGTTTAAATATTAATACCTTATAATTATATTGTTTTACTATACCGTGTTTATTTAAAGTATCAGACCAATATTTGAAATAAAATCACTTAATACTTAAATGAATTAATAGTACTTGTTTTCTAATCGCATTTTCAAAAAAAAACTTTTAAGGAAAATAAAATGTAAGAGAAAATATAGAAATACTTCTAAAGTACATTAAGCTATTGCTTCTTCAAATAATTGTAGCCTAAAATGTTCAAATTAGAGTCCAAAATAATATTTAAGGTTTTTTTAAAGTAATTTCCGTTCTTTGCCGAAATGACAAAATGAGATAAAGAAAAAAATTCAATTAATTAAAATTCATATCGAGACGCCATTTATACATTTAGATGGTTTAATTTTTTCCTGTTTCCATTTTCATTAAGAGAAAACCTTTAAAAATAAAGAATATTTTGTTCTATGTGACCAGTTTGAATACAAAATAATAAGTAGAAATTTCTTTAAACTGAACAGAAATAATTAACAGAAATTTACAAAAGAAATACTGAAAGAAATCTTTTGAACAGTGGAAGAAAACAATACACTTTTATATAGGTTTGTTTTTATCGTAAAAGAAAGATAACGCATTGTAATTTTAATTTTTTTATAGTAATGTTTTATTTATAATTTATAATTATACCAGGTATAATTTTAATGAAATATATGAATTGTTTATAATTCAAAAATTTGAGATTCTTACATATTTGTGAATAGTGACTAAAGTTTAATTAAAACGATTTTCTATTAAATTTACAGAATTTGGCTAGTTTAAGACTTATAAGCAGGGCCCGTATGTTAATACGTCATTTCAGGTACGGATTTCACTTCTTCAGAATATTTGTCGATTTAATGCTAGAAAATGTCTTTTTTTTTAATTTCTGATGGATACTATTAATTAATACTAAATAACAATTAATACCATTAACATTCGGAATTTCACGGAGATGGTTTTCGGTATACACTTAAAGCGATATGAAATAAAAAATAAAAAGGTATATTTTCAATATAATTGAATATAATTTTATTTCACATTAAAAACAGAATGATTTGTTATTCAATTTGGCAGATGTGATTTTTTAACAAGCGGAGTTTAATGAGAGTTATGTGTCATGTGTTTACAAACATGATAAGTTTAAAAGTTATTGTTTATGTTGTAAATTGCCGGCCAGCTTGGAATTTTATAAACAAGAGATATCTGGCCGAATTATAGCGATGGCCCTTTCAGTATCTACCTAAACGCTGAAGGAAAACCCATTTTTTGATTAGTTAAGTTTTTATTAAACTGAATTTCGAGTGACAAATTATAGTTTTACCATTAAATACTTTTAAAATGTCGCGGAAAAATCCATCTCTTTCGCTTATAGAGTGGTGGATAAATGATTTTCCGGAATTAAAATTTAATGCTGTTAACGTCTTTTGTGTAATTTGTGACAAAGTGGTATCCTGTAAAATGAAGTCACAGATTTTACAAGCACGTTAAAACAGATAAACATCAATCATGTTCTAGGGGAAATGTAAGTGTCAGAGAACGACAGCAACATTGTCATTTTGATTTAGTTAAAATGATGGTGACTTGCAACATTCCATGGACTACATTAGAAAAACCGAGTTTAGACAATTTTTACAAACTTGTATTAATGGAAACTACAGCAGTGTTAGTGTACCTGCACAGTTTACTCTAAGAATAGACTGATTATTGCCAGTGTACAATAGGTTAAAGCTGACATCAGTTCAGAATTGCATGGTAAAGACTTACGGGTTTCTGTTGACGAAATCACCAACATTAAAGGGCAAAACTTCGCTAACGTGATAGTTGGAGGGATGGATGAGTTGGTTCCAATGCGACCCCATTTAATGCCGATACAGTATTTGAATGTGACAATGACAGTCTCAAAACAATGTGGGGTGAGAACAACGATATTAATATAGAGCGTGTCCTGATGTTTTTAACAGATGGAGTTGCATATATGAAGGAAGCAGGTCGACGCTTAAAAATTGAATAAAAAATTTAGTACACATGACATGTTTGGCACATGGGATTTACCGCGTCACTGAAACTGTTAGAGACTCTTATCATAATGTAGATAAGGTAATTTCTAGTGTTAAAAAAGTATTTTTAAAAGCGCCATCTCGTACGAAAATATTTAATGAAAAACTTCCAAATATACCGTTACCACCAAACGCTATTGTGACGCGATGGGGTACATGGATAGAGGCAGTAAGTTATTATTATTGTTATTTTGACGATGTGAAACGTAGAATAAATGAATGCAAATGATGCAGTTTCTATCTCGAATGCACAACAAGCCTTTTCGAATCCAACAATAAAGGACGACTTAACCTATATAAATGCCAATTTTTCGAGAATCCCATTAGCTATTCGTGACCTACAGCATTCACCCACATTAGACAAATACTCTCTAGTTGAGGCATTGCACCTAATATTTGATCTCCGCCAATTCATTTTTCAAATTTTTGGAACCGTTGCTGATCGTGTGAAATCAAAATTTGGAAAGTATTTTAAATAAATAACTTGCCGAATGCTGTTGTGTGGATTTTTTCCAGAGTCAATAAAACGTTTAATTTAGTATCCTCGGCAAGTGCTGGATGGACCTGATTTAGGTAGATCTTCTACGGTACCAAACTCCCTACATTTTTTTTTCAATTTTGTTCACTGTTGACTGACTTATAGGTTGTTCTAGATATTTATTATTAAACATAGCACATATCTCTTGTTGAATTCGCATCTTATCGCCACAACCAATTAACATAAGAACTTCACTCCTTTGTTTTATAGACAAACGCATTTTTAAAGTGTCAACAAGCAAATTTAAAATAACTAAACTGGTACTACACTTCACAAGAGTGACTGTCATTAGTGAGTATTAAAGTGTAGCCTACTGAGTTATTATCAAAACATCTGACAAAATTAGATCTGACAAGTTTTTACAATAATGATAACCAAAGGTATGCCGGTATTAATTTTAAAATTATCGTATCTTCAAAACCATTAATTATCGTCTTAAAATTTGCAATCTAAAAAAAAATAAAATATACAGGGAGTGCTATTTAAAAATTTTTCGATGACATAGTTTACTCACAAATGGTTTACCCTGTATATTTAATTGTTATGTACAAATACATTAAATTTAAATCAAAAACCGACCTATTTCAGGATTCTTCCTAAAAATTGTTGGTTTAGCTTAAAATGATTTTATTCCATACTTTATGTACATTATGTATATTAATTGAAGGATTTTTTTAGTAGCTTTAATCCTATCTTCTTATGCTAGTCCTAGACACATAAACTATATCTGAACCTTACATTATGTAATTGTATGTATGCTCTTCCTCTAGTTCAATCTTTTAGCCTATTTAATATAAATTGTTTTAAGCTTTTTCTCCTCTCATCATCCGATAAATGTATTATTTCTTATTTGTATTCATTTGCCAGATGTCTGATTTGTTTTTCTTATCGTGTTCATAATAGACCTAAATTATTTTTTTCTTGATCTAGCTTCTCATATTTCTATAGCTATTCTATCATGTCTTAGTTTATATAAATATTCTAACCAGTGTAAATGTTCTAACCAATTCTATTTCTTCATCGACATTATTTCTTATCCTATCTTGTCTAACAAATTATTGATTTTTCTTAAAAACAACATCTCTTTGCAAATGAATTTACTTTTTACTTCTTTTTCCAAGACTCATTGCCTATACGTCTGACTTTACTACAACAACCCGAGTGTTCCAAAAAATGTATTTATTCTTGATAGTGTTTTTTCCTAGTTCTGTTTGATATTTCTTTATTCACTCTTCCATTGTGTCCTGTTACTGACCAACGTGAGAATAGCATTTAATTTGGCGTATCCAGTAGAAGCTTGAGACTACTATTTCGGAAGGCTCATAATTTTTTTTTCTCTAACAGTATTATGAAATTAAGGCTTATTAATTGAAGACATCTGTTCTTCATATTTCACTTCTAATTTATGTAGACTAATAACAATTTTTTGCGAAGCTTTAATGAGTTGAAATTACTTCAAAATTCGGTAAACAAGCAATATATCAAGTGGAAAGTTTACAAAAAGGACGAGATATAAAATAAACACTCTTGATGAAATTTAAGATGAGTATGAAATACCAATGTAAAACGTAATCAAGAAACTGTTTCATAAATCATCTAACATTCTACAACATTTTAATAACAGTCAGCCCATTAATCTTTCAAAACATGTATAAAATTAAAAAAGTGATTTTCTACACCCTAATTTATGTTGACAATATTTAAAGCTTAGCACATTATTGATAATCTATAAATATATGATTAACTTTTGTATGAGGCATAGAAAAAGAAAATATAATATTGTCAAGGAATGCATGGAAGAGGTAAAAAAATAACTTGCAAGTTACGTCAATATCAGAAAACAAACGATTAAAATATTTTCAGTTTTATTAAGGGTAAAAAGATTCATCAAGATGGTTCGTGGAGCTTAAGTCAATCTAGACATATTATTGCTTCTTTGGATGAATAACAACAGATTGGATGGTTTCACGACTATTATTGTTTTATATTCAAATGTGCTGTTAATTCGTTAAAAGCATTTTTTTTGTAGATGTATACCGAGCCTAACGGATTAGTGCAGTGGCCCTTAAGATTTTCTGTACCAATTATCACTATATATTTTAGGTCATCATGTTTTTATATTATATTAACATAAAAATATTATTTATAATGAATAAGAAGTTCTTGTGCATTCATCGATAATTTTTTTACTGGTTTGAAATTTATTTCTTTTCTGTTGTGGGCTTCATTGATCATTTTATAACGGCTAAATATAATTAGTCAAAAATGAATGGAAAATTATGATGGGTGCTTCTCTTGAAGCTTAAGAATAGCGATCATTTATATTATGTTTCTGAAGAGGTAATTCATTTCTGGATATCTTTTTTTCTATTTCTGTTTTGTGTCTTGACGAGATCAAATTGATAGTGGACATTTGCACTCTCGGGATACTGTTTGGTTATCTATTCCCCTATCCACGAAGATTCACTACCGGATTATTCAAGTCAACAATTTTTCTGCTTCCGAATTTTAAAGGAATACGTTTAGTAACAATTAAGTAAAAAAGGATATAATCAATTTAACATTTTACCCTTTAGCTGAAAAATGGAAATGATCCATCATAAAAGGAAGATGTCAACATTAGATCTACGTCTCGAAAAAATTTTGTGATAAAAATAAAACTACTAATAATGCAAAAAAGAATCTTGTTTTAATATAATTACTGGGTATTGTCACTTAAAAAAAACTATCCAGAACTGTCCAATCTTATCAACACTTGCTTCAGGCAAACATTCTAATGTTTTTTCTTATATATCTTTTTGATACACATCATCTTGAAACTTTATGAAAAATAGCTTTTTAAGAAATTAAAACCAGTCGTAAAAAATAATTTTACTCCATACCATCAGTTTGGTTTCAGGAAAAGTAACTCGTCCAATGAGCCAGTTTATAAAAGAAAATAAACTCTGTTCTTCTCTCTTTTTAGGAAAGAGTATTGTCTGTTCTAATCAAAACTTGCATAAAGACTCTCTCAAGTGAAAGTAAATATTATCCTATGCTCTATTAAGGGCTTAACTTATCAAATGCTCATGAATCTTGTCCTTTATAATGTAATTTAAGCTAATCAGTGAATCTGTTAGGTATAGTTCAGATCACTGGAAGCACTTATTTATCTTTAAAATTCTTCTTAAACAGTAATGTTCTATCTTCCAATATTGCACAAGCCTTTTATGGACGTTTCAAAGAATGAGGAAGTAACGATGAACATTAACAGAGAGAATATGTGACCGATCATTGGGGAAGATCAGGTTACAGACATAATTATTTTTTTTATCTATTATCATTTGTACGGTTTTGTTTGTACAAAAACGGAGGTAAGTTACTATAATTAAGGAATATTGTGTGTATAATTTATACAGACTGTGTAATTTTATTCCGTGCATAGGATTCAGTTACTTGGCAGATGGTTATACGATTCGGTAATTGCATTTCATTGGTTACTCACTAAATACGAGAATCTTCTCTGAGCAGAAGTTCGAGACTCGGATCTCAAGGTAAGGATTATGCCGAATCGTACATTGGGCAGCATAATATTGCTATGCCCGGAATAATATTACACAGCATGTATTCTAAAATATGGACGACACTAAATTTATATGGGATGACGCTTATTATTAAATGAGACCAAATAATAAAATATCTTTGCGTGGAAAGGCAGATTGATGAATGAAATAATAAAGAAGCAATTGCTAATAGGATGGCGGTTTATCGGTTTTTCGTTTATTAATTTTCTAAAATACTACCGAAGCGCACTTGAATGGATTGGCTTTAGTTCTATCCTGTATACCACGGGTGGATAGCTTAACAATCAAAGCCTGTTGCAATTTCACTATATGAATGAATGTGGCACGTATCTTCATTTTTTACTACAATTCAATCAGTTTATATGTATAAATATTTCATTCTAAGCAAGGTTATAAACTTTTCGAAAATATCATGAAACAGGTAGAGTTCTAAATTTTGAAATATGAAATTATTGCCCACCATTTTCACCCACCCTTAACTGTGATAGGTAGTAACCCCCTAAAAAGATAGTGGGTTGTGCGAGACGTCTCACGTAAATGAATTCGATTGTTTTTAAAAGTTTAAAGATTTTAAATAAAAAAATACATCATTTAAAATTTTGCTAGGTATTTATCATAACTAAGAGAGGTGAAAGTAGGGGACAATTTTTCATATTAATACATGGCAATTTCAAATTAAAAATGTCCTGGTTATTATAGATATCGTATGGGAGGGTTCTAAAGAAGTTTTGTTAATAAATAAATAAATAAATAAATAAATATGAAGTTAGTTATTGTTATGGGCGCACCATTCAGATAGACATTTTAATTTTCTCCAGTTTTGTAATCTCTATTACACTTAATTGATTTGATAAAAAAAAATGTAAGTAAAAGGAATATATAAACATGAAATATTTACAATTTATTACATAAAGAAATTAGTAAAGAAGCTTCAAAAAGAAAAATAAACATCAATAAAACAAATTTTCCCAAGCGTATAATAATACGGTACATTAATATCACATAACACGGTTTGTAGAAATAGCCTATTATTGTACTAGTTAAAAAAATTATTCATTTTATTACTAGTACCAAAAAGTAACCATAGCAACGGATTAAACAAAAGAGATCTATTTAGCCTTGATTTATTAGAACATTTTGATATTTAGTGTTGAGTATTTTTCCACTTTACAAAACTGCACATTTAATAAATACATTGTAACATATTATTATATTTAAAACTTATTTTATTCTCAAATTGTTAATGCAAATAACTTTTTTACAACGATAATATTGACCGTTACAACAATTAGAAAAATGACAAGAAGAATAATGTCATTGACATTGTGGCCAACAGATTATTTTTTAAATCACCAAACTGGTCAGTGATAAGCAACACAACACAGAAAAATTTTAAACCGCTACATAACAGTTGGTATAAACTTTTTTATAGTTATTTTTAGAAGAAAAAATAGTATATGTTACTGGGCTCAACAAGAAATTATAGCCTTCTACTCCTAGTAACTTAATATTCTATTACCCTAGAGAAAACAAATTTAAAAAAATGTTTCTCACATATATTCAAGTAGCAATGCGCAAGTGTAAGTTTCCTCAAGAACAAACAACAATTACCTTGAACACAAACTGTCAATTGTTGAGTCGTCGTCTTCTCAGCTATAAATGCAAAATGTTCCACATCATTAATCAATTCCAGAAAATTCACTGGTAAGTATTAACGTTGCACTAAGATTTATAAAGTTTTAAATGTACCATCTAATTGTTTATCAAATTTTTTTTAGGTTATGTTTATTTTTAATAAACACTGAAAAAAGGTAAATTGTTTGCATTTTCACAAAATTATTTATAACCTAATCAATATTGATTAATGATTTTCTTTTCAAAAGGTAAGCTAGACTTTAGTTTAATTTGATTTAATTACACTTTTGACACTTTTTTGACATCTTGGACCAGTCACAAAAATATTTTTTTTCTAAACACTCATGGAATTTCTTTACTAGTGCGACACGAACCATTGGCATCTCAAATAACGACTGATTTTTCTCCAAATTTTGAAAGTCTATTTATAGTCTGTCCATTCATGGCATTCTAAATTAACAAAAATTTATGAAAATGACGTCCAAAATGTCAAAAATTTCTTGAAATTATTTTACTTTAATATAAAATATTCAATTATAATCATTTATAGTTCAGTTTTACATCTTTCTTTATAAACTTGATATTTTTCTCTTTCTTCTCTATTCAATAAATCCTATTATAATATTGTATTATCTTTTTTTAAATCTATAAATTTTTTTACTTTTATACAATTATGATAATATTACAAAATTCTTTTGATACATATAAATTAATTAATTTCTTATAAATATTATTATACAATTATACATGTAGCAATGTATTTTTTTTACCATTTACTTCAATTAAACTAACACATCTCATAACATATCTGTCACTTTTTCAAAATAGCTAAAATTTTCCTATAAATCTATCAAATGATGTCATTAAAATATTATATGCTGAACATAAGATAAATCCGAATAATTTTTACATATTTCAATCTACCAGATATGTATTACAAATTTCTGAAAAATCTTAAGAAAATTTCATATAAGCTCTTGTCAAGTTATGTTTATAAAATATCCTAAATTTTATTATCGGTTTGTTTTATAATAAAAATTAAGATATTTTATAATTGAAGTATAAAGTTTGATAATGGGTTTTACTTAATTTAGAACAAATTCTTTCTTAAAAAAAATGATGTTTTACATGTTATTATTGATCTTTTGTTAGATTCCAAAAAAAATATTTGTTTTGTAAAATAATAACATTCAAATAATATCAACACAAAATTTATGTTTGGTCAATAGTTTTCATACATAGTATTAGTTCCCTATAATTAATAAAACATATTAACCCGGCATTACCCTGGTGAATTTTTTTTACATAACAACCCAGGTGGGGTGTGACAGACCCCAATTTAAAAAAATATTATAGAAAAAACTAAATGATAAATTTCAAAACTTTCAATAAAATAGCATTGTCTGAAGTATATTTGATTAGAAAAATAATAAAAAACCAGTTTTTATAAAGTTTTATTACGCAATACCAAATAAAAACAAAAATTATTAAATTCTTCAAGTAAAAAATCACACATTTTTGAAAAAAAAAAAATAAATTAAAACAAGTAAAGAATTATTAATTTTTTTAGCAAAAATAAATTATATAGATGTCAAATCAACAAAAAAAAATCAAAATTCACTCTATTTTGTCGTTAGTAAAATTTTACTCGTCATTCAAGTCAGCACAATTTTGGCAAAAGCTTCTCATATGGTCCAAACATATGAATAGTCCACACGTCTCACAACGGTACTTTGTCTTTCTGTCTCGGCTTCTTGGACACATTTGACAACGTCCTTTTCCTCCAATATGTCGTTGAGGTTCTGGTTCAGCAGGATTCCCAAGAATATCACGTATCTTAATTCGTAAAAGCTTCGGCAAGTGTGTATTATTTTTTCTAGCTTCAATTGTAGGTTTGATAAGTGCACATCCTAGTTCTTCCAAAAAGAGACGTCTTTGTAGAGTATAATTATTTGTGTTAAATTTATATATAATTTGGGTATTAATACCACCAGTATCCAGAAGGGAACAAAAAATTCTCAAAGACCATCTCCTACAATTTCTGGCAACGGAATATGAACCTGACATTTCGTCGACGGTATCGACGCCACCTTTTGTCATATTGTAAAAGCTTATTATTTCTGGGAGCATTTTTTCTTCAGTCGATTCATCTATGTTATCATCATGATGTAAAGACGAAAGTAATATGACGTATTTATTTTTTGTAGGTACGTAGGACACCAACGTATTATTTTTTTGGAAACCAAACATGGATGACTTGATTTTTCTGATTTTTATATTTTCAAATTCAAGTGGAATCATCCTTTTACCTGTTTTACCCTTTCTAACAGTTCCGACAGCAGTCAGATTGTGTTTATCACGCAAATTATTTACTGCCTCTAAACTGGTGTGCCAATTGTCGAATGTAACATTTCGGTTAGTTTTAGATATTGGCGCCACCATCCTGTCTATTACATCATATGCACTGTTACTATATTTATATGGACCATCTGGTTGTTCGCCAGGATATATTTCCATATTTATAGTCTAAAATGAACGTGCATCCACAAGTGCTTGAATTTTGATCCCATATTTTGCTGGCTTGTTGGGGATATACTGCCGAAAAGAACATCTCCCTCGAAAAGATTCCAGTTTTTCATCCAAAGTTATATATTGCCCAGGCGAGTAAGCTTCTTGACAATTTGAGACGAATTTCTCAAAAACAGACCTTATGGGAGCAAGTTTGTCTATTTGCAGCCTCAAGGGTCTGTTCTCAAAATTGTCAAATCTTAGACATAATAAGAGAAATGAAAATCTATTATAAGACATTACAACTCGAAATATATCCATTCCAGTTCCATTTGACTTCCACAAATCGCGCAAATGACGATGTGAACTTCTAAACACACCAGCAAGATATAAAAGGCCAAATAATGTTTTTATTTCGATCGAGTTTGTTTCACCGTAATTTTGTTTATCTTTATAATTTTGTGATTTTTGTTGAATCATCAAGTTTGTGCAGTGTGTAATGTCAATAAGCATATTTTCATCAAAGAAGAGTTGCCAGCATTCCAAAGGTGTTTTTGCACTACGAGCACATTGTTTGGGTCCAGGTAGTTTCGTAATTATATTCTCAGCTCTTGTCCTTACTCGGCTTGTACTACAGTGTTTGTACCATTTCGTAACTTTATCTCTACCTAAATAATAGTTTTGGTGTATAAAGTGTTGCTGGTCATCCTCTTCCATAAGATTTTCAAAGTCAATGTCTTCTTCCGGATCACTTATTTGAGAACTAACATGATCCAAGTTATCATCATCACTTTCTGATCCGCCTACAGCTTCATCTTCGTCACTTTCAATCTCATTCCATATATTCAATAGCCGCTGCTGACTTTTTTCATAGTCCCCCATGATTCTAAAACAAATATAATTATTTTAAACGCAAAACATTTCAATAATTACATCATACTTACAATTGTAAACTAAAACTTATAACTATAGATCTCAGAAAAATTATTACAGTCTAATAAATTTTATAACTTTATAACCCAGGTGGGGTGTCACAGACCCCAGAGCACTTTAAACACATGCAGATTCTCCAAACTTCCCAGCACGACTAAACCGACCGACAGAATTGCAGATCGATGTTATTGACGAAGCTATAGGCAACCATATACGTACTTGCAGTTTAAGAAATAGTTTAGGCAGTTTTAATTCGTCTGGGGTCTGTTAGACCCCGCCAGACAAAATGCCGGGTTAATGTTTTAGTAATATATCATATACTTTTCCAAAAATTTTAGACCTTTTATTGGGTATCCTTTTTCTGTAATCAAATGAATTTTAGTGTTTAATTCATTTAAATTACTTAGATTCAAGTTTATTAATGATCAGGGATCAGGGATATATTATGTTTAAAAATTAACTTATATGCATCTAATCTTCCAAATTCAAACAAAATTTATAGTAAAAATAAAAGAACAAGGTTATAATAGCAATACAGTGGTAATAACGATTAACAACGATTCGGACAATATAGTAAATAATCTGGTAAAGCATTCCATAATTGTTTTCATTCATAGAGGATGATATTAAAAAAAAACCATGTTTGAACAGTTAAGCGGCCACTTTAGGAATTTTGTGCTTTCTATTACGATTTATTTAAATACATTATCAGTTTCTTTCAGATTCTCAAGGAAAATATCGCCAAATTTCATAGATTCGGAAGAATGTTTTGACCATTCTGCATGTATTTTAATATTTAGTGAAAAAAATCATCAAAAACGAAACTAATCGAATTCTCGTAAACAAAACTAAGGACTGGGAAAGCTTTACAATAAGATTGCAAAAAGAAATTAATTTAAATAGTACTTTAAAAACAATTAAACCAGTAGAAATTGTCTTTAATAATACTAAAGCGATAATCCATCACAAAAAGAAAAAAATAAGAATCTTGATCAAAGATAAAAAGTTACCAAGGCGACGACGATAATAAATACGTCATTCAGGTCACAAAACTGCTTTAAATATCGAAACAAAACAACTGAAAAGGGAAATAAGCAAATTTAAAAATAAATCTATGATATAATTCCTTAACTAATTTAACAGCTCACGAAGAAACTAATTACTCGTTATAGACTTATTTGCAGCACATCTGGCAGAAGTTTTCACGTCCAATTTAATAGAGATTAATAATAATCTGCTACTGCAAAAAAAATTGAGGAAAATCGAAAATCTAACTTAAGTCGAAAAAACCACCAGACTTTGATTTAATCACCGGTGACGTATTGAAACAACTGTCAAAAAAATGTATTGTATTGCTGATATACTTGTTGAATGCAACCTTTAGATTAAAATATGTACTTGTAAGCTAGAAAGGAGTAGGAGGTCATCATGTTAAAAAAATTCTAGACATTCACTACATGAAGTGAAATCTTATAGACCGATTTTACTTTTTTCCAGTAGTTTCTAAATTATTGCCTATAAGATTAAAATACTCGACAATAGATCAAGTTCATCGAATAATAGATACATAAAGAAATCGTCAGAAGAGAAAAAAGCTACTCAACATTATTTCTTCATGTTGCGCAAACCTTTGATAGGTTATGGCATGAGGGGCTAATTTACAAATTAAATAAAAAATTGCCATTACACTATGTAGAGATTTAAAATCTTATATGCCAAACAAACTCATAATAAAACAAGAAGAATCATATTCAGATCTGAAAGACACCCAAGCAGGAGCACCACAATGAAGTGTACTTGGACCTCTCCTATATGTGGTCTATACTAGTGACGGAACTCGACTGCAAATTGCAGCAGGGCAGGATGGTAAAGACTGAAATATCAAGCTGAATGAAATCAAATAAACATTAACTTTACTAACACAAAACTATGCAATCCTCCAACTATGATCATAAAGAGATCAATAGTTCCCTATAAAAAAAAAGATACTAGATAGCAGCTAAAGATGAAATAAACATCTTAAGAAAAGAGAAGAAGTCAACCTAAAATTAGGAACAAAATATCAAAAATTATATATCGTACAACATCTTCAATATCTTTTATAGTAAGAAATAATATAGGTTCATTTTTATTAAATGTAAAACGTAAGATTAATAAATTATAAAAATCAGGTGTTTACAAAATTAATTTGTCCGGATCCGTCATCTATCTTGGCCAGACCCTTAGAAATTTTGAAATAAGGTACAGCGAACACTTATGATTATATATATTAAAACAACTAGATAAGTCACATTACGCAAAACACATTGACACGAAACACAAACCTACACTTAATAACACAATGGAAACAACAATGCAAGTACTTCATATAAGTGACAAGAAAGAAGAACTTGATTTTTTGGAGGAATATGAAATAAAAATATACCTAAAATATCCGCAGTATTACAGATTATTTTTCGAACTAAATACCCTATATAATAATAACCAAAAAAAATTTTAGAAAAGAAGAATATTTTTGTACATATTGATAATGTTTGGTTAAAATGTTTATATGAACGTATTTAGGCTTATGTCAAACGTATGTCAAATCTTGAGAATGCTATAGCTAAATAGCGAAACCTTGGTCAATAAAATATAACTTTGTAATACTGTGGAAATTCAGATAAGTATAATTTTTCTTTATATATTTATTATGGATAGTTTCTACAAAGTAAGAGTTGAAACAATTAATTTAATTATTATCATATTAAATTTGATTAATAAATTAAACATTATCAATACAAATAATATTCCTTCGTGAAAGCCAATTTATTTTTCATATCATAATAATTTAAAAACCTCTTCAATCAAATCTCATAAATTTTTATGAGAATTCTTAGTTTAATTACTTAATTGGTAAACTCGAAATACTTTTATGTTTGAGTAATAAGGGTGCTATTAAATTTAAGTGTGCAAATACTTTAAAATTATCTTGAAAAATTCGAACTCCAGTTATAACCAGAAAAGTAATTAAATTCAGTCCTGAGTACTTACTATTCATTAAATTCCCTTATTTATACAATTTGCATTAGTCGTTTAATTCGTTCTCGGTGAAAATTCTTTTACTACTTAAGGTAATCAGTTGTTTATGTTTTCGCCAGAATGTTTACGTTTTTCATTTATATATTTTAATATATTTTACTACTTCCACTACTGAAAATGAATAATTACGTAATTGAAAGTACGAGGATGGGTTGATTAATTCGCGGCCTACCATAGTAGGACATGGTTTTTCTTTGTAATTTTTATGTTTGACATTAAAATTCTGTCCGAGTCTCTTAAGTAGTTTTCATTTTCATTTAGTGTCTCAAATTTTGTAAGTGGTCGGTGTTTGAAAAATGGAGAAAACTGAGATTCGAGACCTGATAAAGTATTTTCATTTCACCAGAGACCAGAGACCAAACAACAATCCAAACAATGGACAGCAAAGAGTCAACCGAATCCGAAAAAGGCGGAAACAGTCCTTTCAGCCGGAAAGGTGATAGCGACGGTTTTCTGGGATGCAAAAGGAATTATTTTGGTTTACTACCTTGAACAAGAAAAAACAACAAACAGCGAATACTACGCTAATCTACTAGAACAGCTCTATAAAAAAATTCAAGGATAAAGATCCGGGTTGGCCAAAAAGAAAATCTTGTTACATCAGGACAGTGCACCATGCCACAAGTCGGTTATCGCGATGACTAAAATTAATGAGCTGTTCTTTGTACTGATACCTCACGCACCCTATTCCCCTAATTTGGTCCCGTCCGACTTCAGCCTATTCCCCAACTTGAAGAAATTTCATGCGGGATAGAAATATGCTTCAAACTTGGAAGTGATTGAAGCGACAAACAGTTATTTTGAAGGGTCGCCAGAATCTACCTACAGGTATAGGATAAAGAGGTTGGAACATTGATGGACCAAGTGCATTCAACTAGAAGAAGATTGTGTTGCAAAATAAAAATAAATTTATTCTTTTAAATTACTGGTATCTTTGTTGGGCCTCGAATTAATTAACTCATCCTCGGAAATAAGTACCGAAACAGATCGAATATCTTGAAGGCAAATATTTTGTGGAAACAACGCAAAAACAGATTGATTTTTAATCCACGGGGGATATTTTTTAACATATCCTCAACTGTCGTACGTCCTCTTCTCCCCTGTAATATTATCACCAATATAATTTAAATAGGGAAACATTTTTGAAAAGATAATTTTATAAGGAATTAAATCATATGACTTCGTTGCGTAACCGTTGATTTGGCGTCCTCTTGCGGGAACAAAAACTTAGTATTCCAAATTATATTTTATTTGAAAATAATTTCAACAATTTAATGCACAATAATAAAAATTGACCTGTTTTTGCATTTTTTCCACAAAAAAAATGTCTAAGGTATTCGATCTGGTTCGTTTTCGATAAGACATTCTTGCATTTTTGTAATTGGTGTATGTATAGTGCAAAAACGAACAAGTCGTTGATGAAATTTCTTAACTTTTATCTATGACGGACAATTTTGAATTTTGATAGTTATAAAATTTGATGTTTAAAAATATTTTGTTTAGTAATTTTGACAGCTCACAAGGTGGGATTATGCTATCATAAACTCCTAGAAGTCTCAGTGTCATTTTTGTATGATTTGAAAAATGCATAACTTTTTCTGCAAAATATTTCTTAATTTTTTAATAAATTACATATAGTTGGACCCTACCCTTAACCCTTTCAGCCCCAGCTACTATTTTTATTTGATGTAAATAATCCCAGCGATTTTAGGTTCAGACGTATGACGTACATTTTCAAGCTTATATACCAACGAACGTACGCCGTACGTCATAGAAATGAATGTACACTGAAAACTGTAATAACTTGTACTAAATACAAAAAAAATATATTTTATTAAAATTCATTATAGTTAATTTATTTTACATGAAATTTAAAAAAAATAGTTATAATTGTTGAAGCAGTTTGGCATACACAATGCAGGTTTAGTAGGGCACAAATTACAGAAGTATCTAGTATCGCGTCTGATATTATTTGACGAACACATAACACATCTTCGTTGTGGAAGCTGACGACGAGGAGTAGGTGGAAATGTTGAAGGAGTATGAACGACAGGTTCATGACGAATTTCAATCTGTTGCCTTCGACGTCTTCTAGGAAGTGGTTCATTTGCATCCAATCGTTCGATTTCTTCTAAACCGTGTGTAGGTCAGTAATGTTATATTTTTGTCGCTCAATTCTTTGTAAACATTATGTGAATTCAATATTGCACGTTGAACAAAATGTATTCCTAATTTCTTGAACCAGGTGTAGGATTTACGGCAGCAATTATATGAATGCAATAATTGATCTATTTTATCTACGCCTCTCATACAATGAGTGTATTGCTGAATTACTGCGGGTTTCATAAAAAATTCTCGTTGACCACCTACAACATATCTCTCTCTTTCGGTAAGTTCTGCACTGAACTCTGTCGATAGAACATAAACGTCCCTGTTATCAAAATATTTCAAAACAATTACATTCTCTTTTCTTGCAAATGCTGACTGGTGTCTATTGAGTGGAGAATTTTTTAGCGCATTTGGGACCCCTCTATCCGAACGTATCGTGCCAGTAAGTAGCGTTTCTCTCTCCAATAAATATTCAGCAAGCCGAGTGCTAGTGTACCAATTATCCGTATAAAAAGAATAACCCAAGTTTAGCAAGTTTCTACCAAGATGAACTACTATTCTTTCTGAAAGTGATAATCTAGCATTACCAACGTCGTCGGGAAGAGCAAACTGCTGCTGACCTTGTCCAGTGTAAATTTCAAAGCTGTACATATATCCATCCGAGGTACATAGGCTAAAAATTTTTATTCCGAATCTGGAACGCTTTGACTTTATATATTGTCGAAAATGCAAACGACCTTTGTACAACATCAACGATTCATCGACTACAACATTCTTATTTGGTTGATAGTTATGTTGAAAAATTCTTTGTAAACGTTGTAAAAATGGCCTAATACGGCATAATCTATCATTTGCTTGTAGAGCATTTGGGTCAGCAAATCTTAAGAATTTTAATATTGATAAAAATCTGTTTCGACTAATACCTTTCTCCCGAAACCACGGAGTATTTAGATTATAGCGCGTACTCCAATACATAGATATCTCTGGTTTTTTATTGAGGCCCATATTCAGTACATATCCAAAGAACATTTTTATTTCTTCTTTTGTTACATCGCGCCATTGTAGACCATGAATTTTAAAATTTAGTCGTGGTTGATTTGCAAAATATAATTGTGCTTTCGTATTTGTGCATTGCACAATAAAATTAAACAAGTCATCTGGCAAAAAGGCATCTACACACCTTGTAAAAGATACCTCTTTATCAGGAAACACTTCAGGATTTGGACCTGCAATTCCAAGGAATTCTGGAACATTATCAGGTCGAGTCTCTCCAAATGGATCGCCGATCATATTCCATGCAGGCGGATTGTCATCAACAGATGAAGCATTGCTATAGTCCGTTAAAATGTCATCATCACTACTATTAAAATTTTCACTTTCACTGCCGGACGTAATATTGTCGAACAAAAAATCGGAGTCTGAATCACTGTCACTCATGATTAGAAAATTTATTGAAGAAAATATATCGTAAAATAATTTCAACGGAGACTGCACTTCAAATCAACGTTTGAAACGAAACTAAATTGAAAACTAATACCTTTTTAATTTTAGGGCTCTGTTATTTTAACTAAATGCAGCCCATCAGCATTTCTGAAAGTAAAATAATTTCGAATATTGTAACTAAATCGAAATAATAAACAACGTCAGCTAATGATATTCATATTCCCGAAGAGAATACTAGCCATGTAATGTTTAGTCTATAGGTTTTGGGAAAATAGAAATATCTAAGTATACAAATATGAAAACACAAAAGTCAGCAATTCTCATTGGGAATACAAAGATTTAGACGGAGCAACGATGCGGGCCAATTATAAATAATATTTTTCAATCTTATAATATTTTCAATATTTATTTATGTCTGCGATACATTTTTTTGTAGTGTAAGCAAAAAATCCAGGCTAAATGCATAACAAACCAAACAACGTTTACTTGACGTACGGCGTACGTTCTGAAGTATAGTATGTGGACGTACGTCGTACGTCCACTGGTGCTGAAAGGGTTAATGGGTAACACTGTACAAAAAAATCGCTGTAGAACGGACGAACTTTTTATAGATATGTTTAGTCTACTTAGGCCCCGTACTTTCGTTTTCATTTTAATTTACAATATCTGGCAAATAACAATTCGTCAGAGGATTAAACGAGCATTAGAATTTGGAGGATAAGTTGTTTGGGTATTTTCAGATAAAGTTATCTTACAGATAGCAATTCAGTGGGATTAGCATTAGACATACATTTGCAAAAGATGCCAAATGAAAGGCGTAAAAGAAATGTACAGGCCTCTCATAAATCTTATGTGTTAAACAGAAATAGAACATAACCTTAAGTTCGCTTCCAACAAATAATGTCAAATTGATTGATTGATTAATTTTTCATATATTTGTGTAAAATAAAATCTTAAAAAACTAATAATTGTTTCTATAGTTTAATAGATTTTAAAAATAATTCACAAAAGTAATAAAAGCATCTTATTCTTCATTTACCTTTTCATGAATCTTATTTTCTTGACAGATTTGAGCTAGTTCCAATTTACACCTAATTCCCACTGATATTGGAAATCTTATTTTTCATGTTCCAAATAGACTTTCTCTAGCAATTCCAGTTGTAATGTGCGTTTTATTGTATAATATATCACCTTCAATTTGAGAGTTATCTAATAGGGTAAGGATATAAAATTTTACTACATAGCCTCCATCAACAAATAATTCACCATTTCCCATTTTCTGACTATGAGACTTATATTTAAAGCGAAATGTACCAAAGGGAATATACCATGTGTGGCACATCATTAGAAAAGTATTATGATGGACTAATCAGTCACATGATCATCCATTAGCTAAACATAGGCGTTGCTTTTAATTTTTAAGAGATATTAGATTTTAATTAAATTAAGACTTTTACAAACATGGAGTTAATATCGAAAAAATGTTATGGATGATCATGTGGCTCATTAGTTCATCGCAAATTCCCTATTTAAAATTAAGGGGTTGGAGATGTGGAAGGGAGGGAGTTGACATATGACAGACGTTTGTATCGTGAAAATGTGTCCCTTTTGGAATAAAAATCCACGTGTTTCAGCATTTTCTAAATATCTAGTGCATTAAACCAAATATTAGGGTGGATTGTTTTGAGCGGCCCCCTCTGTATATAAAAATCTCCAGTTGCCTGAAATTTCAGTGTCAGTGGTAGTTTATTCATTGTAGTAAGAGCACGATATAAATTCCTAAAATTGAGAATGTAATAAGGAAAATAAATATCGACTTACTAATCGATTCGTTTTGAAGGTCTCTTTCAATTTGTTATAAAATAAATGCAACTGTAGCTTTTGAAATAACTCAATATCATTCCACTTGGTAATGTGGTCAGTTCTTGGTTATAATTGATATCTACAATCAGGAATTATATTTTCAATCAGTTCAATATCAGGATCATTGGGCAGCTGTAAATTCTTAAATATCCATGCCAAACTATAGTAATTATATATTACAATTTGTATGTTATGCAATTATAAGTTGTTCGAATGTTTTTTAACTCAATATTATATAATATTTTAATAATAGTAGTATATACTGTACTAGGTCTAAACATACCTGCCAAATAATTTCCAGAAATCTTCAGTACCATGACTCAAAACAAATGTATACAGTAAATAAAAACAAAAAACTTGTTAGGTTTGGTTTCTTTTATTTGTCACATAAATCCCTTATTGGTGAATAATAGTGCGGAATAAATTATCAAGGAAATTAGGGTAATTTATCTGAGGAATGGTAGTATTTATAAGTGATAAGGCATGATTTTTGCTTATCCCATAGATAAAATTTAATCTACGGGATAAATTCGACTATTTGTACGTGAAAGTGTATTATTATTTTAATAGCAGCTGAAAAGCGTAAAATGGCCCTTATCCGAGCAAGGCATCCATTAAAATTATGAACCCTTCAAAAGTTAAGGCTATTTGAATTTCTGAACAAGATACAATTACCATTTAATCCTCTTTTCATTTACTCTTAAAATTATACAAAAATATTTTTCTACTCCTGTGTGTCAAATTCAATTTCACGTATCAATAGTTGTACCTGAATAATTTCATGCACGAGTACGTGAAATCATTATATTTCTAAACGGATATATTTCAAGCATTCTTTTCGTAAGGGTCTATGTAATTTCAAATACAAGTTAAAAGTAAGACAGTAGATAGAAACTTTGAGATTCCGAGGCTGTTAAATTTGAAATTAAAAAAAAGATTGGAATATCGTGTCAATAGTCAAAGAAGCGTCTACTTTAAAGCGAAAATAACATATTTTGCTGTTTTTATTATAATAATGGATTAAATTATACTATTTCAATTGATTGTAAAATTTAAATCAGCACAGATAAGGCATTAACAGTGTCTCATCCTAAATATGAATGTGTCATACGTATGAAGTTTAGAAATGAAATCTTCCATATCAGAAAATATGCCTTGATATTCCTAACCAAGCAATAAATTAAAAATTATACTGAATCATAAATACAAATTTTTGATTGTTGTACTTGATAAGAGACAATAGATCACCATTCGGGGAAAGTACCACTATCTAAAAATGAAATATTTTTTCGCATAGCAGGGTAATCCTTGAGAAAACAAGTATTTCGTTTATTTAGTATGCTTATACTTTTTCTACCAATTATTATAATGTATAGTGATCACAGTGAAGGCAGGAGAATGTAGAAATTATTTCGCTGAAAAAATCCAACGTTTGAATAGCTTGGACTGACTGATGAACAAAGAAGGTGAGCCTTGGAGATAGAAAAACGATTAGCTAGGGGAAGTACAGCATTGGGAGCTCCAGATAAGTTTCTAAAATCGAAAATTGTATCAAGAATGAGCCAAGTTACTTTTATATTCAACAGTAATTGAATAGAAGGTGCCACAAAGAGCTGTATGAACTAAATGGGAAGCCAGATACCATATAATTGCTTAGATGTAGGAGATGGGGATGGTTAGGCTATATTACCAGAATAAATGGGAATCGATAGCTTAAAAAAACACTCTGAATGCGAAAAATAAAAACGACAGAAGGGACGATCACGAGAAATGGATTAATTTATTTAAAAAGGACTTATGAATATTAGGAGTCAAAAGCTGGAGGGATAAAGCCAAAAACAGAAAGGGATAGAAGATAGTTATCAACGAAACCTCGGTGTAGCAAAAAAGAGTCCGAATCAATTTAACGTCGTCCCCTAAATTAATCAGCCTTTAATTCTTATATACAGATTTGGCCTGAATATTGGAGGCCATAATCGGATTCATGCAATTAATAAAAAGCGCGTTATTTAAAGAGAAAACGTTTTATTATTATTATTAATATTATTAATATTATTATTATTATTATCTTGAATGAATATTGAAATTCGCCCATGTCCATTTAGATACTTTCTAAACCTGTATATATGTATATAGTGAGAAATATTAGCAAGTGATATTTCTGATGCGTTTTATTGGTCTATCGGTTTATAATCCGAATGTGAATGAAACTAAAAATTACTTATCCACTAGATTGATAATATTAACAATATGGAAATTGAAAAATATAACAGAACACAATGTTCCCAGTGAAGGTTCAAGAAATCATTGTCCAGAGAGGAAAAAATAGATTAAAGAATATTTACATACGATCTATATTTATTTTATTGAATCAAATTATAGTTGAAGAAGCCATAAAGAAGAAATAACTTGGTGACGTATTTGTAGGTATATACGTATATATAGATCAGTCTAATACGACTTAAAAGCCAAAGGCTTCAATTGTAGTTTTTCATTTCTTCCTGTTTCCAACTAGTTCTTTTCAGTCCTACATATGTAGTCCCATTAATTCCTGCTTCACTAAATCTATACAGTTCCTCTTTGTTCAGTTCCCTATTCTTTTCGTATCTTTCTAGTGCTGGTTTTGTTAGTTTTCCTTTAGGTATTCTGACTCTATGACCCACACAGCGTAATCTTTGATTTTTTTCCAAACTAGATAATTTTTTCCTTCCATATATTTCCATATTTAGGGTGCATGTCTCACATGCATATAGTACTATTGGTCTAATAACTGTTCAATATACTCTATTTTTTGGTGTTTAATGATACTTTCTTCGATCTTAATAGCGTCATTAAAGGACCATCACATTTGTTTCCTTTGGCAATTATCTTATTCACTTCCTCTTTTTCATCATTGATATTTATGAGTAATTCTTCAAAGGAGTCAAAAGTGTTCAATATTGTAAATGTATATTTCTCTTTCTTTTTTGTAGTTATTTTGAAGTGTGATGTAATTACATAAGAAGTCAATAATAAGGCGGTTTTAAAGTTGTTTTTGTTTTTAAAACTGTCAGCCTATATTATTCTTAACAAGCCCTAAATCTTCGAGGGAGCAGGAGCTTGGGTAGTTCTTATACACCAAGAGATGTTCCATTGTTTGTCTCTCGCCGCAATCATATGCCGTTTTTGTGCCATTGGTGATTCCTCATTTCGCCAAGTATGTCTTTACAGGAGCGACTCCCGTTTTAATGCGTTTTAGGTTTTCCCCAGATTTTCCACTCCAAGTGGTAGCCTCATGGTGCTTTTTGGTTTAGTGGGTAGACGTCCGGCAGTTCCGAAGGAACCGTATACAGAAAGCGTCTTCGTTATTTTAGTCGCCCTATGGGCTCCCATGCATTATAGAGCGGGTTACGGTTATCGAATGTTTGCCTAAGCCTCACCGTGTGTTCAGCAGCCAGTCGGCGTGTTGCGGAGGCTGCCTTATATAGTTTTTCTAGCGGTATCGCCTTCACATAGCTAGTCCTAAGAAAAATGTGATCGACTTCAAAGATGTTTTTAATTAAATTCCACGGGTACCAGTTCAATTTTATCCTATAGTAGCAATAAAGTTTTTGGAGCAACTTATTGGAGATGAAGACTATTCTTCTAGTGGTTGAATTATTGGTAAAAGTTTTGGTAAACTCAAAAAATTATAGATATCTGGTCTATACGGAGTGGTTAATATTGGTTTGAAATTTAGTGATTGTATTTCTTCAGGGTCATGAAAATCGGCTATTATTGTCATTTAGTTATATGAATTGTGACATTTTTCATTCATCACCTTATTGATTTTACTCTTGTAGGTCTCGGCGTCTATTGGTAGGATAGGTAATAAACTGTTAATTAAAAGCTTTCTCTTCTTCTGTTAATATATTGGTTTTATTTGTTTTTGTTTATTAATAATCTGTAACTGAATTGGTCTAATTTTTGTATTAAGATCCTCTACTGATGTGAAATTGGGAGTAATTTTACTAATAATTACAGTAATTTAAAAAAAGTTACAATTGCAAGAGAACTTACAGTACTGAAATAATTCAAAATAACTTGTATTATACGCAACGTTAAGAGAGGGTATCGTATTCAAGGTTCATTTTTTATGTACTCATTATAGAATTTGCGCTAAGCTAAAATGTTTAAGATTTCATTATCTAGTAATAAATGTTCTGTAATTGTTATTGTGCGATTATGTACGTTTCTGCTTTTATTTCAAGAAAACTAATCATACAGCAAAGCGGCTTCATCTCATCGTGCTCTTATTTTTACTGTTCAGTGATCAAGGTTAAAATAAATAAGTGTATCCTTTTGATATGATCGATTTATTTCTTAAGAGATTATTTCTACTGCACATTGCTGGAAAACGATTTCAAATTAACAATAACTGATGGTGTAAAAATTTCATACTGGAATTTGCGAATATTATCGGCACACTTTACATTTACAATTTTACAGTGATTAGACATACTCGTAAAAATATAATATTGTTGGTGTACTGTAAAAAATAAACACATAAAAATACAGTCTGAGGACACAGTTTTTGTACAACAATAAATAAATAGCTTCCCGGGAGCAGTGGATATTATTTTTATGCCATACACCTCTATGTAAGTTAATACCAAAGCACATTAGAATTAAGATAGATTAAGATTCTAAGATAAGTCTACTTTTTTAGTATATAGGGTAAGGTAAGGTATATTCATGATAATTATAAGTTTTTCATTTATCGGAGTTAAGGGTTTAAATTAGGCACAGTAAAAATATTATAAATAGAAAGACTTAATTAACATTTGGGAACAAGTTACTGTTATAATTTTATTTAAAATATTGGTGAATCTGCTTAAAATTTTTTTTTTTTTAAATCTTGTTCCTATGAGGTAATTTCGTGACACAGATATTTAATTTCGTGACAGACGTAAGGTATATTCGTGAGATTCCAATTATTGTATAAAAAGTTTTTCTAACAAAAAAATAAAATAAGTTTATTAAATTAATTGCAACAAGGAATAATGAAATACCTAATTAACATATTAACTCGAACAACTTTTCAGTCTTCTTCCGAATCATCATCGGTGTTTTCATTATTTCTGCACATATCGCACATAAAAACATTTTCTTTGGCATCAGAAGACTGGCACATAACGTGGTATGGATCCAGGCAGTAAGAACATTGGACCCACATGGCACCATTTTTTTTCTTGAGAATACCTGCTACCACACAATCCACAGTTCAAGTCATCATCTTCAGAAACCGTTTTATTAGTTTTTGGGTTAGCTGCGACCGGCGGTTTTGATGAAACCATAGGGATTGGTGATGCGGGAAGACATGATGACGTGGATGGTACGTCGATAGATGAAGAAGGCACATTAGTTTGAAAATTGAGACACTTCCCTCTTGAATCGCGTTTCTTTCGATTCGAATTTGTAGTTGAAGGCTTCGTCGGTAGAGTCAATATGTTGTTAATGTCAGAGTTTTTTTTAGCAGGAGCTGCTACACTGTCATTAATATCGCATTAGAAGTTAGTAGAAATGGCGCAAGAGGAATGACATTCCTATCGAAAGGGCACATCCCAGATTTTCTAAATGAATTTATAATGTTTGATGCGGAAAAACTTGAGATAAAGGCTGGATTCAGTATAGTATGAAAGTTAGTTCTATTAGGCTTCTCAGCATTTTCTTTCATACAAACATGTAAGCTTTTCGACCAGTGAGTTTTTAATTTATTTATTAATTTATAAATGCCTACATCCAGTGGCTGTAACAAATGACTAGTATGGGCCGGAAATGTAAATAGGTAAATATGGTTTTCTGATGCAAGTGATATAACTTCCGGATGTGTTTTGCATAGGAATCGATAAATAAAATTACTGGTTGAGCAGGTGGAATTGATTTAATGAAGAACCGAAACCAGTCCAAAAAGTTTTCACTACTGATCCATCCTTTAGGAGAAAATTTTATTTGGCATTTAAGAGGCAGTCAGGCTTCAAATTGTCGTTCAACCGGACACCTTTAAAAATAATTAAAGGTGGAATCGATCTGGATTATTTTGAACTTCAAGCCTAACTATTAATGCTTCCAATTAAGCAACTTAAAAGAAACAAAATAGGTAAATTTTGGAGACTTACCTTTGCAATATCCACAAAAAACAAAAAATAACGCATGCAGTACAGAATTTATTGTTTTATGTTATCCGAAAAAACGGTTCTATGAAAAAGATTGTCTGAACGTTCGAGGGGATGACGCTTCTTAATCTGCTGGTGCGTTGGGTGTTGCCGAGTCTTCTCGCTACACGCGGTTGTAAAACTGTCGCTCCAACGCAATAGACAAATTTGTAATACATTTTTGAAAATTTATCACGAACTTACCTATATCACAAATATACCTTACTTTACCTATAGATATAAAACTAACAGATATAAAGAAATCTTAAATAATGTGTATAAACATAGGTTACTGTTAGGAAAACCCATCTATCTATGAACACTCACCACCTTAAGTAACTTATATTTTTAAATCTACAAAGCAGTTTTGAAATAATCTTTGATAATATTTTTGATAATTCATAAATGAAGTATTATTGTTGTATAGTTTTGAAGTTGTAGGTCAATTTTTAAAAGAAAACTACTGTTTTTCACTGGCCGATATTTCGACTATTTATTTTCTCATTCTCAGGTCTCTAACAAAAATTGTATTTAGAATGTTCTGAGTTAGTCAAAATAATTTTAGCTCCAGAATGTTCATTTTATAGCATCTTCATGTTATCATTTTTATATACATATTATATATATATATATATATCTATTAAGTAATGTAAAAATAAATGGATTCATGAATCCTTATGTTAGATTTAGAGCTCATAATACATACTAAGTAATAATATCGTTTTTACAAATATTTGAAACTTAATTTCTAACTAAATTTAAAAAATGAAAAATATATATGATCTGCTTTCTTTCCTTTAAGTATCAATTATTAGAACTATTACAATATATTAAATTATTACATAATTTGGATGTAATTTTTTACTTCTATTGTTATTTATTAATATTATTTCAATTTCTTCCCACAGCAATTACTGATTTTACCTAATGCTATAATTCCTGATGTTAATTATAAAAAAAAATAGTTATTAAAAGTAAGATATTCAGACATTACTTAAAAATCCTAAATTTAAAATAGAGTGGCCTTAATTTCTGAGCTACATCGCTTATAATGCAAATACCACAAAATGAATATGAATTTTTATACCTAAATATTTGATTGATGAATATTTCTGGATTTTTTTATTGGATAATGTTAATGTACTAAATTTGGGCAAATGATTTATACAGAATGAGTTTTTAGTATGGAACGCTTCAATTATCTCGGAAACGGCTTGCATGATTTTTATAAATTTTAGTTTTCGATGGTTTTGTAATACGGCCGATCTTATGGTGATATTTACATGTTGTCAGATCTTTCGTTTTTCTGGAAATATAATGAACTTTGTTATTTCAAATGGATCATCCTGTATGTTTTTTTCTTTTTAAAGTCCTTAAAAAATACTGAATATTTTTTATCTAATATTCCCTATACATAAATGCTATAATTTCAAAGTTATAGCTAAATATAAATTATATCCGCCCAAGTTAAAATAATACTTTAAGATGATTGAATAAACTCTAAATCCAGGTAAGTATTTTCAATTGCCTTTTAATTTAGAAATTTTATTATTTGAAACATTTAGACAATAACAATACCCTAAACAACAATATTTGGCTGCAACATGATGGAGCTCCACCTCACTATGAGCGTGAGATGAGGCAATACCTAGATAATGTGTTTCCAAGAAGATGAATTGGAAGGCAATGTTTTATCAAATGGCCCCCGCCATCACCCAATTTGAATCCTTTAGACTATTTCCTATGGGGTTACTTAAAAAACACCGTTTATAAAAACAAAACCTGCCAATATTCAGGAATTAAAAGATAGGATCACCGTAGAGATAAGAAGAATTGAGCAGTCAGGCATGTTGCAAAATCTACTGCAAAGATCATTTGGCTTGTTGTATTGAAATAACCGGACAACATTTTGAGTATCTGCTTTAACCGCCTTTACTTTATCTTTTCTAAAGTTCCCTATTTGTTTACCACTTAAATGTGGACCTTCTTTTAACACGACACAAATATCTAAAGATTTGTCTTCAGTTGTTCCAGGTTTTCTGCGCCTTGATTTGGATAAAGCTTTTAGTGCACCAGTTTCGTTAAACTTTTTTACTAATGTATTGACAGTAGACCTTGTTATGGAATTTCTGTTAGGATATAAATCATTATAGGTTATTCAAATTAAACAAATTTATTCAGTCATAGTCATTTTAATGTATTATTTTAACTTGCGCGGATATAATGTAAATGTAGCTATAACTCTGAAATTATGGCAGCTAACAATATTGCCATTGGATGGTTGCACAAATAAATTGTTAACCTAATTAGTAAAGATATTCCTCGAGGAACTCCAAATATTACATTTTCCACATTACTTCGCTTCTCTGGCTAAGTATTGGGTATGAATAAATTATCCACGAATTTCGGTTTGAAAAAGTTTCTTGTTTAATTTTCATGACAAACACCTTGAAATATCGAAAAAAATGCTCAATGATGCTTCGGAATTATCTAGACAATTATAAATAAATCTGAATTTAGCATTGTAATATAATGTACAAGGTAGTTTTTTATAGTTACCATCGAAATAGACCGATTCGTAATTTATTGTTTTGTATAATGTTATAAATATAGGTTTAATTTGTTAATTTAAAGAAAAAAGTTAAGCTTACCGTGTATATAATCAGCAAAGATTTTGTTTTATGTTGTAGAATATAGAATAGAGGAAAGAAATTTTCTGACAAAAAATCAGAAATATGTATTCCAGATGCATATTTCAAATAATTTTTCTATCAATACTGGACTGGTTCTGATAAGATGGGAATTTGATTTTAAATAGCATGCTGATTTAACAAAATTAAATAATTATTATAGAGGTTTTCTACCAGATTTGGATAAAAAACTGTATACAAATCATAGACATTTTTTACTAAATCATTCAGGGTTAATTAAAACAATGTTAATATAAAAGAAGAATAAACAAAAATCCAGATGAATAAATGAAAAAATAACTGGTAAATTTGTCTAGGTATTTTTAAATATTTTAACTTTTTCGGATTCACGTGTGGACTAAAAAAGTTACCCAAAAAATGTTAGCTTTAGTTAATCAATGGCAAATATGTAGAACATAAAATATCACAAAAAAAATATGTAAACTGAAAAGCATTAATCTATGTTTTCCTGTTTATTTTATCTAAAAGTTTGGTGGTTCTCTCTTTTCTACAGGTAATCACCATTCCGAGTTTCGATCATAAAATTTAAAAAAATGGTGGGCACAATTTTCTTAATATATCTTTATACACCAATTTTTGAAATGGAACAGTTTTATTATTTTTTTTGCAAATAAAAAGTTATTGTTGTAAAAATAACTACATCAGCTTATTTGCTGTAGTGACATACGAGGGTCGATTAATAAGTACCCTTGTTAGAAATGAAGACGCAACATTTTTTTTTCATTTTTCAATGTAATCTCTTTTTAGGCCGATACATATTTCTGACATTTCTTTAACTTCTCCAAAAATTACGATTTGTCAATATCTTCAAAGTACGCTTCTGTCTTGGCGATAACCTCTTTGTTTGTGCTGCATTTTTTCTCTCGAACCATGTTTTCACGTTGTAGAGTCACCTCGGGCGAGTAATGTGGATGCGGCAACATTTCATAGCCCAGTTTATGTAATTTCGTCACAACAAATCTAAACGTAGATGCTGGTGGGTTATCCTGGTGAAACAGCACTTTTTTCTTAGCCAAATAGGTCCGTATCTCTTTCAAATTCTTATCGAATTGATGATCCCGTGATCATTGTTCCTTTTTACAAAAAAGCCCAAGAGTACTATTCTCTTCGAATCCCAGAAAATCGTGGACGTGACTTTTTTGGTCGATGGAACCATTTTTGTCTTCTTCGGAGCAGAATGACCAGGAAAAAATTATTGTTTTTAATGTCGCTGTTAAGTCTAGGACTTTATATGAAACGTGGCAATTCTGCACGCCGTGGATGATGCTGTGGGCGACGAAGAAGGTTTTTTATAGTTCAGTGTGGTTTTATGCAAGCAAATGCGAACGTTCATGTACTTTAATTTTTACGTTGTATCATGCTGCCACTATTCTATTTGTATATTTATGACAATAAAATGTTAAGTTTATAACACAAATGTAATTACATACATATCAAATCATATAAAATTAGATTGCCATTTCATACGACACGTCTAGGACCTCTGCTATTTCGCGTGATCAGAATAATATCGTGGACCTTTTCAACGAACTTCTCGGTAACCACATCAACCGAGCAGCTTGGCCTCTCCTTACCAAAAACTACCACATTTAAAATCAAACAGATTCAAGAGAATTAAAAGAAAGAGTACGCTATTATAATGTCCGATTTTTCACCAATACACTATAGATGTTCGCATTTCCATGGTCATCTTACTCACAGTGTCTTACTTTTATACTTGCGTCTTTGATCTTTTTAATGGTTGTCTAGGAGCATGTACCTTCTGCCTTAGTGTTATTATCTCTTGCATATCTCTGTACCTGGAAAGTCACACTGATTTGAAAATCTGATTCTGGATCAGTACTTTATTATATGGGGTGAGTCACCGTAGACGCGAACGTCCATAACCCCAGATCGGTGCATTTGATGAAAATTTTCAAAGAGTACTTTTTTATATAACATATTCAAAAAAGCCATAATTTAAAATTAGCTCCACTTTACATTTTTATAAACTTCTTGCCGAGCTTCTTCTTTCAACGATGTATCACACTTTATGTCTATTATGTTTATTAAAGGATCTACAGCCACTTGAAAATAACATTTTTTTTGAATTCAGATGTCTGTAAACGGTTTAAATTTCCCTATCCTAACTTTTCAAGTTCTATGCTATGGCATTAAAATATATTTGATACAGAGTGGTCATAAATTTGAAAGATTTGAAATCCCATCTGGTTGAAATCAGCTCAGCAAGAAGTTTATAAATATGTAAAAACGTACGGGGTATTCCATTTAAAAAAACGTAGATTTGATACATTATTTTTTTTGAGACAACCTGTATATAAGTGGAACTAATTTTAAATTATGGGTTTTTTGAGTATACACAAAAAAGTACTTTAAGAAAATTTTCGTCAAATACACCGCTCTGGGGTTACGAACCGTCGTGTCTACGGTGACTCACCCTGTATATGGACAGTTTGGAGTTTCTCGTAAGGAGCAAATAATGCTGCTTTAATGTCAAGGTGCATTTAGTAGTTATAATACTGCCTACTACTGCTGCTTGATGTTTGTACCTTTCTAGTGCACTTTTTATTTTTATGAAATTTACGAGTATTCTGTTGCCGCCAAAAATCGTAACTACTGTAGTATTTTTTAAGACAGGAAAATCTCTGGCATATAATAAAAAAAAAGATTAGAACCAATAACATTTTCTTAATACACGTCTGTTTTTATTTCTTTTAAACCAGAATATCCATGATTTATTCTAAACTGTCTGTCAGACTTATATATAGTGCTTTGAGACCATACATATTATTTTATTTATAAATCAATCCTTCATTTCAAAATATATCGAAAGTTTGAACAACATGCGGAGGGACTTAGAGCCAACTTGTTTTTATCAAGTGCTCTTTCTTACTTAAGTGATTTTATCTAAGTTCCAATTGAGAGTCTGGGATTGAATAGCTAGTTTCTATTGTGGGTTACACATTTTTGAATAACAATTTTTAAAATAACTGGCAGTTAATTAGATTCAATATTATAACTATTCGTAGTTTCATTACCACAATGATTTTTGCTAGTTTGACGATAAAGGTATATACGCAGGACAATATCTTTTCTGATTTTAGGGATGTGCCTGAAGATTTCGTCAGTGACTAGACCATAATCTGGTTCTTTTTTACATTTTTTTAATTTCGTTAATTTTGAAATTCTTTAAGTTAAAAAGAAAATCACATCAGGAACTTAGTAAAAATTGCCAAGAAGATAGTGTAAATACGAAATTTTACGAAAGAGATCCAGAGAAAACACTGATATCATTATAGACATAATTGGATGATATATCTTAAAAATAAGTTTTTTTAACATTGGCGTTAATAGTGCGACATCAAGTGAAATATAACTCTTATTTATAATAATAGATCAGGTATCATAACAACCCCGTCAGAGAATACAGCATTAAATCCTGATTGATTTGGTATAATTTAATATTTGGTTCAATAATTGTAAGCTTAAAGGACGCCTTACTCCCAACTAATTAGTTAACATCTATCTTACCTTTATTTATTATAACTAAGTCGCTTAAAATCCAGTGTAGAACAATAAACATATAATACAAAGGTTTTGGATATGATAAAAGTGTAATTTATAGAGACCTTCAAACAGGTTAATTTTATTTTCAATATTGTAACATTTTAAGTATGGTGAATTGAATAGGAAAGGGATGTCGAGTTATAACTTTTTAATGCTCTTAGTAGTGATACGAATTTTAATAAATTCTGTATGAAATAATAAATATACGTTGTCGATCGTTGTTACATTTTCACGTGAATTGCCAACTTTGAGCTTTAATGGTACAACACAGATTCTGGTGAAAAAGTTTTTGCTTATATTTTATTATTTCTGGGGTGATTTTATGACACGATCCTAAATATTCCATTGAAGCAGATGGGGTATATAGAATATTTTTCCTCCCATTCCAGTGACCCGGAAAGTGCAAAACACCTTTTCTAGTTGAATTATCAACTGATAATCTAAATAGTTTTGAGAAATGTTGGAATTGGTACTTTGTAAAATATTCGGGGATTATAGTTATTGATAAATAATTATGGCAATTAACCTATTACAAAAAAAGATACGAACTAAAGCAGATGTTAAAAAGAATTTTAATAGTTAGCTTACTTATTGTTAACGACCATCAAAATTGTCTTCATTCAGTCCTTTTGTAGAATTAATTTTTTAAGGATGACATTTATGGGTTCTTAAAATACGTTGACTACTGGCTTGTGATACACCAAAGCGCATTCCTAATTATCCTTTACTCAGAGTACTCCTTTTGTATTATATTAATGGTTTTTGTATAATTAATTTTAGTAATTCATTTTAAAACGTACCACTATACTATAGTTTTTTTAATTTATATATTAGAATTACGTAAGTTTCTTAAATCTTGGCTCTGTATATTCTTCAAAGAAATTTATATAATTGGATATGTTGGAAATCAAGGCCAACGGTGAGCAATCATTATGATCCAGTCCGAAGTAAAATCAATATTCCAAGTAAATAAAAATAATATAGACGAAACATATAAAATCCATATACTAAAAGTAGAACGAATTAGAAACTTATACCAGCAGAAATTAACTCTATTCGAATTTCTCCTATAGAAAACGATATCGGAAAGGAATGGACGAACATTAAGAACATAGTGCATAAATCTGCAAATAAAGCTCTAGGAAAATAGATGAAAAAATTACAAGAAAAGAGGCTTAAAAATATGGAATGAAGATATTAAAGATAAAAATAACGAAATCTATAAAGATAAAAACAAAGCCAAAGTAAGACGAGCACATCGAAAAAGTTGGGAACGTCGCATAAGTGACATTGAACATGATATCCACGGTCGACAAGAGTGTGTATACAAAATAATGAAACATTTAAATAAAGCACTACAAAATACTTTGGTACAATCCTGATACTATGAAATAGAAATTGATGAGACAGAAAATAAAAGTGTCGACCATGTCTCTTTAGAAGAACTAGAAGAAGCCCTGGCTAAAGAACAATAAAGCCACTGGAACAGATACCATCAACTTGGAACTTTTAAAATACGGGGGTATATTACTAAAGCTGAGATTGTTACATTTCATTAACATGATTTGGACAAGAAAATCTATACCAAAACAATGGGCCCTTGCAAAGTTACTATCTATATTAAAAAAAAACGCGATGGATACAACACAAACAATTATAGCGGTATAAGTTTGCTGAATTTAGGATATAAAATATACGTCAAAATAATCACTTCAAGAACCCAAGCTATAGCACAAACTCCACTAGAAGAAGAACAAAATGGTTTACGTCAAAACCGCTCGTGTGTGGATGCAGTATTTACCATACAGCAAATAATAGAAAAAAACGAGAGTTCAATCTAGAAACGCATCTAGCATTTATAGATTATACCAACGCATTTGACAGGGTTAATCGCCCGAAGTTATTGAACATTCTAAAACAGAAAGGGATACCAGAACACCTAATTAAGGCCATCAAGAGCCTCTACAGATAAACTGCTGTTTTAATATCCAACTACAGTGACGAAGCCAAAGAGCCAATTTATATCAATCAAGGAGTTAGACAAGATTGCTGTCTGTCACATATTATATATAATTTGTATATTGATGATCTAGTTAAAAGATGGAAACTAAAACTCCTAAAGGCATAGATTTGCATAGAAAAAAAAATAATTTGCTGTTCGAAGATGATCAAGCTCTAATTACAACCTCGGAAACTGATTTATAAAAGGTTGTACAACTGCGAGAATTTTTAAGCTAAAACCAAGATAATGACTTTTCAGGGTGGAGAGATTGTTAGATCAAAGATATGTTTAGACAACTTGGTACTAAAACAGGTAACGCATTTTAAGTACCTTGGCTGTGGAATAATACATGATTACAACAAAGATGTCGAAAATAAGCTGGCCTGTTTCTCGAGAATGTTTGGAACGATTAAGGAGACCTTTGGGAAACACTGTCGAAAAGAGACAATAAATTAAATTATATAAAACAATGGCTACACCGTCTTTACTTTATGGAAATGAGACATGGACCCTTAAAACCAAAGACAAAAGTAGAATACAGGCGACAGAAACGCGTTTCTTAAGAGAAATAAACAGATATTCAAGACCTGGCCATATCAGAAACGCAATAATCCGCGAAGAACTTACAGTGAACGATAAAATCGAACAGCACAAAATGGCACCAGCATATGCTAAGAATGGAGGATAACCGTATTCCAAAGCTGGCTATACTTTATAAACCAAAAGGTAGAAGAAAAAGGTGGAATGATGGACTGGAATAGGACAGAAGGCCTAATCCATGAAGGTTGTTGTTGATGATGGATATGTTGGATAAATCTTAGTGATTAAAGTAGATTGCAGAGTAGTTAGTTTCATTCTTGATAGGAGAAAGCTAGATTACTTATATATACGGATGGAGAGTCAAGCGAAATAGTATACAATTAGATGAGCTGACTTGAATATAATAAGTGGAAAATTTAATATCTTAAATCGCTTTGAGCCGAGTTTGTAGTAAGACGGGCTCAAACAATAATTATGTAATATGCAGTTAATTTACCATCGCTGTTTTATGTCATGTTATTTATTTAGTTTTAACCCTCCTTTCTATCTAAGTTATAATTAAAAATCAAATGAATTACGGCTTAACATGTTTAATCTGTGAACACAATATATAATTATATCCAATTTGAAGGAAATTCGTACAAATTTAAAATATAACGTAAATACTTTATGCCAATCTTTCAGTACCTTTCAAACAGCAATCCAAAATATTATTTAATTAACTGTCGACACTATTTAAACTATTCATTTTAGGCCTCAAGTCGATAACTCCGTAATTTTTTTTCTGTAAATATAGTTGCCACTTAAGATTGAAAAAAATTTATTTAATTTTTTGTAAGAATTCTTTATTTTGTAATTCTTAACTTAATGTTTTAAAACGTCGCATTGATCTCTTGATTGAGTATCAAGTAACTTTAGTATCAATTCTTACTACCAATACAAAATAATAATAATAATAATAAGTTTGTTTATTAATTTAAATATTGTCATAAACAAAAAGGTACTAGATAGTCTTCACTCATGGCACTGTCGGTTCAAGAAACTAATTTTAAAACACATAATATGAACACAACGTGTGACATTGTAAAAACGTTCTATGTTATAACTTGGCAAATCTATCTCTGAATTTCCAAAAATGTGTGAGATGCGCTAAGTTAGAATAAGAAAGTATTCGGACGACAAAGAGGGTAAAGGTATTCTTATTTATTAGACTAGTATGATCCCTTTTGCTACCGCGCATTGAAAGGCATGGCGACTTCCTATTCAGGGCAAAATTTGCCAAGTAATATACGAGGTCATGACTAATAATTTCGTAAACCTCATATTATAAAAAGCGAGTCACCTCTTATCATAGGGTCCGGTGTCCCCCCCCCGTCTGGGGACCGGGGGGGGTAAGTTTACTTGGTGCCTAAGTGCCCTAAGCGACAGGGGTCCTCTCACGAATATCCTCTGGTAAGAATTCTTTGTTATACCATGCTTTATATGTTTCTTAATGTTTGTCGAGCATTTGTTGTTTATATTTAGTAAATTGTAATTGTTAATGAACTGATCGTCTCATACTTGAATTCTTACACACTTAAGGACACCTAGCCCTTACCCAGGAGAGGGCTCGTTTAATCTACGACATGGTGGAGGTTGACGTTTGAAGCATTATTTTTTTAACCGCTTTTATTACCGCACGTTTAAGAACCGTACTACGACATGGGATATTCTATTTAAAAAAACACAGCTTTGATACATATCTATTTTTCGGGACAATCTGTATAAGTATATTTATTATATTATGGCTTTTTTGAATATAAAAAAAAAAGTACTCCTACAAAATTTTCATCAAATGCACCGTTCTGGATTCATATGGACCTTCGCGTCTGCGGTGACTCACCCTGTATAAATACCTGTAGAATATAAGAAATAATTATTATTGTTTTATTTTACACGCCCGAAATTTTTTTGTTGTTTAGAATAAAATATTCACAATCGAGTTTTAAAATTTGAACATAAAAATGTCATCACTTTTTATACTCGTATAAAAGTAAGAAACTGTTGAATATACAAATAAAGCGTCTAAACTGATCCAATTTAATCCTGCTTCACTCATCAGTTTAAAGACAGAAATTTCACCCTGTCAGTTTAAAAATAAAATAGAGTTGAAACATTCTCATTCGAGTGAAAAGAAGATGTTTTAGTCGTAAATAATTTTGCGTAAAACTTTTAGGGTAAATGATTTAAACGTATTTTAAAATATTCCAATTTAACATTGTAAATGCTTACAAAAAGATAAAACAGGATGGGCTTAAAGAAAAAGTCAAAACGACTAGTGTGGATAATATACAATAAATACTTTTATGTCTATATTTTTAATCCATTATTTAAGGTTGTTGAATAAGATTGTAGAAACATGTTTGCTGTAATCTTATTTGTTTTCTGTTAGAAATGTAGAAATTATATTTTACATTTGGCAGCACAAGCTTGAAATGAGTTGAATAAGCGATACCTTTCATTAAAACATACAGAAATTGCTCAATTATTTTTTGTGCACATATATTATGTCATTTTTATATATTCAAACACAATTACAGTGCATGTATTATGTATGGAATATATCAATGACTTCAGCTATTCATTGATTGATGAAACTCCTGAGACATTGATTTTTATTTCCAAATCCGCATATCTTGATATAATTATCAAATTTTTAAAGTCATGCGTGTCAAAATATATTTAATATTGATGAAATTTTATAATATGAAAAAGATGGAAGTCAGCAAATTTATGAAAACACATTGCATTTGAACACGTTTTTCAAGGGACGTGGGGGGACTTTCAGGATCTTCAAAAACAGCAAATATAGGAAACTGTACAAAAAATATAATTTAGCCAATATTTTAATTTTAATGCGACTTTTAGAATCTTATTGCCTTGGTAATAAATTTAGTTATAGTAAAATACTTGGTTGTACTAATTCATGTAATAAAATTTGTAACTTTATCAATATGGTTCTGCTTGATTATGTCAATTAATTTTGTAATGTGTCTAATTTTGGATCTCTTTGCTCGGAATACCTATGCGACATCATTTGAAATGTCTTTTAGGTATACTTACAATATTTGACTTCTCCACACGTGAACACAATTCGGAAATTTAATGGATTTCGACCTCCGAAGGCCAGGCGAGTTCCGTTGTTTCTGTGGGCAGATCCGGATTTCAATACTATTTTCGACAATAATACATTAAATGTATATGATTCATTGCTTCTTAAAACATCAAATGTCTCTATATTTATAAATAAAATATATTTTGGAATATCGTAATATGACAATATTAACTATCATTTCAATTTTACTGAATTACGCAGTTTCTGACGAGCAACATTGTTTGAAAGATCAAATAACCAGCAGAGCAGACAAAATATATGGTATTAAACTAGAAAATAATTGTAAAAGTATATGAGGAATTTAAATCAAGAGCAGACAGGAAACACAATATAGAAAAAATGAAGGAATTCCAATACTTAGGGCAATGTTGATAAACAAAAATGAGGAGGAAGCGGAAATAAGTAAAAGATTAACGAAGGGGAGCAAAACTCTGGGAACTTTGAATAAAATTCCAAAATCAAAAGAAGGTTATGGAGCAATCAAAATTACAGTTTACAGAACTATAATTTGTGTAACTATAACATAGACATAGGAGCGAAACATGGATATTGGAGAGAAATAAACGAAGAAAAATGTTTGAGAAGAAAAAAAGAAGAAGAAATGTGGAGAAGAAGAACGAACCAGGAATTAGAGGCATTGTAAAACTACCCTAAAATAACACTATTTATTAGAGCTCAATGAGTACGATGAATGGGACATATAGAAAGAATGTTGTAAGATAGACATGAAAAAAAAGCCTATTATGGAAGAAAACAAAAATAAAAAAAAAGATTCACTTATAGAGGATATTAAACAAGTGAAAAAATTATAAGAACATGATACAAAATCGTAAACTATGGAGAAGGCTAGTAAAAACAATAGACAAACAATGAGCGTTAAAGGCCTGCAGTATTAGTATATATATTTTGAGTAAAATTGAATAAAATGTAAAGTAATAAAAAATAATGAGTTAGTCTTCAATTATTTGATACAATTGATTTCAATTATATTCATAAGAAAACATCTGCGAGGAAAAGATCTTGTTTTTTTCAACAACTCTGGCGGCTGAGTCGATCGCGAGCAGCAGCCCTATAAAATCAGTAAGTTTTTTTTTACTTTTTTTATTTTAATTTTAATTTTTTTTTTTTTAATGCAGACATTTAAAAGCAGTGTGAAAGAAAATGAAAGGAGACGGCGGCGGCGGCGGCGGTGGCGATTTTCCTCAAGCCAATTGAACTAGAAGATGGATTTGCGATTAAAAAAATGGCAATAATTTTCTATTTGTATTATATTGAATAAATCTCTTATTTATTATTGGTTTGTTTAATTATGGATGCATGCATGCAACCAACATTACGCTACAACGTAAACCTGGTTGCCTATGCAATGTGCCTGCGCGCGGACGGATTGTAACCATCTGCAGCGCACGCAACCAACATTACGCTACAACGTAAACCGGGTTGCGCGTCGGACTCCAGTGCCGGCGTCAGCGGCGGCGGCGCTGGAGGATTCCGGGGCGGAGGGTCATTTTCAAAGGCAACACACTTGGCGGCTCTTCCAAGGATACTTGGCCCTCGGGGGCCCCCATTTTCCAAGACCACTTTTCCAAAACCATCAACGACACTTTTCAGGCCATTTTCAAGGTCGGGGGCGGCGGCGGAGGACATTTTCCAAGGCCATTTTACAAAGGATGCTCTTCCAAAACCATCAAGGCCACTTTCAAGGCCATTTAAACCATCTAGGCCACTTTTAAGGTCATTTTCAAGGTCGGGGGCGGCGGCGGAGGACATTTTCCAAGGCCATTTTACAAAGGCTGCTCTTCCAAAACCATCAAGGCCACTTTCAAGGCCATTTTCAAGGTCAGGGACGGGGGTAAAGAAAATTTTCCAAGGCCATTTTCCGAGGAAACTTTTCCAAAACCACCAAGGTCACTTTAAAGGCCATTTTCAAGGTCAAATTTGATCCAATATCCGCCTAGTTAGACTACTACCGTTGTTAAAATTTTCGTTTCAGTTACGGTTTTCATCTTTTTATCTTTTGTTTTTGGTTTTAGTAGTTTAAAAACTTTTGTGTACACTTCTATACCCAATTATGTTTACTATCTCACTTTATCATAATTAATTTCCGGAATTTCTCCGGAGCAATTTCATTTGCATTCCTCTATATGAAGAGTGTCCCAATAGTTTGTAAAAGTCTAGTTCCTTTATTAGATTGGAACCAAAAAATTTTGCATTTCTAAATTGTTGGGAGCATTAAGCTTTACAACCTAAAATTATTTTCACTTATACAGAATGTTCCCTAGCTGCATGCCAACCTAAACATACATTTTTTTATGACTGATTTGAATTTTGTTGACTTTTTAAGTCTCCGAATAAAAAGTTAGTTAAATATATACTGGACCACTTTTATATCAAAATATTTGTATATTGGCCAGCCTGTTTCTAAATAGGAACAATTGTTTTTCCATTTTTTTGTAGTTTAGGAATGCGCATTACTTTCATCTGTTTTTTTTACATTTTTTGATAGAACCTTTAAAGTGCACACAGGATAAGTCAAAACTCGGAACATAAATTTTCTCAAATTATTTAAATGGAACACCCTATATTTTATACAGTATTTAGATAGATTTTAAAAAGCTCTTTCATTTTTGTGAACCATTCCCTATACCTATCTATAGCCTGCAGCTACGGAACACTCTGTATAAGTGAAAATAATTTTGGGTTGTAAAGTATCAATAATTCAATCCTATGTTTTCGCTGTATTAAGAACTTTATATTATAATTTTACTATGCAAAATGTTTTGGTTCCAATCTAATAAAGGAACTGTTGCACTTTTACACACTATTGAGATACATTGAGATACTCTGTATATACCTACATATAAATTTTCACTTTTAAGATAATTATAGTAATGTATATTATAATGCGGTCCTGGATGAACTTCGAATTTAAATCTCTTTATGAGCCATTTATCAAATATAGGAACTGGCTCTTGTTCAAATATAATGAAAATTAAATTCGGTTCAGTAGCTATGCTGCTCTTAAAGAGATTGGAAATTGGCTATTCCGACACAATATAAATCTTTCATTTGAAAGTTTCACTTCAAAGAATCTTCAAAGATATTCGTGTATTTATACAACCATTCAATTTCTATCCGGTTTTCATATAAAAAATCTATGAAATTAGTCTACCTGGTGTGTCAATGAAAATTAATATATGGAATTAAAGCATTATAATTTTAATTTAATAGGAATAATTTTTGAAGATTTAAGGCTGTTAATGGTACTTACATATACTTCTGGCAACAAAATTTCCGACGCATGTCGTCGATGACACAAATTGTTTATCCAATCGGCCAGCTAAGTCATATTTGTTAATCATATATCTGTTCTTTTACAAGAAATAGTTGTACGACGGGACTGTTTCATGGATGTTGCCATATAAATATTGTCAATATGAAGTTTCCATTGCTGACAGACCTATCAGTACAGAATAACGTCATATAAGTACGGAATTTTGTAACAATGTGGCACCATGTAACTTTAGTTATAACGTGCATCGGAAATTTTGTTGCCACGAGTATATTAAAATAATTATTCGGTATTTATTAGATACATATGAGCGAGATTTCCTAGATACTTTTCCCATAAATATATTTTGCTCAAATCTATGCATTGTAGAAATCCCAATTGACTTTTTAGGTATTTTCCGTATCATAATTTCTTCCTGTTAAAGAAAACATGTGATCCAAATAAATCATTTGCTGTCGGACTGAAGCACGAGGAAAATTTTTCATAATAGATATCTGGCATAATCCATTCATAAATATATTCCAGAAGTAATATTTGAACCCTTAGATTTAACTCCATGCGTAAATTATAAAATAAAGTTCTAAAAATGTTTTTGCCAGTATAGAGTGTGTATATAAAGTATGGAATAAATTCATTTTAACCTAAACAAACAATTTTGAGGAAAAATCTTGACACATGTCGGTTTTTTATTTTAATTTAATGTATTTTTATATAACAACGAAATATAGAGGGTAAACCATTTGTAAGTAACGATGTCTTCGACAATTTTTTTAAATAGCACACTCTGTATATTTTATTTTTTTTAGATTGCAAATTTCAAGACGGTTCCAAGAATATATCATACTTGTGTTCGATAATTAATGGTTTTGAAGATACGATAATTTTAAAATTAATACCGGCATACCTTTGGTTACCATTATTGTAAAAACTTGTCAGATGTAATTTGGTCAGATGTTTTGATAATAACTCAGTAGGCTACTCTTTAATACTCACTAATGAGAGTCACTCTTGTGAAGTGTAGTACCAGTTTAGTTATTTCAAATTTGCTTGTTGACATTTTAAAAATGCGTTTTTCTATAAAACAAAGGATTGAAGTTCTTAAGTTAATTGGTTGTGGCGATAAGATGCGAACTCAACAAGAGGTATGTGCTATGTTTAATTATAAATATCCAGAACAACCTATAAATCAGTCAACAGTGAGCAAAATTGAAAAAAAATTTAGGGAGTTTGGTACCGTAGAAGATTACCTAAATCTGGCCAGTCCGTCCAGCAATTGCCGAGGATACTAAATTAAACGTTTTGTAGGCTATGGAAGAAAATCCACACAATAGCGTTCGCCAAGTTAGTCGAGAACATGATGTTCCTTTTACTACTATTCGTAAAGTATTAAAACATGAAAAGTGGCATCCGTTTAAGGTGCACCTTGTACAAGAGCTATCAGATCACGACCCGGATCGTAGAATGGAATTTAGCGAAACTTTGATGGATAAGTGTAGTAATGATCCACTTTTCGTAAAAAACGTTCTTTTTTCTGATGAATGCACATTCACATTAAACGGTGAAATCAAAAGGCAGAATTAGAGATATTGCAAAGGAAAATTCTAATTGGATGAGACAACATCACACTCAATATCTACAGAAAATTAATGTTTGGGCAGGAATTGTTCGAAATAAAATCATTGGACTCTATTTTTTTGATGGAACTGTAAACGGGTCAATGTATCTGCAATTTTTAATTAACTTTTTGATTCCAACTTTAATGAATTTATTCCCTAGTGCAAACATTCCCGGAAATATCGATGAAAGTCTGTGGTATCAACAAGATGGGGCACCGCCACATTATGCAGCCGCCATTCTAACATATCTTGACGAAGTCTTCCCTGATAAGTGGATTGTTAGACGAGGACCCATTGAGTGGCCACCAAGGTCACCGGATCTCATGCGATTAAATTTCTTTTTGTGTCATCTAAAAAATGTTCTGTATAAAAGTAAACTCGACGACATAAATGATTTAAAAGATACAATAAGACAAGAAATAAATAACATTTCGCAGGAAACCATTAATAAAGTTCAGCAGGAATTTATTGATCGCTTAAGACACTGTCAAGCACAAGAGGGAAGACAATTCGACGAACACTTACTGTTATTTATTGCGTTACAATTTATTCTTACTGTTGTATTATTTTGTTATTTTAATTTAATTAAAGGCCCTCAAAAATACAGATATTAAAATTATTGTATCTTCAAAACTATTAATTACCGAACCAAGTATGATATATTTTTGAAATCGTCTTGAAATTTGCTATACAAAAAAAAATTAAAAAATATACAGGGTGTGCCATTTAAAAAAGTTGTCGATGACATCGTTAGTCATAAATGGTTTACCCTGTATATTTAATTGTTATGTAAAAATACATTAAATTATAATCGACTTGTCTCAGGATTTTTGCTCAAAATTGTTTGTTTAGCTTAAAATGAATTTATTCTATACTTTATGTACACACTGTATAAATATCGGTGTAGAAAAACATTTTTATGGGACTTATTATTAGAGTTAAGAAGACCCGTTTTGAAAATTCTGTCACGGAAATAAGCTTCTTTACTTCTGCGAAAGGATTTGCAGCAAAACACAACTTATCACGAGATAAGTAACAACTTAGTCTTTTATCAAATAAATAGAAATATCACATCCTTTGCTCCAAGGACTGTACTGGAAAAAATACCGAATTTTGAATTTTGTTTGAATACACTACAAATTATTAAGGATTTTTGAAGGTTGTTTTATATTCCAATTTTCAAGCATGTTGCATGGAAAAAAGAGTCAGAGTTCTCCAAGGTAGTATACTGAGCTCATTTTTTCTTTATTATATATCACTGACTTGCATCTTTTTAAATATCGAAAAATAGTTACATTCATGTCTTAAAATTTATTCATTTCCAACACGAATTAATTCCTCAACTAAGATTCCAATTAAAAAAATACATATTTGGCCAGAATATTTGAGGTCACACACGAATCCATGCGAGTGATAAAGAACGCGATATAAAAGAGAGAGAGAGAACGTATTATTATTATCTTGAAGTAGGGATATATCGAGATGGGAAAATAATTCCAGTCGATTCGATAGTAACGTACCGACACTGGTGGTCGTATCTCTAGTTCGGTTGAGAAGGACACATCGCTGCCCTTTAATATTTCAAACAAATTAATTGTGATTTGTTAACAAAAAAAAAACACTTTGAACTTTTCCATAATGGTTTTTAATTAAATCCGTCTTCAGTCAATAGTCAAAGTTTATTCTGTAATCAATCACTCACGAAAGACTCTCTCCCTTTACTCTCCAATAATCGTGGTTAATGGACATTTGATAAAACAAGGCTTAGAAAATTTTAGCTTCACAAAATCGTTTTCAAATAATCAATCAGATTATCTGTTCAAAAATAATTTTTTAAAACTTTCGCAACAGATTTTAACTAACATGTCGATTTCTAGTTATACAATAAGCTTAACTTTAATAACAATAATTGCCACTGTGCTAGCTGTAAAATATGTGGCTGTGTTAATTAAATATATAAAATTGTGTCATCTGTATATTATTATGAGTATGTGTTCTTTGTTAATAAAATCGTTAATAAAACTAGGGACCGGTTAAGGAATTACTGCTTCCAGAGGACCGCAGGCATTTTTAAGATACATATTTCTTAACGTTTCATTGTCATAAACGTAGCCGGGATCGAATCACAACAGAATTTAAAAAAGGGTGGGCACAAATTACAAAAATATTGGACCGCGAGAGGTTGGGACTGGATGTTTGACGTAAAATGGGGGAAATATAATATATTGTAAGAGGATTTTATCATTAAATAATTTTGAAATTCGATATGCAAAAATTATATATTTTATGGTTATCGCAAATTCAATGTATTGGAATTCTGATCCTTCAGTAATTAAAAATTAAATCTATTTGAAATTAAAATTCTTTTAAAATTGGTTGAAACAAACTAATAGTAAACAAAATTTAATAATAAGAATAAATTTTAACTAGAAAATAATATGATACTAACATAATTAGAAAATGTATTATACAAAAGCTTATTACTTACATTTGAAAGAAGAACGAAGGACTTTTTTTAATTTGTAATTATTTTTTTTGAGAGCAATGTATTTAAATATGAGTTCATCTTTAGAAATTTTGGATTTTTTTTTAAAAAGGCTGACAAATTGTAAAATATTATTTTTTTTAGTGGGCTCTGAGCTCAAAAACTTAAATTAACTGTCAGAAATTGACAGTGACCACTTGAATTTTGGCATGCTTAAAATTCTTCTATAAATTCTTGTATATAACTTAAAAAATGAAAATTTTCCATGAAAATTAATTAAAGTGTAAGTTGCCTTATAAAAGATGAGTAATTAATTACCTGTATTCCTTGTGTTTTTCGAAATTTTTTATATTGTTATTCATTTTGGTGCTCTACAATTTAATATATCAATTAATTTTAAAAATAACATTTTTTTTATTGCCATCCTCTCAGTTTATTTTAGTTGGAGGTTTTGCTATTTCTATTATTTGCAATTCTAAAAATTCTGGTACTATTGTGTTATCGAATAGAACCTGTTGGCGTATCAGGGAGTTTATCAAGTGCTGAATATGTTACCAGACCAGTTTAATATATCTACAGTATTCTTTGATACATGTTTGTACTGATCGTCGTGTTTCTCCAATGTACACATGATCAAGGAATTTTTTATATGGGAGATAGGGGACGCAACGGATCCTTTGCGAAGGGGTAGATATTGTCCTATTTTTCTTGGACGAATTCCTTCTTTACGAAAAATTTTACCGAAACCATCTGTGATGGAGCAATTATATGATAGATACACTGTTGGAGCTTGGAATTGGCGTTCAGAAGAACAATTTTTAGGTCTTGGTTTTTGGAATTTGGAGATAGATTCTTGTACGTCGAATTTTTTGTAGCCATTGGAAAGAAGTGCTGATTGTATGTTTTGTATGTAGAGAGTAACCCAAAGGACCGTTCGGGTTACGTAAGAAAAGAAGCCATGGGATTCTATTTCCATGGTAAACGTTATGTTGAAATGTTGTTTAGATGATTTAGGAAAGCCTGAATTGTATGTTGACTATGAGGCCAAACGAATGATTATACATCCCAGTACCGAGCTATTTCATAGTTAATCGACATAAAGAAAATTTAATTAGAAAACGTCAAAAAGCCAGCAGTACAGTGAATTGACCTAAAAATAATGGAATATACCTTTTAGTAGTTTTCAGTACATGTCATATGTTTTGTGTGCTCATTTCTTTCTTTCGGTGTCATGCGTGTTTTGTTATATTGTAGTTTTTGGTTTCCTTCCCTAACCGCTGCTATGCTATTTTATTATTTTCTAATGTTTACGATATATACTAGAGTTTTCTACTCTGGCAATTATTTGAAACTCGTTATAATTATTTTTTTGTTCAGATTTGATGATAAATAACCATTAGAAACGATCATTAGGATAAACTTTATTCGTACCTGCTTTTAAAGTTGTTTAAGTAAAACATGTTATTTTGTAGAAAATTACGAAAAAATATCTAAATGTAACTTGATAGCTGACAAAATCATTAATAAAGAATCAGGAATCATATTATCCTGCTTCCCGAGTACTTAGAGAAGCTATCGAAAAACAAAAAAAAATTGATACGTATGTTGTTTAAAGTTTTTAAGAATATATATACCAGAGGAAGATATTTGACTAAGTAAATAATTCCAAAATATCAGTTTTATTTTCCAAACAGGCACGGAACAATTGAACAAATATTTAGGTTAGCCAGTAAAATCAATCAAACTTGAATTCCAAAATATATTATTAATAGCTTTTTTTGGTATATTTCAAGTTAAAAGGTTTTATGGTCAAAAGTGAAAACATAAATATTTTAAATCAAAAAAATTTGTGTGTTTGGGACATAAAAAGTTTTCACCAAACTTCGTGAAAAAAATTTTTTTTGTAAAAGATAAAAATAAAAAACCAAAATCTTGGTTAATTGAATTTTTCTCATAAATTTTGTGGTTCTGTGAAAAAAGCGTAAATACAAAAGTTGTAGATCTTTTTATTACCTACAACTTTTTTCCATAGGACTTGTAGTTTTGCCGGAAATCGAGATAAACAGTTTTCTACCCTTAAAAACTCACCCCCTTCCACTTCCCGACCTCAGATCGCCCGTAAATTATTTTTCCTTTCATTTTTATTATATTCTCTTCCTTTTCCAATAGGTTTCATCCTACTATTATTTTATTTCGTTTCAAAAATTATCGACCCTGGTCTATTAGGTTAATTTTTAGCCATATTGGGAGTCTGCGATTAGTTTTTTATTTACTGTTAATCTTTTCAATAATAATTTATTAAATTATAGCAATTGGAATGGACTTGACTTATCCTTATAAGTTGTGTCATAAATATTTCGGAGACATCGTCAGTATTCTGGTATCGTCCCCATAATTGACAAATTATACTTCGCGATAATCCAAATTCAGGCTCTAGCTGAATTTGTAAATAAACTCCCTACTGCACGTAACGTTTTGCTTCGAGTTAAATGACGACTTTCTTCCATAAATTGTTGTCTTGTGGTCAACACAAATAATTTAAGTGACTATATATGCCACAAGACAAGGTGAAAAATTAACATTATAAAAAGCAACATTTTTTAAGAGACACTGCTTAGCAAATTACATGTATCTTGACAGTTAAAACTAGCAAATGAAGCCCTGTTTCTTATCATGTTATAGTATCAAATTAACATTCTAGATACATTGAGAATTTGCTACATGTTTTTAGTAAACATATATTTCTAATTTGTTTCGTAAAAAATTTTGAGCATTATGTAAATGACGTAACTCATTCAGTGTCCAGAAATACTGAAAGGTAAATGAACGGGACAAGAGGGTATGTATCTTAGTTTTATTGTGATTTAAAAACTTCTCGTTTGCAAAAAGTTATTCTGTATTCTATATTTTTAAAGCGTAGAGCTTTTAACAAAATGTATAAAAATGACCTATTACTTACCAACAAAAACCGAAAAAATAGAAAATTCTTTATTGTTGCAAGATATATGAATGTTCTGATTTTCAAACACTGCAAATGACCATAAACTTCAAGATAAAATTTTATGAACGGAAAAATGCATATCTCTTCCATACATGCAAATTGCCCTGAATAAATGATGAAATATTTCTGCTTTGTTGCCTTCATGTTTCACTTTTATCGATCGGTTGTTTGGAAGCCTACACAATGGGAGTGTTCGATTTTAAAATGATCCGTATTTAATTGTATAATAAAATATATATATATATATATATATATATAATTACCCAGCTCTTCATCGGGTCTAGATTTTAAGTTCGTGTTTTGTAGCGATTTATGGTCTGGTCTGAATAAACTATAACGGATTTTTCTATCAACCAATATATTGCTAATATTCCACATTTTCTTTTATTGCTAAACAAGAAATATATTGCTTTTTTCTTTTTTTTTGAGTTTCGTTTAATTTTTTGAAAAATAACCACTCTCAAATGCTTTTTGGCAATAAATCATACCATACACATTTTTTATTTTTTATTCTTTCCTATTAAATTATGCAATGGATCTAGTATTGGTCTTTTCGGGATATATTCTGAGTGTTGACATTGTATTTATCCATCGAAAAAACTGATTTATATTTTCACGTCAGCCTATTTACTTTAGATTTTCGATAGCAATTTTAATAATTTATTCTCGTCTTTTACACAGTCATTGAAATTTACTTTGTATTCTTTTATAGTGTTACTGTTATTTTCTTACTTGTTAATTTAGTATTTGTTCTATTTTTAGCTCATTATTCGGGTTCTGTTTCTGAGTTTTGTTTGTTTTCTTTGTTTTGTTGTCAAACTACTTGATACTTTAACACCATTAATTGTTACTAAATTTGCTTTATTGAAACTGTTTTCTTTTCTTTTTAGTTTCATACAGAATTAATTGGAGAAATATTCCAATCTGGGCCGTAAACCGTAAAATTTTTCTTTACTTCATTGTATCTTCAGAGTGATAACACTGATAATACTCATGATGAGTATCTCTCTTCAATTTTTCACAAATTTCATGTGGAGTTTGATCTTTGTTTTTAACATTACTTTTGATATTTGTATATTTTTTTAACAAATCTTTTTTTAATTTGTCCATATTTACTAACTTTATTAAAAAACTATTTTAATGTTTCCCTATAATTATTTTTAAGTATGAATTCTGGCAAACCAGCTATAGCTGGTTTGCTTGTTATAACAAGTTCCGCCACGATACCTGATCTTCTCATATCCAGTAAATGCATTTCTTTTTTCATTGCATAATCCTAGACTGAACTATCTGTTTATTTGCGTAAGTGACTATTTGCACAGAATTTGTATTTTCATGTTGACCATTCTGATTTCAGTATTAGTTTTATAATTATTAAGTTATACCAAAAATGTTTGATTTTTTCATCATCACCAAGCATTAATGTAAATTCCAAACAAAGTTTTTCTATTTTTAATGGAATTTGATGATCAAAAATGTTGTTCTTGAATGTTATTATTAATTGGATTGTCAAATCAAATACATTATTTTGTGTTGTACTATAAACAAAGATGTTATTTGATTCCGTATTATTTACACTTTTTACAATAACTCCCAACTATAAACAAAGAAACGACATTTAACGTTTATTCTTTACTATCTCAATTTTTATTTACAATATTTATTATTTAACTTTGAACATAAAGAATAATGAAATCTTTACTTTTTTTTTATCGTACTTGTTGACATTTTCTATATTTTTTCCTTGGGTTTTCTTAATGTTCAGCTTCTTGTTTCAAAGAGTTGTGTAACTTCCTTTTCCAGGGGTTTATTAATATTTATCTCTATTTTTAGAAGACTTACCCAAAATCTTGTGGTGTATTTATATGCAAACATCGTTTTTGCTTACCTATGTTTTATAACATTTCTTTACCAATTATATGTTTTATGGTAACTAAATGGTTGTCACTCTTTTGCCAAATATTCTATATAGGCACGAAGAAGTAAAATTCACATGTATTTTTTAAATTGTTTATTGTCTGCAACATCGGTTATTAAACATTTTAATTAACTTCTTTTATACATTAAACAAATTCATTATGAAATGAGAAATTATAAGTATCTGAGTTTCCACAGTATTTCAAAGATTTTTAAGTATATATATATAAATATATATATATATATATAAATATATATATATATATATATTATAGTAAATATTAACAGTACCTTATGTTAAAATTTCTAAGGATCTGACCAAGATAGATGGCGCTACAATCCGGATAATTTAGTTTGTAAATATCCGATTTTAAAAATTTATTAATTTTAGGTTTTACACTCATTAAAAATGAAACTTTAAAAGATATTGTACGAGATACAATTTTTGATATTTTGTTTGAAATATTTCTAAAATATGTCATTGTTCTGTATGACTCATCTTTAGGTTGTTTCGAAAATATAAGGTTAACCTTTTCTTCCTTTTTATTAATCAACCTATTTATTAAATATAATTTTTATTAAATCTAAAACCTAAAAATTAATACATTTTTAAAATCGGGTATTTATCAACTAAATTGTATGGATTGTAACGCCATCTATCTTGGTAAGACCCTTAGAAATTTTCAAATTTGGTACGGTGAACACTTACGAGCTTATAGATTAAAACAACCAGATAAGTCACGTTACGCAAAACACCCCATTAACACTAAATGCAAACCTACACTTAACAACAAGAAATAATATAGGTTCATTTTTATTAAATGTAAAACGTAAGATTAATAAATTATAAAAATCAGGTGTTTACAAAATTAATTTGTCCGGATCCGTCATCTATCTTGGCCAGACCCTTAGAAATTTTGAAATAAGGTACAGCGAACACTTATGATTATATATATTAAAACAACTAGATAAGTCACATTACGCAAAACACATTGACACGAAACACAAACCTACACTTAATAACACAATGGAAACAACAGTGGAGGTACTTCATATAAGTGATAAGAAAGAAGAACTTGCTTTTTTGGAGGAATATCAGGTAAAGAAATATCTAAAATGTCCTCAGTATATAATATTGAATGAACAATTAAACCTGGGAAGTTCAATTATCTCAGATTACCTTTTGGACTAAGTACCAATATAATAATAACCAAAAATATTTTTAGGAAAAGAAGAATATTATTGTACATATTGCTTGATAATGTTTAATTAAAATGAAATGAAGAGTAACAAAAGTTACGTGTTGGTGCGTACACACTTAGTGATGAAGAAAAGCCAAATTTTGTATTTCAAGTGTGTAATTCTTTAATATGAAGATAAGTGTTTATATGAAGTTATTTACGCTCCCAAAAAAATCTGTCATTCTTGAGAATGCTATAGATAAATAACGAAATTTTGGTCGAGATAATATAACTTAAATTGTAATACTATGGAAATTCAGATAAATATAATTTATCTTTTCAAGTTAATTATGGATAGTTTCCACAAAGTAAGAGCTAAAATAATTAATTTGATCAAACAAATTGATCGTAAAAACATGATGAAAAATATATATTGTTGCTATTTATGCTATTTATCTGGTACTAAATATCGAATCAAATATGTTAAATCATTCATTAAAACAGAATATACTAATTTAGTTTTGCTCAAATATTTGAGAATAAAAGTAAAATTATAGTGTGTGGATAATATTTATAATACGATGATTTAATTGCCTCACACATTTTTTGTAATTGTTTATTGGGTAGAGGGATTAAAGCACGTAAATATAATAAAAAAACAAAGATAATGCTTAAGTAGGTAGATACTTCTAAAATAGTCATCTAAAAAATTGTCTTCCCCAGAAAAGTGAGAAATAACCATTAAATTAAGTCACTTTTAAGTTTTTAAAATAAATGAAACGAGGACAGGAAAAGATAAAATGAAAAAATGCTTAAGATTGGGGATTATTTAAATATTTGATGAAGATGAAGGAAAAAAATAAATAATGACGAGAAATGTAAATGAATAAATTGGAAAAATGTTTGGATGTTATTAGTTAAGATGTTAATCTTTTAATATTAATTAATATATTATTGGGAGTTAGACAATTTAATGGATATTTTATTTCATGTTAGTTTTCATCATTCCAACTCAATTATATAAATAATCAAAAAGCAATTGGAAAAATCCTGCCTTAACTTGCCAGTAATCTACTCCTTCCATTAGATCGATTGAAATAAATACTATAATTACACAAATAGTCATTAATAAATAAATTGCTATATTTTTGTTATGTCTGGTGATTTTTTTCTTGACTCCTAACTTTTCCGATCTTTATTGAAATAAGTCGCATTGCACTAAAACCACTATTTGATAAAGTTTTTTTTTTCTCTCTAGCTGGCAAGCAATTGAAAATCTGAAAATACCGACCGAATGTTTACCGTAAATAAAACGTTTTTCTCCTTTTTCTTTCTTTGACACATCGATGTTTTTTTTGCGGTTTCTTGTTTGTTTTTACTATGAGGAAAACTGATTTTTTTTCTGTAGTATTGAGTTCGGTAAAATTAAAATAAGGTTAAACGTGGGTTCTTTGTTTCGTTTTATTTTCTTCTTGAAACCCGAACAAAAAGAAGTTTTAATGAGATACCTTAGACATTTATATACACAAGGTGGTTAAATAATACATGTAAGCCGTTCGAAAGATCTAGAAGGGTAATTACTTTTTACTAGGGACTGTATTGATATTTCGTAAATGGAGAAATACAGTATGGTCCAAATGAAAAGAATAAATTCATTATTTGGTAAATTGGGGATTTTAAGGGAAAATCCTGAAACCTGTCAAGTTTTATTTATAAATGGGCGCTTTGCCAGATCACCTTTTTATTTTTGACGTCATCTCTGTGAGCGTGATGACGTCATAAAGAATAATGATGTTATTCCTTTCGTTTGGACCATATTGTATAGTCGATTAAATAGGGCAAAACTTGTGTACTTAGGAATTAAAAAAATATACTGCAGTTCAATACAACCCGCTAATTCTCCGTGAAATTTGAAAAATCAACAGTAACAATTCTATTTTTTTAAAAATCAAATATTCGAAATAGTCAAATGAAAGATCGCTTAAAACATAACTAATACACACAATTTATGCCTGTCTCTTTAATTTATGACAGCGTTTAAATTAAGAAATAAGTGAAAAAAGGTTTTTATTTTAGGACCTTCCGTTTACATATCTCAATTTTTTTCCGGATTATTTGATTATACAACTTTTCTCCATTTTAGCTGATTTTTTTATGTTTACCATTTTCGATATAATAATTCTGCTAAAAAGTAGCCAGTCGTTTTGAATATTGATACAAAGTTGGGTTATATTTGTTATTCTAAAATACATATATTTAAAACACTTTTTCGTAAAAGTTTCAATTTCAGATTTTAAAATTAATTTCAGGTTGTCTTTTATATTTCCAGAGTAAATCTATTTATATTTACTTAACTGTGGCATCTCATATATTATATCAAAGTTAGATTAAATTCATCTACGCCATATTTCCAATATAGAGTTTCAACAGGGCTCTCAACAGATTTTTCAAAAGTTATGATCAATTTTGTGTGAAATACCTCCAATAACACCAAATGATGTAGATATGGTAAAGGATTTATGTCGATCGATTGAAAAATCTCTGATTTTACGAATCGATATTTTTTAACATTTATTGTAACAGGTATTTATAAACTATAAACCTTATTTTTTTAAATTTTGTTAACCTTAATCTATTTTTTATAACAACTTCTGTTTTGATAGTATAAAACCCAAGTTTTTTATTTTGAATTATCCAGGAATCTATTAAATTTAGGTATGTGGAACACTTATTAAAAATAAGAATACATAAAGTATTCTTTCTTTTTTAGTATGAAATACATGGGTGTCCATTTGAAAAGAAAATAATGAAAAATTGTATAAATGCGGCATTTGAGAATAAGAAATAATCATAAATTTTTTTTGAAAAAAATATCAAGATAAGCGTTACTAAATTTCTTCATGTTATTGGAATAAAATCGACAACATTTGAAAAACATTGCATTATCTGTTGAAATCCTATAAGGAAAATAAGAAACAGATAAGCTTTATTTAAATGTAAAGTAATCTATATTTAAGAACTAGGGATATATTGAACTATGTCACATTAATGCGACTCCCTATGACATATACTTTGACAAAAAAATTTTATGAAAATTATTTTTTCTTTAGTATAATTATACTTATCGTCCCTATTTTAAGAAAAATCTAAGACAATAAAATATTTTGGGTTTGAAAAATTTTTGGAATTTCGAAGCAAAATGTTAAAGTTTCGAATCTGAATTTTTGTAAATATTATAATACTTTCTTTATTTCGTTTATTATATCACAAATTCAATTAATTTACTAATTGGACTCCACAGATGGAACTCCATCAGAATGGAGTTTGTAGTATTAGTCTAATATTAATATTCTTGTAAAATCGATAAACGTCTTTGAAAACTCAATAAAATTATTTCTACTAATATTAACTTCCTTTCAAATTAGATATATTATTAGATATTAAGCCGTTTTTTTAATTACGTTATTTACTAATAGTGGTTTTATTAAAGTTACAGAAGGATAGAGTGTAATTTAGTTGGCTGATAGTTTATTTTTAATTAAATTGCATTTCAATGAAGTTAATCTAGATATACTACCTAGAAGAATAATACTTCTAAGCAAAATAATAAATTCATTTTACACAAATACTATATTATACAGTATATTTATCTTAGGGAAGCAAATCTGGGCCTCTCCTCTATCTTCTGTACATAGTGGATCTTTGTGCTATTATGATTTGACCACTGTAACATAAGCAAATTCTATTGAATTGAAGTAAGCAGTTTCACTTTTTATTTTACTAGCTGGTCCAAGATAAAACTGGTAAAAATTTACCGCTATTGTTTAATAATGAAAGGTATCATAGGAGTGGAAAACCCTACATTCTTAAGGTAGAAAAGCCCACTATTGACGTAAAGCATTTTCAAATGCTGCATCGCCTTGACTATTTGCTATAATTGGATTCAATTATTTTGAACCATATCCTATACATGTTTAATGAAGTTGACGTTTGAAGATTGAGGAGACCATGACAAAAGGCAATTAATTTTGTACCTGCCATGTAACTTAAAGACGAATATTGTCGTGCATATAAACTACGAGAATGGGTTGATTAATTCGCGGCCTAACAAAGAAAACAATAATTTAGAAGAATAAATTTGTTTTTAATTTTCAACATAATCTCCTTCTAGTTGAATGCACTTGGTCCATCGATGTTCCAAACTCTTTATCTCATCCCTGTAGGTAGATTCCGGCTAACCGACTTGCTCGCCAAACACTCATTCTTCTAGAATCAATTTGAAATCCTAACCGAGATTTGTGGGTAAACAGAATATTAGAGCATTCAGCTTCAGCTAATTTAGCTTGCTTGCTCTTTAGCCCATACAAGATGAGCTTCTCAAATGCCATGCCGAAGTGTTGGCATTCAAATTGGTCGACGATAATGAGAGCAAGCTTCACAGATACGATTTCTGATGATTTAGCCAGAAACCGTTATGTTATGATTATTTATTATTATGGATGAGTTACGTCTGGCTTGAAGAATAACAAGTCGGTATTGGGCTAATGCTGTTACTTTTCTATAATCTTCATGCCTTTCGGTCACATCGACAGTATTAGGGTATTAGCCCCAAAGTCGACACATTACACTTCGTGATATTGCAAATTCGCCTGCTGCATGGATTTGTGAACTAAATTCTTGAATCATCTCTATCACACGTATAACAATTTCGTCTCGAGTTAATGTCCATGTTCCATCGTAAACTATTATCTTATTGTCAACATAAACAGCTCAATCTAGAAAGATAAGGTAAGAAATTAACAGTATGAAAAATAACACGTTTTATGTGTCATTGTTTATCGAGTATAAGTATATTTTTCTTGCCAGATATTACTAACAAATGAAGCACTACTGCTTATTATGCTATGGTGTTGTATTTAATAAACATTCTGGATACATTCAGATTTTAATAGTCATTTTTGATTAAATAATAATATGCCATAATAGCCTTGTTTCTTAGAAAAAATTTTACGCAGTGTATTTTGGTCTAAGATTGTTTAAATTATTATAATTGATCCACGATATACATGCATCTAAAAAGTTTATCAAATTATTTCTTAATAGAGGAAATATACAACTTTTACTTAAAGTATTTTTAAATAGGAGAAATCACTATTACATACTGGAAGAAAAATCCCCAATGAGCCCCTCCATCCAACGAGAATAGAAGAAGACAAGTTTCAACCTACTTACTAAATTATAATCGTATTAGTTAGAATATTTAAATTTCCAAAAATAAAACCAATAGTATATAATATTTAAATTACAAAAAACAGTATCTCGATTTTTTTTCTATTTGCTAAGTAAGAATATTAAAATATTTGCTCATTGTAAATAATTTTAGTGAAATCTGCTTCTATCATTACAGTATTTTGGGCATTTTAAGGTATGCTGTAATTAAATCTGAGGCAAATTGTGCCTTGTGACCTTTTCGTGGAACAAATTTGCACTTAATTATCCATGAAGCCGTTTTCGCGGAATTATAATCCTTGGTTTAACTGGAAAACTTTATTAAGTTAACTGACTCATCGCAAAGAATAATTTTTTAAACGTCACTTGCCTTCTTGTTAATGACAAGTATATTTTGGGATTATATTTTAAATTCTTTTTTGCTTACAGAGGGAAATAAATATATATTTTTTCTGATATAGTCTGTATAAAAGGACTAGTACATCGAGGTTTTTGTTGCAGTTAAATAGTTTTGCCATATTATATAATTAAAATCAATGGCAGTTTTAGAAATTCTTTAACTCGAACTACGTTTTATTTCAGTTTGATTATCCTTGTTTCAATAATGTAGTATTTTACTTTCACAGTTAACAAAGAAGCTGTTTTCATAGCAAATAAAATACGAACTGCAGAGCATTGAACTACTTTGGAAGTCGATAAACTTTGAACAATAACATAGAAAGTCATTAAAGTGAAATAAAATACTAAATTTACTTTTATGTAGAAAATAATTTAAGTATACATTATTTTCTACGAGTTTCAATATTGGTTTAGAATCTTTATCATTTTTAATATTCAACCCAACTAAACTTAATTAAACCTAATCAAATTAAGCTAAAAATTCTAAACTGGATTTTGTTCAGCCGCAAACGATGGAAACAAGTAAAACTAATACAACTGAACTGCATCGAATGATAGACCTGACTCAAAATAGCTTGTGAAGAGGACTCACTAATGAGGAATTATTTTTTAACTTCTGACCGTCTGAGCTGGAGATAGTTTCCTAATTTTGCTTTTGCAGAAAATAGTCAAAACGAGATACCGCCCTTCTTCAGCCTTAAATGGTTCTTAAAAGAGAATCATTTGTCTTCCTTCTTCCCAAAATAGTTGGAACCAAAAGCCCTGTTAAAAATTGTCAATCAATGCGGTGGTTGCAAAATTTGTTTGTTTCTATGGTCGGTCTCATGTCCGACCACTTTACAGATATTTCTTTTAATCCATTCTTTCCCTTTCATTTTGATTTATTTTCACATTGTCCTCTAGTTTTTAAAATACTTTACTATTTTTGTGTGTGTTAATACTTTTCGAAATATGTCTTTTCTTCATTCCATTCTTGTTTTTGTTCAAAGGTTGATGCTAAACTCGCGGTTCTTATTACATTTAACACATCGTACATTACCTTTTTGCGGTTCTAACGTCGTAAATTAAAATTTAAAATGACGTTGTTAATTTTTATTATTAATTATATTTCATATTATTTTCAGCAAGTGAATGTCTGTTCCTTCACATAAATAGATAGTTTTTTAATTTTTTGCCACCTTGAAACTGACACTTGATATCTCATAACTTCGTTTCTCTCTCTGAATTTTCTTTTTTCTTTTTCTAGGTTAAATATGTACCGTGTTGTCTAAATAATTTTTGACACATATTAGAATTATTTTCAAGTTTTAATTGTGTTTACCCTAGTGTAGATTTATACTTCTTACCACGTAAGACTGCAGATTATCTTTGCTAAGCTCTGTCAAACCTTCTTTATATCTAGGCATGATGTCTAATATTATTTTGGTTATTTTTTTGGATTTAACTTTCGTACTTTGATTTCTTGATTTTACTGTAGAGACAAGGAAAATTTCCGGGAATACTAACAGATTTAAGAAAACAAGTGCTTATGGAATCCCGACATCTCCAAATGTTACGGATAGAATATTTAACGAATATAGAAGTAAAAATAAATCCATTGTATATTTGAACGAAAACTGTTGACATCCATGATTCTCTGTCAAAGGGTTGGGCTGATTCTAGTAATAAATGTGTAACTAAAGAATATTAAGGATTCCCACCTTGATTATCACGAAGACACAGCTGACGTTTTTGAATACTGGTTTACATGTAAGCTTCTACCAAATATTTCCCCTAATATTGTAATTGTAATGGATAACGGAAATTATCATAGTAGACAATTAATTAAAGTACCTTGCTCAAATTATATTAAAAAGTAAGATACAAGAATATATGTTCGATAATAATATACAGTTTGAAAAAAAATATTCTAAAAAACAATTGATTGGAATACTAAAAAGTTTTCATATGCAAAAAGGGTATTTTTGTGATAATTATGCATGAAGTGTTGGTCGTGAAGTCTTAAGACTTCCACCGTATATTCCGTCCAATTAAACATATATGGTATAAGTTTCACCTACTGTCAATGCAATAAATGAACGTGAGTTTAAAAAAGTCGGTACCAATAAGTTGGAAAATTTCAATCTTACATATAATCCAAGTAGAATATTCTTATATTCATACTAAACTAGATACTTCTTACAAAATTATTATTAACTCACCGTTACAGCGATATTCACCTCACAAAAAACTAATGTATGTATTAAAATTAATGTAAAATTACACCAGACTGTAAAATGTATTTTATTAGTTTTCTAAAGATTTTTTATATTTCATTTTTCCCATTCAAATACTATGTTTCATAATAAATAAAATTATATGTTGTATTTGTACAATATAAGTTGTTGTTTTTTTATTTTTAAAATAGTTTTATTAGTTTTTGGACGCTTTTATACTAGTTGTAATTTAAAAGTAACTTTGTGATTTTTCCTTAATTCTGGAATTATAGGAGTTTAAAAAGTTTGTAGTTACATTCACTATAGCACGGATAATTTATTTAGAATTTTGTAATATAAAATACATGAAATTTTAAATGGACTTTTACACTTCGACGACCTCATCTCCGCAATCAATTCAGCTAAACAACCTTCTGAAAGACAAGGCTTCTCTCACACTGTCTTAAAATCTTTTTGTTCTGTATATCCAATATTGTTTCTTTTGTTTGTTGCTGATTTGATTTCTACATTAGCCTGATTAGGTTGTCTGGCCATTTTCGAATAGAATTTATTTATATCCAAATATTCATTTGATCCATGCTTTTTTTATTTGATCTAAGATACAATTTAATAAGTCTGTCTTTAATGTTGCAAGTCACTCCTTTGAATAGTGAAAAGAAAAAAGATTGGTAGGTGAGATACGCTTTAAAAATAAAAACCGTATTTTCTTACAACAAAACATCCTAGACTTTGCGTCTGCGGATTCTTATAACGAACCTAGTAAATTAAAAAAAAATACATGATTCACTTTAAGATTTGAATCAACGTCCATCTTTAACTTCACGCCTACATGAGCATCTGCTCTAGCCAAAGTAGACAAGCTCAAATAAAAAAATAAAAAATAATTTTTTTTACATCTTATTACAACTTTTTATTCAGCTTTTAATTTAAAAGTGAAGGAAACCAATTGTTGGAAAACTATTTATATCGACTTTTATTTCCTATAGAGTTTAATACAGACTTATAAAGTTCTAAAGCTTACTTTAAAAACTTTTCAGAAACACTTTACCTATTACGAAATTATAAATTTAAGTTTTTTTATTTGTTGTATTCTGTTATTGATATAAATGAGCTATAGAATAAGGTTTGTGCTCATCATGGACACTTATTCAGGAGTGTAAAATTACCAGACTAGATAATTTTATTCAACTACTGTTAGATAGTAGAGATAATAACAAGCCAATTCTAAGGAAAATATGTAGATGTACGGGACATATTATGAAGACAGAGAGTGCAATAAAAAACCTGATACAAATTATTTCTCATAGAAATTCAATCCACTCCCTTGTTGAATATTTTTTAAGTATGTACTAATTAATTTTTAGGGGGTTTTATTCCACATATTCTGTTTTTTGGAAAATTAAACATTAATTTTTGAGCTTTTGAACTTATTAAATGGCGATCCTAATTTTTTTGTATCAAATTGGTAATTCACGGGTTTCATTTTTTGACCGATTTTTTATATCGTCTATTAAAACGATTTATATCACAGATTTAATATGTTCACAATCGTCTATTAAATTATAAAAAAAAATATAATAAAACAAAAAGGCCATTGAATATACTTAGAATTTGTATTATTATTTTGATTTAATTAATTTAAACATAAAGTGGTGAAATTCAGTCTTAACAATCTACAATAGCTTATTCGTGCTGTTTTCGGTAGGTGGTTGGTGAATTTTTATCATAAAAATTATAAATTATATTCATAATATCGGGTATTTTTATCATTTATGAAATTCATCAATTTACAATGCTATAAATCTGTATACGACTACATTTCACAATTCAGGACATCTTGTTGCAATTTGACTCTATATACATAAAAATATGCAAATATAAAACAACTCGCAGTAATTAAGAAATTGATTAATTGTGGCTTCTAATTGAAAATGAGATATTTTACAAAGTGGTTATCAAGGATGTTCAATTTGGTTTTGGGAAAAAGGTCGACTGGTCTCAAAGCAAACGAAACAGATGTCTCTCCTTTAAAGCATCCGCAAAGAATGAATAAGGAAGGCGGAAACGGAAATACGATCGTTAGTTTAATTTTCGACTTTCCCAAACCATTTACGATCTGAGTACATTAGACCTCATCGCTTTAATGTCACCTTGACTATCCGGCGTGATAATAATTTACTGACTGGTCTGTTCTAGATTTTTTCATATTAAACTACCTATACACCTTTTTCCGTAGCTTGGAGCTTTGGAGTTCTTGGTAACAAATTAATAAGATCCTATTCTAAGCCTGTTTAGAGTTTTTGAGCCATTCGTTTATCGCTATTTGAAACCCAATGACAACGGATTTTCTACTGTGTATGCCAACTGGTCGACTTTGATTAATACTTCACAGATTTTCACATTATTGTCCTTACATAATTGATTGAAGAAGTGTGAAGGTTAAAATTATTATTATTGTGGATGTTTTTTTTGAGAGTTGTAACAAAATCTTCAAAGCAGAGCACACAGCATGTTACCGACCGGAAAGAAAATCAAATCAAAGAAGAAAATATTAAAATGGAAAAGAATAATAGGAACTGACCTCCAAAGAACTTAAGAGAAATAGAGAAGCATCGAAAATATGAACCAACAAACATACGTATGGTACAATCAATATAACTATATAATATTTATTTAAAACTATTATTTTATTCATCTAGCAAGTGAGTAAATGGTGACATGCTGTTTTATAGAAAATCTTAAAACAGAAAATTTGTACTTAGTAGGATTTACTTCACCAACAGATCCTCATACACATCTTTACTTAATGAAATTCCTACGACAAAATGTCATTCAGATATTTTACATACCTACTTACTCTAATTAAATTTAGTCGTGGGAAACAATTTATACGAGCAGCGTTTAGTAATTAAGGCCTTGTTCAGTTTGCTCTCGGGTTCACAAAGCACACAATCGTAGAGCTCGTGCACAGAAAAAGAGTTTTTGTGATCCTATAGTAGTCATTCGTTCATGATTATAACATTTAAGTCGTGTATTTAATAAGTGGAGTTTAATCTTTTTTTAAATGCATTGATTAACAAACATTAATAAATAGACGCCTTAATTATTACACCACATAGAGAGATAATTGAGTATCAAAACGTTGATATTAATATTAATCATGGAGGTAAAATACTATTTATCTTTAGTGTCATAACAGGAAACAATTTTTAAATATTAATAAAAAAAAGTTGGGAATAGATTCACTTTAGATCTTTGCCCAACCGTTTAGTCTATTTCTTGGACTCATTTTTAAGCTATATATAGGTCAGTTTTTCCGGCGGTTATCTGAACTGGATAAGCTAAGATAAACTTGAACAGTGAAAGACACCCCACCGTCAGACCAACAACAGAGTTAAATAGGCAATACGGGCAGAACCCGTTTTCCAGAAAATCGAGGCATTTTATAGATTTTTCAAGGTGCTTGCTATTTCTGTAAAGTATCCACTACCACTTTTTGATAAGTTTACACTAACAGAATAGATCATCATTATGATCACCTCTGTGGATAGTCAGATTAGCGTACCTCCAATGTTTTCCTTTGAGGAGTCGTTTTAAGTAGAATCTCTTTACAAACTGGGCAATACTGAATTTGTTCCAGGCGCGCTTTTAAATTGTAACTACGAAGACCATTAACTGCCTACAGGTTTGGCTTCTATAAAAACTTTTGAGAATGTTGGAAATCAGATAGAAACCGAGGATTTAATAAATTATTTTAAACAATGCATTAGTTCCGCAGAGAAGAACGTAGATATTTTCATATTAAACCCTTTGGTCTGGTGGCGAGGCTCGGTGTTAAGTTTGAGGGCTCAGGGATGAGGTACTAATGACTTGTATCTATCTAATTAATCAAATGAATGGAATTAATATATCTAAACAATTTCTGTTTCATAGACCTGGAGTAATCAAAGTGGTCATTGAAGGATGAGATCTTGGATCTGCTTAGGGAAACTTCTTTCAGGTCTCAATCTTTTTGGGTTTATTTTAGAATATTTTTCTTAATTCTTCTATATAGAGATATAGAAATAATTTCATATTTTGTAATATAAGTATATATGTATATATCGCGTTTTCGGATCTTTTTCACAAATCATAGTGTCTTAATAAATATTAATACATTCATAAAGTCGGATGTTTTCTGTTCCTGAGTGCGAATATATGAAATTAAAAGGAATTTATTAGTAAATAATATTTAATAAATTTCTATGACAGGTTAGTTTTTGATGTTAAACCAGTAATTAACGTTGAATTTAAATATTAAGTGTTGTGTCATATGAGGTTATTACTTTTCAAACTGTATTTTTATCTTAGTCTAAATTATGTTTTGACAACCAATTTTATTTTTAGAAAGGGGAAATTCATTGGTTTAGGTAATCCTAACGTTAATTAGTAACGGAACATGTCTCCACAAGATTCCAGATAACTCCATTTAAATTATGAATGAAAATTATGTATTGCAGAATCGAGAAGAAAGTATAAAGTTTCTAATTATTTAATGTGGAAATATGTTTTTCTATAAAATTCAAATGAATTTCGTATAAAATTTGAGTTTGAGAAAGGTCACATAATCAATTGCACCTGTAGTTGGCTTTGATTAAAAAAGTTATAAATAGAAGTCAAAATTTTGACATATTCTCTGCCATTTTGAACTTAGTAAACCTAACCTCTAATTGATGTATGAGTGAAAGTGTTTATAAAAAATTTTTTGATGTTTACCTACTGATTTTGTTTTGGTCAAGTGATTTTTCGACTTTCTTATTTATTTCATATTTGCGGCATTTATGTGTCCTCAAAAATAATTTAAAATGAAGAATGAAGTGTTTTTTCTCTATTTACTTATATAAAACTTTTTGTAACACACTGTAAATGTATATCTATATATATAGTAAATTTCAGAAGCCAATTTTCTATGCTTGTTTTGCAAACTTATCTAAAGTTCCGTTTCTATTCTGAGAATTAAGGTTCAGTTAATACGTTACTTAATGCACATTTCCTATTTAGAAATTTCCGTAGTTTATTTCTTTACAAGCTGGTCACATTAACTTTATTTGTCTGGAAAGACAATTGAATTAATTGAATTATAAAGTGTTTAATGCAGCCTAAAAAAGCAAAAAATTGTAGCTAATTAAATCTGCTATGGGTGGAAAATGGCGTAAACGTTAAAATAAAATATAGCTTCTGGAAAAACCGGAAAAACAGGGAGAATACTTGTTGCCTCGTTGGCGTCATTTCCCGCTATTTAGAACAATATCGCTTTTTCTCAACAATGCAGTTAAGTCTCGCTTTTAAAATAGTTTACTCTATCCTATTCTTGTTACATAAATGAAGATATAATAGTTAATAAATAGGCTGTCATTACTTTATTCACATTCTATTTTCAGGTATTCTGAACTTCTATAAATTGATTAATATTATCAGTAATGCTTAAAAACTAAATAATTATTACGGCTCTATAGCACTGTATTATACCGACTACAATAGTCAAAAATACATTTAACTTCAATGTGATCAAAATTAATAATAGTTGATTATTTCGTTAAATTTGACAACAATAAAATAAGAATAATATTGAATTGAATATTTGACAATAAACTAAATATAGGATTTTTAGTACAAATACCGTTGCACGTCAGGAGTGACGTACCTCTTTCGTCATAGTACTGCCAACTAATTAAAATTTCCCTAACTAAGATAAATCATACGAAACATCACGAAAATTCACGAGGACTCATGAACGTAGTCACAGTACTAAAAAACCGAAAAAGTAATCGTAATTATTTTGATAATTTTAGAATTATTTCAATTATATTGGCTTATATACGTCTTATTCTTTATAATATAAAGTTTATAAATCATTATTATATGTTTAGTACTCAAAAAACCATAATTTACATTAAATAATTTTGAAATTTTCTACGCCCATGAGACTCGTATTTATGATGAAGAAATGACATTGTAGCGATTGGCATGCCTTGATGCGACGTTGTCGAGTATTTAGATTGAAATATTTCAACGATTTCTGACGTCCGGCCGTCAACCAGTTGTGTGTTTTCACCACGTTTTCGCTAATTTTATAATATTGTCTTTATTTTTTTGCTTTGCTAGATAGTTAAATTATAAAAAAAACTGTTTCATATACGCTTCAATAAATTAATTTTTCATAATAATAAAGCTAAACAACATAACCTAACCTTACATTTTTGAAACTTCCTACATTCCTCGACAATTTAGACAAGCCGACAACACAGCAGGGTCGTGATCTCATAATTGATATATGACGTGCAACGGGATTTGTATTAAAAATGCTATATATGGTTTTTGTTAATATGCGAGTATCTACATTCAACTCTCAATTCGTATGATTTTCAATAGCCACTAATTAAGCATTTTCAATAATACTATCCTCTTGATTTGGCATCCAGGGTCTCCAGATGGCCTAGCTATCCCAGAATTTGTTATAGTTTTTTATATCCTGACTTGTGGCAACCTTGGTATTATTTAACTGTACGAAAATATTATTATTTATTAATATTAAAGTAATACTTACAATTGGCTTATTTAGCTTAGAATATTTTACATTTTTATCAAAATAACAAAAGTGAAGAGTTTCCACATTATAAATAAAATACAATTACATCGAATTGTAATCAAATTTTAACAAATTCAAATTTTGGTTAGTAGTTATCTAAATTCAGATTATTCAAATTTAGTATTGTATAAAAATTTCATAAGATTAGCTGTCAAATTATTAAAATTAAATATAAGATGGTATTAGAATCGAAAAAATTATAAAAGCAGTAGAAAAATTGGACAGCTTTGTCACTTTTAGAGTTTTGACGGCTCCCCTTGGTAAAAATAGTTAAAATTTATGATTTACTTTCATTGATAAGTTAATAAATCCATTTGTTTGTTCACATAACATAAGCTCACCTTTTAAAACAGAAAAAATATTAATTAAATATAAAAACAAATTTATACACCAGTCATTTTGGTTAAGTCAAGTGTTTTTTTAATCTGGAAGTAAAAATAATCAAGAATTTCTTCATCAATTTCTACAATCTCCAATTAAACTTTCCTTGTTTAGGAAATAGCCGCTGTCGGCACTTCGGAAAACCCAAGAATACTGCGGGCGAATTTTTCGTAAGTAACCATTTAATCTTGAGGACGAATTGACCCTAATAGAACTGAACTTCTCATTGTATATAAACTTTTTCAATTCCAAGTTATTAGAATAACAATTGTTTTAATTTACCTTTAACACAATTATTACTGGAGAATTAAAATAAATTAAATTCTTTGACATTTAATGACAATTATGTCTACGAACAATATCGAAAATTGGTATAGTTTTATAATTGTCTAAATAATTAAACCTAATTTGTTAAATAAGATAATTTGTGGAAATTGTCTCATCACAAAGTTCATTCAAATTAAAAAAGCGAACCTTGAGATTTTACTATATTCATTTTTTTGTTTTATTGGTTCATGTATATATTCATGGTTCATTTGATTTTTAATTTATTTCATGTAATTTCAATGGGCGCCAATTTCATTTTCAGTAATTTTTAATAATCTTTATATTTAAATGATAAAAAAATTGCACATTTTTGCATTTTTATTAATTTATAATCTAAATAAAGCGGTTTATTTTTTATTACATCCCTGTTGCTGCTGCCTGCTTTCTACAAAAACAATTAGGAGTGGTAAATATGATTAGAAAACAAATTTCCAAGTTAAAATGCAAATTGATATTTGTCCCGTAAAAGGAGAAAAAACTTGAAACGGTAGCTTTAGTTTATTCTCCATTAAATATTCTGATCAAAATGCCAAGAATCACAACTGTTTGCATATAATATTAAGGGAAATTGCTAAAAGAGTTACTTAATCACAATACACGTAGAGTGCGTTCATTAAGTATTCATATTTTAATTAATAATAATTTAGAAAAAAGCCAATTTTTAATATAGTTTATATTTTTTTACAAAAAAAAAATAAAATCAATGCACCAACAAGTTAAGTTATATATTCACCCTTTACTTGCGGTTTCTTGGACAAAAAAAAGCTTTTGACAAGGAGTAGTACAAAAGCTTACTTTTCAAGTTAAAACATCAGCTACCGAAATGAATTTAACTTTTTATCAAATCATACTTAAGTGACCGTTACAGATTAACATCGAAGGTACCATATCAGAGTATTATGATGATACGATATGGGCATCTCAGAAAATACAAAATCACCTTGATCAACTTCAAAACTGGGTGAAGTTATGGAACACTAATGTAAACGCATCTAAATCATGCCAAGTCTCTTTACAACTACAAGACTTTTTCTAATCAGTAGTAATATGCCATTACAAATTATTTTAAGTGTCTAGGACTTCTTGTTGATGAAATACTGACATTGAAGCAATTAGGGCCAAAAGAAATCAGTTAAAGATGAAAGTAAAAACAATCATATCATGGTTAATAAAGATAAAGATCACCCTTTTTACTGGAACACAAACTAATAATATGTAAAGCCATATTAAAATCCATTTGGACTTATGGTATAGAGCTAGAGGGTTGCAGCAAACCATCTAATACCAAAATATGAAGATTTCAAAATTCCATTCGTTACCGACGTTAGGAAAAATATTCAACCAACCCTCTAATAAATTAACTTTTCAACCCTTCGCAAATGAGAAAACTAAAGAGGAGGTGGCCAGTAGACATAATACGTCCAGAAAACTATTTAGGAACCTGACTCAAGATAACTTTGTTCGTACCATTTTCTTATTACTTATTTTAGCAGACTCTGAATTTTGTCGTTTATTTTTAATCACGATTGTTAAAACCTGTAAATCGTGCAATCATAAATTTTGTGCGGCGAGGAATATCATTTAAATATCAATGTAGAAAATTAACATAATATTTTGATTGCCGTTACAGGAAATCCACATATCAATATAGGTGAAGTGTATTTTAGTGAAATAACTGTGCAAAGAATACTGCATAAATGTAAATTCCATTCGTACCACATTGAGTTGCAACAAAGAGCTACAGGACAAAGATTTTCACCGTACAATTACTTTTTACGAATGAGTTCAACAATAAATCCTTGAGGTAGATTTATAGGATATCTTGGAGCCACTTTTCCTAACAAAGGGAATGTGAATAGATATAAGGTAAGGTCCAGAAATTTCCGTCCTGATCTATTTGCGCATGATGCAGCTGAGTACAACCCCGGTATTATGAAATGAGAAACCTGGCAGTATTGTAAGTTTCGCGCCGAGGCTTTATTTCCAGTAGTTGGGTTTGGATCTTGACTAAAAATAGATGTACTTAGTATTTTTTGAAAATGTTTAAAATCGAGCACCGGGCAGTAATGAAATTTTTTGTAAAAAAGGAGTTACACTTACTGCAATTAAAACTCGTTTAGATACTGTATATATAGACATGTCTCCATCATACTCTACAGTAAAAAAATGGGCAAAATTATTTAAACTGGAACGAGAAACACTCCAAGATGATCCTTGACCTGGCAGGTTACTATGGAAAACATTAAGAATTTTATTAATTGATTACAAAGAGAGGAACACAACAGTCAGTGCAGAGTACTAAGCAGCTCTTCTTCACTATCTGCGAGAAAGTATTAAAGAAAAAGGGAGGGAAAAATTGTCTCGTGGCGTTCAGCTACTCTACGACAATGTTCCAGTGCACATAGCCCTTGTTGTCACAGCTACTGTGAAGGACTGCTGGGTTTCAGGAAATTCGCCATCCACCTTACAATCCGGACTTAGCCTCCAGCGACTATTATCTTCTCAAAATGTAAATCTACTTACGGGGTACGAAGTTTAACGCAGATGAAGAGGTCCAAGCTGCTGTTGAAGCCCACTTTCTGACCAAGGAGGCAGGTTTTTTTTTTAAGGGTATAGAACTGTTGTAGTGGTGTAGTTATTGGATTACGTTTTTTGAACGACACTGTATTTTCAGTTTTATTTAGACTTGTTAGAAAATAATTTACTGTTTTGTTAGAACGTGTTTTCTTTAAGCCTTGTTAATCTTAAGCTAAAATTAGGTTTTAATGTTTTGATAACTTTCTAAAGCCATAGTTTTAATTTACTGTCGGTCATTTTTTATGGCTAACTAGTTAAATAATATTATATCTCAACATATAAGTAGGACGAGACTTCAGCTTAGATATATCTGCGCGTTACCAATTTACAGCTTCAAAGGAAACGCAACCTTAAATTATTAATAAACATCATCGTGAATAGAACATTTAGTAATTAATAAAATAAATAAGTATTCATCAAATTTGATACAAAAGGTTTGATTTGAATTTATGTCAAACTTTTTCAAGTTATTTGAAAATGTTTTTATTTGATGTGCCTGTTGTTTAATTATACAAGATGTTTCAAAATTGTTGGACAATATGCCTAGAGGTTATACAATAAAAAAAAGTAATTTGTAAATAAACGTCTGAAAACAATTAATAAGAGAACTGCATCTCCTTGCAAGAATTTAATGTAATTCAGGTTTTTTTAAAGATAATTTTGGAAATTGGTTTAGATGTAAACATACAAATTTATCATATGGATACGGCATGAAAGTTAGTATTAAGATTTTAATAAAATATGAACTCAATAAAAATATAGTAATATAGTAATTATATAATGGTAAAAGTAGATAAAAGCCGGGAAGATACTGATGTGAGGTTTAAACCAAGGATTGGTGAAAAGAGAGAGGAATTCTCGTTTATTGTGTAAAGCCGGCTTCAGACAGTCGCTGAGCTACTTCGGCGAATATCTTCGCCTAAGTTATCCGGGAGAAACAGAAAACACAAGAGTGTGGTGGTTGGACCTCCTACTCTTGCCACGTCGCCCTTTGTCTCAGGCACAAGAGACCGCCTCTGAAGCGAAACTAACCGTGACAAGGTAAAGTAGCACGAGGCGTAGGGAGAAACAGATCTACACTCTCGTGTCTCGCTCTACTTAGTGCTACTTCGCGAGAGTCTGAATCGGCATATTATAAAAATAAAGAATACCCACCACAGACTTATAAAGGTCCAAGATCGTTTCTTAAGAATATTTTTTTTATTAATTGAAATCTTATGGGTTTATGGAATGAAAAACATCGATTCGAGTGGAACATTTTGAACGCGAGTGACAGAGTATATTTTCTCCACGGCCGCAAATTTACTCGATTTTTCACTCAAAATTTTATTTAAATTAAAATTTGTTCATTACGGTGCCGATATTTACATCTACCATTGGCAGTTTTGACATCCATGGCTATCGATATTCTCTGAAAATGGATTATTACAGCGTCGCCATTTGCATCTGGGCATCTGACATTGACAGTTTTGGCATCCATGGCTATCGATATTGTTTAGAACAATTACAGAATATCATTCCATCACTTGTTATGAAATGAAAATATATCCAAAACACATAAGAAGCAAGTGTTTCCGAATAAATATTCTCTCTTAAGTAAAAGAATGTTTACATTATATTATTAAAAACGATTTTGGAATTAGCACATTCCATTTATGGTCGTGGAGAAAAAAATTAACTTTATTTAATTCCATGATGAATAAAAATAAAACCCCAAAAACGAAAATACTAGAGAGTAGCAATAAAACATATAGAGCAAAATATATTTTGGTGTAACATATTAGGTTGTTTTTCTTATTTATTATGAAATAAAAGATAGATGAAAAAAAGTGTTTTTTATATATGGAAAATAAAATTCAACACTGTTCATTAGTGCATATACCGAACAAAGTCTGGAAATTCCGTCCCACGTGTACAGATATAAATGTCATTATTAATATTTAAAAATCCAAAGATTTTTCAATTTTAATGCTTTAAATTCTTTTGTAAATAAAAGTCGTTATTAAGCTACGGAGTACAGCTTTTATTATATCCAAACTCAAAATCGTGAAACGAAATGGAAATACTCACAATTCTGTATACAAATATTCTAGCCTATTTATATTGTTTTCATTTCAGTAGCACGTGTTGACATTTTTCTCATTAAATTTACCCTTAGTGGGCGTTTTGTAGTCGACCTTTATTACTTAGTCTCTGATATTTATCATTTTTCAGTGCTGTTGCTGCTTTAGAATTCCTCCAATCTATACTTTGTACCAAATTGAGGAGTAAGAGGACAATGGTTTTTTTAGTGTTTTTAAAATATATAAAACGCATCATCGATGTGAATGGCGTAAATTCTTTTAAAGTATGTAATATTTAGCAAAAGTATAAAGAAGAGTATGTGTTAATTTTTAACTATACTACAAAAAAATGTAAGTAAAAGCTAGTTCGGGCCACTTATGTCTTCGAATTAACTTGACATTAACATCGCTACACAATAAATAATCAATATCTAAAACTTTTGACAATACAATAGGCCTTCTCTTTGAGACTGAGAGGACTCAAGTTACAGAGTTTTCAGTTTTAATGTTAACAATTATTTGAGTTATATTATTATCAAGTAGATGCAATTTAAATAAACTTGCAGGCTAGTTTCAATGCTCTATATACCTAGCATAACTTTCTTATATAATAAAATAGATAATTGCATTATTGTATTATTCATTAGTAATATCAAAAATAATAAGCAACTATTTATGAAAAGGATGGAAAGCAAAAGTATTTACCAAAATTATTTAAATGTAATATAACGATGATCGATATTCTTTCATCTTTTCTTTAATGATAAAAGCGAAATACGAGTATATAAAGCAACATTACTTCAGAAAGGTGAACTGTAAAATGACATTTTAATGAAAACCAACTTAAAAAAATAGTTTTAAAACAAATAAATAATGTCACAATATTATGTACACGTGTGTATAAATTTATTGTATTATTTTTTCTAATAGTTTTTTTCTTATTCTATTATAACTTTCGTTCTTACAATATGGACCTATATAAAACTATACAGGGTAATTAAAGAGGTATTACCGTTTTGATATCTAAATCGCTATCAAATAAACAGTCTGTATATGAAGAAATAGTACATAAATATTTATTAGAAAAAATAAATGGTTTTCAAACTAATTGCAATAGAAATTTTCTTAAATTTTGGGGTATTTCAAATTTTACTATTACGATGTTGGCGTAGAATGTAGAAGGGGTAAATTAAATATCTACCCCTACCGTATGCCTCTGGTAATAGCGAGAAACTATTTTCTACAATAATTTAATGTGTCCTAACATGCGTAAATTGTCAGCAAAGCATGAACAAAAAAAAATTGCAAAAATCACTTTTAAATTATTAGATATAATATCCTGTATGGTACGGAGGAATATTTTATACAGTGAGGTCCATATGCATGTAATACATTCATTTTTAACATTAGTATGAACTTTTGGGGAATAACCTGAAACAGGTCGAATTTTATTCTTAATTCTACAAACTATGGTATAAAAATATTATACCCTCCTTTTACCCCCTCCGAATTATGACAATCCCCCTGAAAATGTTTAATAAGACAAGGGGTTGTATGATACCTCTTTTGAAAGTGATTTTAAGTCTCTTTTCAGGAATTTTTAAATTTGGTGCATTCATAACTGAGAAAATTGATTTTAAAAATGTAAAATTTAATTTCTCCACATTAAAAGTTTACATAGAATGAAGCATAGAACCTCACATTATTTAGAATGTATTTTCTAATTTATTTTACAATTATATTAAACATCCATTTACTTCTTGACAAAAAGCAATGCGATCTTTGAATTCTCGTAGAACATTATATATAACTTCAGGGCTTACTTTTCTCAGTTATGAATGCACCAAATTTAAAAACCTGTATATTTCTGAACAGAGAATGCCTTTCAAAAGAGGTATCACACGACCCCTTTTCTCATTAATATTTTTATACCATAACTTGTAAAATTAAGAACAAAATTCGACCTGTTTCATGTTTTTCCCTAAAAGTTCATAATAACGTTAAAAGTTAATGTATTCCATACATATGGACCTCACTGTATACATATGTACTCAAAGTTAAACCGTCATATTTTAAGTCACGAATTCTCTAGTTAAAATATGAACAATTATTAATGAAACTCCATAAATATGCATTTACAAAACCTTAATATATCATAAAATGTCTTAATCTAAATAGGTATATACAAATGTTTTCTATTTCTTTTTGTCTATTGTCATAATTTTTTAATCATTCTATATTAATCTTTGCGTTGTCATGTATTTTGCCACCTTGTCTCCCGAAATGATCTTCCTCTTGTTTTTTTTATTGTAATTTGGTTTACCTTTTTTCCATTCTTATTAGATGTCCACTTTAGGACATTAACAAATAATACAAAAATTAAAATAACGCGTTCTGCCATAAATATTTTAACAAACATTTTGTTTAACGATAGACAATTTACTTTCATACATACCGACCACTTGTTGATATGTATATACACATGAAATTATTGAATTAAATAATAATTAATTAATAATGTAACAATGGTAACAATGAAATTAGTGCAGATGAAGCTCTTGCTACACACATAAACGTACTGATAAGATTACAATGATCCGTTTACATCATAATTGATTAAAGTCTTACCAGAACTCATAGTTAACCGCTTTAAGCGGTATAACTCAAATTTCTCTAACATATCCAGTTAAAATTAACAGAAACTATCAGACTACATATCCTCGCATTTATTTTTTTCTATAGAGATTTGTAAAAAAAACCAACCGATGATAAGAAATTATTAACACCCAAATACTAAGATAAGATGAAATATAAATTTTATAAATTTATAAAGTATATATAGATTATTCTAATAATGTGGCAGTACTATTTGCAAAAAATATTATAATAGTTTTCTAATTAAGAAATGCACTAGGTAATATTTACTAATCACTGTAAAAATGAACATTAAATTACCGAATAGATTTACAGCCTTAAGGTAACAGTCCGCTATATTATTACCACGTCATTAAAACCTTGAATGGGTACAACATGGGACCTCAAACCACACTTTTCATCGATTGTACTGTGTATTTTTTGAAACAAGGTGTAAAAATCTTATTTAAAATTTCAAGAAAACTAAATAAACATTTGAATTGTACTAATTACCAATTGCCAATTATTTTGAAGCATACCAAGATTGTCTAAATCGATTAGGCGACACCAAAGTTATAAATAATTTATTAAAACAACTCTCCCATGTACGTTACCAGTTATTTTATAAATTCAAAGTTTTGATAAATTTTCTCTTTCATTTTTATCCTGTTAACAATAAAACAATTGCCAATATTTTCTCTTGGCCGATATTGTTCTTCTTTTTTGACTCCCTATCTATTATTATTGGATGCTGGCGACCACATTTCTAAATCTATTGGGTCTCTGGCTGTGGGGATAAGTTCTCCAATAGTTTTAATTCCGGTCCATCTTCCGAGCCCATGACATCTCACTTCACCCCCTTCATTGTTTTCCTCCAGAAAATATAATATTTTTTATTTCTGACAATGTGGCCAAGATATGTAATTTTCCTTTTCGTTACTATGGTAAACAATTCTCTAATTTTTTTCTTTCTTTATGCATTCTTTGTAAGACTTTGTTGTTTATCACTTTATCAACCCAAGGAATCTTGAGCAAGTGTTGTTGGTCCACATTTCGAACTCTTCTATTTTATTAATTGTGTTCAGCTTTAGCGTTCAAGCCTTAACCCCATACAACAGTATTGACCATACATAACATCTTACATACCGCATGCGCAGGGACAAATAAGATCTCTGCATTTAATTACTTTTTGATATTTCATAAATGCGGTACGTGCCATCTCTATCCGACTTTGTATTTCTTTATCAGAGTTCCAATCTGAGCGCAACCAACAGGAAAAGTGTCTATACTGTGTTACTCGTTCGAGTTGTCTATTTTGTATTGTAATTGAAGTGTTGTTGCATGTATTTTTATTTCTGCTAATTATCATAGATTTCGTTTTATTTGTCCTAACATTTAGCCCATATTCCTTGCTTATGCTACATAGTCGATTACACTTTCCTGCAGTTATTCAACATTATTGGCAATTAATACAGTGTCGTCCGCGTATCTAAAATTGGATATTGGCACATAATTCACTTTTACATTCATTTCTTGTCCTTCAAAGGTTTCGTCAAATATTGCTTCAGAGTACAAATTAAATAAGAGTGTAGACAGTACATATCCTTGACGTACTCCCCTCCTAATTTCAATTTCTTCTGAAGTGATATTTTGGGTTGACATGTGTGCTGTCTGATGCCAGTATAAAATTTTCTATATATCTGATGTCTTTGCTGTCTACTTCTGTCTTCAATAGTATGTTCATAATTTTTTACGTTGAACCCGATCAAATGATTTTTCATAATCTACGAAGCATAAAAATATATATCTTTGTTGACATCACGACAATTCTGAATTAAAACTTCTATTCTAAAAAGTGCTTCTCGCACATCCATTTCTGACTTGAGAGCAAATTGATTGGACCGAATATTTTGTTCACATTTATTATATATTCTATTATATAATATTTTCAAGAATAGTTTTATAGTTTGATTCACAAGGCTTATTAGACTGTGATCGTTACATTCCGTTATTGTTATTAAAAATATTTTCTTGAGGCAGCAAGATAAACAATTTATAAGATACAGCAATTTACCTCTCTTAGTCATGCACCACCCGGGACACTACTGTAAGAAATTCCATCTTTCCTATAATTCACTTGTGTCAATTAACCATTAACAGGATAAGATAGAAGTAAATAAAATTGAAACACTAGCATATCTTTGCATTACTGTTATGCTGAAAAGTACCCCAACCGCGGCATTGAAAACCATGATTAACCTGCAACTAACTGAATCCATTATTAAAGCAATGTTAGAATTAAGACGTACCTACTAGACTTAAACAAAAACTGGAAACGCATTCTTATTGATACGATCAGGGTTTGTAGCCAGATAGAATTACTTCGAACCGGTGCATTGTATAACAAAATTCTCGGTGAGATCACTAACACTGCGGTGTACATGTCATTATCGTTAATACCGAAAAATTATCGATGCTTATACACAGTAAGATGAAGATAAACCTCGATTACCCTAATTCATTATTGACCTACTGAGTCAAGCTAAGAATATATTCAGTTAGTGTCAGACTTGAAAATCGGTGCTTGTTACTTAAGGAAGTAGATATCGTTCGTAGTTTATGTGACGTAGCAGATGGAAAATATTTCATGTGGGCTCTTACTTGGTGGAATTGGTGGGCCAAGCAGCTCTATTGAGAAATCCACAACAAGAATTTTATAAAGATGCTACTTTACTTAATAAAGGTAACAGACTATTTCATAGATAAAGAAGAAGCAGTGTCGCAACAGACATCAACCCATCCTATCTGTTCTCTAATAAACCAAGCAATCAACCAACCGAAAATACAGTAGATTAACATTTTATTTTTGTTATTGGGTCACCTCTCATAATATTATTAGAACACACTTAAAGCGGGCATTAAACAATTCTGAACTTCTGATTATCCAGAAACCATGATAGAACACGGTCTGCCATCAAGAAGCTTAAAAAGGTCACATAGATATAATTGAAACCCTTGAGACATTAATACACCCACTCTCTCAATAACTTTGAATCGTAAAACATCTAATATTCGATAAGCAACTGTGAACCGAAACATATTAATCTGTTTGTTCTAAACAGGTCAATATAGCAACAAAATTAAGGACAAACAGTTTAAAGTAAAAATAAGAAGATAAAGTGAGCTAGCTACTGTGAAATAATGAAGTACTAAGTGCATTTGTGTATTCAATAACACCATTTTGTAAAAATTTAGGTGTGAGTGTCACGTTAAAACCTTATTTATATGTTTCTTGAAATTGTTTTTAAATTTGAACTAGAGAAGAATTCGTTTAATTATAGAACTATGTTTAATATTTAATTGTTAAATAAACCCACATTACCTAGATGAGTCCTGGGTTTTTATTTTTTATTTCAAAATAAAAAATCTTCATACCAAGTAGCCAGTCTACATTAAATAAAAATGAAACAATTTTAAACAAAGCTGTTGAATGATGAACACAAATTGTCAATTAAAATAACTGAAACGGGAATAAAATAAAATGGATGTTACAATTATTTTGTGAAAAAATCAATGTCTAAAGGCAAACACAAATTGTTGCAAAAACTACGAGTCAAAGCCGTCCAGACTGTTTCTATAACTTCTTCCCGCCTACGCGCTGGGTTACTTAGACCCTTGCTCAACAGTTTTTTATTTTAAAATAAATTGTTTATGTATCTATGGTTAGTTGTTTAAAGAAAGTAGTTCAATTCAGCTCATTTTATTTTTTAACTAGCAATAGGTATACACTTTATATACGAACCTCGGTGTTTCATTTTAACGAAATCCCACATATTACAAACTGATTTCCATAAATACCCATTTTGTACGTAATGAAATTCTATTACAAAAGCGATTGAGTGCATATGAAGGATCTTTTTAAAAAACGGAAATTTCTCTTCTGAAAGCAAAAATATCTGTTTGAAGCCAGGAAAGCTTTGTCTAAAACATCTATTGTTTACTTTCAAATACTGAAATATTTCACACTTTTATTTTGATAAAACATTTACCAGTTCGGAGAATGGACGCTATGTTAAAGCTATTACCATTTCCACTCGAATCAAGAACTGTATAAATAGACTTCCTGATCGAATGGTTGCTAATAATATATTACTTTTTTATTTCTGTGGTGCAGAGGAGGAAATTTTAAAATATCGGAAATAGGATCAGTATTTAAATAAAATGTATTGCAATTTTCCGGTTTTTGATAAACAAGAATTGTGATCAAAAATACGGTATAAAGGGTGAGTATAATACAATTTTTAAATTACAGTAATAATTGGATTCATTTGCATTTAATCGAAAAATATTTTCCTAGGTTCAGTTCTGTAAGTTTATTATAAAAGATATTACAGTGAAGTTCATAGCTTTATGTCAATACTAATAAATGACGTAAAATACGATACAACGATTTATAATAACATGGAGACTGGGGAGATATTAAAACTAAGAGATTGATTAATTCTGCAAAAAACAGTTAACCCTGATATTTGGCAGTATTCATTAAATTTTTAGAAAATGCTGAAACACGTTGGTTTTTCTTCCAAAGGGGACACATTTTCACGATACAGATATCTGTCATATATCAACCCCCTTCCACTTCTCCAACTTCTTAATTTTATATAGGGAATATACCACGTGTAGCACATCATTGGAAATGTATAGCGATGGACTAATCAGCCACATGATCATCCATGATTTTCCTTTCGATATTAACTCATTGTTTGTAAAAAAATTCCTAATTTAATTCAAGTCTAATACCTCTTAAAAATTAAACACAAAGCCTATGTTTAACTAATGTGTCTCATTTTTTTGGTCTATTCCATTGCATAGCGAGTTAAAATTATTTCCATATTTTTTAAAAACGAAAAGTGGGCAAGGAGAACAACAAGTTTATTTAATCAGCTTCACGAAGACAAGCAACTTTATCACTCATATGTATTAGAGCTCGTAGAAAAATTTCGTCAAACAAGATCCGTAGTTAATAATAAAAAGAGTTGCGAAAAATGTCATGTTAATTTGTATCCTACATCCAATACAAGATAATTGGCTGAAGAATCTGGTTTTTCGTGCACTATTGTTCGTAGGGTATTAAAAGAAAATAAATTCATCGCTACAAGATACATTTGATACAGGAAATAAATGGAAATGACCCAGACGGGCGATTACAGTTTTGTGAAATATATTCCCTATTTAAAATTAAGGGGTTGGAGAAGTGGAAAGGAGAGGGTTTACACATGACAGATTTCTGTATCGTGAAAATGTGTCTCCTTTGGAATAAAAATCGACGTGTTTCAGCATTTTCTTAAAATCTAATGAATGCTACCAAATATCAGAATGGACTGTTTTCAGTGGCTCATTCTATTTATTGGCTCATAAGGATATGGATTTCTATATACACTACTAAAATGAACTGGCAGTTAGTTTCTACTTACAGATATAGTAATGTACCACTTGATGAAGCATCTATGCAACTGGTTATAGATGAGGTGGATATCAACAAACACAGCGACTGAATGATGTATACTGGTAAAGTTCCTTTTTAAGATATAGCAATTTCAATCAAATTAGTAAAGGATGGTATTTAAACCCCTTATAATTGTATTACTCGAAGAGAAAGTTGGGGTTACTGGAGGATTATTTTGAAACTGAATTTTAGTTTATTGTAAACATTTGATTGTGAAAGTAATTCATTTTGTATTTATTATGTTTTATTTCGCAAAATTTTTTTGAAAAATTAAGTATCAGCGCTTGGGCATCACTAGTCACTACATTTCTGGCAGACATTCAAGTACGACCCTGTTGTTCTTTATTTTAAAATGAAGAATTTACAGGATTAACTGCTAGTACTCTCCAAGCAGATGGTAAGTCAACGAAATATCTTGAAATGAACTTTACCTATAGGCTACAAGGGGTCAGTGAGATACTATCTAACATCCGCGAGGGAGGTAAGTTAGCATGGCGGTCGAGTGGCTACTTAATACAAAGCAAGTGTAAACATGCAAGTAAAAATTAGCTGAGGTCAATGCAAAGTTTAACCGATCATATTGCAATAAGTATACTAGCCAAGATAAGGTAATAAAGCAAATTATAGAGTGAAAATCTTCTACAGACTTATGACTTCCTAAAGGTGTAGGGTAGGTAGTAATTACAAAAGTAATAAATGCACTTAATATAAGCTCTAACAAATTAAGACAATTAAACAATCTAAATTTACGTTTTTTCAGTCTTAAGGAAAAGTTAAATCCAAAAAAAGCGAATTAGAAGAAAAATAATACTAAAGGAATTAGAGGGAAATACGACATCCTAGAGCATCTTTAAAAATCTGGTAACACTCGCTATATTTTTTTTTGTGAGATTAGAAACTGATTGTGAGAGAATTGCTTGGAAGTCGAGTTGAAAGGAATAATTCAGCTTTCACTATATTAGAATATAACAGCTCACAGCTATCTTAAACAATCAAATATCTTGTTGTTAACAATTCAATTAGTCAAAATCAACTGATGCTAATGACATGGTATGCTTATTGTGCCAGGGTATTCAATTAGTGGCGAGATGCCGAAGCATGTATAAATTAGCAAATAGTAGCTATTTCTGGAAACAAGATTAGAAGCTATGATAATGAGAAATGTATTGAGCAACTTTATAGCGAAAATTGTTCAGTAAATCGGCTTAAGTATATATTGATAATCTTTATTGTGATCTATTTACCATAAATTAATTGAATTTTCAACAAAAAAAAATATTATTCAATAAAATTACCTAATGGTTCCAATTTATCAACATAATTGACAATATTGTATAAAACTTTCGCATTTCTATTAATCATTCCTGTCATAAAAAATCAAAGTGTTAGTTTTGAACTGATACTTTTTTCTACTCATTTAATTATTCATGTTTTTTAATATACATTATTTATTAGATATGATTTTCATATCCCGTATCTAAAACCCAATATTTTATCAACAATAGAAGAATCACATTTTATCAACCAAACTAATTAGTTCGTGTTGTATGTTATCTAACAGCATTAACTTAACCTTCTTGTTGAATTTAATCATAAGAAGTACATGCAAGATAACAACTTAATTTTAGCAAGCGGTTTTAGTTATGTTAATATGCTTGATCATTTTATGTATTTTTCCTTATGCACCAGTAGTCTGGTCACTTTTGAGTAGGTATCTATGTTTATGTGGTTTCTATTGTAAACTTGGTATATCTTATTCATGTATTAATATTGTTATTTTATTATTAGCGTTTAAAATATTTTGAATGGTTTCTCTCCAAATATGTAAAATTTTACTATGGCCTAATAAATTAAATTATTCCAAAAAATTTAAATCACTACTAATTGTGATTTAGATTTATTATTAATTACAAATTCCATTTTCAAATCTCAAAAATATTAAAATGTAAGACAAGTATCCTAATTCAATTTTCTATGATTTGGAATATTTCCTATTTCATTTGATTTTTTTAAAACTTTCATGTTAACAATTTGTTTTCAAACTATTTTTATGTTGTGATTAATTTTTTTTAATAAGTTTTCATTGGTGACAAATTTTTATTCTACAAATGCAAAACGTGTTTATTGAACACGTTTAAAATGAATTTATTTTAAATAAGTTCAAATACCATTGAACACATTTTTTATTCACTCTAACAATTTTATGCATTTATGTGAGTTATAACTGCTGTTTCAACTCCAACCAATCAAAATATTAGTTAAAGTCACACTTTATAAAGTAGCCAATCAATAGTGACCAATCTTACCACGCTTTATGCGGGATAGAACTCGAAAAGTCGCATTGCCCATCATCAACTCTCGAGTTAAGTTGTTGCTCTTGGCAAAGTAAAAAAAAAGTCGGTAAAGTTGTATTGTAATTAATTAAATTTGTCTCAGTCTCTGACCTCAATAAATTTAACGACTCATCAGTAAATATAATGAAAGCTCTATAAATTAAAGTTACAGAGTGATAGAAAGTGAAAATGTATTTGTTATGAAAATATGGAAAGCGGCATGATCAAAGTGTAATGTTTGTATACAAATGGTTTTCCTAGTCCTTTTTTATTTAGATAATTTTGTAATACTTTAACCTAATAGAGTGTATTCTTAAATGGCAACAAGCACACTAATAAATAATTCACAAATATTATTCGGAAATCTTTAAAAATATTAAACAAATATTGAAAAATAATAGAGAAACTTATTTCCTGAATTTTCTATACTAACAGTTTTAAAAAAAGTCGTACCAAGAAAATACCATTCTACATTTTTTATGTTTCTTATATTGTTTTATGAGTAAGGCTTTTGTGATGCGGAATTGAAACTCTTTTAGGTAAACGAACCATTTCTGTATATACTTAAAGTTAAAACAGCAATCTAACACTAAATTAAGTTTACTCTAATTAATAATTAATATAATTATCGCGCTTTGCTCTGCTTTTCCTCAAGAACATTATACTAAATCGAAGGGTTATATAAATAGAGTTATTAATAAAAATATATAAAATATTACAAATAACTATTTTTAAACACAAAGAGTTTTTTACAAGATGTCTCAGAATAAAAAGAACAAACATGGAGGGGAAAATATTTATGTAGTTTTAAGACAAAAATTTTAATGACATTTACCTTGATATCAGTATTAATCTAAATTAGTGGGTGTATTGAGGATCTAATTTTGAAAGAAGGAGAAGTAGGAAGAATTGTGCCAAATAGAGCCGCAAACAATACAAAGAAATTGATAAATTTATATAATTATAAATAACATTATACAATTTGTTATAATTAATAATGTATTTATAAAAAATATGGCAACTAGCTGATGATACTATTTAGAAAACTATATTTTATCAAATATTTCGTTGTCCTGACCTCTAATGAACTTTTCTCTAAATCTATACAAAAAAAGAAATTGTTGTTAAAACCCAGCTCTTGTCCTATGTTTTGTTAAACCGAACAGGTTTAATGGATATTCCGTAAACGAGGGCTTTTCGCTTTAAAATCGATTAATTGCCGTTAACGCGATAGGCAGTGCGACATGAACAAAAAAAACCGTAGCAAATAAATTTAACTAAACTAAATTCTTTCATTTACTAATGGTATCAAAATTCGCATGATCGCCATAATATAATCGAAAACAGTGGCAATTTATTGACTGCCCAAGATTGATTGCTCAGATACAAAGAGTGATCTTTTAAATCTATAACAAAACTTCAGATCTACAATATTCATTCATCCACAATATTAATACGAAGGTCAATTAATAAGAACCCATACTCAAGGACAGGTATTGCTCAGGGAAGTTGACATTACCGTCGTGTACTGTCATCTATCAAACGATATCAAACTACATTTTAAATTTATTTATAGGTTAGTTTTTATTTGGTGGCCAATTGTTTCACACGTATTTCAGTTTTCATTGAAAAAGAGTCAATACGGTTTTTATTTTTGAATGGAAAAACATGCGAAGAAATAAAAGTGAAGTTGGACCCTTCACCATCTATCACAACTGTGAGACGTTGGTTAAACTAATGTAAATCTGATCATATATCTGCGTTTGATAAGGAGGGGCCAAGCTGCTCGGCAGACGTAGTTACCGAGGAATAGTAATGAATATTTTATATGATCAGCTAAGTATGAGAAAGGTGTCAACACGATGGGTGCCGCGATTGCTCACAGTGGAGAATAAGTCGACACGGCTGTCAATGTCGAAGCAGTGTTTGGACCTCTTTAAATTAAATTCGTAGTAGTTTTTGCTTTTGATGAAATTTGTATACATTATTATACGCTAGAGACCAAGCTTCCGTCAACACTATGGATATTTTGGGTGAATTTGCTTCGAATAATGCAATCGGCCAAAAAGGTAGTGGCCACGATTTTTTGAGATGTGAAGGGAATAAGCCGCAGAGATATTTTGTAGAAAGGAAGAACGATCAAGGGCAGTACTATAGTGAATTATTGGATTGATTCCATAAAAAAATTGAAAAAATCACGGCCGAATTTGGCTAAGAAAACAAAATGCTGTTTTACCACTGTATCGCACTAGCACATTTACCCACAACGCTACGAATTACTGATGCATCCACCGTATTCCCAAGCAATACATTTAGTACCTGCTACGTGGTAGCGACTAATTATGTCACTACATAGTGGTTTGCTTAAATTAAATCCGTTCCTGGTACCAAAGTGGGCAACAAATGTCACGTAGCCAAGTCGTATTTGCTACGGTCCGGCTACAGTCCCTACAACTTCATGGAACCTCACGGCTACGTTCTAGGAACATTCCAGGGTAGTTCCCGTGTATTAGCGTTCACTTCCGATATTTTCCATGTTTGGTTTCTTTGTTTCTCATATTTATGAATATTACTTGTCTCAATTTAACATGTCATTCCATTCACTAAGGTTTCCATAACATCATTCTTTTAATATTTATACTTAATATGGCGGTATAACCAGAACTGATAATATCTAAATAATTCATATCTTGTTCATATCGGATACAAAATTTACAAACAAATGAAAATTTATCGTACATTTTTGAAAATTAGGTTGAAAAAAATTAAAGCGCCCTCATTATATACACATATTTAATAAAAAATAACAAATTTTCTTTTTTTATATAAATCTTTTTTATATTAGTATAAATGTATAATTTGAGAAAGTAAATTAAGATTATTTTATTAGTTTATCGGAAATAGCATTATATTAACACTTTTTGAACTTAAAAATAATGGTTTGATTAGATATATTAATTTTTTAAATGGCGAAAATCGTACCTATGTATCTCAAAGTACCTTTGCTACTTCTATGTTATATTAGCCGTATACAAGGTGGCAAATTCCAATCGTTATGTTTTTTAAAGTATTCGCTACTATAAAATAACAATCGGAACCATCCTAATGGAACTGTATGGTAGCAGTTTCTACTTTGCTACTACAAAGATCCTGATAAAGTGTAGTACTACTTTTTCTCACCAGGAAGATCCCATTTGCCTCTTTACAAAAAAGTAAATTTGAACCAAACGCTAGTTAAAAATTTACCATATTCATACGTTTTGAAGAATAAATTACAATTTCTCTATATCCTGTTTCATATTGAACTACACAGATAAATATTTTGATGCTGAAAATATCTTAAAATTATTCTTAAAAATATCGATACTTTAGTAATCGATATTATATTGTCAGTGTTATTCAGCTTGTTCTATTACTTATGTAAAAAATTACAAACTATTACGAAGGAAAATATAGTCATGCAACTTAACAATGACTTCTGAAAAATTACGGATTCTCCAGCAACCAATATTTTTGTCCTGTACCTAATGAAAGTATCGATATTTGAAAAATTGATTTTATCTATTGACAATTGACACGTAGGTGTGGGTTAAATTAGAATTGTTAGATGGGTTATTCTTGTATGTAATTAACAATTAAGTATGGCTTGGTTGTTTGCTGTTTTTTCAGTTTTCTATAAAAAGTAGATGAAAATCTATCAGACGAATTAATTTGGACGTCTCAATTTAGTTCTACAAACTAGTAACTGCCTCAAAGCATTGCCGTATTAAAGTAGTAGTAATCTTTTGATAAGCTATTTTAATAGTAGCCAGGTAGTTCCATTAAATTTAAAAATGTCTTCAATGTGGAGTACCTTTGTTTTAGTCAATTTAAGTAGCAAATAGGTAACTGCTACATTTTTTCAACACCATAAAGTTATAAATTTTTTTAAGTTAAAAACTAGGTAACAGGTTTGAAGCATTTACTTTAATAAAGTTCGGGTTTCTATAATATCTGTTCCTGATATCACATGTGTTGTTTGGGTTAGTCCGACCTGACTCCCCGCAACTTTTTTTTTAGTCCTTGACATGAAAACATGGCTCCGGAAAAGAATTTTGTTTAAACAAAGATATTATTGCCGAGACAGAAACGTATTTTGAAGGGTTTGATAAATTGTGTTTTTGGAGGGGTTAAAGAAAATATTAGGAAAATGATCTGAAAAGAGGTTATTTTAAAAAAATGAATAAAAACTGAAAATGTTGCGTCTTTTCTTAACACGGGTACATATTAATCGACCCTGATATATGTGTCTTATAATGAAATCCGTTTCATAAGTACTAATTTTCTTATAACTTGTCTGGATCTCTATTAGTACTTATTGCGTTATAAAATATTATATTGAATAGATAGGCTTTGATATTAACAGAAAAATTTATGAGAATTCTGCAGTAAATATAATATTAAATTCAAAAAAGTATATTTATAATTCATTTATTGAAATATTCCAAATTAATTAACAAATTGACAATCTCACTCTGAATATAAATATAAATTGCCAAATTATGAGTGATATAGTTTTATCGTATATTAAAAATATTTCAGAGACAAAAAAGCTTTTATTTAATAAAATATACAAGTACTTAGTTTGAAGTTTCTAATCTCAGAAATGCGGAGAAAGTATGAATATTCGCTTTTGAAATCTTTAGAAGAGGCAATATGCTTTTTCTTTTTACCAAGCACTCTCGAGACAAAATTTTTCTTTTCTTTCACACACGAAGAATCCTTTGATTGCTTGTACAAGTTTTATTTGAGTGAAAATATAAATAATATTTTCAAAGGCATGTTTTGTTTTTTAAATTTAAATCTAGTTCAACCAATTTATTTGGAAGCATTAATAAAAAATTCTGAAAATCTTACGATTAGGTATGGGAAAAAAGAAACATCAAATAAAATGAATTTGAATTAATTTTTAAGTCTTAAAGTATATTCTACAAAGAAAAACTTTGTCACAGATTTATGAGTAAAAACTATAATACAGCTTAAATGTCGACATTTTAAATTACAGTGATCTATGTACCTAAACATGTGGTGAATAGTGTAAAAAAATGTGCCGCTTCGTGTCATTATGTTACTTTTGCAAGTTTGTGGGTGAAAAATTAATTTAAACTAGAGGTAAAATTCCAAATTTGTGTGGTGATGCAAAATGCAAAACATATTTATTATTCTAGTATTGATAACCCAATATTAATATATCATTATTATTTTAGAATGTAATACATTCAAATATTTTAAAACCAGAAAAAATTTATTGAAATTTTTCTGCGTAATAATTGAAATTATTTAATTTCCAATTGAAACATATTCGATGCATGCTAATAAACTTTTATTAGCAAGCTGATTAACATTTTCATTTACTGGATCATATCGTTGGGTTTTATTAACACAAGTTTTCAATTACTCTAGAGTTTATTATACTATAATATAATACTAATACTAATAACAATAGTATTGATAATAGTAAAAATAATAATAATAATAGTAATAATAATACTCTCCCTATAATTTTGAACAGGCACCAATGAACCATACAAGTATTAACTATAATATCTGCTAACGCGGTACCCATCAAATCCTATAATAAACCATGTAAATTAAATTTAAAAATACTTGATTCACTCCAAACCAACAATCGTCTCTTTTAGTACAAAATGAATATCTGTTTAGATGAACTGAGCCACCGAGGTGATAAATCAATATAATGCAGAGTTTGGCATAAATAACTCATAAGTTTAATATAGAACAAAATTATTTTAAGAATTTTTTTGACAATTATTTTCGGTTGTATTCTAATAATTCTAATTAAGTTTTCTAATGCCTTTTGAAACCTTATAAATTTCTAATTGGGAATATGTTTTCTATAAGGTTAGTTAACGAAAATATTGAGGTAAAATAAAACGTAATAAACATTCTAAAATTAAGTAATTAAGTTCAAAGTAAATTCTTGAGGATATTGTTAAGCCGGGTGTCCTCATAGTTCGCAAAAATCATTAATAGTAGTAGATGGATTTCACGTGTGATTTCCTTAGTACCTGGGTTTATAAGTGACCGTATAGAAAAAAGTCCACTAGATTTAAATCGTATACCTAAGCGGACCCTTTAGTGGAACTCTGATGTCCAATTCAAAGACTGTTCCTTATCTAACATTATTAACAAGTATATGTATATATTACAAATTTATATTTCGTCATAGTTCTACACTGGTGTCTACTCATTTAAAAAAAAATCAATAGTGTAATACATACATAATACTATTTTGCTTGTAATATGTGTCAAACTAGTTTCAGAGCTAATTAAAAAATACAGCGTGTATCAGCCAAATTGAATTCAATATCTTTATATTTTTACACTTTGAAAGTAGCGGATGTTTAGACCGTGTTGCAATAATGGCTCACGTGACTTCTATCGTTGACGTCACCGACATCTTTTTTAAATTCAGCACTCTATTTGGTTTTTGAATCCCATTCGAAATTAAAGAGGACGTTCGATATTATTGAGGAAGAAAATAATTTCGAAAATATAATTTTAAATGAATAAATTACAATCCTATAAGAAAAAATCTAGGGAATCAGGGTTTGGTAACCTCACTGATTATTCTAGCTGTCATCATCACTCAATCCAATAATTTGGAGATATTAGGTATTGACGGTCACCAAATTTATTTAAGATTGAGGTATACACAGAATGTGCAAGAAGAACATTTGGAGCATATCTCACATTAACTGTAATTGTACTTTATTTGCATATATTAAAATATAAAACAAATAAGTAAATTTGCTCACTATTGGTTAAATTCCTAAGAATTGCGTTATGGAATGTCAACGGTCTAGACTAGATCAACACTACCTTTGGTCAGCGAAACATATCTAATTATATCAAATAAACTATCAGTTATCCTGATGGCACCGCACATAGGGGAATAGCAATCAGAATTAATAATAAAATTAGTCACTATGTACCACCTGGGTATTAGAGAAATTTCCTACAGACGACTACAATAAAAGCAAAAACTGTTCTATATGAACTAACTATCGCAGCGGTTTATTGCCGTCCTCGTCACAACATAAAGTAGAATGACTTCGAAAAATATTTCAAAACGCTAGGTACTAAATTCATTCATAATAGACGTGACTACTAATGGGGTGAAGTTTACAAATAAACGTAGATAACTACTTTACTAGACTTCTTCGTCTCATTGACATCAATGCTTTATACAGTTTCGGCCTGAATATTTGTAGTCATATACGAATCCATACGAGTGATAAACAACGCGTTGTGAAAAAAAGCAGAATGTATTGAAGTAGGGATACATCGAGAGAAGAAGATCGTTTAAGTCAATTTTAGGTCAATTTTAGGTCCTTTTAGGTACTTTCTGAACTTGTATATGGGAATGATACAGAGCTACGACCAGTCATCGAATCACTCACCTATCATTTTAAAATCAGTCCAACACTACACAGTACTCACACCAACTGGCAGAATAACAGCACCTCAATTGAAACAACAAAACAGCAACTCAAGGTGTTTACAAGAAATCAAAAGGATCATAGCGGAAAAGTCACGCCAGAACAAAATGGCAGCTAAGTCACACACCAGCTGATAGACATAACCATAATGTATTAAGCACAAAATTGAAAACAAAATGAATGAAAATGAGAAATTAAGAAGTTCAACTAAGAATTGACTAGAAATGACAACTCTATTTGAAAATCACTCAAAAACTCAAAAAACCTAAATTCCTTTCACAGGTGCTAAGTTCCCTCAATCATGTATGAAAAGTGACTTTGAGAAGACCAGATTATTTGCAGAACATTTCTCTTAGGTTTTTCAACCACTTGAAAAGAAATAGATCAAAAAATAGAACTCCATTTACTCAAACCGCCAGAAATGACCAGAAATGAATTGCCTTCATAAATTGACGTGAAGAGAAATCAATAAAGAAATAAAATTGCTTAATTCTAAGAAGTCACCTGGAATTGACCTTATAACGGCATAAATTATAATAGATATCAAAAAAGGAATAGTATTACGAATTTAGACATATAATGCTATCCTAAAAACTTGATACTGACCAAAGTGTCTCAATGTTGCATAAATTATGATAAATGAATGTAAAGAACCTACAGAAGCATCCTCTTATCAGCCTAGAAGTTAATATCTACTCTTTCAAAATTGTTTGAACGACTGGTACTACATAAAATAAACAAACACCTGCCATCAGAAAACTGGATCCTAGGTCAATTTGGATTTCACCAGAAGCACTCCATGATCCAGCAAGTACATCTAATCACATAAACTATTAATATAGCGCTAGAACTCAAACAGTATGCTCGTGCAGTCCTCCTTAATATCAGCCTAGTATTTGACAACTGACATTCAAGAGTAGTTTATAAAATAAAACGCACTCTACCTCCAACTTCCTTCCCACTATTAGTCAAATTTGAGTGAACAAATGTTCCAAACAAATATTAATTAAAAGAAATTAAATTACAACCCAATTAGATGAGAAGTCCCAGAGGTAGTATTCTCGGACCACTTTATGTTTTGTATACATTAGCCCTACTAATGACACAAAACACCACTACTGGGATATTTGCCCCTGACACAGCCATTTTATTTAGCTATGAAAACTCTCAGATCATAACAGATTATATACATAAAATCACTTAAATAACCTCCAAGAATGACTAAAGAAATGGAAAAGAAAAATTAATGAAAATAAATCCGTGCATGTTACATTCACTCTGCGGAAAAAAATATGTCATCCAGTATCTATAAATAATATTCAAATACCATGAACACAGTAAAATACCTGGGCTTTTACATAAATAATAAATTTATATATCATCAAAAAAAAGGTGAAACCAAAGTAAGAGAATTAGAGTGGTTAATATAAAGAAAATCTCGACTGTCGATAGAAAGCAATGTATTAATTAACAAATCCGTTATATCAACATATATATTGGAATTATGGAACGGTGCTTCCAAGTCAAGCAAAAAATCCAGTCGAAGATACTACGACAAATTGCAGACAAACCATACGTTGCATATATATCTCTAACTCCCGACAGCTTGGGAATCAATCTATAAGATAGCAAAACACTACGAAACCTTATCAATTGATCTAAACGCATTAATTTAACTTCTACTGAAACCACTAGAAGACAACAGACTGAAAAAAATATGACAGTTGAACTAGCCTAAATTAAATTACAATTTAAAAAACTTACATAGGTGATGCGAATGGATATCCTCCTAATTAGCATTTTAGCCCACAAAATTTTGTATTATTCTGATTGCTAAATAAAGTGCCATAATAAAAAAAATAATTTCGAACAGGATTCAAAAATCAGAAACAGTGCTGAATTTCACTTTGAATGCCCTTTAGAATGATGTGCTACTTATCATACCGTTTCATTTAAAAATATCACCTACAGAAGTCATGTGAGCCACTAATGCAACCAATAGGGCGTAAATAACCCGCTACAATTAAATTGATTGGTGTGTTTGGGCATATCATTGACAAGTGTCAAAAAATATGGAGATATTGAATTTATTCCGTTTGGCTGTTACACACTGTATGTTTTCATCTGTAAGAGAAGCTTCTAGCAATGTTAAAACAACTTTAAATACAGGAGGCCCGTTTAATTAAAGCTCATTATAAAATCATATAGACTTTTTAATTTATGTTTATTTATATACCTAAACATTTTAATCATGATATTTTATACATATTTTATTATAATCCGATTTTATTTTTAGCGATTGAATATAAAACCTCCCTATATTCTTTCTAACTGAAGGAAAATTAATTTATATTAATTAAAAAAATAACCTAATTATAGACTTGTTTAATAGCTTATGTGGGAATTATATTTCAATATTTCAAATTGAAAATAAAACACTTCGCTTGTTATAACGGAAAATGACATTAACCTTGTAAGCATCCATAAATAAACTGGTTTTGATGATAAAAAAGGCATTTTCTTTTCTTTTTATTTACATAAAAATCCAGGCAATGTTAATATTGTCACGATTTTCTGAAGTGTTGTGGCCAAAAACTTCTATAATTTAAAAAAAATATGAGACTTATATAAATACATGATTTGTAAATCTCAAATAAAAAGACCATCACTTGAAAATATACGATCAGAAAAACCAACAATAAAATAACAGTTTACACATCTTTTTGTTTTCAAATACAAAATATTTCATATTGCCATGCTGGGTCTGTAGAGTTAAGGGACATTGCAGTTTTGCTCTGTTGTGAAAGGAACCATTCAAATGAACTGCTACTTAAACCCATTGCTATTTAAAAAAATTTTATAGCGATACATCGTGCAAGGGGTTTGTTTATTTACTGTTTGGAGGGCCCATGGTTAAGATGGTTTCTGTTATTGTAACATGGTAGACTAGACCTATTGCGTTTTCATATCTACGAGTATCTGTTAAATCTTTGAAGAGACTTGTTACCTTTAGGAAATGTGTTAGCCACTTTATGAGAACATGATCAATAGGATAAGTTGGCTCTAAGAGCATATATCTCTAGCAGGTAAGTGTCTCACATTCAAAAATTATATGACAGGTTATTTCATCTGTCTCTTCACGTAATTTACATACATGGCCTTCGACGAAGACATCCATATTATGGAAATATTTACTTATGTACGTACCACTTACCGGTAATCAAGCCTGCAACAAACCTAATTTGTATTCTCTTTACTGCGATATATGAACCGTTTGTGTTACTGTGTGTAAGCTTCAGAATAGTTTGCTTTTATGTTCTTCAACAGATTCGAAAGAGGTGTGTGATATAAAACACCTTTAATATTTCGGACAACTGCGAAAGCTATTTATTTCCTGATTATTGTCAGTGATTATTCCACAATTATTACGAGGGTTACTACCTATATTTTGGGAATTGGCAATACTAATATCATCTGAGTCCACCTGACATTTTAATCATAAAATTTGACATTTGTCACAATAAACGTACTTAGAACGTTTTGTCATACGAACGCTATTTGTTTATTTATTTTGGGTTGAATATTTTGTCTCAGCAAAAAATGGAACATTTTCGTCCGATGAGTTTTTACGACTTTCAATAGGATTATTACAACAAGAGTGCACCAATCAACTTAATTCTACTTTTGGGGATGAAGCTCCATCAAAAAGCACTGTGTATCGCTGGCCTAGTGAATTCAATGGGGGTCATGGTTCGCTATCCGAAGAGTTTCATGAAGATCGTCCAAAATGGGCTGTAGCTCCAGGAAACATCGATGCTCTGCAGGAAATGATAAAGCAATATCGTCATTTGATATATTCTGAGAATAAAGTATCCCGAGTTCCACCAGCATACATGCTATTTTATCTAAACATTTAGCTGGGAGAAAGATATATTCTCGTTGGATCTCGCTTAAAAAAAGGCTCGTGTCGATTGATGCAAAGAAATTCTCAAGAAATAAAATGACGATGCTTCAAAAGACGTTCGTAAAATCGGGAAAGGTGACGAATCATGAATATATTCATATCACTACGAAAGTAAGCAGGAGCCGACTATGTTCCAAGATGAACCACATCCAATAAAAGTTATTCGTGCACGAAGTGTTAAGAAGCAAATTGTGGCGTGTTTCTTCACGAAAATCGGTCATGTGGCAACTATGGCTCATGAAAATCAAAAGACCCTTAATTCAGCATGGTATACGACCATTTGCTTGCCAGAAGTTTTCGGTAAATCCAAAACGACGAATCAGTTTGCATCACGACAATGCGCGAGCTCACACACATCAAGTGGAACAAGCGAGTATTTGGACATACAAAAGATCGAATTGATGGGTCATCCGCCTTACAGCCCCGACTTGGCACCTAATGACTTCTTCTTGTTCCCACAAATTAAAGATAAACTGCGTGGACAACGATTTTCATCGCCCGAAGAAGCGGTTGAGGCCTGCAAAAACCATGTTTTAGAGCTATCATCTTTTGACTGGACAAAGCGCTTTGAAGAGTGGTTCAATCGCATGCAAAAGTGTATAAAGCTTAAGGTAGTTATCGCGAGGTTCCGGTTTTCTTACGACATAGTTTATTTTTTTTATACGTAAAGTTAAATTGTTTTTGAGTGCGTGGTTAAAATTTCAGAGAGATTGACCACCTAGAACCAGAGAAAATAATTAATGAAAAAAATTCCCTTATGCACGGTATTCCCTTTGAAACTTGGAAAATGAGTAACATTTTCGATCACAGTAAGCATCCATTTCTTACCACTTTGATCAAATTTTTTTGGCAGCAAGAAACATTTTTGATAGTTAACTCTGCAAAATTTTGAAGCACTTGACCACCTACTTTTGTAGATAAAATATAATTAATACCATTATGTAGAATTTTTTCGAACGAAAACTCCAATATACGACAACACTGTAAACGAAAGAAGAGGGGGATCGAACGCGCGATATTCAAACTGTCGCACGATCCTTGTTGGCTACCGGGCTAATTTTACGTTTAAAAAAAAACTAATGATGGAGCAGCATCACGGAAAAAACATTCAATTAAATAAATGTTGCATATATTCATCTTTTAATTATCAACAGTAAAAATTATCTATACATGTTCCTTTTAAAACGCGTAACTTTGTTAAAGTCTTGAAAAAGAAGCGACTGGTTATTTTATGAACGTTTAAAAAATATATTTATTTTTTACAAGCATAAAATAATCATCTCTGCATACGTTTTTTAATATATATGCATATATGTAGGTAGTTTTTGGAATATGTATGAAGAAAAATAACATTTTCTGTTTGCATATTCACATACTTTTTTCAACGGATAAAGTAAACAGTCTTTGGCATTTGGAAAAGTTACTGAAAAGTTTCAGTCAGTCAGTGTGACCAAGTCGAAAGAAAATGCAGCGTTGCCACGATCGCTCACGTAGTCGATAATACGTCTGGGGTGCGTAAAATAGTACAGGGTACGGATTCAGTAAGTTGGCAGCAGTTACAGTCCAAACCAAAAGTTTTCAAGACGCGGATACAGTGTTTCAGAGATTTTAGTACACGCGGTCAGATTAAGTTTTGGCTCAGACTATCGCACGTGAACTGCCTTAAAGGCGAATATTTTGAAAAGCAATAAATATATTTTTGATAAAATGCATTTGTTTGTTCTTTCTATTCTCAATACATAAATAGCAACCCTCGTATGCAAAAGTATATCAATCATGGTGGCGGGTACTTTGAAAAACAATAAAATATATTGGCACCTTAACTATTTGTTTTTGTTTCTATTCCCGAAAAACAAATAGTGACATGTGGGATTTGTTGAATTTTGTTTTTTTTTGGCAATTGCTTTTTATGACTTGACCTGAGAAAAATCTCTTCCTCTTTGAATCTTTGAATAGTTTCTATTTTCCTCCCAAGGATGTACCTTATTGCTAGGGTAATAATATTTTTAAATAAGACTCGACAAGTCAGTGATAAACAATGTCAGACAACACTTTTATTTAAGGTTGGGTTGTTGCCAGAACGTGCAAGGGAAATATTTAGAGCATCTCTTACATTAACTGCATTTGTAATTTATTTCTATTTATTAAAAATTTATATTTTCTAAATTATTATTTTCTTCATTATGTTCGAATAGGATTTATAAACCAGACAAGAGTGCTAAATTCCCCTTTAAATTCCCTTTTCAATGATGTGCCATTTATAAATATATATACAGTCTCATTTAAAAAAAAAACCAACACCAACAAAAATCACATGAGCCATTAGTGTAACTAACCAATAGGCCGCAAATATCCGTTACAATTAAAATCGATTTACATGTTTCGGCATATAAGTGACAAGTATGAAAATATGGAGATATTGAACTTATTTTATTTTAGTAAAGCCACTGAGACTTAGAAAACTCGAATGTTCGTAGAAGTACGTAATTGAATATAATGGTCAAATATTACAGCTTAGTCAGGAAATGATGCTAAACTTTACCACAAATCTGGTAGATTATGGGAAACAAACATTGAAATTATAATAAGCTGGCATACTTTCAGCTTTTCTATACTATTATTAAATATCTAACATTTGTTTACACTCTTAAAAGGGAACAGTCTAAGATCCAGCTGGAAATTTCTGCATATAATTTTTTTATTTTAATCTACATCTTTATTCAAACAGATTTGCATTCGGGTAATAATGCCTTCGACATTTCGATGATGATGATGAAACTTTATATATTTTTATTTTTTTAATCTGACTTATACACACAGTTCATAGTTTTAAGATACAATTTTAATGAAATATTTCCAAAATTATTTATTCCGATTAAGCTAAATACTTTAATGAATTTGTTTATGTGCACATGCTTATTAACCAACTGTGTTTAAAATTTATTTGCTTTTAAGTTTTCTTAATACTGCATTCAATTTAAAAGCAAATTCATATCTACCTACAATTAGGTTGTATAATTTTCAATATGAAGAAAATTATTATTTGGAATATACACAACGAATATTTCGGAAGGAAAAATGATGCACATGCATATTTTCTCTAAAACTGTATTTAATATATATATGTATGTACAATGCGGCCATATGAATGGAATAAATTCATTTTTATTATGAACTTTTGGAAAAAAACCTGAGACAAGTCGATTTTTGATCTTTATTTTGCAAGTTGTGGTATAAAAATATTACCCCTTCCTTTCACCTCCTCCCAGAAAATTTGTAATGAGAAAAGGGGTCGTGTGATACCTCTTTTGAAAGGAATTTTAATTATCTTTTTCAGCAATATACAGGTTTTTAAATATGGTGCATTCGTAACTAAGAGAATGAAGTCCTGAGGTTTTATAAAATGTTCACGAGAATTCCAATATCGCATTGCTTTTTGTCAAAAAGTAAATAAAAACTTAATATAATTGTAAAATAAATTATAAAATATATTCTAAATTATGTCAGATATGCTTCATTCTATGTAAACTTTTGAAGTGGAGACATTATCAAAATTTTACATTTTTAAAATCGATTTTCCCAGTTATGAATGCACCAAATTTAAAACCTATATATGTCTGAAAAGAGTAAAATTCCCTTTGAAAAGAGTTATCAACCCATTTTCTCATTAAAAATGTTGAGTGGGGTTGTCATAATTCAGAGGGGGTGAAAGGAGGAGGTAATATTTTATACCATAACTTGTAAAATTAAAAATCTTGTTTCAGATTTTTTCCCAAAAGTTCATAATAACATTAAAAATGAATTTATTCCATACATATTAACCTCACTGTATATAGGGAAAATATATTTTCTAATCGCTATTATACAGTGTTTTAAAATAAGTTAAAATGAATGTATTTTTATATAAAGCAAATTGTAGAGTATTGTGTATGCTAATCAAAATTATCTAACCAAAGGTATAATAAATGTACATTTTTATAGATATATGTTTAACTTACCCTTGATGTCTTAATTTTAAGGTAAAAGGGGCTTACCTGAAACAAAATATTTAGATAAAATATCATATTAACATAGTGTATTTCTTAATCTAAGCAATTGTGAATTTTTTAATAGTGATAACGACACTTTATCCATTAAAATAATAAGAATTATATTCTACAATGGAAAGAGAAAAGTTGTAAAGTAGTAAAGAATACTATATCTACCAATTAATCGATTGACTTTAAAACATGTATTTTGCATTGTTGTTTCGGCAACTATAATATAAGAGAAATGTAGAGCAAATTATTGAATACAATTAATATCACCAACAAACAAACAGATTATTGTTTGAAAAGGACACTACAATTAGAACTATTAATAAACACATTTATACATGGTATCAAAAAGAACACAACATACAGAACAAGAGTTTTAATGATAATATAAGGATTTAAATACTAGTATTTGGTCCTAAATAAAAAACGACATATACTGAAGTTTGAAACAAATGAAAATTATTGTAAATATTTTGAAAATTTTAAATCAGGAACATTTTATATTTAAACGAGTTCGCTTATTTTTATTTTTCTACTAAACTTACTTTATATTTTATTTTTATTCTACACTTATACTCCTGTTATTTACGATTGTATTATATTTATTTAAATATTTTAAATGTTGATATATCTCAGATATATTAAGATTAAAGAAGTTAAGATAAAATAAGATATTACTTAAAATTAATTCTTTAAATACTGTTCACCATAATTACAATTTTATGCAATCTACAATTACGTAAACATTAGTTGTAGGCTTCAACAACCAAAAACACAAAATCGGCTGGAGACATTCAATGAAAACTGTGGAAAATTAGATAGGTGTTAACAGCAAGAGAAATATTTAAAAACACAACAAACACAAGAACATAAATTAATGCACAAATAGAAAGGAATCGTTATCTATGTAGTTATAAGCATGGGACGAAAAATTTCCAGCCTAAGAAAGAAAAAACAAAATAGGGAGTCAAAAATCCTTTCGTTTTTCGACATAGTTCCCTTGTCGCTTAATGCCTTGTCGTTTCTATAGGCCGATTCTTTGTGCTCTTCAAAATAGGTTATTTTGCTGGCAATAATTTACAAATCGGAGGTATATTTCTTGCCAGTGTATTGAGTTTGGAAATAAACTAAAATTTGAAGGCGCTAAGTCTGGCAAATAGGGTGCATGTGGCAGTAACTTAAAGCCTAGTTCATTAATTTTAGCTATCGCAATTATAGACTTGTGACACGTCTTTTGTTCTGATGGGACAATTTTTTTTTAATAATGCAGAACTTTTCTCCACAATTTGTTGTTACACCTGATCAAACAAGGCAATTAATAAAAATAATGACTTTTGCATCCTCAAATGCCGACACAATAGTATTTTCAACCGATGTGGCCGCCTTCTTTGGGACTGGTTCGCTTTTCCCTGTCCATTGTCTTGATTGCTGTTTGATATGTAATGGTAAACCCAAGTCTCTTCCGTAATTATAAATCTCAGCAAAAAGTTTTTATAATTAAGCTAAAATAGCAACAAGCACTTCTGAAACGTACGTACGAATGAAATTTGCCTCAATATAAGAGATTGCAGTACCCATCTTGGAAAGAGTTTTGTCATGTCCAAAAGTTCGCATCATGTGTGATATGTTGGCTCTTTTGAAATCCACACAGCTTCAACCACCTCCATCAACTTCAATCCACGATCGCTCAAAACAATTTTATGGTCAACAGTAAATAAATATTAAATTATACATAGAAATACAGAAAATATATTCTTTCGAATCATCATCAGTGTTTCATTATTTCCGCACATATCACACATGAAAACATCTTCTTTGGCATCAGAAGACAAGCACTAGTATGGAACCAGACAGTAAGATCATTGGACCCACAAAGCACCGTTTATTTTCTTGACATCTAGATAATAACTGCTACCACACATTCCACAGTCCTAGTCATCATCTTTAGAGACTAGTGTATTAGATCTTCGGTTAGCTGCGACTGGCGGTTTTGAAGAAACCATAGGGATTGGTGATAGGGGAAAACATGATGACGTGGATGGTACATCGATAGATGAAGAAGCACATTAGTTTGAAAATTGAGGCACTTCGCTCTTAAATCGCGTTTCTTTCGATTTGAATTTATAGTCGAAGGCTCCATCGGTAGAGTCAATATGTCAGAGTTTTTTTGAGCAGGAACTACTACACCGTCATTAACAATCGCATTAGAAGTTAGTAGAGATGGTGCAAGAGATTCCTTAGGAATGACATTCATATCGAAAGGGAATATCCCAGATTTTCTAAAGCAATTTATAATGTTTGATGAGGAAAAACTTGGGATGAACGCTGGATTCAGTATAGTATGAAAGTTAGTTAGCTTTTCAACCAGTGAGCTTTTAATGATTTATAAACGCCCACATTCAGTATCTATAACAAATGGCTAGTGTGGGCGGAAAATGTAAATATATTTGGTTTTGTAATGCAAGTTATATAACGTCCTGAATAATGTGTGATGCATAGGAACCCATAAATAAATTGATTCTATGAAGAACCGAAACCAGTATAAAAATATTTCACTACTGATCCATCCTTTTGGGGAAAGTTTTCATTTGGCAGACAGTCATACTTCAAACTGTCGTTCTAACGGACACCTTTAAACATTATTAAAGGTGGAATCCATGTTCTATTGGCGCAAATACATCCCATCATGGTTTGAAACTCTCCGCTATCGGTATATATATACTCTTTTTAGACGTAACGCTGTCTAAGCGAGGTCACTAATCTCTTTGGTTTAACAACAAAATTCTAGTCTCGTCGCAATTCTACAAACAATCTAGACTTGAACTACAAGCCTAACCATTAATGCTTCCAATTTTGTATAAAATTCTTCCATTATTCCAGGATTTGATATTGAATCCCCATATGCAGCCAGGTTTTCAGGAACACGGAGCGTTAGATTATTTCTATTTTTTATATTTATTAGCGGAATCGTTTTCTTTATTGACGAAATTATCTCTTCCAGCATGTTCTGCAAGTTGATGAGCTATTTTTCATGTCATCTGCACTGTCAATCCAAACTCGAGTTCTTGCATTTTTAAAATGTAGTTAAATAATTGCGCCTCGAGTTCTGCTGTAAGAACAAATGGCCTTCCCAATTTCGTAACTTGACGACTATCATCTTCATTTCTCGTTAATAAAAAATCTTTTAGTGTGCTCCAAGGACAACCGCTTTATTTACTTGCTCCATAGATAGACATTTTCTACTCTCTTCACGCAACTCAGGGATTTCATACTGGCGATATTTTCTCTTAGATGTTTTAGGTATTTTAATATTGAAAATTAAGAAATATGTAAGTTCGTGATACACTGGATGTAAATTTTGGAGACTTACCTTTGCAATATAGACGAGAAGACTGTGACCCTGTTAACCTTTATTCGTTCTCTTGAAATAAAGTTTGTTTCTTTTAGGAATAGGAATAGACAGAATGAATGAAGAATGAATGCCTCAACAGTAATAAAAAATTATAAAATAAATATTTCTCTCTGAATGGCTAACGCCTATTACCAAAAAAACTACACGCAGCTGTGAAATGTCGCTCCAACGCAATAAACAAGTTGGTAGTACATTTTTGAATATTTATAACGAACTTACCTATATCACAAATATACCTTACCGTACCCTATATAGTGCAGATATACAAAATGAAGGCGAAGACAAAGACAAATAAATAAATATAATATTGTGGAAAATATATAAAGGATGAAAGCAAGGAACTGTCACCTTAATTGTATAACAAACCACCAGCCATGAGAGTTATTGTACCCAAATAAAAAACATATAACATATAAAATATTAGAAAATATAATAACCAAAAGACGAAAACGTATTGGATAAATACTTGTTGACTTTAAAGTGGTTTCGGAAAGGAACCCATTCTCGCAAAATCCATTTTCGGTGAGATTATAGTATTTTGGCTTGAAAAATGCATTCAATTGATTGAACATTTGTAATTTTTATTCTCAAAATAAGCTGTTAATATCTTCTCATTCATTTTATTTTATACTTCCTTTTCCTCACATCACTTGCTTAAACGTCCATAAACTTGTTTATTTGTGATTTTTGTGTATTTAGTAATGAAACTGCTTTCGTTGCACAATTTTCAATATCTCATGCAAGACTTTCAGATTCAGACTTACTAATATTAACGCGTTTTCTAGAAACTAAAAGAAATTAAAAATATTTGAGGTAGTTTGTAACAAACTGTTAGGTTGCCCTATCAATAAATAATAATGGCGATTAGAGAATCGCTGCTTTAATTTTAAATAATATGTTGGCGAATTGCCAAATAAGTTAAATCGAAATGTAATGTTGAATGTCTTCACTATCCCTCTAATGAAGAGACAAAAATCATGATATAAAAATATACAAGATGTTCTCTATTCATTTTTGTTTAAAAGCGTTTAATAAAGTACTCTATATTAGAAAGAAAAAATCTAACCAAACGCAATATTTTTAGATTAAGTAATCACTCTATTTGCAATGAGTTTATATCAGTTATAAGATTTCTTAAATCATCATTTTTAATTTTTCCTTTCAAGTTTACACATAGCCTTTCTCTTCTTCTTTTATTTATTCTTTGTATGTTTAAGACATTATTGATCTTCCTACCTTTTCTTTTCCTTTAAATATGGTCGAACCATAGAAGGGTCTGAGCATTCACTATACTCAATAAAGAAACTTGGATTGATGTATAACCTGTTTCGCATAGATTGTAAGTACGACACTATTTCTTAATTTCAGGAGTAGGATACATCAAAGTGACGAACGAGGTTTAGTCTTTACTTCTAAAACTAGATAATATAAATGTTTATCACACGGTTACTTTGTTAAATGATATAATTCCTTCTAAATAAGAAAACAGCGATATAATTTAATTCATTTTACAAACTTCTACGAAATATTTACGCTAATTATATTTTTCCTTTAATGTGATAATCCTTTGTATTTTAATAATGATTTAAATGTATATTTCTCCTACATAATTACAGAGTGTGTTAATTTAAGTTTTTTATACACTGTACCTCAATTATTATAAGAGGAATATTTAATATACATTCATCATTCACTTAATTTATAGTTGGGCGTATTTAAAATAATGCGGTTAAATATATGGTCAATATTTAAAATTGCACCCCTTCATATAATGAATGTATTAAAAACCAATAGTATGTTTGAATCATTTCTAGAAAGCCTAACCACCCGTTCTTGGCAAATTATGCTATAATTGGTTTAGTGTACAACTTATACACCTTCATAAGGTGATCTTTCTTCCACAAAAAATATTAATTTAATATCTTCTTTTTCCATAGTTTAATCTACACCTAGTATTATTTTATTAGCGACATCTATAAATCCTAGTTGGTCTCAATATAATTTTGTTTGTTTGTCCATTTCTTGGATTTAACAATTGCTAGATTAATTACGGTATCCTTACTATTGTGTCCATCAATTCTCCTGGCTATATACTCGTATAGAGTCTATCTACGCAGTTCTGACTCCTGACTATCCAAGCAGACACATAAGCTTCCTTTTGTATGCGCTTTTGCTTCTGATACCTTTAGAATCTTGAGTATAGCAAACAATTTTATTGAAATACCATAGAATGCAACAATTGCAATTCTATTCTAGAGTCATTCGTGTAACGCACCAGACTTCCTATTCTTCCATAATGTGAGTTTCTTCTAACAAACCGTAAAAAGAGGACTTTTTTTCTACCCTCTTTGGTATGGGAGAACTCCAGTACCATAACTGTACCAGTACCGAAACTGACCACACTATCACAGAACTCTACACTAACGATTCTGTTCTAGCAGCAAGAAGTACCCAGCCACCTCTAGTCACCAGGTTCCTACAGAGAGCTATGGACAACATCTACGATTGATACCTAAGGTAAAAGATCTCCCTGAGTAAGACCTAAGCGGTAGTGTTCACGAAGACAAAATAAAAATAAGAGAGACGAACATCGGACAGTCGGAAATAGCAAAATACCTAGCTGTAACAATAGATCAAAGGCACACAGTAGGAACTCGTAGAAAATGTGGAGGCAGAGTAAAGCAAGTGAGAGCCCATTATGAACTACCTACTCGGAAGAAGAAACAACCTGAGCCTGAAAACCATGGAACTACTAATACGTACCATAAAGTAAGCTCCTAATTACAATCCCAAAGAGTAGGAGAACCGTAGTAGAAGAGGAATGACTGTGTGCGTGAATGATGAGGACTGATCGGACGTGATCTTTGGCTTCTAGATAATTTTTTGAATACAATATTTTTTACCTATTGATGAATACTTATAATCCAGAAATCATTTAATATGATGATTTTCCAATCTTAGTCATTTTAAACATAACAACACCTACTATCCAAAAAAGTAACAACTTCCACTTGTGGAGAAAAATATATACGAAACATTCGTTTTCACCTGTCACAATTTTATGAATTAGAAACAACTATATTCTTTTTAATCTTAAACACGTCTACCTCTTAAGATAAGTAAATCAATAGCGAGTATCCACATCTGCTTTCATTTTGTTTTTGATAGATTTATTTCTAGTTTCTCCACACCGATGTTTTCTATCGTGTATTTTTGTTTTGTTGTATTTTAGATCTACTTCGGTATTTGCTTTCAATAGCTAAATTCGGGAATGGTAGAGAACCATAGCTCGAAATTTCAAATTATAATGAATTTTTTAAGAGTCAAGTAGCTTAACTAAACACTAATGAGTTTTTAATTATTTTATGGTTAAAATTTAAATGTCTGTTTAATTATAGTTGGCCATTAAGATACGCTAACTACGAGTACCATTTATTTTTTCCCCTTAGCTGTTCTAATGGAATAATTAAAAAATCGTCAAGTTCTGTGTTCTTGACATTGGAAAAAATTATCGTGGTCTTTTTAAAACTGCAGAGTTTTCCATATTATGACATATATATAATGAATGTCAGAAGCAGGTAAACGTTAATCAAAAAGTTGTGGGAAGTTTTAAATGAAAAAGTAGAAGCTCGGGTATTACAACGATTCGATTTATCTGTGGGAAGGATTAATTGTCTTTCAATTTTTAAATTCGACTAAAATATTATCGTCCTGAAAAATTAATTAAAATCATTTTATAAAATAGAGCAGAACAAAAAATAATCAATATGAAATTTGAACCGAAATCATATATAGGATTTTCCATTAAGAGCGCAATTTTTTATTTGTTAATAAAACACAGTATGTCAATTGTAATGATTGAAATTTTTATTTAAAATAAATGTTTAAGGTATGGCAATTATAGCTTGAAAAGAATATCTGACAAATGACCATTTCTAGTTGCTCTACAATAGGTTATTCTTTTGTCAAAATTGTTGATAACATTTTCACACAATTGAGGGTCAATCTCACCAATAACTCGAATTATTTCAGCATTTAATTCATCAATTGTTCGTGGATTGTTCCGATAGACAAGACTTTTAACGTAGCCCTAAAGAAAATAGTCCAATGGTGTTAAATCGCACGATCTTGCTGGCCAATTAACATCACCATTTTTTAAGATTACACGCTGAGGAAAAGTTTGATGCAATAAATTGATCGTATCACCAGTTGTATGACATGTTGCACCATCTTGTTGGAACCATTTATCTCGGATATCAATATTTTCAAACTCTGGCAATAAAAAATTCTCCATAATGCGATTTGTGGAATGTTTAATTGTTGTGAACGTCTTGTAATCGACATTCTTGGATCATCTTCAACTTTCTCACGAACTGCATCAATATTCTCTTGTGAACGACTTGGACGATGACGAATTGGTATTTTTACATCCAACACTGAACCACTTCGTTCAAACTTTTCCGCTATTCTCAATATTGTTGATTCATTTGGACGATTATGTTGAGTATAAAAATCACTTAATTTACGAAAAACAATTTTATTTTAACGTCCATTTTCATAATAAAGCTGAATTATTTGGACACGTTGTTCTATGCTATATCTTTCCATTTTATAAATTGCCAACTATAGTAGATTTTAAATGTCAATGTCACTTGGAAATTCGAATGACAGATATAATAATTATAACTTCACAAAAAATTTGCGTCCCTAATGGAAAACCCTATACATACAATGTTTTAAGTTTAACAGAGAGATATTATGGAGATTTGTTAAATTAATCATTTAGCTGCAGAAAAATCGTGAATCATTTAATTATGCACTGAATATTGAATATTAATAAAACATTGAAAGGCATTGTGGCACTTATGAATATATTAATTATTTTTAATCAATTAGTTAGATACATATTTGTAAAGTTAGCCACGCATACATGTTGTAATGAAAAAATTAGGTCCAGCCAGGAGCTGTACTTGTTTATTAATTTCATTTTAGCGTTATAACTATAACTAATTAAAATTTGTAAAGGCTATCAAATACTTTATTTAATATGAGGTCTCAAACTATCTCCTATTTGAACTTATTTATTTGCCAAGCGTGGCAACGCTATTGCCGATTTTAAGATTATTTACTTTTTTAGGAGAAGCAACTGTTTTTATTACAATTTTATCTTATTTTTATTGTACATTGATACCTCAACATGTTTTGACACACAAGTGGAGTAATAGATGCAATGTATAAAAATGTACATGGTTAAAATATCAAGTTGAGCTGAACCATGAATGGATAAATATCTAACAGTTGCATGTGGAGCTTTATAAAAGTGGTGTTAACTCTTTAATAAAACAGAATAAAAACATTTAAGAACAGAAGAAGAATTAAGCTTCACATTCGCGGAAAAAGATGTAGACCATTTTATTTAAAATAATAAACCTCTCTTATCCCTCAAAATCGAGATAATAACTTTCGGTTGAACGTACCAATTTATAATTTTAACTTAATGTAAGCTACATTGAAGGAGTTAGACAGTTAAATATTATTATTTAAATAATATTATTTTGCTACCTGATAATACCATTTGCGTTTGTATATTTTTTCATATGTCATCTCGTGTAGGTTTTCGATACACAGGTATATACAGATTTGGTCTAAGTATATAAGGACATACACGAATCCATGCGAGTAACGTACCCGTAACGTACCCACAGTCATGGTCGTATCTCTAATTTGGTAAAGAGGGGATATATTATTGTGCACTCTCTCGGTTATTTGGATATATACATAAATTTCGTATCATTTACTCCTGAAGATTTCGCTAATGCCTTCTTAAATACTTTCTAAACTATCTTCTTCACTTTAATAACCCTCGTCTGGTAAACGTATCTTCATCGTTGAATAAAATATTCTCAATAAAATGTCTAACAATGTTTTATGCTGATGGGTTGAAGTGACGAGGATGAAAGTTACCTTTGCATAGAATTCTAAAAATATTTTTTCAATTACTCGGAATAAAATTTGTTTTTCTTAATTAGAAGGTATTTATTTCGGTCGACCTCCTGAAATATTATTTTAAAGCATTTTCGAAATCTGGAACTGTTTCATGGAGTTTTTTTGAAAACGGTTTAAGTTATCGTTTTCAAACAAATCAATTTTACTTTATTTTGACTTCCTTATTATTATTATTGTGGTAATTATATATAAACAAATTATTTTCGTGAGAAACAGACCAATAATTTATAACTATGCAAGAATAGTAAATACATTCTGTAACAAGTTTAGAATGAAAAAAATTAGAACACTATATTTTCTCCACGACCAGAAATTTAATCCATTTTTCACTCATTATTTTAATTAAATTAGCATTTGTTTGAAAATAAATTATTACGACGACGCCATTTGCACCCGAGCATCTGACATTGACAGTTTTGACATTCATGGTTGTCGATATTGTTTATAATAATTACGGAATATTTATTCCATCACTTGATGTGGATTGAAAATACATGCATAACATAAGAAGCAAGTGTTTTAGAATAAATATTCTCTCTCAAGAGTGAGAATGTTAGCACTCTATTATTAAAAATGATTTTAGAATTAACACATTCCACTAATGGTCGTGAGAAAAATTATTACTCGTAATAGCCATAATAAATACGATTTATTTGAATGGTTTTTATTTGGCTTAATTTAAACAAATATATTTTTTATTTTGATTTATTGTATTGAATATTGAAATTAAGAGAGAATATTTGTTCAAACGAAATAAATTTAAAAAAATTTGTTTGTATAAAATTAATATTCATTTTTTTAATACTAAAATAGGGAAACTTTTTGTGTTGTTTTCAACAAATCGATTTTTGTATTTTTCGACAGTTTCAACACACCTTTTTTGAAACAACGGGCAGGTCTAAATTCTGCCAAAAATCATTTAAAGGAAACAATTTCTTGTATATCGCAGGAATTGACGATGTCGTGTAAGTTGAATAAATTCAATTTTAGAGTAGAGTAAAATAGTTCTAAATTTTTTAATGCCATTATATCAAAACCATGATTTTTAAGTCTGTAAGAATGATCACTTGAAAACGGATCAACTGGTCTGAAAGTTAAATGATCGAATTTTTTTATTTTCCAATTATTTTTAATATTTTTTTTATGGGAATAAAACAATTGAAATTTTAAGGTAAAATCGACTCATAACTTTGAAGTTCCGCCATTTTGTTTAAAATTAAGTCAATGATAATAAAAAAACACTGTTCTTTAAGACGCTGTTTTGTATTTGCGTTTCAGGTGAACGAGCAAGGAAATATACGGTTCTATAATTTTTCGGACTTCCAAACATATGTTTCCCCTTAACTCAAGAAAAAATATAATTTAAACCAATCACGTTCAAGTATTAAAATGTTAAATTTATTTGATTTAAATGAATTTTATTAAATTTTGCAATAATTTTTTGATGTCAACTCATTTTATTTAAATACGCTGAATATACAAAAAAACGTTTAAAGTACCCTGGCAACTTAATATTCAAAGTATTAAGACGTTCCAATCTCGTATATATATTTAACCTCAATTGTAAATATTTCTTTTAACCTAAATGCACATGTTTCAGACAATGAATACTATACAGAGATTCGCTGTTAAACCTATTGTGATTAGGTTAAAAGCAGTATTGTTACCAACTGCCTATTTCTAATTGTATATTGTTGCAGCCTTAGAATTGATTGTGAATTACCTGTTGAAGTAACTTGACATAGCTCGGTAAGAATAGCCTGCCAACTAAAGCTAAATGTATAGCTTTCAACACGTTCAAAAAGGGATATTTATCGGTGTTGTGGAGGAGCGTATTATGCTATGGCATTGCAAGATATTTGTCATGGTTTAAAATGTCTCTTGGTTATCTGTTAGTGTATGCTTGTTATTTATTGACACAAGATTTACACTTCAGAAATGATTTTCCTAAGAAAATCCTAGCACTTTTCATGGAATTCGTTTTCCAAGTTATTCTCTTCTAAAAGAAATGTGATTTAATTATTTTTCAAAATTGGCCAGGATAGAAAAGAGATTGATTGTTATTTTTAACGCTTTTAAATCTGTTATTTTTTGTCTTGTAAACATTAAAGTGTTGCATATTATTTGGATACGTACATGTACAGGTTATAAAGGATTCTTATTCGTATTAATAAATTTCAATCAAATGAAATAGAAAAACTTAATAATCTAGACATAAAGAAACGTTTAACCAGTTCAATTTAATTTTTCAGAATGTGAACTTTTTCCGTTAAGCGCTAAAAATAAATACTTCAAAAGATAAAAGAAGTTAAGTACGAGAAATAAATCAAGAAATTTGAATAAAGAAAGGTGAAAAAAGACAACAAACTAAAGAAATAAAATATAACTTCGCCAATAAAGATGTGAATCATTGTTACAAAAAAAATAAAGTCGGAACACAACATGTTCTTTAAAGCTAATTACGGACAGATAATAACAGACGAAAAAGAGACACTCGCAAGATGGAAACAGTTTTTCGAAGAGAATTTGAAAGAAAAATTTAGAAACGAGAATCTATCATTCACAAGGCAATGCAGAAACACTCGTTTAATCAACACTAAAGAAAATAATAAGGAGTATAAGAGATTATTTAAAAAATATAAATGTTGAAGATAAAATATTTATCTTAAAATTCCATAATTTTTCAAAACTTTCAAAAGGTCAAATAAGTGTCATAAGAATATTTAAAAATAATTTAATATTTAAATAATATTTTATCTTTTGCAATTATAATGGATAGATTCCACAAATTAAGAATAAAAATAATTATATTATTATATATTATTATATATTATTATTATTATTATTATTATATATTAATAGGAAGTAGGAATGCTAATATATTAAAGTACTAAATAAAATCAACAAATGATACTACCATTGGTATTATTACAATATAACATCATCCTTCTACAAATCTTTTGTTTTTTTTATTATTATTTTACAAAAAATTATCATTTGCAACTAATATTGCCTCAATTTTACTATTTTTTTTTGTTTGTGGTATCACATCTGTTTTAATAGGTACAACTCTTACTTTAGCTCCTCAAGTTTATATACATAACACTATCGAATCAACATAAAACTTACATCATCATCTGCACTTTTTTCTTATGTCTTCACTTCTACTTTATGTATAATCTAATTCTTGTTTCTTTATTTTTTTTTCTGCAAATACTAGCAAAATGATTTATTCCTTGTTGGCTTTTTACACTGGATTTTCTATAGGATGATATCTACCAAAGTTAAAAACTCTTTTTGACTTGTTATAATAATCTCATACCTATAAAAAGTAACATGTTTCTTGTATGAACAGTATTTAACAAACTTTGTATTCTTTTAATCATAAGTGTTTTCTCTCTAGAGCGACGGCTTTCATCTCCAACCAATGTAAAAAAACAGCTTTTTCTCTTATTCACTCTATGCTAAGCCAATTCAACCTACATAATTCCCGCGGTGGAACGGTGGTTATGAGGTTTTAAACAAGAAATCCATTCTATGTGAATACTTAATCCGAACTTCTAGTTTCTTATAAAGGAATAACAAAATATACTAACGTTAATAGTGGCAACGATAACAAACTATTAATGATACAATTAGGTAATAGCTTTTACTAGACTCAAATAGTACACTTTTTTTATTTCTTCTTTACCAGTGACCTTTTGAAAATAAATCAGTTAAAGAAGAATAAATTCTGGTACAGTGACATTTACAACAAAAAGTTTAGATATGTTTGCCAACAGTGAAAATTTTTAATCCCTCCAATTTTTTAAATAAACTTGTTGAATCTGATGCATGACTCGACCCTCCACTCTTATATTATATTATAAAATTTTAGAGATTTTGATAGTTTATTTGACAGTGTTGAAAAACATTATCCACTTTATAAAAAATTTGTAGGTTCTTTTTTTTACATTTACCACCTTAAACCTACATGTCAAGTTTTTGTTGTATACTTGTGTAAAATTTAAGTTAAGCTTTAAAAACTACGAAAATACATATCCTTGCTAATATAGAGTGAGGTCCATATGTATAGAATACATTCATTTTTAACGTTATTATAAACTTTTGGGGAAAAACCTGAAACAGGTCGATTTTTATTCTTAATTTTACAAGTTATGGTAAAAACGCTACCCCTACCTTTAACCTCCTCCAAATTATGAAAACCTCCACAAAAATTTTAATGAGAAAAAGGGTGTAATACCTCTATTGAAAGGAATTTTAATTCTCTGTTCAGAAATATATATAGGTTTTTCAATGCACTCATAACTGAGAAGTCTCCACTTCAAAAGTTTACATAGAATGAAAAATAGAACCTCACAATATTTAGAATGTATTTTCTAAATTTACAATTATATTAAGTGTTTAAAGGGACATCTATTTACTTCTTGAAAATAAGCAATGCGATCTTGGAATTCTCATAGACCATAATATATAACTTCAGGGCTTAATTTTCTTAGTTACCATTACACCAAATTTAAAAACATGTATATTGCTGAACAGAGAATTAAAATCCCTTTTAAAAGATGTAACACACGACCACTTTTCTCATTAAAAACTTTCAGGGGGGTTGTCATAATTCAGAGGGGGAAGGAGGGGATAATATTTTTATACTATAAGTTGTAAAATTAAGAATAAAAATCGACTTGCTTCAGGTTTTTTCACAAAAATTCATAACAACGGTAAAAATGAATGTATTCCATACATATGAACCTCACTGTATAAAAGCAATAAAAAGGCAGAACATGTGTTGCTTGAAGGTAGTGATTATAATCAATTTAGAGAAAGCTTTATAGTGAATTAATTATGTGCTTTATGCCTTTGCATGGACCATTATGTTTGCATGATATTCTTAACAACCCTATTATTAATGTCAGGTACATTCGTTTGTGAGAGACATACAATAGAATTCTAGTAATTTTTCAGAGTACTGTTGATCTAGAGTTACGCTCTAACATGCATATTCATAATGAGAACTAAAGAAAAATCTAACATAGTGTTGTGTAAATAATCCAAAGCAAAACCAAAAAGTATAAATATTATATAGATTTTTATGATTTTCCTATAAAATAATTTAAATTAATTTTGATTATGTCTATAATTTTTGTCTAAAATGTGAAATAATATATAAAATAATATTCCTTGTCCAAAGCTATGCCTCTGTGCCGATTTCAATAACAATTCATAAATATTCTGAATCATTATCAAAAAAAAAAACGAAAAAATATTTTATATCACAGTAATATTGTATTAAGGTGTGTTTGGTCTTATCGCCATATTTTGGTCCAAATAACCTGCCCTTAGCCTATGTCCCAATAGTTATGAATCACCATGTATATTTGCAGTAATATTTTATTTAAATGAGTCCTGTGCCTTTGCAAGGTCTCAAAAGAGAACGACCATGTTCATCTTTTTAACAAAAAACTTATGATTAATGTTAAACATTGCAATTTTTATTATAAATTTTGTGTAACAACATAAACAACTTAGTGGTTATGTCTCGCTGCTGGTTTGAACTAGATAACCACAAAATTTTATTATTTAAATTTATATTTTATGATTATTTTAAATTTCATATCAACAAATCTCTGGAAGATATAAAATACACACAACCAAACTTATATGGAATCACCTATTATTTTGCATAATTTTTGAGATGTATGAAAATTTTTTATGGATGAATAAAAATTACTTAGTTGAATCAATAAACACGGTGTTTTTATTGGTTTCTGAAACGAAATGAGATTTAAATTTTAATGGACAAAAAGCAAAAACAAAAAGAAAATTGGTAATTTTAATAATCCGTGTTGCCACCTCTAGCAAGCTTCTATTCGCGTTGGCATGCTTCTTATTAAATTGCCAACATTTTCTTGGGGTATGTCTTCTCATTCTGCTAATGCTGCATCAATAAGCTGTGCGACATTTCCTGGATTGTTTCGACAAGCTCTAACCCTTTTTTTAAGCTGGTTCCACAAGTGTTCAATAGGATTTAGGTCTGGTGAACATGCAGGCTAGTCTAAAACTGTGACATCTTCCGTTTAAAAACCTTCTCTAGTCACTCTGCTGGTATGGGGAGGTGCATTATCATGCATGAAGATAAAATTATCCCCAATTGCAGCTCTCCAAAGCCTCACGATTGGTTCTAGCACTAAATTAACATATCCCCGACCGGTTAAAGTTTGTTGAAGTGGTGACAATGGAATTTTTGCTCCCAGCATAATACCTCCCCAGAACATTACAGTTCCTCCTTTATATCTTGGGACAGATGTGGTAGCCTGGATTCTCGCTCCTGGAACTCTGAAAACACGAATTCGATGGTCATCTGATCTTAGGCCAATTCTGGTCTCATCCGAAAAAATAACATTTTGCCAATTCTCTATTGTCCAGTTTAGTCGGTCACTTTTATTTTGCCTAGGTAACTGTAACTTTCTCATACTGTACATCGACTGCGAAGTCTTTTTCTTATGGTCTTAACTGAAACGTTCACATCTGTAGCTTCCAGTAGTTGTCGTTGCAGCTCTGGATGAGAAGCACTGGAATTTCTTCTAGCAATTTGGCGCTCCTGTTGTTCAGTTGTGACTCTTTGACGAGTTTGTCTTGGCCTGTTCTTGAGAGTTCCTAGTTCCAAGTACCCTGCATATGTTTTCGATACAACACCCTGTGTAGCGCCTACAATCTCTGCTACATCTCTTTGGAGCATTCCTTGTTCAATGAGAGCAATAATTTTTCTCCTCTGAATATCTGTTAGTCCAACATAAGGCATTTTTTGGACCGAAATAAAATTACCGGAGAATCGTGATTTTACAACTGAACACAAAATTCAAAAGATAATAAATCGTAACAGTTGTTTCTTCTTTATTATCATGTTTGTTTACAACAAAAAGCTTCATCTTAAAGTTGGATACCAAATTTTTTCCTTACAAAAAGTTTAGTTAGAAATACAGAGTGATTCCAAGTTTGGTTATGTGTATAAACTAAATATAGAAACTATGTCAAAAATTTGGAAAAATTGAATAATCTTAAGAGCCAACATCACACGTAACTTTTTCCGACTAAAAACAGTTGCCTCCTTTTAGACCATATAGTCCATTAGACATAAACACGTCTCCTTTCTTCCGATTTGATTACATGAAACAAAAAGAGAGGCGAATACAATTTCAACAAAACTGCTTTGACAACATAGTTTTTCTATTAGAATACTGCATAGGAATGCATGGGGTATAATATATGTTTGCGGTGGGTTAAATTTATGGAGAAGTGGTGCTCTGAAAATAAAAAATATATCATTCTTTATAAAACGTTTCCTTTAAAGTTTCTCGTAAAACGTAACTATATATAGCAATTTCAATATTTTCGAATGATGATTTTTTTTAGAATTTATATAAGGATAATAAATAAAAAGTTAATTTATCAAAATAAAAATTTCGATAATGTACATACAGGAACCCAAAAATGTATATACTTAACTTTAAATTGGTACTAGACATAACCAAATTAGCAATAAACATTTGAAATGGCATTAATTAAAAGTACATATTATTTTTAGCAACTGTTACATAAAAAGCACTAACCAATTATTAAAGGCAGTTAGCGCTCTATTTCGAGAACCGTTTATGCGACAAAGGACTTTTATGACTTTTATCATTCATACAAGTACGCTACATGATTTCTTAAGTCTAACTCAAGTCGTTTATAATTTCCGGAAACGGTACTGTGTACATAGTAATTCAAATCTTCCCGAAAACTTGTACTTGGCCGCAGTCAACGTTAGACGTGAAAGCATAATCTATCAAAATTTATGAACACTGCTGCCAGTTTATAGATTTGTATATTTATAGTGTACAGGCGTACTGGCTAATTTTTAAGTTTAAAAAATCTGCATGAAGGGGAGGACGTATTCTTTTTGTTTGGATACTTTTTTGCTATTTTCTTTAGATTTTAAACATATTAAAAAAAAGGAATACGTCCCCTCTTTGGTGTAAAAATCTGCATCTCTCATTTGTTGAATCATTATCTCGGTCCGTTTTTGAAATATTAGGAATTAAGATTTCATTCAGTATCGTTGTCTCTTAAATTCTAATCAAACGAAATCTATTACAATTGCATTGTAGACAAGCTTTCGTGTCTCACGTTGTTACAACTAGCTTTTTGAATAGAAATATAAAATCTTATAATTTGTTTGAAAATTTTTTGATTAGATAAAGAAAAATAGACAATGAGCTAATGTTTTTAAACTATTCCAAAGTAAAAGTAAAAAAACAAAAACAAAAAATCAACAAGACAATAACATTGAGACTGTTAGCTGACTGTACTATATCTTCCAGATTCCTTGTACAAGTTCCAATTATAATTCCTGTTGTTGGGTGTTCAAGTTGTCCACCTATAACTTATTTCATCAGTTTGTTTTGGACAAGTTGGGAATTACGTCACGAGGGGCGCTGTCAAATACAGTCAAATATTGAAAAAGTCTCCTGACCTTTTTGTTATCAAGACTGTCGCACTCTGTAGTTTCGTTTTTATTAATACTGACTTGTATGCATAGTGATCCTCATATATTGGTGTTTTTACATTTTGTTTTAATATAGAAGTCAAATAATATTTCCAGTCTCTCATTTACTGGTCTTAGAGATTTGTGTTATCTTGTTTAATGTTAAAGACTACCCTGCTTTGTCTTAAGATTTACACAAAATGTGCTATATAGTATCATTCTGTATTGTTGTAGTAGTATAAGTTACATCCTTTCGCTCCGTAGATTTATACAAAGGAGACTCAGATAAATTTAGTACAATATGTTCAGAATTTGTCAGTTTTTTCCAATTGTTTAAATCTTTGTCTGTTTGTGTAGTCATAAAATTTACGAAGCGTATTAAAAATAGAATTATATAACGCGAGAAAATCTTCCTGCTACGATTTATTATGATTTTCGTTGGGGTTTAATACAATTATAAATTGTGTGGATATGGAACGTTTAAATTTTGCATTTGATGGTGAAATTTCGTCAAAAACGAAAGTATATAGCTGGTTTTAAAAATGTAAATTTAGTCTTGTTCCGTTTGAGGATTAACCGAGGGAAGGGCATCCCCCAACATCGGTTGTTGAAAATATTGATGTTGTACGTCGAAGGATTGAAGAAGATCCTTATGTGATATAAATTGAGATTCAGGCATCAGTACACATATTTCAGACCTCGAAGGGAAATTTTTCTTTCTATAACTCAAAAACAAAAATGTGTTAACTGATGCAAACCAATGCTGAATGTACTCAACTAAGGAACTTCCAAACAATCTATGGTATTATTTCTGGTAACAAAATGAGGATCTATTTATACGAACCAGAAAAAATGTAATCGAAATTTTGGCGGTTTCGATGTTTCACAATAAACTTTTGCCAACAAAAGTTATGCGGTCAAGAAGTACTTCGAAGACAATGGTTGCCATGAGGCTATAATTGCTTTAAAAGATCGTTAAACAGTAAATTCGGAGTGGTATAGAACAGTTTGTTTGCCCGAAGTAATTCATTAGTGGCAAAAAACAATCCGTTAATGTTAATTATTTTGCATCATGAAAATGCAACATTCCATACCGCATGCGCAACAGTCGATTTGACACAATGTGACCTTTTACGTTTCCTACAATTAAAAATAAAATAGGTGGTCAACGTTTTTCGTGCTTCGGAAGAAGCTGTCGATGCATTCAATGCATACATTTCGAGTATACCAAAGTCTGAGTGGAATAATTTTTTAATAAATGCTTAGACCGTATGAAAAAATGCGTCAACGCAATGACCGATTTGATATTGATCTTCATCAATTTCATCAACTAAGTAAGAGCTAACATCTAGTAATGAATTCAGTTGTTCTTGCTGAAAAATTTATTTAGAAAATTTCTTGCAGGATTTACTTTCGGTTTTGTGTATATCCCCCAGTTCCTTTTTGTTAACAGTTTATTTTAGATGCACATCCTGAAGTCTGTTCCAACTCTTCACATTACTTGTAGTACAAAGATAGAATTATTTCCTATATTTAGTATGTTTAAATTGTGTAATTAATTCTAGTACAGACTCACCTCTTTGATTAGTGTCGGTACTTCGTGCTATTGGAGCTTGGAAGTGAGATTGTAAAAAGTAATTTTTGGTTCCAGATCCTATATGTTTTATTTGGATCATTTTCTAATATGTAAAAAGTAAGTACATCTTTAATTTAAAAAATTAAAAAAAAAACTTTATTCTTGTTTTTATGTTACATGTTAAATTTTATTAGGTGTATTTCATCTAATTTGTTAGAAGGATTGAAAATGTTATGTGAAGCTAACGATCTAACGTATAAACTGAAGATTAGAATCGTAGGCTAGTTTATTGAAGGCAATCTACAGTCTTATTTACTGTTGTGCCCAATAAAAGTTTATTTTTTCTGAATATACAGTGTGGAAGAGCCAAACGAAATAAATTCATTATTTCAATAATTGCGCACATTTATAAAAAATCCCAAAACACGTCAATTTTACATTATGAAGTGACATACTACAACGAAAATTTCATCCCTATATTGAACAGCCTTCGAGTGAGACGGAAGTAGAAACCTGTAGGACATTATTTGAAGGGTGGGTTTCTTCATTCTCTATTTAAAAATGTTTCAGATTTATTGCAAAAATTAACATTAACAAAAAAATCAACTGATTAACAAAATTCGATACAAAACAGTAAAAAATGAATCATAATTATCATTTAATTCTGGATAATAAGAAAGTACAGTAAGAAAAATCATTTCAGTGTTCTTTTTGGGAAGTGTGAATTAGAAAAAAAGTCATAAAAAGTTACTATGCCAACGTTGGTTTTGTTTAAAAAGCTTAGAAAATTTTTGTGTGATTATAACTCCCTGACAGTACTTATTAGTGCTATACGTGTCGTTTGAATTTCATTAACTGCAATTCAGAAACATGGCTTCTTTAACAGAAAAAAATTCCGGATTTGCCGCCTATATCCCAAGGCACAATTAGTAAAATAGAAAAGCAGTGTCGCGAACTTGAATATGTAAGGTAGATAAAGAAGCTATGCAATAACTATGGACACCAAATTGGATGGAATGCTTCAGTTTGAGGAAAACCCATTCTTCGATTCGACAAGCAGCCGTAACATTGATTGGTAACTGCGCATCGATTCTTCGAATAGTAAATAAAACTCTTCTTCAGTAAAACCAATGACAGAACAGGACTACAACACTACAAAACAAGAAGAAGAAAAAGAAAAACATTAGGAAGCAAAGCAATAAGCAGAAATGATTAACGAATATAAATGAAGAACATCTTAAAATCGATTAGCTACAAAAATAAGATTTTATACTTCTAATTAAACAATTAAAAATAGCCATACTGTATGTTGTGTATATAATACATGGTATATAATTTTTTCACAACATTATTACACATAAATAAAACAGTTTAGTGCTTGTAGTCATCCTTTTCGATACGGAAAATTAAAAATTTTCTCTAAAATCAGTGCACTGTTAAGTAGATCGAAAAGAAATATTATGTAGTTACATTTGCGCTGCACATTGAGACTTTGATAAATAGTCCTTTGCTATAGATCACATTGTGGTGCACCAATTAGAAGATAAACATGGTCAATCTTAAAAATGTTTAAAATCGCCTCTGTTTTCTATCGACTCGCTAAATTTGAGCGTTATAATAAGGGCTCCAAGTCATAGAGCCATATTTAAGGTTTGATCCTACATAGGAATAATACAGAGTTTTAAGTGTCTGGATCTCAGTAAACTCACGTTGGCAATGCATTATGAAGCCATACAATCGACTTACAGCGGAAAAGACAGAACTAATATACTCAATAAAATTGTGTCCGACCAAATGTATCTTCCAAGTCTACAAAAGTTTTTGATCTATGAAGATATTTTCCATTCAAAATGATTATTCCCACGCCAATCAACGATCTTTGCCAGATTTTCTACAAGTGAGCTGCAATCTTCACTTCTATTAATAAGAGCAAACAACCTTAGGTCATCAGCATAAAACAGGAAATAAACATCAATGCTGTCACTGATGTCGTTGATGAAGATGTTAAATAATAACGGATCAAGATTTGAACCCTGAGGAACTTCCGATTTTACTAGGAACTCAATTGACTTGAGTCCATTTAGTTGGCTAAATTATTTCCTATCTAAGAGATAAGAGTTAAATAATTTTACCGTGCAAGGAGAGCATCCGAGATTTAGTAGTTTTCTCAACAAATTTTAAATAAACAACTACCGATTGTATGCCGTATTACAATTAATATATTGGCAGAGAGAAACAAAGAGAGAGAAAGAGAGAAAAGTATGAGGAATGAAGCATTAGCTAAGTTATGCTAAAATCTAAGCAAAATATGCTAGACACACTGAATCGCTAATAATAAAATGACATAATCGTGAAAAGTATATTTGTGACATACAAATTAAAATGTTGGAAAAAATTATGAAACAGAAAGTAGAGATGAACCATAAATTATGAAATGTTAAAACGAATTATGTATTTCTATATAAAAATAAATTAATTAATAAGTTAGTGGTAAACAGTATTTAAACCAATTAAATATAAAATACACATCTTAAAGTCTTAATTTTAAATACCATAATTTAGAATAAGGAGGCTCTTAAATTTTATCTCCTTATAAAATATCGAGGTAATATCAAATATTATTTCATGCTTACATCAATTTGTTGGATTTTAAAAAGTAACTTGATGATTATATTACATTGTAATATAGAAGATTACATAACATGAGCTGTAAACAATATTTTAAATGTGAATTCCATGAACATTAAATTGTTTTGGAGCTCGAGTTAAGTACCCTCTTCACTTTTTCAGCGCCCGTAGTTGCACAGTTACAACAACACTACCAGATAATTATTCAATGAGGTTGGCTGATACGGGAAAGTACAAACAAAATAAAATATATGTGAAAAACTGGTTATTTAAGGCTATTCAAGTCATCTTAAATCCATTAACTGATTTAATACGAACAACCCCAAATTCCAGGACAAGCAACGGCTGTTATAAACGATTTTTTTATAGTTCTAGCGTAATAATAGTTATCAAGTAACTATAAATATATATTATAGGGTGAAAAATAATATGATTTTAAAAATGGAAACGAAATTATTGTAGAAAATACACTTTCCACTATTTTTTCTACCGATTGTAAGATTCAAAATTATAATAATAATGCATGGACTTCACGCAGCAGTCAAAATAAAATTCTCTTGCTTTGTAAATATAATCAAAAAAAGGTAAGAATTTATTTCAGTAAGATAATGAAATTTGTTTAATTTATCAATATTTAAATTAAAAGTAAATAATCTATTTACCTACTACTATTTATTATTAGACGCATAATGTATATGAAAATAAAACACACGGAACATATTAGTATTAAAGTTACTCATATTAGGTGCTTTAATTTTGAAATAATATCTCAAAAACCACGGTCCGGCGCGCATAGCAAAGTATGTTAATGTAATTAAGCTTTTATATGGTAGCAGAACTTTTCATATGAATAAAAGTTTTTGATAAAATACATAAAATATATTTAATTAAATATAACAAAATATAATTAATTGTTTCAACCCTTACTTTGTGGAAAGTTTCCATAACAAATATTAAAAGATAAATTGTGCCTATATGACTTTCAACAGTATTACAAGGCTTTTTTTCAATTATTTGTCTGACCAAGGTTTCGTTACTACTTTGCAAGAGGAAAATAAAATAAATAAAAATAAATAGTATTTGCTTATGGAACTACAGTACTCGTCGATATGCAACTAATTCGGAATATTTCCCCTCACACACAAAACCTGGGTTTTCCATTAAGAGCGCAATTTATTATTTGTTAATAAAACACAGTATGTCAATTGTAATGATTCAAATTTTTATTTAAAATAAATGTTTAAGGTATGGCAATTATAGCTTGAAAAGAATATCTGACAAATGACCATTTCTAGCTGCTCTACAATAGATTAATATTCTTTTGTCAAAATTGTTGATAACATTTTCACACAATTGAGGTTCAATCTCACCAATAACTCGAATTATTTCAGCTTTTAATTCATCAATTGTTCGTATATTGTTCCGATAGACAAGACTTTTAACGTAGCCCCAAAAAAATAGTCCAATGGTGTTAAATCACACGATCTTGCTGGCCAATTAACATCACCATCTTTTGACATTACACGCTGAGGAAAAGTTTGATGCAATAAATTGATCGTTTCACCAGCTGTATGACATGTTGCACCATCTTGTTGGAAACATTTGTCTCTGATATCAATATTTTCAAGCTCTGGCAATAAAAAATTGTTTATCATGTTGCGATATCGTGCTCCATTTACAGTTACAGCAGCACCATCTTCATTTTGAAAGAAGTATGGTCCAATTACACCACCAGACCACAACGCACACCAAACAGTGACTCTTTGTGGGTGCATTTGAAGTTCATGAATCTGTCTTGGATTTTCCTCACCTCAAATACGGCAATTTGGCTTGTTTACATAACCACTCAAATGAAAATGTGCTTCGTCACAAAAGATTACTTTTTTTTGAAAATTCATCAACTTTTTTTTCGATGAAATTAACAAATTGACGACGTTTTAAATAGTCTGTTGGCTTCAATTCTTGTGTTAGCTGAACTTTATAAGCTTTTAACGATAAATTCTTGTTTAAAATTCTCCATAAAGTGGTTTGTGGAATGTTTAATTATTGTGAACGTCGTGTAATAGACATTCTTGGATCATCTTCAATACTCTCACGAACTGCATCAATATTCTCTTGTGAACGACTTGGACGATGACGAATTGGTGTTTTTACATCCAAAACTGAACCACTTTGTTCAAAATTTTGCACTATTCTCAATATTGTTGATTCATTTTGAGGATTATGTCGAGAATAAAAATCACGTAATTTACGAAAAACAATTTTATTTGAACGTCCATTTTCATAATAAAGCTGAATTATTTGGACAAGTTGGTATCTTTCCATTTTATAAGTTGCCAACTATAGTAGATTTTAAATGTCAATGTCACTTGGAAATTCGAATGACAGATATAAGAAATATAACATCACAAAAAATTGCGTCCCTAATCGAAAACCCTATATTATACAGTGTATTATTACGCAACTAATTATTTGTAAATTTTTCGTTACTATGTCAGTAGAAAAAATATTGTATGCAATTTGTGTGAATTTTTTCACTCAATTGCTGAATTGAACCGCTAGATCAATCGATAAAAAAATATTTTTTAAGACTTTTCTAACTGGATAGAACCCCACCTTAATTCGATTATCTATAGATAAAGTAGTCTAACAATTCACAATTCTTGGTATTTTGCAATTAGTTTTTACTGAGAGTTGTAATTGGCTGCTATCATGAATTAATTCTCTTGAGATATAACCTGCAACTTTATCATAGTTCCTGCGTAGTAAAGGCAAACGTTCAAAAGTTCTATCAAATATGGTCGGTTGCGGTAATCTGGCAACGTTACAAATTTTTATGGGTCATAATACTCAATATACCGTGTAACGATATACAAAAAAATAAAAGATAAAAAGCTTCTATCCTAATAGAAGAAAGTCGTATTAGCAATTTAAAGAACTCGATAAAAAAAATAAAATCCTCCAAATGTATATCGTTCGAAAATTTAGCAAAAGAAAAAGGTTTGAGTCTTAATTTGTTTCTATGGGTGAAAATTGTTCGTATGTAGGTCACGCTATGATATATCCGAGATAAGTAATCAGAATTTTCGGATGTAAAGACCGAATAGTATATTCTGTAACAAGGTTACAATGAAAAAATGCTAGTGGAATATTCAGAACGCGAGCGCTAACGAATGTGAGTAACCACGAGTATTGAATTTTGTTATTCTAACCGAGTAACAGACTATATTTTCTCCACGACCAGAAATTCACTCGATTTTCACTCATTTATTTCATTGAAATTAACATGTGAAAATGAACTATTACGACGCCGCCATTTACATATGACATGTCAATGGCTATCGATATTGTTTTGAACAATTACTGAATATTTATTCTGTAACTTGTTTAGAATTAAAATACAGACAAAACACGTAAGAAGCAAGTGTTTCAGATTAAATATTCTAAGTGAGAATTTTTATCTATTATTAAAAATGACTTCGGAATTAATACATTCACTAATGGTCCTGGAGAAAAGTATATTAATATATTCCCGTTCAATTCTTATAGGTAATAAATTTTAAATACATTTTATTCCAATAGAAATGAACTGCTGGATCACCACTGACCATCAGACAATCATGTTGGAATTAAATAGAATAGAAGACAAAAAGAGAAAGTGCTATTATTTAATTAATTTAAAAAATATTTTTCTTTACTCTCCTAATTTTTTTTAAATTCTATAGAGAGATGGTATAAGAAGTTTTAGATGGTTTAAATGGGAGGTGAGCCTGAAGACTGCTAACTTTCTTATTATTTATCTCCTATTCTAAATGGTCAAAAATTCTAAAACTTCGGAATTTATTTGCACACGTTATTCTTAGCCTATAAACAATAATTTAAAAAAATATTTATTGAAAACTGGTTTCATGCTGGAGCTACCTCAAAAATTTTCTTGGCACATTCTATCAGTCGTGATATTTACTTACAATAAACAATATAAACGATTATATTGAAATTATACGATTAAATGAACCGTGTCTCCTTAGGTTTAAATATTTTTCCGTCAAACATCAAATATTAAAACTATCAAAATTGATCGATACAAAATCCATACGAATCTAGATGATTTCATGAACTTTTTTACGGATTATATATCACATTACTTTAAATAGAATGCATAAATCAATTTATGTATGCAATGGTCTGTTTAGAAAATATATATAAAAATCTTATATACGTACTCCCAAATATATTATAAATAATTATTTACTTAACTCTAGGCCACACTATCGTATTTTTGCGGTTCTGATTATCTCAATTGCTTAATTTATATATTTATATATTTATAAAAAAATATTTTTAGGACAAATAAAATATATTCCTGCATTTTTTATATTAATTTTAATATCTACTGAAGAAATATTCATCTCTTTTCAGGAAAGAAATTATAAATAAAGGATTAAAAGTAAAAAAGTAAAAAATTGAATTCTTCTAATTAATGTAATACTATTAGTGCTTTTTTTTTCAACAAAATTAAACGAAAGGTCATTTTTATTTCTTTTCTGTTAAATGAACAAAACCAATTAAATCATTAATATGAGGTTAAACTGATTCTAATAATTTTATGAAATAATTTAATCAATAATTGTCCATTGAAACTACATATATTCATTCAAATATTGGATATTCAACAACTGCCTTAAATTAATTATTAATGAACATTTCATGCATTCAGATTCCAATCCAATAACAACGCACACGATGCGGCGTCTGGTCTATTATTTAAAATGCATGAATTCTCGTTTCAATAACATTCAGTATTCGAATATATTTTCTCCAAAACACGAGTTTAGTTTAGTTAAATAGTTAGACGACGAATTGTTCCGTTTTAAACAAATTATATCTATTTTAAAAATTAAACTAGATTGGGATTTGTTTCAAAAATTTTTAAAAGTTCTCTGAAAGTTAAAAGTTTTAAGTTAGGTTTAATTAATCAAAAAATGCTTACCTTGATTCACTGAAGTAAATACGTAGTGACTCCTATCTTTGCAATAACAATTAAAAAAATATCATATTATTTGTTGAAATGTTTGAAATTTCTATGCAGACGTGTAGTAGATGCGTAGTCACTGAATGGTAGTGGCCAATTGTTTCAGGTGCGTTGCCATCATGAGAGTGCACATCTGAAACAGCGTGTCAGGATCTATATACGTGAACCACAGTACAGGATGTTCCAATGAACTTACGACTGCATTACAGGAGGGGTGGTGAAAGACTAATTCATAGAATGGGGTTGCGATGCCGGTTTTGCGCTAGCCAAGCTGCTCCTGGGAAAATCTCTCTCCGCTCTCACTCCTTGTCCTCTCCTATATGTCTCTCTCAATTTGCTGCCCCAAAAATTCGCGCACTTCAACTTTTATTTTCCCCATATTGTTAGGAAATTGCGCCCGCCTGCCCTGTACCTCTGTCCGCCAACGCACATTTTCAAAAATGATAGTTACCATCCTTTCCCCTTCCACGACATCATTGGCTGCACTATTAACTTTGTACCGCCCATATCCACTGCACTGCCAATTATATTATGCTTTATACGGAGCAATTATTTTTGCCAAATATACAGGATGATCAAACTCCATTGTAACCTGAACAACATAAATATTATGATGTTTTCTTCATAATTCTCTCAGTAAGTCTTTTTCACTTATATGGAACAGATTCTTATGCAACAAGTGTCTAAAGTATTCCTTTTGTCCACTATGACTGCGAAATTCCAGTCTATTTTTACAACGTTTTAATCGATAATCGATCTTATATCTTCTATTATCTTCAAATAAATAGCATTGTAAGAAAACTCACCTCAATGGTGAATAAGAATAAGTTTTTCTTTTCTTATCACTGTTACCAACAAGTTCCATTTATGTTCGGTTGTCTGAAGGCATCGGGATGTAGACAGTCTATTGGAATGATCTTCGTATTTAACTACGAGCTGTAGTCTTGAGTGATTCTCCTGAGTCTGTATGAGTTCTTAACTCTTGCTTCTATAGGTCGTTTGGAATATCCTATATACATCTCCCATATTCACATACAGGTTGGTAAAATCAGTATTTCGAGTCACTGTTTAGTATTTTTACTATAATTTTTGTGATTTTATCATTGAGCTGATATATATTCTTATTTTGAATTGTCCATCAATCTGGTCAATCTCTTATCCGGATACATTAATAAAAGGCAAATTGTTTTCTTATTAAACGATATTTCGGTCTGTCTTTTCGATTAGGATTTCAACGAATCTTTGCGGATAACGGCTTTGATGCAAATATTTGTATTAGTCTATAGGTCTTCTTTTTTTCTAATAAAGGAATTTCACAAAATTATTAAGATATATTTCCATGACTTGATGTTGAACTGAAGCATCAAGAGGCGTAACTATATATTTTTAGGATACTGAAATATAAGGAGATGTAAATAAAAATAAAATTTTAAAAGACCTTTGACCGGGAAAGAAAAAAATTAATTAATAATAATTAAAACCGGAGAGTAGTAAAAGAGATGACAACAATTGAAACTGAAATCAATATCAACTTATAAGGAGGCGAAAGCGAATTAATAAAAGGAACATGCCTCATGCCAATCCAGTAGTGAGGGAAGTAATTTCGTAAAATATACCGTAAATCTTAATTAAAGTACTGACAGCAAAATTGTATTATATTGATTTATTTGTTGATATATTCTAGAAAGTTCGTATATTCTCTATTCTCCTTATCAGTTCTAAGCTTTTACTTTATTTCCAATCTCTGGTTTTACTTTCGTCACAAAATCTATCAATTTATCAAGAGTTTCATCTTTGCTCCTGAGAAAAAATGTCATTCTATATCTTCGTTCTTGAATTACATTAGATACAAGAAACTACCTAATAACTTTAGCTTTATTGGTCCACATAAATCAGAACAAATATCCTCTCCAACTTTACTTTCTCATTTTAACCAAGAGTAAAAGTTTCTTTCCCATTTTTCTTAAAATACATTATTTATATCAATAATCAACAAATTTAGTTATTTCTAAGCCTGCTACTGCCTTAATTTTTACTATAGTAAGTATTTTCTGTGATCTTATGAACCTTTTCTTGTTAAATATTTAAACATTGTCCCTTTTTCATTTGTGTTTGAAATGAATCAATGTTTTGCCATTTTCTTACTGGAAGAGTCTACATATTTCTTTCCTGTTCTCCATACGATAGTAATAGTTTCTCCAGTTTCATTTTCTTTTCTTTTCATCCTATTATTTCAGAATTCCCAAAAATTTCTAGACCTTTATCGCATGCTACTGACTTGGTTCCAATTCTGGAACATGAAGAACATTTTCTATTTTCTTTTAGTTATACTTATAGTGAGAGATAAATCTGTGTGTGTCAAAAAAGATGCTTATTTCTTGTCATATTGTAAGATGCTCCACTAGCTGTATACCAAAACAGTTTTAAGACTATCACTATTTTTACCAAGTTCAATACTTTTATTCATATTTGGACAATCCCTTTTAACATATACTACCTCACTAGAAATATAACATTTGCTATGTTTTCTTTTGAATATATTTCTTTGTAAAAATGTGTCGGCGGCATTTTCTTCTTTACGTCCCATACTATTTTCTGTAGATAATTACTGTTGATCAAGAATGTATTTATTCAGATCTTTGGATGCAGCTGTGGCGAAATATTTTACAATAATTGAATTTTCTCCACGGCCATTAGTGGAATGTGCTCCTTCCAAAATCATTTTTAATAATATAATGTAAACATCCTCACTCTTGATAGAGAATATTTATTCCGAAATACTTGCATCTTATATGTTTTGCATGTATTTTCATTCCATAACAAGTGATAGAATGAATATTCCGTAATTGTAAACAATATCGACAGCCATGGACGTCGAAACTGTCAATGGCAGATGTAAATGGCGGCACCGTAATAACAAATTTTAATATAAAATAATGAGTGAAAAATCGAGTAAATTTGTGGTCGTGGAGAAAATATAGTCTGTTACTCGGTTAGAATAAAATTTTTTCGATACTCTTGGTTCTTCATGCTCGCTAGCGCTCGCGTTCGAAATGTTCCACTCGTATCGATTTTTTTTTCATTCTAACCTTGTTACAGAATATACTATTCTACAACTTTTTTACCTATAGCTTTCAACTTCTGTAGTAAAACATTTAAACCGCTTGGAGAAGTGGAAACTTTCATAGTGGATTGATATTTATACATGTAATACTCATGGTAGTGGAACTTGCCTCAAAAAAAAACAGTTTTTTACACATTTCATGACAGTAATACTGAAGAAAATTCAAGCTGTAACATCTAATTTATTCCATTTTGCAACTTCAGATATTTTTGCTGGCTTTGGTATAGTTCCGTCAACTATTTCAAATATTTCCGAGGCTCCAATCACGCTTTAATATCGTACTTCCACTTTTGAAAGTCATCATTAGCTGGAGTTGGCAGAACTATTTTCTAATCCAGTTCGAAATATCTCCTTGATAAAAATTATGTTCTAACAAGTATGTATTTCTAGTTTTCAATAACCACGCAACCGTGCAAAATATACCGTAGATCTTAATCAAAGTACTGAGAGCAAAATTTTATTTTATTGACACTAAATTTTAGGATATTTCGTAAAATTTTTAAATAACAAAATCATGCAACAGTTAGCGTAAGGAGAGATACATTGGATTAATGCAAATGAGAGGAAAAATCAAAAATAGAAGATATAAAACGTTCTTCAAGATCATAACTAAGTTTATTTAAGATAAAACTGTTAAAGCAGGTGAAGTAAAAATTTTTAACCATAAACAGCTTAGCATGTGCCGCGACACCTAATTCCAAATGAGAAAAAATAACTTAATTCACGGAATTTATGATCTACAAAAAACCAAAAAACCAAATAGAAGTAAGATCAATAACTAGTCGCTGAAATAACAGGATCAGTAATAGTGGGAAAAGAAAGATTCATTTTAAAAGTTATATTTAAATGATATTTTCTGAAAGGTTTAAAGATTTTAAAAGACAGTGGGTTTTATTTGTGTTGATCCTTCAGTTTAGATATATCTATCTATACCAGTGCTTTTACTATCTTTCTTTTTGTGGAGAAGAGATTAGTAAAGTTCTATTTGCCACAAAAATGTTATTGATTCTGAAATTTAGATATTGTCGGACGTCAGATGCCTTCCTCTAGGCTGTTGTGGTGATATTCTACTATGTTTCTTCGACATTACATCCATCAACGGTACAGCTATTCGTCGTTCCATGTTGAATTTTATACTTATATTATTAAAAAAGCAGAATACCACTCAAACTTAGGTGTCTATCATTCATAAAAGCCAAATTTAAAAAAAAATGTATTATCATTTTTTTAAATATAAAAATTCAGTAAATAATACGAAGAAGTGTAATGACTCAAACTTCAATCGATATTTTAATATGTTATTACTGACTACTTACTATTATTAACTGAGGAGAATAAGTGAAGTTTAAGCCGGCTCATATGTCTCTTTTAGCGGGAGAGTGGGGTGGGTAAATCAGGTAATCAAACTATAGTCTGATTGGAAACAGGTTTATCTTGTTCTCTTATTTGACAAAAGAAGAACATATACCAGCCCCCGAAACTGGTACCAGTTTAGTTCACAAAATTAGGGATTTATATATATATATATATATATATATATATATATAAGTGTATACAAACTATCAATCTATCAATATTTTAGATCTATGAGAGAGTTTCCCTTATCTTCTTTTAATCTCAGATTAGCTCTGGTGGTTCAAAGGAGTTAAAAATTGAGTAATCTTACTTGAGTAGGGGATATTGATTTCCCCTTGATTAATCCGCACCTACTGGATTGGTTCGGTGGTGCCAACAATATCGGTTCAGCAGGTAAAGTAGATTCAGACTAGAATAAATTCAGTACAGGTGCAGTGTGAATAAAGTGTAAGTGAGATAATAAAACAGGTTAGAAGCAGTGTAGATGCAATACAGGCAATGTAGGCGTACGGTACATGTAGGTCTTACACTACTAATGGTGGTACTATACTAGTTTCTTGATGAGATGCTGAAGTGTCAGAGAGAGAACACGTTTCTGTCTACCGGTTGATACCAGACCAGACCAACCGTAGGAGAATCACAAAGAATACTAACTTGAGCATACTAACCCTTGTCTCATCAAGTAGATGTATCAGTAGATGCGGGAAAAATGCAGTCCGGCCGGCGATCCCAAGTAAAAGTATAAGTAGTTTTTTAAAGGTACTAAAATAAACAAAAAAAGGTTTTAGACATAAAAGAATTGGGGTAACTTTATGGAATAGTAGTTCGACACTCACATTTTATGACGGATGATCTGTAGTTAGGTAAATGCCCTCAATCCACGTAGAGTGGTTAAATAATCATATTTATACAATGGAACTAACCATTATCTTGTCTTTTTTAACCAGAAATATTCCTAATAGGCAAAATAGCACATGCTACTAAATAGCTAGCCAAAGAAGAAAGAAAAATATTTTATAAAAACAGGAAATTCTTCGCACGAGACCAGTCAAAAGGGGATCTTGTGCTATTTCTCGTTAGTATTGACATTAAAAAACAAGAACTATACTGACAACTAAATATGGTAGTCTCAATATGTAAACAAACATGAAATAAACTTAATAATTGATGACTACAGGTCTGCATACCTTTTTTTCTTTCTCCAAATTTAATGATTAATTTGTGAAATTTATCGCATAATAATTTTAAGACATTCTTCTTTTTGTAGACCCTTAAACAATCTCCAAATATTGCGAGGTGAATGGAAATGATAGAATTATAACTATTGTGTTTTTAATAAAATTATATTTTTGCGGCAACTTCGATTGAATGATAAATTATACAGATAATTATGTTATACTATTTTTATTTTTTATTTTTTGTATTAATATATTAGAAATTAATTGTTTTTCTTTTTAATTTAATATGACACTTATTCCATATTTTGTCTAATTTTTAGTAAATTCTCAATCGTTAATTAAGTACAACGAACTGATTTTACTGCAGCGTATCGGTGTGAATGCAAAAAAACACTTACTCTCTATTCGCAACAATCGTAATGAAATATACAAGACATCCAATATTTATATAATATTTATTGTATAATTTGTTATAAGTGCTGGACTTAAGAAAAATCCATACTGAGTTTCTAAACAATTTATTGAATATTTGCCATTATTTCGTAGTTCGTTAGCCGACGATGTTTTATATTTTGCAATAAAACAATAACAATCTAGTGGAGGTATCCTGATTGAGTCTTGGATTAGAGACAATATTCACCTAAAATATGAAGAATGCGTTTTGAGGTATACAACTTGTACTGTTAAGAATAAGAAGCTTTTGTAACTCTAGGGCTCATACAGATAAAACTGGGGATAACATTTTAAAAGGGGAAATTTGGTTCAAATTAACAGTAATTAACAGTATTAATATGCAGTAATCTTCCTTGGAATAATTTGAGTACTAGTTATTTCTGTTATAAATAAACATTATCCAGATCAGGGTTTGCTAGGTGAAATTTTGCTAAAGATGATAACTTGACTAAAGTTTACAACAAAAAATTGGAACAATTGGGAAATCGTTTACAAAGCCGTGCATGCATTTATGGACGAGGCGACAGATTTCACAGGACGAAAAATATGCTCATTTACTTTTAAAGAAAATTTTTAATTTAAAATATTATTGATTGTAATTGATTACTTATTGTCTTTTGGTTATTTTCTAGTGTGCTAAAGTGATTATAATATTTTAGTGTAATTTCTTCCAAGAGGGAATGATATTTTGAAATACTTGAATGTAAATTATTATGGTTTAGAGGGAATGATATTTTGAAAAACTTGAATGTAAATTATTTTGGTTTTCCAGTTACATTCTTAAATGGATCTCATATTTTTCTCAGTCTTCAACGTTAAGTGTACCAAATAACCAACAGCGTTTAGTCGAGACCTTACTTTATTTAATGAAACTAATTCTAATTGCTTAATTATAACCGAATTTAAATTAATAGTATGATCAATCTTTTCTTTAATTAAAATATAAAGTTGATTTGATATTTTTGTTGAGTTCTTAAGTAGTAATAGTTCGTTATATATGTATTTTTCTACTATTTGCTAAAGGATTCACTATATTGATATAATACAGGAAAGTATATTTAGCGACTACAATTTTAGCTTGTCCGATTTGAATCGGTAATACAAGGTTCTTTATCTCCTTTATGTTAAGACTGCAAGATCCATGTACTAAGAAGATTGTCATCATCACTTGAAACATCACCTTTCTGCTGTTTCTTGTTATTTCCTGCAACGAGACGTTGAAGTTTCAGTGATATTTGTGGTCATTTGTTTGTTTAAAATTTGTTGTCGTTAAATGTTTGTATGTGATCTACTTTTTTATAAATTTGATCAGCTTTTCCTTGTCTTTCTTCAGAACCTTTTAGTTGGTATACGGAGTTGTTCGTATTAATATTTAATTCGCGTTGTCTGCATCGATTTGCTCGTTCTACATTTTGTTTTTTTGGTTTTGTCAATTTATTGTATATGAAGTCAGAAAGTATGTTTAGGTTTTTTGTATAATGGATTTCTATTTAATGTAAGAGACAGAGATCTTGTAAAATGTGATTTTTAAATTCACTTTCTCCGTCACATGTTATTTTATTAGGGATACCATAATGACACAAAAATTAAATTAATTTGTTTACTATTTCGACTCCTGTAATTGAGTTAATTTAAATAACAAACAAAAGATGCAATTTACCTTTATTGTTTCTTTGATTAAATTTAGAAATTAGACTTCGTTAAAATTTTCGCGTTACAATTGCCAGAAATGTGTATTTTTACAGAATATTTTTTCGTATTTATTTTTCTGTTCACTGACATTACTGCTGGAAACTATAAGGAAAATATTTATAAGTATTAATTGTCTTTACAGTAAATGGGATATTTAGTATATAGTTTTCTTGACTTGTATGTACGGTTTTTAGATCGTCGGAGTTTTTTGGTTTATTTTCAGGATTCGGAATAAGTATATCTGGCAAACTTTTTATTTTCGGTGTTACATATATGTAAATATTGAAGTTCGGGGTACAAAGGTTCTGGAGGTTCGGATTCAAATTGTAAAAATTCGCTTTAATCGAGATTCATAAAAGTAAAAAGGATATCATGATTATCATCTGTTTCAAATATTTCAAAGGGATACATTTTTATACGCGACAAAGCATGGGCGTCAGTGTTTAATTTTCCTTTTTTATAATTTTAATTCCAACTAATTACTTTGCAATTTGGTTCTTTTAAGGAGAATAACCATTGAATGAGTTTATAGTTATGTTTGACTTTAATTATACATGATGCTATTTTTAGGGATATATCGGAATTTATTATTTCGCTAATTAAGAAATCACCGTCAACTGAGGAGCTTTTAATTTCTTTCAAAATACATGATAACGGGGGAATTTCAAATTTTTGACGATAATGCAATGGAATTGTTTGTTACAATTTGATTTTCTAAATCTAAATATAGTACTAATTTCCTTAAATCGCGGATATCGATTATTCCTTCGAAGTAATCGAACTAGAATAAAACGAAATCTAATGGAAAATTTAAATAATGTTCTTTTAGAGCGGGGTTTTTTGCTTTAAACTATACTTTTCTAGAGCCATCGCAAGTAATAATGGGTGTGTTGTATCGAATAATTATTTCTGGGAAGTAAAATTCGGCTATTGAGGGTTTGATAGTAGATGGGTGACAACCTGTATCAATTAGAAGTTTAAGGGGTACTGAGTATTCTAATCGAGTAAAAGGGAGAGAATTTGGGATTCAATTATTTAGGTCTATTCGTTGGAGGCTTGACGAGGCGGATTCGGAAAATTTTTGGAATCAAAATCTTCTTCGAAATACTCTTCATTAGTATAATCTTCCGGTTGCGTATTTTCTACGTTGTATAATTCTTCGAATATGAAATTACGGGGACCACTTGGGGTAAATGGCTTTTTATTAGGGAAACTTGAAAAATGGTTTCTAGATGTCGGAAAGTATTTTTTGGAGCATTTTTGGACTCGAATACATTATTTGGGTTGCTGCATACTTGTTGGTTTGTGGGGAAATATCTCTGAATTTGTTGCTGTTGGACATTTATTGGTTCACTGGGTAATTGCGGTCTTGACGGACCTGGTAGAATGAACGTATTTGGGGATAACGAATTATAGTGATTTTTTCTGAAATAGTGATTATTTTGATTAAAATTGGATTGGTAATATTGTGGCTGAGAATATCTCGGAAAATGATTTTGCGGTTACTGAGGCGGTCTAGTGTCTCTTTTGGGAATTTCGTGGGGTTTATTACTTGATCTGTTTGTTGAAACTAACCAATTGATACGTTGATCATTGAAATATTATCGGGATATGATATCACATACTTCATTAAAATTATTTGGGCTTTTTATATCAAGAATGGTTCGGTACTTTTTGTCTACTTGGTTAATAAAATGTCAATCGCGTTACCTTCATTCTGGTTCATTAACATAACTTTTCTTTCATTACTTGTGTTTTCAGTATTAATTTTAATCCTAACATAGATTTAATTTGACAAACTCTACTTATGAAATCTATTTTTGTTCCTATTTTTGTTAAGATAGAAAAATGAGTGTTTGATGAACAATGCGATCACCGAATTTGTTCCTTATGCTTTGCTTTATCAGTAGTCAGTCAGTTCGTATGATCTGGACGACACATTACAATATCTAAAGCGGTACCATGTAGTATTGAACAAATAATTATACGTAAAATCATTTAAGCTGTTATCTGTTGTTCTACCGTATGTGTTAAACAAAACTTTCTAACTTAATCACCGTCAAATATAGGTCAAAATTCAGCGAAAGATTTAGCTGCTTGTACCGTGGAGAGTGATGGTTGATTCTGATCAAGGGTCATATTGTTTAAAGAGTTTACTAATTCATTTATATTATTGGGCATATATCTGTATAATATTTAATTAGTTATTCTATGAAGATCATTTTACAGATTTTATAGAAAAATCACTAACATATAACAGAAATTTTAAATACCGTATATAATTTTCAATTAGTTACTTAGGAAAATTATTTTTTGCAAAAATCACTAGCACTTATTATTATATTTTTGAAAATCACTATCGTTTAAGATTTACTCTCACTTAAATAATTTGATTCTATTTCTAACAGTAATAACTCTTGGATAATATTTTTAAAGTTTCAAACAGGAGACGATTAACATCTCTGTGATAGTTCCATGTTTTCTTTAACTCAAATAATTAAAGCTGCAATTTCAGTGTTGCTTGGTGCTCTATCGTTATAAACTTATGTTTTTTCTTTCATATTGATATGGTTGTGCAGGATCCCTTTGATTCTCGTTATTTAGAACCGCTTTAAAGATTCTGACGATCTTCTTAATTCACCGTCTATTTCGCTTATTATGTAACTATTTTCACCTTGTGGTCTCACGCAATTCTCTGTAACTTACCTGCGTAGATATTTTTAAGCTCTTTATTAACAAAATGTTCCTCTATTCTCTTCATTTTCTTTTCCAAATATAGTCTCTTCTTGTATCTAGATATCTTTTTCCTCTCCATTTTTCTCTGTGAATATCTTTGCTCGTTTAATGTATTTCTATTTTGCATCATTTTGATTCTTGCTTTATTTCACTCTTCTGCCGCTCTTTTACATTAATTATCGTACCTGTCTTTTTGTTTCCTTTTTTGACCACCGGTAGATTGAAATACTTGTTATCTAGGTTCACCAAACCTAGTGATTAAATTAATTAACAAAATAATGATAATCATTTTTTAATTAATTTTTGTTTATAACTTGTTTATTTGTAAATGCGAAAGGATTTATTTATAATTTCCATACGCAATTCACTCAGACATCCATATTATTGGTGAAATTAACCATAATTTAATATTTAAAAATATAAATGATACAGTCAAATGACTGATATAACCATTTATTTGTGTGCGCACGTTGAACTCGCAATTGCAGTTACATTTGTCAAATATTACTTACTTTTTACGCTACTAATTTATGAATAATTTTATTAATTTTACTTTAGTCATATTATTTTAAAATCCAAATATATTTAAAAAGTAGTGTATATGTTATGGAACATCTAGAAATCTCTACGTATTGAAAGAATAAACTTTGTTACTGAAACTTACAAAAAAGCACATGAAAGATACTACTCGTAATTAAATTTGTTGTTACCAAGTATTTGAAGATTGCTTGAAAGAAAGTACTTCAACTGAGTTAAAAGTAGGTGTAAGTAACCAATCAACCAGTACTAGTTTCAATGAACTTTGTTGTTCTGGAAAACTATAAAGTTTTTTAATATTAAAGGTTATTTTTTCCATAGAATTAAACCTATTTTGGAAAACATTAAATTTTGAAAATTTTAGTACTGGCGTAGAAGAAAGGAAGAAAAACCTTTACATTTTTAGTAGTATCCAAGCATCAAATGATCGACACTCATTTGAAATCTATAGATTACCAGGTGCAGAGTATAATACCGGTGAAGAAAGATGATGGGTTTCCAACTTTTCTTTGATACAGATGAACTGTTATTTGTTACTGGTTTTTAGATAGTATCTTGGCTTGGAATTAGAAACAGAAATCCAGGATTCCAAATCATAAGGATTTATTGCATAATTAAAAAAAAATAATAAAGGTCTATATATCAATTCGGTACATGTTTAGAGAAAAAGTCATGACACATTACAATTTAGTTTTAAAAATTATGCCATAACACACCTTGAGAAAATATAGAACAAATACATGAAGTTATGATTAGATTTACTCTCTTCACTTTCACAGTCTATTCATTTATTATAAATGACAATGTTATTAATTAATTTTGTTGCTATCTGAATACTTTTACAAAAAAATAGCTTATGACACCCAAATTTTAGTTATAAACTATTATGTAAGATGCTACATTGTAATTAAATATTGCGCTAGAACAGAGGCGTCCAAACTCTTTGCTGCGAGGGCCAGTTTGGTATTTAAATTCATTAGCGGGGGCCAAGCATCGTAAATATTTGAATTAAAAAACCTTATTACAAGTAAAGCAGCATTGAATTTTATTTTTTATAGTAAATTACAGATATAACAATACTAAACAAACATGTCTAAATTATATTATTATAAAATTATTTCATGCAATTTTTAATGGGAATGGTGGAACTGGGTTTTTTCCTGGAGAGTTTCTTCAAAGTTGGGATTCAAATCGGAAACACCAATTATTAGCAATGATTGCAAATGATCATCCGATAAATTTGCCCTATATTTAGATTTCAGATACTTCATCCTGGAAAAAGTTTGTTCGCACATATAGGTAGTGCCATACATAGAAATAAATTTACCAGCCAATTGCTTTAAATTTGGAAACTCTTTTGCATCCAAAAATTTGTAAAAATCGATCAAGTTTCCTTCCTTGTATTTGTTCTTGATTTGATCGCTAGCTTGAAGATCAATTATTTCCATTTGAAACTGACTTGAAACGTCGCCAACGTTGCAGTCATATGGATTTTGAAACAGCCGAATTTCCCTTGAATTTATGTCAAGATCAGAAAAACGCTTTTGAAATTCTAGTTTTAAATCCGCGATTACTTTTACTGCAAATATGGTGGGAAATCTTTCGTCAGTTTCTGTACTAAATTTTTCGCAGCACGTGAAATGGGAAAAATTACATTCATTTATATGACTTTCGAGCAATATCAGCTTGGCTCTGAATGCTTTGATTTGCTCGAATAAATCACAAATTAAGTTGTTTTTACCTTAGAGCTTTAAATTCAAGTTATTTACGTGTGTCACGACATCTGCAAAAATTGCCAACTTCCAGAGCCACTCTGCATCCGATAAAAGCGGTTCAGGGTGATTCTTTTCCGCAAGAAAAATTTTAATTTCCTTTCTGAGCTTGAAGAACTGCAATAACACTTTTCCACAGCTAAGCCATCGAACTGCTGTATAATACGACAAGTCAACAGACTCAGATTCAATTTCTTCGAGGAAAGATCGAAATTTGCGATGATTGAGTGCACGTGATCGAATAAAGTTTACGACAGAAACAACTGGTTTCAAAACGCAGCTCATGTCGACATGTTTTACACATAGGGCTTGTTGGTGGATGATACAGTGCAGAAAAATTGGTACTGTTGCTACTGCGCTTTCACAAGCTTTTCTTATTAGCCCAACCACCCCAATATTTGCACCAGACATGTTTCTTCCTCCGTCAATTGTCACACCTTGGAGTCGATTCCAGTCCAGGTTATATTTGGTCAACGTCTGTTGTAGTTCCTTAAAAATATCTGCTCCAGTTGTAGTGCCATGCATGCTGTTAACCGATGCTAATTCTTGGGTGACATTAAGATCGTCGTCAACTCCACGAACAAATACTAAAAGTTGTGAGGTGTCACTAACGTCGGTCGATTCATCCATCGCGATAGAATAGTGAGTGAAACGCTGTGCTTTCCCAGAAATCTGGTGGAGTATATTATTGCCAATATCGTCAATTCGACGAGCAACAGTATTGCGGGAAAGACTTATCGTTTTGAAAAGTTTCACCTTTTCCGGACATAATACCCCAACAGCTTCCATCATACACTCTTTAACGATGTTTCCATCCATAAAGGGTTTCCCTTTTTTCGCCACTAACTAAAGTCAATGATTCATTTTCCGAGTTTGCCTTCCTAAATAAATTTTGCTGAAAAGACAAACTACGACTCATTTTTTCAAATTTTTCAGTACGCTGCTTGTCCTTAAATTGTGAGTAAGCTGAAGCATGTTTTGTTTCATAATGTCGACGTAAATTGTATTCCTTCATTACAGCAACAGTGTCATTGCAAATTACACATATAGCTTTGCCATTCTTTGACTGCGATTGCACAAAGAAATATTTGAATCCCCATTCTTCTTTAAAAACGCCGCACTCGTCATCTACTTTTCTTCTTTTTGTTTCCATGTTCAACTTTAAAAAATAATATTAACATAATAATTAAGTTATAATATATTAAATATAAATCTAAACATACCAATTTACAATATATCAACTGTAAAGAATGTAAATAAGCTCCGCGGCCGACGAATTTTTGGTGTGTCGTGGACAATCTCGTAGCTTTGCAGGCACTGCAGTTGAGTGCAGTCTGCCGCTCCGCGCCGCCTACGTACAGTCAGAGTACAAAATCATTCATGTAGTCGAGCGGCCGAGTCGTATCGCAGAATACAGAAAAAACTTGAATACCAGACTGTACTTTTTCGAGCGTGATACCGTGCTCATTCTAACCGAATGCGCTCTTAATCTGCGCGAGATCTAATACCGACGCGCCACGCTACATTTATATTTTACGAAATTTTTCAAAATCCTTGGCGGGCCGGATAAAATCGCCTGCCGGGCCGGGTTTGGCCCGCGGGCCGTAGTTTGGACACCTCTGCGCTAGAAGTTTCTTTGATAATGGTTGGTAAGAAAGAAATTGTTAAGTTGAACTGGATGTGTTGAGTTATGACGGCATGGTCTGATTTTCCTATAGGAGAATCTACTTCAAGTGTTGAGAATAGATGTTCATCATTTGTAATAATATGATCTAACGTACAAGGCTGATTATTTGTTCTGAACCTAATAGATTAAGTTACAGACAAATTCGAGTTTGTTATAAAATTTTTGAATAGATTATAAGAACTACCACCATCAGAAAGAGATGTTATTGGCCACTTGATTTCAGGAAAGTTAAAATCACCAAATAGAACGATGTTGTTAAGTGATGAAAATTCAAGCAAAATATTATCATTTGCCAATGTGTATCCGGAGGACGATATATACAAACAAAATTTGCCGAAAATAGGTTTTTAGAAATGGTTAAATATAATATGTCTATGCCTGGACTATCAACCGAATGAGTAATAATAATAACACTAATAACTGAAAAAGTAGAAGTAATTACGTCGGCAAGGTATATACATACACCTCCACCGGCACGATTTTCTCTGTCTTTACGATATAATGTGTATCCATTTATGTTAACTAAAGAATCAGGAATTCAGGATTTGAGATAAATTTCCGCTATTAAAGTAATATGAGGGTTAAGTAATTGTACAGTAGAATTCGTTAAATTTATATTCATAAGAATCGAGATTAGTATAAAAAATAAGCCAATCGTTGATCTTAGAGGAACAGTGATTATTGACGAAATTTCATTATTTTGGGAATACCCTTCTTAATTGTAAGGTCCACTTCTCCATTGTTTTTACGAGACTCCAGTTCGCTACGCAGTTTCATCATTTATTATAGAAAATTTGTCAGTGGTTTTGTTTTCTAGGAGTTTAGATTTATTTCTCAGTATATTTTTTAGCATGGTATTCGGAGGGCAGAACAACTTTTATCATGCGTAGAAAACGTTCAGTTTATTTTCTAACTCTGTTTAAAGTCAAAGGATTGTCCTGGTAGCCGACAGCTTCTAGAACAGATTTTAGCTTATTACAATCGTGAACCTTTTTAGACTTACCGTCCCCCGTGTGCTCACGCACCCCTCTAATGACAATATTTTTTTATCGAATTTATTCTGTCGATAGCTTCATTGGCAATACTATCAGTAAATTGAACTGATTTAATAGAATCAAATTGACTCAGCGTCATTTAATCATTTGATTCAGTTAATTTCTCATCAAATTCATCAGTTTCCTTATTTATATCAGTCTTGAAATCAAATAAGAGTTCTTTAATTTCAGCGATATTTCCAACATTTAAACTTTTCCTTTTCCTTCTTAATTCTCTAATACTGCAGCTTTTCTGTAGTTTGGGAGTATTAACTGACATGAACTGTCGCATTGTCTCACTAACTGTAGTAATTCCAAATAAATTTCGTTACTGCTATGCCGCTGCCAATGCTAATAAATATTTCCGATTCATAGTAGCACAATTAACCCTGAACAACTAGAACAGCTAGTGGGTGTGAAAATGTGATTCACAACCTTATGAAGAATATCTGAGCAGTTTCTACATAAAGTTGGAATGTTTTGTTTTTCCTCGGAAGTCATGTGTTTGGTTCTAATTAAATTATCGATTTCATTCAACCCAGGATTGCCTACGTAGAGAACGATCAGCTAATGTAAAATGTATTCTTTGTGAAGGGAACCACCCAGCAAACTATAAAGGTTGCGTAGTATACAAAGACTTAATTAAAAAGAAATACTCCCCCACTTAGATCAAAGACAAATACTAAAGGCACAATACAAAACCAGACGAACTATACACAACCCAACATAAGTTACGCCAAGGCAGCAGCCAGTAATCAAGAGCAAATAAATACCGCAACTCTACATAACAATAACCAATCAAACTCTGATCTTTTTGAGCTTAAAAGTATGATAAAAGGGCTAGTTGAACAAATGGGCACAATATTAAACCTACTAACCACAGTAATTACAAAGCTTACTAACTGATTATGTTAATTAAAATCGCAGCTTGGAACGCTAATGGTTTAACCCAACACTCTGAAGAGGTAAAATCTTTTATTATCCATCACAACTTAGATATATTGCTAATCTCCGAGACCCATTTTACTACAAAAAGTTATTTTCGTATTCCGAAATATACAACTTATCACACCAACCATCCTGATGGCACTGCTCACGGCGGGACGGCAATAATAATCAAAAGTACAATCAAGCATTTCGAAGAAACAAGTTACCGAAATCAAAAGCTACAAGCAACTACTATAATTGTTGAAGATTGGCAAGGACCACTGACAATCTCGGCTTTATACTCACCACCTAAACATGCAATAAAGAAAGAAAAATTCGAAGCATTTTTCTGCACACTGGGAAACCGATTTGTAGCGTTTGGCGACTATAATGCCAAGCACACTCACTGGGGCTCACGACTTATTACGCCAAAAGGCAGACAACTATATATGGCCATGATACATAAAAATCTAAAATATTGCTCGACAGGAGAGCCAACGTACTGGCCCACAGATAGAAACAAGGTACCTGATCTATTGGCATTACTAGAGCTATACTGTCAAACGCTATAAGTGCAAAATCCTGCTTTGACCTTTCCTCAGATCATTCTCCAATACTAATTACAATAAGTACCGAAATTCTAGAAACCTGCAGACCGCCTACCTTAACTAATAAATTCACTGATTGGAACAGATTTCGAGAGCTTATTAACTACAACCTAGATTTAAACGTATCTCTACAATCTGAATTGGAGATTGATGAGGCAGTACAATATCTAACAAATATCATACAAGAAAGTGCATGGCAAGCGACGCCAGCACTCAAAAAAAGTCACAGCGTAGATACCGTACCATCTGTAGTCAGAGAAAAAATAATCAACAAAAGAAGACTTAGGAAACGCTGGCAAATAACAAGAGCTCCAGAGGACAAAAGAATATTCAACAAGGTAGCTCAGGAAAAACCTGAAAAACCTACTGTATGAAAACAGAAACTCCGGCATCCAACAGTATTTAGAAAACCTGACTCCAACAGAGGCAACTGATTATAGTCTTTGGAAAGCAACAAAAAAGATAAACCGACCTCAAATACACAATCCACCACTCCTTACAGACGAAGGTGAATGGATTAAAGGTAATATAGAAAAAGCGTTACACTTTTTTAATCATCTAAAAAAGGTCTTTCAACCATACAAGACGCAAACGGAGGATGATATTGTAAACGAAAACGAAGTATTTGAATACTTAAACACCACTTACCAACTGGAACCTCCCATAAAAAAGTTTTTTGTATTGCAAGTGGCCAGCTTTATACAGACTAAACTAAATCCAAAGAAGCCACCAGGTTATGACCTCATCAGACCCAGGACCTTGCAAGAATTACCATACAAAGCTGTGAAATTCCTAACCTTTATAATAAACGCATGTCTCAAGAGAGGTTATTTTCCAACGCAATGGAAAGTTGCCGAAGTGATCTTAATACCGAAACCAGGTAAACCCACAACAGATATCAAATCTTATAGGCCCATAAGTTTGCTACCTATATTGACAAAGATCTTTGAAAAAATTCTTGTAGAAAGATTACAACCAATAATCGAAGAAAATCAACTAATACCTCACCATCAATTTGGCTTCCGACAGGAACATGCAACTATAGAACAAATACACAGGGTCGCCCAGAAGATTAGTGAAGATCTGGAAAGAAAAAAGTTCTGCGCTGCGGTTTTCCTGGAAATAACGCAGGCCTTCGACAAGGTCTGGCATCCAGGCCTTCTGTACAAACTTAAAAAAGCCTTACCTCTAAATTACTTTACCATCCTCAACTCATACCTCACAAACTGTCATTTTCTAGTAAAACACCATGGAGAATACACACCTTTGCAAAAAATAGAAGCTGGAGTTCCGCAGGGCAGCTTACTAGGACCACTATTATATCTCCTATACACCGCAGTCTTACCCACAAGCGACAAGAGCCTGTCAGCGACAAGAGCCTGTCAGCAACATTCGCAGACGATACAGTCATTCTTACATCTAATGAAGACAAAAATATTGCTTCTCTAAAATTGCAAGAACGCGTACATAAAATAGAAAAGTGGCTCAATAAGTGGCGCATTAAAGCTAACATCACCAAATCTGTCCAAGTTACATTTACGAACTGCCGTGGAAACTGCCCACCAAATAAACTCAACAACAGTCAACTACCACACCGTGATGAAGCGAAATACTTAGGAGTTTACCTTGACAGACGTCTCACATGGAGAAAACATATATTCTCAAAACGTAAGCAGCTAGGTTTTAAACTAAGGCAGCTCTACTGGCTAATTGAGCGGAAATCAAAACTAAACTTAAAAAATAAGCTACTAATTTATAAAGCCATCCTAAAGTCAATATGGAGCTACGGGATCCAGCTGTGGGGAACGGCATCGCTCTCCAATATAGAAATCTTAGAACGTTTCCAATCAAAGGTCCTTAGACTGATGACCAATGCTCCATGGTTTCTACCAAATTATCTAATAGCGAGAGACCTACAGATGAACTCTGTAAAATCGGAAATAACGAACTACTACGTTAAGTACAACATTCGTTTAAAAAAGCATCCAAACAGACTAGCTCGAAACCTAACACGTAGACCAACTGTGATACGAAGACACTTTTCCTACATGACAAATTTATAAATAAATCATTTGCTTATTGTTAAAATCTGTAACAGATTGCAAATAAAAAAAAATTTTCCGCAACTACCAAAAGTTTGTTTAATATTTAATTATAAAGTTTAAAATTATTTCATACTGGGATGTGAATTTCAACATTTGTCAGACCATTGATGGAGATTGTTAATGTTCCTGGTATTAAAGAGTTACAAATAAATTTTCTCCTAATGTTGTAGTTATTTAGTGACATTTTTGTTCGCGAAATCTATTTTCCTGCAAGTAGTTTCAGTTTTATTTCTTTAGGAGTAGCATGGAAATAGGATTATATTGGCTAGGTACTGTTCTTAAAAGGAATTGAGAGTAGCTAAATCGTTTCGAAGGCATAGCTCTATTCCTGGAGACCGTCAAATGTACATTGAAATAAACATAATGGTTTATACTTTGAATTTCTTTACTCTGGAAATGCCAATGTTATGAAATTGAATAAATACGTTGAGCTGAACCAAATACTGAAGAGAGAACAAATAGTTTTTCCACTTTAAATTTCAAAGGATTTTTTTAACAATTTCGAGCAGATACTCCCGAATCTAATAATAATTTTAATGGTCAGTTATTTAAAATACGTGTAATATTGGGTAATTTTTTATCAAAGGAATTATAAATTTCAATTAAGCTCTCCATCGTAATTATTTTAATTATCGGCAGAATAGATTAGGGTCATCTTGAAATTCACATTGTTTGACATTGTAAGTCCTCTGAAACACAACTACGGTTTTGAGGTTAATAGTTTCGAGAATTAATAGATTGTCCTGCAGTAGTGCTTCTAGGTACAGGGTTACGGAAATTGTATTGATTAAAATTAGGGTTTGGTTTCTAAACGCTTTTTTGAAGGACTAAAGTTTTATTTTTTTTAAATTTGAGTTAGTGAAAATATTATTTGAAAATTAACTTGATCACAAGAGGATAGTTATTTCTGTTTAAATATTCCTTTATATTAATTTTAATTTATCGATTTATTTATATATTTCTATTAGACAAACTTTGTGGATTATCAAAACTTTTATTTTTCATATACTTATTATCCGCTTAGTTTCTAATAATATGAGTTGTTATTGTACACGGATGACGTCACAAGGTTGTCTGGGTGGAGACTCTAATTATGTGTGAATAGTGAGAGGCGTATTGCACAAAAAAAACGGGGATGGTCAGTTGAAAAAAAAGGTCGACAACCACATGTCGCCCTAATTATCTGTGACCTGATTATGATCGGGCTAAGGTTATGATTCGGACTTTCATTACACGGATGACATCAGAAGGTTGTCAGGATGGAGAGGTTAACCATATGTTACCTTAATTATGTGTGACCTGATTACTGTCGAGTTAAGGTTATGATTCGGACATTTGAGTCATAAAAAAAAGTTCGACCACACAGAAAAGATAGCTACGTGATTCGATTATTTACATAGGTCACCTGGCTTTAGAACCTGTTGCTAATTAGAATTCAAGGTATAATGACGTAGATATTTTGATAATATAAAAGTCGGACTGAATATCAATAAGTTTCAGTATTTAACAAGTGGTGTCTTTACTAAAAGAAAAATGTGGTTAGCAAATTCTGGTGATCAAATGAAAGAATTAAGAACTGCAATAAATCCAATCATAGAAGAACTAAAAGAAAAACAATGGATATATGAACAAGAAGCAATTTACGGAATTGTGAAAATAGGTTCAAGATATTCCGAAGAAAAATGTTACCAGGAAGCAGCTAGATTTAGAAAAGCAGCGAAAGTCTGTGGAGATTTTGCAGAAGGTTTAGTTATCTGTATTTCCTGTGTAATAACTGAATTCAAAAAGTACATTTACATCTATGGTTATTAGACCTAAATCACTTAATTCCAGAATATCTTCAAATAATAGAGGAGGAGACACTGCAAATGGATGAAAGAGTATAGCTATGTAAAATAATTTTGTAATTAAACAACTGAATATTTTATATTGTTTTATTCATTCATTAAAAAATTATTATACAAAAAATATACATTTGTAAGTGCACATATACATTTATCATTCATATGATAAAAACAGGTAGCTTCCATTGGTTCAAATTTTGGTTGTTCATCTACTTCACAAACAGGAACTTTTGTATATTTTCGTAAAAATTGTGCTTTCTCCATACCTTTGATGTAATATATATCAACATCTTTAAGTAAATTTTGAAAGATGTTGGCAAATTTGTCAAGTTGTATAGATCCAGTATTCCAATGAATAGAGTGATGATATTTCATTAACCAAGAAGTTTGTTTCTGCAAATCCGGTGGTAGCAGTTTAAGAGGAAATGGTCGTTTAAAAACATGGTGACATAACTTAGAACCATTAAAAGCAGCAAATTCCTTTACTATAAATTTATTATTTTCCAATGTAAACCCTTGAATATCCACAACTAATTTCATATTATCTAAGTGGATATTTTAAATTGTTGATAACTAGAAGAGATAAGTTGCTATTAGATATTTATATCAAAGACTGACCATGCGTACTCTCACAATTAACTGACAAAAACTACACCTGCCTTACAATTTTCGTAAGAGGATTGTACATAAATTCTTCTTCATGTAAAATGAGGCAATAAGCAGAAACATTTTTACCCACATTTTTATTTGTTTCAAATTCGACACTCAGCACGACTGAACCCCCCTGAATGATCTCTTTTTGACGAGAACAGTCAATATGAAATATTGGAGCATTATTTTTAAATTCTTCAGTAGCCAAACGGTTAGAATCAAAGTATAAATTTAAATCATGGTAAGAATATCGTTCCGAGTTCAGAAAGACACGATTATTTGTTAGATTACAATTATTGAAGTGACTCATATTTTTCAACAATTTTCCTTTACAATTATCTTGAAAGGCGATTATAATGTCTAGGACTTTCTAATTTTGTAGAAGTTTTTACATTCCAAGTATGACGGGTGGAATCATTTAGGGTGGGATATTCTATTAGTTCCCAACTTCTAAATTTAATTGGCAAGTCAACATTTCTTTGAATTATTTTATTTAGCCGAAATTGTTGACTTATACTAGGTGTAATATGTGGAATATTCCAACATATTTTGTTAATTTAAGTTTTCGGTTTCTCTGTTTCATCTGTTGCAATGACAGAATCTAGATCATCTTTTTCACGAATAAGAATTAATTTCTGCTTCATATTTAATACTGCAATACGAAAATCTTCAAACAGGCCAGAAAAAGTTTTAGTGGTATGTAAACATTAAAATTACCATTGTTATCAATCAAAAGTTTATTGGTTGGTGCAATTGCCTTTCCTGTAGAATCTTTTAAACCATCTTTAGGAAACCAGGCTGCATTCTGAAGTAACTTACTCTCATTTTCATTGAGTGAAAGATAGTTTTTCAGGGTAGATGCTAAACCAACGCCTCTAACTGAATCAATTATTACACCATTCATTTCATATCTTATTTCCCTAAAGAGATGTGCTATACCATTGTTTATAAACTGAAATTTTGTTGGTAGCCTATTTTGATCTGTTAAGAATTTCACTTCTAAATAGAGATAACTGTTACATGGAAGAGTGTATGCACCAATATCTTAAATGGCGATTCTAATTTTATCTTTATAGTTAACAGCGGTTAGGGTATGCGGTTGATAAGTATGAAATTGATAGTCCTCAATAGTAGTGTCTGCAAAGGGTTGTCCCGTTACGTTTAGGAGATCCATTGCAAACTGTAAATCCAAGAGATTCTAAAAATTGACGATTTTGCGATGTTAACTGCTTAGTGGTTCTTAGAACACTGGTACGCTTGGTACTAGAATCTCTTTTATAATCATGATAGGGGAAACGGGGAAATAACCAAACCATTATTCAATTTTTCTAAGATGTAAGCGAATAGTAATTGTCTCGTAATTAAAATTTATCAACTTGCCTGATTCATCAAACACCTTAACTGTTATGTTGTTTATTGTCTTGACGCTTACTGGATAATATAAAATAGTTTGGGGCTGCTCTACTATTTTATAGCCATGAGGAGCCTGAGGGACAAATTGATGGATAATATGAACAGGACGACCATTAAGGAAGAAGCCGATCGCAATGTTACAGTCAACGCAAATAGTGTTTACACTCAAAATATTTACTTTGTCGGAGGTATGAGCAACATTTGGAGAGAGTTTAGTTTTTTCGTTGTTGGTATGACACGTTTTTTCTTTAAACCCCGTTTTTTCTTGAAACCCATTCCCATCTTTCGTTTACTCTTCATTGTAGTAGTAACGAACCAAGCAGCTGCTTTCTCGCCAAACTTTGCGTTTTTTGACTTAACCCGCTCCCAAGCTTTACTTTCTAAAACTTTATCTGCTGCGTGTCTTTGTTTTAAATCACTACTTTGAGAGTATGTAATATCGTGTTATCTACACGCTTGGTTTAGGGGATCAATACCTTGTTCTCCCCTCTCTAATCGAGTCTTAAGCTTGGTACCTGGACCGCAGAAGGAATATCTACCTGGGTAGATAAAGTTCAATTGGAAGCTTATTGATTAAAATATTAACTAAACGACATCCTTTCAACTTTAGCTGTCGAATCATTATAAACCTTTATATAGCCGTACACACTTTATATAGAGATCAGTAGGCATGGAGATTCTAAAACAAAAAGTCACCAGTTAGAACTTATGACATTGAAGAAACTAAGAAAATAGGTAAACATGGTGTTGTTTTTGGAGGTGATTCGAAACGATGTTTAATTTTAGGTCCTAGTGGATGTGGTAAAACCAATGTTATGCTTTCAGTCATAGAACATCCCAACGGTTTAAGATGCGGAAATGTATACGTATCTTCTAAAAGTTTACATCAAGCAAAATATACATATTTGCGAAGTTTGCTTCAATCTATTAAAGAGATTGGTTATCATGAATATGATAAGGTGGAGGAGGTGATTGAACCAGAAATAATAAAAAATAATTCTATTATAATATTTGACGATGTTGCTTCAGAATATTATACAAAATTATTTTTGTTGTGGACGACACAAATCTACACATTGTTTCTATCTTTGTCAGACATATGCAGCTATTCCCAAGCATCTAATTCGAGATAATGCAAATCTTCTAATTTTATTTCAACAAGACATAACCAATCTTAAACATGTGTATGATGATCATGTGAATATTGACATGTCATTACAGGACTTTAAAGATTTATGTGCATATTGATGGAAAGATAAATTCGGTTTTATAACAATAGATAAAGATTGTAATTTAGCATCAGGTCGTTATCGACAAGGATTCGATTCTTATATAAGGCCAAATAGTAAGGTGCTGATTAGTTCAGATGGATGAACAGTTGGGAAAAGAACTACTCGAAATAAGAAAGGATATCAAGCGTAAATATAAACTTTTAAAAAATTAACAAACTGCTACAGAAAACCGTTTTAAACAACAATGGCAACCAATCGTTGAACCCATTCAATTGATTGCCACCAAACATTGCCGGAAACAAAACAGGAACCTGAATCTCCGAAAAGTTCTCCAAAAAAGTTTTATTCTCTCGTTCCTGACATAACCTTCAATCAAACTACGCAAGATGACTTTGATGCGAGTTATATAGATGATGACTTTATTACTGATGCTTCACAAGTAAGAGATGAGACACAACAGTTTTTAGAAAAATATACCAAGAAGTTATATTGAAGATAAAATTATGGATAGTGAGAATCAGTTTGATAACACGTTTAGAGTTTATTTTAATCCTGAAATTCAACAATGGGCTATTGGTGATTCTCCAATAATATTTGACGGAAAGGATATAGTGATTCAGAACCTCAAGTATAAAGGTACACCTGGTCTTTAGGAATTTTTATTATAAAAATTTCCTGCTGCATATAAATCTCAAGATCTTGACTCGTATATTGAAATTGTGAGAAGAACTAACGCACAATATTTAGGTTATAATCCTAAAAAAGGATATAATCGGAACGTATTATTATCTATGGAATCGCCATTTTCTAACAAAACAATTAAGTTGTTAATTGTTTCCTTATTCGATAAAATTTCTTTCCACTCGCTTTCTGCAAATATCCCCATTAGCTTGAAAAGAAAACAAAAATTAGTTTTAATGACTATTTATTAATATATTAATAATTAACATTATTGAAGGGCATATCATTCATTTCCCATTTAAATATCTCAATTCCACATTTAAAGCATCAAACTAAATCTTGAGTGCCCAAATAGTAAAAACCATTCCATGCTAATTCTATAGGATTTACTAAACCATTCCAATTTTTGAATGATTTTAATCTTTTATCAAACAACTCCCACAAATGACCATAATCTTCAGCACACATCTTGCAGTCAACTAATTCTATTGTGTTAATGTACAGCTTTATATCACCTTACAAGCTATGAAATAAAACAATTTGGTAATCTTAAACAATTTATTACAATGGTTTTAAATATCACAGACCTATAATGACGAGTAATGACCCCAAGGTAAAGTATTAATTCCATTATGTAATATAAAACACTTATCATCCAATGCATTACTAGTATCAAATCTATTAATGTTAGGTTAAATTACTTGCTCGTATACGTCATTACATACAATTTCATATATAAAACTATCCGTATCAGTATATAATATCTTACAACTATCATTAAAGTGTGGTAACATAAAATCATAATGAAAATTGTACATACATGTTTTTGAAATATCTAAAATAGCCATTCCTATGTAAAGAGGTTTATTAAAATATAGTTCAGTCTTTCTTAATTCTATAGCCATTAATTGATTTTCCTCATCGAATATAGTTCTACTAGTAAAATTTGGACTTGAAATTAAATTTTTTGCACCATATCTACCTTCCCAATGATTAACTAATTTAACAATACGATATTTCCTAATATTTTCCATGGTTTTTCCGTATATAGAATTTACTTTTAATTTAAAATGATCTTTTTCAAAAGCATTTTTTGCTTTTGATCTAAAACTTGTATTCAAATCGATATACGGTTTCAACCATGCTGATTGTGAAAATTTAAGAATTCTGTGAATCTTAGTAATTTTTAATCCATATGCCGCAGCCTGTTTTAATTCACGATAATGAATTACATAATTATTTTTATCATATAGTGATGTTAATAGTTTTGGTAATTTTGAACCTTGTGGTATTCTATGTTCAGCACAAAATGGAAAATCTTTATGTAAATCGTGAATCTCATATAGGTACTTTAGGTCAACTTCTAAAAAATATCCCTCTGGTGCATCATAAGGAATATCGGTAACATCTATATTGTTATCTACCCACTGGAAATTTCCATATGGGAGTGGTTGGGACATTACATAACCATACAAATTATTGATATCTAGATATAATAAATATTTATCAGGATTCATCTTATCATATATTCATTGTTTGCTTCAGAATATCGACAACAACATTGACTGATCCCACCTCAAATTCCGCTTTCAATAAACAATAGTTCAATATAATAGTTCTAATTCACATGAAACAAAGTTAATCAATAAATCTAAATTTAATATTATTAGACATATGATTAGTAAATGAAATATACTTTTCTTTATTTATAGGTAACAATGTAATTTTACCTAATTTTGCAAGGTCACGTATTATAAAGTGACTATCACATCTACTTAGGTTGTGAAAAATTATGGGAAAAAAACTTTTTCTAAAATTTAAATTACAATGTTCATGAGCAAAGCCTCTAAAATTTCCGGTAAAGTGATTATGATCACGAACTATAATCTTTATTGGTTAATTAGTTTTCACAAATATGACATGAAGTAACATTTAGTGTTGATATATTTCGCTTCATGGAAACTATATATTTAAATTTAGAATAAATCATTTGCGAACATGTTTCCATTTCTTTAGCAAACCATTCCATACAATCTATCTCGCGAAAACTTTTAAAAAATTAAAGAGAATTATCATAATCACATTTAACATAATATCCGCAACTATATGCAACATCTTTTTGAGATTTCATTGTTTTTCTAACATGTTGTACAGGTTGTAACATACATTCGAAATCAGTATAAATGACAAACGGTGTTCGTTGTTTATGAACAAAATTTTTGAACTTTACAACTTTATCTTTTGGAATGTTAATTTTGAAATCGTTAATGTGTTCACATAATTTTGTATAATTTTTTAATCTTTCCTCACTACTAAAATAATTTAAACATCTGTCACATATAAATTTTTTATTTCCAACCTTATTGAGGTGTGAACTTAACAATCTATATAAATTTCTAATTCAACAATAATTATATTTTATTTCAATGTGATCATTATCTAATGGATTAGGTGTATCTCAGAATCATTTAATTTTGGAAAGTACACATTTTGAATTAATAATAAGTTAACATGTTTCTCTTTTTTATTTTTTGTTAAACGTAATGGAACTACTTTACTTATTAATTCTAAACCATAAATATATCATTCAGTTTCTCAAATTTATGAATTTTATCAAAATGCATTGGAATTTCAAGTCCCTCTAACTTTAATACTTGACTATAATGAGGATATGATATAGTGCGATTATAATGATTATCTGTAGGATAAAGTGCACTTACAATGCTCCAATAGAAACATGCATTGTCATTCCAATTATAAATGTTTACACAAGCCTGTTCTCATTCAATTTTTTCTGGTAATCTAATGAAGGATGAACCGTTCCCTACTTCAAATTTATTTATATTTACTGTAAGTGATATTACTTTACTTAAAGCCCAACCCGATTGTCTTTCTTCAAATGCTGACAACTTATTTACAATAAAATCTGTAACATGATCTATAAACCATTCACTTATATTTATCGATCTATAAATAGTATTATTTTCAGTATGAAAGTATTTTATATTTTGATTATCAGTCTGTTTTATAAATTCTGCACAAAATGTTGTATTTACTTTAATCATTGTAAACTTTTGTAATGTATCAACTATTTTTTTATAAAATAATTTAAATGCTTCACTTAAAAATGAATGTACATCTTTATGTTTAAGATTAATTATAATTCCAGTTGTTACCCTTCTCTGAAATACTGATTGTAGGTCTTCCCATTTAACAGTCTCAATACTTTTTTCCAGGACTTCTTTTAGTTTATTGAATATTACTATTAAATGACCCAATTTTGTTTGCCACTTATTATATTCTGATAGGTGTTTAGTTTGAATTTCTTTGGAACATAAATCAATTGCAATCTATACATGATGTAACCATACTTTACTTTCTTCAACAGTAAATTTAGGATATTTTTCAATTAATTTATTTAAATCACTATTAAGTCTATCGCTATTAGTCTATCTGTCATACTTACAAATTACTGTTAACAAGTTTGAATAATGATGCAGGATTTCCTTTGCCGGTATCTGTCTCTCCAGTAAAGACAATGAAATATTTTCCGTTTCCTAATTCGAACAGATGATCTTTAAGAACTCTAGTAAACCGTGCTGGTAGGAACACAAGGTTTTTCTCCATATCTAACAACACTGTTTCTCCAAATTTTGAATTTACCACTTTTGCTTCTAATATTTTAAATGGAATATATTTTGGTAACTGATTCAGTTTTAATACTGATTTTCTGACTTCTTCTTCTAAAAGAAGAAATTCATTTGTTCTTGTAATATCCATTATTCTCCAATAAAATATTTCTTTAGAACTTTAAAGTACTATTAGGAATTTTTTAGACCTACTTTTGATCGCTAAACAGAAACACTAGGATTTTCTAAAGTCAATAATATATGCACAGTTTACAACTTAAACTGATCTTTATTCCTTCTATTCAAACTTTTATATCGTTCTAGAAACTACGTCACTTGATTACCTTCGACTTTCTTAACCGAAATTTTTAACGCCTACTTTATTTATGATCACACTTTCACTTATTTTTCATATTCCTCGAATATAAAAATTCATTCATTGTATCATAGTTTGGTTTACGATGGCTCCTAAGAAAGTTGTAATTATCTAAGAAGTTATCATACCACCAAAACGAACTAAAACAGAACTAAAGCACTTAGCAAATACCTCAACTGTAAGTAAGTTAAATTTTATACTAACAAATAGATCATAATCCTTATTATACGTTTTAGACTCCTATCATTGATCTTAGCGATTTGCAAGAGATGGATGACGTTTTGTCAAATGTTTCAGAACCACCACATTCTTTAATTACATCAATAACCGAGTTAACCGAGTTTAGAGAGCTCTTGCAGGACCTATCTATAATTAATACCGAATGTGAGAGCCATCAAAAAAATGTAGAAACCAAGTATGTTGCTATAGATAAATTAAAAAGAGAAATATATGAAATTGAACAATTTCAAAATGTTAACATACAAATAAACGTTATATACCTGGCTGAACAAAATCTTACTATTTCTTTTTGTGCTATTCCTTTCCTGTTATTGAAAGATGATATAACTTGTGAAGATCACTTTGATTCAGACATTTGAAAGAGGTTGGATATTTGAGTCTGAGGTATTGTGATCAGGTGCACTTCCGTTTGCACTCTAAAATTATAATCCCTTAAAGTAGACAATAGGTTGGAGTCACTCTAATAAACATTATTGAAAAGATAAGGTAACTGTGAGACTATTAAAATCAAATCAAATCATCGATTAACCTAGAATATGGTTTTCCCACCGAGATTTCATTATTTTCATAGGAAGAGGATCCTTTCAATAAGTTACAATTGCTTTAATCCATACTATGAAGATGATGATGAATATGAAGCTCAGCGTATTGACAAATATAATGATTATCCTTGTATATGTTAATTGTGTTATTGTTTTCCGAATTTTTTTTTTATGTAAAATAATTTTTTGATTTTGTAAATACAAAAATGTTGAATTCTATAACGTTTTAGGATAAATTCACAAAAACATAGTATATAATAAAATAAAATTGAAAAATCTGCAAATGAAAAATTGTTTCTTAGTTTGAAGGCTTAAAAGTTGAACTGTTAAAATAATGCTTTGTAGTTGTTATAAACTATTTAGAATCTTAGGTATGGTCATAATGAAATATAAGTTACAAAACGAATAACCCAAAAAGTTATATACTTAAAATCAGTTGTAAAGATATTTTTGACAGAACAAAAAGTGTAAGGAACCAACAGCTATGTTGAAAAAAGTAGTTTGTTTACACCTCAAAAAATATTAAAAGTGACAGGCTTTTTTTGCATTATAGATGTTTGAATACAGAAAATATTTGAAAAAATTCTGCAAAAAAAAAGATAATAAAAAATGCGTAAAATAAACAGTTTACATAAAATTAAAAATAAATAAAAATAGAACAAAATTTATTTTTTATCTTGCAAGTTTTGGATGTTGATTGCAGGCAGAATTCACATAATATATCAAGTTTAGGTAGATGAATAAAAAAAGTACTCGCTTTAAGCTGGGTTCGAGTCGACTTTTCGAGATAAAATTATAACAGACAGAGAGTGGTAGCAGTATTCGATGTCAAGAAAACTGATATAATGTAAAGAAAGAAAGGTTTTTATAGTTACATGTAAACAGGTATCTTTAGATAGTCCCGTAATAGTCATGGGAAATAATTATATATATAATAATATAAGTTTATTATGGTCAACATTGCATGTAGCGGATATTAAAAATATGTAAGTTAATGAATCGAATTGCGACATTGCAAGACAGAGGCATTGCTAAAAAAAGTGATGGCAAGGTTATCAATAATTTGTTTGGTAATTAATTGCTATTAAGACATGCTCGCGTTCTCAAGTTATAATTAGATATAAAAATAGACAAAAGAATTATTCTGTATTCAAATTTTATTCATCTAACAGGAACTTTTGGATTGTCGACCTTTTTTTTTCAACTGACCTTACCCGTTTTTGACACCTCTCACTATTCACACATAATTAGAGTCTCCACCCAGACAACCTTGTGACGTCATCCAATAACTACTAATATGCATTGCAACTAAAATTCTTATGACGCCCTTGGTAAGATCATAATATTATAAAGATTTTTTAATTTAGTTAATTATATTCATTCGTTATATACATTTTGTTTAGATTTCCTTAGTTTGACATGTAGCTCATACTTAGCGAAAAATTGGAAATGATATTTAATAAATTTCTAACTCGATCGTGAAATTCGTAAGGACTCTCATTAGACGCTTGTTTTAAATTATTCAAATTCAAATTTTCACCTCTAAGGCAAATTCCAAATTAATGCATCTTTAATTTCTTCTAAATATAAACAGTAAGATTAGCATTAGTCCAAAAATACTATCAATATCAAGAATAATTTGATATGGAATGGTTTAAAATTTCCTACTATTAAATTTATTAAAGAATCACAATAATATTATTCATAGAATTTAAACTATTATTTAGTAGATGTACTAACTCGTATTCACTCACATATATTTGAATATTGTTATATAGTCACCGAGTTATAGAAATGAAAAATCTAGATTTTTTATATAAAAATTTAAAATTGTTAGAAACACAAAGATAGTACTATAGAAGCACATTTGATCAGCGTTGCTATGATTTTGTCGTTTTGGCAAAATTACCTGTGTATGACGACATTCATACAGCGGCGGTTGAATGGTGCAATAAATGTCCACAATGAAAAGAATCCACTAAATATTTGGTTCGACCCGGACCGTCACGTATTACAGCAGCTGGAAACTGCATTACCCACAAATATATGTATCAAAATTAGAGAACATTCTCAGATGTTGCACGTCAACGTGAGAACAGTTCATTCCATCACTCATAGTTTTGGCTATCCCAAAATTGCGGCTCAGTGGATCCCGCTATCACTTACGTCGGAGTATCCAATAGAAGCATCCACAATCTTCGAAGGTAAAAACATTTCGATCCCAATCTTCCGCGGTTAAAGTAATGTTGACTATATTTTTTAATTACCAAAATGTGCTTTCTTGGATATTAAATAACCAAGTGCCAAGTGTCAAGATTAACGTTGAACGCTATGCAGTGAGTTTAAAAGGCTTACTTGTCAGCATTAAGAATATACGTCCCTGGATGCTCACAGATGGTGTCATTCTTCTGCGTCTGGCTTAGGCGGTTCAAGATCTGCTTGGTTGTATGAAATGGAAAGTTTTACAACATCCAGTTTCCAGTTCCTACTTCTTCCCATACTACATCTTCTATGGTAGAGATTGCTGTTAGAGAATGGTACCGCAAATAGCCGCAATAATTTTACCAGCAGATAACATATAGACTAGGCCACCAGTGGAACTCAGGACTTAATATCAATGGAGAGTTCTTTTAAATTCGTCCAATAAACATTACTTTAATTACTTTACGGTCACCAAACATCTTTCTATTGATCTGTCCTTGTACTTTTTTATATATCTGTAAAAAGATGTCTTAATATGTTGTTTAATTACTGTTTATAACACTAGTAAATAAGATTCGGTTTCTGTTTTCTTATAATTTTTATACGTAGCCGTATTATTTCTTGAGAAATTGTCACCAATTAATTACTAATGATTCTGCGAATACTTCGTTTTCTTTTCTCATCTTTGTATTGATTTCGTAATTTTCCTCCAACGAAATTCTCATTTGTACGAGGTATTTTGCAATATTTTCCTACCTCTAAAAATAATTTTTTTCGTAGATGTCCTATTATCAAAAACAGTTATTCAGTATTTATGGTGAGCTTTTAGGGAAATCTCCACCAAGCAGTACGACCAAATAGTTGTTCAATCGGCAGCAGTGCACACTTGTGTGAGGGAGAACTGCGATCATCACATATCACAATGACTGAATGAGTCAAATAAAGAATATACATTACATTTTCCCAAAATCGTCAGCACATATGTTTCAAGACCATTAACATGATCCGCAAAGTATGTTAATGAGTAAAACACAAAAAAAAGTATGGTTTTGGCGGTTCAAGGATGGCTGTACCTCAGAGAAGAGTGAGTTTTATTTCCACAGACCTCTAATATAGCAAACAGTGGAAAACTTTGAACTTGTGGGATTCGAAATCAACAAAAATCGTCGATTGGCTATGCGAAAGTTAGAAAAGGATCTTGTTATTAGCAATGAAACATAGGTTGATGACTACGACTCTGAACAAAAGCACAATCTTCATAATATACGACAAAAAAATAACATCAACCCAAAAAATGTGTCGAAGTCGATGCAACGTGACAAAAATGCTTATTGTTTTCATTCGAATAGAAAGAAACTGGTGCATTACGTATATGCTCCACAGGGAGCACAATAAACAAGTTCTTAAATGATTGCATGACGCAATAACGAAGAAACAACCGCATTTGTGGACTACCGACTACGATAACGCACCTGCACATTTATCTTATCTATTTATAGAATAATAAAAGTATAGATTGTAATGCTAGTAGTAATAATGATCAGAGTAGGAACTGTAATACTAATAAACTCAAACATAATAAAGGTAGAGTTATTAGTTACTGCAAATCTAATATTCATAAGGGTGATTACAATACAAATGACACAATCAATGACCAAAATAAGGAAAATGACAAAACAGATAAAATACAAATTAACTGGATCAAAAGGAAAAACGCTTAGAAACAAAAACAACAATGTGGACTTAGAAAGAAACCGAAATTTTTGAGAAAGGGAAATTAAAGAAACTGAAATAAGAAGCAAAAAAATATAAAATAGATCTGGTAACTTTACAAAAAATACATCTAAAAGAAACATAGATGATGGATCATATTCTATTTATAAGCTGTGCAAACACCTGGACTTATGGAAGCGGTTTCTTAGTAAAGAAAGAAATTAAGTACAAATTAAGATTTGTACCGATTTCCGACAAAATATGATAGGTGGAACAAGCAAGTGAGAGAGACATTATATAATAAACATACACACTCCCACAGAAGCAAAAAGGCGATGAAAATAAAGAAGTATTTTATGAGCAACACGAAGAAACATACAGTTAACAAGAACGCTATTAAAATTATAATTGGAGATTCTAATGCTCAGATAGGTACATTAAGTACAAACATATTGCAGGAATGGAAAGTAAGCATAGAAAGTCTAACGGCAATGGATGAAAATTAATTGAATTCGCAGTAGAATACTAAATGACAATAATGAGTACCAATTTAAAAGGAAAAATATTTACAAAGGAATTTGCACCTCACGTAACAGAAATCGTGTAAACCAAATACATCACATATTAATAGCAAAGGAAGTGATACCTGATGTGAAATCCAAAAGAGAGGAGGACGGACATTAACTCAGATCAATTTCTGGTGAGAATAGTTGTAAGATAAGAGGAAAAAAGAGAACAAAGAGAAAACTATATTTTTTATAGGAAACACAAATTAACGCAACAAAATTATGGAAAAAAAATTTAAAGAGGTTACCAAGAAATAGAACAAAGAATATCACTAAACCTTAACAAAAACGGATTGAGATGGAGAGAACAACACAAGAGCTTCGGTACCAAAAAAACGATATACGAAGAAGAAGAAATAGTGGGATAATAAATGCATTCAAAAAATAGAAAACAGAAACAAACCCAGGATAAAAGCTCTACAGAAGAACAGAGATACCGACAAAGAAACAGCATAGGCAAAAAAAGAGAAGATATCATGAAGAGAAAATAAAAAGAATGAAAAAGTGCTATATATAAAAGGAAAGAAATTAGAAATTTGTACAGAGAGGTAAAAAAAGGAAGATAAGAAAAAACCATACAGTATTCATTAAGGACAAAGAAGGAAACCTAATAAGAGATGAATATAAAATTAAAACAAGATGAAGAATGTATATTTATATTGATAGAAGTGAAGAAATAACCGGGACATGAAGAAATAACAGGATGCAGACAAGCCAAGCGGCAAGCGGACTGATTTCAATAAGAACTAGGTGGCTGCTAAATAAAACCAGACAGCAACTACGGTTGATCGTTGGAGTCATCACTGGACACAGCAAGCTCCAAAGACATATATCCTTGTTTGAAGCAGTGGAGGCCCAAACTGCCAGAAATGTGAAGGGGAGCAGGAGACCTACTTACATTACTTGTGCAGCTCTGAGGTATCGGCAGCTCACTTACATGTCCTTTTAAGGAATGCCATCTTAACTTTCATAGGAAGGTTAAGGCGTTTTGAGTAGGGATAAAACGTGAGGAAGTAAGGAGGGGGAAGTTTGGGGATGCCAAAAGGTTTCGTTTACTTCCAAAGTAGTAGTCAGTTATCAAGTATTTTTTATTTTCATATATAATAAATGGCTATAATTCCTACTTACAAATCTGAATTCCCAAGTATAAATAAAAGTTCCGACTTACAACTTGTTATTTCTCTAATTAATTCGTAAATTAGCTTACATTATCCTTTTTTACTGTGATATTTGGTATTTGGTCCATTGTGATAAATAATTTAACAGCATAAACTTCATATTATACTTTTTTAGTTAGTTATCCTCCACCACCAGCTTATATATATGTAAACATATAGTACCCGCAACATGGTTAACTTTTAGATGTTTATTTTTTTGAATAGATAACTTTGCAATGTATCAACTCTACTAAAGGTGTATCTACCCTCTTAACTTTTTAAATAGAGAGAGGTGGCTTGTAACACTTTATTTAAAAAAATAATTTAGTACTTTTGTTTGTTTTTTCTTTATTATTAGCCATGAAATTGCACAAATTACGTTAATAGACAAAAATAGTAACATGCACCCATTTTCTTGATAAATGACAGAAATAAAAAAGCAAAGTACAAAAAATTTGAAAATTAATATTTTTGATTCAAAAAGCATGTTCAACAGATATTATTGCATATCTTAAAAATAATATAAACGCTTATAAAAAGGATTAACATATTTTCTCATCATTTCATCAATAATTGACCTAATCGCCTGTGTAAATTTTTAAACCTGTTTACATAATTTTTTTGAATAATCTTTAGAAAATAATCGGAAAATGTTATATCTGACTATGCAAGCTAATCCAACTGCTATCTCGATCATTTCTAACAAATTTTGCACAACGAGTATTTACCGCATCCGGTTTAAACCAAATTTATATATGTTTGTGGTTGAAATATTTGCTAAAATTCTGGAATAAGGAGTATTTGTAACATGTATAAATAGCTGTTACCTGTTTGTTCAAATAAGTAAGGGTCAATTCAATTATTGATAATAACGTAGTCAGTGTTTGTGGAACTGTTTCAGTATTCGATGAATTGATCTTTGGTTTATATCATTTTGGAATACAATATATTTTGTTCTCTTCTAGTGGTTGTCGTAAATACAGAGGACTATGTCTAATTTTATATCTTCATAAATGTTTCGACATTCACCGGATTTCGGAATATTAATTATATTTCCAATGTTTTTAAATTTTCTTTCAATATCAATCACAGTAGATTGTGCAATATATCAAATGAATATATTTCGTGGAACATATTACATACTACACATTTTGATTTGTCGTTAAAACGAATTTTAATTCACATTTCATTTTTTCTGCATCTTAGTGAATAGAAACATTTTGTAGTAAAAAGCAATTAAGCAAAATTTAACTGATCAAACAACACCCACTTCGTCTGTTAACTTAATATTAATAATTTAAATGGTCAATAAAAAATAAAACATATAAAGTGTTTAAAATTCACTCGTTTTAAATGAATTGAAATAATATTAATTTCACATTAGAACACCCTGTACATTCTCTAACTATTTTACTTAAAAAATGAAGATTCAATTACGTACCCAAATGTGGCTGCTGTTCGCCAATAAAAACTGTCTTAAGTGAGCTCACAATTGACCAGTCAGATGTGATCACCCTAAAAGTCAGTCGAAAACTAAATTACGCAAAACTCGCTCAAAACATTCTGCTTAAAAAGATTAACTAAGGGAATATAAGGTAAGTGATATATCGTAAGCGATATACGATACGCGACACGCACAAACAGGTACTTGAAATCTAAAGGGATGCGACAAAAAAGGATCGCAGTAGCGCGATTGCGCGACATATCGCAAGTGACATATCTCTCGAAGTACCGCTTGTCGATCTCCTCAGCGATTAGTATCCTACGATTTATCAGCTGTGAATATGACGGGAAGAAGAGAAGACAATTCTGTAATTCCTTTCATTAATTTGGTGAAAGCCCATCAGTGCATCCGGAACTATTCCATTGTCGCCTACAGTAAGATAGATATGGAGGCAAATTGCATCAGAAATAAAAGACACAGGTAAATGCATTGTTTATTTATTATCTAAGAGAAGTAAGTAATCAAATTTTCATTAACGTGATAAAATTAAGAATTTAACATTTTTTTAAGTTAACAAATGGGACTCTATAATGAAATTCATCCTACAGTATTATTTTCAATGTCTTCCTATTTTTTTTGGTCATTTTTAAGTATATATAGATATATAAACAATTTATTGTACTAAATGGCTACGTTTTGTAAACCGACACATCTCCATTGTGTAGGGATTGCAACAGTTGGTTTCAGAAAGTATTCACCTAATTTATTTCGTAAGCAGTTCGCTGCGTTCAAATTGTTGTTTTCGTATACGTACTTTTGTCTGATAATGCTGATACCACATTACTTCTGTTGGTATAAACAAATAGACGAAATTTTCTGGTTAGCATTCCAAAAGTGCATTCCACACTTTTTCTGCCTCTTGTAAGTCGAAAATTGAATATTCTTCTGGCATCATTTAATACTCTTTTTGGAAAGGGTCGCATTATATTATGCTGGGGAGGAAATGCTTCATCTATCACAAAGTAGAACGGAAAAGAGTTATTATTTGCCTCACATGGCAAGAGAGTTGGTTCTGGTACTTTCAATGTATTATCCTGCAATAATTTGCTGAATGTTGATTTGCGAAACACAGCATCGTCACTATTCCGTCCATAGTCTCTAACGTCTATTGCGGTAAACATTCCATTTGCGTCAGACAAAGCCATAAAAACTATTGAAAAGAACCCTTTATAATTATAATCTGTGGATCCTGTATTAGAGCAACACTGAATGCGGACATGTTTGCCGTCAAGTGAACCAATACAGTTAGGTAAAGTCCATAACTCATAATAACGTTTTCATATTTGCAACTTTCCTCCGTTGCTTGTGGCATCTACAGCGGTTGTAACTGGGACCATATGGCAGCAGAAGTCGAATGAATAATTGAACAATGTAACTGATAGTTGATTTGCTCTGTAAAATTGCAAGGAAAGATCTTGAAAACTGCTTCCAGTAACTAGATATTTGAAACAGCTACAACAATTTTGTATCTGTGTTGTCAACAATTTTGATCCTAACATAAAAACAAAATAAGAACTAGGAAAAAATAATACATTAACTAAATTGACATTTTTAAATCGTAAATACTATCCATCAAGAATAACTGAAATCGCGAACGTCGGATGCGCAGTAACGAAACAAAATAAATGGTGAAATTTGCCTTTTGAAAAACATCCTTGGAGCTGTTCACTTCGTAATATCGAGGGTTGAAAGTAAAGAGTGCTGGTGCAGTCTTGCCGAATTAACAATGACCACACAAGTAAAAAATATAACTTTAGGATCACAAGCCCGAGAAATTATATATTCAGTTTTGAAATTTTCCCAAAAAGAAGCAGAAAATGAAACATTGACCATAGATTTACAAAAAGTACAAGAGCGAGTTTCTGCTTTAACACGTAAATATAATAAATAGTAGTAAAATTTACATTTCTGTGATTGATTTTAAAAGAGAATTTTTATTTAAAATTATTCAAATTTTTTAAAAGTATTTACCGTGCCGGATATTTCATGAGAAACTTATTTATTTGCAGCTGCAAATTTATCTAGTTAAAAAAATTACAAAGGAGGGACGAGAAATTGATGATGGTCTTGTTTTCGGATTTACATCACCTAGAAAACGCAAGAAATATTCGAAACTCATTAGATATCTTCGATAAAGGTGTCTTGCGTCGAACAATAATAAATGTTCATGTAATAGAAAAACAAGTACCCACATTAGGAAAAAGAAATTTTCGGAAGAAAACAAATATCAAGGACCGTATGAAACATTGAGGAAAGAAATACATGAATTGAGTTTTCGGTGGAGAAAAACAGTTAATAATAGAAAAATATTAATGGAACAACATGACGTAAGATAACTTATATTGAATTATTTAAGACAAATAAAAAACATTCGAAACGAAGGCCGATTTATCGTTTTCACTGATGAGACTTACCTGCATAGTAATCATTCAGTGAAGAATACTTCAACACAAATGACGGTTTGCAAATACCAATTTCAAAAGGACAGCGTCTTATAATAGTCGGTGCTGGTAACGATGAAGGTTTTGTTAAAGGGTCTTATCTTAGATGAAAGTCACAGTCAAGATCAGGAGACTATCATGACGACATGAATTTTGAAAATTATCGAAAATTGCTAACCGAAATGCTTCTGGTAAGCTTGCCAGAAAATAATTTGTCATAGATAATGCCCCTTATCATAATACACAAGAAGACAAAGCACCAACCAGTAACTCTAAAAAAAATTACATGAAGGAGTGGCTGAAGCTTAGAAATATTCCATGTTAAGACTTGATTTAAATCAATTAATTAAATGGCATAAACCTAAATATAAGAAATACGCGATTGACCGAATTATCAGAGAACATGGTCATGAGGTTTTAAGACTACCACCTTATCATCTGGATCTTAATCCTATTGAACTAGTTTGGGCAGTCTTAAAAAACATGTGGCGGAAAAAATATGGAATTTACGTTTTCCTCAATACAAACACTTGTGATCAATTTTTTTTTAACATTTCCAATGGAAAAATGGAAAAAAATTGTAGACAAAGTGATTACAATTGAGAATTACTTAATATAAAAGGAACCTTTCATAGACTCTGTAATAGAAAACGTAATTATTAATTTAGACGAATGTGATACAGACAGTGATGACGATTATATTACTGATGCTGAAAGTGATGATTCGTTGTAAATAAATTTTAGTTTATATAACAATAGGTATTGTTGCTAAATAATTACATTTTGATTAATTATTAATCTTTTTATTTTACTTTTTAATAGGAGTTTTACAATTTTACATAATTTGACAAAAATGTTTTTTTTTCAATTCAACATTTTTTTGTAAATAATTTTATTATAAAATTATAATGATATATGTTGTGTAAAAATATTATAACACTGTACCTTCCACTGACTTTTCCAAGTATATACAAAATAATGGTAATTACAGGCAAAATATTTTAACATCAATGGATTAAACCTGTAAATAGATTTAATTGCTTTATAAATATATATTTATTTTAATTATAAGGGAAATAATCCCTTTTTAGAAAGTCATTAGTCTGGCAGGATATTATTATTTTCATTAAAAAGTAAATGTAATTCCCAATTAAATTTTTTAAACGACAGTTAAAAATATAAACTAATCTTCTCCAAATTAAGTTTATACCAAATATTGTTACTTAAAATTTGAACATTTTACAAGATATGGTAAGATAGATTAACAAATCTGGGGCTAGCCAGAAATCAAAGAAAAGTTATTATTTGACTGAGCATTTAGCTTTTCTGCAACTATATTTGAAAGGAGGACATACGTCCGGCAATCTTCAAGTTGAAGAGACTGAAGTATCGGAGTCCAATACTAATCAAGATGACGAAAGTGAGACATTTGTTGAAGAAGAAACTCCTGATGAAACTTCTTCCGCGCAATTAATCAAAAAACCCACTCGTATAAGCTCAAGTCAAACATATAAAAAACAAAAGGCAATTGACCAACTCGACGTTTCTTTTATAGAATGGAAGCAATTGAAAAAATATATTTATAAAAGTGACCAAGATGCTGAACAGCATTTCCTTCTTTCTCTTTCACCTGATCTGAAAAACCTTAGCTAGCGTCGTAAGAGAATTTTCAAAACAGAAACAATGTCTCTCTTACATTAATTGTTAGAGGAGGACGAACGAGAGAATGTGGAATCTAGTATTTCAGTTACTGCCAGTCCTTCTACATGGAGTTTGTCATCCCATCATGACACCTTAAAAACTCAGTCACACATGAGCAATGTTGCAATGACATCAGCATTCAATTTGATTACCCCACTGTGGCAAAAAGTGAAACTGATTGGCACAATTTGTAAAAAATTATAATAATAAAACTGCCAAATTTTATTAATACTAAAGTAAAATTTTCAGGATTCATTCGATAAAACTTCCTGAATTTTGATTCATGTTGAAACAGCTCTCGAGAAACAACAACTGAGCTATGGTGCAAGTATTTTCTTTTTCTTCTCATCCTACGCCTGAACCAATAAGCCACTATAACGTCTTCCTCACTTGAGCTCATATTTGAATTAGAAAGAATTGTGTTACCACCAAATTTTTAGAGTCCTCGTCGCGCCAATTTGTCGCCCATTGTCATGAACCTTCCTAGCAATATATTGTCGCAATACATTTCTTACTATACAGAGTGGACCAAAAGTCTGGTAACGGCCAATTATCTCGTAAATTGCTGGTCCCAATTCTACAAAATTTGAAATAAGGCTATTTTCGGATACGGAGATTCCAGATTTGATATTTGCAATGTTGCTAGATTTGCCGTTTCTCTGATATTATTAGTCACTTTGGTTTTTTAAATACATCACCCTGTATATTTATCATTTTTGGAAACTTCTCTTCAATACGAGTTCAACGATATGTAACACTTATGATTTTATATAGTCTAGAAGATCTTAAATAAATAAAACAGAAGTCTGGCAACGCCTAATTGTCTCCATAAATTTTTTAATAAAAACTAATTTCAACTACATTAAAACGTAACAATTGAAAGATTTTAATAATAATGATGAATCAAATCTTCAAAATGTGCTCCATTTGTGAGTTGACAGTACCCGAATCAATGGTATAATGCGTTTACCACATTTCTCCATGATTGTCTGGAAATTAATCGAGATTCATCTATAATTCGTTGCCTTAGCTCTGCCGAACGTTTCACCACAAAAACATAAGTGTTACATATGGTTGAACTCGTATTGACGAGAAGATTCCAAAAATGATTAAATATACAGAGTGATGTATTTAAAAAACCAAAGTGACTAATCTAGCAACCCTTGAAAAATAATTGTAGTGTTAAATATCTCATGATAATTTTTTAATTTTCTCTAATTCTAAAAATATAAAAAACGTACAAGTATATAATATACAATTATCTGACGATACCTTTTTTAAGACAAATACCGACGCTTTTTACGATAATAAAATTGTATCACATTTTTTTGATATACGTCTAATTTGTTTCCAAGGGAACACATTTAACATAATACTTCTTGTATAAGTAAGTTCATTCTTGTATCTTACAGAGCTACCCCCTTAAACATTTCAATTTTCAAGGAATGATACACCATTTGCTAGGTCTTTAAAATTCTATATAACTATGTATTTTTATTAATTTTGTCAATTCCTTTGTCAGAAATACTAGTTTCAATATTTTGGATTCCTAACATTAAAATAGAAAAAAGCTTTCTTCACTAACATATGTGTATTACTCTAAGCAGAGCCGTCCCAAGGGCGTATCGACTGTAGCGACCGCTATAGGGCTCGCGCCAAGCTAAGCTTTGGTCGTTTTCGAATAAGGCTTTGGAGCATCGTGGCTCTGGTACTTTCCTTTCCCTCCTTCTTCCTCATTCTCTATCGTCCGTACTGCTGCTAGGTTGAGGTTGCGCGGAGTTCGTAGTATTATTAATGACAATATCAAAGTGTTGAATTTTTCTATTTGTTAAATGTTTACTCAGTTTGCTGATGTTTCATCTGATAAATAAAGAGCGGATTCTCAGGCAAGGCTTATTTTAATTACATTTTGTCATAGTCGTAACCTTGAGATATTCAGTTAAACAAAATTTGTTTTATTAATTTTTTCGTTTCATTAGTGTCGAATGTGTATTATACAGTGTTTACATAAAGTATGAAATACATTCATTTTAAGCTAAACAAACAATTTTGAGGAAAAATCCTGAGACAGGTCGTATATATTATACAATTCTAACAATATTTAGTATATGTACTTAATTGAGATATTTACACATTCGGCACTGATGAATTAGAAAATTACTAAAATAAATGTTGTTTACTGAATATATCAATTGTACGCCTACGGCAAAATGCTGTTAAAGTGATTGATCTTGCATGAGACTCCTCTCCGTACTGAGTACTGATACGACTTTCTCACTTTACTATCTGCAGAAAATAATTGAGGAAAAAATAAATGCACTATGGCAAGCCTTGATAGAGACAGAGGGCGAAAATTCGAAAACGGAGCTGAAAAAAACGAAAAAATAATTACGGGACGAATTCCAACATCACAAAAAGGCGCCCTGGAAAAAATTTTGTACACTCGTTCATCGCAGTCTTTTGTCCAAATGTTGGAGGTCAAATCAAGCACAAGCAACAATGAAAGTAGGGAAGAAGAAATCGCAGCAGGAAGAGAAGTTTTAATCATGGGTGAGGACGAGTGTATTTCGTCAAATGATAAAGCTTAACCAGTGGTTTCATCATCTGTAATTGTAGAATTAGATTCGATCAAAAATTTAGAACCAACAATAATTGATTTCAATGACCCGGGTAAATCCAGATATTATAACGGAAATTCTGGTAGAAAAGGGTCCTACTGAAATTCCTTCATCGCTTACATTTCCAAGAAATCAACAAGGTCGGCGTTTTAGTAAAGATTATTGTTACTATAAATCATTAAACGGTGAAATTAATTCATGAACATGGCTCATATACTTTAAATCTAAAGACGTCGCCTAGTGCTTCTGTTGCAGAAACTTTAAACGTTAAATGCAAGTCGCATATGAGTAAACTTTATAAACCGGAAAGATTTCATACATGGAGTAGTTGTAGTGATGCCTTTTGAAAAGATGAAGGCTCCGAAGATTATCCTTGACAAAATTAGTAGAATTATAAAACAGGCTGAAAAAATACTGTACCATTGATGACATGAACGAAGCACGAATAAGTCATGAAAAGAAACACTGGCAAGATGTTTTAACCAGAATAATTGCAGCGGTGCAATTTTTAACATAAACAAATTCAGCATTTCGAGGTTCTTCGTCTACAATTTACCAGGAGGACAATGGAAATTTTCTGAAGCTAATGGAGATGATCGCAACTTTCGATGGACCGATGGTAGAGCATTTACATCGTATTAATTACAAGGATACTCATTATCACTACTTGGGACTGGTGGCCCTGATTAACAGGTGATAAAAATATCTTACGGAGCGAGCGTTTACATATAAGGAGGTTCAAAGTTAGTGTAGAGTAGAGGTCGCAAGAATGAACCATTCCTAACTCTTCCTCAACTTTAAGCAGTCGCTTTATTCTTTTCTGGTTTATTACACATTAACCAGTACGACAAAGCAATGACGTTATTCGGTATCATACAGCGATTGAACATTCTATTTATGGCATCTACAAAGAGGTGGAATATTCTCACTGATATGTGTTCTGTACTTATACACATTTCTTAGATGGGAGTCTCGTATTGAGAGCGTCAAACCAGTCATATACCAGTTGGAAAAAATTTGTGAAGCGCTTGAAAAGGTTGCCGAAACAACAAAGAATTTGTCTATCAGATCTGCAGTGAATGAGGTCGGTAAAGTTCTTCAAGCTGAAGTTATGCAGTTGGATGTCGCCTTACAAGAAATAAGTAAATTAAATGATTTCCTCAGACAGGAAGACAGGGTTCACATCCCGTATGTCAGCAGCAAAAGAATTGATGACTGATTTGGGAATAATCGCAAAATTTTCAACCCATCTCCTAAAGAAGAGCAAACGGTTTTTCGACGAGACTGACGACGAACCACAAGTAATCGCCCACGACATACAAAAGCAACACGAAGCCGAAGAAAGATTTAGAACTGAATACTTCTTGGTGGCTGTCAATGAAGGTTTGAGCAGCATGATATCTAAGTTCAACAAGCCGACAAAATTTTTCAAAGTATTCGGATTTCTCTTTCACCCATCCAATCTCCGCGACATGGAAATTGAACATATTGAAATTAGTTGTCAGAAACTAGCTAGTTATCTGCAAGATGAGGAAATTAGCGGATGTGGATACATCTAACATCATATCTTAAAAGTCATCTGATTCACTATTCCTGACACAGTGAAGACAGCATTGGACGCCCTGAAGTACATAGGCGCATTTAAAGGATTAAATGTTAATGTCACGACAGTCTATCGCATTTTGTGGTCGATAACCGTCACCGTAGAGTCAGGGGAAAGAAGTTTTCCAAATTAAAACATATTAGCTATTAGCTATTCTTTCAATCGAAAGCAATGAAGCTTAGGACGGAACACATGATTCGTGGTTTTGCATTGCGCAAGGGACGCAAAATTCCAAAGAAAATGGCTCGGTTTGGAGCTGTTTTTAATATTTTCCTAATTCTAGTAAAGTATTTCACGATTTTAATATAGCCAAAGATAATTGCAAAGTTAGCGGCTGCTTCGTTAAGTTGCTGATAGGCACAAATTTTACATACGTGTTCCTATGTATCTGTGATTTTATATGTTTTAAAATGCGGTAATCAATAATTTAGAGTTTATGTTTAATTTGGCAATAAACAAAAATAAATCTAAAATGTATTTTTTGCTACCACTCTCCCCCCTTCGTTAGAGACAGTAGTTCAGGCTTCTGGTGTACCGGGAAACAGTATCCATGGAATTTTAACAGCTCATAAATGTAATCGATATAAAACTATATTGGTACAGTTATTAAATTCCGACCGTGATATACAATTCTGAAAGATTCTTACAGAGCAAATATACTTTAACGCCAATTTACTGTTCAACACGGTTTTCACGCTTTTCTGTTAAATTTACATTTTATTTAAATAGAGAGGTAAACAAGCACAATTGTAAGTATCGAAGTGTAACTAATCTACGTTGGTTCATTAAAACTAATTCCCAAAGACTTTAGAAATTAAATGTTTGGATTGATATTTTAGGAGATCACATTGTTGGACCGTCATTTATCCCTGACAATTTAAATGGCGAAAGTTACTCCATTATTTAGAAAATTAGATCGATGCAATTATTACCAGAATCCTTGAAGATGACAAGAATTTTTTGGAAAGCGACTGTATTTTTAAGAGATGCTGAATTGTTCGAGAATATGAGTACGGTTTATTAACGCCATGTACGTAAAAATGTAAAAAGAGGTTGTACTATTGTATGGAACTTAAGGAGTGTCTTTTTTGAACAATACTACTATATCTTAAACTGATTTTTTCTCACGTTTATTTCAGGAATCGAAAATATTGAAACAGTTATTTCCCAGAAACAAATTGATAACGATTTAAAAATATACGCATTTCTATAGAGAAGTCAAAGAGCTTTCAAAGATGTATTGATTTTGAGGGGGGTGGGTGTATAGGGTAAAGGGATAGAGTTACGTATACATCTATTTCGTTAAAATGTATCCCATTTGGAAAAAGGCCCCCGTGTTTAACCATTTTTTATTACTTTAAAGTTACATTATTACGTTAAATACAAGGAAAACTTCAATGATTAATTAAATTTCAATATTTCGCCACACTGTATTGGAAACACAATGTGTTAATTCCTATAATATATGATAAAACCTTCGTGTCGTATTAATAGACAATTTAATTGGACTCTGTGGTCTTATAGACACCACACACAAATAAAATGTTGCCATTATACTTGTATACTATTCCAGTATTCAACTTTAATTAATTCTTGAAAACGCGTACGAACCACTCTTGACGTTGATTAAATTTCCTACCTTAGCTGAATGAAATGTTCTCACGAGATGCTAAATCCTAAAAGATTATTGCCTGGATTTAAAGATAAATGATGAAACCGCAAAAGACAAAAAATCTCATCTTTTCATAACTTAAAATTCAAAACGGTAATAATAGTTGCCTAAAATATTTCATTTTTATTTTATAGGACAAAAAATAGATAAAAATAAATCCCAAAATATGTAATAGCACAATTTAGGTCCATTTAAAAGAATTTGAAGATTGAAAAAAAAATGTACTAACCGATTTAAATCAAATATTAAATGTAAATTACGAGAATTATTATCTTGATATCCTAAATTTTTCATATAGAACAGTCAGGTTAATCTTCGCCTTAGTCCAATTACTCAATTCTTGTATGTGATAAAAATATTTAAATAATGAGGTATTAGAGTTTCCAAAGAAACATACATATATTAAAATTGTTTTTAATTTTACATGGTACCAAATAAAAATAAATCGATGTAACTATTTTAAATAGAATAGCCCAATTTTTTTCGCAATTTATACATATTTCTTACTTTAGATTCGTATTTAAAATATTTCCTTTAAAAGTTGGTGATAATATTTTATGCTAAAAACTCGTCTACCTTCTAGAGATTCGGATGGTCTTAAGGTTTATTTTAAAAATCAAAAATTTACAATGGAATTAGTTAAAAGTTTAATATTGAATAATAGTTTACGTTTAATATTACAAGTAAATTTATGAATATCTATATCTGAATATCTGAAATTTTCTTTTAATTCATTTAACAAAAATCTTTAGAGATGGGTATAAGAACATACCTAGTCAACTGATTGGAATCTATTTCTCCTTCTACACAATGTAATATTTGTATGTCGAGTGAAGTATTACTTAGGTTGATATAATCAGTGAATCTCTTCTGATTGTAGATTTCCAGAAGTATCTTCTAGTGTTTCATTCTTTGTTGACAACTCCAGTGTTTACATTTCTGTGATCTGTAACTCTGCTTATTTCTTCCGATACTTCACTATAACCAATTCAGTAAACAAGTTCTGTTGTCAGGATTGAGATTTCTGCCCCCTCTTTCTTTAGTTTATTTGCTATTTTATAACCCGGTATACTCGCAGAGGTTAACATTATTTTCTTTACCTAGCTCGTTTATCTTTCTTAAATAATCTTAAACCATTATAGAAGTGAATACGTGGGACCTCAACGCTTTGATGGCTGTTTGACTATCAAACATGACTTTCCATGTTGAACTGAGTGGATTTTTCATTAGCGTGTAATTCTGCTTGATTTTCCCAAGCTTCCAAAGACTCTTGTTCTGGGCCCATACCTATATTATTACTCCAGTTTCTTCTTCACGACGGCGTTTCTATTAAATATTTAAATTTGATCCCATTCCGACAACTCATTTATATAATTCTTTCACAAATTTGAATTTCCATCGCATCTCGTTTTATGGTTTATCCTAGGATTTATAATCTCTGTAAGGAGGTCTAGGCTTGTCCCTAATAATTTTGTAGCTAAACTTTATTTTTACGTATTTAAGAAAAATGCTTAAATATAGATCCTAGAACATATTTAGTTAATTGATTGAGAATCTGTTTCTCAGTCTACGCGACATAATGTTTGTATATGGTTCCATTTAAAAAATATTAAAAATGACTCTAAAATTTGTCAAATTTGAATTATTATTGAAACTACTCTGTAGAATCCGAACAAATAAAACATTCAATAAAAGTAAGAAAACAGGGCTTTCCATTTAAAAAAGTTAGATTTAATATTTCTTAACAAGGACTGTGCTACTACAAGAATGAACAAAAACTATGCAAGTGTTAAAAGCGAATTCAAATAAGTACAAAACTGAATTAAAAAATCAGATTAATCACACATAGTACTTCTAAAAAATACTCCCGCTCTTAATTTTCTAATAATTTTTTGTTAAAAGTTTTAGCCAAGCCAATACTGTGTTTACAAAACCGGTGGGTGGAGTCCTTTATCACTTTATCTTGTGCGTGGGTGTTTAGCGCCTTTCCAGATCTCTATTTTTCCTCTTTCTAGGTGAACGACTCATCAGTTGTTCCTTTAGTTAAATCCGCTCAAGAACAAACATTGTATATAATAATAAATTCATGATGTAACAGATTTGTAAGATTTAATTAAGACGATTTATAAAAAAAATGTTAGTCATCTTTTTAATTTACCCATATTTCATGATTGACATAATATAGATTACTTAAAAATTAATACAGAAATGACCAAATTTACCAATTTTGTAAATAGCATTACATTACTAATAATAAATAACATTTTTTTATATGTATGTCTGTCTAAACTCGATGAATTATAAATGATATTTTGTTCCTAAAAAAAGACTGAAAAATCTTTCAAATTAAATTTTGACCCCCATAATGCTATCATAAAAAAGTTTTGAAATACATAAAAAGAATCTTTGTCCCGTGACTAAATCGGTTTCGTAAAACTTTTTGATAAATGACCAGGCAAAAGTTTGTGGAACATATGTGAAACTATTTTTGTTATGTTCTTAGTAACTTATAATTCAGGGATTGACAGAACATCAATAATATCTTGCCTAATAAATCATGTTCATTGAACTTTGTTTTCTCACTACAATTAAATAATATAATGGTTTTTATAAAAGAGCTTTTTTTTAAGTAAAAGTTGCTATACCTTCTACAATAAAATTTTGGCTTAATTTTATGCTTATAGATTAAGATCCTATCCCAAAAACCTTTTAACATATTTATCGCCGATACAAGAATCACAACCACAAGTTTTTGAAATGGGAAATGAAAAATTATCAGATAATACATTAGAACATTATTGAAGCTGTATAAGTCAATTTTTAGAAATTACTTCCAGTAGTATTAGAACAGTACTTTGAATAATTTGATCCTTTGCGGAGACAATACGTTGAAGGTACGATTAAGGATACTAAGGGAAATTACGTTCATACTTTGGGTGTAAGGTATAAAAATGATACCGATGAATACTTGATTGGTGATTCTCCGATGATTTTTACCGGACCAGATATTTTGATTAAAAATATTATATATATAGGCATACCCGGCCTTTATGAATTATTGTTAAAAAAAATCCTTCGGTGTATCAGGCAACAGATATTAATGAATTTATAGATATAGTAAAAAGAACAAATTTAATCCAGAAAGAACTTAAAGCGGATTTACTAATTAGAAAATGTCAGAAAAATATCGATATATGTATTATTAAACCTAAGCTAAGGCTAAAATCTGCTAGGCCAAGATTATCGTCATTACCAACATTATTAACAAGGAGTGTGTTAACACAGTATAAAGCAAACCAAGGACAAGATGTATTGGAATATAATAATATTCCTATTGATTACTAATATTTTGATGTTTTGATGAAATTATTAACAGGTTAAGATTACTTGTAGCTTCACAAGCTGCAGGTAATATAAAACATAATTATGAAAGTATGTATATTACTGAAGAATTAAAAGAAGGTGGCATAATCGCATAAATTAAATAACACAGCTAAGTTTTTATCACTTATATGATGCCTCGTAACAAGTTTGGAAGTCATTTCCTAAACGACCATTTACCAATTCGGTAATTAACCTTACTTCACCATTTTATTTTTGCGAATCTGTAGCTTTTCATAGTAAATGTTTCATCAGAGTAAAAGGTTTTAAAAACGGTGCTAGGAAAAAAGAATAAATATTATATTTTGGATAATCAAGGAACTGCTTTTAAGTGTCCTATCGGCGGAAAAATTGAAAGTATTCTACATTATACAGCTAATGGAGTTGTATTAATAAATTCAGAAACCTATAAATTCCGTAAGCTGATTGGTAATGAAATTAAAAATGGTAACAAAATTGAATTTAAATTAGGAACGCCTGATGCCATTTGTATTGATTTTGTTTTAAAGTGTCCAATAGAAAAATATGTCTAAAGCTCAATTTGTAGAAGATATGTTGTTGTCAAAGATTTAACGACTTAATACACACCGATTTAGCAATTCTGTCACAATTTTCAGAAGAAAATAAAAGTTATAATTATTTTCTTCTTGTTATTAACGTAACTCTTACAAACCGATTATGGTACAGAGCATTATAATAAAGATTTTAATAAATTAATGACAAAATATGGTATTAAACGCTATAGCACTTATTCCAATCTCAAGGAAAGTATTGTTGAAAGAGCAATTAGAACTATTAGAAATTTATTATGGAAACAATTTAGTTTATAAGATTCCTATAAGTGGCTAGACATTCTTCCTAATATTGTCGACAAGTACAATAACACTAGCAATTCAATAACTTGAGCAAAACCTAGTAAAATTAACGATCGAAATGCACAAAATGTTAGTGCTTTTAATCAGTTGAAAATTTGTAATATTCGTAAAACAAAGTATAAAAAAGGAGATTATGTACTGATTTCTAAATATCGTCATACTTTTACTAAAGGTATACTCCTAACTGGACAACTGAAATTTTTCAAATTAAATAAATTAATTTAACTAATCCTATAACATATACATTGGAAGATTCTAAAAAAGAATAAATTAAAAGAGGATTTTACACTGAAAAACAAAAGGTGAAATATCAAGATATTTATTTGGTTGAAAAAATATTGAGAAGAAAGGAAATCGAGTTTTTTTTAATGGTTGGATTTTAATTCTGACCACAATTCGTGGAAAAATGCTATAAGTTAATATGTATTATTTTTATAAATAATAAATAAAAATACAATTTTTATATAAAAAGATTTTATTTATAATTAATACATTAATTTTCTGATAATATTTTATACATTTTATTTCTTTTCCACAAAATAAATTCTATCTTCTTCTTTAAAAGTTACTTTCTCCATGGTCAAAAAACTCAGGATGTTTGGACAGTAAGTAGTTCCAAAACCAAACCGTACGTAATAAGATTCACAATGTCTCTAGGTCCCATTTTAAATCCCAAATTTAAAACTTTTAGGGCGTCGGTGATCTTAATGTATCGATCACATTTTTGACTAATGGTAAGTATTTCCATAAATTAAAAATTGATGCTCCTTAAATTCGATGAAAAACTTGCCTCTATCAATGGTGTCTGGCAATTTCCCTTCGTTGAAATAATTTTCAATTTTATAAATAAAATTTAAATTATTAGAAAGGGACACTGACACAAACTTTGTATTTGATTTGTTTAAATTAAACCATCGTTCACTTACTGTTGGAAAAAAATACTAACTACACTTATTGATTACATACATAACATCTATCGTGAAATATCGCTGGACCATCAAATTCATCTATTCCCATATTATTGTGAATGTACACACACACACACACACACACACACACACACACACACACACACACACACACACACACACACACACACACACACACACACACACACACACACACACACACACACACACACACACACACACACACACACACACACACACACACACACACACACACACACACACACACACACACACACACACACACACACACACACACACACACACACACACACACACACACACACACACACACACACACACACACACACACACACACACACACACACACACACACACACACACACACACACACACACACACACACACACACACACACACACACACACACACACACACACACACACACACACACACACACACACACACACACACACACACACACACACACACACACACACACACACACACACACACACACACACACACACACACACACACACACACACACACACACACACACACACACACACACACACACACACACACACACACACACACACACACACACACACACACACACACACACACACACACACACACACACACACACACACACACACACACACACACACACACACACACACACACACACACACACACACACACACACACACACACACACACACACACACACACACACACACACACACACACACACACACACACACACACACACACACACACACACAGGGGAGCACACCCCAACCGGGGAACCGGGGTTCCGATCGAGTGGAAGCCTCGGTGGCCGGTGCAAGCTCCAAGGATTCTGGGGGGGAGCAAAATACTGCTGAAATGATGAAAATGGTTGAGAACCACGAGAAGTCGGATGGGTTCGTGCCGAAGCAAATAGCGTTGGGTCTGGGTTTGGTAACAACAATCCGCCCACACAAGAGCGGCAGCAAAGGTGATCTTCCGAGTATGAGACTTCGCCTCGAGACATAAGGATGGGCTGTCTAATAGAAAAGCTCGCGGAATTCGTTGAGCCGAGACACAACGTTCATAAGGAGATCAAGAAACTGGTGGCTAGCATACAAACAGTGTATGATAGACTCGGAGTGGAGTTACACACCACTTCGAACGAAACGCAAACCAGTCCGACCGTACAGAGAAGTTGGGCACAGGTTGGTGGAACACCAGACAAGTCTCAGGGGATTCAGGAAGAATACAACATGAAGAAGAGAAAGGCCAAGTCCCCTCATAAAAACCAATTGCGGGCGGTCAAACAAGCACTGAGGCGCACAAATTCCGTGCCAATGATACCCCCAAGAATCGTGAATTCAAATTCGAGAGGGGAAACCAGCGGGAGCAACACCAGGCGAGTGGACAACAACAACATAGAGGTAGAGGAGCATAACAGTTCCTCACCTCCTGTTGTCTCCGAGAAAACCCCTCGTAAACCGGACCAAAACGGGGAGTGGGTTAAGGTCAAGAAACTCAACAAGAAGAAGACCAACAAGAAGAAAGCAGCAAGGCCCAAGAAGAGGCCATTGCCGCCAAACGTACTAGTGCTTCACAAGGTGCAGGAAACGATGACCTACGCAGACATCGTCGAGAAAGTGAAAACAGACCCGAACCTAAAACAAGTAGGGGAAAAAGTAGAAAAGATTAGGCGTACAACAGCCGGCAATCTGTTGATCCTGTTCGGTAAAACGAATGAGACCGACATGGAAGGCTACCACGCGAGCATTGAGGCTTCACTCATGGAGCAGGCAACGGTAGCGACGAGAATCCCAAAGTCCGAAATAGAAATTAAGGACCTGGATGAATGGACGACAAAGAAGGACGTGGTTGATCTTCTCAACACTCACGTCCCAGACCTAAATGATCTTACCATAGATGCGATAAAATCCCTTAGGAAAAGCTGGGCCAGGACGCAGATCGCCGTGGTCCAAGCTCGGAAGGCGGCGACGCTTGGTAAAATCAAAGTAAGCTGGGGCACAGTCCGCATCCGGGAAAAAGTAGCCCCAAGCAGATGCTTCAAGTGCTGGCACTTTGGCCACAAAGCTCTTGATTGCAGGAAAAGAGTAGACCGCGGCAAGACCTGCTTCAGATGCGGACAAGAAGGACACAATGCAACAACGTGCAAGGAGCCTGCCAACTGCATTCTCTGCAGGGAGAAGGATCCAAGGAGCGACTGTAACCATACAGCCGGCGGATGGAAATGTCCCATTTTCCAGAATGCGAGAAGAGCTATCCTGAATATGGAAAATGAGAGTACTCCAACTTAATCTCAACCATTACAGGGTAGCCCAGGACTTGCTCACTCAGCGAGTAAGAGAACTGGGCGTTGACGTGGTCATGCTATGCGAGCAGCATACAGACCTTGAAACCAAACCGTGGGTCTCAGACAGCACCAAAAAGGCAGCAATATGGGCATGTGGTAGACTGCCCTTCGAACAGCTACCAAATAATCCCACTTCATGGTTCATTAGGGCCAAGATAGGAGGGGTACACCTATATAGCTGCTATGCTCCACCGAGTGCTCCGATGGAAGAGTTCGAGGACTTCCTGGACACTCTTATAGAGGATGTGAGAAGACATGATCCAGTCGCAATCGCCGGAGACTTTAATGCCTGGTCCATTGAATGGGGCAGCCGCGAGACGGACAGAAGAGGCGAAGCCTTACAAGAGGCTTTCTCAACACTAAACCTCATTCTCATGAACGAGGGAACTACGAGTACGTATCGCAAAGGCGCCGCGAAATCCATTATAGACCTGACGTTCATTAGCAGCTCTCCCGCAAAAGGGTGCTGCGAGTGGAAGGTTGATGAGGAGTTCACAAATAGTGACCATCAAGCTATAATCTGGGAAATCAACACCAATCCCAGAAGCGGTTGGCGACAGAGAAACATAAGGAGACAGCCAGTGGGCTGGAATAGCAAATCCTTTGATGCGGAGACCTTTAGGGTGATGATGAGGGGAGCTCCAGCGCCTCACATAACAACTGCTGAGGGCATCACAGAAGAGGTAGAAGCGACACTGGAGGCAGCCAGCGACGCGTCGATGCCAAGGAGTCGCCTCACTAACGGCCGAACACCAGTCCACTGGTGGAACTCGACCATCGCACAACACCGGCGAGAGTGCCTCAAGGCAAGAAGGCAACACCAGCGGGCTCGGAAGAGAGACAGGGCCTCAACAGAGGTACTGAGACGAAACTACGAAGAAAAAAGGCGTCTTCTCAGAAACTCCATCAACTCAAGTAAACGAGAATGTTGGAAGGAACTCTGCGCGGAAGTTGACCGAGACCCGTGGGGCAGACCGTATAAAACGGTCATGCATAGGATTAAAAGCCTACCCGCAACAACACCATCTTGTCCCGACATGCTGCTCAGAATAGTTGTACACTTATTTCCGGAGAAACCAGAACTCTACGATTACCACCAGGAGGAAGTCGTAGACATCCCCGGAGTCACCACAGAAGAACTCACCAAGGCCTGCACTAGATTGCAGAATGGTAAGGCTCCTGGACCAAGCGGCATACCCAACATTGCACTCAAAAGTGCAATTGCTGCCAGACCCGACATGTTTATAAGCATGTATGACGCCTGCCTACGACAAGGCATGTTCCCGACTCGATGGAAGCAGCAAAGGTTGGTTCTTCTCCCAAAAGGAAAGAAACCACCGGACGACCCATCATCATTTCGTCCACTTTGCATGCTGGACTCGGAGGGAAAGAACCTGGAGCGGATAATGGCCGACAGATTGGAGCGATACATTGATCCTCAACTTTCTGAATACCAATTCGGTTTCAGGAAGGGGAGATCGACCATCGACGCACTGGAACTCGTCACGAACATAGCAAATGAAGACATCTCAGGAAAGAGATGGAGAGGCGGTTCCAAGAAATATTGCCTCATCGTCACCCTGGACATCAAGAACGCGTTCAACTCAGCGCGTTGGGATCGAGTCTTGGAGGCACTTGAGCAAATGGGAGTGCCTTACTATCTAAGAAGGATGGTCAGATCATACTTCAGCGATCGACTCCTGCACTACGAGACGGACCAAGGACCAGCAGTACATCGGGTCACGGGAGGGTACCTCAGGGTTCTGTTCTGGGGCCACTCCTGTGGAACGTCATGTACGACGGCCTACTCCATCTGGAAGTACCAACGAACACCACACTCGTGGCATTCGCGAACGACGTAGCGGTTGTCCTTGTAGCGAAACAACTGGAGGAGCTACAAGCCGCGTTCTCCACCACCATCAGGAGAATAAGACAGTGGATGCGATCGGCAGACCTGTCTTTAGCGGAGCATAAGACCGAAGCACTCCTAGTGAGTAGCCGGAAGAAGATGGAGACCATCACCATCAGGGTAGGTGACCACGACATCCAGTCGCAACCCCACATCCGGTACCTAGGAGTAGTCTTGGATGCGAGGCTCAACTACAAGGAGCACATCACCACTGCGAGCAGGAAGGCAGCAGCAGTTCAAGGGGCGTTGTCACGAATAATGCCCAACATCGGAGGCCCCAGGCAAACCCGGAGACGACTACTGGCAACCGTAACCACCTCCATCCTGTTATACGGAGCACCAGTGTGGGCCACATCGCTAGAATTAACAACCTACCGCAAGACAATGTCATCAGTCCAGCGGCTCTCAGCTATCAGAGTGGCGTCAGCATACCGTACGGTATCACATGAAGCGGTCAACGTCGTTGCATCATGCCTGCCTATCGACATCTTGGCAGGAGAACGACAACGTCAACACCGGAGGAAGAAAGAAGAGCACCGAAAGGTCCTCTGTGAAGAGGAGAGGCCTGAGAGTCTTCGTCTCTGGCAAGAGAGATGGGACAGCTCAACGAAAGGTCGGTGGACACATCGGCTGATCCCAGATGTCACCAAATGGGTCACTCGCGTGCACGGGGAGGTCGGGTACTACATCACCCAACTCTTGACTGGGCATGGATGCTTTCTGGCATACCTGCACAGATTTAAAAGAAGTGACTCCCCTAACTGTCATCATTGCCGCGATATGACTGAAGATGCGGAGCACGTGTTCTTCAAATGTCCCTTCTACGAAGGTATACGAGCGGTACTAGAGAGGAATCTGGACCACACCATCAGTCCAGAAAACATAGTGGAGTGCATGCTGATGAACCAACCAGCATGGAACAAAGTTGCAGAGTACGCGGAATCCATCATCACGGATCTTCGCACCACGTACGAAGAATAGATGAACATCAAGTAAGAACGCCCCGGCGAAGTAGTATTTACAAAGAGTGCCGCCGGGGAACCACTGTTTCAGGAGCAGGTTTCGAGGTGTTAGGGTAGGTTTAGTGTGGTAAGAATCCCACATAACTCGTCTGGCCAGGTAAAAGGTTTACCCAGGCGAGTACCTTTTGAAGGTTCCCCCCTGCACCTCATTAATCTAAAGAAAGATATTACCCCAGGGGCTAAGTGGGGTGATACAACCTGTCCTACCTTTTGTTGTCTATGGGTAGGGGCCAACACTTTTCTCCCTTGGTCTTCCCTCGTTGTCACCTCGCGCTCTTTTTCTTCTCTTGGTTATATCCTTTTCTTAGCGATGTGTGTTGGTTCCTCGTTTTGTCCTCTTTGTTGGCTTTCCTTTCATCTTATTGGTCTTGGTCCTGTTCTTCGTCCTCCTCTATTTAACTCTTATATTTCAATACACATCTATTTTATAGTTTTTGACGGTGCAATAAAGTGATATCCATTCTGAACAAATTTTACATACACATATTTGGGATGTGAATTTTTGCAACATTTCCCAAAAATACTGCCCTCAGATCATTTATGCTATATTCAACCTGATTTAAAAAATCCACCAACGAAAGATATTCTTTTTATATTTTATGATTTTGAAACAAGACAAGAAAAGGCAAATGGTAATGGCTCTCTTCTTCACGAACCTAATTTTTACGTTTTTTCTCAATATTGTGATATTTATATTAATTCCAGTGCTAGGGTGTGCGACTACAAATTTTTAAATGTGTTGATACCATTTCTGCTTCTTTTCATGTATTAACATTACGGAAAAAATTTTAAAATGTTGTTGTATTGGTCCATAATGGTGGTGGGTTTGACCATCAATTTATTTTAAATTATATTTTGCCGAGTACCGACGTTACATTTGAGCTCATTATTAGAGGTAAATAATTCATTTCAATGGTAATAGGTAATGTCAAATTTTTAGATTCGCTTAATTATTTTCCTATGGCCCTCTTCAACCTTCCAAAGTCCTTTGGTTTCTCTGAGTTACTTTCATTTTTAATACATTAGGAAATCGATCTTACGTTGGTCCTAAGCTGTCTCTCAAATATTATGACCCTGATAATATGAGAGATGATGAAAACAGAGAAAACTTAATTAAGTGGCATGTTAAAAAAGTAAAAGATTATTATGTTTTTGATTTTAAGAAGAAAATAACTGTATATTGTGTTTCCGATGTGAATGTATTGTCAAAATCATGTCTTAAATTCCGCAAACTTATGTTGGAAGAGACTAATGTTTGTCCTTTCATGGAAGCAACAACAATAGCCTCAGTTATAATAAAGTGTATCGAAAAATTTCCTTAAACCAAACATGATTTGTATTACTTCAAAAAGCGGCTACCGATGGCATATCATCAATCAAAACTCGCTGTTCAATAGTTGGTTTGGGAGGAACTTCAAAGAGGTATTAACATTCACAATGCTGCTAACGGTAAAGAGTTTCAAATTGGTCGAGTTAAAGTAGCTGGATATTGCGAGGACACAAAATATTTTGCAAACGCCTTTAGATCCTAGAGATTTCTTTTATGAAGGGCAAATAAGAAATATATTTACGTATTACAAAGCCAAAAACGAAGAAAAATCTAAATATTTTGATATGTTCTTTTTACCTGTTGGTGTGCAAATATGGTAAATTCCCATTGGTCAACCTAAAGTATACGTAGGATCAGAATGTCCACCTATCACTTGCATATCAGGGCTCCTTAAATGTACGGTAGTTCCACGAACGATATGTTACACCCTGTACTGCCTCAAAAAATGAATAACAAGCTAATGTTTGTTCTTTGTAATGCTTGTGCTAGGACCTTTCATTCTGGGGATGCCAGCATTCAGATGAAAAACGAGCGTTAACTGTACATAGGTTTTGAGCAGTGTCCAGCGCGGTTAGTAGTTGGATGGGTGACCACCAGCGAATACCGTCGTAATATGCCCGTACAGCCTGCAGCGACTAGTAGCATATCACAGCTCGCAGGCACTATACCAATGAGCACGAGGTATAATGGAGATATGCCGTCTTTCGGAGGAGACGTTAAACTGTCGGTCCCGAGTCCATGGATGTTAGGCTCGTTAAATATTCCTACCTAGGGTTGGAATACCTGAGGTTTCGGCAAAATTTTCGGTTAGGGGTAGCGTGCTCCCGGCGTCGGTGATCAGCCCTGGTCGCAGAACTAGACCGACGTTAAATAAAACAAATAATAATTTTTTTTTATAAAAATTAAACTGGAATCATGAGATTGGCCTTTAAACACTCAAACACAATCTGAAAAAAATGGATATATTCAAAGATTTTTTCAAAGAAAATATAGTCTGATGGATTTTGACAAAATTTGTAACAACGATTCTCGGACATCCGTAAATGTTGTAATACCAGCCTTTGTTACAGCTCAAGCTCGTCTTAATTTGTATAGCTATGTACAAAAGTTGGAAACCGAGTTTTGTATTACGATACCGATCGATCCTTTACATGTCAAGCCTTGGGGAATACGATGTTCCTACAGGAGAATTGGTCGTTGACATGACCGAGGAGTTAGCAAGTTATTGTGTTGGGTCATATATTACAGAGTTTGTATCGGGTGGTCCTAAAAAGTATTCATATAAAATTTGGTATTCTAAAGATAATGAAGAAAAAGTAGTATGTAAAGTTAACGGAATTAGAATAAATTATTCGGTTGCACAAAACATTAATTTTGATTCTATCAAAGAAATGGTTTTATATTTACACTACTAGTAAACAAATACGGACAACAGAAGAACACAATGTAATCACAATACCGTTTCAAAAATGTTATGAACCAAAATCTTTAAAAAGAAAGTTTCGTTTTGACCATAGTTCTGTATCGTTTGGATATAAAAAATGAAAAACATATTTTCGTTAATGCAAATGTCTTACCCCTTTACCCTATCCTTAAACCACAATGTGCATATATGAAATACAATAGAATAGAGAATATTTTCGAAAATAGGGCCAGAGAAATATTCTTGAGTGGTGAAAAGACCCAATGAATTAATGAGATAAGTTGAAGATTAATACTCCTACTGTTAAAAGTATTGACATATTTGGGACGTATCCGTTCATCCCTAGAGAGAGATGTGCTTAACCTGCTCGTTGGTCTCCCCTGTCCAGTTAATTCTGACTGTATAACATTTTCAACATATATTTCCCAATTCTTCTTCTTCATCAACATCATCATCTGGGCATTCGTATAAAACTCTCGATAAATTTTTTTTAATTCTTGACAAATACACAAACAATTCGATATTATTTAAGAGTAACGAAAGCGTGTAAACATATCTTCTTTTCTAAATAAAAAAAAATAAATAATACATTTTTTAGCCTTTTTGGAATTTTTAGATATCAACTTATAAACGTATCACTTAAATTTTTACCGCCACTTTTTAAATCACTATTTTTATTTCTGATGAATAAAACATACACATGTTTGATAATATAACAAGCAACTGTCTTACTAAGCAAAAGGAGAAATCGCACTATATGTTAATCCAAGGTGATCTGTTATAACACAAAATAAATTAAAAAGTAAAATCCAAATAAAAAATATGCCAAATAGGGGCGTGACTTAAGTGACATGGTAGTGTTGGCCTCAATATCATTGGGATAAGGAGGGGAAGGGAGGTTGTAAAAGAAGAATGATAATATTGGGTGATCTAATTGGAAGAGTAGAAAGAAAAGACGATGAATCTGGAAAAACAAATAACAAAAGTGGAGGATTAATTGAATTTTGCATATTGAATAATAATAATTTAATAATTACAAACACGTTTTTTGCACACAAAGACGTTTACAAATACACAAGAGAAGTAATAAACAGAGCATAAAAATCAATAATAGACTACATAATATTAAACAAAGAATACTGAAAAGATACACGAGTTAGAGGAGGCCTCAAAATATAATCAGATCATTATTTGGTTATGTTTCAAATACGAGGATGTATCAGAAAATAACGAGACTGGTGCTATAGTATAACAATGAAACATTTATTTAAAAAACTTCAGCAATTATTCTTCAAAGTACTCATCATTCTGTTCAATACACTTATCCCATCGCTTTCGTTGACAAATCGCTGATCTGTGAGCCAGAGCATTATCGTAATGCAGAGTCTTGAAAAAACGGTTGTTTTTTCTTTAATTTTACCGTTTAGGGGTCCTCGAAGTACATTATAATAGTACTCCCCAGTTACTTTATTTCCTCTAGGTACAATGTAATCGTAAATAACAGTTTTGGCCTTCTTCAGTCTGGGACTGCCTTTATGCTTCCAATGCATACTTTGAGACTTCAATTGCAGATCGTAATGATAAAACCAACTTTTGTCACATTTTTAAAAGTTGCAGTTGCCTTTTCCACTGCTGACAAATTGTCACTCGATTCGCTTTTTGTTCATCGGTCATCACTTTTGGAATACATCTTGCTGCGACTTTCCGGTACCCTAAATCTTCGTGAATAATTTTATTAGTAGAACCGTAAGACAGATTAACAATGTCAGAAATTTGTTTCATGCCAATCCGGCGATCATTTTGTATCAAGTCGTTAATTTCTGTAATTTTTGAGTGAGTTCGCGCAATTTGTAGTCGACCAGGACGAGGTTCATTTTCAACTGATTCACAACCGTCTTTAAACTTCTTATGCCACTCAATCACTCTACATCGTGATAAACTTTTATCTGGATATGCACATTTCAAAAGTTTCAGTTCGTGTTTTACCCAACCGAATACAAAATTTTATCGCATATCTTTGCTCCACTTTCATTTTTTCGATGGAAACGCAAAACACTGACAATTCATTAATAAATTTGTAATAAACGTCAAAAGTTAAATCAAAGACTACTTGAGAAAAAGTACATTAAAGATAAAGCTTTCATGTCACATTTTTTTCATAAAATACTGACTCTGAAGAAGTTACAGCACCAGTCTCGTTATTTTCTGATACATCCTCGTACGAATAAACAAACCAAAACGAGAAAAACAGTAAAAAATTCACTAATAAAAATATTTTAGTAACAGAAATAATAACAACAATTAAACTAACAAAAATAGACACATATAAGTTGATACATAAAGAAAAGGTAGGAGAATAAAATAATAAACATAAAAAAAATATTAATAATGGTTCATTCGAACAACTATGGAAACCTTCGAAGAAAGATATTAGAAAAAGTAAAAGAAATATGCGGGTGTACTAAAACAAACAAATGGAAAAAGCAAAGGAGATAGTGGAGTGAAAATGTAAAAGTAGAAGTGAAAAATAAAAATCAAAAATTGAAGCAATATCTTAAAAATAGAAGCAATAAAAACTATGTTGAACACAAAGAACAAAAAATAAAAGTTAAAGAAGTAATAAAGAGAGAATACCAAAGATTTTAGAAAAGTTTGGCAAAAAAATGGAACAAGATAGTAAAGCAAACCAAAAGTTGTTCTATCGAGTACTAAAAACACTAAGAAAAGCTAAAATATATAAAAAAATTTACCTAAAATCAAAAGATATTAAAATAATAAACGAATAACACGCAATAATAACAAGTTGGAAAAAGTATTTTGAATGAAAAGTAGAATACAAGCCAATGAAAAGAAATATCTTAGGGGAGTTAAAGAAATCACCAGGGAAAACAGGATAAGAAACGATATAGTAAGAGATAGGCTAAAACTGGAACCACTTATAAAGCCTATTGAATAAAAACAATTCAGTTGGTTTGAACATATATGCCTGCCAACACCAGCACAACAAAGACCAGGAGGTAGACCACGAAAAACATGGGACACAGTTGTAGCAGAAAGCTTAGAAAAAATATCAAAGGGAGAGATTAGCAAGAAACAGGACAAAGTAGACCAGATTTATTTATAAATAAAGTATAAATATTGTAAAAAAATGCAAATGATACCTTAACCCTTTCGAGTAAATAAGGATTCTATTATATATTGTAACAGTATTTATATGTGCGACAGTAAAAAAATATTTTTTTTTAAATTAATTGATATATTGAACTGAAAATAAAAAGAATTATGTATAATTATGAAAAAATCAACTATTGACCATTTTCTTAAGGTAAGTTCATGCAAGAAAAAATATTAATGGTTGCAACAATTAACCCTTATAACTAATTATTCATCTGATATTTAATAATAATTAACAAAGTAATATCTAATGAAGATAGTCTTCAGACATTTTAAAAACAAAGGAAAAACAAGAAAATTAAACTTTTACTATTTTCAATGTCTGTAAAATAAAATAAGATAAATTTTATACGTGAAATCTCCTTGAATACGATCATGTCTCTTGTATGCGCTGGTACGAAGTTAAAGCCATATTATCTAAAATCACGTGGAACCAAGTTACTTCTTGTTCTGGATGAAATTACAAATTATAACACAACAATTATTTATTCTGGAGTACTTACACCTTTCTCTTCTTTTAAAAGATTCGCCAGGTATATAATGTTGCATATTATCAAGTATTATATGTACTAACTTTTAAAAACTTTTAAAAACAAAATTCTAGATTATATTTATTTTAGGTAGTTGTTAAATATTAAAATGGTTCCATTCACAATAATATAAATATGAATTCCGAGGAACACCTGGATAAACCTAATTAATTATTTATCTTTTATAACGAAACTTACACTTAAAATAACTAAGAAAAATTTGCATTTTTAAGTTATGTGCAATATTTTTCTGAAGAATGACCTAGTTTCATTATTATTAACTAAGAGTGCTTGGTTTAAGCTACATTGACGATATTCACCCTTAGTAAACCAACATTCAAGTCGTAACTGTCAATTTCTTACAGTTAATTTATATATTTTTGGGCTCACAGTCCACTAAAAATATTAATATTTTAAAATATCTCAAACTTTTAAAAAAAATTTAACTCATTATATCTTTAAATACATGATTTCTGGCAAAAAATAATTTCAGATTGGGAGACCTCCTTTTTTTCTTTTAAATGTATGTAATATGCTTTTGTTTAGTACATTCATTATTAAAATTTTCTCATTTATTCAATATGTTTTTATATTTATAAATCTCAAATATCTTTAATGTAATTCATAATTTGTTGGAATTTCGTTGTAATCTTATACCTAATGATTTTTATTTTTAATTTTAATTCTAAAATAAAAAAATAATATTAATATACTTTTAATATGAACTAACCCAATAACATCATTATGCAGTAATTTTAATTTGTGATTTCTAGTAAAACTATTGTTTTTATTTAAAGTTAAATGATTATATAACATCTTTCTAATATAAGTTTCTCTCTATCTTTCATAATAATTTTTTTTTAAATTAAACTATTCAATTATTCATTCGATTAACCCTGAATTTTTTGAATTATGTTAATGTCATGTTATTTTTTATTTTTTAAATAAAATGTATTCTTATTGTTGAATTTTGTTTAGTGTTAGTGCAAATAAATTTTATTTTTTATTACTGCTGGATCAGAATTCCATTACATTTAATTCGTAATAACCATACAATTTATTATTTTGGCATATTGAATTTCCAAATTATTTTATGATAAAATCCCATTAGAATACGCATATACAGGGTTGGGATAAAGTATGGAACCAAGTAAATATCCTTAAAACTAATTGGACGATATTTATGAAATTTTGTGAATAAGTGCAATGGGGCAAAATGCATCTGATGTACGTTTTTTTTGTTAATAATATACTTCCGGTTTAACCGGAAATACCCTCAACTTTTTTAATTTAAATGGGACACCCTGTATATTTTTCCAGATTTTGAAAGAGCTTGTTATTTTTCGAATATTGTAATGAGTTTTTTCTTTCGGAAAAACGTTTCACTCCGTTACATTATGGCCCTTTCGGTGAAGCCTAGGACGCCAGTTCTCGTTTTTCGTGGAGAACACACGATCCCTTAAATTAAAAATAAGGGTGCCTAGATAGCAACAGAACGAGATACAGTCGTACCAGGGGTCTGATTGAAAAGTTACCAAAATGTTTAAAAGTAGTGGAAAACAAGCTTTCCACTACCTGAAGACCGGTTGCTATATTAAAAATTACTAAAATAAATATACTTTAAATAGAAAACGGAATAAAAGACAGGAATTAAATTTTAAAATAAAAATATAATATATTGACTAGAAAAATATTTACAATAAATCAAAGTAAAAAAAATACATAAATATCTCAGAGCCCACCTAGTACAAATTCTACCCCAACGGTCACATGCAGTAGTTTTGCCGGTTAAAACGAATCAGAGACGAAAAATATAAACAAATTTAAACAAATTATCAAACAGGTATTTAACGAAACAAATAGAATTATATCGAAAATCCAGAAGCATTAAAACATTAAACATTAAACATTAAAATCAAATAACAAAATTCAAGTAACAAAATGTAACACTGAAAATAAATATCAAAAATCAACAAGAATTTCCGGGACTATAAAATAAATCAAAAATGTCTTTACTGTATACAAAACACTTTTCAAACGGCACTTTCGGTACTACGAAAAACTTTTCAGGCGAAAACGGAAAAACGGTCAAGAGAGATCTCCAAGAGTCCTCTTGTCCTTTTATCCTATTCTCTCCCCCCAAAATATTAACAATTTCATTTAGTGGGGCCAAAATTCTGCTTCCGCACGAAAATATCATAATTAACCGATCTGACAATATTTAAAAATGACCAGAGGAGTATCAGGTATTTTAACGGAAAATAAACTGACAGATACCACATCTGATATACCAAAAAAAAACTTCATTACAATACGTACATACTGGGTTTAGTGGAAATAATTTGAAAAAACGAGAAATAACTCACTTTTGTTGTAGAATAAGTAAATTTATTTACTTTAGACTAATGAGAATAATAATTTAAACAAAATTAATTCAAATGTTCAAAATGCTCTCCGTTCACCTTCTGACAATATGCGAGTCTTTTAACAAATTCTTTAGTCACTCTTTCCAAGACTTTTTCACGTATTAGTTCACATTCCTCAATAATTCTTTGTCTTAATTCCTGCAAGCATGTTGGTCGTTTAAAGTAAACACGTGATTTTAGAACGAGTAGGCCACTCTATGAATCGATCACCATAAATGAACATCAATAATATTTGAATACGATCTCTTTCACTTAAATGAACCATTCTTAATCGTACAATTTATTTCCGTAAATTACAATTTGCCAGTCTGGCAACAGTTACCTACTAGATATTACTCGTTTATTTCTTACTATTAATACAAACAATATCAATTTGTTTATCTAATATTTATGTATTTTACTCTAATGTATAAAAACTTAAAAGTGGTTTATTAAAGTGCTGTATTCCTCGTTTTCACTAATTTTTTACACTAAATCCAAGATCTTTCAAAACCTGCAAAAATATACAGGGTGTCCCATTTAAATTAAAAAGTTGAGGGTATTTCCGGTTAAACCGGAAGTATATTATTAACAAAAAAATGTACATCAGCTGCATTTTGCCCCATTGCACTTACTCGTAAATATCGTCCGTTTCGTTTTAAAGATATTTACTTGGTTCCTTACTTTATCCCAACCATGTATGTATGTATACATATATTTGCTTCGTATTTTCTGTAAACGCAATATCAATATAAAGTAGGATATTTTTTTACATTCCTTATGTTGATTTTGGTTTGACCAAATTCCTGGAATTCTTTTTTCATTTTTCCTAAATCCATCGTATCATAAAGTAAATTTATGAAAAAAACATGGTTAGGCTCACGGAATCATCTGAATCAACAGCCAATACTCCAACCTCGAACACACACAAATCCTTACAATAATGGATTAGTGTTTAGCTGGTAAGAATAAAATTGCGTTTTTATTTCTATAGTCCAGTGCTTCACTAATATTTCCATAACTCATTAAGTTTAAACTGTATTTTAGCCGGCTCAAAATAAAAAACAAAATTACATTATTTCCACAACCAACGATTTTTTCAGAAAATGAAAAATAATTTAGTACAAGAAAGTGAATATACCGTTGAATAAATTTCTACAATATTTATGTATTAGGTTTGTTCTGGTATGAAGCTAAATTTGCCACATGATATCAGAAACAATTTAAATAAGACTTTCGAATATTGTAAATTGCAGACATTCTCACTCTTGAAATGGAATATTTATTCTAAAAAAGTTGCTTCTAATGTGTTTTGAATATATTTTCATTCTATAACAAGTGAGAGAATGATATTCCGTAATTGTTCTAAACAATATCGATAGCCACGGATATGTCAAAACTGTTAATATCAGATGTAAATAGCAGCATCGTATTTAAACCAATTTTAATTTAAATAAAATAATGAGTGGTAAATCAAGTGGATTTGGTCATGGCGAAAATATAGTCTATTTCTTGGATAGAATGACAAAATTCGATATTTTTGGTTCCTCATGCTCATTAGTGCTCGCGTGCCATATCGATTTTTTTAATTCTAATCTTGTTACGGAATATACTATTATATCTTCCAAATATCTTTGGAAAAACTTTCTTTGTGTCATTGTTCCATTTTTAAGAATGACATTGGAAATCGCTTTTAATACAATAATTAAAGATATGGTACATCAGTCATGTCTGTGTTACTTAAGAATGAAGGATTAATAACTCCGAAAAAAAATATTGTGCAACGTCATCATTAATCAACGATGAAAAAGATTAGAAAAGAGCTGAATAAAATCCTGTTTTATTTCAGCCCTCACTATCTTAAATTGATTGTACATAAGGGGTATTTACTTAACAACAAAAAATCCTGGTAATTGAGTATTTTTTAGTTTGTAAAACAAATAACCACCTTTTATTTTTAGTTTCTTAAAAGATTAATTTTTTTTTGTTTCAGTCTATTAATATTAATATTTATGTAAAAACTGTTTATATTAAGTACATCTTTTGTTTTCAGTATGATATCATGACAGCCTATTCTCTATTTTTAAATCAATAAATTAAGGTCCACTTAATCTCTCTAACTGAAGCTTTCCCGACTAATATTTCACCATGTGCTTTCAAAATACTTCAACATCAAATAATCCGGATTATACTCTTATTACATAAAAAGCGAGCTGTTCTTGACTGTTTTGCTGAATTCTTTTTTCCTCCAAAGTTGTATTGGTCAACATTTCCAGCGCCGCATAAGTAGAAACATGAGAAAGTTACTAAGGAGTTTATAACAACCGCCGCGTTCCCATCGATCGGGTCACCTACTCCCCCAAGCACTTCGTTCACTCGCCGATTTCGGGAAATTTGTGAATGAAATGCAACAGCTAGTCGTCCTCGTTCAATACTAGTGGCCCAGAGACGGCTTTAAGTGAGTTTCCAGTTCTTTAAAATTCCTATACGTTTATAGGACAGGCTGTACAAAAAATTACGTAAATAAAATAAAAGTTTTTTGAAATAAATCAAGTGAACTGTATAAGTGAATTAGAAAATACCGGGTGCACCGTTACTCCAAAATAAGATAAATAATAATAATGTTCTAACTTAATTCATTCCGATGTTATGGAAAAACGAAAATAATGATAGGAACGTGTTTATTACCGAAATAAATAACAGGTACAAATGGCTTATTCATTTTATTTAATTATATTATCAAAGTGTCCCCCTTGCTCTATATGGTGGTATCCAAGTCTATTGCCAAAACCTGATATGGTATTACGCAATTGCTCATTTGGTATTTGACGGGTTATCAGTATTCTATTTCTTAGATCATGCAGATTATCAGGTTTTGTTTTATATGGCCACTTAATTGTGCCCCTTCTTTCTATCCACCTGTTTTGGAAAACTTTATTTAAATAATATCGAATTTCAACTGTAAAGTGTGGTGGTGTACCATTCTGTTAAAACCAAATGTCATGGAAATTATTACCAACAACAATCCTTGTATTCTATAAAAAATGGACTAATAACAGTGGCACCGATAACACTTGCCCAAACATTTACTTTTAAAGACTTTTGCATCCATCTAGGATTAGTATTACTCCAATAACCTGCAATCGTGACGAATAACTTTACCATTTAACATGAATGTGGCTTCAAAAGAAAAAAATATCTTATATGTAAAATGAGGGTCCTAATGCAACTTTTGCATTATGGTTTTAGAAAATTCTTTTCTGTGATCAAAATTATCTTCAGATAATTTCTGAACGAGGATTACTTTATAAGGATGAAACCAATTTTTATTGAGAATATTACACACAGATCCTACACTAAGGTCATATTCGTATCGATTTTTTATCAATAGTTGCAGTCTTTGGTCGCCCACTTTTAGGGAGATTTTTAGTTGAACCCACCTCTTCAAAACGCTTCATAATCCTCCAAGCTGCAGTTTTAATAATGGGATACGATGTGGATATGTATCATTAAATAATTGAGCCACCATATCATAAGTTCTTTTACGATCACCGTAATCTCTTATCATCCGAATCGTTATTCTTTCTTGTTCATTAAACATAATGAAATTTTAAAAGTAACAAGAGACACAAACAGGTTTGAAAGAGTATTCTTACTAGTGATAATAACAACTAATGAAAGTCACTCATGATACATAAAAACAATTAATGACAGAGAAAGTACCTACTAATTTTATATTTTCCGAAGAAAAATGACTTTTCAAAAAAAGGAAAAATATTTATTTTTTATTGCAACTGCTTGATTTAAGAACTTAACAAAGAATGATCTATTTAAAAATAAATGTAATTATGGATATAAAACAATAATAATAATAATAATAATAATAATAATAATAATAATAAATCAAGTAAAACAAATACATCAAATAAATCAAACAAATCAAATAAATCAAATAAATCAAATAAATCAAATAAATCAAATAAATCAAATAAATCAAATAAATCAAATAAATCAAATAAATCAAATAAATCAAATAAATCAAATAAATCAAATAAATCAAATAAATCAAATAAATCAAATAAATCAAATAAATCAAATAAAGCGAATAAGTCAAATAAAATAGAATAAGGTGAATACATTAAATAAAATCAAATAATTCAAGTAAATCAAATAAAATGAAATAAAGAAATAACGGATACATCAGATACAGAAAATCACATAAATAATGAAATGTTTCTCCTATCAATTTATTTATACATTAAACGATACAAAGTAATTTAATAAAAGCGGAGGATCGCCTTTAAATCTCAATCATTTTCACACAAAACTGAAGAGGTGTTAATATCACTCGTAGACAAGGCCCTTTTCAAGACTACCCTCTTGACTAATATAAAATAGGTGAAACTTTAACAATTCTATCATTGTTTCTATATCCTTATCTTTGTGTAAATTGAATAAATTGTGTCGTATCATATATTTAATGAAAACAGGAACTTAAAACATAATTCAATAAGAGTGAACAAATATGAATATCAATTAATATATTTATATGTTCTGATACAATAAGAAGAACCTAAAAAATAATCTACAGCTCCATCGTTTTGTTTCTGGAGCTGTAGGAAAAATTTTCATAGAATTTACATTAATGTTATGTTAACTATTATAATTATCAATTAGTAAGAAAGTTTAATTTTATTTCGGAGCTATGTGTTTGATAAAGACTGTCGATTATTTTCATTTATCTTAACAAATCAAGACATATTCGAAATATTTCCTCTTAAATCCATGTTTTTATTGCTGTGCTGCAGAAACTTCATGAGGGTCTATTTCCAATCTCTCGTTTCAGTAACCTTTCCATATCGATCAATAAATTTGATATGCTGATTAAATTTATAACTAAATCATCATTCACAACTTAAATATTTAAACAGCAACACGATACTAAAATTAAAGCTTTAATTAAAAACAACAAACCTCGTATTAAATACGTGAACAGTAGTTTTCGTTTTAATATTTTTTTATTAATAACAAATTAAAAATTAAATAGCAAGTTATTCTTTTATCATATTTATGCCAGACCTATTGTCAAATTTAAATATAAAATTAACATAAATTTGACCCACGCAGTCAAATTTAAAAGTAATATTATATAATATTAACCCATACGGAAAAAGGTTCGCTATCACTGTACTAGATCAGGAATCCACCTCGGGATAAGTGTTCAATAATTCCTAAAAATACGGTGCGCATTTTTCGGTAGGTTTGACGTAACACATGTAATTATAGCTTTAGTTGCTATGTGCATTCTTCTTCTTCTTTTATTCTTCGTTTTTTTTTACCCTCCTGGGTTTATTATTTTTTCCTTTCACTGGTCTCTATTTTCCCAGTCTCCCATTTCTAGTCCTTTTTCAGCTATCACGTTTTTTAAATTTTTTTCCCAGGTCATCTGTTTTCTATAATTTTCTTAACATGTCCATACCATTTGCGTGCTCGATTTTCCAGTGTCTTAGTTATAGAGTGATTTATTCCCATTCTCTGCCAGATATCTTGGGTTCTTAATCTATTTAATAAATTTCTTCTTTTATGGTTTTTCCTTGTTGCAAGCTAATGTCTCACTTTCTATATTCAATTACTATTTAGTTCTTTGCTTATTATTTTCCTCTCATCTGTGCGTTTCCTATACTCTGCTTTTATTTAGTTAACTTAACTTGAATATTTGGCAGTAAGAAGAACTGATCAAAAATGATTTTCTGAGAGCATATTTTTTCATTTAATTACATAACAATGATAATAACAAAAAAAACCTTACAATTTAGGGTGAATTAGTGAAGCCTACCCCTAATTTGTCGCAAAAAAAATGAACATATGAACTATACTATCCTAATAAATATATCCTCCAAATAGTCATTTAAAGGTTGACCCTTTAAGGGAACATTTTACCTTTTCTTGAGTAAAGCTATTAAATCCTTTTAAATATCTGCTATTTTTGGGACACTCTGTATTATAAAACAGGAATAAATGAGGTAAACAATGGAAAAGTGAACTCATACAGAAAAAACGATAAAAGACTGTACAAAAATCTATGGAAAAAATCTAATAATTATGACTCTATGCGCTTTTTAACATTAATAATTATGTATACGTACCAAAACTGTTTTTTAAAATATTTATCTACTTTACCCACATAAACCAATGAGCTAGTTTCTGTGAATATATTAAAGCGATCTCAAATGTTTTTTCTTTCGATTAGTAATCAATCATGATTACTCAAAAATCTCATTTGCGTCAGTATGACAAGTCTTTTATCCGTCATGTCTTATTTAACTTACGATGAGGACATTTCAACAAGATCCAATCTGGTCATTATGTTGAGTAAGCACTTCAAAACTCGAACAATCTTATACCACGTATTTTTATCAAAGTTCTATTGAATTCCAAATCAATCGACTAAAGAGAAAGCTTTCCTTGGGGAAAACCAAAGAAAAAATAGGAATTTAGGGTTTGAATATCCATACATCAGTGTGTCAACAGAGAATTTACGTGATGTATACCTTAATAACTATATAACCGTAATAAAATATTCTGAGAAGAAACATGAAAGAAACAAGTTTTCATAGTTCTGTCACTTTAGAATTATTTTTTAATGAAATATCAAAGTTATTTGTCTCACAACCCGTTACGTAATATATTTCAACCCCTTTGCATTTTCACTCCTATTTATTCCTAACTTCTTTTGTTTTGCTGTTTCGATTTAGTGAACGTGACGTAAAATTCAGAAATAGGTCAGATGAATAGAGTAACAATTTCTTAGTTTCTACGTCAAATACGGGGACCACAAACTCATTATCGAAGTTTATTGTTCCGCTATCTCGGTAAAACCAATAACGTCGTCTCAACAGAGCAGCCTATGGGTAAAAAACGATTATGCATAAAATAAATGGGAGGAAAATAGGAGAATATTAGATCCTTTAATCTCAAAGTCTACACATTTTTAATTGTAACAGAAAAATTACCGATTTCGTGCCAAAATGGGCCACATCTTCAGGTTCAATAAGAAAATTCTGTAATTAAAAACAAATAATTTGGAAAGATAAATATAAATAAATAGGTAGGATTGTTTTTGTGTAGAATATATAAGTTTTATGTTTAGAATTATTTTGTATTTTTATTTTTTGTACTTAGTAAGGGTTATTTTTCAGTTTAAAAATTTAGTTTTAGTTCCTTAGTTTTTAAGTATAGTATTCCTTAGTGTAATATAAAAATATGATAAAAACCGATATTCTAAAATAGTCGAATGGACTTTTGCCAATCTTATACAAAATTATTTGGCTTTGAATCACAAATAACACATGCGAAAATTTGAAAATTAAATAGCATTACATGATTTAGAGAAGTCACGAGAACAAACAAAAAGATATTAAAATTGAAGAACTCTAAAGCATGTTAGGTGACATCTTTGTAAAAATATTCCACAAATTAACAAAAAGTAGTACATTTTTGTCTTAATTCTAACAAGGGCGCGAATGATAAAGAAAGCAACAACATCTTCTAGTGAACATTCTCAGTATAGTACTTAAATATACCAAATATAGGTAACTTCAATATTCACAACTTAGAAAAAATATATTTCATTGTAACAAACTGTAATATCATGGAGTGGGTTCAAATTTTAATTTTAATTAAATTTACTATAAGAATAGAAATTAAAAATAAGTATTGATTATGAATCGAGTTATGTTATAATTTTTACTAGAATTGTAATCCTAAAAGTATTTTAGTGAATATTCAGTCATACAGTGTACGTTTAAAATGCAAAAAAAAACTTGTTATTATCTTAATAAAAACGGTCCATTTTTATGAGAAACATAACCTGACTAGAACTTATTTTTGTTAACATATTTACTAGTATAATTATAATTAATAGCAAAAGAACTCATAAGCTTGAAAAATAAAGCAATTATAAATTCCAAAAATTACCAGTAGAGAACATTTTATTGAAATTGATATTTGTGTAGCTTCTACAAATTTAATTGTTTCAAATATAGTTGTAATATAAAGTTTTTAATAACAAGTTCGATTTATAAAAAATTTAAGAACATTATTTGTTATAATCATAACTTTTTATCATACTTTTTGGTGTTCATTTTAACAGTTTACTATTCCATTTTCCGTTGAACGTGTTTCTCACCGTGTATCGTTTTACTAAATATCGATATATTTACTGGCCGTATTCATTCTAGTTGCTCTTACAAATATTCTAAGATCATTCTAAAAGTCCAAATGATAAATTTTCATCACAACTACCAAATCAAATTGACTCTCAAAAAAGTATATCTGAACCTGTGGCTTGACAAAAGTAGTCAAGCGAATCACCGCCTATAGCTTTTTAAAGCTATTGAATCTGGAACTGTTTTGTTTGCAGAACCGGCCTAGAAAAATATTAACCAATTATGGTCTTATGTAAATTTCACTGTTGCAGTTTTACTTAAAATATGGAATATTTATTAGCAACAAACTACAATAGGCTAATTTTAACAAAACGTTTCATCCAATTATGCATATACAATAAATTTATTCTACAATCTTTTGTGATAAAGATACTTTGCAGTATAACAAAGAAATTCCGAAATGATACTCTGGTAAATAATAGAAGATTTACAAGAGCTATATAAAGTCTCCAAATAGCTAATTTCTATCAACAAAATATAGAAAAGTAATAAAGGAAGTAATGTTGAAGAAACCAGATAATGCTAGGATATAAAAAATTGGAATAATTAGCATGAAACTAAAAAATATTTCATAGAAATAAAAGGAAATAATCTTGTCTTTGATAATTCAGTCAATGTACTTAAATATTATACTAAGACCGAATTGTTAAGAAATATTTTACTTAGTTCCCGGATTTATAGAGCAACAGTTGATTTGTTTCTTTAATGGTCAATATAAATTCATACTAAAACTACTAAAGACAGTCCGCAAGAAGAAGTTTTCTCTCACCTCCTATGGTCAAATCTAGTAGGTAAGATTTGAATAATTAACTGGACTTGAAGTGGATTCACATTAGAGAATTTCTGAAAAACTACCACTTCGACCATCAACCATCAAGAAAGGCAGATATTTCCTATAGATTCTCAGAAAGATGATAAATCTTGGAATTTGAATATCAAACAGATTTACTGAACTTATCAAACTGCAATAAAGAGATGTCTGGTGGACCCAATATCTCCCACGGTCGAATAGAGCAAAGTTGAACAGTTACAACTAGAACACTTCTCGGCAAACAATGATGCAAACAGAGCATAACTGTAATTATAAAAGTATTATAATAATATTCTTTATTGTCATGTTCCAAAAGAATTGGAGACAAATAATTACAAAAACAGAATGCAATTTAGATATATAAATAACGTACATACAGTATTATCCACAAATTATATTTCACTCCTTGTCCTCGATGATCATATAAGTAGTACCTCCAGTTTCCAGCAAACTTAGCTACGTATTTTAAAGCAACGAAACATTCCTATATTCCAGTTGTCGTATCACTTGCCACTACGATTCTAACCTCATTCTTCCTTTTCGTGCAAACGTAGAAAACACGTTTTAATTTATAAACATTTAAATTTAAAATTTAACGATATGGCAAAAATAAAATACCTTAAATCATATTCACCGTCAAGTACAGAAGATAGCTCGAGCTCAGAAAATGAAATAATGCCAAAAATTAGAAAAGTTAAGTAGAAAAATAAAAAAGAGGTCGAGAAAACTAAAGAAAAGACTCCGTGAGTCAAGTCCTGTATCAATTTCATCATCATTAGACAAAAAAAATGATAGTATCCCAAATAAATATCATGTTAGGTTTTAAGGATCTGTGTAGATCTGGTAGTATTTACGCTATATACTTGTGTGGATAATTAACCAGGGTATGTGTGTACCCTTGTTCTACTAGCATGGGTGTATGCCCAAATATTAAGGCTGGGTATGTGTGTACCCTTATTCTACCAGCCTGGATGTATGTCCAAATATTAAGGCTAAGTATGTCTGTACCCTTATTCTACTAGCACGGGTGCATGCCCAAATATTAAGGCTGGGTATATGTGTACCCTTATTCTACCAGCCTGGATGTATGTCCAAATATTAAGGCTAAGTATGTCTGTACCCTTATTCTACTAGCACGGATGTATGCCCAAATATTAAGGCTGGGTATATGTGTACCCTTATTCTACCAGCCTGGATGTATGTCCAAATATTAAGGCTAAGTATGTCTGTACCCTTATTCTACTAGCACGGGTGTGTGCCCAAATATTAAGCCCAGGGTATGTGTGTACCCTTATTATACCAGCCTGGATGTATGTCCAAATATTAAGGCTAAGTATGTCTGTACCCTTATTCTACCAGCCTGGATGTATGTCCAAATATTAAGGCTAAGTATGTGTGTACCCTTATTCTACTAGCATTGGTGTGTGCCCAAATATTATACCCAGGGTATGTGTGTACCCTTATTCTACCAGCCTGGATGTGTGTCCAAATGTTAAGGCTGGTATGTGTGTACCCTTATTCTACTAGCATTGGTGTGTTCCCAAATATTATACGCAGGGTATGTGTGTACCCTTATTCTACCAGCCTGGATGTGTGTCCAAATATAAAGGCTGAGTATGTGTGTACCCTTATTCTACTACCATGATTGTGTGACCAAATATTAAGCCAGGATATGTGTGTACCCTTATTCTACCAGCCTGGATGTGTGTCCAAATATTAAGGCTGGTATGTGTGTACCCTTATTCTACTAGCATTGGTGTGTTCCCAAATATTATACGCAGGGTATGTGTGTACCCTTATTCTACCAGCCTGGATGTGTGTCCAAATATTAAGGCTGAGTATGTGTGTACCCTTATTCTACTAGCATTGGTGTGTGCCCAAATATTATACCCAGGGTATGTGTGTACCCTTATTCTACCAGCCTGGATGTGTGTCTAAATATAAAGGCTGAGTATGTGTGTACCCTTATTCTACTACCATGATTGTGTGACCAAATATTAAGCCAGGGTATGTGTGTACCCTTATTCTACCAGCCTGGATGTGTGTCCAAATGTTAAGGCTGGTATGTGTGTACCCTTATTCTACTAGCATTGGTGTGTTCCCAAATATTATACGCAGGGTATGTGTGTACCCTTATTCTACCAGCCTGGATGTGTGTCCAAATATAAAGGCTGAGTATGTGTGTACCCTTATTCTACTACCATGATTGTGTGACCAAATATTAAGCCAGGATATGTGTGTACCCTTATTCTACCAGCCTGGATGTGTGTCCAAATATTAAGGCTGGTATGTGTGTACCCTTATTCTACTAGCATTGGTGTGTTCCCAAATATTATACGCAGGGTATGTGTGTACCCTTATTCTACCAGCCTGGATGTGTGTCCAAATATTAAGGCTGAGTATGTGTGTACCCTTATTCTACTAGCATTGGTGTGTGCCCAAATATTATACCCAGGGTATGTGTGTACCCTTATTCTACCAGCCTGGATGTGTGTCTAAATATAAAGGCTGAGTATGTGTGTACCCTTATTCTACTAGCATTGGTGTGTGCCCAAATATTATACCCAGGGTATGTGTGTACCCTTATTCTACCAGCCTGGATGTGTGTCCAAATATAAAGGCTGAGTATGTGTGTACCCTTATTCTACAACCATGATTGTGTGACCAAATGTTAAGCCAGGATATGTTTGTACCCTTATTCTACCAGCCTGGATGTGTGTCTAAATATTAAGGCTGAGTATGTGTGTACCCTTATTCTACTAGCATTGGTGTGTGCCCAAATATTATACCCAGGGTATGTGTGTACCCTTATTCTACCAGCCTGGATGTGTGTCCAAATATAAAGGCTGAGTATGTGTGTACCCTTATTCTACTACCATGATTGTGTGACCAAATATTAAGCCAGGATATGTGTGTACCCTTATTCTACCAGCCTGGATGTGTGTCCAAATATTAAGGCTGGTATGTGTGTACCCTTATTCTACTAGCATTGGTGTGTTCCCAAATATTATACGCAGGGTATGTGTGTACCCTTATTCTACCAGCCTGGATGTGTGTCCAAATATTAAGGCTGAGTATGTGTGTACCCTTATTCTACTAGCATTGGTGTGTGCCCAAATATTATACCCAGGGTATGTGTGTACCCTTATTCTACCAGCCTGGATGTGTGTCTAAATATAAAGGCTGAGTATGTGTGTACCCTTATTCTACTACCATGATTGTGTGACCAAATATTAAGCCAGGATATGTGTGTACCCTTATTCTACCAGGCTGGATGTGTGTCCAAATATTAAGGATGGTATGTGTGTACCCTTATTCTACTAGCTCGGGTGTGTGCCCAAATATTAAGCCCAGGGTATGTGTGTACCCTTATTCTACCAGCCTGGATGTGTGTCCAAATATTAAGGCTGTGTATGTGTGTACCCTTATTCTACTAGCATTGGTGTGTGTCCAAATATTAAAACTGGGTATGTGGGTACCCACCTAATAGTCTATATATATATTAAGGCTAGATATATTTGTATCCTTTATAATAATATAAGTATTGAAAAATAGCAGGTAATATAAAATATATTTTAGGTTCCAAGATTTCAGATATGGATAAAGATCCACTCAAAATAGAATATACTGAAGTTCCACGACCCATTTCTGAGGGAAAAAGAGTAAAAAAGGGTTTAGGAAAGAAAAACTAGAGAATGCAAAAAGTATTCCACACCAAAGATTCGTTTTTTCCTTTTAAAATCCTCCTAAAGTAAACCTTGAAACAAAAACAGCTTAAGATGAGTTCTTATTAAAAGGGATAATAAATTATCAAAGATCCAGGGACAAATGGGATGACAGCATTAGGAAAAGCCTTATCACTAATAGTAAATAAAGGTCAAGAAGAAGAGAAGGGGGAGAATATTCTTCTAATTGAAGCATGAGTGTGTGACAGGCACAAAAATTTGAATTGATCTTCATTATGAGGAATTTTTTCTAGACAAATACTAATTGGTCTTAATCCTACACAAAAGTGTAGGGGGCCCTCTATTATGAGTAAATAAGATGTATTTTTATATATTTCCACTTTAATTAACAGTATTCCCAAGATTAATTAAAAAATTAACATATGTTCTCCGAAAAATCTCAACATTTTTCAATTACCATAATTTTATAACTTCTTCATGTCCGATTAGGCACTCCCAACTTGAACATAGTACACTATACACTTGACATCAAAGCGATAGAAAAGACTGGAGCAGAAATCAAACATCAAACATAAATACCATAGTTAGAAAGTTTTTAAAGTAAGTTTTAGGGCTGACCAATTAACTAACTGTTTCTCCCAGGGGAGTTAATATGTCAAGACCCTTTAATATTGTTTTGGATTAAAGATTAATAAACATCAATTTGTTAAAAAACCGTTCCAAAACTATAATCTTATGTCAGAAAATACTGGCTTCTTGTTCGAAAGACTCCTAATGACAGAAAAATTAAAACATCCTTTACAAATCCAGACAATACATAAATTTAGGCCTTGTATCTCAAAAATCTGCTTTATAACAAAGGAAAATGGTAAAAGGAGATTAACCCTAAATTTTAAAAAATCTTAAACTAATTGCAAAAAAACATTTTAAGATGTAAAACCTTAAAACTGCTCTAGTTTAATTACCAAAAATTGTTTATGGCCTGTATTGATTTGAAAAAAGTCTACTTACTAATAAACATTAAAAGAGCACACAAAAAATATCTTAGATTCGGTGAGGCCATTCGAATTTAGCAGCGCCCCTTTGGTTTCACAAAAACCTCAAAATCTATATTAGTCTTATGCAACAAAGGGGCTTAAGATATACAGTATATTTAAACGAAATTGTTCTATTCGGGGGAGTGTTATGAACAATGTTTAGAAAATTTAAAGGTCACTTGTAAAACCCTAAGTGAATGTCACTAAAGTTACCAAAAGACAAGATTAGAAGTTTAAAACGAGAAATAAATGCAATTACAAAAAAAATGCACAAAATAATTTGCAAAATTTTAGGAAAATTGGTAGCGGCTCGTCCCGCAATTCCAAATGGATGGTTATATAGAAAGTCATTTGAAAGATGTACATTTCAGGTTCTTGAGAAATATACGAGTTAACCATAATCATACCATGCAAATTCCAAATCATTTAGATTTGGAATTTTAACTGATAGATAACAAATCTACACTCTAGAAATTGTATATTATACAAAAATTTAAGAAAGATCTTCTCAGTTGCATCTAGTTCCGAGTGGGGTGTAATGTGTAATAAAGAAAGTCCATTGGATTATGGAATGATAAGGAAACATTGGAATTACAGCATCTTACGGACTAAAATACTGTACTCAAGTACAGTAACTGTAAAATTCTACTGCGTAATGACAACACCACTGCCGTAGCTTATATAAACCTTATGGCTAGTATACGTTTCAAAATTCTTAATCACCGAACAAATAAGGCAATGGTGCGAAACCACGAATATTTACATTTATGATTCATATATATCCTCCAAGGAAAACATTGCAGACTTCGAACCAAGGATACTCCCTGGAAAAACTGAATATAAGCTTTGAAACAGCAAATTTAATGACATAGCCTAGAAGTTTGGTCTATCAACCATAAACCTGTTCACTTCCAGCATAAATTGCAAATGTAAAAGATTTATATAATGGAAACCTGACCCGGAACTATCGGGGTGGACGCCTTTACCTTGTCATTGTCGAATTATAAATTCGATGCATTTCCCCCCTTTTTTCGTATATCCAAAATGTTACAGAAAATTATTCAAGACGAAGCATAAAGAATCATGATTGTACCTATGTTGGAAACGTAATCATGGTTCCCTTTATTCAAACGATTAAAGGAAATGCTAGAATCCCCAATAGCACTCTTAATAGCTTCTATCCTACCTTTAATCCTTAAACAATATCAGTCAGATCTAAAAAGATCTTGGACATTTATAAGTCACAAAATAAAAATATGTTTGAAATTTCTGTACTAAAACTGATGAAGTTTTTCACGGAAGAGTGCAACACTGGTTGGTCCTAAGGCTCTTTAAATTCAGTTATATCAGCCTTTTACAAATCATCGGACCGAAAGTAGGTAACAACAGCGATATTTAGCAGTTTTCTAGAGGAATCCATTATTTCCTAAATACGAAAAAACATGAGACACAAGCGTCGTTTTAAACTATTTACAAAAGCAGTACCCAAACGAAAACATAAGCCTACATATCCTAACTCACAAACTTGTTACATTAGTAGCTCTTAATACGGCACAGATAATTCAAACTTCATCTTGTATTAAGAGGAAAGATAGGGGATATGAAGTTAAAATTCCTAACAGATAAAGACTTCAGATAAAAATAAAATATAACTCTTTTATGGATCTTTGTATGGCAAGACTTCAGATAAAAATCAAATAAAACTCCTTTATGGAGCTTTGTGTGGCAAGAACTCTGGAATGCTGATTATCAGAAACTCCAGAGATTAGATGAAAATTTACTAAATCAACATAAATGTAATAAAACAAAAAGCAGGATGTATTCCTGGATCTAAGACATTTGGCAGGGGTTATAATCATCCCCTAAGAGAGACCGATAAAATTGCTAAGAAAATTTAAATGACGGAATTTTTAGTTAACTTAATTATGTTGTTACTACTTTTATAAACAGTTAATGTTAACAGATTTTACCAAAAATTGAGTTATTGTGTTAGTTTGATATATTTATAAATGGAAAAAGATTTAAAAATAATTGTGTTGCACTTTGCTGTAAATATCTGATAATATGCTCATCGAGGACAAGGCGTGAAATATAATTAAAAGATAAACGAACTTACCTGAGTGAAGTTCGTTTGATCTTTTAATAAAATTATTTAAAAAGACGTAAATATACGAACAAAACAACATAGAACACATTGACAGAGTGGCTGGGTTTGAAATGAAACCGCTGTATATAAAGATTTGGCCTGAATACTTGTACGCATACATAAATACATCGAGTGATAAAGAACGCGTTATGAAAGAGAGATAATGTATTACTAATATCTTGAAGTAGGGATATATCGAGGTGGGAACACCGTTCCAGTCAATTCGATAGTAACGTACCGGCTATCGTGGTCGTACCTCTAGTTTCTTGTGTATCTTTGTCATTTAGTAGTGAAAGCATGACGTCACTAGTGTAGCACAACGATGTATTTGTTTATGTTTGACATTTGAGGTTATGAATTTACAATCGTTTATTTGTTGAATATTTACGATTTTCAATTATTTTAAGACGTTAGTTTGTTTCTAAGTTTTATTTAATTTAAAATCATGCCTCCAAAAAAACTTATTGGTGTAAAAGGAAAATTTAAGATCGTTACGGTATTGATTTGAAGTCAAAAATCAAATTGATAATATGGAGCTTCTATATATATTTTTTTTAAATATATTTTATTTAATTTGTAATCGACGTTAACGATATATAACGATATATTGAAACTGAGAAAATCCGTGGAACGGTCCATTTTTCCTTAGAGTGAAGATAGGCGACTTGAATACACTAAATCCATAAACTAATCAACAGATTGGTATCGAACATACGGATTATATTGACAACCTACACTCTAGAATCTAGCTAGAACATACGTATATATTGACGAATGAACTTTGGGCAGAAATGTGCTTTAATATTGGACTTTTACTAGGATTACTTACAGTTTCTAGAATAAAATTTGGTCGGGCCGAGAACATTACAAATCTATTTTTCTATAAATAAAATGAAATAGTAAAGAAATATAGAGTGTGTTCTATGACTATCTAAAGTTATAAAATCCAAATTATTAGCTACCAACATTGTGTATTTTATAGTTCGGCAGTTGGCACCAGTGACATATTATAACTAATTGCTATAAAAACCAAATATAATATATCAGATATTATCAAATGACTTATATGGTGTCAGGTCGGATTGTGGGCTCTTAAGCAGTCAACTAGAAAATATTGTGTCCTTGTTCAAACTCCCAGAAATATTATCCCTAGAAGTGAGTGTCACGGAAAACTATCGCAGGTTTTCGCAGAAATTTTAATTAATGTTTGCTGTTCGCCTAGTAGAACGTAAACATGAAAAAAACCTGTTTTTTCTAGTTTAGTTAGCGATGAAGGCCTTGAAATATTTACTACCTTCAACTTGAGCACTGTAGCCAAAAAACATATAACTGACAATTCTAATACTGTTCATCCAAGAAAAATGTTAGTTTTGAGAAGCACAATTTTAATATATGAGAGGCAGTTAAATGAAAACCGAACACCCTCCATAAAACACATTCGTCACGATAGTTGGAAATACTGAGTAATTATCGATACTGTATCTCTGGGGTAAGAATAATGCATAGTGGCAACTCACAGATACATACAGATGTTTGTTGATTTCTCTGTAGCGGAGCGTAGTGAAAAATGTGTTTGTCCAGGATTAGAAATGAAGGCAACTTTTTTGGTGCTGTTGTATATAGCAAACACTGAATGTCACTGACAAGTGTGCACGAGTGACACAAGACATTCCGAGAAGGACGAACATCACACTAAGTAGCAAAAGAATAGAGAGTCGAAGACATCGTGATCACGTACAGAATAACCATGGACATTCTTTAACTAACTACTCATGGACGCTTTTTTGAGAATATTATTTAAGTCAAGCTAATGCAATATATTTTTTTGTAGAACTACTGAAGTTAGCAAGTCTCGGTCTAGAGTAATTAAAATAAATGTCTAGAAACTAAAGTTAGTGCAATAGAGACAGGCAAAAAAGAGATGAGTTGTTAATATTTCGGTTATATTCATAAGCCTAGTAGAGGTACCTCCTAAAAAAAATCTGTACAAAATGCCATGGAAAACTACTGTTTAAAAGACCAAAGAAAAGAAGTAAGAAACAAAAAAAGTGATTGAAGACCTAGGTGCAGACAACGTTTTATTAATAGCTCAATCGGATAGCATCTATTAGTTAATGATGATAGTTTATGTAGGAATTTGTAGAAGACTGGACAAGAGGTTGGGTTTTTTTTTCAAGATTTTATCAGATTTGTAAAAAAGCTGAAGTTCGTTAATAATTCGTAAAAACACGAATATTCAAAGAATATTATAGGAAGCCGTCTCCTAAGAACTAAGAAATCAAAAAAGTGGGACGTACTGATTTCGATAACTAATGACAGCTTTTCATACGAGCAAAACAAATTTAGCTCCAAAAATTAGGTAAGATTAAAGCAAATGTATAATTTTGGGAGTAGCTGCAGTTTAACCCTAATTTCGGATGGTACCCTTAGTTACGCAATAGTCATTACATTAGAGTTCCTTTAATAAATTATATCATGACGGACATTTTCTAAATTCTACTAAACCTACGAGCGTATATACAAAAAGTAACAGGTCCTTTCTTAGATGGTTTTGGATAATATCCTTTGAAAGACAGACACCCAATAGTTTTTACATCCAGGAGCTGAAATACGACGTAGAAAAGTTAGGTGCGTACAAATTGCAAAATAAATATTAGCTGCTGTACCAGGTAAAACTTTCATTTTCTTACATATAGCTGAGATCTAACAGTAAAACTTGATCATAAACCACCATAAGTAATATTTAAAAAATAATTAGCAAAATGTTCACTTATTTAAATTATAATATCACTATCAAATACTTATATTTAGAAGAACAACTAAAATTTTATTTACGCAATCTATGTTACAAGTGCATGTCTAAGAAAACAATTTGAAAATAAAATAATTCAAGATAATCAACTTTAAAAATAATCATAGGACATTGGTAAGTTAAGTTCATTTCAAGATATTTCGTTGACTTGCCATCTGCTTGGAGAGTACTATCAGTTAATCTTGTAAATTCTTCATTTTAAAGTAACGAACAACAGGGTCGTACTTGAATGTCTGCCAGGAATTTAGTGACTAGTCATGCTCAACCGGTGATATTTATTTTTTCAAAATACAAAATGAATTACTTTCAGAATCAAATGTTTACAATAAACTAAAATTCAGTTTGAAAATAATCCTCCAGTAGGCCCAACTTTCTCTTCGAGCAATACAATTATTAGGGGTTTAAATACCATCCTGTACTAATTTGCTTGGATTAACGACCACCTACCGAGGGATTTACTAATAGTTCTGTGAATGCAAGTTGCAGGTCAACGAAATATCTTGAAATGAACTTTACCTTAGCCTATGAAACATAATTTTAAATTTAAAGATGAGAACTCTTTTGTGCTTCTACCTGAAGGTCATCATAGAGAAATGATGAAATACTCTATCAAGGTCATGTAGGTATTCAAAAACTAAGATAAGCAAATGTATTATTTGCTGGAGTAAGTCTAGACAGAATCATTGCCTAAAAAAATTAAAATTTGCTAAAAAAGTGTTCGTAAACAGCAAGAAGAGTCCCTTTTATTAAATTAAATTAAGGTAAAAGAGTGAGTAGGCTTAGATATTTTTACATACGGATAGTAATCGATATTGTTAAAAATTGTTTACATGAAAATTCAGATATTGAAGCCGTTCTGCATATAAGGGCAAAACCGCGTGTTAGTCAAAACCGTTTCACAGGATACTCTGTCATTTCAACGGTTCTTAGAGATAAATGTTACAAAATATTAAATGAAAAACTAAATCAGCTTGCAAATTGAAGAGATATAGAAACATCTTGAAATGTTTTCAAGCATCTAATTAGTAGATAAGATGGCTAAAGAATTCTGTGGAGTGATAAAATAAATAAAGAAAAAATATTGACAAATCACGGAGAATAGTAATTAAAATAGGGTCAAAGAGTCTACAAAATATCCGAAAAATTATATATCAAACACTTACTTCCGCAACACAAATATTTTATGAAGCAAAGGAGATGACTATTAGACAGTTATACAGGGTGGTCCAACATTGTCGAGCAATACTTCTAGGGATGCTAGTTCACCTACAAATAAAGGTACCTTTTTACACACATTTTTTTCGAAAGCTTAATAATAAGGGAGATACAGGCCTCTAAACGTGTTTTAAAAAAATGTTTTTTAAATATCTTGAAAATGATAAAAATTTCAAATTCTAGATATAGAAGCTTTACATAAAGAAAGTTCATTTTGTATTATTAGTCATTTCATCCCTTCTGATTGAGGAGTAGTTTTTGGCGGTCAATACCACTGATTACATACGTAAGTATTAAAAAAATTAATAATTAAGATTCCCTGGTCTTTTTTTACTCTCGATACGTTTCCATAAATAGCACCGTTTTTGAATAATTTAAACTTAAAATATTTGGTCAAAAGTAACTTTCCAAGAAAAACTTCAGGATATAAATACGTAAATAGCGTTCAACGCATACTTGATGTATCCGCTAGTCTTCCATTATTGTCGGTTTCAAAGCCAACTTGCCTTATTAAACACATTTTTTGTATTATTTGCAAACTGCACGTCTACTTTTATGTTTAAATTAATCGGAAACGGTGCTATTTACAGAAACTTATTAAGAGTACTTTTTTGGGTAAAAATGCCAGGGAATCTTAATTACCAAAATTTAACGTATTTAAAAGAATATAACGTAGTCAGTGGTATTTACCGCCGAAAACTACTCCTTAATCAGAAGGGATCAAATGATTAATAACAAAATTAAATGTCTTTATGCGAAGTTTCTATGTCTGGAATTTAAAATTTTCAAGATATTTAAAAAAAAAATTTTATATAATTTTAGAGGTCTGTATCTCCCTTATTATTGAGCTTTCAAAAAAAGTGTATATAAAAAGGTAAGTGGAAATAATATTTCGCTGAAGTGCTAAAAACAGACATAGTGACAGACTTAGAAACAATAATTGGTAGAACAACATCAAATAAAAATATTATGAGAAGCAAAATGTCGGAAAAAGAACTTGGGCAATCAATTACTAAATTGAAAAACTGGAAAGCTGCGCGACATAACAACATTAAAGCTGAACTAATTGAAAATATAACAGGAGATATTTTTCAACTATTACATAAAATAATGAAGCCTGTCTGGTCTAACTCTAAAAAATATACAAATTATGTCCATACTCACTGCAATGAGTAAAATATATGAAATAATGATTAAGAACAGATCGAGAACTACATATATTGAGTGAAAAAGTACTAAGTATAAAAACAACCTATTTAGATCGGGCGCTAGAGGTAAGTGAGTATGCAAAATGTGAGGCCCGAATTCTACCAATGGATATAAGTTAAGAAAAGGTTAAAGATATAATGCGGATCTTGCCGGCCTATTTTTTGGTTCATTTTCTTTACCCCTTCTATTCTATTTGTAAAGGGAATGTATTGAGTACATACTGTACAATAATATTAATGATGATTACAGTAATAATTAAGAGTTTATTCTAATGATAAAAGTGAGGATAGATGGTTGAATGAAAAAAAAAACAAAAATTAAAGTAACAAAATCTTTTGTTTATTAATAAAAATAAGTTATATATCATGAAACAGCGAATTTGAAGAAAAACTTACATAGGCAAACAATTACTCATTTTTATTTAGACAATCGTTATTGATACATTTGCATAAAGAAATACAAAATAATTCTGATTTTCTGCAGCTGCAAGACATTGTGCGACAATTTGTAATACTTTTCCAAGGTTGAATTAATGACTCTGGTACAGACGGTTTAGTCATTTGTCGTGGACGTAAGTCACCATTCAGCTTTTCATAACCAAATAAACAATAATCAATGGGCTGTAATTGTCTTTGATGAGATTGTTTCCAAATAAGTGTTTTCACTGTAGCCCTTAATAAATGCAAATGCAAAGCATCTGATGTGCATATTACTTCCATACAATTAAAACCGAAGCCTAGGTTTTGAGAAATGAGTTCATCAGAAAATATTTTTTTTTTAAATGAAATATGTGCAAACTATTTCTAACTGTTTTAATTGCTCATTACTTAGGTCAGGGTTTCCCAAAGACATAAGGGCTGTTTGTACAATATCTTCAGACGCAGCTTTCAAACATTGCATTTTACTGCCAAATCTGCTAGTAGTATCGCAACCACTTACAGGTAATGCTGGCAAAATATCGCATATGCTTTCACCCAGGGATTCAGCAGCTAAATGGTATCCTAGAAAATATTTTTTTGTATGAGAACCGTCGAACCATAGACCAAGGCACCCAATATTCGCTAAGTATTTCCAGAAATAAATTGTCAAGACGAATACATCTGTAGCAGCGCTGATTATAATAATATGAGCAGATTGACTTATAATAATATGAGCAGATTGACTTATAATAATATGAGCAGATTGACTTGTAATAATATGAGCAGATTGACTTATAATAATATGAGCAGATTGACTCCTTACAGCGTGGAATATGTGGCAAAACATTCTTGAATCAGATCTAAGTGGTTTGATTGTGATTCAAGTACCTCACAAAATAAAGACCCTTGCAACTTGAAACATTTAGATGGATCGTTGAATTATAATGTGGCCTTTACTCCACTACAATGACCTCCAGCGCCTGCACTAATTCATAAGTATGTTTCGTTACTATGAGAAAGAACTCGAGACTAGGATTAGACAAATTATGAAAAACTTCTATACAAGCATCAAAAGTAACTGTAGTAACACCAGAAATATAATTATAATAAATTATAAAACTCTTTGAAAACTTCATTAGCAGAGCAGGTGTCGGAATAGTAAGTAATGTACTCTTTATCACACTGATAAAGAAATACTTATCGAAATATATAGAAGTAATAATTAGAGATAGAAGTTAGCACCAGTAAATTCTACGAGTATATGCCAGCGATTTAGTAATATTACTGAATACACAAGAAAACTTTGAAATTAGTGTCACTATTTCGGAACGAAGGCTTTAATAATTATAACAAATGTTATTAAAATTTGAAAAACATAATGAACCAACTTATAAAAGGTATATAGCAATTGGTTATAGCCACTGGAAACCGCCCGTGTCTATCTTTACTTTTTTACCTAATCTGATAAAATTTGGACAAATATAATGGAGCACCATGTAGACAAAATATACAAATTATATAAGTAATAAAACAGTGCGAGAATAATCCAAAATTGGACCGGAATTTCTTTAATCCCCTTCTAGGAATTGCAAATCACTTATCAAGCTAGTTCAGACATAAGTTTATTCAGAAAACTATACCTACCTACTTTTTCTATAATCCCAAAAATATTAAACAATTTTGAAACTTCGTGGATAAGGTCATAAATACTTAGTAGTAGAACATTAAATATAAGTTTGTAACATTTCAAAAAACATTATTTCTTTATAGTTATTACTTATTTTTTTCAAGTTAAATCGTAATTATCTGTAGCTAAATTCACTCTATACAATTTTTTTTTTGGAAAGTAAATTATCCCGAGTATTATTAGGATTCATCTACAATAATTTGTATTTTCTTTAATACCTGGCAAGCATTTTTCCATATATTTTTCATAAACACTATATTTGCTATGGGCCATAAAAATTTTAAAAATGAAGTGTATTTGGTCGATTATCGACAATATCAATTATAAATCTTTTGTAACTCAGATATTATTCCTTCCAATTAAATCATACTCCTGTTACAAATCAACAAATACGCTCGGTTATATTTGCGAATATCGTGCTCCAAGCCTTGTTTAAGCTGGTTTAGTAGTAAATATTTGAACATTCGGGATCTGTTGCCCTCAATCCTGTTTGATATTCTCAATAATTTTTTTCGAGAGATTAAGGTCGATTACATATGAGAGAACTTTTTATGTTCTACACAGAAATCTAAATGTGACAAATAATACTTTACAATTTTTAAATAAAATGTAAGCATTAAGAGCTTCTTTTAGTTGTGATTCATAGAAAATAGGAAATACAAAATAAATGTAGGATAAGAAATAAGAGGGCATCTATGCGGAAAGATAAAACGGAATCAGAATATGAAGAAGCCTAAAAACGTATATAAAGGTCCTACTAAATAATAAATGCCAAGAGAAAAAGGAAGTTAATCGCAAAATGTAACAACTGCACCGGAAACCTACGAAGACTCCTAAAGAACAAACAATTATCCCGACAAGTAAAAATTAAAATTTATAAAAAAAAATATTAAGATCTACACTGGCTTAGGGCTAGAAAGAAAGGAGAGGAAGACTCTTGGAAGAATATAAACAAAATTTAGATGGGAAAGGAAAACAAACGCTGAAATATATTAAAGAGAGGCCTGTAAGTTACTTTGTGAAGTGGAAAAGAATGAGATGGCTAAGACATCTACAAAGACAGAAGAAAATAGAATTGTAAGACTGCACGGAAAAAATGGGAGGTATTGAATTACTTGTAAATTGTAGTAAATATTTCGTCGCTTTAATATCTATCGTACCGGTAGTAATATTGGTTGGTCTAAATTGGTAAAACACTTTTATGAAAATAGTTTGATACTACTAGAAAGTCTGATAACGTTTAATAAAAAACAAATTTAATTTACTATGTGTTTTCTTATTTCATATGTTGCGATATTTTACTAAACTTACAGGTACATATTATTGTCAAATGAAATAATATGCACTGCTTTTAGCATGATAGAACGTAACTTTAAAATTTTTACTAAAATAAATATGGCTCTTACCATGATTATCAGGTAAACAATAATCTTTTCTCAATAGTAATTATTCTTGTATATTTAGTTTAGTAATTTTTAATATCGATTGAGTAAATTCGACTAATTTCAGAGAAGATCTTACATGTTCTATATGTAGAAGTTTATAGACATAGGCATACAATCATTAAAAAAATAAAAATATTTTTCAAGTTCAAACATGATTTCAGTAAATCGTAGACAATGATTGTAGGTGCATGATTATTTAAGTGACAAGTTATTGTAAACTCTTTAAGGTAAGTAATATAGACGCATATTAAACATCTTAGATTAATATATTTATGGCATTTTTAGTAGATGAACATTTATCATCAAATATGTCTAATAGGTAAGCCTCTTGATTGAAGTTGTTATTGATATAGGTTTAGTTAGTAGTAGTTAGTTAGTAAAAATTTACAGAGTTTCAAAAGAAGAATTCGAGTAAATGTCTATTGAAATAGAGAGTACGTTTGATACAGAAAATAAAAATATTTATTTCATCCCGTCTAGAGAAATAAATAAAAGAAAAACTTCGGCTAGAGGCATATTGTATGACCATTATTGCAACAAGAGAAACAATTCTTAAAAATTGATTTAATTAAAAGAAACAAAGAGTAAAATTTGATTGAAGGTATGTATTAAGGGGGGTTCTTTTTATTATAGGTACAGATGTGTTGTCTTATGCTAGTTGCTTTTAATTTCAAAACTGATTTCATAGATCTTGAAATATTTATGACTTCGGCGAAGCTTTTCTAATATTATATCTTAAATAAAACTATTTTATCACGTCATAATATTTTTTTCTTTAAAGTCACATGATCTAGCACACTTTTTCAATTGTAAACTGTGTATTTGATTCAATTAGTTTTTTATTTCATTTGCCAAATAAATTAATTTCTGTTGATGAAATACCCATTCAGATATTGGTGAGAATTTAAACTTTATATATTTTAACAAACAATCTGAAAAGGATGTAGGTTCTCCACTTAACAGGAGTTTTTTAAAGCAAATTTGTTATTTGATAATTAAGCAACATTTAGACAGAAAAATCGTTTGTTTTGTTCTATATAAAAAAATAAGGATTAACAAGTTGAACACCATCACAATTTTTTACACACTTTTTGTTCATAATTTTTGGTGGGGTTAAATTATTTTTATATTATTCCGTAGGTTCCGAAATTAATGAATCAGAAAATGATGATATTATATGGCTACAAAATAGTACAGAACCATGGAATATGGTTCTGAAAAAATGGTCTAAAACTGCAAAAGCAAGAAGAATATTTAATAAATAAAAAATCATTGATTGTATTTTAAAAGCATTTCGACAATACCCTAATCCTAAGGAATATACACTGGTAAACTAACAAAATGATAAGGATGAAACTATTATAATAACTCTATTTTTTTTTTAGATTCTAAACGATTTTAAAGAACTCTTTTCTGATTATACATATAATTTTTTATTAAAAGCAAAATTATTACAGTTGCTAATAAAATCTGGAAATAAGGACATACAAAAATGTATTAAAGACAACCATCAGACAGAGGATTTTGAAATAATAGATTTTTTACCACTTTATCTGTTACCACTATATTTTCCAACAAAAATATTTCCCGGAAACCCTCCAAACTAGAAATTTATTTCTTTATTTTGTGAAAAGGTATTAAAATTATTGTTTTAGAAAATTTCTTGGAATATTAAGATTAGTGTATTTTATCTTTCAAATTTATTGTTATTACAAATTATTAGAAAGTTTACTTTTATTTTTTTATTTAAATGGAGTGATTATGTATCGATTCAATTAAATTATACATTTTTCCAGTATACTATATAATTTATAAAGTTTTACTTTTTACTTGAACTTATTTCTTAATTAGTCTCATTCATTTTTTTCTGAAACTCTCTAATTTTTGTCATTTTTTTGTAGAGTGTTGGTGATATAATGCCCATCATAAATAATAAAAAAACGAAATATGAAAGGTTAAAAATTACTCTGCAATCTTTTATTATTCTAGTTGGGGTAAGCCTCCAGAAAATTGAAAAGAGCTTCGTTAGCGTAAAAGATTTGTTATAGCAGGTAGAATTACCCATTTACGCCTTAGATGTTCGTTTTAAAGCTTTTCAGATATTTGACGCTAAATACCCAGTTGCATCAGAAACTGTGTGGCTTTTCCTACAACAAACTTTATATAACTTAGTCACAGCATTAGATGCTGATTTTACGAGCATTAAATGCTTACAAAACGATTTAAAAATTTAGTGTTTTAATGTTTTTGGGTCTAGTTATGAAAAGACATAAATTTTTGTTTTTTTAATGTGACATTCGTTATGCAGTTTTTTATTTTCATTTTTAAATAGCTACAATATGCAACAGCTTTTCCCAAATAAAGTTTGTTTTATATTTTAAGAAATATCAAATTTTATTTTCTTATCTCCCTTCCTCTAGAAGCATACTCCAATATCCCATGTTCAACTTAGACTTAAGGATAGTGTCTCATTAAAAAAATATTTTTACTACAAAGAAACTCTGTATAAACTATTCAAGAGTTGAAGTCATAACGAGTTATTTTATAAAAAAAGTTAAGGTAGCATGTAATACTTTATAGCAGTGATTTTTACTTTTAGTTCCTCTCACTTTGAATTATTGATAAAATATTTGAAATATGTTAAGTAACATCTCTTAAGATGTTTTTTATTTTATATAAAAATACAGTCATTTTCGTACATTCCCTTTGAAACATTAACCATATTTATCCTATTTTCATGATATGATAATATTTTATATTAGTTACTAATGTAATAATCTTGATTTTAATTTTAATTTCTTTCGCTTTAAAATAGTGTTATTGGTACCTATCTAAAACGGTATAAATTATCTCCTCCCCTAAGTAATTTGTAATAAATTATATATAAGGAATATCTCATTTTCTTACATTTCATTTTAACCAAATGTAAATTGAAATATTAAATATCAGAACTTCAGCTCTTAATACTTGTTAAGTATATATTAATACTTCAATTAACAGTTGTTAAAAAATATTCTAAGAAAATGAGATATTCCTTATATTATTTGTTACAAATTACTTAAGGGATATAATTTATTGTGTTTTAGATAGGTATTATTATTATTAATAACACTAATTCAAAGCGAAAAAAACTAAAATTAAAATCAAGATTATTATAGCAATAAGTAATATTTAACATAGGTTATAATTAGTAATACTAAATGTTGTAATATCTGGGAACAAATTACAAGATAAAGAACATAATCTTTGGTTAAAATTTGCTGTACGCGAAATGTTTCCAATGTACCATCCAAATTATGATAAATTGATTTATAAGACTAGTAATATCCAATAATACAAATAATTTAAAGTACTAAAATGTGGTGGTACGTAGAAACACATTTTTTCAGTAAGTAGAATCTGTTAGCCATGGTTAAATTTTAATTTAGAGGAGAGTAAGTATTGTGTTGCCATTGCCAATGTTTAAAAAATGTTCTTATTTACAGTTTCTGTAATTAAAAGTCGTGGTAAAATTAACTGATGATATTTTACTGATTCTTAGGGGTTATTTTTACTAATCTTCTTGTTTGTCCCAATACGCACTAGAATTTCTAGTAGAATTTAATTTAATTCTAGTTTTTTCCGTGTAGATGCAATTAGCAAAGAATCGGAGACAATGGAAGAAAACCTTGAAAAGCCAGTTACCTAAATGATCTACAAACAGATTGAATATATAATAGAAAAATATTGGCTGAAGAAGAAAATGTCTAGTAAGCTCAACAGAACGAGTAAATATCAAATAAAATAATAGGCAGGTTGTTTTATTGAATAAATATCGAAAACAAAAATGTTGTATGGTACATAGTATATTTTTATTCTTGGATTAAATTCAAGGTTTTTAAGAACATTCTATTTAAATTCTACTTAGAAACAAGAAAAATATTATGATAAAAAGAATATAAAGTCCTGAGATGAAATCACACAAATGGTTATTCGGGACAAAAAAGAACAAATAAGGAGTAAGAAGAAAATATAAGAAAGCACCTAGGAGTTCAATCTGCTAAATAAAATTAAGATGGTATGGGCAAAGATAAAATATAAAAATATAGCTGTTTTTCCGTTTTTCAATTGATCCAAGTTGAGAGGTCCTTCATCCATTTGTTAAAAAATTCGTAATAGGGAATAGTGCTATCGCGTCGCCAAATAAGGGTCCTCGATTATAATGTCATAATCATAAACCATACGCAAATTTACTGGACGAATATCGACACTGCGCTAATGTTTATATCGAATATGGTATATGTCCAGATTGTTCGACGGGTCTCTATTTTTTCGTCGCATTATCTTATTTATACTATTTTATGAATATACTTCAAATGGAAGAGTCGAATTGGCTCCCGAATGGATCTGAGTTCGTTCCCTTATAATGTTTTATCCAGTACACAATATTTTGCTTTAAATTAAAAAAAAATTGCAAAATAATCTTCTGATTTTCAAAACGGTAATCAAAAAATTTCATGTCAAAATTGTTTTAAATGGGTTTCACACCTCTTTTCCTCTGTTATATAATATACCTAGAAATCCCAAAGTCTGGATTTTTCTATAATCCAATTCTGCTAAATGAAAATAACGTCCTATAATTTTGATTTCTGCATATACATCCCATGTCGCCTCACGTATCGCAATTCCAATATCTACGATGACTTTAAAGTCATTAATAACTTTCTTGATGAAATCAAGTGCATCAACATACGATTTCTGAAGTTTATTTGAAAGCAAATAGAAAACTTATGGAATAAAGTGGCCATTTTTAAAACCCTGAATGGTAAATAGTTGCAACAATAATTTAGGACTATATATTGTTGTTATTTTATGGGTTTATGTTTCCATAGATTTAAAAATTGTTTTTTTTTGTTACTAGGAGATAAGTTTGTTGATAAGTTGTAATATGAGAAAATGTCAATTAATTATTTTTGAACAATGTCAGAATATAAAAATTTGTAAAAATAAAAATTTTGAAATCAAAAGTAATTTAAAATAGTTAAAATTGGAAAATTAAGCTCTCGACAAATTAGGGCACAGAAGTTAATAATCCAGTTAAAAATTTGGAAAATATAGAATATGGAAACAATAATGAATTCTAAAAAACGAGAAAAAAAAGGTGCAAAAGGGATGCAAGAAACATCGATTGGATATGGACAAGAAATAAGAAACGAGATTGAATCTACAGAAAATGCAAATAGAGTTAATGATGCAAGAGAAGAACAGGAAGGTTCAATTAAAGAAAAAGCAGCCACCAAAAAAGGAAATAATGGGATGGAAGAATTATTATATCAATAAATATTTACCTCCATCAAATTTCACGGTATTGTCTAATATTTTTTACATTCCTTCATTACAGTTTCTGCCAATCTTATCTGTATCCCTTTCATGGTATTTGTAGATTCTCTATTAATTACTTTTTTCTTAAGTCTTCTACTTTTTTCCCATCTCAATATCACAGAACTTACTTCTATCTTTCTTATTTTAACATTTTGCTCTTCCAGCTTTTCATTACCATCTCCACTTATGATTTCAAGTTTCTTCATGACTCTGCACTCCATTTCTTTAATCTCCTTATTCATCATTTTTTTATTTGCCTCGAATTTATTGTTCATTAATACAAATTTTTCCTCATTTCTTCAATAATTTTTTTCTGTTCTTCAAAATTTTTTCTCAACTTTTCTAAATTCCTTCCCTGTTCTTCAGAAATTCTTTTCTGTTCTTTTTTTAATTCTTCTAAATTCTTTCCCTGTTCTTCAGAAATTTTTCTCTGTTCTTCAAATTTTCTATTTCGTTCATCATTTTAAATAATAATTCTTCCATTCTATTATTTCCTTCTTTAGAGGTTGCTTTATCTTCTCCTATCGATGTTTCTTGCTTAACTATTGCACCTTTTCATTCCCGTTTTATAGAAGTCAGTCATTCTTGTTTCCATATTATGGATTCTCTAAATTTTTAAGTGGATTATTAACTTCTGTGTCCTAATTAGTCGAGAGCCAATAATTGTGATATTATTCTTACTTATTTTATATATTTTATTTATTTAATTATTCTTTTAAATATTCCTATTTAAAACTATTTTTAATTACTTTTTGGTTTCAAAATCTTTATTTTTACACATTTTTATAATCTGACATTATTCAAAAATATATAATTGACATCTTCTCATATTACGACCATTAACTAAACTTTCTCCTAATAACAAAAAATTATTTTTTTTCAAATCTATGGAAACACAAACCCCTAAACTAACATACCAATATATAATTCCTCTGAATTTACCAAACATTCCAAATTTATTTTATTACAGGAGAAGATGACTATATTAGTTGTAAAATAATTTATCATTAAAAACTTTTCATGCCTGTCAACTAATTAGTGGAATTCTAAAATATTTTATAAATATCTTAAAATATCTGTAGTAATAACCTATTCACTTAAACAATTTGATTTGAGAACAACCTATATAACTTTTGTCGCTATTTTCAATAAATTTTCATCACTTGTTTTGCTGAATTGCTCTGTACTTTGGTACACCTTTTTTTATATATGAGACTGATCTGAAAAGTAAATTTATAATTATCGATAACTAACATGGCTTGCATTTCGCTTACATCATACACATCCATTTTAAATAGACTTTAATAAGAGTCTTCTTCAAAGAAATGAGATGAGGTAAATATTATCATTTTTATGGAATAAGTTTTTCTGGTATTTACATTTTAGTTGGGAGCAAAAGATAAAACTTCAGGTCCCTCTATTGATAAAACAAATGCAAATAATCTGCTAATTAGACTCTTTTCTACATATAAAATTGAATATTCTAGAATATAGTATGTGAATAACTTCCCTGATGGTAATATTATAATGTTAATCCCTCCTAATTATTTTGTTAATCCTATTTATAGAATAAGCCACAACTAGTTTGTAAATTGTTACAATTAGATTTCAGTATTATTAGTTTATATATTACATAAAAAATCTAAAACAAATGCCGAATAATTAGTTGCCAATTTGCTGCACGCATAGACTTTCGTGCTGTAAATATTTAATGAGGCAGAGAGAACGTATGATTGGCAACGTCGCAACACCTTCATTTAACTGAGAGCGAGAACAACACCTTCCAGATTATTTATTTATTTTTGATTGGCTGTTAAAATCTATTGGTGATAATTGCAATGTGTGAATCCACGTTGACCAGATACCTTATTTGGAAAATTCCAGGGTTGTATGAAATAAAATTTGTTTGTTTTCCAATTTAATTTAATTGTAAATTGGGACAAATTATATATGATCAGAACTTGTGGAGACCATGGAATGAAGGAAATTAATTATGCACGTTTCCTCGCTAGACATCATTTTTATTGGCTGGATAATAGAGATCTTCGATATATTTGTTAAAACATGAATTCTCTGTACCACTCCATAGTTCGACCCCTTATGTATAATTTTTACTCTATTAATATTGTGCCATTTTTAAAATGATTAAAGAACAAATTGAACAAGTTCCCGGATTTCCATATACTTCTTACTATAAGACAAGTTCTCCACTCTCTGATTTAGATTTAGAAATTTAATTAAAAGGCAGACCTTTACGGATTCTCAGCGGATTATTATTTTACGAAATGAATATTTATGTCGGATAGGTGAGACACGTCGTCAAAGTAGTACAGTATACCTCGATGAAACTTGGAATGACACATAAGACGTTCTGAAGATTGGATGGAGTGATGAGTCAGCTCACTGTTTCCTAAATGCTCCTACAAATAGGGAAAATAATTATTTTACATGCTGGTAATGAAAATGAATTTGTGACGAATTGTCTACTTTTGTCGACAAAGAATATTTTGAATTGCTCTGCTGATTATAATTAAAATATGACTTCCAACTTACTTGAAAAATGGTTTGACGAACAACATTTATACGTTTGCCACCGTATTACTGAACGTTCAACCCCATTGAATTAACATGATGCAACATCAAAGGGGAAGTAAGGGAGAGGAATGTCACTCCTACATTGTCAGAATGTGTTTTAAATGTCATCAGAGAAGTTGTTGCAGAAATAAATTTAAAGTTACAGTTCAATTGCGTTCGTTATATAAATCTATTGAAAATAGCTACAGAATATTTCCAATTCACCCGTGAGTCATAAATATTGGAATACGTCTAGGGAAGATGACAGCGGTGATGAAGGTCTTTAACTCGTATTTGAATTTTTTTTATAAAATTGTTATACTTGTTGAAACATGATAATTTCAACCGATTTTTAGAAAAACATAGTTGAACAGTGCAGAGTCTGGGAAAAAGATTTCAAATGAAAAACAATGGACAAACTTTCATTTGGTTAATAAATTGGAATAATAAACAAAATAACTTAAAAGATTGAAGGAGTCTCCGCCATCATTACATAACAAATTCACTAATTGGGACAATTTCAGAACATCACTAGACTACAATCTGAACATCAATATCCCATTGAAAACGGAAGAAGAGATCACTAAAGCAGTGGAAAACTTTACAAAAACTATCCAAGAAGTCGCCCGGCAAAACACCCCAAAAATGGTACATAGAGAAAAAAACAAGGACTTACCCAACATAATTAAAGAAAAAATTGCTAATAAAAGAAGACTTCGAAAAATACGGCAAAACACAAGATCTCCGACAGACAAAACGATATTAAATAAAGCAACTCAGGAACTAAAAAGAATTCTTAACTCTCAGAAAAATAATTGTATTCAACAATACTTACTTAACTTAGATGCCACAAAATGCTGAGAATACTCCTTATGGAAGGCAACTAAAAAACTAGGCCGTCCTCAACTTCATAACTCTCCCATCCGTGATGTTAATGGCCAATGGATAAAAAGCAACAAAGAAAAAGCCGCAATATTTGCAATCCACCTAGAAAAAGTCTTCCAACCTAATCCCTCACAGATGCACGAACACGAAAATAACATCAAACAATATCTTGCTGCTCCATCCCAGTTAGAACCTCCTATTGATAAAATAACAATCAACCAAGTTCTGAAAGAGATAGAAATTCTGAATTTGAGAAAATGCCCTGGTCACGATCTAATAACAACTAAAATTCTCCAAGAGCTTCCGATAAAAGCAGTAAAGATGCTAACAATAATCTACAACGCCATAATAAGAACCGGATATTTTCCAGTGCAGTGGAAACTTGCACAAATAATCTTGATTCCAAAACCTGGTAAACCTGCAAATGCGATCACGTCATACAGACCAATAAGTTTGCTCCCAATAATTGCTAAAACGCTAGAAAAGATTTTAAAATCTAAAATAGTCATCCCGAAACATCAGTTTGGATTTCGTGAGGAACATGCAACCATCGAACAAGTCCAACGCATTACCAACAAAATCATGCCTGGAAGATAAAAAGTACTGTTCTGCCATTTTTCTTGATATAAGCCAGGCACTTGATAAATTCTGGCATACTGGGCTACTGTTCAAAATCCAAAAATTCCTTCCTCTCAATTACTTCCTCATCCTCAAATCCTGCCTTGAAAACAGAAATTTCATTGTAAAATATCAAGACGAATTCTCAGTGCCCCACCCTATACACGCAGGAGTTCCTCAAGGTAGTGTTTTGGGGCCGCTTTTGTACCTTCTGTACACATCCGACCTACCCATATCAAGTAACATACTTACTGCAACGTATGCCGACGACACCGCACTCTTAGCTTCACACTCAGACCCTCAAACCGCATCGCGAATTCTTCAATCAAACCTGGACAGATTAAATAAATGGTTAAATACATGGCGAATCAAGGCCAACGAGGGTAAATCCATTCATGTGACCTTTACTAATAAACGCGGTAACTGTCCCCCAGTCACCTTAAATGATCAAGAAATACCGCAGAGTGAGGAAGCCAAATACCTTGGAATCCACCTGGACAGAAGACTTACCTGGAGAAAACATATCTTCACTAAAAGAAAGCAGCTTGGATTTAAACTCGGGCAATTATACTGGATGATTGGTAGAAACTCTCAACTATCTCTCGAAAACAAGCTGTTGGTATATAAAGTCATACTAAAACCCATTTGGACTTACGGACTACAGTTATGGGGATCAGCGTCGGACTCCAACATCAACATCATAGAAAGATTTCAATCTAAAGTTTTAAGAATGATAACAGACGCACCATGTTTTATATCCAATCATGCCATCTCTCGTGACGTAAATATTCCCTCGGTCAGAGAAGAAGCCAAAGTGTTTAGTGTAAAATACAATAAAAGACTTAAATCTCATCCAAATAGTTTAGCCAAAAATTTAGTGTCAGAACCAATTATCAGACGAAGACTTAAAAAGTTTACCCCTTATGATATCTTAAATAGATTTTAGGATAAAATTTTAAATTTATGACTCACTCTCAATTTACTATAGTTTTTAATATTATTTTATTTTATTATTAATTTTACATATGAATCGCAATTATACACTATACGTTATATACATTTTACAATTTTACAATTATTTAATTCCATACTACTTGTTTTACAATTTTAACTACATATGTACATTCTATCTATTATGTCATTAAGTTTTTTAGTCCTAGTTCGTAAGTAGTTATAACTAGTATATTAAGGGGAAAAACCATAGGGTTTTCACCCCACGAGTCACTTACAATTCGACATAACATTTACTTATTGTTCTAGTTTTTGAACAGATTGTAAATTAATTAGGATAATAAATTAAAAAAAGAAAAAAAAAAAAAAAATTAGATTATACTCAAATCAAATGTTCTATGGTGCCTCTTCTTACTTCCATACCTTTTCTAATTCTTTTGATGAAAGATTTTGCAGCATTTTTGATTATTCTCCAGAGCTAGTTTCGCGAAAATATATTATAGTGGCATAAACTAATCATTTCATAAATCTTCAAAAATAAAAATCCAGTGGGTTATATTCAGTACTCCTTGGTGGTCATTCAATATAATTTCCTTTGTGTCAATCCGTTTGAGAAAATATGTCAGTAAGATTATTTCTAACTATTAATTGTAAAATGAGGTGGAGTTCCGTCGTGCATAAACTATATTGTACTTTTTATATGAAGTAAGAAATGTTACAAAGTTCCTTTGTAAAAAAAAATTAAATAAGAATCTCTTTATAAATTTGGAGGAGGAACATATAGTCGGTCGCCTATAATGCCAGACCAAATATTTAATTTAAATGTGTGCTGAAAATGTCTTTCTCTAATAGTATGCGGATTTTGTACTTTCCAGTAAAGACTGTTTTTTCGAATGAAAACCCCTTCAAAAATGTCAAAATATTTCACTCAGTATTGTGCTTATTCAGAATAGAAATCGTGGTGGAAGATCTCTTGGAAGCAATATTGAACAGGAGTGAAATGATAAGGATAGAAGTCTAATAACAGATAACTAACTTACTCCTATTACTGCTGACTTATTTCAGGATCTACTTGAAATGAAATTTCATCTATCTATCTACGTCATGGTTTCTAATCAAAATTACTAAAAAGTTTCGTCAAAAAAGTTAGGACTCAGTTTCATCATCAATTTTAAAAACAGTTTATGAATATATTGTGATTCGGAAATCATTTCACAATATACATATATATATATATATATATATATATTTTTCATACTTTCGCCAATGTATATTGAAAAAATTAGGAAAGATTCGTTTAAAAACAAGATGAAAAATAAATGAATTGAATGTCTTACTAATTGAGCGGAATTTGACAGAATTGAGAACGGCTGCTTTTGCCATTTTTATTTTGTTGGAAAGATATTATATTCATTAATGTTAATTAGTTTTCATTTTTTATTCAAAATGGCAATTTTAATTTTTTGTATAAACTTAAAAGATGAGAATTCTGTACATAAATATGTCTTTATTATTAGCTATCAAAACATTTTAGCAAAATGGAGCCATTTAAATTTATGTATTTTAATAATATTAAAATAATTTACTTGTTTTGTAAATATCACTCGAGCAGTAGGAAACAAAATGTTTATTATTACCAGCTATATTTAAAAGTTGTGTTTCCTATACAGCGTTACGTCTCATTTATAGACTTCATTGGATCTCCTCTAAAATTCCACTATATTTCAAAAACTCTTTAAATATTCTTTCGACAATTGTATCATCAATAATATTCTTCATTTTCAAAAACATTTGGATATTTATTACAGACAGCAATCTAATCAAGATTAACTTCCCAGATTGATTTGTTCGTGGAGTACTTTACACTGTGAATATCGTAGGTGTTCCTTTATTTCAAATTCTTTCAAAAAATCAAATTCTTGCTTGTTGTCAGATATAATAAGAATATCCATTGTTAACTCCATTGTTCTGTTAAGTGTTAAATGTAGGTTTGTGTTGAGGTGTTTTGCGTAATATGTCTTTTCTGGTTGTTTTAATCTATAAAATCCCAAGTATACACTATATCTGATTTCAAAATTCCTAATGATCTGGCTAATACAGATACCAATATAAATTATGTAATTGTCTATCACTACCTGTAAAACCAACCAGAACATCATCAACATGTGATTACCAAAACAATACATTTTTGGAAATATTTGAATTAAAAATGTTTGTTCCAAATTATGTCTAAAAATATTTGCAAGAATTGATGATATTGGACTACCCACTTTAAATATAAAATTTATCATCAAAAATAAAATAATTATGACGGACATACAAATTAAAAAAGTTTATAATTTCTATAAATAAAATTTGGTTAATGTTTTTTTCTTCTAAGAATTTAGTTACCATTGGTATACATTCATATGGAGGTATTTTTGAAAACATACTACTAACATCACAAGAAATTAATTGGGCGATTTCTTTTTATTTATGTGTTTTAAATTTGCGAATCAATTTTAAAGACTTTTTAACGGAACCGTACCATATAATTTTGGTGCTTGAGGATTTATTTGAATTATATGTTTTGAGATTTGATTGATTAATTAATTCCTTAATATTACCTGAAAATTTATTAGTTAGATCTCTACTAAAAATGTTCAAGTCCCTCGTTGGATAAATTTGTTTATTTTTGATTTGTAATCATTTATGTTTAAAATTACTATCGCGCCATCATTATCAAATAAAATATCAAAAAATATAAATCTTGAGCAATATCATCAGTTCTAAATAAACAAATAAATTTGGGAAATTCAACTTTATTAGATTGTCTTTTTTAATAATTGTAAAATATTAGCCAAATGGTTTAGAAAAAGACGAATATTATTGGTTAGAATAAGTATAATTCAAAATCAAGTCTGAATGTGTAATGACTGTCAGTTTCTTTAATCTTATCTGACGATTCCAAAAGGGTAAACAATTGTCATAAGAATATTTACTAAGATTTTAGATAATCGTGGAATTTTGAGATAAGTATATTTTATCTTTTACATTTATAATTCCGCTAACTAAGGGTAGAAATAATCATTATAATACAAGTTTACATCTGATTTGGATTATAGAAGACTATTAGGGGAGATTTTACACAGGAACTATAAAAAAGTATTCAATATTTATGGTATATTCCACTTTTATGAAATGAATCATCATGTAAGTTAATACTTTTTTCTACGACGGCTAATAAATACATTGTTTTTCTCACATTTCATGAAAATATATAACAAATTGCCCCGTCCGAGGGAAAAAAATTCCGACGGTATTTACAAACTTGACTTTGGGCTGCTTTCATAAACATCAAAAGATCAATTTTTGAAAGAATCGGCTATACTTGCAAAAATTTCTTTAAAAAATCTTAAAATGGAAACAGGTAATGATATTGAAAGTACACCACCATAAATTGTGGAAAAAATGACTACCGTCACTCTTGATTTGTTTCCAGATAATTTCCCGGAACAAATATATTTTTGGAGTGGAGGAAAAAATCTAAAGTCAAATCCGTATAAAATACATTTAGTGCAGGAATGAGGATGGTTGTGACCGCCGTTTACAATTTTGTGAGATAATGAGGGAGCGAGCAAAAAACGGACCACAATTCCTTTTCAATATCTGTTTCACCGATGAATGAAGCTTTTTCGTGAACGGGATTGTGAATCACAGTTACCGTTATGGGTTTGATTCAAACCCAATAATTTTCCACGAGGGGCATACACACCAACCGTAAAAATTATGGGAGGAGAGTGTCCTCCTTTAATCAAAAATCGACGAGTCTCTTCATTTTTGTAAAATGATGACGCAGTTTCTGATAACGGCTCTGTTTCGTTTTCGATTGGCCACTTTGTATAGGCCAAATGTTGAACCAAGTCGGGATACAATGTTTATATCAACTATTAAGTATTTTAAGGAGTTTCAGAAACAGGAAGGAAGTAACAATGTAGATAAAATCCCGAAATACGAATCTAGTGTGTTCTCCAAGAATACTGATATCCTTTTCTAATCTAAAAGGCATAACATAATTATAGATACCCTTTATTACTTTTGTTTTAGTTGCAACTCCAAGATGACTTCCTTTACAAGAAACCAATTCATTATAGATTTCAAGTAAGACATTTTTCCTCCTTTCCAAAAATATCAGATGAAAAGTCATTAAAAAAAGTATTAATGAGAAAATATGTGTATTTGCAACAGAAATTCCAGGTCATTGACGAAAATTCAACTAGAAATCCCTATGAAAACTCAAGAGTTTTCATGAGTATTTGGAAGTTTAATATATTTATATTTGAAAAGAATTAATGAGTTTGCATATGTGCGGTTGAAACAGAAAAGGTGATATTTAATTGGTATTCACAAGTTTATATGTCGACTGCATGTACTTGTTTTCACTAAATGTTTGTATAAGAACACTTTTAATATTAGGCTATGGATATTAGAATGGAAAGTAATGAAAATATTATGAAATCGTTATTTTCTTTGTATAAAAATAATAATTATATTTATAAAAATTTTATCTAAGCTTTGATAGATGATTATTTTTACTTTGTCTAAAATGATAAGCAACAAAGATAGACAGAATTATTAAAAATACTAGGATACACTTCTGACATATCGTATACCTGTGACTATTTCTGTATCTTTAAAGATAAAGAGAAAAAGTTACGGGGTTCTAGGCTGTACTACATGCTATCATTATTTCTAAAAATCTAAAATTTTTGTCAACAAATTTTATTGAATCTTTTAAATTAGTGTATGCTCAATTATTTTATGAGCAAGTGATGGTAGAGCATGACAGACTCTCTGTATATTATGTTAAGGAGTCATAAAACTAAACAATTTGGCAAGATAACTATTTAACATAATTTTCAATGATTTTTTGGTAAAATTTTAATTAATATGTATGCCAGTATAATACAAATATATAAATATAAATAACAATCTTAATTAGTTTGTTATTTTTGTAATAACTTTGGAATTTTTTATTATTTTAAATTGAGATAAAACGAATTTTTGCTCATTTTATGTATCGTCATTTGCAGGTGATATTGCGTCGTCGATTTATTGATTTTCTTCGAAGGCAAGCGTTTATTAATTTTTAGTTCTGATATATTTTACAAACAGTAACATTGATAGATTATAATTGAGATGAAATTTAAAGAAATATGTAGTTAGAATTATTGCCGAATAAAATTACCTTTCAAAATTTTTTCTACAAGCCCTGCTCGTTTAAATTTATTTATTTCAGATTATTTCTTCTTAAGATCGGATTTAGTTATGTTTAAATACGAAAAATTAACGATAAAATCAGAATTATTTCTAGTTGGACAGATGAAAGAACAAAAGAACCCAAATCTCTTCTAAAAACATGTTTGTTATTAAATATTTCTGAACAAGCCATTCTCAATAATAATAAAGATTATATCGTAGTTTGTTATTTGCAGAAAACTGGAATGCGGTAATAGTACTCAAAGTTTAATCGAACTTTTTTAAAAATTGAAAAAACTTTAGGGAAATATTTCTCTCAAGTAATTATAGCTCTCCTATATAGATACATATAGATACAGCTCTTGAGAGCAGTACTAAAAACAAACATATTTTAAACCTGCTCTAGTCTTTGACGAATACAGCGAATTAATTGGTATAACAAGAGAAGAATAATTTGAAATATTGCAGGTTCCTTCCCTAAGAGTCTAAAAGATAAACAAACAGCTATATAACTACACTGAAGATGGAGGGAATCGTCATATACATCCACGCTGCTATTCGGAGGTATCCACTTCAAACCAGATAGCGTTTTGATCGACTGTGATACCCCTGAGTCAGTACACTGATTGCGACTATGGTTTCTAACTTATGATACACTATAAGAACACCCCTGGAGATCAAAAACCAAACGGTACTGAAAACAAGAATATTGTAAATTTGTCCAGTAAAATCTCAACTACTATACCAAAAAAAAAACTGATCAAGCACGATCAATAGTTTAAAATATTGCTAACCTACCCTAAGAATTTAAAAGATAAACCTCAACCCACCGAAAAAAGTAGCAATGAAACAAAGTTGTCACCCCCACCTTAGCAAACAGCTGCGTAATTATACTGAAGATAGAGCGAGTCGTCGTATATTTTCCCAGAAGTTCCCTGACATGACCATCAACATTAACAAGCAAACCTGTTTTGAAGATATCCGGTGTGCAAGAAATTGCTTTTAAATAGGAGCATACGTTGCAGTTAAGGCCAGGCGGGTCCCGAAGTTCTAAACCAGGCTCAGTCTAATCTTTTGGACGAATGCAATCGGTTAATCGGTACCCCAAAAACACTGATCAAGTACGACCAACAGTTCAAAATATTGCAAATTTTTACCCTAAGAATCTAAAAGATAAACCTCAGCCTATCGCAAAAAGTAGCAGCGAAGGAAGACTATCATATTCTTCTCCTTAGCAAATAGCTATCTAACTGCATTGAATATAGAGAGAATCGTCATATTCTTCCCCAGAAATTACCTGAGATGACTATTAACGTGAATGAGAAAACTAATTTAGAAAATATACTGCGTAGAGACCATTACTTTTGGATGGAAGAAAAAACTGCACTTCGGAAGCATCCACTTTAGATCAAGTGACGTTATGATCGACTACACTCCTCAATTCAGAATCTGAAAAAGAATGGTACTAAAGTTGTGTGCAAAATAGGACATGTTTCATAAGTCACCTATTACTACCCCTGATTTAGTATCTTCATTTTGATTTCCGATGGCTAACGCGAAATACAAATCTTAGAGGAAATAAATACATGGTGCGCTAGAGAAACTTACTTATTTGGCGGGTTGAGGGGTGGGAGGGGGCGCATCTGGAGGGGGAAGTCCCCAAGTTTGTTTCCCCCTCTAGTCAGTTGCCATCATGCTCTGATCTAGAGAGCAGTGGGCGTTCGCCGTCGACAACTTCTTTTCTAACGGTCGCTAACTTGTTGCTACGCAACTTGCCTTCCGCGCTCGCTTTGAAATTCCTCCTCACAGACTCGTTCCTGGCCGTAATTTGATTCTGTCGTGGGTTCACTCATTTCAGGAGTGTGGAAGTGTCGCTTAACCCAGAAATGGACATCAACGGACTACCAGAACTCCGGAAAATGTCGAAAGAGTGAGGCAGTCAATTCTGCGTTCTCCACGACGTTCGGCTCACAAACATGCAGCTACTCTGGGAATTTCTGACACCATTATTCGACGAATTCTCCATGAAGACCTTCGATTTCATCCCTATAAATTGGCTGTTGTGCAAGAATTAACTGAACGTGATTTTGTTGCCCGTCAAAATGCATGTGAAGTGCTGCTTGACAACCTGCCACAAGGCGCGATCGTTTTTTTCAGTGACGAAGCTCACTTTCACATTTCTGGCTGCGTTATTTATGGGGTTATTTGAAATCCCTGGTTTATGTCGATCGACCACGGACCATAGCTCACCTCAAGAACAACATTCGCGACGCCATTGCCAACATACCGATTGATATGCTGCGAAGAGAGGACGAACTTCAGAAATCGACTTAATCAATGTATGCACAATGGGGGTCGCCATTTAACCGATGTCATTTTCAAGACTGTATGAAAAAAAACTTGGGATATTATATTCTCATATAAAAAAAGAATTAAAACAATAACTGAAGTACTTTTGTTTTTATTGACCTTTCAAATAAGTAAGTTTCTCTGGCGCACCCTGTACTTGGTAGTAGTAGTTAAAATTCAACTGAATTTATTATAAGCTAAAATATTTGAATATATGCAAAGTGTTTGTAGTAGAGCTAATAAAAATGTAATTTAATAATCAAGGTATTGAAATTTGATAAAGTGGAAGATTTATAAATCTAGTCAGATAAAGCAATATTTAAAGAATGAAGGCTTATGATCCCATCATACACCATACCAAAATAATGTGTAATAATTAGCAAATTGGCTTTATGATGAAGTACTTTCCGTAAGTTAAACATTAAATCTTGAATCTTGAAAAGTTGTTACTACTTTTCTTCTCTTATAAGTATACTCCTCCCTACCTTCTCCATTATTCAAGAATATCTTCAGACAGCCTTAAGGGAGTATATTGTATTGATTATTTTAATATGTACTCCGTAGAGCAATAATTAAGAGGGATTAATTTTATAATTTAACCTGGTTGCTGAAATTCTTCGCAATTATATGTAAATACAGATTTTGAGTAAGTTCTTGTTGTGTTAAATAAATTGTATAATTTTGTATTACGGTGGTCCAAATTTGGACTTTTTGATTACTTTTTATAAATATGGCAAAGAAGAGTAGTAGAAAATTGAACATATGAATATGTATTCACGCAATTTGATTGGATACATTTCAAAAAATAAATGTACAGAATTATTTCATTTAGCGCCATCTTTAAAGAGCTGTAGCTCCCATAGAAAGAAATTCAATTTCTGGACACTCTGTATATATCAAAAATACAAAACCAGAAAACTGCAATCTTTATTTTATTAATTATTCATTTAACTTATTGATACTAGATGGCAATGCTAAAACAATCAATTTTATATGAAAAAGAAGAAAAGTGCGATGTTTGATTTGCCCCAGCCAAAAAAATAATTAAAGATTCACATTAGGCGGGAACTCCAGCAACTCTCTATACTGTACTAGTCAAAAGTCCTCCCCCCTCGTATCTTTTAAACGGTTATACTTATATTAATGAAATTTGGAGGGTGAATATAATCCGATGTAGGATTCTCAACTAGATATAATAGGTGACATAATACATAGATGACGTCACAGGGCGACTGAAATCAAAAATTTTAAATGGAACCTTATGGCAAGTAACACCTCGTTTGAAAGGTACTGAAAATACTTATTCAGTCATACTCATTTTGTTTGGGTTTTGGCTGATTTTGATGGATCAAATAAATAAACACTCAATTTTTAGTTTGGCATTTAATTGATAAAGATTCAAGAAACAATTCTTGCATTAAGTGTTCAAAATGTGCTCCATCTACTTCCTGACAGTAATGCATCATCCTATTGAAAAACTCATATCGTACTTGTTCAAATGTGTCAGCGGAAATTGCCATACATTCTTCAACAATTCGTTGTTTCAAAATGTCAATACTGTCAAGTACTATAGTGTAAATTTTAGATACTACCACAGAAAAAATCTAACGGTATCAGGTCCGGTGACCCCGTCGTCTAATCTATCTACCACGATTATCCTCATCTAGATCACGTCTTACTGCATCATAATAGTGTACAGGAGCACCATCTTGTTGGAAGTTGCCAAATTCATATGGATTATCTTCAACAATTAACGGCGTTTTGTAACATCAGCAAATACACTTCACCGGTTAAGTTAACATTAAGAAAAATAGGCCCAACTATGTGATTTCCCAAAATACCTACCCAAACATTTACTTTTTCTGAAAATCACGACTCTACCTGCCTTTTTCCTGTACTTATTTAGATTATATTTCATTAGATACCGATATTTTGTAACTTTTTAAACAATTTTTTGGAAATACTGTAGAGCTAATAGCCCTCAGATCAAGAGCTATAATAATAAGGCGGTGCGAACATAATAGAATATTCTGTAACAAGATTAGAATGGAAAAAATTTGAGACGAGTGGAACATTTCGAACGCGATCGCTGGCGATCGTGAGATACCACGAGTAGAGATTTTGTTATTCTAACCGAGTAACAGACTATATTTTCTCCACGACTAGAAAGTTACTCGATTTTAATATTAAAAATTTATATAATTAAAAACTTTTGCCCTTTTTCTTCTTTTGATTAACATTTTGAAGAGAAATTCACTTTATAATAAGACGAACTTAGATTTGTCATCTAATATTATAAATAAAATTTAAATTACTGACTTGTTCAGAATAGTGTTAGATTTACTGTCTGCTATCATAGAAAAATGGAAATATTTTAATAATTTTAAACATACCCCAATATACATTATGTTATAATTTAAAAATTGGAATTTTATAAAATAATTTTTCAACACAGCTAGATTTTATCTTTCTTTTTCATTTTTTTCTACTATTAGATAGTACACTTAAATCTGTAAAAATAGTTCCAATCAACACTCTAATTTAAACAATTAGTAACAAGATACAGGGGTACCTAATCCAAATTATCATTTGTAAAAATTTCAATTAATTCGAAACCAATTATTATAGGTACTACATGATGAAAAATTGAAAATTATTAAATCTTGAAAGTATCTTTTATACCTAGTGAATACTTTTCATCAAAGAGTCAGCAAAATATTCGTGAAGAGTTTTATATGAACCACCCTGGTATATGAATATAAAGTTCAATTTGCTATTAATCGATTAGAAATGTTAATTTTTTTTATTTTGCATGAAAACCTTTGTTAAAAACGAACAATACTCCCAAAACAGTCTATTTACAAAATTCAAATACTAATTGTTCGAAAAGACTCCATTTATAAAATGATTACTTTTTCGTTAAGATTAGAACCAACCAAAACTTGTTCGAATGTGAAAAATATGATTGACAACAACTTCTTAACCGTCCAAAAATTCTTTTTAATAAAGCAAAATATAATGGGATACTCGGTATATTGTTTGATTTTTCATGACAATCACTCTCTAAATAGAGAATGTATACATTTTCAGAGGTACCAGTAACATAACGCCAAAAGACTATGCAACCAGTTCAACCATTCTGATTTCAATTTATTTTATCAAATGTACATATATGGTACAATTAATTAGGCCAATAATTTTCAATTGCCTATTTGTTTTAGTCTAATAACTTATGTAGATTTTAAAAATGCACATTATTTCATTTTTGTAGCTGAATACCTCAAAATATACCATAATATTTTTGAGATTTGACAGTTTGATGTTGAAGCTTATGAACTGAAGTTAGACACGTTCTTCTAATTGCAGGTTATGAAAATAAAATATTTTTGTTTTAAAGTTAAATGTTTAAAATAAATACTAAAAACTGTTTGTGGTCAGCTCGAAACAACGACAATAAAATCAGTTGTGAACATTTTTTATTAAAGAAAATTTAATAGGTAATTTATTAACTGTATTAATATTAATTTTCTATTGATCATTTATAATTAACATGTCCTATTATAAATACTAAATAAATATTTATTTCAGGATCATAAAATGGGTATAATATTTGGTAAAAAGAAGAAACCTACTAGAGTTACGGAACAGGACAAAGCAGTATTACAATTAAAACAGCAAAGGGACAAACTCAAACAGTATCAAAAAAGAATAGAATTATCCCTAAGTAAAGATAAAGATATAGCTAAAAAATTATTACATAATGGTCAAAAAGAAAGAGCAAAACTGCTTCTTAAAAAGAAACGATATCAAGAGCAGCTTCTCTCAAAGCTTGATAATCAGTTAAGCAATCTAGAAAGTATGGCTAGTGATATAGAATTCGCCCAGGTTGAATTGCAAGTAGTAGAAGGCTTGAAGGTTGGAAATGATGCTCTGAAGAAGGTAAATGATGCTTTGAATATTGAAGATATTGAACGTATCTTAGATGAAACGAAAGAGGGTATAGACAAACAAAATGAAATTGACGAACTACTTAGTGGACAGTTAACTGATGAGGATGAGACTGCTGTAGAGGAAGAATTGGCAGCAATTATTAGCGAAGAAATGCCTGCTGTGCCTTCTGAAGAGCCAAATGTTCCTATTGATGAAACTGCCAAAGAAGAACATGAAAAGGTTAAGAAGCCAAAAGAAAAAGAGAAAGAAAAAGTTGCTGTTATGGCTTAACAAATTTATTTTTTTACCGTTTATTTTATAATTTGAATGTTTGAATTTAAGTAATTTTAATATTGAAATAAATTCAAGAGAATTCTGCTTATGGCATATTTAAATAATCTCCTCCCTATTTGTTCTAAAAGTAAAAATATTTCAAAATTTAAAGCAAATAAACAAACATGTTCTATTAATAAAATGTTTATTGTACTTTCACCAATTAAATACAATATAATATAAAAAAGTTAATTCAACAAATTGTTTAATGTAAACAGCTTTACTTCAAAAATAAAAGATAAGAACTAAATAAGCAAAGACTGGTTTAGTTTCTAAAGTTTTTCTTTGTTTTGGATTATTTTATAGTTGTCGCTGAAAATATTTTTTAACACCAATAAATTAAAAGCAATCAAAAATGTAAAAATAAAGACATTCGTTTTATTAAAAAATTAACAACTACATGCGATTTCTTAAAAAAAAAATGAATCTGGGAACATTCATAAATTACAACACAATAAATTTCACATTAATTACAATTCAGTCTTGTCTGCTTTGGGCGACCCACTTCTGTCGTATCCTTTGAGCTCACTGGTAGAATGTTTAGCGATGTATTTAATGAACTCATCCACCTCTCGGCCACCCTATAATTAATATAATAAGTTACATTTCTCGCATCAAAAGAATTTTTTAAACAACACTGATTCATCAAGTTGATTTAATGTTACGATAGCTCTATATATTAACCTCAGATATATATAAAGTGATAGGTAATATCAATAAATTATTATAACCAATATGTTATCTCTACTCTTTTCTAATTTAAAAAAATGCACATTTTTAATGGGTTTCTGATCACCTCCTTAAATGAACCACCTCCTGATTAAAATCTCTCAAAGGTAAATTGCTACCTATTTATTTTAAAAGCATGTAAATATTTACAAAGCTATTTAGATCCATTGTTTAGGTAAATTTAAATCATTAATTTTTTTTCAATTTAATATTTTACCAAATATTGACACTTTACTTACCTCGTATTTCACAGGAGCATCTTTTGATCCACTAGGAACCCAGAAAAGGGTTGGGAAGCCACGTACTTCATAATTTGAAGGAACATCATTAGCTGTAGCGTCCATTTTTACAATTTCTACATCTTCATCTTTAAGCTAAAAAAGAATTAGTTGTTATGCAATAAAATAATGTTTATAAATATTTATTTAGTAAATCAATTTGACAGAAACATCAAAATGAACCGTTAAAACAAATTAATACAATATTTCTAAGCAGAAGGGCTACAGATCAACATTTTATTCCCTGAAAATCTAATGAAATTTTGACAATAAGACATTTTTATCCAATTTCCGCTAAGATAAAATCTAGTTAGACTTCAGTGTATATAAAAAAGGGATGACCACTTACTTTTTCTGCAAGTTCTTCAAAAGCAGGTGCTAATTTTTTGCAATGTCCACACCAGGGAGCGTAGAATTCAATCAAAATGTCTTTATCATTGTTGACGACGACTTCATCGAAGTTTTTGGCGACAGCGACCTTCAATAGTTGGTCATTATTTTCTGGGACAGGTTCTGATTTTAGGTATGGCTCAAGTTTACCATCCAAAACATCATTGACAAAACTGACAAGGGCGTCAACAGAGAAATCTTTGAGTATGAATTTTTTGTTTTTAGCATCTCTAGCAGTTACTACTGGCTTGTCACCTTTTACATATTCTAAACCGAATTCATTCAATTCATGTTGGAATTCGTCACTAGAACTGACAGCAAAGTTAGCTTTTCCTAGAAAATCTTTAGCAACCTTCAAGATTCTGTTACGCCAGTAGTTGGTTCCTTTGGGATTTTTGACATAATCAACACTGTAGTAAGCAACAAATAATGGATTTTCGAATTCTTGTTTGTTGTCAGGTTTACGGTGTCCTACCAAACCATGGAAATTCTTGGTGATAAACTTCTGGATGTCTCCAGCATCAGCAGCCCCAGTGTATTTAACGCTGTTATCTTCAAATTTATTTTGCAAATGTGTGGGGCGGAACAAAATTAAACCGTCCCTAAAAAACAAGTACATTTTTAATACAGAATAATTCATGAAAAAATATAGATAAAAGAAATACTTGAAAAGTAATAATACATGAATCACATTTAAGTATGAGCAAAAAAAACGAAAAACAAGATAAAATAATTGAAGATAAGTGTGAATTTAAATAGTGATATTTTTTTAATGAACTATTTATATTTTAAAACAAAGCTATAAAAATAAAGTAAATTGGATTTCCGCTCATATATTTCAATTTTATGGGTTATAAACTCAATTAACGTCATAAACAAATTTAATTTTAAAACTTACTTTACTTTGTTAGCATCCAAAAGTTCTTTGAAAGAAGTATGGGCAAATTTAACTTTTTCTCTCAATTTATCAGCTACTTTGAGGAAAGCTGCTTTAAGGTCAGATTCTTTTTCAAAGAAACCAACTAATAAGGATTCCTTTTCTGCAGCCAACAATTTCTTAAGACATTCAGAGGTTTTAAGTTCAGATGAGCTGGGGCCAACTTGGGCTTTCATGTACTTAACAATACCTTAAAAATAATTTTCATTTTTTAGGTATAATTGAAATAAATTTCTATTTTTTTAATTTTTTACTTAAAATATATTCAATTGAGTAGGGATTTCAAATAATGTAGGAACCTGTTTATGTTAAATTTTTATCTTAATAAGTCTGAAATGAAATAGATTTTTATAAAATATACTTCATCTCGTTTATTAAATGACAGTATCAAATTTATAATATACAATGTAAGTATTCTAATGGATTTGGTAAAATGATTCAAAATCAATATAATTCTTATCATTCAGAAAAACTAGCTATAAATCTAGTAATTTCACTTACCAGCAGCTTCTCTTGGTCCATTGTAATCTTGGGACACCTCACCATTTCTGAAGATCTTCAAAGTTGGGTAACCACTTACACTATGTTTGTTACAAGTTTCTTTGCCAGCTTCAGTACAATCTACTTTGACCAAAGCAACTGGAGGGTCATTTCTTAACAAATCTTCAGCGGCTTTGGCATATTCTGGTTTCAACCTTTTGCAGTGCCCGCACCTAACATAATAATATTTGTTGTTAACTTATTACGGAAATACTGTTATAAAATTAAATTAAAAGTGTCTATCAATGTATATATTGAAAAATCTTACCAAGGTGCATAAAACATCACAAGTGCAGTCTCATGTTCAGCAATACTTGATTCGAAGTTGTCATCTCCGAAATCTAAAACATCTTCTTCTCTTGCGGAGCAAGTGTAGAGAATTAAAGAAAATGTAAAGAGTTTTAGGAAAAACATTTTTCTAATAAACCGGCTTAAAAATCCGCACAACCTCTACGCTCCTCTTCCAACACAAGAATTGTAGTGAAACTGACGATACGTGGCTTTTAAAACGCGCAAGACACCGTGTTGTCGTATGTTTATTGGTCGCTATGACGATTCGGGGCTCCGAATTGGTCGAGAAAAGAAAAAGAGCGAGTATGTATGAAATTTACATTAAAAAAGTGATAGCACTAGTAAAGCCCTGCCAACACTAAGCAATCTGTTTTTTAAAAGTTTACAAACATATTTTACTATAGTAATTACGGTATTATGTATAATATAATAAAACATTATAATAACATTTAGCTTTAGCGTAAAATTTATAATCACTAAATTCAATTATATTTAAATAGAAAAACTGATATCCAATTAAAATTGCTAATTTTCAAGATTCTAAAAAATATAAGATAATTTCTGTGTGAGATAGCATACAGGTTATTACGGTCTTAAGAATAGAATAGTAGAGTACCTAATTGTTTTATTGTTATCTGGTATGTAAAATTCCTTACCGCTACATTTTCACAGATTCGCTATTCGATTGTGCCAAATAATTCTGATTGGTCAAATTATTCAAATTAAAAAGTTCTAAATATTTGTCTCATAGTTTTAACTTTTCGATTTTATCAGAGAAAGTTAAAACATTTAACTTCTTGTCATGTCGTTTTAAATTTATTCTCAGTATTTTATCATTTTAACCAAAAATATTTGGAAAACTAGAATTTGATAGAGGGCGCTGCCAAATGTCAATCAAAACAGAAAAATAAAATCAAACATCCGTAAACAAACACGATTATTGTGCTTTCTAGCTTTTTGTTAGAGGTGTTTTTGAAGTGTTTGTGTTTGTTGTATTTTTTATAAATACACTCTTGCCAATTGTGGGAAATTTATAAAAAGATAAATTGGGATTGTTTTCTTTTCGGCTAGTGCAATCAAATTTTGATTGTAAAGAGCAATGATCATGGACTATTGACGTAATAACAGATTAATTAAAAAATAGTAAGGGTAAAGTAAGTACAAACAAATTTACACAATGAAAACACGACTCTATCATAATAAATAACACAACTAGGATTTGATTATTGTTTTTGTTTTACTGCTTTGAAGGGTTTACATTTTTTCACCAGAGGTCGTATTCGATTTATACTCCGGCCAATACTATGTAATTGAAATTTTTTATTAAGAATAAAAATGGTTCTTTTCCAAGGTGATTAAAAATAGAAAGCCTAAGATTTTTACAATTTGGTACAAGAAATGTGCCATAATGACCGTTAATTTATGTAACTTGTTAATAATTGCTTAACATTTTAATATCGAATATTCGGATCAATGGATTAGATTGTCTGGACCGCTAGACAAAAAATGATGCAAAACAGAATGGGATATCGGATGACGGATTGTGGAAATGTACCTTAAGCGATCAAAATGCTTATGGTTCTCATATAGGACGTCATTTATTTATAAAACGGGTTCCAATCAAATAACACAGATCAACAATGAAACTAGAAGCGGCGACATTGGTATGTCAATGATTGTGTCTTTTGATTTTGGATACTATTTATAGTTGTTTTTAAAATAATAGAAAACTATTTCGAATTTATTTATGATGTAATCAGTAGTTATGGATGTTGAGCTCCTCAACGTAATTCTCACAAAAATAAATATAAATCTTTCTTTTCATAGTCCGGGAGGTAGCGGTAGATTTGTATAAGTCATTTTATACCGAATGAAAATCATAACAACAGTTTTCTCTAATACATAACAGCCCTAAATGTCGCTACTTTAATAGCGGTGGATCTAATGGTGACAGCATGTGGAAGTAAAAAAAAATCTGCTCGAACTCAGGTAGCAAAAATACATTTGTTAAACGTTTTTATATAGTTGTAACGTTTCTTAAACGTTAATTATTTTACGTTAACATAACGATTAAAAATAAACGCTTTTTTCAAGTTATTTTTCCGTTAAAATTTTGTGTTCATTTATGTCAATACAATTTGGCATCGATCATCGATGTTAAAAGTAAATTGTAATTGTTTCAACTCTTACTTTGTGGACATTTTTCATAATAAATATGAAAAGGTAAATTATACATATAGGATTTTTAATACAAATACCGTTGCACGTCAGGAGTGACGTACCTCTTTCGTCATAGTACTGCCAACTAATTAAAATTTCCCTAACTAAGATAAATCATACGAAACATCACGAAAATTCACGAGGACTCATGAACGTAGTCACAGTACTAAAAAACCGAAAAAGTAATCGTAATTATTTTGATAATTTGAAATATTTCAATCTAAATACTCGACAACGTCGCATCAAGGCATGCCAATCGCTACAATGTCATTTCTTCATCATAAATACGAGTCTCATGGGCGTAGAAAATTTCAAAATTATTTAATGTAAATTATGGTTTTTTGAGTACTAAACATATAATAATGATTTATAAACTTTATATTATAAAGAATAAGACGTATATAAGCCAATATAATTGAAATAATTATAAAATTATCAAAATAATTACGATTACTTTTTCGGTTTTTTAGTACTGTGACTACGTTCATGAGTCCTCGTGAATTTTCGTGATGTTTCGTATGATTTATCTTAGTTAGGGAAATTTTAATTAGTTGGCAGTACTATGACGAAAGAGGTACGTCACTCCTGACGTGCAACGGTATTTGTACTAAAAATCCTATATAGGATTTTTAATACAAATCCCGTTGCACGTCATATATCAATTATGAGATCACGACCCTGCAGTGTTGTCGGCTTGTCTAAATTGTCGAGGAATGTAAGAAGTTTCAAAAATGTAAGGTTAGGTTATGTTGTTTAGCTTTATTATTATGAAAAATTAATTTATTTAAGCGTATATGAACAATATATGATCCTCACACTCAAGACACTTCATCCTGCCAGTTTTTAAGTACATTTGAAAAATGTTTTTCTCAGTTGATTCATTAGCAATCTACAACTGTGATATTCTTTTTCTTCTTGCTGTATTATCTACTTTTAATATTCAATAATCTGTTATAAAAATCGTTATATTATGTGTTTATTTGTACTATATTTTTATTAAATAAATAAAATAGACATATAAAAAAGATAGCAAACTATTTATTGTTATTAAAATAAGACAATGTTTTGTTTAAAAAAATATATATTTTTCTTATAAGAAACAATTCAACTACATTATTCGAATTCCTACAAAAGGTAAATCTTTTCTCCTAATTCAAATCTGATTCACTTGAATCACTGTCATCGCTGTTAGGATTAATAATAATGGGATTAATTTCTAGTCTATCAAAAACTCTCTCTCTTTCATACCATTTTTGTATTTCTTTTTCTGTATGTTTAATAGAATTTTTCCATACTTCAGGAGTAATTGTTCTAAGAGCTTCAGACCACATATTTAAAGAATCTTGTTCTTTATTACAGTCTCTGCCAATATGTTTATTATAATATTGCTTAGAAAGGCCTCAAATAAGTTCGATGGGGTTGAAAACACAATGATAGGGAGGAAGACGTAACACTTTATGTCCATATTGTTCTGCTAAATTGTCCACCAGAAATCGTTGAAATATTTCAATCTAAATACTCGACAACGTCGCATCAAGGCATGCCAATCGCTACAATGTCATTTCTTCATCATAAATACGAGTCTCATGGGCGTAGAAAATTTCAAAATTATTTAATGTAAATTATGGTTTTTTGAGTACTAAACATATAATAATGATTTATAAACTTTATATTATAAAGAATAAGACGTATATAAGCCAATATAATTGAAATAATTCTAAAATTATCAAAATAATTACGATTACTTTTTCGGTTTTTTTGTATTGTGACTACGTTCATGAGTCCTCGTGAATTTTCGTGATGTTTCGCATGATTTATCTTAGTTAGGGAAATTTTAATTAGTTGGCAGTACTATGACGAAAGAGGTACGTCACTCCTGACGTGCAACGGTATTTGTACTAAAAATCCTATATCTGAATTTCCACAGTCTTCCAAAACGTTTTAATATATACTCAAGTATGCAGAACAATACAGAACCAATCATTTTGGAAAAACCGACGGAAAGAGTCGACGATCCCCGATTTCGGCACCCCGATTGCTGTCTACAGACACGAGTGAAAATGGCTGTTAGAGAATAGTTCTGCAAACAGTCGCAAGAATTTTGCCAGTAGGGAATCTATAGACGGACTCCTGTCTAATGTTAATACATTTTTTTTTAAATCGTAGAATAAATATTATTTTACACCTTCTAAGGTTTCTATTGAACTGTCGTCGTACATAATAATAGTAATTATATAAGTACATTTGAATAACAGTTATTTGAAAATCCTGTTGTAAGAATTACCATTATTAGATTATCTAATATCCCCACCATCATGACAGTATAACCACAGAGTTCAAAATAAGTATATAACTGCGCTGTAAAATTTTTAAATTTTTGAATATCCATTATATGAAATTCTTGTTATAGTTTATCTAATAATGGTTATTAATAATGTTTCATCAAAGTGACTTTAATAACTATAAGAATGAACCTACTTGGCGCCTATTTCTTACAAATTTAAAATAGTCGTTATTCAATTTTTGTTAACCTTGAATGGAAATTTCTCTCAGTGTACACCGCTGAATTTTTCATTTTTTAAAATAAAAAAGAAAATCGTCCGTTGTATTTTGGGTTATATACCCTTAGTCAGTGTCATAAATATGCTGAGCGTTGAGTGCATCTGACCATTCGTTGCAGAGTCACTTTGATAAATGAATTGATGATCTTTACTCCCACAAACATTCAGTTAACGACGATTTTCATTTCGTTAACAATAAAATTGCACTATACTTTAAATTCAATTAATATTATATTAATTTAACATAACTAATACCACTTTATACTTGACGGGATTTTAATATATTGTTAATGCTTAATAAGTTCGTGTCGCTTTTAAATTATACAGAAAAATATTCATTCATAAACAAACGATGATTCATATCCTTTTATGCTAGATACTATAATTCGATTTCTTCGTTTAGGTCTTCTGTAGTATCTGTTTCATAATCATCACTTTCCTCGCAGCTATCATCGGAGCTGTAGATGTACATTTCATTTTAGATTCAGTTCCTCTATAATCTCCTCTTTGGCATTGTTTGATAGTTCACTTAAATTGCTTTTCACGTTTTCTGAAAAAGAAATAGTACAAATCTTATATGTGTTTTTATTGTTTCTCATCGACCATCATCAAACCACATAAAAATATATTTATTATTTTCTTCTCATCCATAGTTTAAGATTGATAACATTGAGCATGATGAGCATGACTCCAAAAATGTGCTTTATATGATCTGTTTAGTATGTGTTTGTAGAGTTACGATTAACATGGAAGAAATACAGTGCGCCCTCAGTTGTATTTTTAAACAAAAATTTATCTCTTTTTAAATTCATTTTATAAGTTTAGTAAATGTTGCTATTCGAGCTGTATCTATTTACATTTTCAATTGCTTTCAGACCATACTTTCTACACGCAAATTCTTCCATCTGTTTTTCCATTTGATCTATATTACAGTTGTTATTTAGAACATCAATAAACGCTTTAATGTAGGATCTTGATTGTCTTCAAATGTCGAAATGTATTTTTATTTAAGGGGGATTGAAGTCACATTCTGTAAAGGCGTGAAATGCTGGTAATGATGTGTGCCATTTAGGTGTAAATGCTATATCTGCTTATTGCACTTTAGCATTTTCCATGGATAAGTAAATTTTTGCGTATTTCTAGAATGATTTTACACTTTTGCAGATAACTTTGAGTAAATAAATGAAGCGGTTGGTTTTTCTTTAAACAAAAATAAAATAACTAGTTAAAATCTATTCAAAAATTTATTTTAAACGGAATGCTGAACTCTTAGCAGATTCCGGAAATCTCACTTGGCGTTACGCACTTTTGAAGAACATCGGTCGTAGCGCACGATAGTGTATCTTTGTAACTGTCGGTACCAAAAAAACTTCTAAAATTTTTTGGAAATCTTATTGTTAACAAAAATAAAAATCGTCATCAGCTGAATATCTGTGGATGTATAAATCGTAAAATTCATTTGCCAAAGTGACTATGCAATGGTCAGATGCACATCATGTTTATGACGCTGAATGACGGTATCTCACCCATTAAAAATACAATGAACGATTTTCTTTATTATTTTAAAAACTTAAAAATTCTACTGTGAAATGTCTACTGAAGGTTAGCAAAAATTGAACACGACTATTATAAATTTGTATGGAGTAGGCGCCAATTAGGTCCATTCTTATAGTAAGATTCGGCCTGAATATTTCTAGTCATACATGAATCCATGCGATCAATAAAGAACGTGTTATGAAAGAAAGAGGACGTATTACTAATATTTAAAAGTCCTTTCCAAATTTTGTCTCCGACTACAAAAATATTTTCTGCTAAACACTAAACAGCCACAAACGATTCACTAAAAAGTGCTTCCTTTACTTCGTAAAAAGAAATTCCTTCAAAATTTTTAAAAAAATATTTATTTAAAATCTGAAAAAAAATCCACATTTTTCTTACCCCACTATAACATGACCAAATACAAAGTAACCAAAATCAATGTCTCACTTACATTATGATTGTTAAGTGGCGCTGTAATTGTATTTTTAGATCATATTTATTTTCATTTTTGACAAATATGGCCGTTTTAAATGGTTTTAATAGTTTTCACCGCAGTGTTTTAACGATGGTTAATGAATTTTAAAAATCAAGGGATAGAGATAAATATCCTGTAATAGGGATCAACTGCTCCTACGTAAAAACGGCATTAAACTGTTGTCGCTAAAAACAGCCTTATAGATGAGAAACACATGAGAATATATCAACTGTCATTGTCATGTGTTGTCACTAGTTAATTTAAATTGTAGGGTTTGGTGAAATTCTCTGAATTTAATAAAAAAATGAATGAATTAATGGTATTTATTACTGTTTTCATATGTTTATTATCGACTACAAAATCAGAAGAAGTAAAAGGATGTGGTGGATTCCTTAAAAGTCATGTTCCAATAGATTTTTCTAAAGTTGAGGTTAAGTTGTATGTTATTTGCTTTAGATTCCCTAGGTAAGAATGATGTATTATAAAAATTTCTAGGATCACGAAACAAGGTATTGTGAAGGACAAAACTACTGCAGCTCCAAATAATGGGTATTATTTCGTACCTCTCTATGATAAAGGCGAAATGTTGTTAGAGGTACTATAAACAATTAAATAAAAATTAATTTCGATGTTCATAAATTATATTTTAGTTGTCTCCTCCACCAGGATGGAGTTTTGACCCTAAAAATGTAGCATTGTTTATAGATGGCGATACAGATTTGTGTAGTCAAGGAAAAGATATAAACTTTGTGTTTCAAGGATTTGGAATCACTGGAAGGGTAAAAAAATGTGTTATAAATTGGAGGTGAATATTGTAATTATCTAATTTTGTTTATAGGTTGATAGTTTAGGCACTGAGTTTGGGTATTTAGGACCAGAAGGTGTTACAGTTAAACTAGAATCAGATGGTGAAGTTAAAACTATGATTAGTGACAAGCAAGGCAACTTTTTCTTTACACCTGTTTATCCTCAAAAATATAAAGTTTCTATTTCTCATCCTAAGTAAGTAATATTTTTTCATTTGGGACAATAGGATATGTGAATAATTTTTAGATGGAAAATATACAAAAACTCTGTTGAGGTCATTGTAGCAGAGGGAAATACAGAGTTGCCTAAAAATAGCCTCATCATACAGGGCTATGATGTAACAGGACAATTTAAAAGTGATGGAGACTCAGTTAAAGATACTATTGTAGTTCTTGTGTCTAAGGAGGTAAATTATTTATACATAGAAAAAATATTTTCTTTTAATATTATTTTTATTTAATAGAAAATAACATCTACAAACGTGGGGTGTAATAAAGAACCTTTAAAAGGTTTTAAACTTAAGGATAATGTTTTATGTCATGTAACAACAAATAAAAATGGCAAATTTGTTTTTGAAACATTACCCAATGGAAATTATTATGTAGTCCCCTACTACGAAACACAAAATATATATTTTAAACCAGAGAAAATAGATTTCACTGTTAGTCACAATGATTTTGTACTTCAAGAAGCATTTGAGGTAAAAACTTATAATAAATTATTTGGTTGGTATTTAAAAGACACTCATTTCTAGATTATTGGGTTTAGTATATCAGGAAGAGTATTTAAATCAAAGGGTAATACTCTTGCAAATGCTAAAGTATTTTTAAATGGTCAGGAAGTTGCAAGAACTGATCAAAATGGACTCTACACTTTAGAAAAAATTAAAGCGGGAAATTATAAGCTTAAAGCAGAATCAGAAAATCTAATATTTAATGAAAACAATATATACATTGACCCATCTTTGACTGAACTGCCTCATATATATCCTTCAGCATTTAAAGTATGTGGTACAGTAACTAGTGATCATTCCCAACAAGTCACTTTTACTAAAGTAGGTAGTACACAATTAGTACAAACTTTATCTTCACCAACAGATGGGAGCTTCTGTGAATTTTTGGCTCCTGGAAAATATGAAGTTCAAGTAGTTGTTATTAATGCAGATAAGGAAAAAGGACTTCAGTAAGTATATTCTTTAAATATTTTTCTATTTTCAGATAATCATATAAAGAAGAATAGATCTTATTTCTGAAGAATATCCTATTCAGACAAATTCCTAGTAACTTTTGACACAAACATTTCCCTACCCTATATAGTGTGTATCTTTTGTTAAGGTAGTGGTACGTTTCCTTTCTTTTATGTTTTTTTTTGTTTCTCCTAAAACTTATTTGCTAGGTTCCATTTTCTCTGTTATTTATATTTCCTTCCGACATACTGGGTACAAAAACGATTAGATGAAACAATTTATTATTTCTTGGAGAACATTTATGACGCCGAAAACATCTGCAATATTTTTTTAATATCCCCGAGGTACGGGGAAAAAATCCGTTTGTTTATTGCGCCTGTATAAACTTTATTTAAAAAATGTAAAAATGGAAATAATAATGTGAGTTAATGCAGAATTTATTATAATACGGTGTTATTAAACTTTCAATAGGTTTTTATGTCTTAACAGCTTAACCGCCGGACACCACCTATTGGTGTGCTCTAGCGTCGAGCTAGGATGCCGAGCATACCCGTAGGGTTGAAGTAAATGTGTCAGCCTCATCATCTACTGTAAACTATACACACCTATTCGTGTGTTAAGACACCGAGTAACAAATGTCTGTAGTAGATGCTGATCACACCAATAGCTTTTTACTTAAATTCATCTTTAGTAAAATCCATAATATAGTTGATATAAAAAATTCAAAAAATATTTCGGTACCCAAAACGTATATTAAAATATTTGTCGGCAGTTAACCTGTCAATTAATTTTTTAAAACTTTAAAATTCCATTATTTTATCTACATTTAATTTTTCATTATTAAAAATTCAATCAAAAATGAATAAAATCGAAAAAGTTTTTTTATTTAATCTATTAATATTTAATGTGTTATAAACATCCAAGAAAGTGAAGTAAAACGAAAAATTGAAACTCGAAAATACATTAAAAGTTCTGTAAAAAGGAGTTTTCATTATTTAATAAAACATCTTGTTTTAAAAATATGACTAAATAATCAAAGTGATAGAAAGTTCAAATTTTTGAAGTGGCTTCTTAATAATATATAATATGAAAAATGTGTATATAGAATGCTTTTACAGATTGATTTTGATTACATTTTCATCAACTGTCTCGACATTTGATGCTCTTTTTCTTTAGTGCTAAACATTAATGATATCAATTACATCTAATTTGTTACAGATTTTATCCATTAATTCAAACTATAGAAGTTAGCTCAGAAAAAGTGGCAAATATAGTATTCTCTCAACTGAAATCTACAATTTTTGGAAAAGTGCAATGCTTAATACCTAGCGAATGTGAAGATTTAACGGTAGTTTTAGCAACTAGTGATGGAAATAAAGTTGTTTCAAAAGTACAAGGTTACATTCATTAATAATCTTTTTTTTTCAATTTTCTAAGATAATGTTCTCTTTTAGATGGTGTATATTCCGTTAAAGATATGCACCCAGGAAGTTATGAAATTAGTGTAATTTCTAATAGATTCTGTTGGGAAACTAATTCACAAACAGTGGCTGTCGATAGTGAAAGGGTTGAAGTGTTGCCTTTTGTTCAAAAGGGTTACACAGTTGTATTTGTTTCTTCCCATGAAGCCAAGGTAAACTAAAAACATTCAAAAATACTATTCACATGTATGCAAAATTAAAATATAATTTAAATATTCCATTGAGACATAATTTTGCGCATTTCATTGGTTATTTTACCATCCCCTATATGCAGATAGTTTAGGCTAACTCGTCTAGCCATACTTTTTTTTTTAGAAAGCCCATCTCTATGGCTTTATTTTATTTTTAGGTATTTTTGTTAAAAGTCCGGAATCCAGTACCATATGTTTGATCGGGTTTTACTATGGTATGTTATACATACCCGTGTCTTAATCTTTTAATCACTAATAATTGATTAGAAGAGTTTTATATATAGACAATCCTAAAGTCTTCAGTAAATTTTACTCTTAGTAAACTAACAATAATATGATAGAGATAATTGGACTGTCAAAACGTCATGGGAAACGTTCTATAACGGTTATCCTATTTAAAAAAAAATAAAGTAGGCGTTACGTAACCGGAAACGCGAGGAAAACTGGAGCCAATACTGGAGTGCAAAATCTTGCTTTAATAAATTTAATAAAAATAAATGGCCCATATTATCATTACTGCACAACAGAATCATGAGAAGCGTGGTATCGTTCAATTTGTTTTTGAAAGATATAACCAAAAATATAATATACTGGTTGTCCCATTTAAAAAAAATTTGTTGAGGTTACGTGACCGGAAATGAGAGGAAAAAGTATTTTTAAATTAATAAATATAAGCATCAGTTTCGACTGTTTATAGCTTCTACTTATCATGTGGACAGATTTCGAGATATTGGACTGTCACGTCATTGTGGGACACCCTGTATATATATATATATATATATATATATATAAATAGTAGGTGTTCAAAAATGGTACTGGAATAAATAAATAAAAAAAAACAAAAGTGAGGACAATATGTACAGATAATAAGAAACTTTTTAGATTAATTATATCAACGCAATTACAAAAATGTAGAAGTTCAGAAATTGGTAAATCCAAAAGTCATATACACACATAAACATATCTTTAGAAATGATCATTTTAAATACTAGTTTCTTTTTTTATTAAATTATTATTCATTTTTAGGTAAATTTCAAGGCCCCAGGTTCAACAAAGCTAACTGTATTTGATATTCCTAAGGGCACGTCAAATTTCTGTCTTGAAAAATCTGGCGAATATGAATTTAATCTTGATGGTTGTCATAGTTATCAGCAAAAAACAATCAACTATAAAACGAACACTGAAACGAACGAAGTATTTCTGATGGCCAAAAAACACACTGTAAAATTGTTCATACAAGGTGACGCTGACTTTGGAAATATACAGGTTTCAGTAAAAATTGGAACTATGAAAACTGAAGAAAAACTTAAATACAATAAAGGCCTTTATGAACTTGAAATTTTATTGGAATCTAACGAAAATGCCGTGGTAGTACCACAATCTGATGTACTATTTTTCTCGCCTCCAATTTTGTCTGTAGAAGGACAAGATGATTGTAAAAATCTGGGTGTGAAATTTACAGTCGTTAAAGGTAATTAATTAAAAAAATTTTTTTTTATTTATTCTATAAAAAATTAGTGAGATATAAGAACAGTATAGTAAGACAGTTTTTCAAGCAATTTGCCAATATCTTCAACCATCAAGTTAATTACTATAATCTTCTACATTTAATGACATTTATTTATTCACTCTTATATTAAAAGTTATACTTTTTAATGAATATTTAATTTTTTAAGGGAAACTGTTTGAAGGAAAAGTAATTCCTCCTTTATCTGGGGTGACAATCACAGTAGAAAGTTCAGATTCTGAAAGATTGGTAATTGATACTGACCAAAATGGAAGTTTTAAATTTCCACCACTAGATGGCAAAAAAGATTATAAAATCTCAGCTGTCAAAGATTCGTACATTTTAAGTGGACCAGAAAAAGACGGGAACTTTTTAGCTCATAAACTAGCTGAAGTTATTGTAGAGGTCACTGATTCCGCTAACAATAGCCCTCTTTCTGTGAGTAGAAAATGTATAGTACAGAGTGAGGTACAAAAAACCAAATAGGTTGAATATCTTGAAACATTTTTTTTGGAAAAACGCACATCCTTAATTATCATACTTCATTTTCCTTCCCTTCAGTCTCTATACAATAAAATTGAAATAAGGAAACTACTAAGTATGATACATTATTGAAAAGGTAATTGTACGAGTAATTCAGCACTATGATTTTTCATTGCTTTATATTTGATTTTAGCGCCATCTAGCAGGATATAAACTGTATGCCAAAGTGAGATAGTTGATTTGAAAGATAATTTAATTTATAATACGTAGCATAAATTTGTTTTGTTGTTTGTGGTTAAGGAGAGGTGACAGTTGAGAATAGGATAGAAGTGTGGTTGGTCCCTTGGAATAAAAATTGACCTGTTTTTGCGTTTTATTAATAAAAAAAGTTCCTTCAGGATATTCAATTTGTTTCGTTCTTTGTGCCTCACGCTGTATATGTATATATTTATATACACGTAATAGTGATTTTATTTTCCTCACTATTGTTTCTTTTAATCTTTTAGGGAGTCTTATTGTCTTTGTCTGGTGGCGATAGCTATCGTAAAAACCTACAAAGTAACGATAATGGTAAAATTTCATTCACTTCTTTAAGCCCAAATGAATATTTTCTTCGACCAATGATGAAAGAATATCAATTTGAACCAAATTCAAAAATAATACCAGTTAAAGAAGGGGAGACTGTAATAGTGCGTTTAAGGTAGAGTTTCCTTAAATATTCCATTACGACATAATTTTGTATAATTTATTAGCTATACTTACTTCCTTAATTCGATGTTTCGGCTAGACTTTTTAAGAACTCCATCTGTGTGGGTTCGTCTACATGTGGGTTCTTTTTTTAATTTTCCGGAGTTCATTGTTTTACAACGGAATGCAAGACAATACTTGTATTTGAGTCTCTTGGTACCTTTTTGTTTTTTTCTATTCTAGGGCAAAAAGGGTGGCTTATAGTGCCTTTGGACAAGTATTGTCCCTAAATGGAGAACCAGAGGTTGACATGGTCATAGTTGCCTTAGGCACAGGAAATTGTAGCGATTACTCTGAAGAGACAACTTGCGAGTCCACAGGACAATTCAGAATCAGAGGACTACAACCTTATTGTTCCTATAAAGTTCTCGCCAAAGAAGGATTGAACGATAACGTTGTCATAGAACGTTCTGCGCCTGAGTTCATCGAAATAAATGTAAGTTGCTTGTACTTGAAAGATGATATGGCTTTTCTAGATGTTCAGACATCTAATTACATTAACTTTTTGATTTTCACCTGCCAATTAGGCTGTGGATCTGATGTTTCCAACTAAATGTTTCCTTTTTTCTATAGTTTAACATCAAACGTATTTTAATTCTTGAGAACGCCCTAGTTTCTCAAACATATTTGGAGCCCTATAAATATTCATTTTGTCTTTTTGTTAGGTACACCATCACAGTCTTCTTAGAGCTCACGCATGCGGGCTGTTTTTTATACACTTTCCAATCTGTATAAGCAATCTACATGTTTTTGCAGAAAATTTGTTGTCCTATCTAGGATTTTGTAGAGGTTGAACTCTATCAATACCCAGTCTATAGATCGCTCTGTTACCACAGCCTTGGCGAAACGTCTTATTGAACTTTATTCACTTGAGGCTTATCGGAAATACAAGAGATACAAGACTGATTGAATAATAATAATAATAATAATAATAATAATAAGATGTATGTTCTTGTAGGATCTGTATCTGTTCTTTAAGAACTTCGATTTTTTTGACCTGGTGGATTACTTTAGATTTTTTTCTTCTAGCAGGTCTTGATACTCTTTTGTTTTATTCACTATTTTTCCCCATTCTTTTTTGTCTTTTATGGTCTTTTTTCAGTTTTTACTCTCATTTTTCTTACATCTTGTTCTACCTGTTCTCTCTACTTTAGTTTCTGTTTACGTTAATTCTATTTTCTGTTGATTCCTATTCTGCTATAGTTCTGGCTTTTCTCTTACTATGTATATTATATCGTTTGTATTGTTCCAACTGTTTTTATTTGTTAGTTATTTCATCCAATGTTATGCACAATAACAATGATATAATTAATTTCCCTTGGGTTTTTAGCCGTCATTCTAGATATCCAATTATTGTTTGTCAAACTTCTGTTTGAAATCGATAAATAATAAGTCCATATCTATGTTGTCTTCATAACTTTTCTCGGTTATTTGTTTCAATAAGTATACGGCATTAATTGTCGATTTGCATATTGTATTAAGTTTTGTTGCTTGGGTGTTGGTACTAACTATTATTCAGTCTTTACGTTCATATGGCGTTCTTTCTTCCCACATATGAATTACGAGTATTACGTTATTTTTTTTTAGTTCACTTCCTCGCATTTTATACATTCTGCACTTGTATTATCACTTGATGCCGATTTTTATTTTTCAGTTTTGTTATGCATTTGTTTATTTATTCATATTTTGGTATTTCTTCTTGTCTGGACACACCCTCATGATGTTTTCTTCTTTATACAAATTCTTCTTATACCACTCTTTTGATCATTATCTTTTTTGCTATATATATTTAAATAGTATATAGACCAATTGAAAGAAACGTTATGAAAATCAATAATACCAGGAATTTAGTTTAAACTGCTAATATAAGTTATTTGTATTGTTTAAATTTAAATAAATTAATATTTTTGTTTTTAGAGTATCACAGAAGACGTAAAAAACTTAAAATTGGTCGTTTTTAGACCAGCTTCACAAATGGACATACTTGTTAAAGTTAATGCTGATAATGTGGAACATTATAAATCACTTAAACTTAAATTGATTAGAGAGATCGGATCCCCAGCGGTAATTCACACAGCTAAAATTGACTCGTCCACATTCAAAATTACAAAATCGATGAATCCGGGAGTGTTGTTCAATTTTCCAACTATTCCAATTGATAGCAGACCATATTCGCTACAACTTGAATCGGGATTACAAGGTACTAAGCAACAAGTTCAGTTCTTTAACGCTAACGTGTCATTCAAGTATTTCGAATTTGACTTTAGATTGAAAGATAACATATCAGATCAGCGTATCAAGCAAACTTCTCCATGGAGTTTGGTTTTCATATTTGCTGTACTAATTTCAGCGTATAACATTGAATTAATAGTGAATTTCTTAAACGAAAGGTTTAATTTTAATATTAGTTCCTTAACTAACATGATTTCTATACCGGGAAGCGCAACTCCCAAACCAGGACCCGATTATTTTGATGATGCTCATATTGACCAAATAGTTCAGAGTATAAATAGTGCCAAAAAGAAGCCGAAACCAAAAAAGATCTAAAATTTTTAAATCTAGTTAAATTGTTATTTATCAAATTTCAAGTGGCATTGATTGATACATTTTTTCGTAAATTATGTAATTTCTCGCAATGCATGGATATTAATTTATTTTTCTCGTCTACGTTATACGATACTAAAAATAATTGTATGGAAATTTTTCTTAAAAATAATATTTTAATTCAGTTACATTATACACGTCTTTTGACTGTAATATGATTCATAGTAATTTAGAAAGTCGCCTATAGCAAAATTATTTAGGATGGTATCATTTTATGTTCAAGGTCTATAAAATTATTTGTATTAAATAAAGTCTGTTGCTGTTAAAATACCCGTTTTTTATTTTCTCACAACTGTGTTTTCAAATTGATATGGTATTATAGTCACTACTAATTTAAACTATAAATAATACAAATTAGGGATAAACAGTACTATGTAAACATTTTATTGACAACCAGGCAGTTTTATTAAAGAGGATGCGTTTCTATTGAAATAATACTCTGTGATTGTCCACATTTTGAATTTTTATGGTCAATATCGTGAAAACGTGGAAATTTGACAAGTAAAAGTAATAATTACCTATAACTATCTGCAACATTCTAATGATGAAACAAAGTTCAAGTCTAATGATTCTATTACATAGTGGGTTTTCTAATAATAATAAAACAATAAAGTTATCTTTTTTAAATGCAACTCCTCATTTTGATTTCATTTTTTAAATTCTTCATAAGTTTCAGTTAAATTTATATATATATAAGTTTTTTACGGGAATTTGTAATTTTATTGGACTGATGAATTCAACGCTGATTCATTGCTTTATTAATTTGTTGTTTGCTGGAGGTTTCTTCTTTTAATCATTTTCTAGTAATTGGTTAATAGACCATCGAGATAATAGCTTCCTTACAATGAGTTGCTTAAAGAAATTGTCATATTTACGGGGTATAGGTTCATATCATTTTTTCATAATTCATCCCATTCCATTCCCTATTCCATTATCCCATTCTCCACCTCTTCCACACTCAATTTCTTTGCCAACTAGTCTAAACTTCTTTCTAGGGCCCTTGCGAAAAAAGGTATTAAGAAATAATATCTATCCTCCTTTAATCCCTCGGTTTTTTATCCTTTATATTTCCTCACCCCTCTACCCTCTTGTTTTCAAGAAAAACGCGAAAAAAGTTTTGGTATGAGTACTAGTCGAGTGAAGAATCTGAGTTATTTGGAGTAGATGAAAAATACGGGTTTTGACCAGTGTTGGTGGCGAGGTACAGGATTAGAAGAGAAGTAGCAAGAGGGATGGGAGGTAAAAGTCCAAGATTTCATTTCCTCTCTTATGGCTTCTATGTGTGTCCCTCGCCTTTTCAGCAGCATTGGTTGGAATTTGGATCAGGTCTAAAGGCATGGAGATGCAAGGAATTGTGTTAATTAATAGAAGTAACTTACCCAGTAAAAACTCAGCAGGTCAGCGGTCGCCGGGGATCGAAGGTTATGTAAGGCGACTTTTTTAAGATGAAACAAATTGAAACCCATCAAGACCTTTATTTTTACATAAGTATCTAACAAAATTTTATGAAATATTTTAAATTTCAATATAATAATGAAAGTGGATCATTTTGGAATGACCTAAGCAAATTAAATATAACAACATTATGCTCGAAAAATTGATGAAAATTTCATAGCACAAAAATTTAATATTACAAAATAAAAAGAATTTACTTAACATGAACAAAACGCTTGTTTATATTCAGTAACCAACAAATACAAAACTAAAAACGTGAAATGTGCATCTACAAAAAAGTGAACAAACACATATTTATGGTTCAAGTGATTATTATTGATTTTTTTGGAATAAATATTTAATTTTTAAATATGCTCCTGAATGTGAGTGTAATTAACTTAGCTGTAATAAAAATTATTTTAATCAAATTTATATTTTCTTAGAGAGTAGTTTTAATAACTAGGATGGCGCAAAAATAACTGTTCCTCTACACCGGTACATGTCAAATTTGAAATAAGGACTGATGATCTAGGAAAAGTACTTTACTATTTCGAAGTTTGACTACTTTGAAGATTAACAAATACTATGAAGTCTGACAAATATCTATTAGATTTAAAGTGTCTAAAAATACCATTATGCCAATTGGTAAATTATACTGTAATCATGGCTGTCTTGATTACAATCATGGAAATACTAAATAATATATTTTCCGCCATCCTTTATAACAAGAAATTAGAATAAAATATAATATACATATATTTATATACATTTAATTGAGAAAATATATAATTATTACATATATCAACGATATAACACCAACATATCGCTGAGCAAAATTGATATGTACCACATGGTATACAGAAAATATACAAAAAATATTTTTACTCCAGTGACACAACACACATAGAAAGAATACTGGCTTTATTTAACCCCTTAAATAAATATTCCCTCTGCATTAAAATTAATATTACTGAATATTGTTTTAAATCGGAAGAAATAGTAAGGAAGACATTATAGGTAGGTATATACTAATAGAACGAAATATATCAGAAATGTCAATCTTTTGGGCTTTTTTATTGAAGTGAAGCTCTTTATGAAATCACGCTTCGAGTTTAGGTGTGACACTAATCACAGTTAAACAATAATTTTTTTCTATGATTCCTAAAAAATATATATTTTCTCATATTTTATGAAACTACAATATAACAAATTGCCCATTCCGTGGGAAAAATTTACCCCACACTATGTACAATTAATTCAACAAGAGTTTAAGATTAACAAAGTTGGGGTTCAGTCATATTCATAAACGTCAAAAAATCAATTTTCGACAGATTCGGTTATACTTGCAAAAATTTCTCTAAAAAATATTGAAATGGAAACAGATAGCGATTTTGAAAGTACACCACCAGAAATTGTGGAAAAGTCGACTGCCGTCTAGATTTATTACTAGAAATTTCCCAGAAAAAGTACCAAATAGCTTATGAGAAGTTTTTGGAGTCGAGGAAATAGTATGTATTACCAATTTATTTTAAAATTATATATAATTGTTTCAACTCTTACTTTATGGAAAATATTCATAATAAATATGGAAAGATAAATAATACTTATCTTGAATTTCCACAGTCTTCCAAAGCGTTTGTCAGATACCGAAACCTAGGTAGACCTTAATGCATATTAAAACGCTTTGGAAGACTGTGGATATTCAAGATAAGTATTATTTATCTTTCCATATTTATACTGTCATTAGTGTTACACCTCAGTTTGAAAGCGTAGATTCAGGAGTCACCATGCCAGTCTTTATAAGACATTTCACAAAATTTTGAATGTGAAAATAATAACGGTACAGTTAAAAAAATCGTAATTAATTTATTAAAATAAAATAGTAATAATAATAATAAAATAGAAAATATATACGTTTTTAGAAAATCTGAACAAATACTCATTTTGTTTAAGATTACCGGGGTTATATATAAAAGCCCAAAGATCACAAAAAAATAATACAAACTACCATTTACTAATAATAACATACAACAATATCCATGTAAGGAATGGGTTGAGGTTAGATATGGTAAATGAACCCAACCAATGTGATTTTTTTTATACCTGTGCTGTCAATATTTTGATAAAAAATAATTAATTTTGATTTGTTTTTTTTTTAAATTTACGAGAAATAAATAATATTTATTTGCCGTAAACTGCACTATAAACTTAGTATTAGGTACAGTTTTATTGAAAAAAAAGATTGAAAATTGATTACTGTAACAGAGCCAGATTCAGTCCAATTAATCATACCTTTATTTATGTGTAATAATTTTAAAAACAATTAATTTCCTTTTGAGTATATAATTAATGTATAATGAATTTATTTAAAGTACAATATAGTTGATTTTATGCGGAAACATTATTTATTTACCTCACCAATTTAATTAGAGTAATTTAAAGTTGATTAGTTTTATCTAATAAACTTGACCTGATGATGGGTAGCTTTTGTTTGTAATCCTCATTAATATTAAATAAAAAGTTTTTGATGTGGTAAGACTGAGTTATTTTCCCTCTTAAATTTACTAGCCACATAGAAGATGATAGAGTCACTCCAATATTTATTTCAGGTCACTAAAAGTCACTGTTCCACGAAGTAAGAAATGGAATAGAAATAAAATTTTGAAAAATTGTTTTAGCACTAAAATAAGACACACTGGGCATAGCAAGATTCAAGTTTAAAGTTTAGATATCTGAAGATATAATTGTCGGCATATATAAATAACTAAAACAATAGGAAGTTTATTATAGAACTACAATAAACACGTTGTACGTCTTAGACAGAGAAGATTAAGAACGATACATACAATTCAAATGAAGATTAAGGGAAAAAATGAAATAATATAGAATTTCAAGTTTTAAGTATTAATAAAATATAAACACCACTCAAGTGGTACAAGGAAAAGAAGTTAATCCAATAGGAGAATGATGCTAGAAAGCAAAAGAGCATTAGGCTCTCCGAAACATACACGACACGCAAATATCTCTACACCGGATGTAAAAGGCACGAAATAAAAAATATCAAATTTTCCAAGAGAGCCAAATGAATGTATATTTTTATTTGTATTGATAAGGTGTCATTTCTTACTAAACAATTCGTCTATTAGTAAAAGTAGGAGATAGTACTTTTATATGTCTGAGAAATTTAAAGTTGTATAATAATTTATTAAAGGTGATTTTTGGAAAAATTGACTTAGTGCCGTTTATCTCCGGCATAGAAATTTGATCACGTCAAAAGAGCTAGAACCAAGACATCGAATAGACAAAGTATGTAAAATGGTGAAGTAAATAATTAATTTTACCATTTTTTACTTATATCTTTAAAACATAGAGTACAACATCCAGTATGCATATACTTTACATGCCCAGTATAAAGAAATGGAATTAAATAATCATATATTGCTACATATTAGAATTAGGAAATGTATCTTTAGGATATTTAGATCTAATTAGGCCTGAATCCATATCTTCTACTTTAACCCCTTTTATGATAACCAGACATAAATAAAACTTTTTTAACTTGGTTCTTTTAACTGTTTGTAATCAAATCATTGAATTTTATTCGCCTTAATAGACTTTATCAAATACATTCAATTTCGAGTAGATTCACTTTTTATACATTGAATTTATATAAATATCAATTTTATCAATAACACAAATTATAAAATAGAAAAAATAAGAAAATCGTACCTACTAAGTTTGTTTAAGCTTATAATTACTAATTCCTTAACCCAGTAAAAGTAATAAGAATGTAACTAAGTAAGTTTATATTCTTAAACTTATGATATCCGTACTTGTTAATTCTTATATGGGGCACAGTATATAGGTAAAAAAAATATCGAACATGGCTGCGGATTTTAACATTTATAGGTATCACAATGGTTTACTTATTCTAATTACATGGTGATTCACAGACAGCATCTAACATTGCATATAGGGTAATTGATGAATGTATTTCTTAAGTAAATATATATTTTTAATTTTCTTAATCGTGCCGCGAATGTTTTTATTTCAAATTTAGTGATTTTCGAAGAACATTTCTCATTCACAAATTTCTCCATATATGCAGAGAAAAATAAAATGCACGTATAAAAATATAGTTTGTGACTTCTCAAATAGTATCTTCTTTTCTACTATTATGTACATGAATCACCCTGTAGACAAACTACGTTAGACATGTAAAAATACTAACAATAAATAACATTAGGCAAATATAGCACGCCACTAGATTATCTACAACAAAATATCTCAAAAAGTAACGAGATATGTTGCTTTATGATAGATTAAAATATCGAATTTAACATTACCGTTACAAGTAGATAACCTAGTAACCTACCTTGACTAAAGTATTTTGTCCCTATACGCTAATAATTCAAAGATTAAAGAAGTTTATTTATAAAATAAAGCTATAGGTTATTCAAATTTATTTGATCTTTTGTTGGCTTTCGTAAAGAAGATGGAAGTGAATTTCGTCCTTTATATTTTATTATACATTTATATTCAAATTGTAATAATGGGTTGGATCGGTATCGTTTTCACAAGTACATTAATCAGCTACTTTGCTTAACATTAGATAATGAGTATCATATCAGGTATTAAATAGATTAATAAATTGATAAAGATTATCTATTTTTTAAAATGTGTAGAAACAATCAAAACTTCAATATCTTTACCACAAAATTGTTTTTAATTTCACAAGGTCAAAAATACAATCCTAGTAAGAATAATAATCAAATTTGAATTTAAACATAAAATTAAATGTTGATGTGTCGTAAAAAGTGATTATAAGTAAAATTTTTAAAAACTGAATTCATCAAATGTTGAAAATAAAAACTTCAAAAATTAAGAATTAACATTGAATAGATTACATAATAATTATAAATATATTAAATAGTACCTAAGTACTTATGTAAAATTGATATATTTAACCTTGTGAAATTAAAAACAATTTTGCGGTAAAGATATTGAAGTTTTTATTGTTTCTAGTATAAGTGCTGTTTGTATATCTTAATAAATGCTATTTGCTGAAATTCTTAATGTTTATTTAATCGATTTAATTGTCGTTATTAAACAGTTTCATAAAGGGGGTTCATAACATAAGCCTCCTTTTATCTATTGATTCCATTGATAGTTGTGCTCATAAAGCTCCAAATTTCAAAGTTTTGTATTAAAATAAAATCCATCATGTATAGATTTTTGAATAGGGATTTGAAACTAAATTACTCGAATTTTATATTATTGTATATTCTTATTATTATATATAAATTATCATTTAAAATTAGATTAAATTAACATTCTGTAACCACTCTTTTTAATCTTGAAATTTGGTAAATAAATGTATTTAAACCATTTTTTGTAATATGACTAGCAAAGAGATTTTCCAAGAAGGTACAGAATTATTTTTTTAATTATGCAAAATTCAATCATTTATCTCTGAAATTAATTCATTCAAAAATATGTTATCTAAATAATATAGATATTTGCTAGTTATCTATTACAACATCAACGTATTTTTTAAAAGTTTAAGAATTACAAAATGTGTTATGAGTATCACTTATTAAATTTAACTAAAATAGTATCTAATAATTTAAAAAAAAAATTTTGAAAAGAAAAAATGTATGACACTATTTTTAAATATTCCATTGCTTAGAGTATGATGCATGTTCTTTTAATAAACAAATTAGAATTTTGGACGTAAGTATACAAAAATGTTAGCACATATAATGCATAGGTGCTTTTTAGGCATAAGCCCCACTTAAGTTAAGTTATATTATTAATGGTAATATATTTTTTTTATTCAACATGTTTGATGGATCGCGTTTTCTCGGTGTAGTAACATGCACAATTAAAATATTAAGTCAACCGGCATCATAAATAAATATGAATAACCTGTACATAAACTGTACAGTTGTACAAAAAAGTTTTACGGTGCCAAATAATTAAAAATGTGTCAAATCAAATGAAACTAAATAAATATTTTATAACTTGCAAAATTAGAATTACTAAATGTCACAAATTTACCAAACATTTTAAAGTAAAAAATAATTTGTTACTTCAAAACACATTAGTTGAGCGACAACTTAGCAAGGAGTAAATTTAACAGTACTTTATTGTTCAAGATTTTTATATTTGCTGGAAAATGTATATCCAGCAATGGTATTTATTGACTGTTTTAAAATAAAATTTTGGGCAAGTTTCATAGAAAAATCGATATTGCAGTAGGTCAGATACGGTTTTTTTTTATAAAGGATGCGATTAATCAAAAGAGTCTGCTAAATACTGGTCCAGAATACAGTTGGGTCCAAAATTACCGTCAATTTTTATTTTTAAAATAACACTAGTGGATGCCAAAAATTAGAAGACCGTTCATTTGATACTTTTCCTTCGACTAAATCAAACATTTAGAAAAAGTTTGCAATAATAAGAAATAATGAGATGATGAGCTGGAAAATGTTTATTATCCTTTCAGATATTTTTTGCAGTTTAATTAAATAGATAAATAGCTAGATAAATTATTGGGCATTTAATTAGAGAATCATTCTGTAGAATTGGACCAGAATATAGACTGTAAGTGACTAATTAGTGTTAATAAAAGGTAAGACTGTACAATATCGCTCTGTTATTATTATTTATATATTTTTTGAAATTACAGGTACTTATTCAATTTAATCAACGAAATCTTTCAAATAACGTCAGATAGCCTAAAAATTTTTACGAAGTGAAGTTTACCAACACTTAGTTAAAAAAAGAGGGGGCATTTTATTTGTTCCTCACTGTATAATGTTGAGTTGTCGCTAAAATGTATGTTCTCATTTTACCCAATTAACGTGGCGGCGTAAAAGTCAAAAAGAGCTTAAGAAATAAGGGAGACTACTTTATTGAAAAAATCCTATTTATGCTATAACAAGTTACGAATGCTCCCGAGGAGCAAGTGCTAATAGGATCAAAATTCTTGTGATAGAGAAACAACGTGCAAATAGACAGATAGAAATGAATCACAGACAATTGACGTTAATATATACGTACATGATTTCTTATATTCAATATCTTACTTTTTATGCAAGTCTCACAAAATTGTGATAAAGATATTTACGCAAATAAACTTCTTATTCTCTATAAATCATAATAAATTGGTTCCTAAATGAATAAATTTGAAACCAAGTTTTACAGGACGTATTTTCAAAGTGTCACCAATAGTGTAGCCGCTTAAAAAAAGAAAAGGGCTCTCTTTAGATAGTGTAGTAGATGTCTTTATTAAGTATCGAAGTTGTAAAAACGTGAAGAAAAATTTATTGTTTGTGTTTAAGCTGTTTCTCAGTTGGCTACCTTTAATTTTTGATTTTAATTGGAAAAGAATCGACTGATCAGAATATTTAAATTACTTTTAGAGTTTACGAAATCCCAATATATGAACTACTTAAAAAATCTCTCCTGTATACTCGATGGTTCAGGGTCTGAAATCTTGAAAAATACAATTGTCTTACAGCACTACAAAGAAAATTGCCATTGTATTTACAAGATATTTTTAAGAATAAATTTATAATGACATAATTTTTGTAATATTTCAAATCTTGTGTGAAAATAACTTTCTAAGTAAAAGTTATAATTTTTCAAACAATTTGAAAAATTACAAAAATGGTCAATTATTAATTTCTCCGTAAAGTTACATTGTAAATTCAGTGTAATTTTTTTATATTCATAACACGGAAATTCTAATAACAGGACCTACTTTACAATCTTAGTATCTATTTACTTTGCTATACTTTACATTTTTTTCTTGACAACTGCAATAAACCTCTAACAATTCAAATAATGCTTACTTATATCCTAAACTAAGGAAAAAATGTAAAGTAACTCTTTGAAATTATTTTGAGATGATCGTTGCATTATCGCATTAAAAAATATATATTTTAACGATTTAACGATTTTGTATTGATTGTTTTCTCAAATATTTATTTGGCGAGGTTTTTAATATCAAAAACCATAGATTACTGATTTGCAGGTTTCCTTTATACAGTTACCATTATTGATGACAAAACTCATAAATAGCCTGTTCGTCCGTTATTTAATCATTGGTAATAAATATACAAATATTTTATGTCGATGCACAACAAAAATTAAAGTTTCTAATGACCAGAATCGCGAAATTTGAAGCCATGAAATAATGTTAAAGAAATCGTACAAGTATTTTAATCTAGCGCTAGGGAGTATTTTTAAAACAGCAAAGTGTAATTATGCCACTATATGCGAGTTCAATACTGTGCTTTATGTTAAACTATTCGCACAATTTCAATTTCACAGTTGTTAGAACTCATTTTCAATATTAGAATACACTTTAAAGTAACGTTGACATGGAATGTTTATTTAATTGTGTCATTTTTAGTAAATGTCAACATCACATGACAAAAGAAAACCGTCGATTAAAGGAAAATAATCAGAAGGTTTCAAATATTTCTATTATGAAGTTGTTAAGTTTAAATAAATAAGCTTAAATTCATACTTGGTTATGTGAGCAGACCGTATTTTTTAGGTTTTATTTCGACAGGTTTGGCGCAATATGAGTAACCATAATAAGACGGGATTCGTTATGAACAGGGCGTTTCTAAAATCATGTGAAAAAATTCAGTAGGAGGTTCCCTATTTAAAATTAAGAGGAATTTTTCTTTTAAAAAATCTCTCAGCTGAACCCCTAAAGAGATATCGCTCTCAAAAGGACGGAGTTTAAATGGAACTTTTAATTTTTTTCTCAACTCCTAGTTGATCTAATATCTTTAAATTTGGGTGATTACATATACTCCTAATTATGTAAGTAAGGGATTTTTTCAGTATTACCATGATGTTATTTATTATACCTTATGTTATGTTCTTTACATCTCTATTTTTTCACATTTTCAGTCATACCTGTTACTTATACTTTATTAACAATAATGCTTTTGTACTTTGTATATTTTGTTCGAAAACTATTAGTACTATGGAAAAAAGCGGGATATAAAAAATAAATAAAACAGTAACTCCGAATAATATTTTGAATTTATAAAATTCATCCACATAGAAAAATAAGGTGTTAGTTTCTACATTAACTCGGATTTGAAAAAAAAAATGAAAAACTCAATAATTTTAATTCCGTCCTTGCAGGGGTAATATCTCTTTAATGGTTGATATTTTTATTTTATAGGAAAAATCAATCATAATTTTCAACGAGAAATCTCCTAAATTTTTTCGCATAAATTTAAAACCCTGTATTTACTTTTAGAAATGAATTAAATAGTTAAATATACAGAAAATGAATTTTACTAGGCTTAAAACTACCGAAGCTTCTTATTATATCCGAAGTCGGGGATTATTTAGATATTTAAAAATATAAATAGTATCTCATAATGGCAACCCTAAAAGGAAAACCGTTGGTAAAGACACATGTATGTGATAAATTTCGATAAATGACTTATTTTAAAAAATATGAAAAAATCAACTACAGGAGATTAATAGTAGAAAGTAATATTCATAATCCAAAATTATTGTGAAATATACAAAGTATTTCTTTTTCTAGGAAAATTGAATTTATCCTTCGACTTTGTATTTGGTTTCTCTTACTTACGCCACCTTTTTCATTTTCATTTTATATTAAAAGAATAGGAAAAGTAGAATGATTTATTTGCAAAGAATAGCAGAAATCTGTAATTTAGAATCTAGTAATAACCTTGTTTATATAAAAAAAATTCTAAAGAAAGCGATCCCATGGTGCCTTCTAATTGGGGTAGTTATATTTACCAATCATTCTGGACAGAAGCGCACGAAGTGACCTTAAATGAAGGCTAGCAGCGTCGACTTTTAATCAAACTTGACTACATTCAAGGTTGGGCAGGTAGGCCAATATTCATTAGTAATTTTGTAATACTAGTTAGCGTTAAAAATCCGAATTGGCTCGGCTAAACATCTGCAATATTGCATATATCTCTGTAATCGTACGCAGCCAAATGAAACTGATTTCTCTCGAGTTTAGGGTTAACCTATATAAAATTCTTAAAATTATTTAGTTCGATTGGCATCGATGGCCTTCATATACTATCAAGGTGAGTGATGACGGCATGATAATCACCTCCTCCTTACCACCAGTGACTAATTGCAACCACATTAGGTAAATTATACCATTATAACATATATGCCTCGGTGAGCAATATACCCTTTAAACATGCGCTACAAGGAGCATCATCATGATTATTTTACCGGGCAATATGGTTTCTTCACAAAAAAGTTTGTTTTAATTTTCACTTAAAGTTATCTAGTTGGTTAGCTGGGTCTCGTTCAGGCAAATATTTTGTATCTCCACATTACACGAGAAAATCAAGGGATCGAGAGAAAAAATGAAAGTTGTGAATTTTTTTTGACGTGCTATATATCAAGCAAAGTATAATTTAACAACAAGATATTACATACCAGTATATTTATGAAACAAGAAGCAATCTTGTATACTTCATAATAATTTAAACTTGCAACCGTCAAATTTTGTATTGATCCATCCTCTTATTTGTTTTACAAAAAATACCTCTAAAATAAGTCAATTAATGAATTTTGTCCATAACCGAGTCTTTAATTGCAATAGGCAATTTTCAGAATTAATCACGTACATTTCAAACTAACATCCATTTACAATCAATCGTATATTTTCTTGATTAGATAAATTATATTACCGTTGAAAATCGTGTCCCATTCAACGTTCCGTCACTTACAGCGAAATTTAATGAAACACCCGATATTAAAATCAAATGATATAGTATTGTTAGTTTCATCTCCAAATGATTAAAAAATTAAATTCTGACTACAAATTACTATTTTTTAAATGTTATGAGAGCATCAGTACTTCTGGTTTTTTAGTCCATTTAGGATACAAAGATAACTTTACTATTTTCGACTAAAAATATATGATTGTGAATTAGTATATAGCAAAAATTCAAAATGACTGGATTGTCGTTTACATAAGAAAGTAGTTCTGAATTATTTTACTTTAAGGTAGTTGTAGATGACTGGGAAACTAGTCGCGAAGTTCTCGGCTCAAGTTCTAAGGAAGTGCTGTATAGTTGCTCGTCGTCCATGACTATTGAAGTGTCTAATAGATAATTTGAAACTCTTTGGATAAGCTCAATTTTGTAGGGAGTTTGTTGGAAATGTCGGATTTCACGTATCACATGAGCAATCTAAAAAACAAAACAAAATATCTATAAGAAAACTTCGCTATAAGAAATGTACATAAGGTGGTACGTTAAAATAGTTGCTAATTAATTACACAATAATATTGACGAAACTGTAAAAGCATAAATAATCATAAATAACAACGACAATTATAGAGACACGTATCTGTCAACAACTACATTTTTCAAAACGTATGTAGAGTGTTTCATTAAGTGTTCTAAACAGCCATAATTTAGATTGGTATATAAAAATCATATTAGAAACTATTATTCTTAGTCTACAACCTCTGCTTAAACAATTTTTTGTACGACTAATGCTAATGTAGTAGATGAAGTATACGTTTGTTAATATAAATGTTATTATTTTATTACATACTTACCATTCGCATTTTTGCAAAATTAAGGAGCCCTTCACACGTGAAATTGGGTGTTCCTTCCTCTATAAAGGATAGATCAGTCAAATAGATTCCAAGGTATGGTATACAGGGTGGATCACATCGATGTAAGGCATCCCTAAGTGATCTAAATCTTCCATCTGATGATACGACGCTTTGTAGCTTCTTGATCGTGTGCTTAGTCTATAAAAAATATGATTATGAAAAAAAAAGGTGGATATCGTTTGGGAAAAGGGCTGTATAAGTTGATCAATGCTATGTAAATTCAGGATTCTAGCTATAATTTGTAAGAAAATGAGATAAGCGAATACTTCCCGGCCGACTAGCTTGACAAGCTTGGACATCATTTATTTTTCGGTTGATTGAAGAGACAAATATTCTACTTTCCTCTTATTATACCCTGTCAGCAACTATTCAATAATCATCAAAAAAATATTTTGTTGGCTTGCCTTCCAAATATACCCAAACTGCATTCGTTACTTCTTCGTCATCATTGAAATGGTACCTTCTTAAATTTCTAAAAGAGTAATAGTCTCTGGGTGCACATGTGGATTATACGAAGCGATTTATTCAAAACCGCAGTCGCAAAAAACGTCTTGGGCATTCCTTAAAAGTGTGCACGCGTGCATTGTCATGCATCAAATAATCTAACTCTTTTTCTTTTGTAATTGTTTAGGTTAGATTAGGTAACTGAAATCGCTAACGAGACTATCATTTTCATCTATAAGGTTAAAGTTAGCTGCACTATTATCTAATTCATATAATGAATTTTAAAAATACGAGAAGTTTTGCTACTCAAAATAAATGCTTTTGAGTGGATTATGTTAGGGATTCCTTTTCTGCATATCTAAAAGTATATCACGTACTACTATAAAGTTGGACATTGCATTTCTACCTCCCTGCATCCTGGTTCTTTAAGAACAGTCTACCAACCTGACAAAATTTTAATGTGCCTGTTGGCAAGAAGATGATTGACACTCTCTTGATGACCGTCAGGCGAAAAATTCTGTCTGGAATATTCTAAGTAGAAGAAATAAGGCATTGATATTTCAATTCGAAACCTTATGTTGAGCATTCACGCTTCTACTTTTCGAAGAGTTTGTGTTCAAGTTAACTCTTTCCGAGAAGCAAGCTAAATTACTTTTCTACGTGTAAATTTGTAAAACAAATAATGGATATCATCATAAAGATATGGTGATGTTTTGTCTCAAATGTTCGGAATAACATTCGCACAACTGTGTGTCAACAAAAACCTGTAAAACGTCCTTACAGTCTTCTGCTCCAAGTGCTTGTAGAGAGGAGATTGATTTAGAAGGATCTCGGTTGTCACTGGGTTCGTGAAGGCCGAGCATCCTAGACATCTGACTAGTTTTGAACTACCCAAAATGAAAACCACTAAGCTTTTAAAGTTAAATACAAACACCAGACTAAAACTATAACTAAGCAGTGAAAGCAAAAGCTACAATTATAGTACAAATTATTAGAGGTATAGGAATAATTAATGCTTACTGTTTTTGAGACCTTCTCCCAAGTTTTTTTCAAGCGAAATATGGCGGTGTTAGTAAAAGCAGAACAAATTTGTAAAACACCATTGAAATTATGTAGGCATCTAGCGATATCCGCCACCGCTGCCCACTTTTCTATGGCAGCTACCCTTTGTGTAATTGACTTACGTCTCAATATCTCTGATGCTACTAATCTAGAAACGTCGTTAAATCTTTTAGTCATCATAAGAATGTGCGAGGCTTTCTTATCTTTATCTGATTTCATCCAAGCCTGGCCCAACAACTCTCTAAAACGGAGAACAATAAAGATTCACTTGGTCTTAAAAGAAAAATTTTAAACTTACTCGCTGGAAATGCAAATAAATATTTGATGGTCAATAAATGTTAATTGCTCTGCTATCTCTAGAGCAGACAACGTTTCAATAGATTCTTTAGTTGGAACCTGAAAATACACAAAATAGTATTTAGAGTATTTGACAGAAATCTCCGTCGAAGTTCCCCAGGTACTTTTAATAAATATTTTCCCTGAATAGACTTTATATATTATAAAAATTCGATGAGAATTGTACTAGCCTACTATCAATAAGAAAAAGGCAAAAAAAAAACCATCGGAGAGTGTCCGGCATCGTTATTGTGAGAGGTTATTTTGTGTTAAAGATGTGATAAAATCGAATAGACAGAATAAAAGGAAAATATATACCTCATTCAATTAATACTATCACAGCTTTAATTGAATCTTTGTCTTTTTAATAAGTAAAGAAATTTTTACGACAGTAAAAAGTGGAAGACGGAAAAGATATTAAAATAGTGATAGTTAAAATAGAAGACGGACAAATTATTTGGAAAACGCCTCTTGATATCTACGGAAATGAAAATAAAAAGTAGGGACTGGTACTTCGAGGTGATATTCAGTGATTAGGACCATTTGTCGATGCTGCTAGGCTAAAGGTAAAGATAATACCAAAAATATGCTTGCTAATTTAATGGGCTTATTAGGGGAATATTATCATTATTACTGTGATACACTCTCTCATTGTTATAGTTCAGCCTCTTTAAAGTCTTTGCTTACGCCCGTATCCCAGTCACTTTTATCCTGGACTTGCAGCAATGGAGTTTCTATTACCTTCACAGTTTTGAGTAACAGCTAAGATTAAAATACCGCGGGATAAATGTTATAATGACAGCGCTGCTGCATTCTCCGATTTTATATCATTACGCTCCTGGTGGATGTCTTTATACAACCTTTCTATAATTTTACATCCTACCTTCATGCGCGTATTGACTGAGCTAACAAATCGAGCAATTACAACAAGTACTTTGTCAACATAGTATGCTTGGAAATGAAAGTTTTTTAGGTAAGCCGCTACGGAAAGTTGTCTGTTATGACGTTTCAAAGCTGCCTTGATGCAAAATTCCTACCACTCCCATCTAGTGAGAGCAGCCATCCAAGGATGTGGTTACCTCCTTTCAAGCCTTTGTACTACGGCATTGCCTATATGCATGTTGCTATTGTTGAAAAGGGTGCTGCTTTCGACTGTCTTCTATTAGATGCCTATCAATCGTTTTTTTTAATATTGTAAATGGAGTAGATGTAAGACTAATTGCTCGGAACGACTCGTCAAGGCTTCCCTTCTTTGAGATGAAGATAACTTGTACAAAATAATGAGGATACATTTCTTGTTAAAAAGTAAGTGCCTTACTGATGTAGAAGTTGTGGGTGATTACGTATACAAATAACATATTTGTACAAACTTCTCAAAAAAAAAAACCAAATTAGAAAGAAACATAATTGTTGATGTTAATAATTGATAGAAAATTAATCAAGGTAATTCTGGAATGAGTAACTCTTATATGGGTTATGTCGTATATTACCTTTAAAAAAATCGATATTATAGAACAGAAGTTACAAAACTAAGACAGTGGTTTGACAAAACCTGGGCACATATGGTAAAATGAGTGAAATTTCTTACCGCCATAGGTGTAAGTAACTTCTTCAAATCCATCTTGGACCCCTCCGATTCCTCTTTAGTTAACAATCTCAATAACTGTGCTGCAGCTTTGTGCTCAGCTGGTAACAAATTTGGACTATAAATAATATCTTCCAAAAATTCTATTGTCATTGATTTCAAACGTTGATCGTTTTCAAAGTCTTGCGCGTGTTTTGAAATCCAGTGTCTCAACACGTTTAATACTCGCATCGTACAAGCAGTTGACATAACAGACTCTTTATGTCTAGCTCTTTCAGCATTATAATCTTCCTGTACTTTCCCTGGCAGAATATCCCTAGGGTTACTAGAACCCGAGGTAGCAATTGCAAAGGCTGCAGCTGCTCTAGAAGTGCTACTTCTAAAATGAAAACAAATGTTTACAGAAAAAAAATTCTGCAAATATAATTTACCTTCGTTTTGACAATCTAAAAGAAGTGATAACAACTCCAGCCCTACTTGGCCTTTGTGGAGACTCATGTTGAAAACTAGATCTAGCAGTAGAAGATTCTCCATCTTGCATTGATCGTTTTGTACCATAGTAACTCTGAAAAAAAGACTACCCCATTTTTTAGTAACAGAATTATCAACCAGATTAGTATATCTACTAACTTGTATAACTCCAGTCGTTGTAGAAATACTTGCTGATCTAGAAGAACTGCAAGAAGCTCGATGACTGTGACTATTTGAAGAAACGTGCTCATCACTCTGATCTTCTGATTCAACTGAAACGCCTCTTACTATTTTAATCTTTTCGTCTCCCTTTAAAACAATTGATGGCCTCTTGTAGGTCTCTGGTTTTCCTGAATCTTTGGCAGGGAAAAGTGTTTTAGCGGGAGAGGGTTTGCTTTTAGGAGGAGTTGATTGGAATTGCTTAGTAGGGGATGTTTTTGGTGATGATTTTTTAGAAGATGATGGAGATACAGCTTTTGCTTTTTCAGTCTTTTCAGCTTCTGGAGCACCATTGTCTGATGAAGAAGATCCAACTAAAGTTACAGAAGATAAGTTGCTTGGTGAGCAAGGGGCACTTATTACTGTAGCTTCTAAAATTCAAACAATAATTATACAACTCCTTTTGTCTAATCAATACTACCTGTTAAAGTTTCGCTGCTACTTGAAGATGTAACTGTGGGTATTGTTAAATGTTTTTTTTCTTCATTATCAGATTTGTCTACTACTCGAATAGAAACTGGTTTTGAGCCAGGTGGAGCAAGAGTATCTCCGTGTTTTGTAGGACTGCTTTTTATTATTTTTGGTTTATCTTCATCTTTGTCAGCTTCTTGTCCTTCCTCTTCGTCTAAAAAAAAAATTCTGAATCTAGTTCTATACATTTTATAGTGTACCTACATTTTTCTAGAGTTGCTTTCCAAACTCTATATCCTTGAGAATCGTAACTATGAGATCTGTCTCTATCGCTTACTTCAGATCCGTATCCAGAAACAGAGCTAGCTCCACTTGTTCTTCTTGGAGAAAAGCTACTTCGTCTTCTTTCATCATATAAGTGAAGAGTATGTTCATCTTTACTCTGTCCTTCTAAGGTTAGAGATTCATGTGTTTCAACATCCATACTATAGAATACCCTTTTTAAAACTTCCAAAACTGTAATTCCATCAGTAAAAACACGGTATGTCAGTAAAAATGTATTCAGAAAATCAATTGAGAGAAATCTAAGATCTGAAAGAATATACAAAAATTAAGAATCATCAAATTTTTTCGATAGGATAATTGGAAACTTACCTGTAAGCCTTTGAAGTAATCTTTCTGGCGTAGCGTATCGAATTTGTGGCAGTTTGCAAGAATTTAAAGTGCGACTGAAACGAATATCCGCTTCATCTTTAAACAGTTTTGGATCGTTTTTTAAAAATTGTGGTAGGCTTATTGAACTACTGTCATGCATTGAAGGTCTCAGCATATCATTGAACTGAACGTTGTCTAAACACTGGATTATGTCTGATATCCAGGCTGCTTTTTCTTGCATGGATGAAGCTAATAGATGCACCGATAACTAAATTAATTACAGTAATTTGATTATTAAAAACGCCCTTTTGATTTTTCGTCACAGAATGTGAGTTGCAAAAATAATTAAATAATCCATAACTTAATGTTATATATAAAATTAACAAAAGACAACAAAACACTGATTTGAAAAGAGCTTAAAGGTAAGCAAGGACACAAGAAAATAAAATATGTAGAAAAAATAATGGATTGATACGAGTAAAATAAAAGAATAAATAGTGAAAATACAAGGTATAATGCAAAACAACTATACAACTATATACAGCAAAAAATAAGAAAAAACCGAAACAATAGAAGAAAATATTTGGAAGGAAGTTAAATATAATAAGGGAGCAGTAAAAAATTAATATAATTATGCTCTTGATGATTATTTTAGAGAAAAGAAAAACACAAAAAGTAGGAAGCTTGGTGTACAACTGTTTCGATTCCTGGGATAGCATTGTTACCAGCAACAGTATTCTGAGTACCTGGGTAATAAGGGGGTAGAGGGTAACGTGACAACTGACTCTTTCGCGAGAAAAGGAGCAGAATCCAAGTCAATGGACCGAAAAAATTCCTTGGCATTACCGAAAGAAGACACTATCTTTAAATAGATTTAGAGGAAAACCTTTTAACATTGGAAGATATTCCTGGGTAACGCCCCACTCACATCGACTAACCTGAAGAAATAAAGAGTTCCTAAGGAAGAGCTGAAGTTACTACGAGGATGTACAGCTTTTTATTTAGTTATTATAAATTATAAATAAAGAAGTAAAATACATTTTCCAACGTGTGTGACTTTTGGTTTTAAGGAAATATTCTTTTGGGATCATCCAATCTTAGAATATTAAAAAGAAATCGTTGAGATGTTAGATATAAGGATATCCATAGAAGGAAAAAGAAATTTCCGATGAAAGTAATAAATGTCAAATTTTTAAAACTTTATGATTTTAGAGATTATAAGATATTGTATGTGGTCGAGTTATTAAACAGAACTTTAACAAGTTCCTTGATTTGTATACATATATATAGGTAATTATTTTGATTAATTATTCAACTAGTCTTTTTATTAGTGGTTTTGGAGACAATTAACTCAAATATCATAAATCTAACATTAGTTTCGATTATATAAGCACATTCTGTGTTAAGATTGGCGCTTCAAAGTTATAGCTAACATTTAAAATCATGGTTCTTACCGAACATTGTTGGGCGGATTTCGATTCAATAATAATTTTAAAATCTCTGGTGTGGTACGTCGTGGTCATAGCAGATGCCCCGCTCGTCGTTGATTGGCTAGACACTGAACAAATAGATGCAATTCGTTATGATGGACAAAATGTGATTTAATTTACTAAAAAAATATTCTTACCATCCTCATCGGGGTTTTCAGAAGGATCTTCAATTAAAAGAGAGTCAGCCAGTGGAATTTTGCCCACATATGGGACCAAATGAAGTTTTCCATTAGACGCCCTAAAATTATATTAGTGAATATTTTAACACTCGAATTTTTCACTCATTCATATAAACAGATTGTTATATGTTTGTGATCTTTATAGTTATTTGATTTAGTATTTATACTCTGTTGATTAGTTGTTTGTTTTTCTATACATAGTCGGTTGACTGTAGATCTAGTTTTTGAGGTTGTTAAGTGATATGACATTAGTTATATAAGTTAGAATAAAATTATTTACATTACAATTACAATTACAACATGGACGGCCTACGACGTAGACAACGTCTTTTCGAGGAAATGGGTGTAAAGTTTGACGTCATTTCTAATACAAACAAGAATGAAGTCCTTACAAAAATTGTTCAGCAGGAAGCAAGAGTATTAAAGTGGATGATATTACGTAACAAGTCTGATAAGGTAACAACTGTAAATAGCAAATTCATGAAAAGTAGAAGCAGTCAAGGCGGCCATTAAGAAGAAAGAGCTTGAATAGGAACTAAAAAAGCAACAGGAACAGTTGGTGTATAAATTCCTTGTTTCTAGTTTTAGTCCTCTTTAATACAAAAAAAAGAAGAACTGTTTGGAGATTATATTATCATGTCGATGCCGATCGGATGAGTCTGATTGTAAAAAATGGGAAAATGTATCCATTAAAACCCAATCCTATGGACAATGTAGAAGCTTTGCTACTAGTTACAATCCAAATAAAGAGTTAACTAAGATAAATGTGCAACAGACAGAAAAACCTTATTCGTTAACCCCATTCTCAAACAGGTGGATTTAGAATGCTTTCAAATTGGTTAAAATTGAAGGTAACGACGAAGATGGTGGTAATGGTATAGAAACTGAAGAATCAGAAAATGAGTATTAAGGACCTGACGTGGACAAATGAGTCAAAGGACAAAACTCGTGGCATTTTAAGCAAGCTCACTCGAAGCAAGAACCATAGGCTAAAATAAATATAAAATATTATTGAATTAAGATGAGAGTTCCCATTTATATTACCTATTTAATAACAGAATATTAAAATATTTTGAAATTTACGAATTATGTTCCAAGAAGAATTTAATAGCATCTTGCTATCATAGACAGTTTTCTTCTTAATCATATTCTTAAAAAAGAAAATAAAATGTGGAAACTGGACCAATTTGTAGAAGAGACGGTAGAATCTCTAATTTTGGTTGTTAACAATAGTGATTCAGACAGCGATGATAGTCTTTTTGAATAAATGTTTTTATGTGAAAATTTTTTAAATTATTTTGCTTTTTTTTTTTAATTCTCAAGCAATAATATCTACAAATTATTATTAAAAATAAATGTTCTTTTCTTTTATAATTAATATATTATAAATTTCTTTTATATATATATATTTTATTTTAGTTAATCCCGTAAACATCCCAGAAGCACGGTAATGCTTTGTATACTGGTCACTTAATCAGGAATTAGAAAAATGTCTGGCATTGTTATTTGGCGGGTATACCAGTAGACCAGGGTCGATAATTTTTTAAATGAAATAAAATAATAGTAGGATGAAACCCATTGGAAAAGGAAGAGATTATAACAAAAATGAATGGAAAAATAATTTACGGGCGATCTGAGGTCGGGAAGTGGAAGGGGGTGAGTTTTTAAGGGTAGAAAACTGTTTATCTCGATTTCCGGCAAAACTACAAGTCCTATGGAAAAAAGTTAAATGGCAAAGTTGTAGGTAATAAAAAGATCTACAACTTTTATATTTACACTTTTTTCACATAATCTCAAAATTTATGTGAAAAATTCAAATAACCAAAAAATTTCGGATTCGAGTTTACCATAGTAATGTATATTATGTTTTACACCATCAAAAAGCAGAGATTTCAACGAAAAAAATGTTACTTTTCTCACATTTTTCATTGATTTTCTTTATATTAAAAATTTTCTTTTATCTGATGGTTCACCAACTATACTTATTTAAACTGTACGAGCTCTAGAATTTTTAATACAATGTAGGCAAATATTTGTATGATATCTTATGACAATGTGCAATGACTCCCTTGTTATTATTGAAATAAAAAAAATGCAAACACAAGTGTTAGAGAAAGTTGGGTGCCATAATATGAATTAAACATTTGTTTTTTCCAAATGGAACCCCTGTATATTATTACAAATTCAAATAACTCGTATTGTTCTGATATTTTTGATATAAGGTATGACTATATTATACAGGGTATACTTTGAAAACTTATTATGATTTATTAATTATTGTTATTTATTTGGTTTTTGTAATACTAAAAATATTAAGAATATATATGCTAAACTGCTTAAAACTTACTGATAAACTAGTATAATTTTCTATAACGATTTTGCTTGTAAATTAGTTATGAAACAGAAAAACTCTCAGATTTATTTTTCAAATATATGGCCTACTAAACAAACATTAAATTTACCAAAAGTATAAATTCATTTAATATCTTGAAATATCTCAACAACTGCTTAATTTTGTCATAGGGAAACCCTAGTAAAAATTAAAGGAGCATAACAAAGAACTCCTTCTGTAATATAAGTTACTGGGAGTTCCATTTCAAATACGAAAGAAAATAAAAGGTCCAAGTTTCGTATCGCCCTGTATACAAACCGCAAAATTATAAATCAATAATGAAAGATATTAAATCATTTTTCAAAATTCATTTATACAATCATTTCTATTTTTCTGTAATTTTTTGAAATTCTCTGTATAATATAGTGAAACATTATAACAAAAAATTCAGGAAAATATGAGTTATCTAAATTTGCAATAATGTACAGAAAAACCATATGTTTGATTTGTACCCGAATTACGGAACACCCTGTATAACTAAAAATAATTTTAAATTGTGTACCTTAACTTCTTTTACCATTCTGTTTAATAATAGGAGAGTTATTGAATTCTATCGTAAGATTAGTAAACTCTGTAGGTTTAATTAGTTACTAATAAAATAAATCAATTATGGGTAAATACCTTGTTTCTACGATTATATTTATTTATTAATTAATGATAATTATAAATGTCTTAAGTTCTAAAATATATTTTTTATGCGCGCAATTTCAGGAAAAATTAGACCAGTTCAATGAAGAACTTTCATTTACCTTAATAAAAAGAATATCAAATTTAATGAAATATATAATGCACAAAATGAGATTCCAATTTATTTTAAAAGAAAATAGTTTTGGTATTGATACTTCTTATGGAGTTTTTGATGTTGGTTATAATTATGCGGGTAGTAAGATAAAATAACTAGCATATCATATTTCTTTATTATTTAAAACAATTAAATAATTATACATGATCTACAATTATCTTTTTTTGAAAGATAGATAAATGTTTTTTGTAAAAAACTTATTGTTTTAAATAAAAGTTTCCGAACTAGTTTAGTAGTTATTTTGATTTCAATTATTCACTCGTGCTGTAAATTGTCGATTTTCTTGTAAAATACTTACGCCGGATGAGAGAATTACTGGGATAAGGTATTTTTTCAATACTTGTAAATAAATATTTAAGACAGTTAGTAAATAAGTTTTCTACTACACGAAATGAAGTAGATGCGAAACGTTTTGGGCGCCCAGGACGACATTCAAATAGATGCGATTGATGAAATGTATGTAAATCCTCAAAGTCATTATCGTCAATCTCGAATGTCTCATGTTTCCCACAGCATAGTCCTCAATGTTTTGAAAAAAAAAATCATTTACATCCATACAAACTTCAGATAACTCATACATTGGCGAAAGATGTTCCAAATAGGCGCATAAAGTTTTGTGAAATCATATTTCATAGAATAAGATCTCGATCTAACTTGATTTTTGACATATGTTTTAGTGACGAATTAACATTTTTTTAAATTCTTAAATTGCTCTATACTGGTCCGATACAAATCCGCATTTATTTTGCGAAACGCATACCCCATATCCAAAAATAGTCATTGTTTGGGCAGGAATAATGGGTGATAAAATAGTGAGACTTCTGTTTTTGCGAAGAAATTTGATTTAACCTCTCTATTTCGAATTATTGAAAAATACAATTCACTGGTAGAGGCAAATAATGATAGGTTTAGTGAAATCTGCTTTCAACAAGAAGTTGCTTCGCTGCATTATTATCTACTACTCTTCTGATAAATGGATTGGACGAGCAAGTGTTGAATGGCCCGCGCCTTCGCCAGATCTATCACCATTAGATTTTTTTACTATGTGGTATTTGAAAAGCGCAGTTTATTGACCAAAGTATCTAAAAGTTTTAGAACAAAGGGATACAGAAGCGTCTAGCAATATTTGTAATGAAACTTTATAAAAGGTAAGGGAAACGTTTTATAATTGCCCAGCGATCTATCAAAATATCCTTGTTGCTCATTTTAACCACTTACACTAGCTAATATTTTTGTATAACAATATTATAAATACTTAAAAAAATCTGTTATCATAAAAATCTTACTTTCGTAACTTTGGTATTAATTCAAAATCAAAAACGAAAACATAATTGTAAAGAGATTTAAAAAATCGTTAAAAGAAGGTGTCACTTGACCCTAAATACCATTTGAAATTTTCAACTTAGTCGTATTTAACTCTTGTGTCAAAGTTTAGTATTTACGATATAGTTTCATTCACCCTGTCTTGGTCGCATTTCGATAACCCACCCCGGTCAAAAATAAAAGGAGAGGGTGACTTTATAAACGCACTGTATATTTTTGATTTGCAATATTTCTCTAATTTACCAATACATTCACTAAATATCTGCCTTTGTAAAGTGAAATCGATTTGCTTCAGCTGAATTTTTATTTTTATACGAAAACTCGTATTTTTCGGAATACTTTTTATGAATTGCTATTTTTTTTTTCAATTTATTGACGTCACAACTATTAAAAGATCTAAAAGATTAAAGTATATTTGATTTTTTTTCCACTGAAATATGTTGATTTGGAAAGAAAAATATTTTTATTTTGCGTTAAATCTAATAGTACTGCAACATACTTAAACGAAATCGACTTTTTAAATTATAAGTCACGTTTTTCGACAAATTTTAATGCTGTATTTGCTTTAATTAGAAAATCTTAAAAATAAATAAAGTATTAAATTGAGTCGATATTTCTTCCTAAAAAGTTTTTATAATAAAATAATTTCTATGGTTTGACAGATTTTTATGGTTTGCTATTTTTTTATAATTTATTGAAAAATCTGGAAATTAAAAATAAAATCGACTATTTTAAGCTTTTTTATTATAAATCGTATTATCGACACATTTTAAAATAAAGTCAAATTTTGTCGTACTGTAAGAGAACTGTCTATACTTATATATTTTTCTGAAAATTCCTTACCTTGTTGCAATAATCAGGTGATTGGAGAATAAGAAACACTGTCTTACAACTTCTTTGTCTGTTTTAAAAGGGAGTTTTGTTTTTGAGGGCTTTGTTTTTTCGCTTGGTAACTGAATAAGCGAGCCCTGTCTCACAAAAACCTGGTTAACATCCAAGAGTATGTCACAACCTTCAACTATTATTCTTTCAACCGCCAGATTTTTCCGTAAATTTTCTGTCTCAGACACCTGAAATAATAAAATATAAAACACTGTAATTTATTTTTAAGAAAAAACTTTTTCGTACCTCATCGTGCATTTGTCGTGATAGATCTTCAAGCTGTTGTCTGGCGTTTTGCAGGCTTTTTCTTTCAACATGGTCGTGAGGAGTGTGGGCCAATAATTCATGCAATGTTATTATGTATCTCGGTACCTAAAAAAAATAATAACATAGAATAAACAGTTAGAAATGTAAGAATTATGTCAACAGGGTTGTATAAACTAATTTATCCTGTGAAGTCAAAATATTTTGCTTTTCAGAAAAGATACGAATCACTCTACAATATTTGCGGCTAAAATTCGAGCAATTGATTTCTGTTAGTTTTACAAAATTATGATACGTATATACAGGGTGCGGCATTAGTGCGTCGAAGTACGATATATCCGTTATTAAAGGAGATTTCAAAAAAAGTTATTTACAAAAATTGTAGGCAACTTCAAACATCACATTATAAAGTTATTTTCGTATTACCAGGGTGAACCAAACATACTTTTTTTTAAATGGGGCACCCTATATATTATTTCAAATTTAGATTAAGCTCATCTTCCCCATACTTCCAATATATTATTTCATTACGTTATACAGGGTATTTCAAAAGTTATGGTCAATTGTATACGAAAATCATTCTCATTTCAACGTCCTGTATACCCTAGACAGAACAATCTAACAATAATTTTTTCCAGGCATAGCTTTTTGATACTGTTACAGTATTACGAGAAAGTGCTATTTCTTTATTATTGCACCAATTGAATATAGAGCGAGCCAAAACTCGAACACATGATTTTGTCAATTTTTTCAAATGAATCACCATGTATTTTATTTTAAAAAGTGAAAATACACTTTATGTTCTTTCATTTTTATTATATAGCTAAAATCGTTAATTTCTGAGATATTTTAATGTTAATAACAGAAAGAGATTTTTTAAAATTTCTATTATAACAAGTTAGACGTGAACAAATAAAAGTTACGTATTATTATAAAAAATTCAACATTTTTTTAATATAGCTGGTATAAGTTAATTGAAAAAAAAACGATATTGTTAAGAATAAATATTTTAGTATCTTAATAAATGAAAAAAGTTACAGGGATTTGTAATTGTTTAATGTAATAGGTACTTGAAGTAGACTTTCAAATATTATCTAATTGCCCCAATGGCAATCAATTATTTAATTAATAATGATGTGGAATTTTGTACATTTTAATTTAATTTAATTAACTTAATTATATTTGATAATATCACATCCGTTGTTTAATTCATGTTTACAGTAGCAAACAAACTCAAATATCAGATATAGTAGTAGAAACTTTCTACAGATTATAAATTTAATATAAAAGTTAAGGTTTTCATTTACATTGTTATAAAAAACTGAACTACCGACATAAATAACACGGTCCAGTAGTACTAAAAAAAAGGAATTAAATTTTTTAAAAAACAAATTTTGTTTCTAAGGCATATGGAAATTCTTTATATAATTTAAAAAAATGGTGGATGTATTGGTATGAGGATTACTGCTTATGGAGGACCATTTTTGATATTTATCAACGTTTCGCCGTCTATCACAAGCGGCTTCTTCAGGAAGTGAGATGGGCACGATAACTCAATTACTCAACGTAGCCAAACACGAAACGCATCTGAAAAAAGGGTAGGGTCGAATTTATATGTTGTTCGTGTCGGGAGTAGTTATGTTGGAGTGGCCGATGGTATTTTTGAATTCCATATGGGTGAAATATATTAGCTATCTTCTCTGATTGTATTATTTGGATGTTTGTGTATTTCTATTGCTAATCTAATCTTTCGATTGTAGACATGGGGAGCTTTTGCTAGTAATACTGTGTTGCGGAATAGACTCTAGCGGCCTGTTTGGTACTAGTATTCAGCAATGTCGAAATGTGTTAAAAGGCATGTTTTATTATATCTACGGTGATCTTTGATACGTGTTTCTACTGATCGTCGTATTTCTTTAATCTAGATTCTGAACTTTATGACCTTGGAAGATAGCTAGCTGTCTTGGAGGTTTGTGTGAAGTAGGGATTCCTTTTTTTACCAAAGATTTTCCCATATGACCTGTGACGGAGCGAATATATGGGGGACAGTGTAGGAGCTTGGAATTGAGGTTCTGAAGAGGATTTATTGGATCTGGTTTTTGTACTACCCAAGGATTATTTGAGAATCGCCCTGTACAAAAAAATAATATAAATAACATAAATATTATTTTCATAATTTTATAACTGCTCTAGAATCGTGCGAAATAAAAAAATATACAACTGCTGAGTATTAAAAAAAAACGTTTACAAAACCTCGATTATTAAAATAAGTCGCTGATGTCCGAACACGTGTAGATAAAGACAATACTTTTTTACGTTACATTTTTGCAATAAGCTCATAGAATGTTTGAGAAAATACTAGTTTTATGTGAATGAAAAAAACATTCGGCAGTCGATATGGGGTTGTCGATAAGACGACTCAAAGCAGGGTCCTCCGTGGCTATTAGGTAATTTTTTTTAATCCAGTGTAATTGTATTAGTTTTAATTTTTTTAAAACTTTTTTATTGAAAATTAATCCGTTCTCGGTCCTTGAAGCTAACCTGACAGGGTCGACTCATCGTGGTTGAATTTTATTGGTTTTTATTTTAAGTTATTTAGGGGTTAAAAGGGTAGATATATATTGCCTGTATTTACACATAAATTTTTTTTAATTCTAATCGTTGAAGCAGTATATAGCAACGTAATTGTAAATCGTTATCTCGTCAGGAGTAATTCGTTAAGTGTTTAAAAAATTTTGGGGTAATTTATGTCAAGGGAAAGTAGAGATTCCGTTCGAGCCGCCCTTTGATTGTACCCTTTTAGGAAAAGACGTCCAACAGGTAGATTCCCACTCGAAGGAGAAACTACTTTGACAACCACCGACCGAATTTAGGGTGAGATAAATGTCATTTGGATAATAACCCCTGCTTATTTTTGTCTCAGTGTCATCAGTGAAATAATCTTGAGTAAACTCAGTAGTATAGATTGCCCTGTTCAAAATAGAAAGTAAAATTAATTAGTTGAGGGTTCTATCACACGTTTACATTGTTAAGTAGGTCTGTAATACAGAAAAAAAGCGATAGAGCCTTGAGGCTTAACTAAAGTAGCCCCGGCGGCGATTTGTAGCAGTCTCAACCCAGTCATTGTCATTTTTCTTGGGTCATTAAAGCTTAATAGTCCGAAACACAAGAAAAACCGCTATTATCCATACATATCATAATAATTATCTTAACATTGCGTTGTTATTGTGCGTTGTACATTATTTTGGTGATTTTCTTGCGTTGGCGTTTAATATATATATATATATATATATATACACATCATATTATTATCAATCTTAATTTAATTGCCGTACAATAAAGTTATTAAATCTAGTCCGATTATTTTTTATATAATATTACATTTTAGTTAAGGTAGCCTTTGCTCTCAAGTACTATTTTTTGGGGATAATTCCGTTTTTTTTATTGACTAAAACATGGTTATAGAATGTTTATATTTTCATTTATTATTTTGGAGATAATTCAGTTTCTTTTATTAATAATATTACTGTAGAAAGTACCAGTAACTGATTTTGTAGTAGAGCTCTAGGCCATTTTTTTTGTTACGAAAATTTTAACCGATTTTATTTAATATTTTTTTTATACTGTCTATTTCATTTTGATATGTTCAACGGTTTAAATTGACTGTTCTATTAATTATTTCGCAATATCATTTATTTTTTATAACTCTTGTTTTAAATTGAAATAAGCTCATTTTTGTTTTTTATCCGTTAATATATTTATATTTCAAAAGGATTCAAACTCTTTATTTTCATTTCTTCAACCCTTATTGGTGGGCTCTGCAAATTAAGCGAATTAACACGTTCTTTACGGAACAGAGGTGCCTAAAGCCATTTGCCAAATTTTGAACACTCAAAAGTTCTTATGTATAGTCAGAAGAAGTTATCATTTGATTGGTGACAGTAGACGAACCTAGAAAGCAATTTGGGGGGTTATACGGTGACCTCATCAAAATCTTTACAATTGAACAACATTTTATAGAAATATTACTCTTGAATCGTCGTAATTATTAAACTGCTGACAGTTTAAAAAAAACACCTTGGGATTTTCCAGTTGGAATTTGGAAATAGATTTTTGTAAGTAGGATTTTTTGTAGCCATTGGAGAGAAGTGCTGATTGGCTATGATTCAATTTAGGTTTTCTGATTCAGAGATACACTGAAAATTACAGTGGTGTTAGGTTTATATATGACCCATACATCCAGAAAAGGAGTCATTGGATTCTATTTGCATGGTAAATTTTATGTTGGGGTGTTGCTTGTTTAGATGATTCAGGAAAGGAAAGAATGTGTGTTGACCATGAGGTCAAATTATGACTCAAGCGCCATTTGTAGAAAGGCTTCCGTGAAAATACTTTTGCATATTTGTCATCTTTTTTTTATTAAATTTCCATAAAATAAACGATCAGTTCGTAGTAATCTTTTACATTGATATCGAATGAGATGCATGGACAGAGTGTTTCAGCAAGCATAAACAATCTTTACAAATAATTTTTCAGATCTGTCTAAAAGTCTTTTAGTAATATATTATTTTTAAATAATAGGGCAATTTGTAACACAGAAACGGACCAACTTAATTATTATAATTATGTTGCTTTAGGTCAACATTTGCAGAGTTTCTGGTATTACACCTGTTTTGTACTAGATTGCTCATTTAATTAAATGTAAATGAGTAAATTGCCGGAAGAGTCAGAATGTTAATATTTTGAGAAACGTTTCAACGAATATCTCTGTATCCTAAAGCGTAAATTTTATTCCATTTTGGATAAAAAATACATGAAAACTTTCTCCAAACAATAATATCTTGATTGAGGACTGAATATACTTGGGTGTAGTAAATTATTATAACCGATACCTTGGCCATTTAAGTGAATGCATAAAATTCGCTTTATTATGTTATTTGCAAATAATATATATGATCTCTAAAACTTACAATTTGGTTTAAGGAGCTGAATTTATGATTATATTAATTTTGTTGAAAGTTATGTGAAAAATGATTGATTGCATGATTTTTTGTTGCAGTAGGAAAAAAACAATTTTCCAAGTTTAAAACTATAGTCTTTTGAAGTACCACCAATCTTTATATACATTTATCATATTTTTTATTTTCTCTCATGTAGTAGAATAAGTTAGTTCCCAAATACTCCTTCTTGTCGAGTTTATAGATTTTTATAAAACATTTGAGTATAGGTATTTTCAACTGAAATAAAAGGGACGATTTGAAATGTGAATTTAAAGATTTATTATACCGACGGCGTTTAATTAATAATAAATTAATCTAGGTGTTATATTTTAAACTTAGCTGAATGTGATTTATTATAGAGTGAGGCCATTGCACTGTGACTTCTGCTCAGTAAGTGTTTTCGACTTAACATCAGTGAGTGGATCTGCTATTTTGTTGGTGGTTTCAAATAATAGATGCAGTCAGTTATGGGCATATCCAGAAGGACGTCATTAAACTTCCAGGATTGAATCGGGAAAATTAGAGATTGGATCCGAGGGTCCAGAACAAAACAGTCAGATCAAAACTAAATAGAATAAACAGCAACGCACAGAGAAAGAAAACAAGAAAAAAAAAAGGTAGAGAAGGGGCCTAAAAATAAATATTTGATTCAATTAATAAAAGTAAAACTAATCTTGATGGATATGTAGCCTATTGTGGGTTCAATTGAAGCAATTTCATAAATCAGAAAAATGTGTGAATTTCTTGAAATAATATACACTCCAACAGTGAGAAATTGTTTAGTTTCTGTAAATTTTATAAATTTTACGAAAAATCACAATTTTCTTGTTAAATACGCAAAATTGCCAGCATTTCACAGAATACGGGCTAGTAAAAAGATATCCCTTTTTTTCATAACCATATCAGGTTTTCTCCCGGATTATGACTTTATCTAAATATTCAAGTTCACTGTTTACTAATCATTTAATTCTGTTTCGGGAAAATAGTTAGACTTAGAAGAATTAAGAGGAAACAATTGGTACAAAGGAGAAATATCAACCAATCAATATATTTGCATTGCTTCATGTACTTGATATTTATTTTAAATTGTGAGAAACGTAAAAAAGTCAGTTAGTGCCAAATCAGGACTATGGGTCTCTTGGATTTTTAGTTCGACGTTTGTACTTGTCAAATACTCGACTGTTACGCATACCCTACTGATTAATTACTTCAGGCATGCAAACTGTTTCATACTACTCAAATTTCTGTTCGATGATCTTCTTAAGCAATTGTAGCCCCGTGATTAGCTTTGGCTACGAAACATGCAATCATTTTTTCGAACTTCTTCTTCACTGCAGAGCTTTTATTCACAAAAGTCTTAGACCATACATAATAAAGATCGGGTTAAAATATCGAGATTGAATAAGCATTTTTTATAATTTTACATAAAATCACTAGGGATAAAAAAATGCTAGCTACTAAGTATATGTGTTTTGATTTGTCTAATAACTACTACTAATTAAATATTGTTACGATAGTATGTACAGAGATTTAGTGAAATATCGCCCAGTACACAAAACTTATTTTTTTATTTTCCAAATTATATTTACTATTTATTTAAGATTATTTGAGCGAGAGTTATGGGACAAATATTTTTTGTTGAATCATCAAAATTAATAAACATTGTGGTCTTCTTGTCGAGAAAAATTAAAGGAGATCGGGAGTCAAGTCAAGTTTGGGTTCTCGGATGATCAAGAAGTGGATAGCGCTGCGATTAAATGTATTAGTTATTTAAATGTATAAGTTGCTCTTATATTTTATATTAGTTGTTTCTTTTAGATAAATACATTGATATTGTTTTTACTCATCCCCTTTAATTTCCATTAACCAAGTTACGTAATGGGTTAAAAGCCCCTTAAGATGATATTAAGAGATTTTTTCATGTATTTAATATTCACAAAAACAACCCAATACGTAACAATATTAATTAACGTATTGAAAATTTTGTTTTCGTTAAGAAATCAGCAATTTCTAAGCAATTAATTCCACTAAAATTTAACGACATGAAACAAATTATAAAAAAAAGTATATATATAAGAATATGTTTCAAATATAAATTGATTCTAGTTCGGCTCTGTATTTTCCAAAGTATGGTGACGATTATTTGATACAAAAGTAGTAAAAACTTTATTGTATTATTTTCATTTTTACAAAACTTTTATACAAAACTTAAAGTTGTAATTTTTACTTATTTATTGACTAGTTTGACAACAATAGTGTTATTTTTTAAACATTGAAGAAAATTCGGTTTAATTTTATTTGAAAACACAATATATGGAATTGACTGAAGTTTAACTCAAACCATCAAATAAAACTATTAAAATCGTGTACGTACTATAAACGTTTTATTTTATATTTATTTTTAATAGACTTAATTTGCTCTCTTTTACTATGGTTTGTTAGTTCTGCGACACTCTGTATACATATTGTTGTGTGTTACATCATAGAGTGTTTAACGCTAATCACTATAACTGACACAAATAATGTGTAAATTATAAATTCAAGTACTGGACAAATCCCCATCATGTTTAAAATCTTGCAGTTGAATGTTTTCATAGAAAATAAAATGTTTAACTTACCTGATGCATTGGATATGTCAAAAAGGCTTCCAGTGACCTTCCTCGACAAGCTGGTTTGCTTTCTAATCGTTTGAGCAGTGCAGAAAATGATAAAGATTGTTTGCATTCTGTTAACACTTGTAGAGAATAATGATGATTTCTAACGTATTCTTGGTAAATGCTTAACATTGGGAGTAGCATTGAGAATAAATCACCTGAAAGAGAATATTATTGATTAAATTTTTTGCAACAAATTTGATTTTTTAGTATATTCAAGTATCACTAAATTAATGACTTTATACATAACTAGTGCACTGATCTGTACTTTCCAGTACTATACTATAACAAATAATGATTGAAAATTCACACTTATATTTACAGGGCTCTTCAAATAAAAGTATCCTCGAAAAATAACCTTTAGAGGAGTGATTTTTACAAAAAATCAAAATAAGTTAATATTCGAAGGGGGGAGATATTGTGTCACATGTAGGTTTGCTGACTGGTTACACTCTCACCCCTGTTATCATCCCTTCAATATTGTAAATGATGGCTTTCCTAATTTTTTGTTTTTTGTTTTTGATTTTAAAAATATAAAAATCATGGATTTAAAGCAATTTTTACATGCCACCTTAACTGATTGCGGTAAAATTGGATGTAAAATTGTTTATTCGTTGATCGTACCACTAAAAACTTGTATGATAAGTGTGCACATTTATTTGTTCCAGACTTTGCTTTGCCAGTACGACAATATTGGAATAAAACTTTCGCAATTCACTGGATAGGTAAAAGAGGGTCGATGATAGAATGGCCACTTAGGTTACCAGATTTAACACACCTAGACTTCTTTTTATTGGGTTATTTGAAAACAAAAATGCATTTCAATGCACCCGTATTAAGTAATAACAAAGAGATATTTCAAAACAGATTATAAGAGTGTATGTAGATAAATGATATTCATATTGAATAATTGATATACTAATAATGAAAATGAAATACTCGTTCTATCATTGGAAACGCTTGTAATAAAATCATTAAAAATTCTACATAACTGAATTTTATTCTAATATATTAATTATTTTAAAGCTCCATATTTTACATGTTGAAAGAGAAAAATCCAAAACTTAATAAAAATAATGGAGAAAACAGTTTAAAAAAATTGAACGGATGATACCAGACGTGAGAGGGTGACTTTTCCAGCAATCCTAATTATGGGATAATATCTTCCCCTTTCAATATTAACCGACATATCTTTTTGCTTTGTGTAAAAATCAGTCCTATAAAAGTTACTTACCCTGAAAAGTTTTATCTGAACAGTTCTGTATAATGACCTGACTTCACCCCAATTCGAACTAAATTTTTAGCAGAATAAAATTTAAATTGTTTTTATAACATACGTTAACTAATACTAAAAATGTTGAATGTTAAAATGCAAACATTGTTTTATTTAAACCTATGTGAACTCTCAATTATTTTTGTTTTAGTATAGCAGCATCAAATGGCTAAATTTTTACATTTTATAACAATGGCATAATACCTATTTATTTTATCAGTGGGATAAGGGCATTATTAATATACGAATGCGGAGAGTTGTAAGACAAGGCCCGAGTCGGTAACAGCATAAGTAGTTTAATAGCCCTTATCACACGAATTAAAATACAACATTTTATCTGTAACTGCCAATATCAATAACTATAAATATTGATAAATATGAATAACATTTCGATTTAATTTATTTGACAATTGGCGAATATTTTACTTAAAATTAAAGCAGCGATTCTCTAATAGCAGTTATTTATAGATATGGCAAACTGGCGGATTTTTTATAAACATAGGCAAATATTTTTAGTTTCTCTTAGTTTCTAGAAGATGCGTTAGTACGATTGAATCTGAATCTGAAACTTTTGCATCAGACATTGAAGAAAGTTCAACGAAAGCAAATTCGTTACAATTCCATAAAAATCATGAATAAAATAAAGATTATGGATGTTTTAGCAAACGGCGTGACGGTAAGAAAGTCAAAAATGAAATGAATGAGAAGAGGTACTGGCTGATTTCGAGAATCTATCTAAAAGTTATAAGTTTTCACACCTTTGGGCATATTATTTAATGATACGCGTCATGATACCCAGAACCAAAAATTATGGATATTGGCAAATATATTCAATAACAGTGGAAAGACACTGAGACTAGAAAAGCAATACAGTAGCAGAGGGATACATTGAAACATCCATACACAATAAAAAACGAATACCTAAAAAAATGCTGGGAGACAATAATTTGCAAATGGAGCCATCAAGTAGTAAACACAGTAGTAGTTTAGATAGAACAGTCTTCGTCTGAATTGAATTTGTTTGAATGCAAAAATGTTACCAATATCCATAAATAATTGTTTTCAAATTTTATAAATAAATAATTGAATTTTGATTCTGATTTTATTAACCAACTGAGTCAGATAATACGTTCATTATCTAACTTATTTAGATAATAGCGATTAATACCTAAATAAAATTCATTTGATAATAGATTTTTATCCAGGCAGATAAAATAAAAGATATACTACTTATCTAAACTATATAAATATAACTACTATCGATAACACTGATTGTGTATAAATACTTTACATCTCAGGGGACTGCGTGCTGCCATTTACTAATGTATTAGATCTAGTTCGCAGAAATACTGATCATGGAATGACAAGAAGTTATAAAAATACATTTTCATCTGCTCCTTAAGAAAATGGGATAGTAAAGCCTTTTTAACCTTTTTAGCAGCACTAAAGTGAGGTTAAATTAGGTCTAAGGTGATAAGGGTGGACAGAAGGGTATTAGATAACTGAGAGACCGGTACCTACCTAGCATTTGCCTTTTACTAAACCATCGGGGATTGAATCCAGGACCTTCAGAATGCGATGCAGATAAGTTACCGTGGAGCAGAATATTTCTTGTATATACATTGTTTTTAAAGTCGAAATCGAACACCTAATTTAAAATTGACTGGATTATTAGATTCACTTCGTAACTTGATATCTGCAGTTAAGTATAACGATGATATATATCCGTCTTTCTGCGGAGAAATCAAGAATAACGACATAATTAAAATTATAAAATTATAAAAAAATAGATATTTCGTTTCAATATCCTATTTAATACTTAAAATGATTTTCTTAACAAAACATTATGTAGGGTTAATAAATCTGTATGCCAGAAGTAAATGGACAGAAGGCAAATTTTTAATATGGTAAATCCAAATACTAATTTTCTTTGTACATTGTACAAAAGAACTACTTGAAATTCCCATAATAAAATTTGGAAATGTAATTGCGCAATATATATAGTTTAATAAATGATATCAGTTTTTGGTTGTACTTTTGTTCTTCAATTTCTAATATTAATATTATTAATACAATTTTCTTTGTATTATTGTAGACTATAATTATTTTTTGGTTTCACAAATTCTGCTGATGAGATTGCTGTATCTGTTGGTGTTGTAATTTCTGTAATGTTCTCCCTTGTTATTTGGATTTGTGGTTTCATCATTTTGTTGGTTTGGTTTATATGTGATAGTTAACGAATATTTATTAGAAATATTTTTTTTATAATGTGAATTTTTGCAATACATTTGAAAACAATAACATTTTTGAATAGAGAATGGAGAGATTTTTCAAATGATGTACCACAAGCCTCTACTTCCCATTTAAAAATTTGGGCGTTATAACTGTCAATGTAGGAATGACATTTTTTCGTTGCAGGATGTTGTATCATAATCTAAAATTGTCCTGTTTCGGAATTTTTTATAAATAATAATAGTAATAAAATAATGCATATATTGTATTTGGCTGTTACACACTCTATATTATTTTAAATTTGATTTCGGATTAATTTTCTCAATATTTATAATATAGTGTAGTTTTATTACAAATTACGTATATTTTTATTACAAATCATCAAGTTTTTGATTACTTTTTATTTATGCCCAGGGTGGCTGACTGTTCTTTACAAATATAACAGTAGTTTGAAAAAAGTTTTCCAAGATCACATAAAATACATTCAAAAAATAACTCAAGAAAATCACGAGCATCAGTTTTTGTTAATATTGCACACAAAATAAAAGCAACCAAAAAGTTGATGAATTCTGTAATAAACGAATATTATATAAAGTAAGAGAAAAATATATGAAAAGATATGAAAAAATAAAAGTCTTAAAACGGTAATTAAACTTAGAAATATATTTCATTTCATGAAGTAAAGAATGTATAATTTATCGAGATGTGTTTGTTGAAATAAAAATGAAAATAAGAATAGCAAACGCTGTACGTTTCAAAAGAAATAAGGTCGGATTCCAAACAATAGTTTAGCTAACCCAGTTTCAAAGTCGACCCACGTTGTATGAAGAACTTTTGCAATATTGCAAAAATCTAAAGAAGCAAGGACGATTGCTCGAGCAACAAAAGTGAAAGAAAAAAAAATAGTTCAGTTCTAAGGACTGAGGGACACTAACTAGTTATCTTTCGATATTCTCTTAGTAGGGGGGAGAAAAAATACATGTTGTGATTCGCCCATTCTACGATATACGTGAAGAGTAGTCTCGGCTATTAATAATGCCGTATACAGGGAAGAAATAATATTAGATTATTTCGACCACTATTTTCGGATAAGTAAAAATTTAGGGCAAACTACGGATGTTGTATTTGTAGCAGTTTTGTCTCAGTACAGTGTGTTATGGTATGGTTTCGAATAGAGATTCCTTCTGTGAAAGAAAAACGATATTGGCTAACTGGGAATATATTTTTTCGTGCTTTGTTGGGGTCCTTACTAATTTTTGGAAACATTTAGTTATGCCAATTAATAAGGAAACCCGTTATTGTCATACCCGGTAACAATAAAATATATATATATCCCTAATCTCTAAGATATTACGTAATAAATAGTATTATTTCTTAATTCAAGTTCCGATTGGCCAAAAGGTCGGCAAAGTATATTATTTCTCTACGACCATTAGAGAATGTATTAATTCCGAAATCATTTTTAATAATATAATAGAACGTAAAAATTTGCACTCTTGAGTTAAGCCGGCTCAACATTCTAGCGAAACAGCACAAAGTTGAGCGAGGCACGAGAGTGTGGAGTTATATGTTAAACTACATATCAATTTTTGTTTAATCCAAATTGAAATTATTTAATTCCTGTTTTAGACCGTTACAATAAACATATAATGTAAAATAATATAAGCATTTAGTTAGTTTAGAATGGATTCAAATTAAATAATTTTTTTAATTCAATATATAAAAATAATATTGCATTTTAATGAGCTAAATGCTTAAGAACTTTAGATCAAAATTTGAGTTATAAAATTATATACAGAATAATAAAAACTACACTCCATATTTTTTTTAGTATAAGATTGTATAAATTCACGCCTTCATATTCATCCATTAGTCTGTGGCTTTGAATACATAAAACTAAAAATAAGAAAAAAGCAACGAGCATAAAGAAGTTTTGATAAGAACAAAACGTTCACGGTGAAACCTTTTACCTGAAAGTGTGAAGTTGGAGCAAGTATTAATAATAAAACAGAATGGATTTCGATTATACAGTAGATGTTTTGTAATGAAGGAGAGATGTGTTTTACCAACAAAAATCTAGGAATATTTTTAATTATCATGCCCTCTCAGAAACTGAGGCATTTTTGGATTCACAGATTCAAAATGTTGATAATATATGTCTCAGAGTGAGATTGAAATACCGTTAGAAAATTGTGACACGAAACATTTTTTTAAGTTGCATTTTACGACCTTTCGACATTATAAAGAAGGGAATTTGTTTTATCTAATGGCGTCATTTGTAAATGTCCAGATGACGTAATAAACGCATGTTTCACCAACGTTATTTTTTTGACTGGAAGTTGGAATCATTGATGAAAAAAATGGCTTTCTGAATGGATTTGGGAATAAAACTATATTCATACATATATATGTACATTGCAATAAAGGTTGTTTTTATTAACAATATGAAATTGATAAAAACAGAAACCTAGAGTACTTTAGAAGTATTCTTTAATAATACAATTAACTAACCATACATATAATAAAAAAAATACTATACAATTTCCCCTTCATACAACTTCCAATATTCCTTAGTAGAATAACTTCGTATAAAACTCTAAGGTAGCTCCAGCGGCGTGATATCACTTTTCTACATTTTTTTTAAAACTATTATACAAAGGCTAAGAATAACGTTTACTAAAAAATAAGTTTTTTAATATGTAGTTTCAGATTTACTTCCCGTGTAAAGCATGTTAAACTTCCTGTACGCTTAACTATTTTCCATCATTTAAAAAAAATTGTATAGAATTTTGAAAAAAATTAGGAGAGTCAAGAAAAATGTGTGTGAATTAAAAAAAATAGCACCACCGTTTTGCACACGAAAAAATGTCAAAATAGAAATAGATAACCAAAAAGAACCACCGACAAAAAAATAAATTATTATTGGTTGCAACAAATTACGATGAATTAACCCTTATAACTAATTATATATCTAATTAACAAAATAATATCTGATAAAGGAAGTCTTCAGATATTTTATAAACAAGAGAAAAACATGACAATTAAACTTTTAAAATTGTTAATATCACTAAAAGAAAAAAAATCAAAATTTTATACGAGAAATATCTTTGAATACGATTCTGTCCCTTATATGAAATGGTCCGAAGTTAGAGCCAAATTATTTAAAGTCATGTGGAACCAAAACACGTGTTAGCGATGAAATTAAAATTATACACAACAATTATTCATTCTGGAGCCATAAACCTTTCTTATAAAGAGTTCGCCAGGTACATAATGTTGTATATTATTACCTGCAGTAATTTTTGAATATTTGTCCAAATTCTAGGTTATATCTATTTTAAAACAATTTCATTCATAATAATATAAATTCTGAAGAACACAAGAAATACAGGTAATGAATTATTCATTTTTTATAACGAAACTTAGTCATTTTTTAGGTTGTGTACAATATTTTGTAGAAGAATTCCATAATTTTATTTTTTGCTTTTTTAAGTTACACATAATAACCCTTGGCAAGCCAAAATGCAAGTTGTAACTCTCAATTTCTGATAGTTAATTTCACATCCCACTAAAAAGCTAATATTTAACAATTTTACAGTTTGTCAAATTTTTTGAAAAGTTTTACAAAATTTCTAAATTTTAACTCATTATATCTTTAAAGTACAGGATTGCTCCCAAAAAACGAATTACAGACTAAAAAAGCTATTTATTTCTTCTTTTAAATGCACGTTATATGCTTTTGTATTGTACATTCATTATTAAAATTTTCTTAATAATTTAATGTTATATTTTTGTATTTCCAAAAGTCAAATATATTTAATTTAATTCATAACTTGTTGTAATTTTGTTGTAAACTTAATTCAACAATAATAATATGATTTCTTTTTTATTTTTATTCAAAGATAACCTAGCTTTATTCTGAAATGATACACCCTGCATATTTATATTTTTTAAATTGCAAATTTCAAGACAATTCCAAAAATATACTTGTGTTCGGTAATTAATTGTTTTGAAGATACAATAATTTTAAAATCTGTATTTTTGAAGACCTTTCATTATATTAAAATAACAAAATAATACAGTAACCATAAATTGCCATACAATAAATTACAGTAAGTGTTCGAATTGTCTTCCCTCTTATGCTTGACAATGTCCTAAGCGATCAACAAATTCCTGCTGAACTTTATTAATGGTTTCCTGCGAAATGTTATTTATTTCTTGCTTTATTTTATCTATTAAATCATTTATTTCGTCGGGTTTACTTTTATACACAACATTTTTTAGATGACCCCACAAAAAGAAATCTAATGTCGTGAGATCCGGTGACCCACTCAATGGGTCTATCGATCCACTTATTGGAGAAAACTTCGTCAAGATATGTTGGAACGGCGGCTGCATAATGTGGTGGCGCCCCATCTTGTTGATACCACAGACTTTCATCGATATTTCCGTGTCGGCATCTGATAGTTCTTGTACAAAGTACACCTTAAAAGGATGCCACTTTTCATGTTTTAAAACTTTATGAATAGAAGTAAAAGGAACATCATGTTCTCGACTAACTTGGCGAACGCTGTTGTGTGGATTTTTTTCCATAGTCAATAAAACGTTTAATATAGTATCCTCGGTCAGTACTGGTTTAGGTAGATCTTCTACGGTACCAAACTCCCTAATTTTTTTGTATAATTTGGCTCACTGTTGACTAACTTATAGTTGTTCTGGATATTTATTATTAAACATAGCATAATACCTCTTGTTGAGTTCGCATCTTATCACCACCACCAATTACCATAAGAACTTCAATCCTTTGTTTTGTGCATTTCTAAAGTGTCAACAAGCAAATTTAGAATAACTAAACTGATACTACGCTTCACAAGTGTCATTGTCATTAGTAAGTATTAAAGAGTAGCCTATTGAGTTATTATCACAAGTTTTTACAATAATTATAACAAAAGGTATGCCGATATTATATGATATATTTTTGGAATCGTCTTGAAATTTGCAATCTAAAAAAATTCAAGTATATAGGGTGTGCCTTTAAAAAAATTGTCGATGACATCGTTACTTACAAATGGATTACCCTGTATATTTCATTGTTATGTAAAAATACATTACATTAAAATCAAAAACCGACTGATTTTTCCTCAAAATTGTTTGTTTAGCTTAAAATTAATTTATTTCATACTTTATGTACACAGTGTATAGTACAGTAATTTTAATTTCTAACTTTTAGTCAAATCATTGATGCATACTTAAAGTTAAATGATTATATAACATGTTTCTATTGTAGTTTTTTCTCTACCTCTCATTGTTCGTTCGATTAACCTTGGAATTTTCTAATTATGTCAATGTTATGTTATTTCGCATTTTTTAGTTAAATTTATTCTTGAATTTTGTTTACTGTTAATTTGTTTAATTCAATTATATAAGAATTTTCCTTTCAAATAAGTTTTATTTTTAATTGCTGCTAGATCAGAATTCCATTACATTGAATTCCCGTTAATCATATGAAATATTATTTTAGTATCTTGAATTTCCAAATGTTTTAATGATAAAATCCCGTTACAATATGTATAATTTCATTTTAATTCCAATACGTTCTTTTCATGTTTAATGGTCATCCGGTAACACTGCTCAAGTAGTTTATTGAAATAAAATTAGCAACGTTGCAAGATCATCGTAACGGAAAATATTTCATAGTAAATGTTGGTATTCGTGTGCAGCAGTTTTGAATTTCTAACTATATCATACTAGTATCCTGGTTTTGGAAAGGTACATATAACTAACGAACTTCTGATAATTGCAGTGTTAGCCAACTAAAGTTTATTAAAGTTACTTTCAAAAAATTTTAATTCTTCATGCAATTTAAGTGCTTTTAAATTTGGGGACTTTAAAGATTAATATATTAGATCGTTATCTATTAAAAATAAAATAACATCTCTTCTCGGTTTTGCGACTGACATTAACACTTTCATAAATATTTTTTGTAGTTTATAGGTATCTGTAGATACTACTTGAAGCATATATTAAATTAAAGTAAATTGTTTACTAGAAAAGCTTTTGTAACGTCAATTTAACATGAACTACTTTTTTTATTAGATTAAAACAATTTACATTTTTGAATTTTTTTAATATTTTACTTAAAAGTTCAGGTATCAGTTCTTAATTTTTATTTTTTTAGTTAATATTATATTTATTTATTTCTTCTTTTCTAGTTGATATTTGTTAATCCACTTAAAATTGGTGGGGAATTTTGACAAAAATTTTAATAATAATAATAATAATAAAATAATAATGATAATCATAAATACGTGCTGCACTGGGGAAGTTACTAAGCTACATCACAAGGCACTAATATCAGATTACAAAAAAAATCATTTACACCTGACAGATGGCTGTAGCAAAAGTTGACATTAGTTTATTTATGGCGAGAAGGAAACAACATAATAATATTTTTTATTTCAATACGAAGCACGCATGAAAATAAATAAATATATCACTTAAAGTTGATAATGCCTAAAAAATTCCAATTAAGACATAATATATATATTCTACATACACATACTAAGTTCAATAATTACTTTTGAATTTATTTCAAATTATTAAATCCGTTACCCTCTGTACACTGTGAAAGAATTCTTTTGTGTCAGGGACACAATACGTTATTAAGGAAATACATTTTATTTTTTTCTCTTAATAAAGACCAGAATAATAACATAAATTGTGTTCGTATTGCATCACAGTTTTTTTGAATATGAGAATCATGAGACACGGGAATTTTTTGCCATCGTGCGCAGTTACAACTTCTCGTATATGTTCAGCAAAATGTATACTTATATATATAAAATGTCCGGTCTTTATAAAGCATTTCTGACAATAGTAAAATAATTATTTTCCTTGAAGTAAAAGTTCATAATTTTCCATATAGATTAAAATAATTTTGTATCACTAAATCATTCAGTTATCTCATCGTAATAAATATCTTCATATCATCAGTACAAAATAATCGCATTTATACTAAAATTATAGTTAATAGATAATCTATGACTATTACGTTTAACTAGTTGTATACTAGCATTCAAGTTCGACAGTAACAGAAAATGGTCGATGGTGTCAAACACCTTTGGAAAATTAGTACATTTTACACAGCCGTGACTTTATAATTAAAGTAAGAATAAAGAAATTATATTCTTTAGTTTTAATTTTTTGTTCAAAAAGACGTTAAAAATATTATTTTTATTTCCTGTGACAGTTGCAAGACAACACCTATATAATAAAAAAGTCTAATGTAAGGTAGAGATCCCAAGACAAAATGGAATAGTAAATTATCGATCTATCTATTCTAGGACCAAAGTAAATGAACTAAGAAGAATACCGTATATTGTGGAAGAGCTAAATAAATAGCGTTATAGAAGTGGAAGATACAGTAAGACACATGAACGCAAAAATACTAAGGTGGTATGGGCACGAGGAAAGAAAAGAAAAGGAGTCAATAATTAGAAGACTAACGAACTGGAGACACTAGAAGCAAGAACAAAAGGATGACCATAGGTATAATAGAAATACTAAGTTAAGGAGGGTATAAAGTAGCTAGAAGTGAATAAAGTAAAGAGAGCAGCATAGGATACAAGCCACGATAACCAGAAAAAGCAGTAGATCGATCCACTGTAAATAAACGAATCGAAACGACAGTCGAGGATTTGACAAGCCAAGCAAGTAATTGCCGCATCGGAACCAACAAGGATTTGGTGGCTGGTGGAATAAACCAGACAACTACTATGGTTGATCGTTGAAATCCTCACTGGGCATTGGAGGCTCCAAAGACATCTGTCTCTGTTTGGAGGACTCAGATTGCCAGAAATGTGTGGGGGAGGAGGAAACCTCCCTCCATTACTTTTACATCTGCGAGGTCTACCGGCATCTAAGGAAAGAAATATTTGGGGTCGAACCGATGAAAGCTGAAGAGCTACAAGCCCTCTCATGGAACGACATCCTAACCTTCATTGAAAGGTCAAGGCATTTCGCGGAGGGGTTTACAAGAACAAGGTAAAGTGGGTTGGGTGGAGAAAAAAGGAAACCTTATTTACGGAATGTGTTACCTTATACAACCCATCAAAGACACTTGACATAGAAGCATATCAAATACTTAAATTCCTAAGATAGATTTATAGGAATTACTATAACCACTAAAACAATATCTTTATTGGGTGCAACAAGAGATAGGTCTCTTAGAACAGAGTGTATCTACCCCTTAAGCACCGTTAATTATTTAATTACCTTTTTAAGTCCGTTTTCGTTTCATTATATTATTTTTTACAACATTTTGGTATATTATTAAATATTTATCAACATTATAAATCATCATTATAATTATGTTTTTGATACGGTTTTTGCCTATTCGGATATTTTTTCGATACGAACGAAAAAAAATTGATAAATGTATTTCATTGTTTTTTCATTTTGTATGTTATGCCATTAAAATAATAATTTCTGGATGAGCCACTGGAAAGATAAGATAGAAGGTTTTTTTAGATCGCTCTCCGTTCTCTGCTAAAATATTCTATTACGGCGAGCTTCTAATTTTTTTTATTTTTGCCTTCTAAAATGTAAACATCAAGGGAATAGAATAAGCAGAAAAATGGTATGTAAAAAATAAGACTGTATTATGTGCACGAAGGTAAAAAGTCAATGCCCTTTGGTTAGAATAATTTGAAAGTAAATTCTTAAAAAATCGAATTTATTCGAGGTGCCGTAGATAATTAATTTGAAATTATATACAAGATAAATTAATCATTAATTGACGAATATATTTTTGTATAAGGACAGTCGTTTTCTTGAAGAAACAAATAAAATATTAGTAAATTTGACAAAATGATATTTTTATTAAAAATCATAGGACTAGGTTTCTTTAATTAATACGGTAATACCGAGTAAGTCACAAGTAACTGCATATAAAGGGTGGCCAAACGAAAACGAAACAGAGCTATTATCAGGAACAGCGTCAACGTTTTAAAAAAACGCAGAGACCCGTCGATTTTTGATCAAAGGGGGACACTTTTTTTCGGTATTTTCGACTTTGCTGCTCACACCTCCAAGCCAGGGTAACAATCATTCCAAAATATTTAAATGGCATTGCAGGTTAAGGTACCATTTTAAAGCCCTTTCAAGTATTTTTACAACAGTCTTTAAATTTTAAAATTTGGCCTAATACTTTTTAATAAATTACATTTTAAAGTTTAAATTATGTTTAGTTGTTTACTTACTTCTTAATAAAATTTAATGTTCAAATTGATGACCACCCATGTCCATACAATAATAAAGATTTTGTTCGAAACGTTCTCGCACATTCCGAAGAATTTCCGGAGTGATTCGATGGCACTCCTCGACAATTCTTTGCCACAAATCTTCTAAAGAGGCTGGTTGTGTTTTGTAGATTTTACTTTTGAGGTATCCCCACAAAAAAAAATCAAGGGGCGACAAATCTGGTGACTGTGGAGGCCATTCAATGCTACCTCTTCTCCCAATCCAGTGCCGTTGAAAATGTTGGTCTAAATACTGACGAACAATCAAAGCATGATGCGAAGGAGCACCGTCCTGTTGAAACATTAAATGATCTTCACTATAGTGTTGGTCATTTTCAATAATATCGGTCAAGTAGGGTCAATAGCATCTTCCAGTAATTGCAAATACATTTCGCCAGTCGAATTACCAGGTAAAAAATATGGATCCACCAGCCGGTTACCGAAAATGCCAGCCCATACATTTAATTTTTGCGGTTGCTGTGTATGTACCGCCTGGAAAATTCTTGGGTTTGAATCAGACCAGTAGCGATAATTATGACGATTTACGGTACCGTTCATAAAATAGCGGCATTCATCGGAGAAACAGATATTAAAAAGAAATTGTGGATCGTTCACTACTCGCTCACTCATTATTTCGCAAAATTGCAAACGGCGGTCATAATCATCCTCATTAAGTTCCTGCACTAAATATATTTTATACGGATGGAATTTATTCTTCTTCAAAATGGTTTGAATGCTACTTCGATTGATCGCAGAGACACATGATAATTGCCTTGTACTTAACGTAGGATCTAGATGAACATGTCCCAAAACTGCAACTTCACTAGCTGTATTAACTACAGGCGGTCTATTTTCTCGTTTTTTATTAGCTACATTTCCAGTCTCTTGAAATTTTTTCACTAACTCTAGAACATACTTCCTACTGACCTGTTTATCTTGATATTTTACGTTCTGTGTGTAAAAATATTACAAAAACAATGCAAAGCATGAAAATCAACATTTAAACCATTGGCGTACTCAACTACCCATGTGTCATTTTCACTATTTTGACAAAATTGAAAAAAATTCCAATTCCAAGTACATAATTTAAATTTTAAAATGTAATCTTTTTAAAAAGTGTTAGGCCAAATTTTAAAATTTAAAGACTATTATAAAGAGAATTGAAAGGGCTTTAAAATGATGCCTTACTTAATCCCTAATGCCATTTAAATATTTTGGGGTGATTGTTACCCTCGCTTGGAGGTGTAAGCAGCGAAGTCGAAAATACCGAAAAAAAGTGTCCCCCTTTGATCAAAAATCGACCGGTCTATTCGTTTTTTTAAAACGTTGACGCAGTTCCTGATAATGGCTCTGTTTCCTTTTCGTTTGGCCACCCTGTATATATTTCAGATATATTTCATTAAAGAGAATGTGCTGTACCAATTAAAGTGATTTTCATCTGGTTTCTTAATATACAGGGTTCCAAATATCTCCTTATAAAAAGACGATTTGGCCCTCTTGCTTGCCTTAGTTCAAATTTTAACTTAAAAATAATTACATTATTTTGGTCTAAAGAAAGATCGGCCACTCGGGACCTTGCATGATATTCTTAACGTCAAAAAGAGATCAACATATTCAAACACTAAGTCGGGTTTCATGAACGCATAAATACTAAATCCATCCTGATTTGCCACATACAGAATTTGGAGAGAGTCAAGTCCTACGAATTAGTGTAGTGTTTGTATATTCAACATTTTCATGTTAATATGTACTTATATGTGATTATATTTAACCTTCGGGTATTTTATTTTAGTTTCAAAATTGACAAATGATATTATTTTTAATAGATATAATTAAAATATCGCTCACAAATATTATTTTGATTAGACCATAAACATATTTTTTTCCGTTTGAAAATAGTAATTCCTTGTGTGTAATTAATGTTTCTAATTAAATATTATGTCAATGAAAAATTATGTAACTTTAGTTTTATTAAATTACAGATCATGAAAATCTGACAATCTTTTTAAAATTTGAATTGACTAAAATTTTGCTATAAAAATTACTCACTACGAAATATTTTTTTAAATACAGTTAAATAATATTCTTGAGCATATAACATTACAATTAAAAGTTATTATTCTAATAAAAATATTTTATCTATGTGTTTAAAATTCACACATTTTAAACCAGTAAGACCAATGATCAATTTTTTGTTTCCCCTCGTATACATCTAAGACATTCCACATACAAAACTCTCACGATTCACCCTTTCTGACATCACTTTCAACCAATCAGAATTAATTCTCCTTCTCCCGAATATTGCAATTTGGGCAACCCATTTTTGAATACAAACAACTATTTTTAATACACTTTCAGTAACAAAAGTACATTGCTAATTACATAGTTTATTATTAAAGTGAATGATACTTTGTGCAAACTAGTGTATTTGTAGTATATGAATTTTGCAACTCAATAAACTGTTTCGCATAAATATTTTTGGAATAAAGAATAGTGTGTCGTTATTTTTATTGGAGAAAAGTCACATAGAATTTATATGTGTGGAACTTAAATATAAAAGTAGAGAGTCCACTCGAGGAAAAAAACTGCTCCCACATATCCATATAAATTGTCTACACTATGAGTGTCCTTTATTCATTTTTTTCTTTCTTCAGTCATGGTTTTTAACTGTTCTAATATCTTCCTCTTCTCCTTTTCAACTTCTACAAAATCTCAGAAATTTGTTCGTGATTTCATTGATTACATATTCCTTAATTTTTACTAGTTCGGTTATATTAATTTTCATTTCTCATGTAGGAGTGTATCAGTTATTAAATTTCTGTTAATGAGATATTCTGACTTCAATATTAGTAGAGGGCCTATGCGGTTAACAAATGGGAGTGAATTGTAGAGGCAGTAATATTATCAGTCTACCGGATAGAGTTCAACAAAATAAACAAAAGAAAATTTGAAAAACAAGAATACAAGCGTTATCACAAATTATATTTGAATGTGTAAAATAGAATGTGTTTATAATTATAAGTAGGTATAGTTTTAGCCTTAATGGTAAAAGGTCTTCTAGATTAAATAAATAAAAATATTTAGTATTTCAATGAGACATTTATTTATTATCTCGAAACTTTCATTGATTAATTCAAACAAATTATTTGATTTAGTAATTCATTTAAAACATTTTATAACTTGTCTGAATATTTGGAATGATTGCCTAAATCAAGTTAGTAATAAGTTAAACGACAGATATATTTGTAATTTGTAATATATTTGTTGTTTTTTTCCTGTGAACTTTATCATTTACATTTTGTATTGTTTTCTTGCATCTTTAGCAGTTTTCTTGTATGAAGCTTCTATATTTTTACTTTTCATTTTTGTAATATTTTTTACCTTTGATAGCCGACACAACATACATTTTATACAAAATACAAAGCAATTATCTAGAGCTTTTGATGTTTTTTGCACTATGTATTTCTGCCTTATCAATTCAAATCAATAAAAATCTTTATTATATGTATTAGGATTAGAATACCGAATCTTACAAGTTCGTTCTGTTTATCAGAAATACATATCTTCACCTTTAATGACCTATTTTTATTTATACATAGACTTTAATTGAACCTAATGATAAAATTTTATAGAAACGTAATTTAAAATAAACGTAGCAATACAAAATAAGTTCTTCGTTGTATCATTAAATAAACAAAACAATTTTAATAAATTATACAATATAACTATCGGTACGTGAGCTAATTATCAATTTTCCAGACGATCCATTTTTGATTTTAATCCACAGAAAAAACTATTTCTGTCTCGGACTTTATTATGTTAACACCGACTGAACTTAAGTTTTATATCTAAAGACGTCAATGGTAAGCATAGCAACATTGATTTTGATTTTTAAACGAGGTTTTAGTTAGTTTTGTTAGATGGTATTAAATGTTGTTTTAAAACAATATGGAATTAGAACTATATTAAATAGTTTTCGTTTTCAAATTAAAAATTAATTTGAAAGAGTATCTCTTTTGAAATCATTTTTTCAGTATAGAAGTAATTTTTTTTACATTTAATCATTTACCTAAACAAAAATATTTTTTTTTTAATTTTATTCATAGAAAGATAAATTTCTTCCATAAAGATTGCGTTTTTCTGTAGAATAAAATTTGTTTGACGCAAAGGAATTTATTTCACTGCATTAGTTTAAGTTTGTTAGTAAAGATTTAGTGTGCCTCCTTGTTTCCCCCTTTTTAAATCTTAATTTTTTAATCAGAATTTCTCTGATCTTGCTCCTCTTAATTGTATTTGAACTTTGACATTTTTATATAATTATTTATATATTTATATATAATCGAGGGATGCAATGATTGATCGTAACAATATTCTATATTCGAATTTTAACTGAATTGTTTTGGAACTAATTTTCCCTTTTTAATATTTTATCATCATCTCAAATTGGTTCGCCCGAGTTCTGTTGTACATTATTTAATAACCAGAATCAATACAGATACAATTTACATAATACATAATCAAGGTATATCTATTTAATATTTGCCGAGAAAGTTATGTGGTATTCCCGCAGGGTGTTTTATAATAGATAAGGCTGCTGTTAATTCTCTTATTTGTCATCCACAATAAATATATGGATAGGTAGATATATTTACTGGTAATGTAACTCATTACATTACATATATTGTTATTGTGATATCCTAACCTTCATTAGAAGGTCAAGGCCTTTCGAGGAGGGGCAAACGTGAGGAAGAAAGGAGGGGGAAGATTGGGGATGATAAAAAGGGCCTGAACAGGCCTATTTGCCAGGCATTAGCCTCCCCGCCCTTATACCATTACATTACCATTACCTTGCGTAAAGTTTTGAAGAAAATATATAACTTTTAGATAGATTCTCCAAATAACCTAACCCTTCTAATTCGTTTAATTTTTGACTTTCTTATACCATTTGCTAAAATGTTCATAAACTTGTTCGTGTTTAATTCGTGATTTTTATGGAATTAGTAACAACATTGCTTTCAGTTGCACAATCTTCAATATCTGACGCAAGACTTTCAGATTCAGTATCACAGACTAACAAAATCGCTGCTTTGTTTTTAAATAAAATATTTATCAATATTTTCAGTTGTTGATAATTCTTGGCAGTCGTAGATAAAATCTTGTATTTTAATTCGTGTGCTTAGGGGTATTAACATAATCATGCTGTTACTAACACGGACAAACACCCTCGTCTTGTAACTTCCTTATCTCACTAATAAAATAAATAACTATTATGTATCTACATATTAAATGTTAATAAGTAATTACATACTTAAGTATATAAATTGCTATAAAAAATTTAAGTTGTGGAAAAAAATTTTGCTTGAATGAGATCACAACATTGCATAATAAACCTTAGGATAAAATACAAAAAACTATATTTTCTAGAATCTTTTTGGCTGTCTTTCGGTCATTTCGATTCATGAAATTGAAAAAACCGGAGATAAGGCGCTATAAAATTTTTACAAACAGTTTTCACTGACCGAATATGAGAAATTTTATGAAAAAGTAGGTTGCACGACTGCTTCATTAATAAAGCAGTTTGTACAACCAGCACCAAAGAAGAACACTTAAGAGAACCATTTTTGGTGATTTAACATTTTGGGTAATAATTTGTTATTTTTATAAAACTTTGGTAAATAATGTATACAAATGTTGTTTGTTTATTTTTTTTAATGAAACATATGGTAGATATGAAAAGGAAGCATTTAATTCATGTACCTGTGCAAACTCATCAAATATCTATTTATAATAAATAAAATACTGTTTACCAATACCAATTATTATAATAGCTGCATGAGTGTTGTATTAATTCACAACTACACATTTATAGAATTTATTACAATAAAATTGTAGTATACTTAATAATTACTACATTATTTTGGCAAAATTTATAATAATAATCCTTAATAGTAAAATAATAAGAGCAAACTCTATAATAATTACATTTTTATATAATATTCAACAATTTTTCTCGGACAATTTGGACAGAGGATAAATAAACCACGCGCAAAAATCTAAAATATGATTGAAATAATACCTAACAAAAATTATTAAAACACTGTGTTCTCATTTTTTATCTATAAATTATTATAGTAGGTATTTTGAAAACCATGGCTATTATATTCGCAATTGAACAAAAACCTTTAAATACTAATTTTAATTCAATATTAGATATTCTTCTGTGGTTGGCATATTCGTGTCTTAATGCCAAACCACACAAACACACACAATGTGAAAAATAGTGATAAATTATTGATAAATGGGAAAATTATTATGAAATTTTAATTAAAATAGTGGGGATAAATAAAAACAACTTTCCCCCACTAAGTCAAAGCAAAAGGTGAATGAAATGTATTTTATGAAAATATTGTTAAATTTACCCAAAATCCTAATTTGTCTAATATAAAACAAGCAAAAAATTTTACAATGTCGAAATTATAAATTGGAAAAGAAAATGTAAAAATTTGTTTGGTGGGGATGCATATTTTTTTTAAAGCAAATCCAAAGAATACGTTTTGTCCAAAATGTGGAAAGATATCAATATTCAGAGTTCATGTTCAACTTCTCATTTGAATTAAAAAATCTATAGGAAACAGCGATGATTGCTTTTGCACACATTGCAACAACATAAGTTATTTGAAAGAAAGCAGCCTCACGTTTGCATTTAAAAAATATTATCAAAGGATATGAATTTCGATGTTTTTAAAGAGTATTTCATGCAAATGATTAAGTTTTTGTAAATGGATATCAGATATTATGTTATGTTTTATAAGAATATTTTCAAGAAAAAAACATTTATTGTTCATACAAAAAAAATTTAAATAATAATAAAAATAACTATTAAATTAAATGTTCAAATTACATGCCATTAATCGCCTGATTTAACTCTATTGGACTTTTTTTTGTGGGAATACCTCGAGTCGTATATTTATGTTAATAGTTCCAATACCATTGATGAAGTGAGAGACAGAATTAGGACCGAAATTAATCTAATTAACGTTGATGCCCTAATCAATGTTTTAGAAGAAAAACCGACTTGCATATTGTCAGGAGCGTTATGACAAACTGTTTAAATACATATTTGATTTAATAGTTGCAATTTTTTTTATTTAAATTGTTTTAGAATACATTTGTATAAATCACAACCGTTTATTTCTTGAAAATATTGTTATGTAACACAACATAATATCTGACGTACAAAGGCAAAAACATGCGTTCTTTTTAAAGGTACCAACATAATAGATTGCCTTTTAAAAAAAATCTCAAAAAGAAAATTGAAGTGTCCAAGCTTTTTTCCTAAATAAAGCTTTAAACGAATTTGTTCCAACCTTTAAACACTTTTTTTAAGTTTTAATAGAATTCTCTGATGGCGAAAATAATGGAACCTTTATGCCGAGGTTGTTCTTTGAACTTGAGCTCAACTTTGACGATGGTTTTGATTTTGATCTTGATGTTTATTTGGATTTATTCTTTATTTAATATTTTGACCTTGTGCTTAACTATTGTCATTTTTCAAAATGAATATATACTAGATAAATATATTCATATTTTTATTTTTAATCAAAAAGTTGGTTCGTAAAGACGAATGGGATTATTGTTTATAATTCATGCAGTATTATAAAATTTGCCTATATTCGTTTTAGTCCGACTATTGTTATAGTAATAATAATAATAATAATAATATTACTAATAAAATTAATGAAATGCGTGCTTTTCTAATAAGAGAAAAAAACCGGAAAAGTAGATATAAACTCTTACATAAGTTTTGGTTAACCGCAATCACATAAATAAAGAATAAACATTAAAATTCGGGTTCCCAAATCGATAACTTTTTCTTAGTTTAGTTTGTAAGATGAACTTGACATAATTTTATTTGAGCTTCAGGTTTCCCTAGCACGTAATTTTGCCCGTATCCTTCATCCTGGAATTTATCATAAAATTTTCCTGTTTAAAATCATAAGTCCTTCATACACATTTAACTTCTGAAGTGCGAACATTTGAAATAATGACATGTAAATGTCTTTAAAATGAATAAAAAGAGATCTATGATTCTTATTACTTTGATTAAGATTAATTTTATAACATTACTTCAAAGTTCTCAACTATTTATTTAAATAAATTTTAAAATTTCTATATTTACATTTTTACTTTTATTGGTTCGCATACAGAGGGGTGGTTCATTATTTCAATTAAAAAAATAGGAGCAAAGTTATTATTATAGTTTATTGTATTTTACGAGAGGGACTGGAAAGTAATATCGTTTTTTAGTCTAAATTTAAACAAATCTATTTTTAACAAATTTTTATTGTTAATCAATTAATACCTTTTTGTCAGTTTGTATGCAAATTTTCAAAACCAGATCAATATAACAATTTAAAAAAAAATAACTGGAAATGCCTTTTTTAACATCATCTAGATTTGTAAAATTTTTGTTACTTAGAAAGTGTTGTAACGATCAGAATAATGGAAAATTATGCAATGGCTGGCAAGTGGGTGGGTGAGGTAGTACCACCCACTCCAATTCATTTATTTTAAACTGCGACAAACAGTGGCGTATTAGTTTAGCATGTTGCAGAATTTAGCCTTTTCGATTGGTAAACGCTTTTCTTGTAAAACTTGTAAAACCTCCGTTGGCATCTACGAATTTCTGATGTACTTAGATAAATATCACAAATTTTTTGGTAGTACCTATTGTGTTACTGTTCTACCGAAACTTAAAAAGCATGAAATGCCGTATGTGAATCTCTTCTGGTATTTGGCTTGCCATCTGACACAAAATTGCTAAGAAAAGAGATTTTTAATTATTCACAATTAAACAAGCATTTTTACCATTAAATAATATTTGTACGATCTTGGAGTAGGCTATTAACTGATAAATCACGAGGTAATAAGGAATTACATTAGTAGGTAAACACAGCAGGGTTCAGAACAAAAACCGGTTTTCCAAGGGGTTAACCACCCTTCCAAGGCGAAGGCTAAGGCTAAGGCTCTTATAGTATAGTCGAACTAACAAGAAATCTAGAAATTTTCTGAAAGAGAATTTTAATATAATTTGAAATTTGTAAAATATTTAAAAAAATGCTTAAAAAGGAAATCAGGTAAAAAACCTGAAGGTATGTCTTCATATTTACAGACAAGACGTTTCGAATGCAAAGTTAAAAGTTTTTCAGATATCCTTTAATTTTTATAGTATGAAATTAACAATATTTTTTCTGAAAGAGAATTTTAATATAATTAATTTGAAATGGCAAAATTATATGTATAAAAAAATGCTTAGGAAATTTTCAAATATGTATCAGGTAAAAATAAACACATTTAAAATAAAAACAGAGACACTTTTGTATTAAAAAATATACACCACAGTTTCATAGAATTAGTAATTCTAAATATTTTCGTTACAAAATTCCATATGATGCAAATTTTATTATATTTTTTAACCTCTAATTTTAGCTAGAAATTTTATTTTAAATTATTTTTTAACGTCAAAACAGAATTTATTTTAATAAAAAATTACAAAATTATTCCTACAAAATAGTAGAAGCAATTAAGAACTTTTAGGTATGAAATTAACAATTAAAATAAAATATAAGAATCATGGTTTCAGGAAATTTTTAATTCATTTTAGAGCACAATAAAAATATAGTTTCATAGAATTAGTAATTATTTAAAAATATTTTTGTTACAAAATTCCATATGACGCTAGAAATTTTATTTTAAATTATTTTTTAACGTTTTAAAATCTGTAAAATATTTGTAAAAAAAATGCTTAGGAAATTTTCAAATATGTATCAAACAGGTAAAAATAAATTATACATTATTTAAAATAAAACAGAGGTACTTTCATATTATAAAAATATAGTTTCATAGAATTAGTAATTGTTTAAAATATTTTCGTCACAAAATTCCATATGACGCTAGAAATTTTATTTTAAATTATTTTTTAACGTCAAAAACAGAATTTATTTTAATAAAAAATTACAAAATTATTCCTACAAAATAGTAGAAGTAATTAAGAACTTTTAGGTATGAAATTAACAATTAAAATAAAAATAAGAATCATGGTTTTAGGAAATTTTTACTATATTTTAGAACACAATCAAAAAATTCAAGAACTAATCTTAAGTATTTAAATTATAATTTGACAACAAGGAAACAGACAATAAATAATGAACCAGAAGGCATTCACCTGTACATTTACAATTTAGAAAATTTTCTGATAGATTATTTTAATATAATTTGAAATTGCAAAATCAATAAAATATTTGTAAAAAAAATGCTTAGGAAATTTTCAAATATCAGATGAAAAATGATTTTAGCGAAAGGCATCAGAGACGTTTTGCATTTACAGAAGACGAATATGTTAAAATCTAAGTTTTTCAGATATCCTTTTAAATATTCTAGTATAATGAAATTAATAATCTAGAAATTTTATTTTTCTGAAAGAAAATTTATTTTAATACAATTTGAAATTATTAAATTATATCTGTAAAAAAAATACTTAGGAAATTTTCAAATATTTATCAAACAGGTAAAAAACCTCGAAAATATGATACATTATTTAAAATAAAACAGACTATAAGAATTCATTAGGAAATTTTATGTTATTTTTTTGGAAAGTACAAAAAAAATTCAGAAAATTTTTAGGATAGTAATTATCAAAAGGTTGAAAATATAAAATTTTTGCAATATTTAAAACAAAAACAGAATATAAGAATTCATAGTAAGAAATAGTTTTATATAGAGTACAAAAAGCCTAGGAATTTTAAAATATGTAATTATTAATACGTTAAAAACGAAAGGCATAAATTATTAAAATACAATATTTTAAAATAAAAAACAAGATTTTAAAAATTCATGGTTTTAGTATAAAAAATTCAGCCTAGGAATTTTAAAATATGTAATTATTAATACGTTAAAAAACGAAAGGCATAAAATATTAAAATATTTAAAATAAAAAAGATTTTAAAAATTCATGGTTTTAGGAAATAGTTTTATTATATAGTAGAGTACAATAAACATCCAAGAAAAATTGAAGACATATAATAAATAATTAACGAAACGGGAATAATTTGATTGCACCCGGTACGGAAGAAACAACACCACGTTAATGAAAGTGAAGGTCGACTTATAGTATAGTCAATTTCCACAGAAATCGAACAATAATAAATAATTGAAGTCGTAGTCTAACAAATTATATTTTATTTATTGAACATTATCTTAATTATACTATTTCTGATCTATAAAAATTATTTTTTCGCAATAATTATTTTTTATCTCAATTTATTTATATAATATATTTGTTGATTTGAATCGAAAACATTTCGATTGAACCCGATAGTTATTTCGCGAATAGATATAATTCTTAAAATATAAATATCCGAGTCGACTTTACACAGTTCAGTTGTTGTTAATGGTTTCATCAATAGCGCACAAGGTATTTATCTAGTTAGTTAAAAATGTCAGACAAACTATGCTCAGACGTGACAAAATTGACTTCTAAATGTTTTGAAAAGTATCCTAATTTTACTGAGGAAGAGAGACTTAATTGGCTTAAGCATATTAAAGTTGCAATTAATTTAGTGACATAAGTTATGTCAAAAAAAAATTTAAATGTTGGGAAAAAAAGAGCTTGGACATCAAAATTAGGTCATTTAAAGTTAATTTATAATAAGCTTTATGGGGGCGACGACGATAATTCTATTTGTTGGGAAGAAGTCTTATCCATTTTTAAAAATAGGGTTACAACAGGTGTAATAATGAATCGAAAGCACAAAGATGTCGTACCGTTTTTACGTGATGCTTTTACCATATTTTCAACCAAAATTGTGTGTATCCTAAGATACTTATCAATGGTTAAAGTAAATACGAATTTTTGTGCGGAATTTGTTAAAAAATCGGGTGACAAGGAAATTGTTGAATTGAAATATTTTCAAACCAAAAATAATGTTATTGATATGACAACAGATTTCAAGGAATGGTTTATAAATCATGTTTTTGATTTTTTAACAAATAAGCTCTCCGAGTTCCAAGAAAAGGACTCTGGTTGGGCTTTAAATCAAATAATATCGTTGGAGGTTAATGTTAATAAACTAGAAATTGGTAATGGGAGTTCTTACATTAAACTACCTCTAGCTATAGAAAAAAAACTAGCTTGTATTAATATAAAAAATTTTGATAAATCTTGTTTCTATTGGAGTATTATTGCTGCCTTATACCAACCGTCAGGTTTACCACAAAGGATTTCTTCATATCCGCATTATGCAAACGTTTTAAATTTAGAAGGACTTGATACTCCGATGCAGTTTGATAAAATTAATAAATTTGAAAAACTAAATTCAATATTAGTGAATGTATACGGATTAGAATTGATTGAAAAGAGATTTAACGTAATTACTTTACATCTAACTCAATGCAAACAAAATAGACATGTAAATCTATTATTGATTCAAAATAAATATTTTCCAAAAATTAATGACTTTGATCCTCTACCTGAAGAGGAAGATGTTGATATACTATATCACTATTGTTATATTAAAAATTTATCGCGGTTAATAGGTTCTCAATTGAGTAAAAATAAAAAAAAAAAATTTATTTGTGATAGGTGTCTCAATTATTTTAGTTCTGAAGGACGACTTCTTACACATGCAGAACTTTGTGAAAAAATCAATGATTATAAAATATCTCTTCCTAAATATCCTATAGTTAAATTTAAAAATTTTGTAAATAAACAGCTAGCACCATTTGTTATATATGAAGATTTTGAGTCAATATTGGAACCGTTTGAGAATAATTTAGAGAAAAATAGAATAAAATATCAACAGCATAAAGCATTTAGTTGTGGGTATTACGTTAAGTGTGATTATGATAATAATTTGTCATATTTTAATAGTTACCGCGGTGAAAACTGTATGCAATGGTTTGCCAATCAAATGTCACATTGTTCGGAAGTGATTGAATCTAAATTTAAACATATTGTTCCCATGAAAGAAAGACTTTCAAAAGTCAATGCACATTCATGTCACATTTGTGAGGAGGTGTTTAGAAATGAGGATATAATAGTTCGTGATCATAATCATTTTACAGGGGACTTTAGGGGATTTGCTCATGAATCATGCAACTTAAAATTTCGTAAAAAATTTGTCGTACCCGTTATTTTTCATAATTTAAGTGGATACGACAGTCATTTCATAATTCGAGATCTTGCTAAATTAGGTAAAATTACTCTCATTCCAATCAATAAGGAAAAATATATATCTTTTACTCAACACTTCAGTAATGACATTAAATTTCGATTCATTGATACAATTAGGTTCATGGCCACATCTTTAGATACATTGGCATCAACTTTAGATAAAGTAAATTTAACCAATTTAAGGGAACAATTTAGATTCTGCACGGATGAACAATTTGATTAGCTAACTCGAAAAGGTGTATTTTGTTATGATTATATTGATAGTTTTGAGAGACTAAAAGAAACTAAATTACCCGACCCCTCTCATTTTTATAATAAATTAAATGATGAATACATTACTGAAGATCGATACCAACACGCTCAAACTATTTGGGAAAAGTGTGCCATACAAAATTTAGGACAATACTCAGATTTGTATTTGAAAACGGATATTTTATTACTTGCAGATGTCTTTGAAAATTTTCGTAATATAGGGTATAATACTAGCGGGTTAGACCCAGTTTGGTACGTTACAATACCTTCTTACTCCTGGGATAGTATGTTAAAATATACCAAATGTGAATTGGAACTTTTAAATGACGTTGACATGATATTATTTGTTGAATCCGGAATACGTGGCGGTATCAGCCAATGTTCATGTAGGCATTCAGAAGCAAATAATAAATATATGCTTAATTATGATTCTTCAAAACCAGACAACTATTTATTTTACGTAGATGTGAACAATTTATATGGGTGGGCAATGTCACAACCCCTGCCCAAAGGGAAATTTCAATATTGTCGATTCAAATATTGACATTACTGGAATACCAGATGATTCTCTCCAAGGTTACATTTACAAACTATTAACAACATTGTATAATAAAACAAAATATATAATTCACTATAGGGCTCTTAAACAAGCAGTAGCACACGGTTTAAAAATTAAAAAAATCCATAGAGTCCTCCAGTTTGAGCAATCTGCTTGGTTAAAGCCCTATATAGATCTTAATACACATTTTCGAGCTCAAGCTAAAAATAATTTTGAGAAAGATCATTTTAAACTTAAAGTAAATTCAATATACGGTAAATGTATGGAAAATGTTAGAAAACATCGTAATGTAAAATTAGTCTCTCGTTGGGAGGGGAGATATAGAGCTAAAAATTTAATAGCTAGTCCTAGATTTCAAAGTCGAACAATCTTTGATGATGATTTAATGGCTATTGAATTACGGAAAGCGGAACTTTATTTTAACAAACCATTGTATATAGGAATGGCTGTGTTGGATATATCAAAAACATGTATGTACCATTTTCATTATGATTATATGTTGCCTAAAATAAATAACAGATGTAAAATTTTATATACCGACACCGATTCTTTTATTTATCAAATTAATAGTCATGATATATACGATGAAATTATTAAACAGAACATTAACCATTTTGATACAAGTGATTACTCACCTACGAATCCATATAATATACCACTTTGTAATAAAAAAGTGCCGGGTTTAATGAAAGATGAAGCGAACGGTAACATTATTACACATTTTGTAGGTCTAAGATCAAAAATGTATAGCTATAAAATTGGAAATCAAAAATTAGTTAAAAAGTCAAAAGGAGTGAAAAATAGAGTCCTACAAACTGAAATTACATTTGACGACTATGTTGATTGTTTAAATAAAAATACGAACAAAATTATCTCTCAATCTACAATTCGTTCTTATGCTCACAACGTCTACAGCATAAAACAAACCAAAATTGGTCTAAATTCGTCAGACGACAAAAGATATTTAATACAAAATTCCTATGATACATTACCCTGGGGTCATTACAGTTTAACCTGACATTTTTAGTTTTCTAAAATATGATACAAGGCACTTTTTTGGGTGAAAAGCGATTTTATACAAAATCAAACCTAAAGTATGTAGCAGTGAGTCTATCACGTGATTTGAATTTTGCGCCGTGTTTTAAAATATGCGACAACAAAGGACATAAAGCAATATTCAACGAAGAGGAGTGGGCGACCATTATCAACATAATGGGCTTAACGTTGCACGAGCTACCGTTAATACAACATTTCATTGATCTATATCGAGAACAAAAATTTGCATATTGTCTAACAATTTTACGAATGAGTGTCAGAGGCAGCTCCAATATGGTGCAGACAGCGCTCAAAGTTCTCGAACCTATAAAAGACATCAATCCAACTACTTATGGTTTAGCGTTGGAAGTTCTATATCAATATCCAGAACTATTATGAAGAAGGTTATCTTTAACGAATCGATGAACAAATTTCATACCCTATACAAATGGTGTTTTGCTTACAAGGAAGCCAGAAAAGGAGGATGTTGGGAGGAAGCTGCTCGTGACCGTGTAAGATTTCAACGTCACAGAAGAAATCGCAAAAATTATAAACCCTTGTTTATTGAGATCATTATATAAATAGAACACATTGTATGCAAAATATTTTATTAAAAAAGTACATATTATACTATTGAATTTTTATTTATCCAAGATTGTACATTCATTCCCAACCACTTTACTAAAATTTGATCTCCTTTTCGTTTCAAGATTTTTTCAATTAAGAAAACATCGGGATATTTCACCTTTTGCAACTCTTCCGCATAGAATCCACCTTGAATCTCTTCATTTTTTTCATCCTCCAAAATGTAGGTTCTAGGATTGGTCAACTGAATTTTTTTCACTTTAAAAACCTCCGTCGTCCAGTTGGGAGTGTAGCCTTTCTTAAAGACATGTCTGTATTTGCTGATACGTAGATAATCACCAACTTTAAATTTAGGTTTTCGAGGATCTACAATTTTTGCTCGACTAAATGCAATAATATACTTTGCATTTCTATTGTTAACTTTGCTGGGTATGGCTCCAGTAGTCGAGTGTCTAGTATTATTATATTTAGCAACAATAGTTGGTAGAGCATCTATCCACTTGTACTTAAGAGTTCTAATTACCCGTTCCGCAATGCTAGCCTTGAGATTCGAATAGGAACTATAATGATTTATTTTATATTGTTGCATAAGATCTTGAAAATCTTTATTGTAAAACTCTGTCCCATTATCTGTCTGAAGATTTTTGGGAGGAATCATTTGTGATAGAATGACTTTCATGGCATTAACAATATCTTTACCAGTTTTTCTTTTGATACGTGTAGTCCAAACGAATTTACTGAATGCATTGATTACAACCAAAATATTATTGTATCCCTTGTTCTCTTTAGCATACGATGACATGATAGCCAGATCAGCTTGAATTAAATCATGCAAGCTTTTAACTAAAACATGGCGTCGTTTAAAATTAATTCGAGCTGGTTTATGAAGTTCATTAACGACTTGCAATTTAGACATTTTTGACTAACGGACACTGAAGTAATAATTCAATACAAATTTTCTGTTTTGATCCCAGCTTAAATACAATTACATCCCCTTTAACAATATTTTCACCTGACAGTTCATGAAGTTTGTAAGTTTTCTGTTTTAATATTACTTCACAATCTGCCTGATAATGAGAAATACCTTCAATTTTTGCTGAAAATGGAAACTTGAATACTGAATTTCCATTATCAAGAACATAGTAATCCTTACTCAAATTTGTTTTTCCTCCTCTTAAACGGATCAGACATTTAACGTGATAGTTGAAATTGTCACAAATATAAAATGGAGCATTAAATGAAGTATCTGTTTGAATAGAACCAACTTTTTCTTCATCTTCAGCGCAGCTTGAAAGAAGAAAGTGTTGATTAAAACGATTCAAAGGCACTATTAAAAATGAAATAAAAATAAAAAAGTTGCATTATATATAATCACTTTTTTCGAGCTGACATTGAATTACAAATTGAATAAAATTTTTATCTTTTATAAGACTTTGTGAATGCATGTGAAATTCAATAACACCACCCTTGTTAATAATATTATTTTCTAGTAGTTGATTAATTTTATCATATTTTGTTTTATATGAAATATAAAGATTTTCCGGAAAACAGCGTATGATTTCCACTTTTCCACTTATAGGAAACGTATACGAGGATGTACCATCTTCTAATGGGTAGACTGTTTTACTTACATTAAAATCTTTAATACCTCGAATAGTTAATATACATTTACTGTGAAATTCGGAAGGTTTACAAATGTAGAAGGGTGTTGGAGTTGGGGAGGACACTATCTCCTCTTCCGGACATGTGTAGGAAGTAAGAAAGTGTTGGTTGAACTTGTTAAGAGGCATCTTGAAGTATTTTGGAAAACTGATGCTTATAAGATTATTCCACCTTCAAGTAGTTCTTCTATAATGGAAACAATTTAATTGTTGACCCCAGTATTACCAGCTTTTTCAACCAATTCATTAAAATCATCAAAATATTTATAATCTACTTTATCAGTTAAATCTATTAAAACTTTAGAATTTAATCCACTTCCTAGAGTTTGTTTAGTTTTACTTCGGGTTAGAGGAAGCAGACTTTTTCTTACATTGGAATCGGAGCTGAGTCTCGGACGAAATTGTCCTGACATACCTTCCTTCTCGATTGCTCTTCTTTTTTTCTCAAATTTCTCCAAGGCTAGAGAATGCAAATTGGTAACACGAGGTTTAATTAGATCAATAAATTTAGATGCATTTGAAGTGGATAATCCTTTTTTTGGATTATAACCTAAATTATGTGCATTTGTTCTTCTAACAATTTCAATATATGAGTCAAGGTCTTGAGTTTTGTATCCAGCAGGATATTTTTTGAATAGAAATTCATAAAGACCAGGAGTGCCTTTATACTTGATATTTTGAATCACTACATCTTTTCCGTCAAATGTTAACGGAGAATCACCAATAGCCCATTGTTGATTTTCAGGGTTAAAATAAACTCCAAACGTGCTATCAAACTGATTCTCAGTATCCATAATTTTATTTTCAATATATCCTCTGGGCAAAGGATCATACTTTTCTAAAAACTCTAGGGTCTCATCTCTCGCTTATGAAGTATCTGTAACTATGTCATCATCTATATAACTCGCACCAAAGTCATCTTGCATTGTTTGATTGAAGGTTAGATCTGGTACGATAGAGTAATACTTTTTTGGTGATGTTTTCGGTGACTCCTGTTTAATTTCCGGTTTAGTGGTGGTAATAAGTTGTTGAATAGGTTCAACGAGTGGCTTCCATTGTTGTTTGAAACGATTTTCCGTTGCAGTTTGTTCATTTTTTAAACTTTTATATTTACGTTTAATATCCTTTCGTGTTTCGAGTAGTTCTTTTCCCAACTGTTCATCCATCTTTACTAATCAAAATCTTACTGTTTGGCTTTATATAAGATTCAAATCCTTGTCGGTATCGACCTGACCCTAAATTACAATCTTTATCTATTGTCATAAAACCGAATTTGTCTTTCCAACAATATGCACAGAAATCCTTAAAATTTTGAAATGACATGTCAATATTAACATGATCATCATACACATGTTTGAGGTTGGTCATGTCTTGTTGAAATATAATTAAAAGGTTTGAATTATCTCGAATTAAATGTTTGGGAATAGCTGCGTATGTCTGACAAAGATAAAAACAGTCTGTAGATTTATTTCGCCCACAACAAAAATAATTTTGTATAATACTTTGATCACATGTAGCAATGTCATCAAATATTATAATAGAATTCTTTTTGATTAACTCAGGTACAATCACTTCCTCAATTTTGTCATACTCCTTATAACCAATCTCTTTAATAGGTTGAAGCAAATTTCGCAAGTATGAATATTTTGATTGATGTAAACTTTTGGAGCATACATATACATTTTCAAATCTTAAACCGTTCGGATGTTCTATAAGTGATAACATAACGTTGGTTTTACCAGATCCACTGGGACCTATGATTAAACCTAGTTTCGAGTCACCTCCAAAAACTATACCATGTTTACCTATTTTCTTAGCTTCTACAATGTCATAATTTTTAACTGGTAAAGTGACTCTTTGTTTTTGAATCTCCATGGCTACTAGTGCCTATATAAGGTGCACACGCCTATATAAAGCTTTAGAATGATGCGAAAGGTGAAAGGTCGTGGATTACTAAATACTTTAATCAATAAACTCCCAGGGGAATTTCACATTCCGGGTTATTCTTTTTGTGGTTCGGGTACCAGGCTCAGGAATCGATTAGAAAGAGGGGATCAAGGTATTAATCCCCTAGACCAAGCGTGTAGAGAACACGATATTGCATACTCTCAAAGTAGTGATTTAAAACAAAGACACGTAGCTGATAAAGTTTTGGAAAATAAAGCTTGGGAGAGAGTAAAGTCACAGGACGCAAATTTTGGTGAAAAAACAGCCGCTTGGTTTGTAACTACTGCTATGAAGGGTAAACGAAAGATGGGAATGGGTTTGAAGAAAAAACGGGGAAAGGGGAAACGTGTCATTCGATCACCGAAAAAGGGTGGTTTTTTACCTTTTCTGTTACCCTTGCTAGGATCTTTAGGAGCTGTTGGGGGTGGTGCAGCTGGAATCGCCAAAGCTGTGAATGATGCTAAAGCTAATCGTCAACAGCTGGAGGAACAGAAACGTCATAATTTAGCAATGGAAACTAAACAAGGTGCTGGAATGAAACGAGATCGGGGGTTTTACCTACGACCATACAAGGGATATGGGATAAAAAGAAAAAAATAAAATTACCTCAACATGCGTTAACAAATGTTGAGTTGAAAAAATTTGCGAGACACATTCCATATTTTCGATGGGTTTTTATGCGCGATTCGATACCGCAAAAGATTAAGAAAATTGAAACAGGTATAATTAATCTTGATGTAAATAGTGGTCCTGGTACTCATTGGACCGCATACTTTAAAAATAATGATGATATTAAGTATTTTGATAGTTATGGCAACATACCCCCACCACTCGAGGTTACAAAATATTTCAAAAGTAGTGGGAACGTAAGAATAAGATATAATTATAATGTTTTGCAATCATTCAATTCATATCAATGTGGACAGCACAGTTTAAGATTTCTATTTAATCAGTTTAATCATTTATGAAATTCATTAGATTGTTAACCATCATATCGTATACGTTCACTCTAAATGGTAACTCATCCATTTTGAGTGCTGACTTTAATCCACCCATTTATCTCAATGAAAATGTTGATTATGAAATTGGTTTGGTTAATTTTGACACTATCAATAGCATTCCAAATGTTCATGAACATAATAACGTCTTGGTGTGGGGTGACAAAGATGAATTTACGATTGCTATACCAACCGGTGCATATGAGATTAATGATTTGATAAAAATTATTGAAAAAGATATTTTTCTTACTGGCATAACAATTCATATAACAGCAGATTCAAAAACTAATACAGTCACTCTCAAAAGTACTGCTCCCATTAATTTCAATGTACCAAATTCAATTGGAAAACTTTTAGGTTTTTCCACTAGACTCTCTCCAAATGTTGCTCATACCTCCGACAAAGTAAATATTTTGAGTGTAAACACTATTTGCGTTGATGTAACATTGCGATCGGCTCTTTCCTTAATGGCTATAAAATAGTGGAACAACCTCAAACTATTTTGTATTATCCTGTAAGCGTCAATACAATAAACAACATAACAGTTAAGGTGTTTCAGCAAACGGGTGAACTTATAAATTTCAATAACGAGACAATTACTATTCGCTTACATCTTAGAAAAATTGAATAATGGTTTGGTTGTTTCCACGTTGTCACCTCCATTATAAAAGACCATAAGGCAATAAGAAAAACAGTGTTTTGAGAACCACTAAGCCGTTAACATCGCAAAACCGTAAATTTTGACAATCTCTTGGATTTAAAGTTTGTAATGGATCTCCTAAACGTAACCGGACAACCGTTTACTGATACGACCATTGAGGATTATCAATTTCACACCTATCAACCCCATACCCTAACCGCTGTTAACTATAATGATGAAATTAGAATTGCCGTTCAAGATATTGATGCTTATACTCTCCCATGTAATAGTTACCTTTATTTAGAGTGCAAATTTTTAACAGAACAAAATAAGACACCAACAAAATTTCATTTTATAAACAATAGTATAGCACATCTCTTTAGGGAAATAAGATATGAAATGAATGGCGTAATAATTGATTCGGTTAGAGGTGTTGGCTTAGCGTCTTCCCTGAAAAACTATCTCTCAATCAATGAAAATGAGAGTAAATTACTTCAAAATGCGGCCTGGTTCCCTAAAGAGGGTTTAAAAGATTCTGCCGGAAAGACAATTGCATCAATAAATAAACTTTTAATTGATAAGCACGGTAATTTTAATGTTTACATACCATTAAAACTTTTTTCTGGCTTTTTTGAAGATTTTCGTAAAATTGTTTTAAATATGAAGCAAGAATTAATTCTCATTCGCGAAAAAGATGATGTGGATTGTGTTATTGCAACAGATGAGACAGAAAAACCAAAAATTGAAATTAACAAGATATATTTGAATATTCCTCATATAACTCCTAGTATAAGTCAACTTCGATTAAATAAAATAATTCAGAGTAATGTAGACTTGCCAATTAAATTTAGAAGTTGGGAACTAATAGAATATCCCACATTAAACGATTCCACACGTCATACTTGGAATGGTAAAACTTCCACAAAATTAGAAAGTCCTAGACATATTATAGTCGCCTTTCAAGATGATTGTAAAGGAAAATTGTTAAAAAATATGAGTCACTTTAATCACTGTAATCTAACAAATATTCGTATCTTTCTCAACTCGGAACGATATCCGTAACATGATTTAAATTTAGATTTTGACTCTAATCGTTTTGCTACTGCTTATGAAATGTTTGCTAATTTTCAAGAATCCTACTATCATTTACCAACAAATCAACCAATTTTTTCACCGGAAGAATTTAAAAATAATGCTCCAATATTTCATATTGATTGTTCACGGCAAAGAGAAATTATTCAAGGGGGGTCGGTTGTGCTAAGAATAGAATTTGAAACCAGTAAAAATGTGGGTAAAAATGTTTCTGCTTATTGTCTTATTTTACATGAAAAGGAATTTATGTACAATCCTCTAACAAAAATTGTACGGCAGAACACGCATGCTCCTTATTTAATATAAATGTATGGTTGTAACGTTTTGTTAATTCAGTGATTATTAGCAATATGCAGCTAGTGGTAGATGTACAATGTTTTAAAATTGAAAATAATAAATTTATCGTAAAGGAGTTTGCTGCTTATAATGGTTCTCAAATTTGCCATTATGTGTTTAAACCGCCATTTCCTTTTAGAATGTTATCTCCAGATTTGTATAAGCAGGCATCTTGGTTAATTCATAACCATCATTGTATTGAATGGGATTCCGGCTTTACACCACTCCATCAGTTTTCCAAAATTTACCAAGATGCTACCAAAGATGCACACTTTATTTATGTTAAAGGATTAGAAAAAACAAATTATTTAAAAACGTTTTCCAAGACTCCTGTGTTTGCTTTTGACGAGTTACCCAAACTTCAACTAAAGGAACCTGCATGTCTTTACCACACAAAGGACAAATGTATTTGCGCTTTAGCAAACGTATATTTTTTATACAACAATTTTTTAATGAAATAAAAAAACTATTTATTAATATGTGTTTTATTTTTTTAAATATTTACAATTGACTTGACTGTGTTACCAATTTTTCAGCTTCTTCATATGATAAAGTATCCAACGGTTTCATTTCTTCGTCTGTATCATCATCATTTTCTTCTATATAGTTAGAATCCCTCAAATAAATTGGTAGATATTTGGAAATTTCTAGTCTTGTATTTAAATTTAGACTGTCCAAAATATTTAGTAAATAGCAAAGATGAAGCTCACCATCAAGATAGTCATTACAGGCTGAAGCGGCTTTTTCATGTTGTATAGCTTTTTCCCTACATTATTCCAGTACCATCTATTTCTACCATAGATTGCTTCATGTTCCCATTCAAAGTTGTCTTCTCCATAAATTTTTGCAAAGTAGGTAATTGCAGATTTTAAATCTACTACCTTAACTTGGGTTGTGTAGGCTCGCCACATTTTGATGAACTGATCACCTTTAGACTTGGTTTTATACATTTTATGGATGGTGGGGATAAGATGAAATAACCTTCAATTCTATTGGTCTCCAAATGGGTAGTGGTACTTGTCTGGGATCCTTAGGATGTTTATTATATATTTCCATCAGTGTTGTTATGTCTCGATCTGGTGTAATCGGACATTCACTATCACTATATAATATAATCGGAATCCCATCTTCAAAATCTTCAAATTTTAAATTTTCAAAATTTTGTACTGCCCAACGTTCTTTAGTAATCGAAGACATGGTTTGAGTTCTCGTTTCAATTTCACATGTCTTTATATTTATCGGTTGACCTTCTACAACATAGCCTTGGGAAACACATAATGTATTTCGTGTGCATTAGCTATTTAGAATACATAATAAAATTTTTGTTATTTGTTCACGTACATCCTTCTTTAGCTATTTAGAATAATTTTCACCAAATTTGTACAACTTTAGAGGTGTAAAAAAAAATCTGTTTAAGTAAAATTTATTTATTTTCTAAACCACATATCGAACAAAATCTTACATATCCTTTACACACATTATGTCCGCATGATAACACTTGGCTGGTACACCTTCTTTGCTCATCTCGAACAATTGCTACTAGTTTGCATGACAAAAAGTACAATACTTTACTCTTGTTCCACATTCTACACAACAAATCCTATGACTACAGGGAAGGAATAATACTTGTATTGGCTTCTCTTTACAAATATAACATGTACCAATCCAGCGATCTACCTCAGGTGGACTGTCTGGAACTGAATTTGGAAATACCTCGCTAAAACTCATTGTAGACTAACTGTCTAGATTTTGTTCGGATGTTTTTATAGTATAATACATATTAATTTATATTTTTATTTTTCAATAAATGAACATTTTTCAAATTTGAATAGAGATGTTGATTTCCCCATTGACAAACTTTTCTCTCCAGCATAGATTATGGAATAATCACCATTCCCAAATTCACTTAGGTGCGGTTTCAAAAATACAGTTGATCTCCCCGGTAAATATATTCTGTGCTGGGCAAGTTCCACCAACACTGCTTCTCCAAATTTTGTGGTTACCATTTTTATTGATTTTAATTTGTGTGGAATATTGGGTTGTAGCTGGTTTAATTTTATAATTTCTTTATGCTCTACATCTAACATTAGCTGTTCGTTAACTTTTTGTAGATCCATTTTGAAGTTGTCGAGTACAATACTCTATGATGTTTTGGTCAACTATATTTATAATGAATCCCCCTCTACTTCACTTATTTTCAATTTTTCAAAACACTTTTTACATTTGCTCGTATTTCATTATGTCTTGTTTTAGTTTAAATACTTTTTTTAAAAATCTATCCAATCTCTGTTCGTACATACAAAGCATTGTGAACTGAACCGCACTGTCGGATTTTAATCTTTTTATCTTGGAAGGACCTTGTATTTAGAATATACTCGGATTTAGCACATCATGACCCTGACCTGACCTTGGCCTTGGCCGTAGTCGTAGCCTTAGCCTTAGCCTTGGAAGGGTGGTTAACCCCTTGGAAAACCGGTTTTTGTTCTGAACCCTGCTGTGTTTTCCTACTTACATTACTTTTCAGTTATGCTCAGTAATATTAAGTAGCACGTTTTATGAACAATCTTGTAAAGATCTTCTATTTTCTCATATATTTCCAACATGTCTAAGTTTGGTACGTCCATGTGGGATGTTTCATATACATATGTTTAGAATGTACTATGTTAATATGAAACCGTATAATTCATTTAATTTAGTCTATTGCTTCTTGCCAAATTAGTTCAATATAGTTGCTTTCCTCTTGCGAAATCTCTTCTAAAGAAAAACAAATTGTGTCCCAAATGGTCGACCTGCTTATCCCCGTTTTTCGGTTCTAATACTATTATAAGAGTAGAAGGCGGGTTAAAACATTCGGCACTGGATTTTTCTTCTAAGTACTCTATTTTATTACCTCACCACTTATTATCTCATTTGATTATTCGATAGATTTATGAACAATCATGTCATCCAGGTGATATTATTACCACTATGTATCTTATTCAACAAAATTTTTGGATTTTATCGGCTCATCAAACTGTTCGTTGCCTTATTTTTCGTTGCTGTCGTTGTTTATGAGCAAAACCACTCTCGTTCCAACTTTTTATGGTAATTTCCCTCCTTCTCGAGTTGTTGTTGTCCAACCCTTTGGTTGTGTCGTTTCTTTTTCAATTGTCAATAGACACCATCGTGGAACCAAAACCTTCAAAGTTTATATTTGTTTGTTTATCTGTTTTTCTACTAAAGCCGTACATATTGAGATAGCCAACGATTTATTTTCTGAAGCCTTTTTGTCTACTCTACGCCATTTTATTGTCTATCAGGGACGGTGTACTACGATTTATAGTGACTGTGGTACCAATTTTGTCGGTGTTTACTTATGTAAGAGTATCTCCACATGCAGCTAATGGCGAAACTATTGAATAGAAATTCAATCCTCCAGGGGCTCCTCACTTTGGTGGACTAATCCTAATGATTTGATGTCTTGAATCCGTGATATTTCCTCACCATGGATCTCATGACTACTTTTCCTGAACCCAATTTATTGAATTCTAAACCGCATTTGCTATCTCGCTGGAACTTGGTCTAACAGATGCATCAATCTTTTTGGGATCGTTGGAGAAATGAGTATTTCCAAACTCTTCATTAACGATCTAAATGGACATACGGCGACAATCCAGTTAAACCTAAATTTGAAATTATGGTTATTTTAATGGCACATAGGTCTAGTACCCAATTACATTCCGGTTCGGATGGGATTCTCCGAGTTGCTGCTGTGTCTACCATTAATGGTTCCTTTAAACGATCTCAGGGCAAGTTACGCCCTTTGCCAAATGCATGACCAAGTTTATTCATTTTAGTTGTTTTGTTTTGTATTTTATTGTTAAAATAACTTTGGTTATTTTGGTGGGCGGAATATACATATTCCTGGTCCTCTTTAATACAAAAAAATAAGAATTGTTTGGAGGTTATGTGTGTGTACCCGTCGACCGAACGAGTCTAATTGTAAAAGAAGATGTACTATAATACAGTGTCCGGCAAAGAGGTATGATGTTTTTGAAATGGCTGGGTGGTCATATGTTTTGGAGCCTTGGTTTGTGTGTTTATTTGCAACACCTTCATTGAAACGGGTCTTTCTGTGGTGCTCGCGACGATTTCGAAACTATTTCATTATCGTGTTCCATCGTTACGAAATGGGTCAATACTTTTCTCAAACAGTGACTATTAACAGAGATCACTACGTCGCTATTTTGCGTGATTATTTCCTAGCAGAATTAAAAGGATAACGCATAAAACTCAATATAGTTTGGTTTCAACAAGATGGGGCACCTTGCCAGATATCAAGAGAGACAATGGTATTTTAAGACAGAATTTCCCAGGGCGCATAATTTCATTGCATGGGGATGTCGACTGGCAACCTCGGTCACCGGACTTGTCATCTTATGAATACTTTTTATGGGGCTACCTAAAAGCTACTTCAAAGTTCTACAAATTACGTACTTTTGAAGAGCTTCCAAATACATAACGTCAGAATTTCAAAGGATTCCATATGCCATGCTTGAAAATATTATGGACAATTTCGTCACTCATGAGGTTATTTTTAGATGTTAACTATTTTTTCAAAAGTAAATGTGTATCTTTTCTAAATGGCAATGCACCAGTTATATACATAAACAATAAATTTTAAAATTGGTTCGAAATTAATTGTGTGACAGTCATTTTAAAAACATCATACTGGGAAGATTTACCCGTGAAAACTGAATCCTATGGACAATGTAGAACCTTTGCTACTAGTTAAAATCTAAATAAACAATTGTCCAAGATACATGTGCAACAGACAGAAAACCAACACTGTATGTGAAAAACCTTATTCTTTAACCATATTCTCAAAGAGCTAGAAGTAGTGAAAGTTCCACTCAACATCTAACTGAATCTATCAAGGAATTTATTAAAAAAGCCTGTAGGACACAAATTTATAAAAATATCATTACTAACTAAAACTAGTCTTTTAATAACAATAGAATATCATCAAAATATGAAAGAAGAAATATGCGTTTTATCTTCAGACTGACAAAGAAAACAAGATAATAGATAAAGAATGATTATTACCTAAGAGTTGATAATTTTTATAAGAAATTAGGAAAATCTTTTCACAAAGATAGTCTTTAACATCTAAAATACTCTAAAAAATGTAACAATTTCGTTTCCGATTCCTTACAATTTATATTAATTATTGGTAATCCTACAAAAGCCTAGGACATATTGCCTTACCAAGATTCATAAACCTAGTAAGACAATAATTTCAACAGAATCGCCAATATACAACCTTTCAAAATAAACGAAAGAAAATTTATTCGTGAAACAAGACGATTTTACAGTAATTAATTGTGTCGATTTTATCAAAAACAAATAAAAAATACGTGAATAAGTGAAATTTTAGTATCGTTTGATAACGTATTATACACTAGTAGTCCAATTCCACAGACTATGCATAACCTCGAGGAATTACTTGAAATGAATAATTTCGGTGATCGTTTCATAAAATAGTATTTAACTCCAGCAAAATTATGCATAGAACAAAATTTATTTTAGTAAAATAATTACTGTGTTGAGCAAGCAACCGCAATAGAAAACCCTCTTTCGTAGTTCATAGCAAACCTTTTTAAGAGCAGATTCGACCCGAAATTAGTTACGAATTTGAGTATTTTCCGAGGGTAAGGTACATACATATATTTAGATGATATTATATTACATATTATAAGAAATAATAATAAATTAGAATTCGACATCTTTAGGAAGAAAGCCACCACTGCCTTTATGTTTAGTATTCCGATTACTTTATTTTTAAAATTTTGAATATTATTTTGCAGTACACGGGGTGGTTCAAAAAACGGCATATCCAAGTTATTTTAATTTAATCTATTTATTGAGCTGATTTTCTCAATACCCTACTAATGGATTTGGAAATTTGGACAGCCTAGACAATTGAAAATATTTAGGATTTTTTTTGTATTTTGTATAAATGATGGATTAGTTCCTTAAACTTTACCAAATGTGCCAGCAATTGAAAACTGTTCACTTGTCTTAAATTTTTTCCCCAATATCTTAATCTTATTTGTCTGTAGCTTTATACTATTGAATGTAGGTCTTAAAATGATAAACATTGAAATCCGTTGATCAAGGAAAATGCGAAAGTTTAAAAGGTCCAGTTGTCATTTAAAAAATCAAACTTAATACTGACTTACTATAATTAAACACACTACTGTATATTTTGAACATTTTTTTATGAAAATCTGATTCAAATATCCTTTACCATATTAACGACACATAACGAATCACCCTGTATATGTTTTGAATATCAAAATTCTTTCGAATACTCCTTGAGAAGAGAATTTGGAATAATGTATTGTTCTTAGAAACATGAATAGCTTATTTTCTTTATCGTTTTATATAAAATATAACTGAAATTCAACATCGAAAATGAATATTATTGGTTTTATTGCTGTAGAAATACTGTATGAAAAATAAACGATTTTTTTCAAGGAAGGTAATTATTCTTTCCCCCGTAAAACGGTCGATATCGAAAAAATCAGGGTGTTATTGGATTGAGCCGGTAAAATGATGTTTATTTCTTTTAAAATTTATTATTGACGAGCAGTTTTTTTTGTATTATTACATTTATTATTGATGCTCTAACTGTACTTTTTCTTCTTGTTTATATAAGTACTAAGGTATATATATCTACTTACCCAAAACTAGAGTGGGCCAATTTTCCAACCTCGAAGTCAACCCTTTCAAAAAAATCTGATGAAGAAACATAACTGTTTCGCTATTTAAGAATATCGAATTAACATCTTCATGGGAACAAGGCGGTTTTTTTGACGAGGCCGCCATCTTGAATGGCCTCAAAAAACACGTAACCAAAACTTCCATTTGCTCAGTGTACTCCTCTTCATCTTCAACCATCCGAAACACGAGGCTGTTCCTCTTGCGCATGCTTTCAGCATGTGGGCTCTTGATGTACTGTTCGACGATTTGTTTCCATCGTCTTCTGCAGAGCCATCCTCTGAAAAAGCTCTGGACTTTCTTAATCTTTCGAAGCTCTATCGAATCTTGGTCTAAATTAGCGAAATATCCACTAACTCCTGAGCTACAAGAACCTTGTGTAGAAGATGAGATGCTTCCACTTGATGTGTGGCGTACTAGAGGTTTACACTCTTTCTTTAAAGCGAAGAGCTGAAACAATTACAAAAAAATAACGAAATTAGTTTTGAGGCTGTATAAATGTTTCGAAATAAAGATAAAAGATCCGTTTTTTGGAAAAATTTTAAATATATGAAATAATTTATAATAAAGTTACAACCAATTATAAAAAATATATGTAAGTATTAAGAGTTTTCCAAGACCATCTGTACAAAGTCCTATCATGGTCGTATTTTTGGAGCAGAGACGCGCTGGGAATTTTGAATACTTTGTTTAAAATATGCATTATTGACCTTGATTGTAGGCTGTATTGGCAAAGCAGCTGTCTTGATCTTGAGTGAAGACCACCTATAATAACAATTCTTGGTATTGATGATTGGACTTGATAGGCAATCCTCATTGTAACTTAGTTGATAGTAACTAGTGTGATTCCAACAGACCTCGAGCACAATACATGCCAACAACTTAAAATTCCTGATATTTAGGAGAGGGAAAATATAATGCTTTTATAAAATTATTTCTGAACTGAAGTGAGTCTTCAATTTCGATGAAGCGGGTGTTACTATAGTTCAACATAAGCATAGTGAGGTTTTATCATTGAAGACAAAAAAAAAGGATTCCTCATTAACCTGTGCAGAAAAGGATAAACTAATAACCGTAGTAACTTGTTTGAATGCTGCTGCAAAAATATGAAGGCGGAGCTAATGCTTGGTACTGCAACTGGTGTAGTATCTGAGTGTCATGTTCTGGTTGGGTTCAATCGGATATTTTCACAAGATGGTAAGTAATTTCATTCTGTTTACAAAATCCATAGCTGCCGAGCGATTTCTACTTGTGTTATCATTACGATAACGTGTCTTCCGCCTTATTCTACCAATAAAACGCAGCCTTTAGATGTGTCATTTATGTCGCCTTTAAAAACTATTTAAAAACTATAATACCCAGGAGATAAAAAATTGGCTTCGAGTGAATCAGTTAAGTATTGTATTTCTATACGCAATTGCTAGTATTTTTTGGAAAGCCTACAATAGAGCTCCACTAGGGAAACATCATGCAATGGTTTTAGAAAAACGAAACTAGTGCCATTGAACAGATACATCTTGAGAGATCATTATTCTGGCGTGCATAATGTGATGAAAACAAGAGTTATTCAAGAAATACACACCTCAGAAAAATTAAATCATCACGAAGCTCCTTTGGGGACCCAAAATCAAAATATGTAATGTATTTTTGAATGCAGGACAGAAATGAATTAACACCAAGTCCAGTCTCAGCAAATCGGCCTCAAAAGGACTATTTTTCTTCCACAGATATTTGTGCTCTGCCTACAAACAATACCAAAGAAACTAAGCAGAATATTAAAGTAAAGCATCTATTATGACTCTCACTCCGTACAAAGACGAATTGTAAAAAGTTTAGAAAAAAAGCAGGTTAAAAAAATACCTAAGCAAAGTCTCAGTGGAAAATTAGAATCAAAAGAAAAGCACTTAAAGAAAACGGTAAATAATTCTACTACAGTTTTGCGAAATTCTTAAGTTTCAAAAAACCTTCCACATCAGGATTATAAAAAAAGAGAAAAAATACCCGTTTTCCTCTAGTTCAAACTCAGAAAGCAATAATAAATAAAGAAAGGCTGAATAAGTTGTATTTTAAAGTGTGTAAGATTCTTTATTTAAAGATATGTGTAAAAGAAATATATATATTTCTCAAAGTCAAAAGAGTGTCAAGCGCTTTCGGCAAAACAATGCCATCATCAGGACAAAAAAAGTGCAAAAAAGTAGAGAAGGTTGGTTATAAAACAAAAGTAGAGAACATCAACGCAGTAACAATACATCTTAAATTAACTTTTTAAAAAACGACATTAATATAGTAGAAAACAGTAACATTTTTAAAAAATTTGGTTTTTAAAGGCCCAGGCCTGAAAGTTGTCCCAAAATAATAAAAAAAAAAAAAAAAAAAAAAAAAAAAAAAAAAAAAAAAAAAAAAAAAAAATAAAAAAAAAAAAAAAAAAAAAAAAAATAAAAAAAAAAACATCTTAATTTTTTATTTATTTTACATGTTTTTAAAAAACACTTGTTGTCTTTTATTGGGACAACTTTCAGGCCTGGGCCTTTAAAAACCAAATTTTTTAAAAATGTTACTGTTTTCTACTATATTAATGTCGTTTTTTAAAAAGTTAATTTAAGATGTATTGTTACTGCGTTGATGTTCTCTACTTTTGTTTTATAACCAACCTTCTCTACTTTTTTGCACTTTTTTTGTCCTGATGATGGCATTGTTTTGCCGAAAGCGCTTGACACTCTTTTGACTTTGAGAAATATATATATTTCTTTTACACATATCTTTAAATAAAGAATCTTACACACTTTAAAATACAACTTATTCAGCCTTTCTTTCATTACATAGTGTGTACGCACCAAACACGTAACCTTTTGTTACTCTTCAAAATCAATAATAAATAAGTTTTATATTGGTTGATTCCTCTTCAAAAAAATTCGGAGGAAGTGATGCTGAATGTTTTTTGTTCGGGCAGATTTTTCGAAGACGAACATGGCGAGAAATAGGCAAAATGCATTTACTTCAGCAGATGGGCCCTTGAAGACTGTGGGGAAATTAAAAATCTACTTTTATATATTCTTTCGGTGAAGGAAAAGGTTTTTTTGAGTAGTATCTCAAATTAGGCAACTTTTTATTTTTATAAATGAAATTATAATGAAAAAATCTAGTAAGTCTGAAATTTCTATCAGTTGGTTAGTATGTACAATGAAAATAATTACTTCTTACTTCTATGACCTCTCGTCTCTGTTCGTTTCGTTTAGTAATTATATTAGCCTTGCTCTTCAGTCTGTATGCAAGGTGTAAAAGTGTCCTCCCACTGAATCTTTCACCCACATGTTCTAAAAATATTTTGTAGTCTTCTTGTTTGAAATTGTCTCTTAATTGGCAATATCTATACCTCTATTAGTATTTTGTTTAGTCGAATTAATTACTATTTTAGTAAGCTAGATTTCTTGGCTTTGATCACTATGATTGATAAAATCCTTAAGGATAATTGCGCTTCCTCCTGTGACTGGTCTGTGTGGGAAGACTGATAAATTTTAATTTGATGTAAGATTGATTCGTTAGATCTGTTTCTGAGATCAGGCACACGTCAATACCTTGCACGATCGAAAATACTTCTAATTAAATTTTCTTATTTAAAATGCCATCAGCATTCAATGTTGCAATTCCCAGGTCCTGTTTATCCATGAATTTCATCTAGCTTCCAAGAGATCCAATCTTTCTCCTGATAGGTTCATTATTTGCATCATGCTTCTCGTTTGGAGGTTCTGGTTTCTTTTGTCGTGTTTTGTTCGTATCTAAGGTATATTTAATTTGCTTGTCCACGACTGAGGTTTAAGTGGTTTGTTTTATGGCAGTAACCATGCAATCTTACGGTTAACTAGTTTCTCTTCTTAGTCTGAATTAACTATGCTATCTTATCTCATATTGACCTTCAAATGACAATAAAAATCTTGCACATTGCTGATTTTGAATATTTGTTACTCTACATAACTTTAACAATGCTCTATATCAATTATTTTACATTTTCTTTTCTTTTACAATTGTTGTTCTAGTAACTTGTATTTATCTATGGACGTTCCGGTTTATTTCCACTCATTAGATATAAAGAAATTTCTTCAGTTACAATATTAGGTACGTAATTTTAATATTTTTGTTCATTCACTTTTTATCGTAACAATCAATCTTATTTTAAATTGATTTTGTTGTTTTTTATTTATTATACATTACTAATGATTTATGTTAATGCTTTGATAATGTATTTCATTAACTGATAACCTAATAAATAAAATCTTAATTTTTTAATACTAAATTCATATACAATAATTTATTACTTTTAGAACTGCATTATTTTTGGATGAATTTTCTAGAAACAATTGTATTGTCAAAAGTTTTTCTTAATCTAATCTCTTATCTAAGACAACAATTACCTTTCTACACAACTTGAAATAATAAAAATAATTTATCTCCATATAAACCAAATACTAATAAATCAATATCGTCGAAAATCTACATATCGTATGTATCATATTAAAATTGTGTTGTTTTAATAGTGGTACATTATATTTAATGAATTACACTGTCTATAATTAGTAAAGAGGATTTGAAGCTCCCAGAGCTAATTTGCTGAGTTGATGTTACCATTGCCTTCTATAACGATAAAGAAAGAGTTTGATGATATTGAAGAAACGAAGACATATCTTCTGGATAAAGAGGTCCGCAAACCATCGGCAGGTTTAGCGAAGGTTGGGAGTCCAGAATTTTGTAGTAAAGGGAAGCCTACATCAATGTCCACCTCCAACCACCTAGTTGTTGAAGGTCCTTCAATGCCACCGCTCGCATCTTCACCAAGCTCTCATCTGGGGAAGCCATCTTCGACTGATATGCTAAACAGGATACGTGAGAAAGTGGGCTCTCTTAATGGTTCTTTGTTATTAGTTCAGAAACGAGCGAATGGGTTGAGGCAAGAATATACGGAGGCTCTGATGAGCCTGGAAAAGGAGGAGTTGGAAGAAAAAAAGTCAAGTAATGCCCTAGCCGCAAATAATCAAGAGATTATGAAGTTAAACGAAAAAAATAATGAATTGAAACGAAAGGTTGAGGAAAATCACAAATCTATTTCCAAGAAGCGAAACATATTGAAGAATATAGAATTAAATAAGAAGAAAAACGATACTAGTATTCAATACATAGAGAAGACGATTGGCAATATTTTTGAAACAGTGGTCTGTGGAAAATCTTAGATGGGTTTTGTTATTAGTTATTTTATACTTGTTCATAATTGCATATTTTATTATACATAACATTCATAATTATAATAAATAATTTGTTGTTTAAAATTCTACAAGCACATTTACTTTTCTTAATCCAACATGGTTATTTATTTTTATAAAACACAAAATTTTAGAGTGGTTCTACTAAACGACTAGATTGTTGTGTTCACACAGAATCTTTTGATACCAAAATTTTTTTTTTTTTCTTCAAAATAAAAAATATTTTGCATCGGAATGAATCTTTTTAAAAAGGGTATCAATTTCAGAATTTTGGATTGGTTAAAGCTCTAAAGATTTAATTTTGTTTTAGGAAACACAAAAACCGTTTCATCAGAATGGAAAGGAAAGCAGTTTAGCAGTGGCAACAACTTTTTGAATTATTTCCTCAGCAGGGTAGCTACCCCAACTTCAAAATTTTAAATTACAGCTCCTATCATGTGATACCTCGATTTAAAGGTCTTTGTACAATACGTACAAAAAAATTTTTGTAATAAAACCTTTTTATTTTTTATAGCATGTTTTATTTGCTAGAATACCAGCCCAAATATTTTTTTTTTGAGGATATTAGGTATGATCTTCTCGTACCCATTCATGTGACACTCTTGTTAATTTTCAAACTTTGCGAAGCAACGCTGATAGAAAACACAGCTAGACCAAAAAATTTCCATTTATCTAAAATTTTGAGCTTTATTGTCATTTTCCACGAATCCAATAGCTCAACAATTCCGCACAAAAAGTCTCATCTGGTTATAGTTTTTTAAAAAAAAGTAGATAAAAGTTGTTTGTGACTTTGTTTTATCAAAGGTAGTTTTTTTTGTTCTTGTCTGTTATATTCAGTTTGCAAAAATGACCAATGTTAAACGGGTTTGAAATAATGTTTCTGTATGCAAGTGAAAATCTTAGTCCTGTACGGACGCAGTAGCCATTCATCTACGTACTTGCGGAAATTTCAGTTTGTTTCAGTTTCAGTTTGTAAAACTGTGATTGAAAAATTTGAACGACATCCTGAGATTTTAAAAAACATTTGTACGAAAGGATCATATCCATATCCTCAAAAAATAATTATTGGGGCTGGTATTTTAGCAGATTGCTGGACCTTTGTTTGTTAAGTTGAACCTTTCAGATGATATTCTTGTGGATTTGTTTGAAAACACAATAGAGCCATTAATTGTTCAAACTTTGGAAGATGGAATAGATGCTGAGCCGTGGTTAAATGAAAATCTTCACTTTCAACTGGATGGTGGTGCTCCAGCGCATTATGCCCTGCAAACCAGACAGTGGTTAGATCTAGAAAAATAGATTGGACGCAGAGGAGCAATTGAGTGGCCATCACGATCATCGGATTTGACGCCGCAGGATATTTTTTATGAGGCCACATTAAATCAATTATTTATAAGATGAATCAGTAAATGCACAAGACTTACATCAATGAACTACTGACGTTTGTCATTACATCACTCGTAAGGCCTTCAAAAAAATGAGACTATTTTTCTGTTTAGACAAAAACGGTAGACATTTCTAAATATTTTTCCAAAATTACATTTAATTTTCAACGTGCTATAACTTTTTAATAAATAAAAATGTTTTATTACAAATATATTATTTTTATTTTACTTTAAAACGAGGTATCACTTGATAGGGGCTATATAATATAAAATTTTCGATTTGGGGTAGCTACCTCGTTTACAACACAATTCAGAAAACTGTTGCCACTCTTAAACTGCTTCCATTCTTTTGCCGAAACGGTTTTGGTGTTGTATAGAGAAAATTTTGTTTTCAGTGTTATAGCCAATCGAAAGTTTTAAAATTGACACCCTGTAAAAAAGTAACCAGATTAGTTGATTTTAGTTATTTAATAGTTTAAAAATATTAACGTTCTTGAAAAAACATACACAATTTATCTATTAGGCATTGTATTAGTTGACTTTGAAAAATCATTCCCAGAACCCTACATTGCAAAAATCACCGATAAGATATCTAACGAGAAGTGTTTCATTATAATTTTTTACACATTGATCGAAGCATTATTTTAGTTATTATCTTATATTATTAGATTGGCAAAAAATCCTTAAGTATAATACGATTAATTGTAAAATTATTTTAAAACACAATATTGGTACGTGAATTACACTTTATAGGAGAATTATTTGAAAAAGGAACTAACTGTAGTCTGATTTTATTTTTAGTATTTATTTTAGTACTTTATACCTTATTTATCATAATGCACGAAAATGTAAAATACGTATATATATTTTGACACACGAAAAGCCTTAAAAAATGACATTTAAGACACTAACTAGCATTTTACCCATAGGAGGCGTATATTAGTTTTGATACGTAAAATTATTAAAAATTGTTTAAAAATGTCACGTTTTGGATAACACACATAAAACTATCAAATCATCAAATCGATCATTTTGGTAGAAATTCACCATTATTATATTTATAAAAGATCATATTCGTGCAATCCGAAAGTGTCTGATAGATTACAAAGCAAAAATATTTCTAAATGTATAATTCGACTTCGACATTTAAGAAGGGTCAGAAATATAAAGGCCATCGTAGTTTTTTTATAATTCGTATATTAATAAGGTCTATGAATTTTAATCTATTACCGGTTTCCATTAAATATTTTTCGTTAAGGAGTTTGACTTTGACAATTTTTTGTTTTCTATACAGGTACTGGTTCGAGTTATTTTCAGTATTTAAGGAGGTAATTAACACCAAGACTAACACATGTTCGTTGATTTATTTGATAAAGTTTCGAAATTAATACATGTTTTCCTAATTTTGATGTACTTCACATATGAACATTTTTAAATTAATTTGTTATTCTGATTTACATGGTTTTGTCCAAAAATTGTAACGTTGCTGCTTCGTTTTGATATGTTCTTATTGTAGTTGTTAATAAAAACAAAAAACTAATCGTTAGATACGAAATCTCAGTTTGACAATAAAAATCAGAAGCAAAATAGATGTATAAATAATAACACTTTACGTGAATTAAATAAATAGAAGTGAAATAGATAAGTTGTGCGTCCTGTTTTTCGTTCAAACTTGAGATTTTGACTATTAATGATAGGAACCCGCAACGTTGCTTAGAGATGTTGCCAATAATTTTAGCAATTAGAAATAAAATGACATTATATGTAATTATAAAATTAATCTGTTAAAAAATCATTTTCTTAAATTTGTTACTGGTGGTACAACGGCAGTTCGAATATTATAATGCAAGAGATAGTTATATTACTACTCGTAAATAAGAATTACTGAGTATTATGTTAGACTGTTTTGTGTTGCTACCAAAGAAAAAAGTTATTCACTGGATTATATTTAGTACTTATTGTCCACAAAGTTAAGATGGTAAGTATAACGTGAATCTAAGTTTATCTGGTTACAAATACATGTACCATCAGGACCGCAAGGTACCCACTACTCTCCGTTCTGTTTAACTTATTTATGAATGTTTGAGAAACACTGATTTTTTAATGTTCGCAGATGATCTAAAACTTTTTAGACAAATAAAATAATTAGATTTTTTTTTATTATAGTACTTTATTTAGCAATCAGAATGTTACAAAATTCTATAAGCTAAAATGCTAACGATTACTAGTTTAACTAGTAAGTAAATGACATGGATAGGTTAATATCCATTAATATTACCTATATTAATTTTAATTTATGATTTAGTTTAAACTAGATCAAATGGCCACAGTTTTTTTAGTCTTTTGTTATTTACTGGTTCCAGTAGCTGTTCCATAAGTGAATTTGGGTGTGTTGCCACAGCTTCATGGTGCCTGGCAGCTTTCTCATGGATGACTTCCACAACTGTCGGTACATGGAGATCTTCGTGTAGCGTGTAGTTTGTTACGTACCAAGGGGCATCTGCAATTTGTGGAAGTACCTTCGACTGACTTCTTTGTATGATTGCTCAGTTTGACTTGGAGGCGCAGCCCCATAGTTCCAATCCATATGTCCAGATGGGTTTGATGACAAGTTTGTAGATTAGTACTTTGTTTTCTATTGACACTCTTGATTTTCTACCTATTAACCATTGTAATTCTCTTGCTTTGATTTCTACTTGTTTTTTCTTTTTGATAATCTGTTGTTTCCATGTTAGTTTACTGTCAATGTGGAGGCCCAAGTATTTTACTGTTTGTGTTTGTGGTATTTGTACGTTATTTATTGAGACTGGAGGACATAATTCTTTCCGGAGGGTAAATGTAACGTGTGCTGACTTATTTTCATTTACTTTTATTTTCCACTTCTTTAACCATTCTTCGAGTGTCTTTAGATGGTTTTGTGTATTGTCTGTTGCGATTTGAGGGTTTTCGTGGCTAGACAAAATTGCTGTGTCATCGGCGAATGTCCCAATAGTAGTGTGTCAATGGTAAATCTAATGTGAACAGGATATATACGAGTGGCCCCAGAACACTTCCCTGTGGAACTCCTGAATTGATTGGGATACAGTCTGATTTCTCTTCATTTACCTTTGTTCGGAACGTTCTTTCACTCAAGTACGATTTTAATAGCTGGAAGTAAGCTGGAGGTAGGATGCGTTTTATTTTATGAACTAGTCCAGTTCTTTCTGTAAAGTGTGTTTCACTGACCAATAGGATATCAATTTGGTTATTTATTAGAAACATTTTTATCTCCTCTTTGTGTTGGTAAAGGCCATTGGCGTTCCACAGAGCAATTCTTAAAAACCTAGCCATTAATTAGCCAGTTTGCTTATTAGCGTTGTTAGCATGTTAAGTACCATGCTATTTTGTTGTATGAGTTGATTGAACATTGCTTTAAATTCATTAAGAAATTGTGACATGGTATTATTTGATTCTACAGTTGAGTTGACGTTGTTTGCTAGTTACATTAGCATAAGATCTAGTGTTATCTCTGTAAAAATGTGTTTGCTGATTATTCGATGTAAGATTTGCTTGGCTTGAATTTGTACCTAGTTGATTTATTGTACTAACCTGTGTTGATTTGTTCCCATTAATTAACTTATGGTAATATTCACATCCCCTATAGTTTGGTGGATGGCTCCCTCCACACAGTGCGCATTTTGCTGGTGTCTCCTTAGTTTTTTTACAACTTGTAGTACTGTGTTTGTTTGGTGGTTCGATTTTGATATATACATTTTGTAATCGATCTATTTGATAAACATCCTTATTATTGGGTGCTGGTTCGAGGTCGACGAAAAATAGGTTCATTGGTTCTTTTGTAGTTTGATATCTAGCATTTATAATATTCCTCACTTTATGTCCTAACTTAGTTAATTCGGTTGATATTTCTGTAGTTTCTATAGAATGGTGTAGGTGTTTTATCACTACCCTGTACGCTCTTTCATCTTTCAGTTGGTAGGTGTGGTGGATAATATTTTCATCTTTAAAATATCTAATTAGTTTTCGGTAGTTTTCTACACTAGTACAATTAATTTTAATTGTATTATTAGCTAAACTTTTAGTGGTGTACTGTTCATCTTCTAGGCAGTTTCGTATTTGTATTACCATCTTCGGATAGTTCGTTACTCCATATATAAATATGGGGGGAGGATAATTGATTTTTTCAGTAATATTTTTTTCAGTTGGTACTTGGTTATCTTCCACTTCTAGTGAGCTGTATTTGTTACTGGTTGTTATATCGTTATTATACTGTTTAACAGGACTTCTCGTGAACTTCTTGCGTTTTGTACTTTTCACTTGTTGCCATGGTATTTTGTTGAGGTCTTCTGTTTCTTCTTGTTCTTCTTCACTGGTTGACGACATTCTTTCTATTTGTTGGTTATGCTGGCTATGTTGATTTGGGTTGCTTGGCATAAGTGGAATTGAGTTAATACATATTGGCTGCATGTTTGTTTCAGGATTAAAGCCGTATGCTGGTTGTTGGGGCATCATATTATTGAAATTCTTTTGTTGAGGATGCAGCATTTGTTGATAGTTTTGTTGCAGTGGTATCATTTGTTGAGAATTTTGAAATTGTTGAAAATTATTAGGGTATGCCACTGGTATATTGAATGGAGCAGGTTGTATATTAAACTTATTGTATGTATTCACTCTTTTTTTACCTCTAGTTGAAGATTCATATTCGTCGGGTGGCTGAGAGTCCCCGAAATCTATTTCCATTAACAAAGCACTTTATGCCTCTTTGTATCTAATTAATTGTTTTAAGTTTTAACACTCCCAAGTCACGCGCGATTTATATTCTACCGATCTGAATTGATAGTGTTTATTTGTTGGGGATTAACTGCTTTTTTTCCGAATATTAAATTAGCTATTTCGAAAACTGTATTTCACCGTCAAATTTCTAAAAAAAATCATTAGATGATGCTAATCTAATTCAAGAAGACATTGATAAACTTTATGACTGGTGCCAAAGGAGTAGTCTATAATTGAATGAGGAGAAATGTTGTTATATTAACACTCAGGATATCGGACAGTGCTGCGTAGCGGGCCAATTTGCCAGCTAAGCAAAATATATGCGTGTGAAAATAAACTTGATAGACGTAAAAGTAATGGTTAGATTTTTGCTAAATTTGGTAATGGGTCTTATGTGGAACTATATTTTATATACATTAATTTATATTTTTATATTTGATAAGCATATTTCAGAAATTCGTGAGATTATGCAGGACTCACTTGTTTTATAAAAATACAATATTACTGTCGAATTTCTTATGAACAAAATTATACAAAAAAACAATACAATAAACATTTCAAAAATATAAAGCCATTAGAAATATAGGCCGTTGTTCCCAATTTAACGGGCGCAAAATAAAATAGTCCGATAATATATACAAATGTAAAAAAAAGTATGCAACCAATATACAGTTTATTTAAATCCTAAAATAGTTACAAATATATATACAATATATATATATATATATATATATATATATATATATATTTATCGCCGTTAACGTTTTATTTTATAGGATATATATATACAGGACAATATACTAGTTTATAAAGTTAAGTTTGGTGTAGTCAAGGCTAGTTCCTAATATTTTTCTTGAGTGTGATATTTGAAGAAACAATCTCCCCGATGCAGCGAAACTTTACAAAATTCACACGTATAACACGTTAAACTTTTTTTTTATGTGCGGCACATACGCGACACTGCCTTTGAGGTTTCAATTTTGTTCCACCAGTGGTAATTTTAACCAATTTATGCCTTTTGGGATCTTTTGATAACCTCCCTGGAGGATCACTTCTGCTGGACGTAGCCGATGTACAGTTGTCGCCGTTTACTTAGATGTACTAGGCAAGCGAGATAGCAATATCTATTATTTCACGTAAGACAGCAGTTGGTTAAGTGCGCTCGAACGAACACCCAATCACAAGAAGTACTCAGTAGCGGGCTAGGTTTAGTCTTTTGATAATGTCTCATCAAAGTGAAAACAAGCATAAGCTTCGTTTACACGGACAAACTCGTGAAGTTATATTTAAAGTGTACAATTATTTTAAAACGGTTAAAAGTGAACAAGACACTCTAACAGATGTAAAGATAAAAACATCAGAAGTGATAGGTAAGATAAAATTTAGATTTTATTAACATCACATTTTTACTTTTTGCATAATTATTTGGAATCAAAAACCACATATTTTTTATTTGAAATACGACGTTTCGACGAAGTAAATAGGTATAATGTGGTATAAAATAAAGTTTTTTAAAAAAATTAAATTGTAAAAATTCCTAAAATCTTTTTATCAAAATATAGATTTAATGTATATTAAAACAAATGATGCATTATTTATATAATGTCGAAACGTAATAATGAAACTATGAAACCATTTTAAATATTATTTTACTTTCATTGACCGATCCCTATTAAAATTTTTTTAAATTATTATATATTTCAATCTTTTTTTATACAAATTATAACGATTCTCTTTCTGTGTTCTTTATAGGAGTTTCTGTTGCTACAGTGGAAAGAATTATTCATGAAGGGCAAAAATCATTGGAGAAGACTGGGAAAGAACCTTTTTCTAGTCCTAAGAAAAAACGTATTAGGAAATCAACAGTTACAGATCTTCCAGAATATCAAAGTACAGACATTCGACGAATAATTCATGATTTTCATAAGACAGAAAATTGTCGAGTCAATGTAAGAAAACTGAATGAGAAAATCAAAATATATTTAGATATTTCTGTATCGGACACGTCTTTAAGAAGAATTCTTAAAAAATTGAAGTTTCGTTGGAGAAAAACGGAAAACAATAGAAAAGTTTTAGTTGAGAAAATGGAAATTAGAAGTTTAAGAGTGAAGTATCTTCGACAAATCAAAAATTTTCGAAGTCACAATAGACCAATTATATTTGTAGATGAAACTTACGTCCACAGTGGACATACATCTTCAAAGTCTTGGACTGACGACACTACAAAGGGATTGTTTACTACTATCTCTAAAGGTAATCGGCTGATAATAGTTCATGCTGGTGGTGAAATGGGGTTTATAAAAGATAGTTTGTTAATGTTTAAGTCAGGGAGCAAGTCTGGAGATTACCACGACGAGATGAATGGGCAAAATTACAGAAAATGGTTAGAAGAGAAACTGATACCAAATTTACCAGCAAATTCCGTTGTCGTATGTGACAATGCTTCGTATCACAATGTACAAGCTAACCGTGCTCCTAACTCCAATTCACTAAAAAATGAAGTGATACAGTGGTTGACAGAGAAAAATATCCCTTTTAATCCGTCAAGCCTCAAGCCAGAATTGTATCAATTAATTAAGTGGAATAAAGATCGGTATGTGACGTATCTTTTTGATGACATATTTTCTCGACATGGACACACTCTTTTACGTTTACCTCCCTATCACCCAGACTTGAACCCTATCGAACTTATATGGGCCACCGTCAAACATAACATTAGCCGGAGAAATGTTAGATTTAAATTAAATGACGTTAAAACAATAGCTGAGGAAGAATTCAAAAACATTGATGCCAATGAATGGAAGAAAAGATGTGACCATGTCGTCAAAATAGAAAATGATTATTTTGGCAGGGAAGTTCAAACAGATATGTTATTTGAAATAAACGCATTCATAATTTCTTTAGATGAAACTGGTTCGAGCAGTAGCAGTGAGGACGATTCTGAATCTGAAGATGACAGTTAGTTTAATATTTATTTTTTAATATACCTAATCTTATTATTTAACTCAAATTTGTAAAGTTTCTTTCATAACCGTCATTGTTTGTTTCTTATGTTCTGCCTTTTTTTTTATTAAAACCACTAAATTTCATGTATTACAGTGTTTTATTTAACGGCAATGAACAAATTGAATGAAAGTAATACCGGATATAAAAAAGCACTTCCTTAAATCTTAGTCTCTATCTTAATATTTTTTCGTAACTTCATGTTCATGAAATTAGAAATCGATAAACCTTCTATAAGTGATTGTTCATTAAAAGTACATTAAAAAGTTTAAGTCAATTCGATTAGAAAAAAAAGACCTAAGACTACATTATCTTGAGGCATTAAAAATGACAAAAGAAAAAATTCCAACAAGTTTCTTAATTACCAGTTACTTACGTTTAAACGATTCTCTCTATATAAAATATGTTCACTTAATTTGTATGTAATGGTTCCTAATGGATTTCCGGTTTTTAAATTTTACCTGCTTTCTAAGTTTTAATTCTTTGTTTACGTAGCGTTTAACAACTATAAATATATGGTTATCAACACATTTTCTTATTTATTGTATTTGAAAAAGCTTTAGTATTTCGAAATGCATCATACGTAATGAAATAAAAGTGGATATTAAGCACTATTTAATTTCGGTCAATTCATAAGAATTATTAATAGCTAAATAATGCAATTGTTTACAACTACCATTTGACAAGCAATTATTGTAGTAGAGAAAAACGTTAGCAAAACTTGTCTTATTTTGCACATTTACTTAATAAATAAATGTACGATAAGTACCGACGCCACTGCCAATGGAACCTTATTTGTTTGACCAATGGTTGTCGCTCGGGCGGAGTTAAAATAACACTAGATTCGATTTGGTACATCTAAGTAAACGGCGAGAACTGTACCTGGTACAGGATCATCTGTATTGCCAGGAAGAGCTTCGCTAATCCATTCCTTTGCCACATCATGTAAAAACACCTTATACTTTTTTTTTGAATGCGGATTTAATACTTGAAAAACTCTAAACGCATTAAATAACGCACAATTGATAAAAAACATAACAGCTCGTTTCGTCCATTTTTTGGTACGACGCACAATCGAGTAATACGATAAGTATTGGTCAGCGCGATCAACACTTTTCATGAATTTATTATAATCAATCACGCATATTGGCTTCCAAATTCTTTGTTTTGTTGCCCAGTCAATATTATGGCTTTCCGCAATGTCAGCTGAATGTATAGTTGAAATCATTCGGACTGTTCTTTTTGATTGCCAACATTGTAATAAAATATTTTGGCGGCGACGAAATATAGGTTCCCCCCTTGCTAGTTCAGGATTTTTCAAACAACTGGGAAGGCCTCTGTTTACCCGAATAGTGCCGCAAGTCCGAAAACTATTCTGTAAAAGTAATTCACAAGTGGCAACACTATTGTAATAATTGTCCATGTATATGTGATGCCATAAGTTGGAATAGGGTTCAAGCAGATTTAAAATTGTTTCTTGCAAACGACTTCCTTCACCACAGTACATGCGAAAATTACAAATGTATCCCGTTTTAGCTTCACACACCATTCTTATAAGTAAACCATACTTTATAATTTTTGATGCATTATAAACTTTAAAAGACAAACGGCCCCTCCATGGCATGATGCTCTCATCCAGTGATAACTGTCTCTCTGGCTTATACACCTCCTGAAATTTAGGTAAGAAGTAAGATATAATCGGTCGGATTTATTTCAGGCGATCTCTGTCATCTCTGTCATCATTATTGGAGAAATGCCACGCATACCATATCTGTCTAAATCTATCCCTGCTCATTAATTCCGCGAAAATTGGAGTTTGGATAGTTTTATCTGTAGACCAATATTCGTCTCTTGTATCTTTACGAACTTGTCCCATTAGGAGAAGTAGTCCCAGCATTTTTTTAAATCTACTACATTCACATCCTTCCACTTCACAGATTTTGCTCTGTCTCGAAATGCATCTGGGTTTTGTTCGCGATACCGATTGGTTTCCGTTGCCATATATTCAAATAAGTCATCTCCAATAAATAGCTTAACCACATCTATTACACTTTCTGAATTATCTGGCATTACAAAAACTCCACTTTGTCCTAGGAATTGTTCAATAATTGGTACATTATCAGTTGTTGACCAATCAAGCACTTCGTCATCACTGTCTTCGGATTCGCTAGATGATGGTATTGGCAAAACTCCATTTCTTCTAGGTCGAAATAATTCCTCGTCACTTTCACCATCTAAATCAGGAAATTCCGCGTCACTTGAAATCTGCGACAAGTCATCTGCATATACATCACTATCACTATTAGAATCCATTGTCTTTAAATAACAAAATTTAAATAAATTTATACCGCTTTAAAAAGTATTAGAAAGTATTAAAAAAATAAGAGTTGTTCTGAGAATGCAAACTCAACGAACTCTTGTGGCTTTATGAATTTAAAGTAAATGAAAAGTCGGAAACAAAATATTATAAGACCTGTGTAAATGAAAAATAAACATTCTGACGAAACATTATATACCTATTATCATAAGGCTAATATACAAACCACCATAATTAACTTAAAATTACTTATTTTAAAGGGGTACTAATACGAGTTCTAGTACCTGCCCCGCTTATAAGTGGCAATCCTCGCAACGGGTACAAATACCTGCCCCGCTCATAATGTGTTAATTATTTTAAAGAGTCAACGAAATTTAATAGTTTTTACTCAACCAATGGGAATAAATTCTCATATGTACAGGTAGTGAAGGATTTAGGAGTCTTATTCGTAAACTATATTAACAATTTAATATAGAATCATTAAGCACAAGAGAATTGTGATATGTTGTTCACGTTTAAATTGATTAATGGCATGATCAGTTGTCCGGAACTCCTTGATAAGATTTATCTCGTTGTACCAAACACAAATCTAAGACTCACAGAACTGTTTTATATTCCTGTTCACCATACAAATTATGGTATGCATTCTACCATTGATCGAACACTGACAATATTTAATAATCGAAATTTAGATGTATTTCACCTCTCTCTTTCGCAATTTAATAGTCATTTGAAGAATGTTTGATATTTTGAGTTACTTTACGCTTAATATTTGTCTTTATGTACAAAAACTAGTTTTGCATGTTTCTTAAATTTTATAATTTCTGTTAGGTTTATTTCTTATGTATTTATTTCTAAGGTATACTGTAAATATGTAAAATGGTGGTGATCCCGTTAAATAAATAAAAAAATAAAAAAAGAAGACAAAAAAATTAATAAAACGTTTCTTTTCTTTCTTATTTGTGGCAGTTGAGTTTTCCTAAGTATTTGGTTTCCTCCTTCTGAACCATTATTTTCTACAGTTTTTTAGTACCATTTTCGTTATATCGAACTCAGTTAATTTTATTTTTAAGGCGGTAGTTTGCTGATTTCCTAAAGATTATATCATATGTACTATTAATTGTGTTGTATTCACTATTACTTATATTAGTTTTTTGAAAAAATTGTAAATAACCAAAGTTATGTTACACTTGGGAAGAGATATCGTATCAACAGTGTTATATGAAGTAACATTAATATATATTTCATAGTTTTAATTTTAATTGCAAATAGATTTCGTCACCTCTTTTTCAATTATAATTCTTCAAATTCATCTTCATGTACCCTGAATGGTAATATTCTTGGATTTGGTCTAACCACTACTGATTCAATTAGGCTAGATCAAATATATTTAGCCCAATTGCGTTCTTAAACACAAAGTAATGTTCGTGTTTGATGCTCTGGTAATAATTTAATGCTAGGCTCGATGCGATGCCTTGTCTGGATAAACACGTTATTAACTCATATGTTTATTTTGGTCTATTTTGCTCCTATGTAGATAGCCAGCGAGTTCAGTTGGAAATACGCGTGCCTAACCCATTGTTTTAAAAACTTTTTACGTCGAATCTAAAAGCAGCATCAATAACAACTAACATTTCGGACGTGTGGAACTCTAACCGCTTTAGATTAAGGTAATCGCATTTTGTTTTTAACTGAATTTCCAAGCTGCAATTAAAATGTTCATAATCTAATTACGATCTTGTAAACATTACGCATAGAGTTGCTGGTTATAAAGCGGTTATATTTACTTCAGTTAATATACTTTCACATCGTATCAGTTATACAAGCCGGTCACATAATAACAAAAATACTCCCAGAGAAGGAATACTTATTGTTAATTTTAATGGCACAATTTACTAGAATAAATGATTAATTTCTGTGATTTCACAGGTCTATGCAATAACAGTTTTAGTTTAAAGAGCGTTAAGAGGTATTTAATCTTTTTAATGTGAGTTGAGATGCGGGAAATAGAGTTAGTTTAGTTAAATGGGAATAATAAAATATTCCTAAAATGTCTGAGAAATGCACTTAGTGTATAGTTTAATTATTTTAATTTGCCTTTAAAGCGAAAAGGTAGGCTTTGTTCCTTCAATAACATGTACATTGCATAACTCGTTTATAATTCAAGTTTTCATTGACGATTCAAGCAATGCAATACGTAATTTTATGTTTTTAGGACTACTGTAACGGGGTCGTTTTTTTTATTTAAGCATACAGTTTCTACACTTTAGTAGAGTTTACGTTTGTTTTCACATTTTTTTCCTAAAGCTGCAGGATCGGGACAGCAAGAACCACAAGGCCTATGTGACCTACAAACCAATTAGTCAAACCGGAAGCTAAGCGTTCATGATTTTGTGAAGGCGAATAACATTTAAGGGTGAGATTTTTTATTTATTTTCTGTTACTATTTTTATGCATTGTTCAATAGTTACTTCCTTTTTGTAGATTATAATTATTTATATATAATTAGTGTCCCGAAAAGAAAAGGAATGACTGAAATGGTTAAGAACAATGAAGAAAAGGAATATCAAAAATATAAAAAAATAAGGGAAACGTTCAAAAATTAAAATAAAAACGGAATGGACAAAGGAAACCGTGGATATTCTAGAGAAAGAAAATAAAAATAATGCGAAATTATAGAAACTAGTAAGAAATAGAGGAAATACTAGAAGAAAAGGAGGAAAGACAACAATACCTGAAGAAAGAAGAACCTGACCTAACAGAAGAATAGTATAGAAAAACTAAATAAAGCAGGTGGATTACATAAATAAAAAGATTAAATGTGGAGAAAACATCTTAAAACAAAATGTTCAATAATAGCAGCGATACTGAAAAAAGGAAACACAAAAAACTGCCACAATTAAAAAGGTATCACCTTATTAAATACAGAAAAAGGAGAAGAATATGAAGGAAAACAAAACTGAAGATATATAAAACTATGAGCATCACAATTAAGGAGGAAGAAAGACTAAACATTTTTAAGAGGAAAATTATGAGAAAATTATACGCACACACAGAAAAATCAAGAAGCAGACCAAAAAGTAGATGAAAAAACTAAGTGTTAAAACATATAGAGAAATTACAAATTAGAGATTGGGGACGAGACAAACAAAAAATAATAGAAAGGGTCAAGACAAAATAAGGAAGACCGTGGAGTGACCCACCTTAAGAAATGGGCCAATAGTGCTCAAGAGCTACTTCTATTCATCCGGGAATGTATAACCATCTACACATAAATCTATATATATAGGGTGATCAACTTATACTCCGAAGTTTGATATCTCTCTTGTCTTGAGAAAAAGGAACGAATATTTTAAATAAAAGTTATAGATAAAGTCAAGCTTGATATTTTAAAATTATTTCGTAAGATACAGGGTGTCTCGTAAGGTCACAGTATATCAAAGTTATGTTTTTTTAATGGAATATTTACATACTGGTCCCCTATAGACCAGAGAAAGAAAGACCGAGAAAAAGGTAGGTTGGACGAGGTAAAAGAAGACACCAGAAAATTAAAGTAAAGGACAGAAAAGAGCAAAAAAATATCAATAGCAGTTAAGATATCAACGAAAGTGTAGGCTACGAAAAAGAGGAACAATCCACTTCACCAAATGGATTAAAAACGCAAAAAGCGTTGCTACAATTCACTAGCTTTGAATGAAATGATGATGATGATGAGACGGATTTGTTGAAGGCTATTATTATTTGAGTCAAAAACAACAGGAGGTTATTACAACATATGGTCCCGTATTTAAAACTTTATAAGAAGTGATAAATTAAATGTACGGCAATAGAGCAAAAATCAGACGCGCTCTCGTTTCTCCTGATCCGGAAGTGGACAGTCAGCCAAAAATATTATCCAAGTGTTGCCTTCTTATTTCGTGATTGTCGTGGATAATGAATCATCATAGTAGACTCGAAGAACCCCTGCTGACTAGAAAGTGGAATGGAATTGCCTGTTTGTCTAGATTAAAAAAATATTGAGTTTAACCCAGTAAAGTCCAGAATTTTACATATATAAAAAATATTGTCGACAAGATATCTAAAGATAAAGACATTGAAGTACGTCGCTTGTCTCTATAGCATGAAGAATTACACCCGATTGAATTACTCTGTGTTTAACATAAAAATTCAGATACACTAGCAGAATGTTTAATTGAACCTATCATAACTCATCTTTCATTTTGATGAGAATCATAGGGTGAGGGTACATTTCCTGTCAGAAGAATAGGTATAACATTTAATTTTTTGAGGATAGCTGCTTCCGGAGGACTGCGTCATTTTATGAGATATTTCTCAACGTTTCGCCATCTGTTATAAGCGACTTCTTCACCTCTGGCTACGTTCAGTAGTTGAGTTACCTTGCACATCTCCCCTCCTGAAGAAGCCGCTTATAACAGACGGTGAGACATTGAGAAATATTTCATAAAATGACGCGGCCCTTCGGAAGCAATAATTCTCAGATTCATTCTGGCCGTGGAACAATATTCAATTTATATTTTTATATTTATTGATTTATTATCTTTGCAAATATACAATTACTAATATTTCCTCTAAATGATTTTTCCTCTTATAAAACTCGCTTTCCCTATATAAGTACTCATATTTCTACAACAGAATCAATAACTAAATAATCCCCGAAATTTATTGTATACTAATGAATTTCTTAATATCCCACATTTTCAACTAAAATAAATATTTTAGTAACTACGGCGTGAACCATTCATTAAAATTTTACTATATTAACAAACTTTTTCAACACAATGCTATGGAGACTTGTTCACATCTTTAGGAAGTTATATTAAGCTAAAAGAAATATGAATTTAGAATGTCAGGAAAAAAATACAAGGTACGTATTAAAATAATTTCTAACTAAATGGAACTATATTTGTGAGTGGCAACGAATTGCTGATAATTAATAACTAAATCTATCACAAAAGTAAACATACCAATAAAATATTTTTTTTATTCTAACTATACTACTCGTATAAGATAAAGTACAATTTAAAATAAATTCACTGAAATTTGTATTATTTGTTAATTAAATTTCATTTAATTTTGAATGGTTTTGGATAGAGTGTACAGACAACAATAACGAAGTCGTGACACAAATAATTTTAGCCTGATTACTGATGAAAAAACCTAATTAAAATTTCTAAATACCTCTGCACGTAATTTCTTGATTTCCGTTGCGAGCTCTTCACATTGCATAGTGTATTGCCATTTGGCAGTTTTTTCAGATTCAACAATTTGCAACAGGTGCAAATGCTTTTGCTCCAACTCTTCCTTTTGCAATAGCAGCTTGTTAAAACTGAAACAAAAAAAATATTAGAAAATGCATTTTTCAATACAGTAAATTAGTATGTAAAGTATACGAAAGTTTTATGGAGTTATACAGCTTATTCGAATAAAGAAAACTATGGGTGATTCTTTGGTAATTTGTTTTACCATTACTGGAAGTTATTTAATTGTAAATTATTGCCAGTATAAATATCTGTAATTTTCGATAAATATTATAAACGATGGCATGTTCAAAGAGCAATGATATATACAGGGAGTATAAGAAAAACAGCAAACAACGAGAAAAGAAATGGAATGGAACTTAAGGAGAGAAATAATAAGAACACGGTAGATAATAAAGAATGGAGATAGAAAAAGGAGATTAAAGCAATACAACCTGTCTCCAAAGTCAGTACGAAACCAAAGAACGAACCATTAAAAATGAAAAAATACAATTAGGTACATAAAATGTAAGAAACACTTATGTACTGGGTACTCTGTTATTGGATGAAATTAAAATTTACAGGCTCAAGATTATAGCATTGCCAAAAACGAAACAGATAGGCTTAAATATTATAAATATAGATAATGTGACATTTGTCAAGACGAGGAAGCAACAGTAGACTTGGAACAGATTTTATAGCACAGGATGTTATAAAAAAATCATTCTGTTAAACCCTAGTTTAAAGAAAATATCCGTGTGCTAACTATCCATGCACCAACGGAGGAAAACAAAATATTTTTTACGAAATTTTGCAAAAGGAATTTTAAAACCTAACAGTGGGATTTAAATTTTGTACTGGGAGACTTTAACGCAAAAATAGGTCAGGAAGAACTATTCAGAACAATAACGGGGAGACAAAGTAAACACAAACTAACAAACGATAGTGGTTTAAGAACAATACATTTGGCATCAAATAATAAACACACAACTAGAAAGGAAGGACATACATAAGGGAATCTACGTGGATCCTACCGGACGATCAACCAAATAGATCATGTACTCAATGCAAAACAATACATGTAATTTACAAAAAATATTAAAAGTTTGAGAGCAGCAGATTTAAAGTCAGATTAATTTTTATAAGAATAACTTTCAAAAGAGAAATGGAAACAAATAGGTCATCAAATGATAGTAATTGAATAACATTATAAAGTGTTTACATAAAGTATAGAATAAATTAATTTTAAACTAAACAAATAATTTTGAGGAAAATTCCCGAGACAAGTCAGTTTTTGATTTTAATTCAATGTATTTTTACATAACAATGAAATATACAGGTTAAACTAGTTGTGAGTAACGATGTCATCGACAATTTTTTTAAATGGCTTACCCTGTATATTTGATTTTTTGAGATTGCAAATTTCAAGACGATTCAAAAATATCATACTTGGGTAATTAATAGTTTTGAAGAAACGATAATTTTAAAATTAATACCGGCATATTTTTGCTTATGATTATTGTAAAAACTTGTCAGATATAAAAAGTTTTGATAATAACTCAGTACTATTCTTTGATACTCACTAATGACAGTGACATTTGTGAAGTGTAGTACCAGTTTAGTTATTCTAAATTTGCTTGCTGATACTTTAACAATGCGTTTATTTATAAAACAAAGGATTGAAGTTCTTATGTTAATTGGTTGTGGCGATAAGATGCGAACTCAATAAGAGGTATGTGCTATGTTTAATAATAAATATCCAGAACAACCTATAAGTCAGTCAACAGTTTAAAAATAAAATTGGGAGTTGAGTACCGTAGAAGATCTACTTAAATCAGGGCCGTCTAGCACTTGGTGAGGATACTAAATGAAACGTTTTATTTGCTATGGAAGAAAATAATATTTATTAATAATCCAAAAGAAATCACAGGAAGATGAAGAGAACATTACAATACAATAGTCAAAGAACATCAACATAATGTTGCAATAGAAAATACCATATTCTCCAACAAGAGAAGATATTTAGCAAATAACTGAAGTATAACAAAAGCTCAGCGGAAAACGAAATCACAGCTGAAATGTTATAAATCAGAGGTAATAAATATGCTTCAAGAGAGATTGTATTTGTGCCTTTGAAATTAAAAATATAAAAACGCTTATTATCATATCTTATAGATTCTCAGTCTCAAAGGAATTTGATTGGTATTTTAAAAAAGTCGAAGGAGTCTTAATGGAAATAAGTATTAATTATGTAAATGTAAACGTCAATATAGATAATAAAAATCCTACCTCTGAATATTGGCTTAACTTACTTGAATCTTTCGGTCTTGAACCCAAAATAATTATACCGACTAGAGTCACTAATAAACACTCTAGTTGTATTGATAATATATTTACTAATCTTAATAACTCTAGGTGTGAAACGGGAGTCTTTGATCCTTGTATTGCTGATCACGCAGATCAATTTATTACCATTCTTAACAACTCTAAAAAGTATATTGAAAATACATTAAATAGATGTTTTACCAAAAAAGGGCTAATTTCTATGCAAAATAAATTAAAATTAGGTGATCGGAATATTGCTTATGACGAAAGTAGTAACATAAATAAAATAGCTGAAATTAATACAATTTACATCTCTCTTGTAGATCAAGTATTCCCAATAAAAAAAGTCAGCACCAAGGTAAAACGACCTGTTCCATTTTTCAATGACAAGTTAAAACAAATGAGAGAAACTCTGCAGATCTTACGTACTATCAGCGACACTTCTAGTAACCCTGATAACTATACTGCATTTATAACTTATGAAAAGCAATATGTAGGTGAAATTTCTAAAAGAAAAAGAGAATCGTATGATAACTTTATTAAACAATAAGATAATAACATTAATGATACTCGGAGATTAATTAATTACGAGCGAAACTCAGAAAACTCTCAGACCCCAGTAATATCTCCCCTGATGAATACAATATCTTTTTTACTAATATAGCTGAGAAAATAGTGAAAACTCTACCTACTTATAACATAGATGCACTAAATTACCCTGTTACACTACCTAAAACTAGCACTTCTATCTTTCTTAACCGAGTTAATGAAAACGAAGTTATAGAAGCAATCACTAAATTAAAAATTCTGCTTGTCTGGATATATACAACTTAAACAGCAAAATAATCAAAGAAACTATAAATTTTAAATCTCGTCCACTAACTGTCCTTTTCAATCGTTGTAATTCTGAAGGATTATTCCCGGAAATCTTTAAAACAAGTAATTTTATCCCTATATTTAAAACGGGTGACACAAATAATCTTGACACCCATTGAGTAATAAATAATAACCAATTTGGTTTTCAATCTAATAAATCAACAACCAAAGCAGTAATTAGTATAGTTGATTCCTTAATAAATAACATAGAAAAAGGCTTTGTATCCGCTTTGACGTTATGCGACCTAAGCAAAGCTTTTGATTGTGTAAAATCATAATCTTCTACTCGCTAAATTAGAACATTATGGTTTACGTGATATAACCCTAAAGCTAATGGAATCATATCTATGTGGTAGAAAGCAAATCCTTCATACATCTACGATTTAACAATATTGGCAAAGTCCAAGAAAGAGCTCCAAAATGTTTTAAAGAAAAGAGAGTATAAGCGAGCGATTTCGGGCTTAAAGTAAACTAAAAGAAAACCAAATTTACCATTATGGGAGAAACTGATCAAAATGAAGAGAGATCTTTATGGGTTCAATCAAATCACCAAGAGGAAAACAAAACGAATTTGGAAAAGATAAAGAACAGGGTAAAAAAGTAAAGATATAAAATATAGAATTACAAAAGGAAATAAAAAACAGGTAATGTTAAAAACACTTCTAAAATAAAAAACCATATCCTGAAGAATGAAAATTAGAATATACAAAAGTGGTTTCAGATCCACAGTTACATACGCTAGCGAAACACTGATCCTCAAAAAGTAAAACATCGAAAAATTGGAGAGATGGGAAGGAAAAATACTTAGGAGTATATATGTAGGAAAACGTACTATAAAAATGGATGGAGACCAAGAACGAATAGGGAGGTGACAGACATATTCAGAGAGCCAGGAATAATTGATATAGTACGTGCTTAAACAAAGGAATGCTTAGGACGTATCGAAAGGATACAAACAGGAAGGATGCTAAAATTAGTTTTTAGAGGACAACCAATAAGGAAAAAAGGAAAAGGCATATAAAAAAACAGTGGTATGAAAGTGTGCAAGAAGAATTACAAAAACTGACCGTTAGTAACTGGAGAAAAAAAAGAGGGAACTGACAAGAATGGAAAAAAATTACGCATATGGCCATGACCTACAAAGCCTGTATAGTGCATGTACAATAAATATAATAATGAGTAATTACTTTTTAACACATAAGCTTACTAAACCATTCCGTATAATTAAAATATATCTTTTCTGCAGCAGTAGAGTCAAAAAGGGCTTTCTATTCCCTGTAGATACTGGAATAACTTTTCCAAGTGTTTCATCTAGATAAATGTGTAAATAAATAAACGTCAATTTGAATACAACTTGATTCTTATAAGTATACAGACAGTGTTTATTGTGGTGTTAAACATTAAGCAAAAACTTTTTAATGGTTAGAAACCACTTTCATAATTAATAGAAAATTAGTTTTAAAGACTTTTTTTAAGGTTATTCGTAATTAACAGCAACTTCAATTAAAGTTATCCTTTTAAGGCATCTAAATTGGAAGTAGAGTTTACTATACATTAATTAAAACTAATCTTTTCTTCTTTTACCGGGTGTCTGTTTTTTATTAGACAATCGACCAAGAGAAAATATTGCTTTTAATCTTTACCTTAACAAATGGAGAAAGTGTGATTTTTCTCACGACTATGAAAGCAATCACAATAGTGACATAAGTATTTTCCTCACTAGTTACACACTATACTTTTTCTACGAGTTCCAATTAATAAATAATAAAATTTTAAAATAAATTGATAATACTTTATTTTAAATAAAATATGTAATATTACTTAATATAATAATTAACTAATTTCTTTTAATAAATAAAAGTGACGGTAGCCGCTTTTTCTACAATTTCTGGTGGTGTTCAAAATCAATTTAATTTTCAGGCTAAAATCAACTTTGTAAATCTTAAAATTTTGGTGATTTTCCATTTAAATGTACAAAGCGTGGGATAAATACCGTGAGGAAAATTTTATTTCCACGGAATGGGCAATTTGTTATATTTTAGCTTCATGAAATATGAGAAAAACAATACATTTATTTACAGTTCTATTGTAAATGACCAGTAACAATAAATAAATTAACAGTATTCAAAAGAAACAAAAAAAATTTGAGTAATTTGTAAAATGTTTAGTACGGAGTGAGAGAGTCGATATAATATAATATATAATAATTTACAACTTTGATATTGCTTAATTCCCATGTTTATAAAGTTTCCTAAACATTTTATAATCATATTTTTTACTCTATAGTGAATTGAAGATTCAAGAATGTGGAAAAAATAATGAATATTTCTTTTTATTACGTATGTAAGTATACAGGTAATTAGTTTACTTAGATATGAATTAATAACACATAGGTTAGTAAGCTAATATTAAAGTGTATGTCGAGAACGTATTAATTGTAACAACAGGCTATTCATTATATCTTGAGAACACCTAGTGGGTATGCAATAATTAACATACTATGCGAGAATGAAAATTGTTCTTTGTTAATTGTCATCTTAAGAAAACACCTCATAACAATTGAAGTTCTGGAAAGTCATATTATTGCAAAAACTGGGCATAAAATTGTATATATATATATAAATATATATTTATAATGGGCTTCTTATATTAATTGTCAAATTAGTGATGTACACATTTTATATTAGGGAACTTTATTTTTATTTATAATGAACTAATGAAGTTAATGAACACTTCAATTGTCCCAAATTACTAAAAATTCCAAATGTCACCTTCTTATTGGAGTTCACCCATAGCAAGTAAGGTTTATTCATTTCTATTGATAGCACTATTGTCTTTTTCTTTTTTAGGTTATACACTTTATGGTTATGTTATATGTTATTATTATTATTATTATTATTATTATTATTATTATTATTATTATTATTATCAGATATATTTAGTTTGATTAAATTTTTAAGAAGAATTGATATTGAGGCTAAGTAATTTTAAATTTTTTACGAATAATGATGTTTCTTCTATCAGGTCTTAAACTATTAAATTCAGACAGAGCTTAAATAGTTTTTCGAAATCATAGCATTATTTAGGTTTATTTTTTTTAGTTTTATTATTTTCATTTCTACATTAAAATTTAGCTTATTATTCAGATACAATAAAACCCAATTTGTTAATAAATTACTTTAATTTTGTGTAAGTTGAAAAATTTTTAATTCTTACATATATTTAAACAATGTAAAATATTTAATTAACAATTTTACATTATTTTGACTTATAAATATTACATAAAACCATTAATTTAGGCCTCACATCCACATGTTTACACATACATGTGAAGGAAGATAAATTATTGTAATAATTGTTATCTATTTTCAGACTTCTCTTATAACCATTGAAATTTATCTTATACATATATTGTTTTAACCACTTTTTTTAATTTTATTTATGTGTTCACATTATACTGCTCATATGACATACAATATATATGCAAAGTATTTGTGTTATAAGATCTAGTAGTAGTTTTTTGTTTTATTATTTATTAACCTAATTGTTGATTTTTATGTCTAGAGGAAATTGTCAAGCCATTTTATAACATTAATAAAATTATTTTATAACAATTGGTCGTCCAAGATGAGGTTCTAAAAATACCTAACACAATATTATGGGTAAAAACAGAAGGGAAAGAACATTGGACAAGCAATAAAGAACAAAGAGGACAAAAAGAGACACCAAAAATAAGAGAACCCAGTCTGGATGGAACTGTATTAGAAAATAAAAGTGATGAGAGTAATGGATAAAAAGAAGACCAAAGAAGAATAAATAATAATAGACAGCAATAACAGAAACTGAACCAATAATAAAGGAAATTAAATTGGAGGTATAATGACGATGCTGGTATAAAATAAAATTCAAATGAATAAAATGAGAAATGAAATAAATAAAAAATAAATAAAAAATAAATAAAAGAAGATATCAAGAATATGGGTAATAAATAAGCTGCCCACGTGCATGCTACACTAGAGGCGCTGCTGGATACCGTGAAATATTTATAGGTTATAATAATTTGTAGTGCGTGTAATACTAATTAGCGTTAAAAGTGTGGATTGGTTGGGTTAAACATATGCAACGCGCCCAAAATGAAACTGATTTCACCGGAGTAAATAAAATAAAAAAGAAAATAAATTTGAAGAAGTGAATAAAAAACATTATAGAACAGAAAGCGATAAGACAAGATACAAAGATAAAAGAAACAGATAAAGAAATAAAAGGAATTAAAAAAAGTGCTAAGTAAGAGTAAAAATATAAATATAAATATCGCAGATCCAGAAGAGCAAAGTTTAAAAACTTAAATAGGAAGTACAAAAAGACATTAAGGTATTACAAGAAGTGATGAATATAGGGAATTATAACAATTGAAAGCATATAAAAGAACAGCTTTCTGTCACAGGAGGAGATAATAAATATAAATTTGATAATAAAGAAGATAGAAACTGAATTTCAATTTGGTAGATAAATATGGAAAAAAGCTTTAAAAAATAAAAGTACGAAAACAAGAACATATGAGGAAATAATATTAAATTTCATACTAACAAGAAACATCATAACGAATAAGTTTTTTAAGTTACATACAGGATGTACCAATCTTACGACAAAGTGAAATAACTCTCTTCTTATTATTGATATTAAATAATATTAGTACACCGTGTATACATATCAGTGTTTATGGATTAAAAAAATTAAGATGATTTCATTTGTACGTGACTTTCCCAAGCATATTTAGGTACTTGATATATTTTAATTTGTTTTGAGCAATTATAATAAAGGAATAAAAAATTTAATTTTCAAATATTATTAGAAATATGATTACAAAAATTAATTTGGGGAAGAGAAAAAAAAAATAGAAAAGATTAATAAAACTTTATAAAAAGACTAAAATCTACAATAGAAAATAAGAATAGTATTACTAACCACTAACTCGACCACATACATAGATTTATTATTATTATAGGAAACAGATTTTACTCCTCTTTTCACAAAACTATAAGAATAGTTAATTTTAAAACACCTGTAATCTAGTAATCTTTAAAATGGCTAGATCAATACACTTATAAAATATTTTACTTATCACTAAATTTTCTTTCAGACTATACTAATGTTGTCAAAATCGATTAGCCGACATCAAAGTTATAAATATTTTATCAAGTCCTCTCCTCCCTTCCTATAGGGAAGTTTGAAATTTTTTTCTCAGCATTCTTTCACTTTTATTCTACTCTTACGTACCAACCATTTATAAGTGACTTTTTTGTTACCTGTGCGAATTAGACCCCTTAGTGGTCGAATTAAAAACATATTATAAACAGTTTCTGAAATACGGTCACTTATCTCCCTTAATCAGACATCTGATTGATAGCAATAAGTTTTTTCATTGTCAAAGGGAAATTATTAAAGATGTAGATAAGGAATAGTGTATTCTGTAACAAGGTAAGAATGAAAGAAAATAGATATGAGTAGAACATAACCACGAGTATCGAATTTTATTATTCTAACCGAGTAACTCTCTATATTTTCTCCACGACCAGAAATTTACTCGATTTTTCACTCATTATTTAACTGAAATTAAAATTTGTTATTACGGCGCCCCATTTACATCTGACATTGACAATTTTGACATCCATGGCAGTCTATATTTTTTAGAACAATTACGGAATATACATTCCATCATTGCTTACGGAATGAAAATACTTGCAAAACACATAAGAAGCAAGTGTTTCAGAATAAATATTCCAACTCAAGAGTTTAAAGATTAAAAATGATATTGGAATTAACACATTCCACTAAGGTCGTCGAGAAAAGATTTTTCTGTATTTTCAAGCGGGTGTGCTTCTTTCAATTATCTACTATCAGAAAAAAATTCATTTAAGAACCCACGTAATAAATATAATAACTGCACAATTTTGCCAGGTTCTAAAGGTCGCTCTGTTAAAAAGCTGTAATTAATAGATATAATTTCATTAGAGAAGTAATTATATTTTGCAAAAAGAAACATGAACTCAATGGAATTAATAAAATTGTCTGTAAAATAAAATTAAAAAAATAAAAGAAATTTAATCAAGTGGGTGTTGCCATATGTGAGTTTATATTATCACAAGGAAAAATGAAGATACAATAGGTTATTTAATCTCAAAGTCTATAAATTTTATTTATCATAGAAAGAACTACGGGTTTCGTGGTAAAATCTTCAGGTTCAAATCACAAAAATTCTGTAATTAAAAGCAAATAGTTTGGTTTAAGATAAATGTAAATAATTTGTATCTATGATTTGTAGGTAAGGGTTGTTTTAGTGTAAAATTTTTATTTTTTGTAGTTAATAGGAGTTATTTTTAGTTAAAGAATTTAGTTTTAGTACCTTAGTTTTTAAGTATAGTATTCCTTAGTTTGGTAGAAAAATAAGATAAAGGACTTACCGATATTGTAAAATAGTCGAATGTACTATATAACTTGTACCAAACTATTTGCCTATAAATCACAAAAAACGCATGCATAAAAGGTGAAATTGACTAGCACTACATGATTTAGAAAACTCACAAGAACAAACATAAATACATTAAAAAAAACTAATAGCTTAAGATAAAATAAAAAACTCTAAAACAAACCTTGATGATGTGTGATTTTGTCACGAAACCGAAAGTTCTTTTTATGATAAAAGTAAATTTATTGTTTCTGAAACTCTATTGCAATGACTATATGGTCAATTAAGCAAAAATTAGTTTCAAGTGATACAAAAGGAAATAACGAGAGAAAAGGCTTTTATTCGTTCAAAATAATAGATGGCAATTTTAGCTTCTAAGATAATAAATATTGTTCGATAAGGAATACGAAAAAACGGTTTCTTTTTTATGTAAATTACAAACAAGTTCAGGATCAATACGTTACTGAAGTTGAAAGAGTGATTATAAGAATATGAGGATGAAAATATTTATTAAGGTAGATAATCACGCTTGTTTTGAAAAGTTTATGTTTTTTCTTTTGTCCTCGAATAAAACAACAAAAGACAGATGATTATCAGGACCCGTAATTATCGAGTGTTTCTAAGAGTTTTTGATCGATTAATCAATTTCAAAATGGAGAAAAATTGTTTGTGGTATATGGAGTTGTTAATCAATTTCTTCAATGTTGCTTAAAATTGCATTTGTATTGCGTGAATGAATTCCGTATTGCATATAAAAAGAGTATCATTCTATTTCAAATATTTTTCGAGCGCTTGAAATAATAGAAATCGGCCGGTAATTAATGACCATGAGGGGATCAATCTCTTTTCTTATATAGCGGCATTCTCAAGGGTATCTCGTAATTCATCAACATCAATAGATTTATTTATGAGAAGAGATTAAACTGGATTTTTTTTTCAAAATTTTGGTTGTTATACGTTATTATAATCTTCATTTTTATTGTTTTTTCGAAAAATATACTTTAAAACTTTCTTTGCTATTTGCGTTTGACAAAAATATTGTCTAATTTTATTCATTGAACAATGTTCCATTTTTGATCAGGAAGTAATTTTGTTGTTATAGTTGCCCCAACTTAAGTAAAATGGTCATAAAAATTATTTTCATTGGTATAATAGAATGTTTTTTTTAATTAGACATATATTTAATAAGGCAGCTTGAAAAACGTTTTTTAGCTTTTTTATTTTATTTGTATAATTCTTATAGTTTTAGTTTATTTACCCAATTTTTAACACAAACAATTTTTAGATAATTATTAATTAGTTTATAATACATTATTTATTGTCCTTTTTAGCAAATTTATTAAATATCTCAAGAAAAGCATTAGTGTACCTATAGAGTAGAATTCGGTTAATATACTTTATACTAATTTTTATATGTAGTAATCAGGACCACAATCAAATAATAAAGGAAAAACAAAATTAATGGCAAAAATAAAAACAGCACAATTTGTACTAATATGTACCAGTTTATATCATTTATAAAAAGTTAATATTTATTCGATTCTGCTGATTAGAATTGGCAATTTATTCTTGAGTACAGAATCGAATCATTAATTTTGCTTTAAATGAGGAATACTTTGTACCTTTGAAATATGCATTTGTAAATTCCGTACTTATAGTCTTTTCCACCAAATCACCTTTAATTTATTTATGCTCAAGAGTAAAGTGCCGCCTCTAAACAGTAGAATCGAACCCCGAGTTTTACGTTATATGCAGACAATTTCGTATCATTTAAATATGTAGTTGCAGATTTTGAACCGGCGGCCTTTTTCGCCAAACTGCTGTTAATATTAATTATGAGCAGTAGTAAAGTACAGCTTTAGAATCAAATAAATATAAAATATTTTTTTTATTAATAGTACAGTTTAGTACAAATGATTCTGCTAACTACATATGAAGTTAATAGGTCCACCATTTTTTTTGAAAATGACACGATATACGGGTACTAGATAAAGTACAAGACTCATTTCGTTTATGGGGTTTGGTCCTGTCAGCTTCATAGATGTTTTGGGAGATTGTGTCTTAACTAAGTCCTCTATTGAGTATATGGGACTGAGCCTAGGCAATTATATCTTAAGGCTTTTACCCATTTGTTGCATTTGCATGTTGCATCTTATTCATTATCATTAAAGGTAATACTTATATTTTTTTGCTTGTATTATCACATAGTATCAGGCAGGCGTTTCAGACAAAAGGTCTACAGATATGCCGACTGTATTCACTATGTCTAATATAATACTAGCAAGGGCGACAAGTAGATACAAACCTTCAGTATTTTCCAGTAGATTTCTTTTTCTGCAGTTGAATGAAAATTAGAATTGTTTTGGTTAATACTAATTCCACTAATTGCTTGAACTGCGTTTAAAATTCACTTATTTTAAACAATTAAAATCAATAATCAATTTTTTGTTTCACCCCGTATACGTTCGAGAACTTTCTATGTGCGCACGCACACACACACACACACACAAAGAGTTGTCTTGAGCCACCCACTCAATGTATACACAAGAAACCACAAGTTTGTTAAAAATTGTTTTTTTCCACAAGTAACGCAAAGTAAAAATTGTTAAGTTAAATGTAAAAATCATTTAATACCTTTTCAGAAACAAAATGTAAATTTGTTAATAATCTGAATAGTGGAATTAGTGAAAGTTATGTGCCCATTGTGATAAAAAAAGAATTGCACGAAGTGTATTTATAGTTAAAGAGAATTTGTTTGTTCTCATAGATATTTGTCGGAATAAAGAAAATTTGTTCGTTCTAGTAGTGTGTCTTTTATTGAAGAAAGTGGTCACATACATTTTAATGTACGAAACTTGCAATAAACGGTTACAGTCCGCTCGAAAAGATTATTACTCCTACATATACATTTATACCAGCTATTTGTATTATTGGTTGAATATTTATACTTTTAACTGAATTTGAAAAGTTGGTGCTACTGTTTGATTGCTTAAGATTTGAGAAAAGGCCTTACTTTTATATTAAGTTCCATGTACATATACGCCTTCTGTTTTTATTTTTTCGTAAAAGAATGCCTATTGGTTTTTTCTCTTAAGACAATTCCTCCGTTATTTTAATTTCAGGTCCTTTCAATTTATTGCAATTTGTCTCGAAAGTGATTTATTTTACTGAAGTTGTAAAGTACGCCACTTAAAACGTTTTAAATTTAACGACTAGGTAATTAAGTTTAATAGTTGTGTCATGTTATTATAAAAACTAGATTTACCGTAGTTCTCTTGACAAGGGAACTCATCATTTTAATGATTTCTGTTTGTCTTATTTATGCAAGTCATAGGATTCACTTATTGTTCTTAAAAGAACAGATTTTATAATCATGCAATTAAATAAATAAATAAATATCTGTAGAAATAAAAAAAGGCACGTGGCACGCTAAGACGGGAAAACAAACCGAATGGTGGACGAAATAGTTAGAAAGACCTATAGAAACAACAGAAATACTAAAAATGATCAATTCAATCAATTAAATATTCGAGAATAACGAAACCAACGAAAAGCAAAATGCACAACAACATATTTTAATGACTCAACTGAACTAACAGAGGTAAGAGAGAATAAAAAATTAACAAAAAAAAATCGGGTTAACGTATGAATGAGAATGCTTTTAACAATATACCTATAATGTCGCATGAATAGAAAAACAAACACTTGAAAACTGAAAAACAGTTTTATATGAGCAAATTATAGATAGAAAAATAAACCTTTTAAAAGAAAATATACATAAAGAATCACCAAGTGATTTAGAAAAAGCAGAAGCATACATGTCTATATATGCTATTACAATAAAACAAATAGTGAAAACATTTGTGTCCCAAGACAAAGAAATATGTGTGGGATTTATTTGTTTGTAAAAAGTTTTCGATAGAATAACAAGAAGATTTACGACACGGAGGAGGACCAAACCCATTTCTATTTAATATATTTACTGTTGAAATAGTAAAAAAAAATCTCTAAGAAAATGAGAAAATCACCTGTGTGGTATAAATCTCTATGAAGGGAAAATATAGAAGGCTTGATCGCTATTATTAAAGTTACGAAAAAAAAACTATTTACAAAAAGTGTAGGCAATTGAGATTCACATTTTAAAATTAGTCCCAAATATACAGTTTGTTCAGGAACGCAGTGCCATACCAAAATTGTATTTTTTTTTAATGGAATATTCCGTATACTTTTACATTTTTATAAACTTCTTGCCCAGCTAATTTCAACGATGTATCACACTTTATGTCAATTATGTTTAATAAAAGATCTACGGCCACCTGAAAATCACATTATTTTGAATTTAGATGTCTGTAGCAGCCAAACCGTTGAAAATCAATATAAACGGCTTACATATCCCTATCCTAACTTTTCAAGTTCTTGGCTATGGCAAAAAATATATTTAATACAAAGTGATCAAAAATTTGAAATCCCATCTAATTATTAATCACTCTGTACCAGTCTATTCTATTTAAAATTATAATGTGGTGCTGTTTGTTGATATTTTTTCGATTTTTTCTTATTTCGCCGATATTTGTTTTTCTGATATTTAGTTTTATAACTTTCCCACATCTCAATTCCAGTTTATCTTAGTTTGTTTCGTAATGTATAGACCATTTTTAATTGTCTGCTCCGTCTAAAATATTGAACTTAGGCGCCAAGTGTGGTATATTGTTAAAATGGGCTTAATATAAGAGTTATAAAAATGAAATATGTTAAAATATATATTTTAAATTATTTTTATATCGTGGATTGAAAGATATTAGGACAAAACCGTTTTTTCGATAATTTTCTTAAAATTTGTCCACTCCGAATATTTTCAGAACTCTCTTTAATAATGTGATATATCAGTAATTTCTTTTCTAATACTAGTAAAAATCATAAATTTAGTTAATGAATATACGAATAAATGTATTCCTAATTTATGTTTTTTTGCATAATAAATTCAATATGGCTAATGAGGTAAATAAAATATTTGAATTCCTAACAACTCAGTTGTAAATAGAAATTAAATTAAATTGCCACCAATAAACGGTAGCTCTAACATTTTCAATTTAATTAAATTGTTTCGGAAAATTATTTTGTATATACAGAGTAAGTCACGAAGAACTTTACATACTTCTATAATATATTGAGACCTTCAAGGGGAATGTCACCATTAAAAAGTAACAACCACCTTTCTTTACTGATATACAGGGTGATTTGTGAATTTGGAAGTAAAACTCATTTAACTGTAGTATCTTTTCTAATTTTTTGGTAAAACTGTACAATATTAGCTAGCATTAGATTTGCTTTCTCAAAAGTTAGAAATTCCAGAACCGGCCACAGAAAAATTAATTGATACGGATTATATCCAAAAGTTCACTCTGTCTTCGTATTTTTTAAATTGTAGTAAATTATTGTCAAAGTATATAAATACACAATGAAAACTCTGTATGTGAAATTTTTATTACGTTTGTTTTGAATTTGTAATAAGCGATCTCTGTTGAAAAATTGAAATAAATGACTAATACCGTCCTGGATATTAGACAAAATGTTAGTAACGGTATATTTATAACAATAAACACTTATCTACTTATTTCATCTAAGATATCTGCAACTAATAATGTTTCTTTTAAATTAATACAGTATTGTCTGATATTATTTGAAATTCTTGAATTAAAAAATATGTATAAAAGATAAATGCCGACAATTTGATATCGTTAGAAATCAAATTCTACATTTAGTTTTTTAGTTTTATAATAACTGCGATATTTAATTTTTACCAGACATTTACTTTTTGTAAAAATGTCGAATTGCCGCTAAACCACTCATTTTAGATACCATGTGTGATACATAAATTCACAGTAAAATTGAGTAAGAAATCCAAATATGCAATAATATACTGGGGGTTTCATTTAAAAAAATACAACTTTTATATAAATCACCCTGTTGTATAGCAATTCCATTGAAAATATTGTTAAGTTCTAGCCATGGGGGTTCTCCACCATATTCGGGTAACGATTTTTAGAAAAGTGCGTTAATAAACCGACAATTTCCGTCCAACCTGCATTGCAGAAGTATGTAAAGTTCTTTATGACTCACCCTGTATAAATTACGTAATTATATTAATTATTAAGACACAACTGCAGCGTACTAATTATACACCATTGCTATTATTTAAATAATAATAGTGGAAATTAAATTATTATATATAAAATATAGATACAATAAGGATATCAAATGACTATTACAACAATTGCACAAACTGTACTAAATACTAACGGAAATTAAAATGGTATTTCCAATATTATATTTAAGCGAAATATTAGCTCTTTAATAAATTATATTATTTATACAGGGTGTGGCATTAGTGCAATTACCCATTTGTCGTAAGAGATACGAAAAAAAAAATTAGTTAACTAAAAGTTGAGCATAGGAAGGACTATATTTTGAAAATATTTACAAATATACAGGGCCGTGGATATTGACAGGATGAACTAAACATCTTTTTTTTAATGGAACACCCTTTATATCTTTACATTTTTGGATTCTCCTCAATTTTGTCGATTCTGCAATATAAGACTTTGCAATAGTATACGAGGTAGTTTAACAGATATAATTACTTTTTGTTAATTTCCAAGCAAAATTAACGCCTTGCAACATTGTATTGTTTTGATATCAAAAAATCTATTTATATTCAAACGATTTCTAATATAGTCTAGTATTGTTAAAAAATACTAAAATAGCGGAATTTATTTTTGTTTACAGTATAAGTCGAAACTTGCAAAATTTCTTTCTTGGTCGTCTTAAATGAAACACCCTGTATTTTAGTTTTATAATGAAATGTTATTTTATGGTACTTTATTATTTCTTAGGTATTCCGTATACGTAATTGCGTTAATTTTTGAGATATTCGTGATTCTTTCAGGCAAATATTAATTGAAGCCAAAAATTAATGAAATGTTATTTATTAGGCTAGCCCTGGAAATATTAGAGCAAAATTAATTTTTCGAAAAAAAAATACATAATACATATATATAGAATAATCCTTAAATGGTTAATATTGGTTAAAAAAAAATGTATCGTCAGCAGTTCTTTGATAGACGAGAACCAAGAAAAGAAGCTTTTCAAAGTTTATTAAAACGGTTTCAACGAACTGGAAACGTAGATTACGGAAATTTGTATAAATAGAAACTGTTGAAGAAAATGAATTCAATGTAATTCTTAGCGTCATTGAGAATTCGCATATTTGTAGGAAATTGCAAATACTTTTGGAATTAGTGGTCGTAGTGTAGGAAGAGCTTTATGTATTTTTATTAATGTTTTACATACCACCAATCTTAACTACATTGATACTTTAAAACTTCAACCAATATTAACTAATTAAGGATGAGTCTAGATTATGTAATTTTTTTTTCAAAAAATTCTTTTGGTTAAATATTTCCACGGCCAACCTAATAATATTTCATTAATTTTTGGTTTCAATTAATGCTTGGCTGAAAGAATCACAAATATCTAAAAAATTAACGCAATTAGATATAGGGAATGCTTAAGAAATATTAAAGTACCATAAAATAACATTACATTACAATAGTAAAAACAAGAAAATCTAGAAAAAAATCATTCCAAGTTTCGAATAATCCAGCATACAAAAAATAAATATTCCGCCATGTTAATATTTTTTAGACTGTATTAGAAATGGTTTGAACGTAAATAGATTTTTGATGTCAACTCTGTATAAGCTGTAGGGCTTTAATGTTGCTTGGAAATTAATAAAAAACTACTAATCTTTTAAACCACCTTGTATAACATTCCAAAATCCTATATTGTAGAAAAGAGAATAATAAGGAGAATTCAAAAATGTAAAAATATATATGGAGTTCAATTAAAAAAAATAGGTATGATTCGCTCTGTCAATGTTCGTGGCCCTGTATATTTGAAACTATTTTCAAAATATGATCCTACCTATGCCTCAACTTTCATCTAAATAATAATAATTTTTTTTTGTATCGTTTACGACAAATGTGTAATTGGATTTCCTCGCACTAATGCAGCACTCTATATATAAATTTACACAAAACTAATATCTATGAAATGTTTTTTAAGGATAATGGCGTATTTTAAATTCTAACAGAAAATGCCAAAAGCTACTCAAACAATTCAAATATACAGATACAGAATAATAAATAACAGAATATAAAACAACTGTGATATATTTAATACATTTAATACATTTTTTAATACATTTAATACATTTTAATACATTTTAATACATTTTAAATAATACATTTTAAATCATACTAGCGCCTAAGTGAGTGAACACTTGTATTGCGCTGGTTTATAATTTTAGAAATAATCCGTACAATAGCAATACATGTGTACATCTTAAAATAACTAAATAAATATTAGATATGTATATGTAATTTTATTTTTGTATATAAACAGTTACATGCAACTAGGTAGTAACTGTAAATGGATATTAAAAAATGTTTTTTCTATATAGATGTGACAAACTTTTATAAAGGTTGTTGTGTAATGAAATAGCCCATGTAGCACAAACGGTTGGGCCAATAATAGCTAATGATCGATTAGTTCGGTAGTTGTGGATTGGGCCAATTACTAGCCAACAGTCAAAATAGTACATTAAGCCAACGTGCATTCTGTAGTTGGACCAACAGAGATTTCTAACTATAATGTTGAAAATATGTAAATGTGACGTACATTTAAATTTGGCACATCTAGGCCACCGGGCCACCCTAGAAAATATAATAAAGCATTACTAGATGGCCCAAGTCTTGATGAAAAAGGCCAATCTATGCCATAAACAGATTTTTTTTATAAAACAGGTAATTACAGATATAAAAGAACAAGATACAAGAAATAAATAATTGCTATTACATTTCACTGCGGCATTTTTTACATAATAAATTAAATATATAAAATTTTTTTTCCGAAGTAGATGAGCCATGTGGTAAAAAGAAAAGTAGTATTGTTAGTACGAAAATTCTAATGTTAGATGGTTAGTGATACTGACGAACGCTCAAAAAATATTTCAAGTATAGAATATCCTGAACCTCCCAAGAGCATACAACTAGACAACTAGGTAAGTAAATTATTTTTTATATATATATAAATATTTTTCTGAAATAAAATCAATTGATTTTTATTTAACCCTCAAATGAATAGATACATGTATGTTAATCATAAATATTTTTTTATTTCCTTAATCCTGCAAAAAAACTAATATACCGTAAGTTTCATTCACTTTTATATAAAAATGTCAGACATTTTTCATTGGTTAATGAGAGCTACAGTATACAATAAGGGTGTCATCGATTTAAGGATGAGGTATAGTCATAAATATAGATTAAAAAAATTCCATACATTTTTATTAAAAATTTTCGAAAAAAATTACATTGTGTTTTGTATGTATTGGGCTATTATACAGGATGGCCCAATGAAAACTTAACATGGGGGTTTTAAACAATATTATCGTAGGAAAAGAAAAACGATCGGGCAGATTGATTTTTGTTCCGATGGGGACATTTTTTTACGCTACTCGCAGCATCGTCACTTCAACCCTAGACCAGTGGGGTGAACAACCCCTAGAATTTATATAGGGAATAGGGATCGAGTATCATATCGTTTGAAAGTCCGTTGAATCCACTAAACAACGATTTGTAGTTTTTTAAATTTAGATAAATTATTTTTTTCTGCAAACCTTTTAGCTACTATGAAACTTTCAAATTTTTGCAAATGCAGCTTTTTTAAATTTGGATAAAGTTTAGAGCCAAAATTACTACTTAAGAAATCTAAAGGAGTAAGGTCTGGAGATCATGGGAGCCATTCGTCTCCCATTCCAGTGACGCGGAAAGTCATCTAGATATTGACGAACAGGCAGAGCATAGTGGGGAGGATCGCCATCATGTTGAAATACCAACTGATCGGCCAGAATTTTTTTTTCATTTTCTATTATATCAGTCAGCATAGGATCAATAGTGTCTTCCAGAAGTTCCAGATACATTTCTCCTTTTAGATTGCCTTCTAAGAACAAAGGGCCAACAATACGATTGTCAAAAATTCCAGCCTTAATTTTTGGGGTTGTTGAGTATGTACCTCATGAAATATATGGGGGTTAGAATCAGCCCAAAATCTACAATTGTGGCGATTAACTGTGCCAATAAAATGTGGATTTCCCATCGCTAACACACTTACTACCTCGCAGAATTTCAAACGCCGATCGAAGTCATCTTCATTTAGCTCTTTTAATTTCATTTTATAAGGATGCATTTAATGCATTTTTAAAATACGCTGAATGCTGGTTCGTGAGACACCGGAAAAAGTTGACTGCCTTGTACTCAATACATGGTCAAGCTCAACATGTCCCAAAATTGCCACTGCGGTCTCTTCATTATTTACGGGCGGTTCGATTTGCCGTTTTTTATTTGCTACAGATCCAGTTTCCCGGAATTTTGCAACTAAATCTAAACATACTGTCGCAACACATTCTTCCCATGTTGTTGATTGAACAATGCAGCGGCCCTATGAACACATCGTCTGTTTCTATAATAATAAATAATTGTATTAGTCTTCTTATCAGGAAAAAGGAAAAGATGAACAAAATAATTTAAAGGATCGTAGCAAATAAATTGTCCAGTGGCGTATAAAAATTTGTAAATGTCAATGTTACGAAAAGGTTTATTTGCGGAAAAATATCATTTTTTGTAAATAATTTATCCAAACTCAAAAAAGTACATATCGTTTTTTATAGAATTCAACGGACTTTCAAACGATATGCAACTCCACCCCTATTCCCTATTTAAATTATAGGGGTTGTTCAGCCCACTGGTCTAGAGTTGAAGTAACGATGCTGCGAGTAGTGTAAAAAATGTCCCCCTCGGAACAAAAATCGACTTGTCCTTCGATAATACTGTCCAAAACCCCCATGTCAAATTTTCGTTAGGCCACTCTGTATATCTAAATAGAGCAAGATAAATCGGTCAAGGAAAGCTGCAGGTTCATTTATTTACAAGACACAATGTTAATTTTTTTCGAAAACAGTTTGCCGTTGAACATATATGTATTGATGAACTTTAGAAGTATATACATTGCATCTCTATATTACACACAAGATTCCGCCTGCTGATTATAGTTTATCCTTAAATACGTGTAGGTACTATTAACGACTACATTCTGTGTATGTATTTCAATGTAAAATTTTTAAATTTTGCAATTTCGCAAACAGTTGGCTAATAATAAGGTAGAAATGGTTATGCCAACGTTGGGCCAATGGATTATTTGATTGTTGGTCAAACGTTGACACACAGTTGGTTGGTGATTAAATGGCAAAGTGGGCATAGTGATGTTGAATCAACCGTTGTTTTAGGTAGTAAGCCAACCGTTGACCAATTATTTTGTGCTGCATCCGTATTATATTCAGAATTTTGATTTTGGATCATTATTTTTCCATATATCAAAGAAAAGTTATTAAAAAACTAAATATAAAATATCTACTATATCGCCAATAATTGAAGTTTATTGAGCAACATTCCTAAAGGCCGATTGACGCATGTACTCTGAAATTGGCACGAGTTTCGCGGCTTTGACGTCTGTTCTCTTTTATAGTGATATATAAGTCGGAGAACCGTTCCACCATCGCTTCTGATCTGTCCTCAGACACACATTAATTTGAGACCCACCTTGAATAATTACCGCCCTGGTATACTGGGTTTTAACCGCCTCAGGCTTGACAACCACCTCACTCAGTTTTCAAATCATATTTTTATTCATATGACTGAGTCATCCATTGTCTTGTCTGTCATCTCTATTATACTAAAAACTTTCTTGCATCATCCTAGTTTCATCATTTCTTAAAAGAATCCTGAAATAAAGATAATTTTGGTGCTTTGGTATTACCAAGTCTTCAGATTGCTCCAGTGTCCTGTTTTGTTTTTGGATTTTTTTTTTCATTTGATATTTGTGTTTTTTTACTTCCGTCGTAGTTGCTAGGTCCTTACACATACTAATATGAGGTCCTAGACCCTCTCGCATAGGTTTTTTGTATTTTTAGCGAGTTGGAGCGCCCGTCAGGCTTTTCTAAAGTGGGTAACATCCTTTGCTGCCTGCGGACTTCCGGCCAAAAAGACATTCGATAATGTCTCCTGACCCTCGCTTTGTTCTACCCTATATTGAATGATTTTTCCGTAGTAGTCAGGCCTTCAACTAAGTAGTCCAGCAATTCCCTAAGTTGCCTGATGGGATGCTTTCTCAGGTTTTCAAAAGTTCATATAATATATAATATATAATATATTTTTCATATTGTCTGGGGCTGGTATCTTCTGTAGATCTCAGTAGAGCCATTGGTTGTTCACGTACTATGGTGCGTCTACCAATTGCCTCAAAGTCAGGTACTGCTATATGTATATCTGCTTTCGTATTGTGCTACTCGTGTGACCCAACGCGAGGATTACGTTAGTATTGGTAACACGAATATATTTGTCAGTGTTAGTTTGGTGCTTATGGATAGATTGCTTCTCCTTACTATGAATCAATAGAATATTACCTTGCCTTTTTTTTTGCCAACAGTAGCTACGTGCTGTTTGAAAGTCAGTCGCTGACCTATGATAACACCAAGATATTTGGTCTATGAGGTCCATCTGATGTCTTCTTTGAAGATCTCTAAATTGCCCTCTGGTCTTGACTTTTATCGGCATTAATGCTTATTTTCTATTAGATGCACTATTCATCCAGGTTACCTTGAGCCTCTTGAAAATTACGAGTTGTCATCCGAAACTAGAGGTTATTGGGGTGTAGGTTCGTCATTTAAGTCCTAGGGCTATCCGAGGTGTATATCAAATATAATAGAGGTAACATCACTGAGCCTTGAGTCACCCAAGGTTCTCTAAATATCTGGCTCTGGTCCAATGTCCAATATAGATTTTTAGGGCCACCGACGTTTGTCCCATTTATTTCGATTTCGTCTTTTGGGTTGTGTAATCTTTTTTCAAGAATGCTTCTTAATTTTTTCAGTATTGAGGGAGCTCTTCTATATTAACCATTATTTTTGGACCACAACTTCTTGCAGGTGTCTGATATTTTTCGTTGATATTGCCTTCTCGTCAACGTATAGTCCTATGAGTTAATTGTGCGATACGCCTTCGGTATGTGCACTATATAAATATTATAAATTATATACATATTTTATAGCGGTGGGGATAAAACTGCCGATTAATTTATAGATAAGGCTTTAAATGTGTTGATTTATGATATAATCCTTTTCTTTTCGAAAAATGTTTGAAATAATTTATTTAATATTGAAAAAATGCTAAATCCTAAATATAAATATTCTGCTGAAATATACGTTTTCAACGTTTATGAAAACACTGGGACACAGAAATCAATTACATAAATATAAATATATTGATAGCTACAAAAAAAGTTAAAATTGTGTCGCTGTTTTATTCTGATGTTAATAATTTTTTATATCACACAGAAAAAATATAATTTTAATAAATGCATTAACGCAACAAATTTTTAGTGCGCCTACTCAATAAATCCTTTGATTGCTCACAAAAAAATATTTATGAATTTTCAAGTAAATATTTCATAACATATTTTCAAATGATTAATGTTTGGAATCTTAGTACTTCATGACTAGTTCATTGCATTCATTGTTTGCTTGTGAACTTATTATTTAATTATCGATTTATATTTGAAATGGAACTGTTGTTATTATTTTTCTAAGCAATTTGTTAGAATGCTCCTATTATATTCTATTCTAATCTGAATTTCGAAAATTTGGCTTCTGAACAAGTTCGCTTTTTCATTATTAGAATCTAGAATTAGATATTTAATGAAACAAGATAATTAATCTTTTGAAATTGAAAGGTAAGATTCACACTATGAAATATGAGATTATTTTATATATAAACAATGTTAAATCAATGAATAATGAGTACTGTATTAATGAATAAATAAATTCATAATGATTATAAATCGACTGATTTGGGTCATCAATTGATGAACATAGCTATTAAAATGAATCGTATTGGTTCAGTTTCCCTGAACATGTTCATAACAACAATAAACTTTTTCATCAATTATAGATAGATAGATAGATACGTATTTCATTTAGGGATTTCTATTAATACCACCAGACAAAATACGCATATTTTGGGGATAGATGAAAAAATTAAAAACGGATTAACCACCTCGCTTAACTCCTATCCTGGTACATTTACATTAATTAATTAAAGAAAAATTATATTTTACATTTAAAACTGAACTGATTATTTTCAACTTATTCTATCGCGATTATTATAAAACAATGGCTAAATTTCAGACTCAAGATTTATATTTATTCAATTTGTTTTGTTTTAAAACTTTGTGAATAATCGGGAGGTACATCAGAGGTATCAGATCATTTTGATAATGATATAATTGAATGTTACTATGTTAAAAAAAATGAATTCTTTTATCCTTTTAGTCGTCTCAAATATAAACGCTGTAAACGTCATACTTGAAACCAATTGGATTTTAAACAAATTTGGTTGCTAGTGGCTAAAATGTTAGTATTACAGTAAATAATTAGGGCATATTGAGGCCAATATATTCTTATAAAAATATGTATATCCTAAAACGAAATAAACCCTTTTATAAAATAGTGACCATATTTTGTCAAATGTTAACTATCATACAAAAATTACCAATAGCAGATCTGAAGAAAACTATTTTAATTTGTAAGTAGATTTGACATTACTTGAATTTAATTCAAGTTTTAATTAGTTTCGTTTAATGACGTTGGGGTGGGAAAACCAACCAAAAATTTGAAATTCCATCTGATTTTTAATCACTCTGTATCAAATATTTTTTTATATTACTTTTAAAATGTGAATCTTGACTCTACCTATAACATTTATTTAAAACTTTCTTTCCTATTTCTCAAGATAATGGAGATATCAAACAGAGTATAAGTTGATCACCCTATAAAGCTTATTTCTTGATATTTCCAAAATTCCACCCATTTTATTGTCAGACACTCTGGTGACAACGTAAACATAATACTCTGTCTATAATTAAATTATTTAATGATAAAAGAAATAACGAGATTTTTACATTATAATTTCAATAAATAAAATTATATCTCAATGTGTACTTATTTAATAACTAAAATTTACAAACATTTGAAAAATGTTTGCATGATAAATGATAATGGAGAAGCTGGCTTTTTTATCTTTTAGATTTTCTGCGTGCTGTTTCTCATTAACGAGGCTTTTTTGTCTTTTATTTATGTTAGAATTTCCAAGATTTTGAAATTGTGTATGGCAAATTACAGAAAATATATTACCGAGATTACAGTGGCGCAACAAAAACATTATGATACGACCAGTTATTATATGCGAGTATTGTATCATAGAGACAATATACAAATTCAGAATAAAATCTGGGTAAGAGAGAACGATGCTAGTCACTTAAAGCAGTAGGTCGACTTTAATTTATTTCTAAGACGAAATATGACACCGTTTATCAGATTTATTTGTACCTATGCAGGCAACAATAATACGGAAATAATTACATTTAAATTTGATTTTGAACTTGCGGTTTTGCAAGTCAGTAAATATTTAGGAAATTTGAAAATTAATTAGATTCTCCTTGAAGGTACCTATTTGTTTAGGTTTTTTCTAAATGCTTTGCATTTCATCGGATCTTTTTTCTACCGATTTGTCTATAAAGAATATTTTTCTCTTTTTATTACATATAAAAATACATGCATCACTCCTGCATTCAATTTTAGATCCGTCTGTCTATCTGTTTTGTTCTTGACAGCTACATTGGGTGACTAGAATTTTCCTATCTTTTGCTTTGTATGATATTTTTATTTTTTATTTTTATTATTTTTATTATCTCTTATTTCTTTAATAGATCAATGAAATTACAAACAATATTTTTAATGATAATATGTCTTGATCTATCTATTAATGTACTCAGATTATTTTGCAATACGAACACTTTTGTTGGCGTAGGAAATTGTGTAAACAATCATATCTTTTTTATATAGATCCAATTATAATATACCAATGTTTGTTTGCCGCAGTTGTTGGAAAAAGTTGAATTATCTCCGTCAAATTTAAAATTGTGTACCTCCACAACCTATTATGATTTATTTAGCCTACTAAAGACTGGTTTTATCCTCATTACTACTAATTTAGAGACAGATGACTTGTATAACGAAAACTATACAACGGTTCCCAATATTTCAGCGTTTAATTTAAATATGTACAAATATTAAAACTGGGACGTCTGTGTGATATCTGTAGAAGATATTCTATATTTTTTTATCAATTTTAATTTTAAAAAGCGGGGCCACTTTCCGAATATCATATATATGGCCAAAAAGAGAAATTTGAGCCCTACAAATTATGTCGGGGTTGTCTCGAATTTCTACACCTGCCAGAAATTAATGGGCACACCATAAACTAACTGTTTCATATGGACCCACAAAAATCACAGGGATTTAAGTATGGAGACCTAAGAGGCCAACTTGTATGTCCGTTCCTATCAATATACGTCTGCGGGAGTATTAGAAACTGCAGCAAATTTAAAGGAAAGTGAGGTGAGTAAATATCACATCCTTAGATATTTTTACCGTGATAAAACAGAGATACTCTGATCCATTTAGATCATTCGGGGGATATAGGGTTCGATGAAATAGTTACTAATTATCGTGTTAATGAACAACCTGCAGATTTTAAACACCCTATATATACAGTGAACGGCTAAATTATGGAATAAGCTCATTATTTCGAAAACCGTTGAATTTTTAGGAAAATCCCGAAACAGGTCGATTTTTGTTGTAAAATACCCATGTTATGATTTATATAAAGTAGGGATTACGTTACCGGTATTGGTGTAGTGACATAATCGTTAATTTTTTTAAAGAGAAATCGATGTCATGTGATACCTCATTTGAAAGGGATTTTAATTCTCTATTTAACTATATTACATAACTAAATTATTTTGTACAGGTTATTTAAATTCAACCGACTTACAATTAATGTTTTAATTAATAATGTACTTTAAAGTAAACAACATTCGCATAAAATTTATTTTAAATTAAACGTTTGAAAAGCCATCCATCCATTTCTTGACAATACGCAAATCTACGGACACATTCATCAAGTACATTGCGGATGACTTCTGGAGTAATTAGACTCATTTCATGCCTAATTCTATCTTTCAAGTCCTGTAAGTTTTGTGGTCTATTGGCATAGACTTTTGATTTTATATAACCCCACAGAAAAAAGTCTAGAGGTGATAGATCCGGCGACTTTGCTGGCCACTCATTAAAACCTCGACTTCCGATCTACAAAGCAATTATTTAAAAATTGACGTACGCCACGCGCGTAATGCAAAGGGACTCTATCTTGTTGAAATCATATATTTTCATTAAGTAAATTTGGATTATTGGCATTTGGAAATATGTTTGCAAGGACAGGTACAAATTCGATTCTCAAAAAAGTTAAATAAACGTGGATTGCGGTTACATAAATCTTGTATAATTTCAGAAAACTGGAGTCGGCGATGAGGATCGTCTTCTTTTAATTCTTGATGTAGTTGAATTTTGTAGGGATTGTATTTTTCTTTTTTAAAATACGTAATACCGATCGTTGTAAACTTCAGTATCTACAACAATTTATTTTGAACTACTGTGAGGATTGTCATGAACATTTAAGTTTACATTCTCATCAATTTTAGGACGCCCAGCGTTTGGAATATGTTTAACATGCCCAGTTTGTCTAAATTTTACTACGATTTTATTTACTATTGATGGGTTGGTGGGACTGTCTGGATATTTTGCAATAAATAAATTGCTTACCTTTTGCTTTGTTCTTTTTTTATCTCCGCATCCGCTAAGGATTAATATTTCTATGCATTGTGTTTCACTTAGGGGAGCCATAATTTACTATTCAAAAGTAAAAAGTACAAAATTGACAACTAATGAGAATTCACAAAATCAAAACATTTACTACACTAGATATTAAACTAACGGTACGACTATCCTTTGCTTGACAATTAACATTTGACAAAAAACTGATTCAGTGTTTTATACATTTTATTTATTTTTGCTTTTTTGAGTATTTACTTCAGAAAGTCATGGATTTAAGCATTAATTGTAATTTAGTTGAATTTAAATAAAATAAAAAATTTTCTTACCCTGTACAAAGTACTGTACAAAGTAATTTAGTTAAAAATGTAATGTCGATAAATAAAGAATTAAAATTCCTTTCAAATCAGGTATCACATGACATAGATTTCTCGTCACTACACCAAAACTGGTGACGTCGTCCCTACTCTATCTAAATTATAACATGGGTATTTTAGAACAAAAATCGACATGTTTAGGGATTTTCCTAAGAATTCAATGGTTTTCGAAATAATGATCTTATTCCATAATTTAGCCGTTCACTGTAGATACCAGGACTGTTAGAATTTCGGAATGTAGCAACACTGTACTTAAGCGATTATTAACATTTAAACGTCGTGAAGTTTGATCTGTCAGTTGTTAAATAAATTATCAAACCGTTCCATTATTGCAAATATTCAAAATTAATTAGAATTCAATAAAGATGGATTTAAATAGAGAACATTTTCGAACAATGATTTTATTTTATTTTCGTTTAAAAAAAGTGAAAAGGAGTGCATCGAGCTTTTGAAAATTGCATTTGGTGGAGAGGCATCTTCAAGAACAAATGTTGTTGGATGGTACCAATAATTTATATTATATATATATATATATATATAATGCTGAATTTCGTGAAGGTTGACCTATGACATCGAAAACTGCTGAAAACATTGGAGCTGTGCGAAATATAATAAGGTCTGACCGTCATGTTATATATAGTCATACTTAGGCTTGGGTACGAACCAAATTAATGAAAATTTACACCATCTACGTGTTAAAAAAATATGTTCCCTTTGGATTCCCTATACCACAAGTTGTCTCCAATTGCGAAAAATAGATAGGAAACGACGCATTATTCTTCACCATGACAATGCTACTTCCCATATTGCGCAACAAACAATAAACTATTTGAACAGTTAAAAGGTGGAATTGTTGTCTCTTCTTTCATATAGTCCTGATTTAAGTCCTAATGACTCATTTATTTTCCATAAAATAAAAAATCGAGTACGTGGCAAACGATTTTTATCTCCAGAAGTTGCAGTAGAAGTGTTTTGATTTCAGGTATATCACCTTCTAAGTAGAAAAAATGCTTTGACGATTGGCTTATTCGCATGAAATAATATATATAGTGTAAAAGGAAGTATTTTGAAAAACAATAAAATATTACTTTAAATTTTCACCAAGTCTTCCATTTCATTTCATTCTTAATAATTATCCACTAACAAACTCGATTATTCTGTCGTCCTCGTTCCCTGGATATAACGCCTGTACTTTCTGAATGTGGAAATGGTGAAAACTCCAATTTTTTTACAACTTCAAGTTTACACTGCTTAAATATTTGCACAAATTTCAATTACACCCTGTATAATAACTTTAAGTCTGTAAGTAATGTTTTGTTTTTCTGAAATTCAATCCATTTATCTAGATTAAATTTAAAAGTTTAATATTGAATTAATACTTTGAATCGACACTTTATCAGGAATTAAAATTAGTATATCTAAAAGTTAATGATATTATAACACAAATATGTAGGAAAATCGAAGATACTGAAAATAAATATTAAAAATGTGAACAAATGTAACAGACCAGACCAAGATCTTAAAGAAAAAGTGGAAGTTCCTCAGGACCAGTAGTTATTTCCGTTTTCAGACACTTCAGACATTTTAAGAACACTTTCTCAAATATAACCGGAAGTAACACAAAAGGACCATTGTTTTTGTATTAATTCAAATTTGGATACATATATCACTGACAAAATGATACAAAAAAATTAATGATGCTCTCAAGATAAGTCTCTTTAATTATTTATGATTTCTAATTCAATATTTCTATTTTCATGGGATACAATAAGGATGATAATATTATTTAAGAAAGTTGTAGTTAAACAATTTTCTCTTGTTGGTAAGTCATCGGTATACATAAGATATAGAAGCGGTTGAAGTACACTGTCTTGCGGAACGCCAGATTCAATTTTATATATTCAATAGTTGAATGTTTTTATCGATATCCGAGTTGAGGGCTTAGTTTTATCAACTATTAATTATAATTTTTATAGGTCTGCATGATTTGACATTGTCACCGAATTATCTTGTTCTGATTAGGTAAGTATTAAATATATACAATAAAAATTTCAATGCTTTTTGGGGCAGCCCATATTTATTTTTTTTGTGACTTTCAAAAAATTGTAGCTTAATTGCTATTGTATTTTTGAGATACATTTGTATTTCGTTATATTTGTAATCATTGAGGAGGTTATTTAGATTCTATTTAATAATATTTTTCTCTCTCCGTTTGTTTGATATTTATATATTTTAATTAAAGTTATCTGTACATATCTAATATAAAATAATTAAAACAGAAACCCATAAAATAACACAACAATACTCCAAAATTTTAATTTAAAACAATTGAAATTATGATTTTTTAAATTTAAAGTTTCTTTCCAATCTGCATTCATTCTTTCCTCATACTTATGTATTGACTTAATATTAAAAACACATCTTGTTACTTTTGTTATTGGATTTCTTAATTGAAAACTATTACACTATTCTTGATTTACGACCTAATATTGTCCCTCAAATGGTAATAATAATTTTGAACATACATTACTTTTTTTATTCCCTACTCTTAGTGCTTTTAAAATAGCTATATCTGCATTTTTAAACCTTACCCTTTTTCTAATTCACTTGTTATCTTTCCTTATTCTGGGATTTCAATATTGTGCACTATTGTATATCTGTAATGCATATGCTTTATATGTATTATTTCTTAATTGATCATACTTTCCATGATAAACTTTATCAAGTTCTTACTGATTGTTTTACTTCACCCCAAAAATATTTCAAAAATTTCATTTTCAATTCTTCAATATTTTGAATGAATTTTTTTTTACATTGCCACCATAACAATGCATGTCTACTTAGTAAACTATCCATGAGCCCTTTTATTTCCCCTATGTTCTCTAATCCTATTATTTTCGTCATGAATTACTCAATAAATATTTTCTGATATAACTTTCTAATATATCCATCAAATTTCACAGTATTATCTAATATTTTTTTTCTAGTTCTTGTAACTTCTTTATTTTTCTTACATTCATTCACTTCTTCTACAGTTTCTGCCAACCTTATCTGTATCCCTGTCATGGTACTTTTAACATTTTCTTCTACTTCTTGTAGATTCTCTTTATTTACTTATTTTCTTCTTAAGTTCTTCTACCTTTTTCCCAATTTTACTTCAAAATTTCTCAGAATTTTCTTCTATCTTTCTTATTTTAACATTTTACTCTTGCAGCTTATCAATTTTTTATAACTTTTAAGTTTTTTCATGACTCTGCACTCAATTTCTGCATTCATAATTTTTTTTATTTTCCTGGAATTTATTGTTCATTACTTCAAAAATTTTCATCATTACTTCAGAATTTTTTTTCAGATTTTTTAATCTTTCCCGGTTGTTCAGAATTATTTTTCTGTTCTTTAGAATTTTTTTCAGTTCTTGTACATTCTTTCCCTATTCTTCAGAATTTTTTTCTGTGCTTCAGAATTTTTTTCTATTCTTTAGAATTTTATTTCAATTTAATTTTTCTAAATTCTTCCCCTGTTCTTTAGATTTTTTTTTCTATTCTTCAACTTCAAATCTATTCTGTTCATCATTTTAAATAATAATTCTTCCATTCCATTTTTTCCTTTTTAGTGGCTACTTTTTCTTTACTTGAACCTTCCTGTTCTTCTCTTGCATATCATTTCTATTTACATCTTCTGTAGATTCAAACTCCTTTCTTATTTCCTGTCCATGTTTCTTACATTCCTTCTGCACCTGTTTTGTTTTTTAGAACTCATTTTCGTTTCCATTTTCTGGGTTCTCCAAATCTTTATCTGGGTTATTAACTTCTTTGGCCCACTTTGGGTGCAATTATATTTTTAATAAATATTTATATGCCTTCTTACGTATTTTTATTTTTAATTTGCAAAATCTTAATCACAATTATGTTTAACAACTTGACATTAAAATTAACAACCTTCAAAATGAGTTATCTTCACATATCTAATATAAACAAATTGAATCAATAGAAACACAAACAACGCATAAAATAATATAAGTTTTCAATTATTTGTATTTAGATTAATTATTGCTAAAGTTCGATTAAACAGGATATCTTCATTGAGTGGAACTCTTATTATTACTAATAGGTTGGCTCTCCTGTGGAAGGTTACTGGCTTCAACGAATAATTATCTACATATAGGAGTAATCAATCTGGAACACTAATGGATATACTAGACGTTGTAATCTCCAGTATTATAGAAAAAACTTATGTTCGGCTGTTTTATAGTTTCTTTACACACAGCCGCGATAATAAATGGTCCACTTCTTTAAAATTATATTTGTTGAAAACAAAATTAGCTACATTCCTTACATTACATTTCGCATTTTCAGGGTTTATATTTTTCACAGTTTTGAGACCCGCCCGATGTTTTCTGCAGACTTATGAGTTTTTCCACTCTCGTCATCCTGATTAACACTTCACCTTGAGTCCGGAAAACCGCCGCCATCGTTCAACGTACAGCAAATACCATGGATTCTCACTTTTTTATTAAGAAGAAGACCATAATTACAAAAAAAAAATTTCTGAAACATCTGAACAGATTTTTATTTTGAGTTTATTAAAGCAAAACAATATTGTTTGATTTTTCTTTGATATACCTATTTACAACTAAGTGGTAAATAACTAAATAAACACCCTACCCTAGTCGTAATCATGTATTCTTCATATTTTCAATTTATGAGTAAATTTTAAGTAATTGGCTTGAAGCAACTATTTACTTGCTCCCTTAATTATTTCTAGATATAATATTATAAATAGAATTCGCACTACCTTTATTGCCGCCAAATTTTGTTATTGCTGTTTGTGTCATCCGACATTAATTTTCAATATATCCTAGATGACATTAAGCCTCTATTTAAAAATGTTTTACTGTGGTCAGAAATAAAACCAAAAGTTTCACAAAGAAGAACAGAAAAAGTACCATCAATGGTTACATGTTACAATGGAGAGACTATTTTAGGAAAAAGAAGACAAGAAGTTGAGCAAAGATAACAGGAATAAAGGAAAAGAAAGAGAATTTAAATGATCCAAATGTGGCATTGTTTCATTTGTAAAGAAAATATAGTGGAAAATATGATTTCCTGTATAAAATGCCACCAATGGTTGCATAATAGGTGTGTAAACATGTCTGCGAAAGCAAAAACCTATTGCAAATTTAAAGAAACCTAGATTTTTCAATATCTCTGCTTTTAAAGATGATGCTTTTTGTTACATAATATTTTTCACTTACTCTCCCTTAAAATAATTATGACGAATACTGATACTGTAACCTGACGGACGGTAGTATTTCTGTTTTTTAATAAAATGTATGAAACACAAAATTAGGAGTATTTATTACAAAATTATTGTGACAAAAAAATTATCGTAAGGCTTATACAATAGAATAACCAAATATTAAACTATTACAATGATAACAATGCTTCTATAATTAACTTTGCGATATTGCCTTAAGGTAACAAACAATGGCACATTTACTTTAAATATGAATAATTTCTAGGTAAACAATATGGATGAACTTCGTGTCAAGAAAAACGAAATTCAAATTTTAAATAAATGTTAAAATTTATTAAAAGAGAATAGAATTTAAATTGGGTACCAAATTTTAAATAAGTAAAAGAATTAGAGATGACTTTGATATGTCATTATTTATAACACAAGTAACCATATTTTTAGCTCTATTGGAGTATAATATATAATATATATTATAAAATATGTTGCCCAAAGTTCATAATTTAGTTAAATTGACCAAAAATATCTAATTTTTCTATTTTCTGTTCAAATCCATTTACTGGGAAATTGAAGTTTTTTGTATAATTTTAATATATTTTTATGTAATAAGCCTGTGAAAATAACATATGGTAAATTGCTACGTGTACAATAAAATTGATGCTATCTTCAAAATCTATGATGTTAATGAAATTGAAATTGAAAAAAAAAATCAGTGTATCTGTACTTCATCGAAATAGATTTCAATTAATTAATTAGGAGATTAACGGTGAGTAACGATGAACGGTTATACTTATACTAATAAAATTTGGAAGGTGAAAATAAACGGAGTTAAACTTCTTAACTAGATATAGCAGGTGACGTAATAGTCATAGATGACGTCACAGGGCCACTGTGAACAAAATTGAGTTTAAGCTGATTTTGATAAATAAATTAAATAAACACTAAAATTATCAGTTTCGCATTTAATTAATAAAAGTCCAAAATGTGCTCCATATGGTTTCCTGTCGGTAATGCATCCTATGGATTGTTGTACCCGTTCAAATATGTCAGCGGAAATTATCCTGCATTCTTTAACAATTTGTTATTTTAAAATACCAATACTATCAGGTACTGTAGCGTAAACTTTAGATTTCAAGTATCCCCAGAAAAAATCTAACGGTGTCAGTCCGGTGACCGAGCCGGCAATTCTATCACACCCAGTCGTCCAATCCATCTACCACGATATTTCTTATCCTGATAACCTTAATAGTGTGCAGGAGCACCTTCCAGAATATCAAGATTTAACTGTTCAACTGATATTGTAACATCTTCAGATACACTTCACCGGTTAAGTTTCCATTGAGAAAAACAGGTCCAACTATGGGGTTTCCCAAAATACCTGCCCAAAAATTTACTCTTTCTGAAAAACTTGAGTATGCCTTTTACGAAAGATGTAAGGATTTGTGTCACTCCAATACCTCACATTTTGTGCGCTAACAATTCCATTGTGAAAGAAAATACTTTCGTCACTAAAATAAACTGTTTTTAAGTAGTGTGGGTGTCGGTTAATTTATTGGAGATATTCTAGTTTCGGTCGGGGTCATCTTCTGAAAGTTGGAGTACCATTCTAAATTTATATCGTTGAAATTTGTTTTTAGCCAACACCCTATGTACTATAGCTTTAACTGTTGGTCGACCAGATCTTTGACATTTGAACACTACCTGTTGGTTCTGAAGAAGCTCCCTCAAATAAGTCCTCGATGTAGGGCAGATCGCCAGACCTCTCATTAAAAACATATTCCACAGCAAGGAAATTGTTTTTACATTTACCAATTATTAAGAGAGCTGCTAATTTGTCGGCTAGAGTACGTATCATTTTGCTTACACATTTAAAAGTGACGTTAAACAAAAACAAAACTACAGAATTAAAAAACGACAACTTTTTTGACTTTAGAATCTTAAATGCAAAACTATAATTTTAGTATTTGTTTCATTTATCCATCAAAATCAGCCTAAACCTGAAACAAAATTAAAATTATTATGACTGAATAGGTATTTTCAGTACCTTTTAAACTAGATGTTACTTACCGTGGCTGGCCTGTGACGTCATCTATTATATCATCTGTTATATCTAGTCGAAAAGCCTATATGCATTTTTTTCATCCTCCAAATTTCATTAGTATAAGTAAAACCGTTCAAAAGATACGAGGGGGAGGAGAATTTTAAACACTGTATAAATCTCATATTTATATACAACCGACCGAAAGTTCTTGTTAACTTTTCTTGTGAAATTGAAGTTTTATCTAAAGATTTTTTGAAGACTCTTATGCTATGCTCCTGCAGACCTCATGTAAATGGCCATATTCATAGCTAGAGAATATCTTTTGGTTAGTATATTCTATAAATAATGGGTTTAACCCAGATGAGGTTAGAGACAGAAATTGATTTCACCTAAAACAAATTAACACCAATTTTAAATACACTGTATAATACCCAACCAGAGCAATCAAGAGCAATCATATACTCAGACTGTACATACGTTAAAACACAAAAATGTCCTAATTTTCAAATTCGAGGACAATTATAAAAGTTCTCATAAAAGATACAATCTATTAAAAGCTGTATTATTAGCAGCGCCTGAAATATTTATTATTAATATACATGAACCCTACATTAGAGATTAAAATTAATTAAAATTTAAGATTTAAATTTTATGGATACAAATTTCATAAATTTTGTTGCAATTCTCATTAGTTTTTATAAAATTATCATTACATCAACATTACCATTATAAAACTGATATAATTTACACTTTTTCAATATACCTAAATTTTGTTAAAAATATCATTTACAATACAAATAAAAGTACAATTTGAAATTTAGGTCCTGTGATACTAGACTAAAAGTTTAGTTAAAGACTAATTACTCAATTTAAACCATATACCAAAAGTTAATATGTCATATGAATTAAAATTTACAAACAAATTACTTTTTATTTCATATACAATGTGTCCACGGATAGAGTTTGGAAGAGGAAAAACTTTTTTATTTGTAGATTTAGAAGAAAAAGTAATTCTTTATAAAAACGTCTGCTCGTGTCGAAACTACAATTTCGAATATCACATTTACGATTACTATACAGGGTATATCAAAAATAACAGTTTTAATGATTCTGATTTCATTTTTTTTTTGACATTTTATAAAAATATTTTTAAAACCGTGATTTATTACACCAATTGTGCAAAAAAGTTTAATAAACATTTTTTCAAAGTGGTTAATTTCATAGCTACTATTAAAATAATAAAACTTTTTTGAAGATGAAGAAATTATGACAATGTAATAATAAAAATACAAATAAGAAATAGTTTTCTTAGAACAAAATCATTATTCGGCAGTAGTAGTATGGGACATGTGATCGTGGGAACTTTTTCTGTCGATCCTTATGGACGGACACGCCCCCTCACGTGACCTACCCCCACTCCACGGCATATCTCCGGCGGCTCATGTAGATGTGGAGAAGAATGGCTTGAACGTGGTGGCACTTCAGCAAGAAGATACAGGTCTTGAACGTGGTGGCACTTCAGCAAGAAGATACAGGCCTTCAACGTGTTGGCAGTTCAGCCAAAAAGGCCACGAGGATTCCCGAAACTGTCACTTGACGGCACCGGAGAGCGGCGGCGGCGGCGGCCATTTTAGTGCGGTCTTGACAGTTCAGCTAGAAGAAGAAGAATGGAGCTCGTTCAGTCACCTATAGAAAAGAAGAAGAAGAAGAAATTACTATAGTCGTGTCGGCGCGCGATTCACGGCGGCGACGCACGAATGCAGGCCCGAGCGGAGGTGATCCAAGATGGCGCGATTCATGGCGGCGATGCACACAAGCGGTGGCTGGCCGTCGCTTGTGTGTGACGTAGTCGAACTGATTCATTTTAAAGATATCGGCTGGATATAATAGTCGTCGTTGTCGCCAGGACAGGCCATGTTGCCTTTTTATTATTATTTATAAATTGTTGCCATATTTCCGTAGAAACGCCGGCCATCGCTTGTGTGTGTAACGTAGTCGGACTGATTCGAATCGAAGATAACGGTTGGATAATTTTTCACCCGTTACCTTGTTTATGAGAGAGAGAGAGAGCGTTATCAATTGTGGTGACCATGTTTCTGTTTAAAAATTACTTGAAAGTTGAATTCACTATTGAGATAATGTTTGGAATCTATGTTGCCATATTTTTTATTACTATTATTATTTATACCATGTTGCCATATTTCCGAAGAAACCGTAAGTAGGGTATAATAATATCAAAGTATGAAAAAAAGTATGATTTATTTAAAGGGTTTGTATTTGTATCAAGCGCAATGAACGTAGCCGTAAGGGCATGACCCGCTATTATTGGTTCAATTGAATTGTAAAAAAAAAGACCAGCATGATCTAGAAGTAACATAGATGAGGAACGAGACAAGGAACACGGTAGAAAAATCACGTAAACGTCAAAAAACGTGACGTAAAACGTCTAGCACGTCAAAAAACGTCACGTTTTACGTCACGCACCTCACGTTTTACGTCACGCACCTCACGTTTTAACGTATCACGTGTCACGTTTACGTCTCGCACGTCAAATGTTTAACCTATTTTTAGGGATACTCTGAAAATTATCATTACCGATGTAATATAGTTAAATAAGGCTACCTAATTTGTGCAACTTATAAAATTATTGCATAAGACTTTTCCACAGAAGCGTTGTTACACACATCAGCCCACTAGCGCAGCCATGTTGAATTTTGTAAACTTAAAAACAATACGAAATTATTTATTGCTAGCATCCCTTTTTAATAATGACCTCGTCCGTTGTTTTCTCTACTGCCGTTCTGTCTAATCGGAAATTTTTGAAAAATTTTAGAAAATCTACAATACAAAATTGATTCTTACAGCTATTTTTAATTTAATTTATTAGTAATCTTATTTCGTTTAAATCGTAATTATCAAACCATGAATGAAATGATAACCTGGAAACGTGTTTTCGCACGTTATCTGTCTTATCGGGGAGGCTTCATCCGGTATGACAGTTAAAAGTATCTCTAAAGAGTATTATATTTGTGTTTATTATAACAGGTGTTTATAGTATTTCTTAAAACATAGCGAAAAAGCTCTTTTTTCACGTGAACATATCGTGATTATTTGATTTAAAAATATTTCCGAATAAAGTCTGTCTAGTTTACGAAAAAATGCAATTTCACCTGTTGGATGAATATGTCACGTGACCCTTTTTGCACACGGCCCTACAAAAAATGCCGATAAGAAATATTCCTTATTTTTCATAATCTACAACCGGAATGTCTGAAATACATTGTTTTTAGATGCGAAATGAATTTTTGTTTTTGTTTTTAAAATATTTCCGAATAAAGTCTGTCTAGTTTACGAAAAATGCAATTTCACCTGTTGGATAATTAGGGAACGTGACCCCTTTTGCACACGGCCCCACAAAATGTCGATAAGAATTATTCTTTATTTTTCATAATCTACAACCGTAATGTCTGAAATACATTGTTTTTAGATATAAAATGAACTTTAGTTTTAATTTTTAAAATATTTTCGAATAAAGTCTGTCTAGTTTACGAAAAATGCAATTTCACGTCGGATAATTAGGTCACGTGACATACCCCCACTCCGGCACTACAAAAATTTAAAAAGTACAAGTACAGGTGTGCGTGATCATTCCTATCAGTTACTGATTAGCTATCCTACACTGATAAGTAACAATTTAGAATATTTCTGAAAAATGGCGAATTTTGAAATTATCAAGGATGTTACAAAACAAATCCGTAAATTTGGGGTCCAGGGCCGAACTTTGGAATTCAAAATTAAAGCTATTCCTGAGGGGGCTGATCCTATAAGCTGGGTGAAAAATGCAATCGAGGATATTGTTTTGAAGGGGACAAAAAACGTGGACTTGGAGGATTATGTTGGATTTACTTTCTGTTCCAAAGATTTTATTTTTCAAGGGGCCAAGGATGGGTAGTTTTTAAACCTGCATCTCAGGTGACAGTTGATGACGTGTGGAAGAGAATTTCATCCATATACCAGTCAAATTCAACGGGGCTGAATACAGAAACCTTCTGTTTGGGTGTTACTACGGTAAAAATGCCCGTAGGAAAAGGCAGGGGACGTAATTATAATACCTTTAACGAGGAGTGTAAAAAACGTAGAGGTATTATTTCAATAAATAACAAAGACAACCTATGCTTACCTCGCGCTCTAGTAGTCAGTATGGCATTCCAAAGTAAGGATCCAAACTACGCAAAAATTAGGGATGGTCGTAGACTTCAGGCAGCCAAAGCTCTTGAACTGGTAAAATCCAGCGGGGTGTTGATTACTCCAGAGGGATGCGGGATCCTCGAACTTCAGCACTTTCAACAACATCTAAAAAATTATAAGATCGTCGTTTATCAATATGGTGGCAAAGGGCGGGATGTTATTTTTGAAGGAGGAAATGACGGTCCTGCTTTAAATCTGATTTTCCATGAAGGCCATTACAATGTCATCACATCTCTAACCGCCGCATTTATCTGCGGATATTTTTGTGAAGCCTGCCACACTCCCTACAACAACAGAAACGAACATCGGTGTGATCAGGTGTGTTTTGCATGCAGAAAATCACCTGCATGCAATAAAGATGTTGTAAAAAGAGGCTGTATTGAATGCCGAAGAGATTTTTACGGCGATGATTGTTACGAGGCACATTTGAATTCGGTTTGTAAAAAAATAAAAAGCTGTGAGAAATGTTTTAAAATATGCACTACGCACAATCATATCTGTGGCGAAATTTACTGCAAGATTTGTAAATGGAAACAATCAGAGGGCCACTTGTGTTATATGCAACCGGACAGAAAATCTCCTCAAATTAAAGATTTTTTGTTTGTTTTCTATGACTTGGAGACAACACAAGAAAAAGTCGTCAATGGGGTCATACAGCAGGAACCGAATTTGTGTGTATACAGAAAAGTATGCCACAAGTGTATAAACGAGACAAGATTGTTATTTTGTCAGAGTTGCGGATTCAGAGAAAAAGTTCTAACAGAGGATGTAATTACGAAATTTCTGAACGAAGTACTAGAGATACGAAAAAAATTTAAACAGATTGTCGTTATCGCCCATAATGGTGGCGGTTTCGATCATCAATTCGTATTAAATTACATTCTCACTAAAACCGATTTGAATCCGGACCTGATTATGCGCGGCACAAAGCTAATTATGATGAACGCTGGAAACGTTAAATTTCTGGATTCACTCAACTATTTCCCGATGGCATTATCTGCATTACCGAAAGCTTTTGGGTTTTCCGAATTGAAAAAGGGGTATTTTCCACATCTCTTTAACAGGCTGGAAAATCAGAACTATGTCGGAGGTATACCTGCATTGAAATTCTACGACCCTGACAACTTAAAAGATGATGCGCGCGAGAAATTAATTAAATGGCACAACGAGAAAATTGCTGAAAATTACATATTTGATTTTCAAAAGGAGATTGTGGAGTATTGTGTTTCTGATGTACAGATTCTAACGCAGGCCTGTCTCAAATTTCGTCAGCAGCTATTGGAGACGTCAAATGTGTGTCCATTCACAGAGGCAAGCACAATTGCGTCTGCGTGCAACAAGGTATTTCGGCGAAACTTTTTAAAACCAAACACGATCGGCATAATCCCTAAAGGTGGCTACAGATTCAGAGATAACCATTCGAAAATAGCTTTACAATGGTTGATATGGGAAGAGCATCAAAGAAGTATCGAGATACATCATGTGGCCAAAGGTCAAGAGGCCAGAGTTGCCGGGGTTAAAGTTGATGGGGTACATGGAGATACCGTCTTTGAATTCGAGGGTTGTTATTTTCACGGTTGTCCGAAATGCTATACAAATAACCGTGATAAAGCATTAAAAGACGATCCCTCTGATTGTATGGAAAACAGATTTCAACGAACTGTAAATAAAAATAAACATTTGGAGAAAAATGGGTATAAAGTTGTACAAATGTGGGAGTGCGATTTTCGAAAAATGTTAAATAAAGAAATTGAAGAATACACAGAAAACCATTCTTACATAAAATATTTACCTCTAAACCCTAGAGATTCTCTGTACGGGGGCCGAACGGGGAATACAGTGGAATATTACAAGGCGAAAGAAAATGAGAAAATTAAATATGTTGATGTATGTTCACTTTACCCTTATGTGTGTAAAGTTGGTAAATTTCCTATTGGCCACTCGAAAAAAATTTATGTGGGAGAAGAAGAATGCAAATTGGCTGATATTTCCCAAATGTCAGGTGTGATAAAATGTAAAATATTACCGCCTACAAACCTGTATCACCCTGTACTGCCTTATAGAATGAATGATAAATGTATGTTTGTCCTCTGTCGTAAATGTGGCGAGGGGTTGAACCAAGACGACGATTGTACTCACGATGACGAGCAAAGAGCTTTAAATGGTACATGGGTGATTGAAGAAGTCGTTAAAGCTATTGAGAAAGGGTACAAAATGATGGAAATCTACGAAATATGGAGTTACAACACCATACAACTCAGCCGGGAGCAGGAGGGTTTATTCTCAGGCATGATGAATAAGTTTATAAAAATCAAACAGCAAGCCAGCGGCTGGCCAAAGAATTGTGCGACAGACGCTGAGAAAGATAGATATATTGAGGAATTTCTACATAGAGAAGACATTTTACTGGAGTTTTCTGAAATAACTGAGAATCCTGGTTTAAGATCATTGGCAAAACTGATGTTAAACTCTTTCTGGGGCAAGCTGGGGCAGAGACAAAACATGCCTAAAACATCTATAATTAGAAATTCTGCTGAATTTTATTCAATGATGTCGAACCCCGCAATAGTTGTAAACACCATTTTACCGGTAAATGAGGAAACGTTAATTGTAACGTGGGAATACAAAGAGGAGGCCTACGACATCTCTCCCACTGTAAATGTTATATTAGCTGCCTATGTTACAGCTTTAGCTAGATTAAAATTATATAGTTACCTGGATCAGATGGGGGAGAGAGCCTTATATTACGATACCGATTCGGTCGTGTATTCTTCGCAAGTCGGTCTTCCTGACCTTTCCATCGGCGACTGCATTGGAAATCTTACGGACGAACTAAACGGGGAATTTATTACAGAATTCGTTTCAGGGGGCCCTAAAAATTATGCGTATAAATACAGCTGTAATGGTGGTGAATATGTTGTCTGTAAAGTGAAAGGAATTTCACTGAACTATACTGCTTCGCGGGTGTTGAATTTTGAAAAAATCAAGGAGATGGTCTTGACAAAAAGTGAGCCTATTTTTATCATTTCGAGGCAGATCAGAAGAACTAAGGATCATGAGGTGATAACCGTAACATCAGAGAAAAGATATCAACCTATGTCAACAAAAAGAAAATTTCTTCCGGATCATAGTTCGCTGCCTTACGGCTTTAAAAAATTTAAAAAATGAGTTATATATTTATAAAGCACTAAATAAATTTTTATTAAAACTTACCGGTCTTTTTCATCCCTATGGCAATCCTTAAATTGAATGATTTAATCCTCAGCTACATTATCCTCCTTAATAGAGTGGCTATCAACTCGCTTTAAATCTGTGTAGTCAGCTTTCTTCTTCTTCTGTATCTGAAAAATGAATGTATGAGTTGTGTAAATTGAAATAAAATCAGGGAAACGTTGATGGAAAATACAACTGTATAAACATCACCTCAAATCCATTTGGCTATCCTTAAATTGAATAATTTAAGCCACAGCTACATTATCTTCCTTAATAGAGGGGGTATCAACTCGCTTTAAATCTGTGTAGTCAGCTTTCTTCTTCTTCTGTATCTGAAAAATGAATGTATGAGTTGTGTAAATTTAAATAAAATCAGGGAAACGATGATGGAAAATACAACTGTATAAACATCACCTCAAGAGAAATTAAAAGAGCAGTAATTACAGTATTTTGTGAGAAGTGCTAACAGCCTAATTCAGCAAAGTTAAAATCGAAATGAATATATGAGTTATCAAATAAATTTTTATTAAAACTTTCTGGTCTTTTAAAAATATTTGGAAGCCCTTAAAAGCTGAATTATTTCATCTTCAGTTAGATTATTTACATTATCTTCTTCGAAAAGAAGGGCTCATCTATAGCCTACATTATTAAATAGACCTAAATTTGAAAAATCGAGGAATAAAATTTAAGCACTTACCTGATGGACAGGGGATCCGAACTGACACTAAAAGAATTAAATCTTTTCTCCGGTCTGGTACAACTGGTGAAATCACATTTACATTTAAACATTTAGCAAAATATTTTCAAAAAACTATGGTGTTAGAAATTAACTTGTTACTTAATCAATCGTTTTCAAGCTAACTAATTCCGAATACAGCTATTGTATACAGGATGTGGGTTTTACAATCAGAAATATTTTATCATATCTGCGTCGTGTTTCTTTATTTGAAGTCAAAATTGAATATATATTAGTTTATGATTTTAAAAACTTACGCTATGTTTTCTAAATAATAAATATTTACCTACAGAAATTATACAAAATAATTAAAGATTTTTTCGAACAGTTTGTCGTTTTTAGATAAAAATAAGTCATATCATCATGTATACAAAACATTATTAGGCAATATAATCATCATTTATGTGTATATCTGGTTGCATAGTATTAGTTGATATGTTACTTAGTTACCTTCTAGTAAACGTCCACACGCGTCACGTAACTGGCAGTAGATGGCGATGGTGGTACCAAAATATTATTATTAGGCAATCTAATTATCATTTATGTGTATATGGGGTTGCATAGTATTAGTTGATATGTTACTTAATCACCTTCTAGTAAACGTCCACACACGTCACGTAACCGTCACTAGA